>FR997751.1:5782039-7140299 GCA_905475445.1 Ochropleura plecta
TGGACGTGCAGACCAAGGGAGGTGTCCTGCGCCGGCCAGTGAGGAAGCTGGTGATCCTGCCCCTGCCTACGGACGACGTGCCCGCACCGGAACGAGATGCGACTCAGTCGCACGGCGGGAGTGATGTGCGGGATGAGTGAACACAATAGTGGTGTATATAACACAATAATAGTGTATATAAGTGAACAGTATAAACGAACTGATAGGACAGTGTTTTCAAGTAGAAAAGTGAACTCCTTTCTAGTTAGAACTTAAGTTTGTATAACAATTATTAGTTTCTCACAAGAATTATTAGTGTCTCATTAGTACTTGTATACAGATTCTCATTAGAACTTGTTAACATCTGTTAGTTTACATAACGAAGTGTTTATATATTATTGTTTAACAACTAGTGTATGTTATGTCGTGTTTTATGTTAAACTAGCTTCCGCCCGCGACTTCGTCCGCGTGGCATAGTTACTTTGAGCGAACGCTAACTTTAACTCGCGTGATGATCGAAAAAGAAAAATCTTTCTCTCCCCTTTTGTTCCGTCGTTCTCCCCCTATTCCCACTTAAAAAAATGTCCGTGTCCAGGATTCCAACTATCTCTGTAGGTACCAAAATTCATCAAAATCGGTTTTGCTATTTGGGCGTGAAGACGTAACAAACAAACAAACTCACTTTCGCAATTCAGTCCTGCAGTTTCTGATATTCAATTTCCTGCCTACCCTCTTAGTCTATTGGCGTGATTATTGCAAGTGATGCTGAGTCAAATAAAAAAAGTCCCATTAAAATCGGCCCAGTAGTTTCCGAGATTCAATTTTCTGCCTACCCCCTTAGTCTATTGGCGTGATTATTTCTATCCTTCTTTACCTTCCAAGTAATGTTGAGTCAAATAAAAAAAAGTCCCATTAAAATCGGTTTAGTAGATTCTGAGATTCAATTTCCTGCCTGCCCCCTAAGTTCATCGGCGTGATTATTTATATCCCAGTTTACTCTCCAGGTGATACTGAGTCAAATAAAAAAAGTCCCGTCAAAATCGGTCCAGTAGATTCTGAGATTAGCCCGGACAAACAGACAGACAGACAGACAGACAGACAGACAGACAGACAGACAGACAGACAGACAGACAAAAATTTTAAAAATTGTTGTTTTGGCTTCTATTACGGTAATTAAGACCCCCTGTAACAATTTTTCATAAAAATCTTCAATGTACAGAAATCGATCTTTTACAGTCTTATTATATGTATAGATTGTATTTTTTCTCGAATAGATATAAGGTCATAGAATAAGAATATAATTATATGGTTTGTAATAGGTTTTAATAGAAAATTTGGATAAAAACCGTGAAAATGTAACGCGGCTCTAAATAGGGTAAAGTTTTGCCATGCCTAAGCTAACTGTGTCGAACCCGCTCTTTAATGTTATTGGTCGAAAATTCGTGCGCTCTGATTGGTCGCCCAATCAGAGACGACGCTTTTTCTTAAGCAAAATCGTATAAAAAAGGGTGATTTTTTCGCGATCGACACAAAACCGATTCCTTCGTAAAATCACGGGAGCCCCTTTCTACGTCCGTAACGATAGTCTTCACTTAGACTTAAGAATCCCCACCGTCGTTCAATTCATGAAGCGCCTTACCAAGCGCTTCTTTGACTCCGCGTTAAAACATCGCAACCCCCTTATCGCATCGGCCGCTCGATACGATCCCTCGCGAATAAGTAAAATTCGTCGTCCCCGTCATACCCTCGTCACTCCTGATGATGCTATAACCCTGCTCCAGGAGAGCAGCAGGGAGACTAGCACTCTTCGCAAATTCAGACGCAAAGCGCCGTCATTCCGTCCTCGCCGACGAGGCCCGTCGCGACGTCCCGGTAATTGTCCCACCCGTCCCTTGCAAGAGCCAGCCCGCGCTGCTGAGCCAGTAAGTCCAAATCAGCCCTTAAATAATATCACTCAGATCCAGCTTGTCCCTTGCTGTCCCTCAGCGACGCCCTAAGCCGAGGCTCGTACCCCACAGGGGGTGCCCTTAGCGTGTAGTCGCTTAGTTTGTAAGATTTTTACCCTGGCTGGAGGTCTTAATTTTTAAGGCATCCACAGGATTCGCCCGGTTAAGCAGACGACAACCTCCTTGGTTGAACTGCGAGATGCCATTCATAAAAAAAAAAAAAAAAAACGCGATCGACACAGTCGGCGGGCACCAGCAGAACTTGAAGAAAAATAAGAAGAATCAAGAATCAAGAATAAAGTGGCAACTCTCAAGAATCTACGGTGTTTTTATTCTTCCAATCCAGCCATAGTGATGTGTCCCACACACAATGGTTCATAATTAGCAAGTCTTACCAGAAACTTGTCACTGAAAAAAGGTAAGGAGTTAGTATTTCTTTTCTAAAATAAATAATTTGCTAATATTATATGTACTTACTTTGAATGCACAGTCCTAAGGTAATCTGAAAAAATGGATAAAATAAAACTAACACTTTTGGTTTAATTATCTTAATTAAAATGAATCGAAAGAATTATATTCTAAATCATAATTTAATTAAAATATTATCTAAAAACTGAACGAGAGGCCTAATATTATTTTCGTGCCTTGCTTAGCTTGAGTACAGTCAGCATCAAAAGTTGATGACCACATTTAGATTTTCAAAATCACTGTACACCGTATTACACCTAAATCGATCAACATGACGAGCGCCAGAAATGAATGATTTTCATAAAAGGGCATAAGTAGGTGACCATCACTTTTCAAAAGACACTAAACAAAGTTATAGTAAAATAAAAAACTTTTTTGCAAAAAATAAAACCGACTTCCAAAAAAAAAGTGGAAAATAACTTTATTTCCGGAAGTCGGTGGCTTTTGTTGGTTTCGTTGACTTTTTTGCCACCGACTTCCGGAAATAAAGTTATTTTCCACTTTTTTTTTGGAAGTCGGTTTTATTTTTTGCAAAAAAGTTTTTTATTTCAGCATTTTTAGTTATAGTATTATGATATAATTCGCAAACACGGTTATTTTTAGCTTTTTAGTGCGTAGGTCCCGTCTTAAATACAAGCTTTAGGCAGTTGTCTCACCAACGACGAGAAAACGACTAACTATCGGCTATTTTCTCGCTCAAGAAACGTACAATAAAATACTTTCCGTGTGAATAAAAGAGATGCATATACAAACAGTTGATCGCTGACTGTTCACACTGCCGGCGAGCACTCGCTTCACTAGTTTGTCGCTGAGCGACAAGAGCTATGAAAGATAACACTCACTCGGCGATACTCGCCAAGCGATTAGAAATCACGCCGAGAGAGCAACCAGTGGTCATGTCATTTGGTCGCGTATGAGGCCGCAAGACTGACTGTACGCTTGACTGCCGCGAGCGAGTGATGCGAGTAATCGCCCGCCTCACTCGCACACTCGCTTATAGCCGAGCTACACAAATATCGGAACTACGCACTTGCTCCCCACGTCTCGCTAACTCGTTTCTAGTTCTAGCTCTACTCGTTACTCGTTAATCGTTGCCGGTGAGACAAGTGCCTTAGTTCCACATCACGCTATAGTATTTAATACTATCTAAATTATGCTTTAGTTTAAAACC
Source organism: Ochropleura plecta (assembly GCA_905475445.1). Taxonomy (NCBI): domain Eukaryota; kingdom Metazoa; phylum Arthropoda; class Insecta; order Lepidoptera; family Noctuidae; genus Ochropleura; species Ochropleura plecta. Next base: position 5,785,604 of record FR997751.1, read on the forward strand.
AATTCAGAAATCATATGCATCATCGCCTAGGGGATACAGCTGATACTTGATCTAATGATTGATTATGTTTCTTAATGACTGGGTGAGGGGAGGGGAGGGGGTACGGGCACCCTGCTCCCACTCGCCTGCCTACCCTGGCGAAACCCATACTTATACATGTGATTGCAGCAATCACGGCAGATTTGCGGTCATTTATTGAAGAGTTCCGTTGTATATCACCAAATTAAAATACAATCACCTCAAAAAACTGCGATGACCTTCCAAATCATAGTGCACAGCGTTTTTTGTTCATTTGTCTTCGACAACCTCTAAAATTATATCATCAACGTAGACGAAGTCAATCTAATACGCATTATTAAAGATAACTCAAAAACTACTGGCCGGATCTTGAAATTTTTTTTATGGGACCAAACGACAACCACCAGCTTTCGAATAAAAAAAGAATCATCAAAATCTGTTCACCCAGACCAGAGTTATGAGGTAACAAACACAAAAAAAAAAAAAAAAAAAAAAAAAACATACAGTCGAATTGAGAACCTCCTCCTTTTTTGAAGTCGGTTAAAAAGCATAACATTCTTCGTCTCTAAAGTCCCTGAGCAAAATGAAATATTTTTTGGGTTTTATGTGTGTGTATTTCGGTACGTATATGTTTTTGGTATATAAACTAAGTAGACACATGCAAATGTAATACACCACCCTTATACTTTCAACATTTTTTTTTTATTAAGAAAATAAAATATCTCTCCTGCACGTGGGACAGCTATCAATCCTATTTAAAACTCGACGTAATACCAATATGAATATTAAATGGCATTATAATGTTTATTTGTCACTAAAGCGCAATTGATAACGGACACCATATTCTTCTGTCGTCTTTTGTTTTTAAACCAAAAAAGAAAAAGAGGCGTTGACAGCTGCCTGACATGCTTTTTTTTATGCATTTTCACTCGGTCCAAGTAGGTTGGTAGAAAAGATCTATCCCTTTAACTTTTTTTACTTGATTTAGTTTGGATAGGACAAGATTGGTTTTAGAACTCTGAAGATAGTAACGCGCACATTTTTAGTTTGGAGTTCAGCTACTTTTGATAGTATTAGTATAAGTTTACACTAGGGAATGCAATCCCGATCTCGCGAGATCTCGTGTAATTTTGTCGGTTAGCAGATAGTATATCTTAGTTTTTTTTTAAGAAGTTGCTTTCAAAATTACCCGTAACTACTTTTAAATCTCCTTGAGCCGTACTATAACTACTTTTTTTTGATTATGGTCATGTTATTAAAACTGTTAATTATTTAGTTATGAATATAAATAAAGGCTTTTTATTTCTTTCAAACAATATTTTGTTTTAATTAACCTCACTATCACAAACAAGCAGTTTTCATCGTATTTAGTCATGTGATTTTTTTAACTAGACGAGATCCTGAAATTTTTGACTTTACGATCTCGAGTCGGGAATGCATTCCCTAGTTTACACGCTACGTATCAGATACAAAGTAATGTTCAGTAAGTTTCGTTCTTTATGATGTTAAGTTATTTTTGGACGTTTCCGTGATTACACTAGAAAAACAAAACAAGTATTTTATATTGTTCAGTGACTTTTGTAAAACTGAATGTTAAGATGTTTTCGGATATTATAACGATCGGCAATTTTTGACATAGGTAATGGTGTTCAGTGACCATTGACGAGTAGTGTTCAGTTAATTTTGAACTCTAATGATGTTCATTCAATACTGGCGCTCTATCTTGTTGAGCGATTTATGGGTGATATTTTCAAAATCACTGTTTATTAGTGATTTTGAAAATCTGAATGTGGTCATCTACTTTTGATGCTGACTGATCCTATGCCAAACAGGGCAAACATGGCACTCAATGCAATAAGGGCTCTATGGGCACCTATGGCAAACAGGGCAAACATGGCACTCGAAGCAATAAGGGCTCTATGGGCACCTATGGCAAACAGGGCAAACATGGCACTTAGATAAGTAAGGACACTAAAGGCACCTATAGCAAACGGGGCACTCAGAGCAATAAAGACACTAGGCATCTACAGCGAACAATGCAAACATGACACTAGGTGCTCTAAGGGCACTATGGGCACCTATGCCAAACAGGGCAAACGTGGCACTCAGATCAATAAGGACACTAAAGGCTTCTATGGCAAATAGAATAGTCGGTGCAATTAGGGCACTATGGGCTCCTATGGCAAACAGGGCAAACATGGCACTCGATGCCATACGGGCGCTATGGACACCTATGGCAAACAGGGCAAACATAGCACTCAGGTAAGTGAGGACACTAAAAGCACCTTTGGCAAAAAGGGCACTCAGTGCAATAAGGACACTAGGCATCTACAGATAACAATGCAAACATGGCACTTGGTGCAAAAAAGCAACTATGGGTACCTACCTAAAGTCTAATCAACTTCTAGATCTAATGTTAGAATACAAACTAACTCAACAAATAAAAGAACCTACACGAATTACTCTAACTTCATCTACTTGCTTGGACCTGATATTTACAAACCTGAATACTAATAAATTTTTCACTAAAGTTAAGGAACTAGGCTTTTCAGATCATTGCGCAACAGAAATACATATCACCATACCAAATACACCCAGCAAACAAACAACTTGGTACACAAACAAGAGATTATTTAATAAAGTAAATATATTAAAATTTAAATCTACATTAAATACTATTGATTGGAATTCTATTATTTTAACTAACCAAAATATTAATGAAAACTATAAATCTTTTCATGATACACTAACCAACATCCTGAACAAATGCATACCATTACGTAAAATAAAAATAAAAACGAACTACAAAAAATATTGGTTAACCTTATTTATAGTTATATAAAATTATATATAGTTATATAAAAATCTCCAGTACAAATAAAAGATTATTAAAAATACTTACGTTAAAAACTAATAACCCAATATTAATAAAATATTACAAAAATTATGAGAAATTATTAAAGAAATTAGTTATCACAGCAAAAAAATTACAATACATTAACAAAATTAAAAAATCAACAAATAAAGTCAAAACAATGTGGGGAATCATAAAAGAACGAACTAATAAAACAATAAAAAAAGAAAGAAACAACATAAAATTACAAACAAACAACAATAGTATAACATCTGAACCCAAGGAAGTTGCAGATATCTTCAATAACTTTTTCGCCTCGATCGGTGAGGAAAGCCGTTCACCAACAAGTAAGCCCAAAGGTTCCCCTGTGCTCTCTCCTACCGAAAATACAATGTTTCTTAGCCCTGTAGACCCATCTGAAATAAATTTTTCGATCAAAAATCTAAAAAACAAAAATAGTTACGGAATAGACGAACTCCCACCAAGTTTATTTAAACAATGTGCAGACGAACTCACCCTACCATTCTATAAATTGACTAACCAATCTTTTGAAGAGGGCGTATTCCCTGACCAGCTAAAAATTGCACTTGTGAAACCTTTACACAAAAAAGGCGATAAAAAAGACCCAAGCAATTATCGTCCAATAGCTCTACTGCCTACAGCTTCAAAAATTTTTGAGAAAGCTATGTGTAATCGTGTGTACGCCTTCTGCGAGAAATACAAAGTATTCGACGAATGCCAAAATGGCTTTCGTAAAAATAAATCTACAATTTTAGCTGTTTACAAGTTTATACAGGAAGCTCTAAATATAATAAATAGTAAAAAATACGCAATTGGTACACTACTAGACATGAGCAAAGCCTACGATAAAGTGCAATATAGAATACTGCTAAATAAATTATATGGAGTGGGAATCCGTGGTAAATCCTACGAATGGTTTAAGTCCTATCTGACAAACAGAAAGCAATTAGTCGAAATAGAATTCTCGAATAATAGAACTAACGAACTGCAGAAGTTCCGTTCAGACTGCAAGGCTATAACCGCCTCAATACCGCAAGGGAGTGTGATTGGATGTCTTCTTTTTCTCATTTACATAAATGATCTTCCAAAAACAATTCAAGATTCCGGGCCATGCGTTTTGTTTGCGGATGACATTTCTATCCTTACCCCCTGTCATGATATCGAAGACTTAAATATTAACCTCAATAATACTCTCACTAAAACAATATCCTGGTTAAATGAGCATAATCTAGAAATTAATTTAAAAAAAACCAAACTTATGTCATTTCACCCCCACCAAAGAAGTCATCTAGACGTAAATTTCTCTTTTAACAACCATAAATTAGAATTAGTAAACGAGTTTTCATTATTGGGTTTAACTATAGATACTAACATTAATTGGAAATCGCACATTCAAAAAATAAAAACAAAACTTTCAACATTTTTGTATGCTTTTCGCGAAATTAAAAAAACCACAAACTTAGAGACTGCTCTGGCTACCTACTACGCCTATGCTCATGCATGGCTCAGCTATGGTGTAATAATGTGGGGTAATAGCACGGACGCGCCATCACTGTTTACCACTCAAAAGAAGTTAATTCGTATTTTGGTTAATATTGAACAAACCAACAGTTGCAAACCTCATTTCAAAAAACTTAATATTCTAACATTGCCATGTATTTATATATTGGAAATCTGTAAATTTGCGCACACTCACCAAGACTTTTACACCAGACGTGAAGACATACAGTCAAGAATCACACTCCGACACAAAACACGTCTAAACCTACCAACATCTCGCTTGAAAATGCATTCTTCTGGCCCACTTGTAATGTCAATAAAAATTTATAATAAACTACCCGAGCTAATAAAAAATTAAAAAAAGATTACTGTTTTCACAAACAAATTAAAAAACCTATTACAAAGTAAATGCTACTACAGCTTAAATGACAAATTTATACAGCTCGAAAATTAATATAAAATACCTAAACAATAACAATATGAAACATTGTAATAAAATTCGATTGTAAATAGAATGTAATTAATTAATTGTAATTTAATGTAATGGATGTATAATTTAATGTAATGTATGTTTAAAATAATATAATGAATGATTAATGAAGTTGTACATAATTAGGATAAGTTAGTCTATAAGTCAATTTTTATCCGATATAATAATAATAATGTTTTTTGCTGTGCCCTACAGGGTCCACAATTGTGTCACCAATATTGTTTACTACCACCTATTCATGTACATTGTGGAATGCAATAAATGATCTGAATCTGAATCTGAACCTATGGTAAACAGGACAAACAAGTTACTCCGTGCAATAAGGGCACTATTAGCGCCTATGGCAAACAGGGCAAACATGGGACTAGCTGCAATAAGGGCACTACGGGCACCTATGGCAAACAGGGCAGTCATGGCACTCGACTCAATAAGGGCTCTATGGCACCTATGGCAAACATGGCAAACATGACACCCAGATCAATAAGGGCACTATGGGAACCTTAAGAAAACAGGGCAAAAATGACACTCACATCAATAAGGGCACTATGGGCACCTATGGCAAACAGGGCAAACTTGACACTCACATCAATAATGTCACTTTGGGCACGTATGGCAAACAGGGCAAACATGGCACTCGATGCAATACGTGCGCTATGGGCACCTATGGCAAACAGGGCAAACATGACACTCAGAAAATAAGTACACTAAAGATACCTATGGCAAACAGGGCAATCATGGCGCTCGACGCAATAAGGGCTCTATGGCACCTATGGCAAACAAGGCACCCAGATCAATAAGGGCACTATGGGCACCTTTGGCAAACAGGGCAAACATGACACTCACCACAATAAGGGCACTATGGGCACCTATGGCAAACAGGGCACTCGATGCAATACGTGCGCTATGGGCACCTATGGCAAACAGGGCAAACATGACACTCAGAAAATAAGTACACTAAAGGTACCTATGGCAAACAGGGCAATCATGGCGCTCGACGCAATAAGGGCTCTATGGCACCTATGGCAAAAATGACAAACAAGGCACCCAGATCAAAAAGGGCACTATGGGCACCTTTGGCAAACAGGGCAAACATGACACTCACCTCAATAAGGGCACTATGGGCACCTATGGCAAACAGGGCAAACATGGCACTCGATGCAAAACGTGCGCTATGGGCACCTATGGCAAACATGGCACAAGGCGCTGTAAGGGCACTATGTGCAACTATGGCAAACAGGGCAAACATAGCACTCAGACCAATAAGGACACTACAGGTACCTATGCCAAACAGGGCAAACGTGGCACTCAGATCAATAAGGACACTAAAGGCTTCTATGGCAAACAGGGCACTCAGAAGACACTAGGCATCTACAGCGAACAATGCAAACATGGCACTTGGCGCAAAAAGGTAACTATGGGTACCTATGGCAAACAGGGCAAACATGGTACTCAGTTCAATAAGGGCACTATGGGCACCTATGGCAAACAGGGCAAACATGGCACTCAGATAAATAGGTTACTAAAGGCACCTAGGGCAAACATTGCATTCAGATCAATAAGGACACTAAAGGCTTCTATGGCAAAAGGCACTCGAGCAATAAGGACACTAGGCATCTACTTTCATAAAAGGGCATAAGTAGGTGACCATCACTGTTCAAAAGTCACTAAAAAAAGTTATAGTAAAAAAAGCATAACATTCTTCGTCTCTAAAGTCCCTGAGCAAAATGAAATATTTTTTGGGTTTTATGTGTGTGTATTTCGGTACGTATATGTTTTTGGTATATAAACTAAGTAGACACATGCAAATGTAATACACCACCCTTATACTTTCAACATTTTTTTTTTATTAAGAAAATAAAATATCTCTCCTGCACGTGGGACAGCTATCAATCCTATTTAAAACTCGACGTAATACCAATATGAATATTAAATGGCATTATAATGTTTATTTGTCACTAAAGCGCAATTGATAACTGACACCATATTCTTCTGTCGTCTTTTGTTTTTAAACCAAAAAGAAAAAGAGGCGTTGACAGCTGCCTGACATGCTTTTTTTATGCATTTTCACTCGGTCCAAGTAGGTTGGTAGAAAAGATCTATCCCTTTAACTTTTTTTTACTTGATTTAGTTTGGATAGGACAAGATTGGTTTTAAAACTCTGAAGATAGTAACGCGCACATTTTTAGTTTGGAGTTCAGCTACTTTTGATAGTATTAGTATAAGTTTACACTAGGGAATGCAATCCCGATCTCGCGAGATCTCGTGTAATTTTGTCGGTTAGCAGATAGTATATCTTAGTTTTTTTTTTAAGAAGTTACTTTCAAAATCACCCCTAACTACTTTTAAATCTCCTTGAGCCGTACTATAACTACTTTTTTTTGATTATGGTCATGTTATTAAAACTGTTAATTATTTAGTTATTAATATAAATAAAGGCTTTTTATTTCTTTCAAATAATATTTTGTTTTAATTAACCTCACTATCACAAACAAGCAGTTTTCATCGTATTTAGTCATGTGATTTTTTTAACTAGACGAGATCCTGAAATTTTCGACTTTACGATCTCGAGTCGGGAATGCATTCCCTAGTTTACACGCTACGTATCAGATACAAAGTAATGTTCAGTAAGTTTCGTTCTTTATGATGTCAAGTTATTTTTGGACGTTTCCGTGATTACACTAGAAAAACAAAACAAGTATTTTATATTGTTCAGTGACTTTTGTAAAACTGAATGTTAAGATGTTTTCGGATATTATAACGATCGGCAATTTTTGACAAAATGGTGTTTAGTGACCTTTGACGAGTAGTGTTCAGTTAATTTTGAACTCTAATGATGTTCATTCAATACTGGCGCTCTATCTTGTTGACCGATTTGTGGGTGATATAATGCACAGTGATTTTGAAAATCTGAATGTGGTTATCTACTTTTGATGCTGACTGTACCATATTATGGTCATAACGTGGGCACAGAAACCCACCGTTCTTCGCCCTAGAAGGCAATTGTAACAATATTGAGTTATTGCCTTGCAATTCGTTATTAATTCTAATCAAAATATATTTTTCGGCTTATGTGCCTGCTTTGAATTTTTCCTCATTGTCTAAAGTCTGACAACCAGTCTTATCAAGAGACATCGTATTACCCAGTACTAACTCGGTTGTGGAGGTCAGTGGGCAGTCACTCCATGTAAAATACTGATATTCAGCTGCATCCGGTAAAACTGGAAGCCGACCCCAACATAGTTGGGAAAGGCTAGACAGATGATGTGTATCAGGTGTTAGAGTATAATCTGGTAACGTTATTGTATCTGTTGACACTGAGACACCTGCAGATATTATAAACAGCTAGCCTACCATGACGTCTTAAAACAGAACTTATTCCAGTGAGGGAAAGAGACAGAGCTATACAGGGTGTCTAGCACCATCTCTTTCTCACACAGGAATATGTACTGCTATAAGATGTCATGGTAACCCTCCAGGAACTGGTAACTCCGTTAAGAGGTACAATCAAATGAAACAAACTAATGAGATAACTATCATTCGTTTATTTATTTGTAAATAAAATATATCTTATAATGTCATAAGTTGCACTTGATTTATTAAATATTATTATAATATTACTTAAAGAGACGATTACATAATTACTAACAACTTTTTAGAGATACATTTATAAGTTGGTGATTTTAGTCAGCAATATCCATGTAGTTTTTTTTTCTGCCCGACGTCGGTGGAGCTAAGATGAAAGCGGGGTAGCCCGCGAAATTAAATTATCTTACATTTCTTGCAATTTATTTTTTATCGAAATAGTTTGTTCAATATACAACCTGAACTGCAAGATGTATAATTAACAAAGTACTTAATGAAAAAGTAATTCAATGGGATTAAATGAACATAAACATTTTTTGTTTGCGGTTGGCACAGTGGCTGGGCAATCGAATGTTGCGCTGCGTGTCGCGGGTTCGATCTCCGCTCGGAGCAAATATTTGTATGGCTTACAGATAGTTGTTCCGGGTCTGGCTGTTTGTGTATGTGAGTTTAAATGTTTGTAAACGCACCCACGATACTCGAGAAAATACTAAAATAAGGCACATTAAAAAAAATAGACTGGCAACAGAAAAATTGAATTTCGCGAGCTACCTTGCAACAGTTAGAAGTGACTGGCATTGCTGCCTAAATCCACACTTAACTATTTATATTTAGTTTCAGTTAACAATTCAAACATTAATATCAATCTTAATAACGAGACTTATTGTAAGCTCAAAAGAAAATATTAATTGTTTCTATTTTACCACAAGCAAGGTCTCCTTATTGTTAAAACTTCTATTGGCACGCCTTAACTGTATAATACGTAATATATTAATAGCAATACGTTAGGGGGCGTTCATAAATTACGTGAGTTGTTTTTTTTTTAATTTTCTGTCCCTCCCCCCTTGTTGACTTGTCGTGAGATTTTATTCAACCTCCATCACCCAATCTCACGTGAGATTTTTCATAATTCATAATCATTTATTTGCTAATATGGGTAATTACATAAAGTTGTTAATGAAATAGTACAGACCAACCATATTAAACCTTGCGGCATGCAAAACACAAGCTTTATTACACTCAAATAATAATAATGTCACCAGAAGTCTGTCGTAAATTTAAGGAAAATGTCAGATACATTATATTGTGAATAAGTGATGAATTTCTAATTCATTATATTGTGAATAAGTGATGAATTTCTAATTCATTATATTGTGAATAAGTGATGAAATTCATAATCATTTATTAGCAAATAAATGATTATGAATTATGAATGAAATAAGAATAATAATTGAGAAGCAAATCAATATAATAATGTCAGTAATTGATTGAGAATGTCAAGATCTATTGTAAAAGAATGTCAAATTAAATGTCAAAGTAATAATATTAATAATTAATAACTTTCAGTAGCTCTATCAGGATGGAATTTGGTGTGGACAAATGTGCGGTCATGCATGTAAAGCGAGGGGAAATTGTGGAATCTGTGGGAACCCAGCTCTCAGATTCCATAAACCTTAGATCCCTCTCAGCAACCGAAACCTACAAGTATTTGGGGATGTCGGAAGCGCTGGGCATCAATGTTGCTGACATGAAGCAATCGTTGAAGGAACGCTTCTTTGGCCGCCTGAGAAAAGTATTTAATAGTCTTTTATCAGGCGGAAACAAGGTGCGAGCTTTCAACGGTTGGGTCATGCCGGTTTTGATGTACTCTTTCGGCATACTCAAATGGACTCAAACAGAACTGGACGCCCTGGATAGGAAGGTCCGTACATTGTTAACGGCATTTCGTATGCATCACCCACGTTCTTCGGTTATGAGACTGTATATCCCGCGGAGTTGCGGAGGTCGAGGCTTTTTAAACGCCAAGACTCTCCACAACCGCGGGATATGCAGTCTCAGGGAATATTTCCTAGAAACCGACGTGGGAATGCATCGGGATGTGGTTGCAGTGGACAAAGGCCTCACCCCGCTCTCCTTGGCTAAAGAGAACTGGCGCAAACCTGTAGTGCTTGACACTAACGACCGCAGGGAGGTATGGCAGAGTAAGGAGCTTCACGGACGCTTTTTCCGGGCCCTACATGGACCCGATGTAGATCAACCAGCGTCCGTAGCCTGGCTACGTTCCGGGGATCTCTTTGGAGAAACTGAAGGTTTTGTCTGTGCAATTATGGATGAAGTTATGATGACGAATAACTACCGGAGATTTATTGTGAAGGACGGCACGGTTGACATATGTCGGGCATGCCACCGTCCGGGTGAATCAATTCGACACATTATCTCCGGTTGTTCTCGTCTAGCTAACGGAGAGTACTTGCATAGACACAACCTTGTAGCCAGGATTATTCATCAGCAACTTGCTCTAAAATATAGCCTTGTGGAATCGGAAGTGCCGTACTACAGGTATGAGCCCGACCCAGTTCTCGAACATGGCAATATCACATTGTACTGGGATCGATCCATCATCACTGACAGGACTATTGTTGCCAACAAGCCTGATATAGTGGTGGTGGATCGATCAGAGCGGCGCGCAATGATTGTTGACATAACAGTCCCACATGATGAGAACCTCGTGAAAGCCGAGAAAGATAAGCAAATCAAGTATATTGACTTGGCTCGCGAGGTTGTCGACATGTGGGATGTGGACTCAGCGATCATTGTGCCGATAGTCGTATCTGCCAATGGCTTAATTGCCAAGAGCCTCGACCAACACCTGAGGAGGCTCTCGTTAGGCAGCTGGATCAAGGGCTTGATACAGAAAGCGGTACTCCTGGACACGGCTCGTATTGTTAGGAGGTTCCTTTCTCTGGAGCCCTGACCGCCGGTAGCTTGGACCCTGTTCCCGATACCGGTGGGCTACTATTTTTACATTTTTAAATGTTTTTTATTTTTTGTTTTTAAGAAATATTTAAAAATTTAATTATATGTATAGAAAACAATAAATGGAGAAAAATTAATAATTAAATTAGTGCACCAACAATAACCAGTTACATCAACAATGTCTTTACATCCTCCATCAAATAATCCTGAATATTATAATAGCATTTACACAACAAGAATTTTTTTAGTTTTATTTTAAATTCATCGATGGATGTAGTTTCTAGTATGGACTTTGGCAGGTGATTGTATAAACGCGGCGCCATACTAAAAACGCTTTTGGCATATAAGGCAGTCTTGTTAGATTTGCAAGAAATTTTGTCAATATGTCGCTTGCTTCTGTATTTATCAAAAAGATGTTTATTAGCTCTTGCAAAGCTAGCAATCTCATAAATGTAGACACACGGCAATGTTAATATATTATGCTTAATAAAATATGGTCTGCAGCTATCAGTCTGGCTGATATTAAACATCCCTCTAATACACCGCTTTTGTGCCTTGAATGCCATATCCTTATTGGTGGAGTTACCCCAGAATATAATGCCATACTTTATCAAGGATCCCACGTAGCCATGGTATGCTGCAAGTACAGCAGAGGTGTTCACCGTTTTTGCCAGCATATGTAGGGCGTATGATTGCTTATTTAATTTTTGATTTAAGGTATCAACATGTGTCTTCCAATTTAAATTATAATCAATTGACATGCCTAAGAATTTTGTAGTCGCTGTCTCATCTATTTTGTTCCCTGCATAATTTATATTAATGTCAGTAAATTTTGCTTTACGATTGCGAAATATCATTATTTTTGTTTTGTCAAAGTTCATTTTCAATTTGTTCTTACGTAAACGCGTTGGACGATTATTGTAAAAAGAAAAAAATATTAAGATAACAACGATTATGCTTAAGATCAAATCTTGAGCATGTACAATCTGCATTAAATGGACCCCAAATAGGATTTTGTTTTGGTTTCATTCAGAAAAAAAATTGCGTGATATTTGCCGAGACCCCCCCTCTCTCCAACGTAAGATTAGATGAGATTTGACTCGACCCCCTCCCCCCCTTAAACATCTCACGTATTTTATGAACGCCCCCTAACCCGTGATGGCAAACGGCACCACTCTCGACTCCCTTGAGTGCGCATACGCATACTATAAAGTCAGTATTTTTTTTTATATTATTAATATTCAGTATTTTAGTTAACCGACTTAAAAAAAACAAGGATTCTTATTTCGTCGGAAACTTTCTTTTTAATTAGCTCCGCAGTTTCAAGCCTCCAAGTTAGCATAAATGAATTTGTTTTGTTAATTTAGGTTATCTATATATATATATATATATATATATACCGATTTACGACCTGTTGTCGTAATCACGACGTGCAAGCAACTTTTATTTTATCCGTATATATGTTACGGGCAATTTGATAAGTCCGGGCACTATTAATAATGACCGGTCCGTATTCATAATGCCCGAGTCAATTGGGCAATGTGATAAAAACAGCAAAATTAATCACTTTTCCCGGTCACATAATGGCCACCCTATCTAGGGAAAGTAATAAAATAGGTGAACTGTAGTGTTTTTGTTTATTAAATAAAATTAATATTACTAACCTAACCTAACCGTGCGTCGCATTTTATCACTTTGCCCGGTTACACGTAGTGAATTATTCATACTGCCCGTTCCAAGTGATAAATTCAAACTATCTCAAACACTGACTTATTACATGGACTACGGGCCGTCGGGCATTATTAATAATGGCAGGTCAAAGAGATAAATTAATCATTTTGCCCATCGCTCTTGGGCATTACCAATAATGGCCGGTCCTTATTAATAATGCCCAGTTAATCATGTTGCCCGTAACATATATATACAGTGAAACCTGGTTAAGTGAGACATCAAGGGACCTGCAATGTCGTTTCACTTATAGAGGTATTCCACTTACCCAGTGTCTCAGATATACAGGTATAAATAAATATCTGTCTCATTTACAGAGGGTTCCATTAATAGAGGTGAGAATACAGGTTATTTCAGTTATAGAGGTGCAATCATTAAATAAAATAACGTGTTATGTACGTAAATGAATTTGTGGGTAGAATAAGAATGAGTAAACAAACAATGTTATCTCAGTTACAGAGGTTTATGCATATAAAATTTACTCGCTGTCTCAGTTATAGAGGTAACTATGATAATAAATCGAAAGAACAAATCCCAGATATAGAGGCTTACCTCGTCCCACTAACAGAGGTAATTCAGTGCCAAAGTGTTGGGACCTCAGCTTGAGTTCCAGTTATGGAGGTTTCTCACTTATCCAGGTCCCACTTAACCAAGTTTCACTGTATATATATATTTGTAAATGTTTGTGATGCTTTGCTTTTTTTTCTCTCTTTTCTTTAACATCTCTATCTAGAATTCGGAGATTACAAAGCGTGATGCAATAATGCAAAAAAAGTTAGTAAGACTATACTAACATGACATAAACGCGACAAACGAAAAGAGAATGACACGATTAATTCGGGTCAATAACCGCTAATAATTTAAAAACCTAAGTTATAAATACACAAAATCAGTTTGTATTGCTTTATCTCGTTTAGACCTGAAAAGTTTTCCTAGCTAATTAAATTAGTTAGCGAAACTCGAACTTTTTTCTTTCTTTCTTTTAATCGTTTCCCTGTCAAACAATATATCTCTCAACCTTACAATGTTGCATGTTGTCATCCATGTATTCAACGAGCCGTTTCTGCGGGAACACTTTATGTACTCTCTTTCTGTGTGTATATAAGGATGCTTTTTGCTTGAACGTCTGTTGGCAGATGTCACAGGCAAGGGGGCGTTCGCCGGAGTGAATAACTTCGTGTTGGGTAAGAGCTTTCTTGTCCTGGAATTAGAGATGGATTGTGTTAAAAAAGTTGAGAAAAAAAATTTGGTCGCAAATGTACAGAAAAATTGAAAGGGAGTCGTTTGTCTTGGTATGGGCATGTAATGAGGAGGGATGAAGCACAAGTGACTAAAAGAGTGATGGATCTGAAAGTTGATGGACGGAGAGCGAGAGGAAGGCCAAAGATAAGATGGATGGATTGTGTAAGGAATGATGTGAAGGAGAAAGGAGTAAAAGGAAAGACTGGTTGTCAGACTTTCGGGACACTGACTACCTGTTACTTATTTTCATCAACAGGAAGTTAAATTATCAGGAAGTATCATCACGGTACGACAAATAGGAGCTGAGCAGTGGAAGAAACCTCTGGACAAAACAACAATTTGTTTTTGTAGTGTATATTGTAAAACTTAGAAAGTACATATGAATTGAAAAAGTTACATTGGTACTCGCCCGGTTTTGAACCCACAACCTCATGTATGGAGAGGTGTGGTGATTAACCCCTGGGCGATCACTACATTTTTTTTATTTATTCTTTCTAAGTTTATCTAAGACAACACAGATATCGGTGAAGGAAAACATCGTGAGGAAACCTGGACTTAAAATTAACTAGCTGCGCCCCGCGTATTCGCCCGCGTGATGTGTTATTCCAGACTATAATCTACCTCTGTGCCAAATTTCATCAAGATCCGTTCAGTAGTTTTTTCGTGAAAGAGGATCAAACATACATCCATGTTCACAAACTTTCGCATTTATAATATTAGTAGGATTTAAGTCAAAAATCGCTAACCCGTCTTGAGTAAGCGAGGTGATCAGTGCTCGTGCCTTCTCTAAATGAGAAGAGGGCTTTGCCCACCAGTGGAACAGTTATAGGCTGGTAAAACTCAATATAACTTTTGCCCAAACTGGGAATCACCCAGGATTCCTTGCTCAACAGTCGCGCCTGCGACCACAAGACCAGACCAGTCGACAGTTGATTGACATATACAATGGTGTTCCTTCCAAAGGTTAATAAAATGGGTAACTTACAGTGAAAGCCTTCCCACATTCTTGACAGACATGATTTCTTGGCTTCTCTTTCTTTTGACTGTGTACGCGCATCATATGTTTTTCTACATTAGCTCTTGAGGCGATGGGCTGTAAATGTATTTATTAATTACAGCATGGAGGACTTCCACTTATAATAAAAACTTAACAATAAAGAGATCAATAAATAGCTTGGACCCTGCTCCCGATACCTATTTTTAAATGTTTTTCTATTTTTTTAAAATAAATGTTTAAAAATGTATTTATAAGTGTTACAAATGAATAAAGGAGAATAATAAGAGATCAATCATATCTGCCAATTGCTTAATTACCAAGAGCCTCGACCAACACCTGAGGAGGCTCTCGTTAGGCAGCTGGATCAAGGGCTTGATACAGAAAGCGGTACTCCTGGACACGGCTCGTATTGTTAGGAGGTTCCTTTCTCTGGAGCCCTGACCGCCGGTAGCTTGGATTCTGTTCGCGATGCTACAGGCGGGCTACTGTTTTTTTTTTTTATTTTTAAATGATTTCTTTGATTTTTTTAAAAAGGAAATATGTAAAAAAATAAAAAAAATATGTGTAAAAATAAATAAATGAAAAGAGAACCATAGACAATAGCAAACTAAATAACAAGTCCTCACGATTAGTATCAGACTAGAAACTGAAAATGAAATGTGAGCACAATTTTAACGCATTTAGTTTAGTTTAATAAAAATAACAAACAAAGTTAAATATAAAAGTTCAACGAATAGTTGACTGAAACTGTTTAAAATGAGAAACTATTTAAAGTTTTTTTTTTTTTTTAATTACTCACACTAGGAATTTCTCATGTATCGGAACTTTAAAACAAGGATACAATATACCTTTTCACAAACGGGACACTTGTGCACAGTCTTGCCGAGATGTTGGTAGTTGAAATGATCCTGCATCGCTTCTTTAGTGGGGTATCCCTTATTGCACATTGGACATGGGAATCTGAAAACCATGATAATTATTTAATTAAGGTTCACCAACAGTTGCTACAGATATTATATAGATAGGAACATACAAATAATTGTGTCTTAAGTCTCACTGTACAATCATTTACAGGCAAACATACTAAGTGCTCTCTGTAGTTAAAAGCTTAACTTTTAAAATTCAGTACTGTACCTAAAATCTAAATCCTTACTAATATTATAAAAGCGAAAGTAAGTTTGTTTGTTTGTTACGTCTTCACGCCTAAATGGCTAAACCGATTTTGATGAATTTTGGTACTGAGATAGTTGGGCCCCTGGATACGGACATTGGCTATTTTTTTTATAGTGAGAAATGAGGGAGAAAGAGGGAAGAAAAAGGGAAAACTTAGCTTTGTTATTACCATAAATAAGGCGCAAGGGAAAAAACTACAGGTAGCAGGTACCTGCAAATCAGGAAAGGGGAACTGTGTTACCCCGAATTTAACGAGCGAAGCCGCAGGCAAAAGCCTAGTAATTTATAAATACTTATACTGACGTTTGACAAGCATCGATATTGAGTCTGCGTGTTCGTTTATGAGTTTGCTTATGCGGGGAATAGGCGAATTAGTTCCAGATACTGTACGACCAAGAGGTGGAGCTAGCTAACGGTGTTATAGGTTTGTGAGGCAATCTACCGGGAACTCTGAAATTGAACCTACATACTTATTGTGGGCAATATAATAATTATGAAAGGCTATCGATGACCATCCGTCGAAGCTCTCCTTAGGCGGTTGAATCATGGGCCTGATTCAGAAGGCAGTACTCGAGGAGTACAACACGGTTGGCGCAGTAGCTGAGCGATCGACTGCTGAGCTGCGTGTTGCGGGTTCGATCTCCGCACGGAACACATATTTGTATGTCCTACAGATTTTTTCGGGGTCTAGCTGTTTATGTACGTGAGTATAATATATATATTTGTAAATGCGCCCACGACACAGGAGAAATCCTAGTGTGGGGCAACGTTTTTTTTTTTAATAAAAATAAAAAGATATGGGCCGCATTGTGAGGTTCCTGTCTCTGGAGCCCTAACCACCTATGTTGGGGACGTCTTCCAATCTAACCGGATGCAGCTGAATATCAGTATTTTACATGGAGCGACTGCCTAGCTGACTTCCATAACCCAGTTAGTACTGGGTAATATGATACCCTTGAAAAGCCTGGTTGTCTATCTGTAACGACTGTCCAAATAACAGCCGGACCAACAGCTTAGCGTGCTTCCCGAGGCACGGAAGAAACTAGGTATGTAACGGGGTCACCCATCCACAGAACAGGTAAGCGCGGCTTAACCTAAAGATCGACCTGAGCCACGAGCTCCTCAAAATACGGAACACTAAAAAGGAATGCAGTTTCAATAATTTATCATTTTCCTGCCCTCGTCCCATTCTCTTTGTGGTCGGCGCAACACGTACTCTTCTTCCATTCTCCCCTATCAGACGTCACGGCATCATTTACTCCTTTCTCCTTCATATCATTCCTTACACAATCCATCCATCTTTTCTTTGGCCTACCTCTCGCTCTCCGTCCATCAACATTCAGATTCATCACTCTTTTAGTCACATGTCCTTCATCCCTCCTCATTACATGTCCATACCAAGACAAACGACTCCCTTGCAATTGTTCTGTAACAGGCGCAACTTTCAAACTTCCTCTAATATACTCATTCCTTTATCCATTATTGTCACTCCACACATCCATTTCAACATTCTCATCTCCGCTACATGCACATGCAATCGTTTTTCATCCACCTTTTTTACAGCCCAGCATTCTGACCCATACAGTAAATAAAAAATAATAATTAATCCTTTTATTTCCATTTTTCCTCCTTTTCAATTGTTCTGTAACAGGCGCAACTTTCAAACTTCCTCTAATATACTACCTTACTTTATCCATTCTTGTCAGTCTCATCTCCGCTACATGCAATACTTACTTGAAAACTTGATCGGAGGCATGAGCTCTGGAGTACTTGAGATGAGCCTGGTAGGTAGCAAGGTGGGAGAATGTCTTGTTGCACTCCTCACATTCATAACGACTCTTGTTCTGGTGTCTTTGTATGTGATACTTCAGTTGGATGACCCGGACCATCTTGTGGCAGATGGTGCATTCTGCCCGGGGTAGAGGACCTTCGTGAAGTCTGTCAATAAAAAAAGTGTTTAAAACGATAATAGGTGTAAACGGACTTTTCACGAAGCCACCAACCATGCATTCTGTATATCAAACTAAGTATATATTTTTTACTTTTTTATTTGTTTATTGTGAATGTGAGGACCATGGGGGCTTTAGTATTCCACGCGCCCTTCAAAGAGATGTCAGCAAAGCAGAGGGGCCTGCCAGGGACAACGCTAGCCGGGGTGAAGGGTTCTTCAGATACCGCGGCCCCGGAACGTAAAGGGCAATAGAAGGAACATGGGTGGGTTTTAGTCAGCACAAGTCTGACACTCCCCCCGCTCCGCCCAGAACGGGCGGAGTTATTTGATGATATCCCACGCCAAAAAAAGAGGTGCTTTTATTTACGACATAGACGCGGGAGAATACGCGGATAAAAGTTAGTCAAATATAAGACTTACTTGAGATGAGTAGCCAAAGTTGTTCTGTTCACAAAACGTTTCTTGCAGTGGTCACATTGTAGACCTTCTCTGTGGAAGCGAGCTACGTGGTTCTTACGAGCACGGGAATTTCTGTAACAAAGTTTTTATTATTTATTTATGTACACACAAAACATTATATAAAAAACTAGCTACCCGCCCAGCGGTTTCACCCGCTGCTCACCTCCTAAAAGTAATAGCGTGAAGTCTTATATATATAAACCTTCCTCTTGAATCACTCTACCTATTAAAAAAAACCGCATCAACATCCGTTGCGTAGGTTTAAAGATTTAAGCATACATACAACATAGCAACAGACAGGCAGCGACTTTGTTTTATACTATGTAGTGAAGTAAATAAGGAAAAAAGAGCACAAAGGTACTGCTTATTTCATAAAGAAATCTCTTCCAGCATACCTGGGATAGGATAGATAGAAAAAAATAAACACGTAGACACAGTGTGTAAAAATAACAACTTAAGCACTAACATAAATAAACAAAACTTTATCAATATAGAAAAACTTACATACTAATAAAAAATAATAAATATTTGTTTACAAATATACATTTTTTTTTTTAAAAAACGTTGCCCCACACTAGGAATTACTCCTGTATCGTGGGTGCGCTTACAAACATTTAAACTCACATACACAAACAGCCAGACCCGAAACAACAATCTGTAGGCCATACAAATATTTGTTTCGTGCGGGGATCGAACCTGTGACACGCAGCGCAGCAGTCGATCGCTCAGCCACTGCGCCAACCGTGTCGTCAAGTTACTATCAGTCCTGGGTGGTTTCACCCGTGTCTTTGCTTACTGCCCCGCTCCCATGGGTGGTGGCGTGATTTTTATAGCCTATGTTACTTAGTGATAATGTAACTTTTTTATGGCGAAATAATTTTTGTAATCAGTCCAGTAGTTTTGAATTGTAGCTTATGTGTCATTCTGATGTATTTAGCTGTTTGCGGAGAGCGCCAGGTTTGGGAGGAGAGAAGGAATCCGTTCCTCTTATAACTAATATTACGTAGTATGTATGCAAACGTTACTTGAAGAACATGTCGCACTCCAAGCACTGGTACACCTCGATGGAAGTCTTGGCCAGCAGCTTGCGGAGATCGCCAGGTTTGGGAGGAGAGGAGGAATCCGTTCCTCTTATAACTAATATTACGTAGTATGTATGCAAACGTTACTTGAAGAACATGTCGCACTCCAAGCACTGGTACACCTCGATGGAAGTCTTGGCCAGCAGCTTGCTGAGATCGCCAGGTTTGGGAGGAGAGGAGGAATCCGTTCCTCTTATAACTAATATTACGTAGTATGTATGCAAACGTTACTTGAAGAACATGTCGCACTCCAAGCACTGGTACACCTCGATGGAAGTCTTGGCCAGCAGCTTGCGGAGATCGCCAGGTTTGGGAGGAGAGGATGGCGCATCCTTTTCTTTTTCTTTCTTCTTTTTGTTCTGTAACAATGAACAATTTAGTGAAAGAAAGATCTTTAATCGTACCGATACCCAAAATTGATTCAGACTACTGTAAGGACTCTTTTTGCTTGTACCACCTGGCCGCTATATAAATAAATAATAAATATCTTGGGACAACTCACACACGGCTATCTGATCCCAAGCTAAGCAGAGCTTGTGTTATGGTAACCAGACAACTGATATACATACTTATATAATTTATAAATACATACATATAATAGATAAATCACACCCAGACACAGAACAAACAATCATGCTCATCACACAAAGTTTGTCCTGGGTGGGAATCGAACCCACGACCTCCGGCTCAGCAGTCAGGGCCACTAACCACTAGACCAACAGGCCCGTCAATATGTAAAAGCACTTATTATAAAAAAGAAAAATCCTTATTAATATCTATTATAAAAGCGAAAGTGAGTTTGTTTGTTACGTCTTCACGCCTATGTAGGCGTGAATGAAAAAAATAGAAATCCGAACCGATTTTGTCGAATTTTGGTACAGAGATATTTGGGAACCTGGAGACGGACATAGCCTAACTTTTTTTTTCTAAAGTGAGAAATAAGGGAGAAAGAGGGAAGAAAAAGGGAAAACTTAGCATTGCTATTACAATAAATAAGGCATAAGGGAGAAAGAGGGAAGAAAAAGGGAAAACTTAGCATTGCTATTACAATAAATAAGGCGCAAGGGCAAAAACTACAGGTAGCAGGTACCTGCAAATCAGGAAAGGGGAACTGTGTTACCCCGAATTTAACGCGAGCGAAGTCGCGGGCAAAAGCTAGTAAGTCCATAAGATGATGATTTCCCACACCAAAAAAAAAGAACTATGTACTAACCTTATTCGTCCGTCCGTCCGCATACTTAATGGTCGCGTTATTGGTGTGCTTGTTCATATGCGCGTGCACATGCTGCCGGATGAGCTTGTTGCTGAGCTCGCTGTGAGCGCACAGCTTGCAGTTGTAGCGGAGGTAGTGGGAGTCGGTGTGGGCTTGTAGCTTGCTCTCATCTATATATATGTAGCACACCTTGCAGGCAACTTGACCTGGTTTCTGTGAAAGAAGGGATTTTGGGAGTTAATTTTATGAGGAGCTCGTGGTTAACATTCATCATTTCCCTTGTCCCATTCTATTTGTGGTCGGCGCAACACGTTTTCTTCTTCCATTCTCCCCTATCAGACGTCACGGCATCATTTACTCCTTTCTCCTTCATATCATTCCTTACACAATCCATCTATCTTTTCTTTGACCTTCCTCTCGCTCTCCGTCCATCTACATTCAGATCCATCACTCTTTTAGTCACATGTCCTTCATCTTATACCCCATTCATTTGCTCTAGTTTTTTTTTACTAAAAAAAAACGTTGCCCCACACTAGGAATTTCTCCTTTATCGTGGGTGCGTATAAATATTTAAATTCACATACACGCAGCCAGACCCGGAACAAAAAAAGTTGGGAAAAGACAAGCGGGTTGTTAGAATAAGATACCGCGGCCTCGGAACACAATGGGCAAAAGAATGAACATAATTATATATAGACTAGCGGACCCGACAGACGTTGCCCTGTCTACACGTCTTTAATTTGAAAATTTCAAACTTTTTTTAATAAGCTAATAAGCTGTCTAATTTGACACTGCGATGGTAGCGCCGTCTGTCGGATCCAATGTAAAACATTCCAAAATCAACAACTACTAATAAATTAAAAAAACATTGTCCAGCGGACAAAATTGTGAATCTAAACCATTCCCAGATCCCCTTGAACACACACAAAAAATTTCATCAAAATCGGTCCAGTCGTTTGAGAGAAGTTCAGTGACATACACACTCACAGAAGAATTATATATATAAAGATAGGTTAGGATAGATTTAACTCAGTCAAAGATTTGACGACACGGTTGCCGCAGTAGCTAAGCGATCGACTACTGCGCTGCGTGTCGCAGGATCGATTCTCGCACGGAAAAACTATTTGTATGACGTACAAATAGTTGTTTCGGGTCTGGCTGTTTGTGTATGTGAGTTTAAATGTATGTAAACGCACCCACGATACAGGAGAAGATAGATAGATAGAATATTCTTTATTATGTACACCATACAAATAACAAGAATAACATTAAACAACTTATAAATAGGGTGACACAATGGGCGGTGTTATCGCTAAAAGCGATCTTTTCAAGACAACCTTTGGATGGATTTAAAGGAGGAGAAACAGTACTGTCGGTAGTCTGTGGTGTAACATTTTTCAAAATTAATAGCTACATTTAAAAAAAACAAATATTAGTGAGACAGAAATACTTAGTGTGGGGCAACGTTTTTTTTTTAATAATTTCCATGAGGAGACCTACTGACTACCTGTAACGACTGTCAAAAATCATCAAATGACAGCCGAGACTAACTACGTGCTTTCTGAAGTACGAAGACGCTTACCGATCTATGCGCAGACACGAAATGATCTTCAACTTGTTGTTGTGTATAGAATCCAATGATGCACAGCTCACACTTATAGACGGAGCTCGCGAACTGCACCTTCTGTTTAAGCTCCTCTCTGTAAATAATAGCGTGATGATAATTCCCGACTGCTATTACATTGTACATCATTACCAGTGATCGGATAATCGGGCGCTTATATACTTACCTAAACTTTTTGACGTGATAACGTCTTTAAAATCGTTTTAGTCGGGTGACATGTTCAGAAACTTGTGTCACACCAAAACCTCACA
Source organism: Ochropleura plecta (assembly GCA_905475445.1). Lineage (NCBI taxonomy): Eukaryota > Metazoa > Arthropoda > Insecta > Lepidoptera > Noctuidae > Ochropleura > Ochropleura plecta. The sequence goes on from FR997751.1 coordinate 5,808,546, forward strand.
AGCGACATTTTATAAAGATGGTAGCGCCATCTGTTACTTGGCTCGAAAAAAAAACTTTAAATTAGTACTTAATTTCATTTTAGATGTCACTACTGGTGATAACTTATATCACCAATAAGACGTTATCACGTAAACATCTCGATCGTAAACCTACTTTACAAACAACCAATTTTTTTTTTTAAGTATAATATGGATATTCCTTCCTGAATTAATAAGTAATCCCCAATTCCTGGAACTGCATTTTTATTTGTTAGCATTATTAAAAAAAATATATCGTTTTACAACGAGGTCTAACTATATTTTGTATGCAGGCAACATTTTTAGCAATCAGGAATTTCAAACGATTCCGGGATCCGGGTTTCTAATAGGCATGTCCATATTATTCTTTCGTATATATAAAAATGAAGTTTAGATAAATTAACGCCCGATTTTCCGATCACTGATCATCACTCTTCTGACTGTTTAGAAAGATGTCGCCACAATATGAAATTTCCCTATATGGAAAAAACCGGCCAAAAGTGAGTAACTAGCTCACCGATGGTTCCGTACAAACTTGCGGCATAAACAGTCATGTCTTTCGACTTAAGACTTACAGGGTTGATTTTTATCGGCACAAAGGGACCATAGAGTTGAGAATATGGCTTTAATTTCACTCGATACCTTCACGCGTTCTCGACATTAAGGGTCTTGACAGACAGACGGAACACAGTGATCTTATAAAGGTTCCGTTTTTCCTTATGAGGTACGGAAAAAACATGAAAAACTTTTTTAATACACTTCCTTGAAAACTGACTCTTATTGCACTATTATTAGGTTCAAAATGCAATGTACCTATTTCATACGCGTGCTTTTTTCTCGTTTCTCGCAACGAGGACTATCTCAGGTCATTTTTTCTGATTTCACACAAGAGGCGGGGTGCCTTTTTTTTTTGGGGTCGGAAATCATCAAATAACTTTCCCCGCTCCGGAGCGGGGGGGCATGTCAGGCTTTTACTGACTAAAACCCACCCATGTTCCTTCCATTGCCGTTTATGCTCCGGGGCCGCGGTATCTCTGTCGCACAACCCGCCCCTGGCGTCCCTCTGCTTTGCTGACATCTCTTTGAGGCGCGCGTGGAACACTAACGCGCTGTCGACACGGCCTGTCGTCAATAGAGGGACAAGGAGTGCCCGCGAGCGTGTAGTCGCTTTGTTTGTAAGTTTTATGCCCTGGCTGGAGGCCTTAATTTCAAGACATCCACAGGAATCGCCCGGTTAAGCAAACGACAACCTCTTAGGTTGAACTGCGAGATGCTATTCAGAAGAAAATAGTCTTCTTACCTGCAGGCCAGCATATCAGCTTCGCTCATGTACTCCGTTATATAACCTAGTTTCGCAGCCGGCTTCTCTTCTTTAGGCTGAGTATTTTGACACATTATAACTGTCTCAATCTTGGAAGATGTTAGTGGGCTGAAACATAAAAAAAAACAATAAGACTTGCTTCCGAGGACACAAGTGCGTAAAACAGGCACCAATAGGGAAGTTTCCAAAAAAAAATTGTCCTTTTAGATTATTCCAAAATAAGGGACACTTATTTTTGGAACGAAGTTCCATATCGCGCGTTGCGATAGGGGGCTAGATGGAAAAAGTCAAGATCATTGTAACGACACTTTGCTATAGTTGTGCGGCGTGCGCGTGTTTCTCTGTCTGTCTCTCTCTCTCATAGAAAGCAAGCCAGTTATTTTCGTTTCGTCTTTCTATTTCGCATTAAACAGTGTGGTGTCGCGACGATTATTTTTGTGGAGTGTATACAAAATAAATAATAACTTCGTTCCATCCGGGTGTCTCTTGAAACCTCTCAAGTATTCATCAAAATCGGTTTAGCCATTCAGGCGTGAAGACGTAACAAACAAACAAACTCACTTTCGCTATTTACTAATTAGTATGGATTACTATTAGTATGAGATCAATCACGCTTTTTTTTTCAGTCCGCAAATCCTGCGTATCTCGCGCCCGTAATCCCGCGTCACGCGGGATTGGAAAATGGCGCGGGATCTCGCAAAACCGAGATCTCGGTATTGCGGGATAGAAGCCCTAGTGTACACAAGGATAAGATCTCGCCGTTTATGCGCGCCTCCGATTTTTTTTTAATAACATTGAAAGGTTTTCTTCGTTGTCATTTCATTGCAACACCGTAACAAGTAAAGCTATAAAAGTATGGTTATACAAAAGATAATAGTTTGGACCTACCCGATAGTAAGATGCGGCATAGCCTGGACGCTCGTCATCGGATCCGAGGACACCAAAGCATCAGAGCCAACTACTATATGAGACATGACCCCAGTCACTGGATCCTCCAATACTATCTTTGGCACTGAAACAAAAATACCAAGTCGTAAAAAAAAAACGTGTTGGGTTTTTTTTTTGGAAAAAAGTTTTTTATTTTTGCATTTTTAATAAGGTATGATGATATCACATTTTTTCTATCGGTTATTAATTTTCCATTATTACTAAAATACTAGCAGATTATCCATATATACATAGAAGAAAAACTATGTATTATAGACGATACCTAACTCATTAAAATATCTAAGCAATAATATAAATACTTAAAAAAAAAAGTTTGATTAAAATCAGTCCGCAATTGGCGGAGTAATCGGTGAACATACATAAAAAAACGGTCGAACATAGAACCTCATCTTTTTTGAAGTCGGTTAAAAAAACCTCTTCTCCCTTATAAAGAAGGCACGACCATTGATCACCACGCTTGCTCAAGACGGGTTGGTGATTTCAGACTTATATTTATACTAACTTTTGCCTGCGACTTCGATCGCGTTAAATTCGGGGTAACGTAGTTCCCCTTACCCGATTTACAGGTACCTGCTACCTGTAGTTTTTGTCCTTGCGGCTTATTTATTGTAATAGCAATGCTAAGTTTTCCCTTTTCTTCCCTCTTTATGCCTCATTTCTCAATTTAAAAAAAAATAGCCTATATCAGTGTCCAGAGTCCCAACTATCTCTGTACCAAAATTCATCGAATCAAAATCGGTTTGGCCATTTAGGCGTGAAGACGTAACAAACAAACAAACTCACTTTCGCTTTTATAATATTCAAGTAAGGGTTATAAGTCCAGGTTTCCTCAGGATGTTTTCCTTCACCAATGTCAGTGATGTCCAAGATAAACTTACCTTCCAGTATGTGGTCATCGATATCCAGTATATTGCTGTCCTGGACAACTTGAGCGACATCATATTGTTCACTCTTCACATTCTGTGGGTGACTACTGATGATATACCCCTGGTCTTCCGGGGCCGGTAAGAAATCGATGTAAATCTTGTCGTAATTCACCTTGGTCGCGGTTTCCAGGCTTGAGAGAGATTGTGACATGTAGGTGTGGTCCATGCTCTAGGAAAAACAATATTTATTAATTTACTAGCTTTTGCCCGCGGTTTCGCTCGTGTTAAATTCGGGGTAACACAGTTCCCCTTTCCTGATTTGCAGGTACCTGCTACTTGTAGTATTTGCCCTTGCGCCTTATTTATTGTAATAGCAAAGTTAAGTTTTCCCTTTTGTTCCCTCTTTCTCCCTCTTTAAAAAAAAAGGTGATCTATGTACGTCTCCAGGCCCTAACTATATCTGTACCAAAAATTCATCAAAATCAGTTTGGTCATTTAGGCGTGAAGACGTAATAAACAAACAAACTCACTTTCGCTTTTATAATATTAGTAAGGAATAAAAAAATATATTATTACATTTATATCATTTCTATTATAGTCCAAGAGCCCAGAGCGATCTGACATAACTTATTTTCACATAGATGAAACCTTACATTCCCAGTAGCGTCTCATGTGCTTTGAATACCTGCGTGCTTATGGAGCTCGCCGTGTGACACCTGGGCAGGTACCAGATACGAAAGGTAACTAAAAATAAGTGTTACTTAACTTAAATTTGTATGTCTGATTTTTATATATGTTGTGTAGAACATTATTCTAAAGTTGTATCATAAGTGTCAGACACTTTCCATGGGCCAGAACTTTTGTCAGACGCTTTAAAGCTGCACTAAAAATAGCTGAATTTTACTTATTTTTACATGTCCGATTTTTATATATGTTGTGTAGAACATTATTCTAAAGTTCTATCATAAGTGTCAGACACTTTCCATGGGCCAGAACTTTTGTCAGACGCTTTAAAGCTGTACTAAAAATAGCTGAATTATATTTTTATATGTCTGATTTTTAAGTATCATATTAAGGTAACTATTACTAAGTTATATTTCATCAGTCAGACAAATTGTAGTGACAAAACAACCACTAAACACAAAAATTATTCAGCTGTGAGTATGAGCACGATAACACAATGCATTCGCTTCAGAACGAGTGAGACGTCCATGTTCATTCGGTTCCCCTCCTTAAACTCAATATCTGTTCCGAGACCACTGGTTTTGTATACAGTAAAGTTGGCGTCTGTGTGTGTGTCTCGACGGTTCCTACGTACATCAGGTTAAGTCAAAAACCGAGGTTTACAGGAGAGCGTAATTTCTTTTCAACACGCCCTAGAAATAATTCTATGAGTTATAATAAATATTTTCTTTTTACAATATTTTAACAGTTTTAAAAGTTTATAATGCTATTTACACATAAGTATTTTATTTTTTCACGTTTTCTTGGAAAAACTGAAAGATGACCGTTTCTACGACATTTATTCGTTGTATTTATAATACGATTTCTAAAACAAGGTAAATACATGATGATAATAATAATAAATGATATCTAGATCTGGCTCACGAGGTTGTCGACATGTGGCACGTAAATACGATAGTCGTGTCGGCCAATGGCTTAATAGCCAATAGCCTCGACCAACACCTGAGGAGGCTATCGCTTGGCAGCTGGATCAAGGGCTTGATTCAGAAAGCAGTACTTCTGGACACGGCCCGTATTGTTAGGAGGTTCCTCTCTCAAGAGCCCTGACCACCGGTAGCTCGGACCCTGTTCCCGATGCTGGTGGACTACTATTTTTAGGGTTCCGTAGTCAACTAGGAACCCTTATAGTTTCGCCATGTCTGTCTGTCCGTCCGTCCGTCCTCGCTTAATCTCTGTGACCGTTAGCACTAGAAAGCTGAAATTTGGTACCAATATGTATATCAATCACGCCGACAAAGTGGTAAAATAAAAATTGGAAAAAAATGTTTTATTAGGGTAGCCACCCTAAATGTAATGTGGGAAGTGATTTTTTTTTTAATTTCAACCCTAACGTGTGATATATTGTTGGAAAGGTATTTAAAAATGAATAGGGGTTTACTAAAATCATTTTTTGATAATGTATATAATTTCGGAAATAATCGCTCCTAAAGTAAAAAACAATGTGTCCCCCCCCCTCTAACTTTTGAACCATAAGTTTAGAAAATATGAAAAAAATCATAAAGGTAGAACTTTATAAGGACTTTCTATGAAAATCATTTTGAACTTGATTGACACAACAGTTTTTGTGCAAAAAAGACAAAAAGTTGTACAAAATAATTTCCTCCTCCACCTTTAAACTCATAAGTGGGAACACTTATTGTGACAGACGGGAAACTACGGAACCCTACACTGAGCGTGGCCCGACACGCTCTTGGCCGGTTTTTTTATATTTTGTTGTTTGTTGTTTTTTTTATAAGAATATGTAAAAATATAAAAAATATGTACAGAAATGAATAAACAAATAAATGATATTAATATTATTTTCCGAAGAGACATATAAAAAGTGCAAGAACATATTAAAACAGCGCATAATACATAACCTAAAATACAAAGATGTAGTTTTACCGGGTGAGTTGTATGACAGTGGTCATCATAGAGAGTGCTACAAATGTTTTACTGCTTTGCCAAAAAAGTATTTTTCAGCAATTCCAGAGAAGCCAAAAAGTGCTAAAAAAAGAGTTCATCGAATATTGTTGAAATTACATCAATCGCATCAACATCAAGCCATCCAGTAATCCAATAACTACTAACGATCCATTTACAGCATCTACCTCGAGTGAACAGAGTAATTCTGCAGTTCTGGACTCAGATATAGTACCAAGTCCAGGTAGTACTATACCTGAACCTTTTGTAATACCTGAGCCAAATTTTGATGAAAAAAAAAAGATGCCAGCAGCATGCAAATCTGAGTTATTACAACATTTTCTGCGAGCAAATTACATTGCTAGCATATGGAATTATGCTAATCAAAAACAATCTACCATTTTCACCCCTGAAAACAATGGGTGGACTTCATAAGAAAACCAGTATCACTTTTATTGGTTTGATGGTGACCAATTACCAGGAGATGTTAGTGAATCCCTTTAAGAATCAGGTACTGTACTTTGACCAAGTTTAGCATTTTTCATATTTAAAGATGTATGTTTTATAAATTTTGTGATCTATTTTTTACAGAAGAAGCTTCCAGGCAACAAGAATATAGCGGATGATGGTGAAGATGATGACTCAAATGGACAATATCATGATTGGGCTAATAACGAAAATTCTAATGATTAAAAGAGAAAAAAAAAATTTCTTTAACTAATCATAGTTTTTTTTTTTTTAATTGTTCCAACTAGTACTTCTATTGTAATAAAATGAATATTTCTTCATAAAACAGAATTGGGCCGGATAAATTTATTTTTATGCAATAAAGTATCTTACGTCAATATTAATTAATGATTACTTTTTTGTTGAAATTCGTCTTATTTAAATAGAGATGCAAAAATAATTATTGAATCGAAAGTAGTAAACTTATTTTTTAAATATTTAAATATATAATACTCTGGGTACATGCGCATAGTGTCATTGCGCTCATACTTTCGGCTGAATAATTTTTGTGTTTAGAGGATGTTTTGTCACTTCAATTTGTCTGACTGATGAAATATAACTTAGTAATAGTTACCTTAATATGATACTTAAAAATCAGACATATAAAAATAAAAATTCAGCTATTTTGAGTACAGCTTTAAAGCGTCTGACGAAAGTTCTGGCCCATGGAAAGTGTCTGACACTTATGATACAACTTTAGAATAATGGTCTACACAACATATATAAAAATCGGACATGTAAAAATAAGTAAAATTCAGCTATTTTTAGTTCAAGTTTAAAGCGTCTGACAAAAGTTCTGGCCCATGGAAAGTGTCTGATACTTATGATACAACTTTAGAATAATGTTCTATACAACATATATAAAAATCAGACATACAAATTTAAGTTAAGTAACACTTATTTTTAGTTACCTTTCGTATCTGGTACCTGCCCAGGTGTCACACGGCGAGCTCCATAAGCACGCAGGTATTCAAAGCACATGAGACGCTACTGGGAATGTATGGTTTCATCTATGTGAAAATAAGTTATGTCAGATCGCTTTGGGCTCTTACTCTATTAGTTTTGTGTAATACATAATTGTATTTGTTCAACTGTTTTGAATTTGTTGGCAAAGGCCTCCCTCAATTTTCTCCATTCTTTTCTATTGTTGGCTTATGTAGGCCAACCACCTCCCAATGTTGCCATTTTATCGTCTACCCATCTGTGTGACATTCTTTGTTTTAGTGCATTTCTCTATGTTAGTGGTTCTTATTCTATCTGAAAGTCTCTTTCCCAACATGCTCCTTTCCATTGCGTTTTGGCACACTTCTCATTTTTTGGTAGGCAGTTGCTCCACGTAATATACTGGTAGTCACCTGAATCCGGTGAGACTGGAAGCTGACCCAACATAGTTGAGAAAAGGCTAGGCAGAAGTTATTAGCAAGAACCTGAACTTAATCTTTAACTACATGGTTAAGGAAGATAATCTGATAAAACAAAAGAAGATTACATACCTCCTGGGATCTGCTGAGAGCCAACACCCTCAGATGCTCCTGTGCGCTATGCACCTGCCATTTGAATTTGTGGAACTTCTTCATCAGCGCCAGACACTCCCAGCAAACCAGCTGGTCTACCTCCGGGATTGACTCTCCAAACTGAAGAAAAATTTACATAAAAGTAAAAAAAAAAATCATAGAGGACTTTTTTCATATTCCGATGGAATGTCTCAAGAATAAAATGCAATGTATTAGGATGGAAAAAAGTTAAGATGATGGCATTTGTAATACCATCCTTTGCTTCAGCAGTCTAGCTATTTCCCAACTTTGTCTGGAACCCTACAGTTTAACCAGATGCTACTGCCAATCTTATCTTCTCAACCCAATTAGTACTGGGTAATTCATTAACCCATGGTAAGGCTTGTCGTCAGACTTCCTTGCCACCTGCAAAGACTGTTGACCCATTGAATGTTGTTAACACTTTCACTGCTCAGAACTCAGAGTATGAGTCCAAAATATATGGTATAATTAGCTGTGCCCCGGCATGCGTTGCAATGCAATTTTCTACGTACCCTTCCTACCCTACCTACCCTATCTTTCAAGTTGGATCAAACTGCACACAGTGTGCAAATTTAATTTAAAATTGGTTAAGTAGTTTAAGAGCCCATCGCGAACAAACAGTGTGACATGTGATTTATTTATATTAAGATTTGGACTGGGCAGCGAAATGAAAAAGCGAAAAAAAGGTTAATTTCCTAGGGGGGAACACAAGACAAAATGCCACAAGAGTCTTAAGTCAATTTTTTATAAAGTTTTGTATGTTGTTGAAGAGGAGTTCAAGATTTTGTAAGAAGGAGGAGAAAAACAATTGATGTTGAAGGTCAATTTTTTATAAAGTTTTGTATGTTGTTGAAGAGGAGTTCAAGATTTTGTAAGAAGGAGGAGAAAAACAATTGATGTTGAATGTCAATTTTTTATAAAGTTTTGTATGTTGTTAAAGAAAAGTTGGGAGAAATTTTGTAAGAAGCAAAACAACTGATGGTGAATGTCAGTTTGAGAGGGGAAGTTTTTGTATGTTTTTGATGAATTAAATAATAACTTAGATGGAAACAAGTTATTTGAAGATGCAGACAAGTTGATTGAAGAAACTAGTAGTATTATTGTTAGGTTATTGTGTTTTTACTTTTGTATTATGTGATGTGTTGTTGGGCCTATGATGGGCCTATGTTGAGTGTTGTTGAAGTTATTAACAGGTTGTCCTAAATGATTGTTAAAGTTTTATGTAAGGTGATTTAAATTAGATATTTGAGTTTTATAAAATTTAGAGGGGATGTTAGAGAAAGAAATTTTAATTGTCTTTGGTATAAAAAGAAAATGTATTTTAAACTGAGAATGTTTAATTGACAAGAGCATTTGTCATAAGAAAATTGGGGATCAGTAGTTCAGAGAATTTTACATGAACCGGTTCTGATTGTTTTGATAAGTCTATTAAGTTATTAAAGTATCATCATCATCATCATTCGCAACCGGAAGGCGCCCACTGCTGGGCATAGGTCTCCCCCAATGACCTCCACGTTTGACGGTCCCGCGCCGCGTTCATCCAGCGGGTTCCCGCGGCTCGGACCAGGTCGTCGGTCCACCTTGTGAGGGGCCTGCCTACCCTGCGTCTTCCAGTGCGAGGTCGCCACTCCAGGACCTTTGTGCCCCATCGGTCGTCAGCCCTCCGGGCAATGTGCCCAGCCCACTGCCACTTGAGCTTGGCTATTCTTTGAGATATGTCGGTAACTCTGGTTCTTCTGCGGATCTCCTCATTTCTGATTCGATCACGCAGAGAGAGATTTTAACAAATAGTGCACCAATTAATTTGTTTGAATAATTTTTTGCTGTAATTGATTTACAATTTTATTTCTGTAAATAGTTAAACGAATGAGTATAATTTCAAAACTATTTATTTTCAAATGTGTTTTCAAGAATGTTTAGGACTAAACATTCTGCGTCCTTAACTATACTTACTAATATTATAAAAGCGAAAGTGAGTTTGTTTGTTTGTTACCTCTTCACGCTTTAATGGCTAAACCGATTTTGATGAATTTTTGGTACAGAGATAGTTGGGACCCAGGAGACGGAAATAGGCAAATTTAAAAAAAAAAGTGGAATTTGAGGGAGAAAGAGGGAAGAAAAGGGAAAACTTAGCGTTGCTATTATAAATCAATAAGTCGCAAGGGGAACTGTGTTACCCAGAATTTAACGCGAGCTAAGCCGCCGGCAAAAGCTAGTTTATTATAATTTGTATTGTAATGGTAGTACACGCCAACAAGACAAAATTATAATTCAGTTTGACCTTATTATTTACGTAATCCGAATTTAATAGCAAGTTTTCTGTTAGAAAAGTTGAACTAAGTTTGAACTTACCCTGTCACCCGCGAAATCGTACATCAGTAAACGAAAAACTTGATAAACTTGAGGTGAATTATTCAAATCAAAAAGATCTCGATCACTACTTAAACATGCACAGCACACCGTTCTATATCCAGTATCTACGTCCTGTTCCATTTTGATTACTTTAAAACTTTTCAATAATTATTTCAAAAGTATTTATTTGTTGTGATTAATTTTCGTATCACAACAAAAAGTAATACTCCCATGTAAAATAGACGAAAATTGATGAAGAACAATTCTCTGCACTGCGACACCACAAAATGGCTTCCTTACCTAGTGTTGCAACACTGCAAAAATAAAGTGTGTGCGTCAACAGCTGGTACCATACGCAAAATACGCGCCTCAGACGTGGAGTTGCGGACACCAGCCCGTTATACAATACAACAGCTGGTATCTCGTCATCTCGTGCCTCTGCGAAAACTATAAAAACCGGTAATTTTCTTCTGCCCTTGTTCCAAGCATCAAAAAGACAAAAACTCATGTGTTACCCACTCGGTGGCAAGTATCCCACTAGCAGTTGTTTCCTCAAGAAAGGTTGTTGTCAGGCCGTCAGCCGACTGTAACACCAAAGCAACTTGAAAACAAAAACCGTAAATAATGTTTGGACCAACACTATTGAAATTCTCAATTGTCAATATTCCACAATTGTCATTTGTATTATCGGTAATGTCGGTGTCAGTGTCAGATACCGTGTCGTTGCTATTTTTTGTGGTCATATTATAGTAAATAATCAACAAATACCTTTTGTTGTTATTAAGTATTTAATAAAAATGAGCAAGTCAAGATGTTACACTTGCTTGGAGTTAGACAGGAAGTTGACCCCATTGAAGGATCCGGTTAAATATATTTTTAAATTACTGTGCCCGGAAATGTTTTTAAAAGTAAGTAGTCAATAAATACCATCAAAATACGCGCCTCAGACGTGGAGTTGCGGACACCAGCCCGTTATACAATACAAGTACCATCAAAGGCATATTGCTATCTAAATACTAACATTGAAATTTAACTAATATCTAAAGATTTTTTGTACAACTTGTTAACATTAGCTTAACCCTTAATTTGGCAGAGATCAGAGTTGATATTTTTTTATGAAATAAGACATATATCTGAAATCCTTGGGTTAAATACAACTTAGGAAAAATAGACAAAAGAATATTTTCCTTACAGATTTTCAGGAAATCAACTTGCATCACAGTGAACACTGTGAAATATGTTGAGGACAACAAGTAATTTGTAATGTTCACTGTGGTAAATGTTGCCAAATTAGTGTTATTTAATCAGGTCAAATAAAAACATTAAATATATTAATAAATCTAATTATTTACTATGGAAATATAAAATAAAATTGCGAGAATTAACAAAACAAGGTCTCAAGCATTTTACACAATAAACAGTTGTTTTTTTTTGTAAAAGTTGCATCACCCCATGTCTTCTTTCATGCTGGGAAAATGTCTTGTATATTAGAATGTGATGGGGCTTGTAGGCCTGGCTGATTTTGGGTTTCTAATGTTATATTTTTGCATGTTCTCACGAGGTATACTTATATCTATTTTTCTATTGAACTTAAGTAAATCTCATATCGGAAAACTTACAATGACTTAGTTTTTCGTTGACTTCTATTACAGTTACTTAAATACAATAGCTAATCATTATTTATATATATATACGTCTAGAATTTGACTAAATATTCCTTAGATTGACTTAATATACCATCCTCTAGTTTTGAATGGAACTTTATATAATGACTAGCTTTTGCCCGCGGCTTCGCTCGCGTTAAATTCGGGGTAACACAGTTCCCCTTGCGCCTAATTGATTTGTAATAGCAACGCTAAGTTTTCCCTTTTCTTCCCTGTTTCTCCCTCACATCCCACTTTTTTTTCAAAAAAGTTAGCCTATGTCCGTCTCCTGGTTCCCAACTATCACTGTACCAAAATTCATCAAAATCGGTTTAGCCATTAAAGCGTGAAGAGGTAACAAACAAACAAACTCACTTCCGCTTTTATAATATTAGTAAGGATATCAGCCAGGTCTACACCCCACATATGATTATTGTACTCGCGAACTATATGCGGACAATCAACGTCTGTTCTTTGCAATACCATTTTATTTTTGGACTGGTTCAAATTCAACAAATGAGCTTTTAGGAGTTACAGGTACAATAACTAATTTGTTTTCATCACACACAACTTGTGAAAATGCTCTTCTCTGTTTTTTTTTTCATCTACTTTTCATCTGGTAAAAACTTTTCAGCTCCTCTAATCCGGTTGCTACGTATCGAATCAAGTCCAAAGACACCATACTTTTCTTTCAATAGGTAAAAGGTAAAAAAGCTCTGGCAATGAGAAGAATTATGACAAAATATATTTGCTGGTTTTTTTGTATAGTCTGAGTCAAGGCTATAACCATTTGTACTCCAAACCCAAGTGAAGATTCTTGCTCTGTAAACTTATGTGAACGAACCTTTCGTTCACATAAGGTTCTGCATCTTCGCCTGCATATAAAACGAAATCATATCACTTATTCTTATATCAGGACAAAAATATTTTGCGCAGAAGATGAAACAGGGCTTGGAGAAGGTTGCGGTAGGTAGGTAGGTAATTCGTTATCACTGTTATATTCAGATTTGCCTAGACGATTTATTATTTGACGAGATTTTATTAGACGGGCCTGTTGGTCTAGTGGTTAGTGGCCCTGACTGCTGAGCCGGAGGTCGTGGGTTCGATTCCCACCCAGGACAAACTTTGTGTGATGAGCATGATTGTTTGTTCTGTGTCTGGGTGTGATTTATCCATAACTAGCTGTGCCCGCGACTTCGTCCGCGTGGAATAGTATTTTGGGCATCATATTTATTTTTGCAAACAACCTCCTCAGCTTTATAAATTATAACTGTTACCCACGACTTTGTCCGCGTCTTAGCCCAAGTTCCGGAACTCTGTGAGGCTAAACGTTGAGAACGTTTAGCGCTTGATTCCCGTAGTCGGTTCACCAAAGTTCGAGAACTCTGTGAGGCTAAACGTTGAGAACGTTCAGCGCTTGATTCCCGTTCTCGGTTTATCAAAGTTCGGAAATTTTGTAAGGATAAACGTTCAGCGCTTGATTCCCGTTGACGGTTTGCCGAAGTTCGGAAATTTTGTGAGGCTAGATACTGCGAACGTTCAACGATCGATTCATTAGCACGGTTTTGTTCACTGATTCCTCGTTGAGTAGCCAACCTATGCATATTTTCATTCTCTGTTTCACTGCTGCGCAAAGCTCGCAGCCGCTTTGCGGTAACAGTCTGCCGAGAAAGCGGAGTTCTTTTTCTAGGCATTATAGTGACGAAGAAAGAAAATAGGAAATGAAAACTTAACCAAACCGTAACTCGTAATCAAGAAAAAACAAACGTAAGGTTAATAATTTTATTAGGATCCGAATTATTGTTACCTATATTTGGTACTTACGTAAAATATAAGGTTAACTAACTGTGTACTTAAACTAAAACCTAACCTAATAAGGGCTGATTTTTTTATAGTCAGATAATTTTTATCTGAAGAATAAAAATAGCAGTTTGACATATTTTCTATAGATGAGCTGTCAAACCGCCATTTTTATTCCTCAGATAAAAGTTATCTGACTATTGAATAAACAGCCCTAAGAATAATTATGTAGATGACACCTATTTACAGGTATTATCTACAATTTTTTTTTTAATAATTGTGAAATTTATAAAAAAAAAATAGCTCATGAGGAGCTCGTGGCTAAATAATAGCAGCCGCTCGGGTCGATCTTTAGGTTAAGCCGCGCTTGCCTAGGTTGGCCTGTGGATGGGTGACCAGTGACCACCCGTTACATACCGAGTTTCCTCCGTGCCTCGGAAAGCACGATAAGCCTTTGACATCGATCTTTGACAGTCGTAACAGGTAGTCAGTGTTCCAAAAGTCTGACAACCAGTCTTACCAAGGGGTATCGTATTATCCAGTATTAACTGGTTGTGGAGGTCAGATAGGCAGTCGCTCCATGTAAAATACTGATATTCAGCTGCATCCGGTTAGACTGGAAACCGACCCCAACATAGTTGGGAAAAGGCTAGGCAGATGATGAATAATTGTGAAATTATTAGAACCAAAATATTATCCTTGACAATCGTAGAGGTTATCTCCGGCCCAATTCGCGATATAATTGCCTACTGTCATAGGGTTGTCACTTTTAAGTTATAAGCTTGTTATTTAACCTGGCTGTCCGTACAAAAACACGGCCACGGAGCGGCACAAACTACGCCGCACGTAGGTACTGTCGCTTTGACCTGCCGTGACCTTGTTGCGCGCCGTATGATTTCGTAATTTCGTATGCCTACTAAGTGTCCAACTCGTAACCTTTTATTAATATTTTTGGGACAAAATATAACATGGTGTAAAAACTATTGGAATCGATTCAGTTACTTATTCTGAACAAACTATATTCAGGTTTCGCATATACTAAAAATAATGTTGTATATAATTTAAAATTAGTCAATAACTTATTTTTAATTACGATTTCATAACTGTGGGTAGTTAGGTACTTAGTTAATATACCTACAATACTGAGAAATCGGCACAACTAAACGTAAACAAAGCAATAGCGGTAAATCAGTTGACAGATCAAAAGTACAAACATTCTAGTGGGAAAGTAGACCTACCTACCTACCTACTTCGCGATAACTCGCGGTACTTCTTAGCGATAAGACCGCCATTGTAACCATAGATTTAACATCTTTTTGTAAAACAGTTTTGTTTCGTAGATTTTGGTGTGCAATAAAGTATATTCTATTCTATTCTATTCTACTTCCTCTGTGTGATAGAAAACTAATATGCTAATACAACAAAAAGAAGTCAGTAGGTAGGTAGGTATCTCATTATGAAGTAAAAAATTGAATTATGCTAGAATAAGTGAGTAGCTTACCTTTCCTGTTCAATAGGTAATTTGAACTGAGACAATTCTGGAATTGATGAATTATTAAGACACCCAAACACACAGCAATACTTTCTCCCGCGGTTATCAGACATTTTTTATTCGTTTAGCGGTGCCGAAAAGCCGTGACGCGCGAACCTCGTGCAGTGTTAGCCCCGACTGGCGCAGCGCGAAAGGAGCCGAGATTTTGTTTAGTGTGCGTGCGGCGACGCATAGATACTACGGCGCACACATACAAGCCGCGCGCTACGCGTTTGTATGAAGTTATCGTACTTCCCCTCTTTATACTATGGCTATACCCCCCCTCCGCGTCGCCCGCAAGCAACGCCTCTCCTCGCCCATGCCCAGCGTCATGTTTTACACATCATGCGGCGCGTGTGAATTTTATATCGGAGTTATTTTAAAATTGTAATATCTTCTAAGATGTTCATTGAAATTAAGTGATGTCAAAGACAATTTTGTTCACAATTAAATACTGTTAATCTACAACACATTTATTTGGATAAAGATTAATATTATTATGTTGAAACTACTTGAAACAACTCTAACAAATAATTGGTAATCATGCATTAATTTTGACCAAATTTGATTACCATAAAAACGGTTCTAGTGACTTAATCTTAAAAGATAGACATATACCGCCACGGACATTTTTTTAGATCATTTCAAGAGGAATAATTCTTTTCTACATATTTTTTTGATATCTTGAACCGTTTTCGCAGCGCACGCAACGGAAGCCCTCAAAGATGAATAATTTTCCCCGTTTTTTTCACATTTTCCATTGTTTCTTCGCTCCTATTAGTCGCAGCGTGATGTTATATAGCCTAAAGCCTTCCTCGATAAATGGTCTATTCAACACAAAAAGAATTTTTCAATTCGAACCAGTAGTTCCTGAGATTAGCGCGTTCAAACAAACAAACTCTTCAGCTTTATAATATTAAGTATAGATAATTATGTATGTATTTATAAATTATATAAGTATGTTTATCAGTTGTCTGGTTACCATAACACAAGCTCTGCTTAGCTTGGGATCAGATAGCCGTGTGTGAGTTGTCCCAAGATATTTATTTATTTATTTATCACTAGTATCGGATGGTGCATGCTCGATAGGTAGGACAAGTGTTAGTATTCTATGCGTGCAGTCATCTATCTTATTCTGTTTACAAGCAATAAAAAACAAATAAGCCAAATAGAAGCCCACCACATAAAGCATATTATTTGTGAATAAAAGTTATACCTAATTTGGCAATGTTCATCACAATAAACGTGTCAAATTCACAGTACTTGTTTCGAGTAATTGGCAGTGTTCACTGTGATGAACAACCAAGTTTGCCTCCAAAAAAAGGTTATCAAAAACACAAAACATTACGTAAAACCCATTCCAAATCAAAACATAAAGATTGTTTAGTAAATATAAACCCTAAAAATGTTAGTTTAGTAAAGTAAAACATATAAAAAAAAATACCTTACGAAGAATCGAATGCCCGCGACTCGCTGACATCTTGTCTCGATAATGACAGATGAATGATGTTTCCATTTGTAGAATTATTTTTTATATCGATAAAATAATACACTTTAAATACACTCTATAACTAAAATGAAAACCGAAAAATAGTCGATAAAAGTCGCTCAATATTTTTTTTATCATTGTTTATCACAGTTGACGGCACGGTTGGCGCAGTGGCTGAGCGATCGACTGCTGCGCTGCGTGTCGCGGGTTCGATTCCCGCACGGAACAAATATTTGTATGACCTGCAAATAGTTGTTTCGGGTCTGGGTGTTTGTGTACGTGAGTTTAAATGTTTGTAAACGCACCCACGATACAGGAGAAATTCCTAGTGTGGGGCAACATTTTTTTTAAAAGAAAAACAGTGAACATAATCAAATTAAGGGGGTTGTCAGTCAGGGATGATGAGTAAAACAAATGCGTCCATTGGATGCTCGTTTATTATTAGTCAATTAAAGAGTAGGTACAATCTTTAATATGGGTATTGGTACCTACTTAATATTACAATAGATGAGCACACATACATAAGTTTTCCATGCGAATGAAAGATCCGCAAAAACTGGTTTTGCATAGCCTTGATTGATCGGCGTACAATCAAAATCCATATAATTTCCCAAAAAAAAGAATATGTACAATCTGCAAACCGCCATCCCCTTCGTGGAGCTGGGCTACCGGGCTTATGTTCCGGGGCCGCGGTATCTCATTCCAACAACCCTTCACCCCGGCAGGCGGTGTCCCTGGTAGGCCCCTTAGCTCTGCTGACATCTCTTTGATCCGCGCGTGGAACACTAACGCGCCGCTGACACGACCTTTCGTCAATAGACGGACGGACGGTGAGCTACCCATTGCTCACCGTCCACAGGCCCGCATCTACGGTGGCCGGGAGTCGTCTCGCGGCGCCCGACGGCCGGGGCGTCTCCCACAGCGGCTAGGTTGGTTTGAGGTTCTCACCGCCCGCCCGGCCACCTCTTTCCGTAGCATGACTGCTTCGCAGAAGGAAGAGACCGCTTTCAATTCCACCTCCTGAAACAGTGTCCGGTGAGGACCTTCGTCAGGCATTAGGTGAGTATGCCATGGCGCCTCTCCAGCCACTCCTAAAAGAGGGGACTTACCGCCACTATTGTGGCGTGCCCTGCACGGGGTTGCGACAGTCGCTCTCTCCATACCACCATGAGAACGTCTTGGCCTTGGCATCACATCAACCATCCACATTCCTACTCATATCGTTGCTCTACACATTTTCTGAATTCCTCGTCATCCATTTCTTTTTCAGCACCCTTCTATGCACCTAATATGCTGGGAATGCGAGTGTATAGTCAATAAAATTAAACGGTTTCAAAACAGATTGCAAATCTCTAATAAAGTTCTTAATGCGTCTGCGAAAAGCAAAAAAATGGTGAGTACTGAAAGGCAATTTCCATAATTTAACAAATACTTATTATTCTTGCTAGTAATGTGCTTGTGGGATTGTAGCTAATGCCGGATTAACAAAGTAGCAAATGCTATGGGCCCCACGTAAAGTTGGGCCCCGCAAGTACAAACCATACCAAAAAATACGCTCAAATGGAAGCATTTGAGCGTATTTTTTTAAAGGGAATCTTATTGATTAATGGAGTTCCATCAAAAACCATGTCGCTACAATGGAAAACCGGCCAGTGGAACGATGGTGATATAAAAAGCTAAACTATACTATATTAGCTGCGCCCCGTAGTTTTAATCGCGTGGTGATAGAATGAATATACGAAATATATTTATGAATTGTAGCCTATTTGTTATACTGATGTATAAGCTATATTATTGTAAAGTTTCATTAAAATCCATTCAGTAGTTTTTGCATGAAAGAGTAACAAACATCCATACATCCATCCTCACAAACATTCGCATTTATAATATTAGTAGGATTTAATCCTTTCTAATATTATAAAAGCGAAAGTGAGTTTGTTGGTTTGTTACGTCTTCACGCCTTAATGGCTAAATCGATTTTGATGAATTTTGGTACAAAGATAGTTAGGACCCTGGAGACGGACATAGGCATTTTTTTTTAAAGTGGGAAATGAAGGAGAAATAAGGAAGGAAAGGGAAAACTTAGCTTTGCTATTACAATAAATAAGGTGCAAGGGCAAAAATTACAGGTAGCAGGTACCTAAAAATCAGAAAAGGGGAACTGTGTTACCCCCAATTTAACGCGAGCGAAGCCGCGGGCAAAAGCTAATAAAATATATTTAAAACATTTTTGTTTTCTAGATTCCCGAAGGTTTGTCAAGCTTGACACAAACTTCAGTAGAAACACTAATTCTCGCACTACCAAGTATGGTAATACCAAAAAATCTACCAATGCCACCAGAAAATCTACCAAACCTACCAAATGAACTAAAGCTACCACACAATGCACTCAAACTACCATCAAATGATATTTCATCAGAAGTGTTACATATAGATACAGAAATTAAAATAGAAAGGGAAAGTGAAGAGACATGTATCAATGATTTTGATGAACTTATCAAACCTACAAAGATTCAGCAAGTTCCTATTGCCTGTGGTAAGTTGACCATCTATTTATTTTGAAGCCAACCGCGGTTGTCGCGGTGGCTGAGCGATTGACTACTGTGCTGCGTGTCGCGGGTTGATCCCCGCACGAAATACAAATTGTTTTGGGTCTGGCTGTTTGTGTATAGGTATGAGTTAAATGTTTGTGAACAATGTTTCCTAGTTTGAGGCAAAGTTTTTATAAAAAAAAACTAGGTAGAGTGCATGCAGGCATAATAATTATACTATTCAAATTTAGATGTAATGAGACTACACCTTAAAAAAATAGCACTACTAGCTAGGATAACTTAACTACTAACAAACTAACACTGAATTGTTAGTAAGTAGTAATAAATGTTTGGATTAATAAAACACTTTTTTGCAAGACAAATAACCGAATTTCACAAAAATAACAGTAATCACTAGAAAAGTAAAAAATAACATAACTGCCACCAAATTATTTTGGCTGCTGGAAAAATTCTGATTAGACAACCGAAAATACTTTTGCCAAACCTGCTACCCTACCATGACGTCTAAAAGCAGTACTTATTCCACTGAGGGAAAGAGACAGAGCTATACAGGGTGTCTAGCACCATCTCTTTCTCACACAGAAATAAGAACTGCTATATGATGTCATGGTAACCCTACAGCATAGCTATTCACAACGACTCGATTGCAATCGTGCCGTGTGTATAATCGAAAACTTACTCCAAACGCTATTCACATATCCATAATCATATACATATCAAAAATCCAACTACAAGCTGTTGAATCAAAGGCGTGTGCGGTGTGTAGGGCGTTTAATGCGAGACTAGCGTCGGTCTCGTACACTGGTACATAACAATACGTCTTATAACTATGCTTAGTATATCGATACACAACACCTCCACTCTTATTTACTACATACAAACTACGAGTATGAATAACTAACTTATGCTAGAACTAACTTAAATATAATTTTAATAAGTACTTAGGTTAATTAACTTTAAGTGTAATAGTTTTTAATTACAAGAACTTATTTACTATTTCTTAATAATCTTAATCTATTTCCTCAAACCCATAACGGATCGGTGGCCTACGGCGTCTTACAGTCCTGTCAGGGTTTATGTCGATGTTAGTATTTCCCGCTAGGCCTGCTTCAACGTTCACCGACACATTAGGTAATTTAAGTTGAGGGCTACATGGTACTATTGGAGATTCATTTTGTGCTGGTACAGAATCAGAGTGCGGACTTTCCGGGGTAGGAGACTTTTCGACACTACTCTCCCCCAAGTTCCCTGTGCGATCCTGTTCCTCGCCTCTGGTTATGGGAACCGCCAACGATTTGCGTGACCGTGTTTGGATTTCTAGTTTTGTCGACATTTCTGGTACTATTATTTTGTTTGGAACGTTACCATCAACCTCGTGCGTAACCCTCTGCCTCAGTTGATCGACATGCCTATGGATTTCCATGCCAGTATTGGTTCTTATGGAGTAATTGGATTTACCTACACGTCTAAGTACTGTACCGGATTGCCATTTATCCGCTCCCCTATAGTTTCGGTACCAAACATGTGCTCCTGATTCGAACAAGCGCTGTGAGCCGCCAGCGTTTTGTTCGCTACTTGACTGGCGGGCGATTCTCTATTTGGTTTTAAATTGTCTAACCTCATGCGTAAGCTGCGTCCCTGTAATATGCTAGCTGGGCTATCTCCCACGGTCTCATGTTTCGTATTTCTATACGCTAGCAAAAAACCTAGCCAGGGCTATCTCTACATCCAAATTCTGCTTAAAGGCTTTTTTAATAGTTCGTTTACATATTTTGACAGCACTTTCGGCCGCGCCATTGGATGCGGGGTGATAAGGAGCCGTAAAAATATGTTCTATACCATTATGTCGTAAGAAGTTTTGAAATTCCTCGCTCGCGAAGGGTGGCCCGTTGTCGCTAACAGTTTGTCTTGGAAGACCAAACTGCGACCATAACTTCCGTAATACAGCTATAACAGCATGTGCGGTCGTCCTATTCATTTTGATAGCTTCGATCCATTTAGAGCAAGAATCTACTACAATTAAATAAGTTAAACCACCAATAGGCCCTAAGAAATCTAAATGCAGTCTTGACCAAGGCCGTGACGGCCAAGGCCAAGAGTGTGGGACAGCATGTGGCGCAGCATCAGCCACAGCGGCACACACTGTACAAGCTCGACACGCGGTTTCCACCGCTTCATCTAAACCTGGCCACCAAACATAGCTACGTGCTAGTGATTTGGTCTTGACTATGCCCATATGTGAAACGTGAAGCTCTGACATTACTCTTTTCTGACTAGATGATGGTATGACAACCCGGTGACCCCACATAATGCATCCTAATTCGCAGTATAACTCTTGCTTCCTGTTAAAATAAGGCCTTAATTCTTTAATTTCAATATCTGTCGGCCATCCGTCCATTATATAACTTAAAACACGACTTAAAATTGGGTCTCGCTTCGTTTCCTGCTTCAGGACATTGTAGTCTAATAATAAAGCGTCTGTTGCAAAATGTAAATAGCTCTGTTCTGGCAAATCGTTATCTTCTTTTTTTTTGAGAATCTATTAATCGTGAAAGAGTGTCAGCCGTATTTTTGTCTGTTTTCACGTATTCAATGGAAAAATCATAGGCTGATAATTTGATTGCCCATCTTTGTAAACGGCTAGCTGCTGCACAAGGAATGCCTGCATTTGGCCCGAAAATGCTAACAAGGGGTTTGTGATCTGTCCGGAGAACAAACTTCCTTCCATAAAGATATTGATGAAATTTTTCAACAGCAAATACTATCGCTAAGGCCTCTTTGTGTATTTGACTATAATGATATTCGTGTATAGTCAGTGAGCGCGAAGCGTACGCAACAACCCGCTCGTCGGCGCTGTCCGGCTCGCGCTGTGCCAGCACGGCCCCAAGCCCACGGGCGCTGGCGTCTACAGTCAACACTGTTTCTTTATTTATATTAAAATGTTCCAAAGCTCTTGTACTACACAAAAACTGTTTTACCTTCAAAAAAAGCAGAGTTTTGGTTTGGACCCCATTCCCAATGTTTTCCCTTTTTCAAAAGAGCATATAATGGTGCTAAATGTGTACTCAATTTTTTTACAAATTTGCCATAAAAGTTAACCATTCCTATAAAGGATTTTACTTCTGTAACGTTACTGGGGTGTGGCATATCAACAATAGCCTTCACTTTGTTCGGGTCGACTCGTACGCCGTTTATATCGATCACAAACCCTAGATATTTTACTTCCTTAGCCAAGAAATCGCATTTCTTTTTATTAATTTTTAACCCGTTTTCTTCCAATATTTGCATAACTTCCTCTACTAATTGTAAGTGCGACTGCAAATCCTTGCTTTTAATCAAAATATCATCATAAAAAACTAGCACCTCCGGCTTATTTTTAAATAAATTAACCATGAGCTTTTGAAAGATACCTGGACTGGAGGATAGACCATAAACTAAACGACCGTATTTGAATAACCCCCTATGCGTATTGATAACCGTATAGTTTCTAGAATTTTCGGACAAAATTACCTGGTTATAAGCTTGCGACAAATCTAATTTTGTAAAGTACATGTTCCCACTAAGATCGCTAAATAGATCTTCAACCCTTGGAATTGGAAATCTGTCAATCACTAAAGCACGATTGAGGGTTACCTTATAGTCGGCACATATTCGCAAACCGCCATCTGCTTTGCGTACCACAACCAGAGGCGTTGCCCAGTCGGACCGGTCAACCGGTTCAATGACGCCGGCGGTCAGCATGGCGTCCAGCTCCGCATCGACGCGCTGGCGCAGCGCGTACGGCAACTGCCGCGCACGACAAAAGATGGGTACCGTTCCTTCACGCACATGTAGCTCAGCTATGCCCCCCGTGAAAGTACCCAATGTGCCGTCAAACAGTGATTTATGCCTAGAAACAAGTTTATTTATTATTTCATTTTTGTTTAACGCTTTATCGGTTGCATGGCTAGTCAGTAAGTTTATTGTACGGTCGATTCTTATCGGAATATCAAGTTCGGCTAACCATTGCCGACCCAATAAATTTGTAGTACCCCTACTTAAAACATATAAGTCCAAGGTTTTAACAATGCCCTTATAGTTAACAATGGTTTCTATGTAACCCAAAGGTTGTACACTTGAGCCGTCATAAAATTTTAAATTTAAACAACATTTGTTTAAGTGCAAGTCGCTGAATAAATCATCATACACTGCTTTGTTTATACATGATAAGGCTGATCCTGTGTCAATCTCCATTGGGAGAATACAATTATGAACCTTAAGTTTTATACGCACCGGTTTATAATTACTTAATGACATTTGGTACACAGGCTCGTCGTCGCTTTCTCTGTCATCGGAATCCATATTATTGTATCGGTTATCACCAAAGCTGCCGGCCGCTCCGCCGTCGTTGTGTTGACGTAATAAATTCATCGAAGCCCGTCCGCGTCCGCCTCGTTCCGAACCGCGCCGCGTTCCTCTCGTCGTGTTGCGCCCGCTATATCCGCGGTATTTCCCGCGCCCTGTAACACGACCGCGTCTGGCAGATTCCGCTGACGCTTCCTGCTCCATTTCGATGGTTTTGTTCCGCTCGTTCCGAGCGTTTCGACACATCCTTCTAAGGTGCCCTATTTCCCGGCACCAACTGCACACATAATCCTTAAATGAGCAGTCGTTGGGCTGATGTTTTCCGTCTCCGCATCTATAGCACTCGTACACTTTTAATTTGTGGATTCCCTCGGATATTTCTGTGCTATTGTTCTTCACCGCATGCGCGTCACGCTCAGCCGCCTCCAAGGACAGCGCCAGAGTTACGGCTCTGTTGTATGAAAGTTGTTCTTCCGAGAAAAGCTTCTGACGTATCATTTCACTACTTAGGCCGCAAACTAGCTGATCCCTGAGGTTGTCATCGAGGTTTGTTTTGAAATCGCAATGCTTCGCTAGTTTTTTCAGTTCCGTGACGTAGTCCGCTATTGACTCGACGTTTATTTGCCGTCGCTGTCTAAATTTATATCTTTCAGCCATGATGGAAGGTTTAGGCTGCAAATGTGCTGCCAATATTTCTATTGCTCTTTTATAAGACAGTTCCGCAGGTTTTAACGGGCTGGCCAAAGTCGATAAAAGTTCATACGCTTCTTCACCCATTAACGATATTAATGTCGGTAGTTTTAATTCTTCCTCCACTTTATTCACTAAAAAATACATATCGAGTCTTTCAATATACGCGGACCAGTTTCCCGCTTTTATGCAAAATTCACGGACTTTACCGATCGACATTTTGTTACACTTCACTTCAATAGTCACATAAACACTTAAAAACTTTTTTTATTGTTGTTGTTGTTTTATCCTCGTCGCCACTGTTGAATCAAAGGCGTGTGCGGTGTGTAGGGCGTTTAATGCGAGACTAGCGTCGGTCTCGTACACTGGTACATAACAATACGTCTTATAACTATGCTTAGTATATCGATACACAACACAAGCAACAAACACAAGACAACGTAGAACAGTATAGCGAAGTAGTCAAAAAAAGGAATAAAAAGATATCTGAAAGCATGACCAATGCTCCGAAATATCAAATAGCAACCCACGAAGAAGAACACATAAAATATTTATCGAATAAATTAGAATTAAATAAACTAAGACATCACGTTGACAATAAGTCACAGAGAACAGGTGCTTCAATAATAGACACAGAAAACAAAACGAAAGAACAAAGAATTAGCCTAGAAACAATACTGATCAAACAGACTGAAAGAATCGACAGTCTCGTATCGCAGATAAACACAATGATGAACCTCATTATGACACTAATCAACAGACTACCATAATGCTCTCCTTGAGAATAGCCACCTGGAACGTAAATGGATTGCCTGCACACACCAAAGAGCTAGAAGTACTGCTTATAACTAATAAAGTAGACATCGCTTTGATATCTGAATCTCATCTCACCGACAACAAAAAAGTTAAGATAGCCAACTACAGCATTTATAATACAAATCATCCAGACTGCACTGCACATGGAGGATCTGCAGTCATTATTAAAAATAATATAAAACATCACCTACATAGTGAATTCAGAGAGGACTGGATGCAAAGCACTACTATAACTATTAGCGGACACTTGGGACCTATTAATATAAGTGCAATTTACTGTCCACCAAGACACCAACCTAAACATGATATGTTTAACCGCTATTTCCGCAGTCTCGGAAGCAGATTTATAAGTGGAGGAGATTGGAATTGCAAAAACACGCACTGGGGATCTCGGCTGACAACAACAAAAGGACGTGAACTAAAAAAATGTGTTGATGAAAACCATCTAATAACCCTAGGAACAGGTGAACCAACCTATTGGCCAACTGACGTGAATAAAGTGCCGGACCTTGTAGACTTCTTCGTTATAAAGGGACTATCAGACGTGTACTTTGATGTTGAATCATTCATCACACTCCCATCATAGCAACAATTAGCATAGCACCACTACAGAGAGTTCAAAAACCTTCGCTATATAATTTCAAAACTGACTGGAGTGCTTTCGCCGAGTACATAGAAGATGAAGTTGAACTTAAAGTCAAGCTCAAAACAGAAGAAGACATCGAAGAGGCAACTTTTTATATTACTAACCTCATACAGGTAGCTACTTGGCGTTCTACCCCAACACTGAAGTACAACTTCGAAAGAAATAATATCTCACTAGAAATACGGGACAAGCTTCAAGAAAAACGACAACAAAGAAGACAACTACACTTGACAAGATCGGGTAGAGACAGATCTCTCTATAACAAAATATCGAGAGAACTGAAGGAACTGATAGATGAAAACAAGAATGCTATCTTTCAACGTAAGATATCGAGCCTTTCAGTCCACAAAAAAGACAATTATTCGTTATGGAAAATAACTAAAAACTTTAAGAGACCACAAAACCATATTCCACCTTTAAGAAAATCTGCTGGTCATCGTTGGGCTAGAAGTGAAAGCGAGAAAGCAGATTTATTCGCAAAACACTTAAGCGAAATATTTGTTCCTAACGAGTCACCCATGGAAGAGTTTGAAAGAGAAGTTGATGAAATGATCAATAGCGACCAGCAGCTTTCTGTACCCATAAAACCTGTTACGCCTAAAGAAATGGTACATACAATTCGAAATCTGAAAAACAAGAAAGCTCCCGGTTTTGACCTTATAACGGCTGAAGTACTGAAACAGTTGCCTAGAAAAGCCATTGTTTTCCTAACAATGTTATTTAACTCAATATTCAGAATACACCATTACCCGAAATTGTGGAAAATATCACAGGTGTGTATGATCGCAAAGCCTGGAAAACCGCCAACAGATCCTAGCTCATACAGACCCATAAGTCTTCTCCCCATACTGTCCAAGGTATTCGAAAAGACTCTCCTTCGAAGACTTAAACCCGTACTTGACCAGTGTAAGATCATACCGGATCACCAGTTCGGTTTTCGGGAGAAACATGCAACGGTTGAACAGGTGCATAGGGTAGTCCACACAATCAGGCAATCACTTGAGAGGAAGGAATATTGCTCAGCAGCATTCCTGGACATACAGCAGGCCTTTGATAGGGTGTGGCACAAAGGACTGTTGTATAAGATAAAAACACTTCTTCCTAACTCTTTCTTTATGATCCTGAAATCCTATCTACATGACAGAAAATTCCAGGTAAAATATGGAGAAGACTACTCGCAGCTGTACTCTATCACTGCTTCTGTGCCCCAAGGATCAGTTCTTGGCCCCGTGTTGTATTCTATATACACGGCAGACATGCCCAAAACAGAAGGGGTTATAACGGCCACCTACGCAGACGACACAGCATGCCTTGCGAGCGACAAAGACCCCAACTACGCATCGTCGAGGTTGCAAGCCCAGCTTGATAAAGTGAGTACTTGGCTTCGGAAGTGGAGAATAAAAGCCAGTGTAACGAAATCAATACATGTTATGGTCACCCAGCGGAGAGGTGATTGTCCACCTGTTCAATTGGAAAATAAGGCCCTACCAAGTCACGACAATGTGAAGTATCTTGGACTACATCTGGATAGAAGACTGACCTGGGCTAACCACATTAAAGCCAAGAGGAAAGAAGCAAACTTGCAACTTCAATCGCTAAATTGGTTGCTTGGTCGGCAATCTTCTCTGTCTCTGGGCAACAAACTCTTGGTATATAAAACTATCATAAAACCCATATGGACGTATGGAATAGAACTGTGGGGCTCTGCAAGCAACTCTAACATAGAGATCCTAGAAAGATTTCAAAACATCGCCTTGAGGGCTCTCTCTGGTGCACACTGGTATGTCAGAAATGCAGAGATACTCGAATACCTGGAGATACCTACCGTTAAAGAGGAAGTCCGCAGCATTAGCAAGAGATATAAACATAGACTAAGCAAACACTCTAACGAACTGGCTAAGAACTTACTAAAGTCGCAGACATATATCAAGCGCCTAAAAAGGTGGCACATACTGGACCTGGACCAGAGAACTTAAATTCCAATCAAAATTATATGGCGCCATTTAATGGAATGCCGCCTACAACACTAAGAGCTGTGGAACACATCTGATTATGGCTAGAGAGCCGATTGCAGATTAAAAACAGGAAAAAAAAAATATCCATAATCGGCCAATTTTGACGTCTGCACTGTGTGAAGACCCGAAAAGACAAATTTTTTACCACAAATTTCCATTTGCTACCGTTATGTAACGTACCCTGTTAAACATAGGTACCTTGCAATGTTTAAAAAAAAAGAAACCACACGGATCTGTGAATAGAGTTTTGCCGGTTTGACGTTTGGATAACGAGATCATAGATTAGTGATTGTCGATTACAATTACGATTGGATTGATTGTGAATAGCTATGCTGGTATTTGACCCTCACGCCCAGCAGTAATTTATGGTCCATCAGACGGTCAAGCCATAAAGTGACTGTTAAATGATAAAGACGACAGAGAATTCAACATTACTAGCTTTAAAGACTTTTCTTCCCATTTTATTTTCCTAGCTTGCTTTGTTCTCCTGGTCAAAAGCGTCTCTCCGCTTTTTCCACGTCTCACGAATTTGCGCTTCCTCCCAGTTCTAATGGAACCCATCATAACCCATCTGCTTCGTCCCGCCATCAGTCAGGGCACCAGTTTTCTGTTATTTTAGCCCAAAGTTTGTCCGGCATGCGCCAGACATGTTATGCTTAGTCCTATTTGAGTTGAGCAACGTCAGCATTATTTGTTTTGGATGCAGTATTGTGTTTCGAACATGATCCGTTAATTTAATAGGTACCTAGTATTTCAATTGCTGGCTACATTGGCAAACTTTGAGTTTGGACTGAGTTAAACTAACGTATATCGCGGTTAGAAAAAGAAAGGGCTCTCGCTATCAAATTATTTTGATCCTGTACATTTTCAGAGTCACTACACTTACCAAGTCAAGAAAACCTAAATCCTACAATGAAAAGTATTTCAACAGAAGTGCCTCCAGTAAAACCGGAAACTGAAAAAATCGTAACCACTGTCACCAACTACATTCCTCAAATAGTGTTCATTAACAAACAGAAACAACAAGTAGCTCTTAGAGGGTCAAGAGAAGCTGTCAAAGTTACAGTCGGCGAAACGAACTTAGCCGTAACCGGTAAAAAAAGTCCGGTTTTAGTAAAGAATAATGAAAGACGACCTGGAAAAAGAAAAGTTCTTAGTAAAGTACTGCTGCCTACATCAAAGCGTGAAAAATTGGTCCTAAGACCAAACCTCTGTGGACCACATGTTCCTATTTCAAAAACTGTCGATGAAAGTCGTCCCAAAAGATGTGAAGAGGATGAGGCTAAATTGATAATATTGAACAGAAACGAATTAAATGAGCTCCGAAAAACAAAAAGGGCAAATCTTTTATATTTAAAAAGTCTATATAAGTGTGAGACGTGTATTGATTGGTTTCAAACACAACATACTCTGGATAAGCATCTTATGAAACATAATGAGGTATGTATCTTAATACCATAATAATAATACCGGCCTATAATTGTCTCACTTCTGGGCAAACTTCTCTTTTTATACAAGGAAGGCACGACCATTGATACAACGCTTGCTCAAGACGGGTTGGAACAGACTTGCATGAATTATAATCCAGCTACCCTAGCATGACGTCTTAAAGCAGAACTTATTCCACTGAGGGAAAGAGACAGACCTATACAGGGTGTCTAGCACCATCTCTTTCTCACACAGGAATCATCTTCTGCCTAGCCTTTTCCCAACTATGTTGGGGTCGGCTTCCAGTCTAACCGGATGCAGCTGAATATCAGTATTTTACATGGAGCGACTGCCTATCTGACCTCCACAACCCAGTTAGTACTGGGTAATACGATACCCCTTGGTGAGACTGGTTGTCAGACTTTCGGGACACTGACTACCTGTAACGACTGTCAAAGATCTACAAATGACAGCCGGGACCAACGGCTTAACGTGCTTTCCGAGGCACGGAGGAAACTCGGTATGTAACGGGTGGTCACCCATCCACAGACCAACCTAGGCAAGCGCGGCTTAACCTAAAGATCGACCCGAGCGGCTGCTATTATTTAGCCACGAGCTCCTCCTCCACACAGGAATAAGAACTGCTATAAGATGTCATGGTAACCCCTCTGGTTTCCTCACGATGTTTTCCTTCACCGATGTCTGTGATGTCTTAGAAAAACTTTAGAAAGTACAGACAACTGCACATCAAGTTGTACCACTTTGACCTTGAACGCGTTATGAGCAACGACAGCGAGAATCGTGCGAAAGAGAAATAAAGCCTTTTGTCAGTTCTTACTTGTAATGTTTCGTCACGAAACATTACGAATTTTTGGAGTTTACTCCTTAAGAATCGATTTTCATATCTGAGAAAAATGTGAGGTGTAAAATCTACTGATGAATGACCTCGTTACGTTTTTAGTGCACGTGCACGCACCTATGGTGTTTGTCGTACAGTTGAACATTACTAGATGGCGCTTTATGAAATTTGTCGTCCGTCAGTGATATTTTTAATTATTTAGTTTTCGTTCATTTATTGATTAATTTCCATATTATTTACATTTTTAAATATTTCATAATAAAAAAAAAACATTTATTATTATTATTTTTTTGTACTTAAGGAGTAAACTCCAGTCGTGCGTCGGAGCTGACACACACACTTTTTTTTTACGAAACTTTCGTGCTGCAGTGCATACGTGAGGATGTGTGCGTATGTGCATCGTTGTGTAGAATAACATGCTTTGCGTACATATGAATTGAAAAAGTGACACCGGTACTTTCCCGGATTTGAACCTTCCGACGCTTAACCTCTCGGCCCGCATCTTAATGATATGAAAATAAGATCTTGTTTAAAAAAAATACAAAATATGTTGTATCTTGAAATGAATATGATTCGCGACCGCAAAACGTCAGTATTTACAGAATTATTATCATAAACTAGCTTCCGCCCGCGACTTCGTCCGCGTGGCATAGTTACTTTAGGCTAACGCTAACGGTTAAAGTTAGCGTGTGATGATCGAAAAAAAAAATATTTCTCTCCCCTTTTCTTCCCTCTTTTTCCTCCTTTTCTCATATTTTAGCCTATTTCCGTCTCCAGGGTCCCAACTATATCTGTACCAAAATTCATCAAAAACGGTTTGGCAATTTAGGCGTGAAGACGTAACAAACAAACAAACTCACTAAATATTAGTAAGGACATCATCAATACAACACTCTTTAAGTTAATGTAAGCTCATTGAATGATTATTTTATGTTCGTGGCAAAATAATAGCAGCCGCTCAAGTCGATGTTTAGGTTAAGCCGCGCTCGCCTAGGTTGGTCTGTAGATGGGTGACCACCCGTTACATACCGAGTTTCCTCCGTGCCGCGGAAAGCACGTTAAGCTGTTGGTCCCGGCTGTCGTTTGTAGATCTTTGTCAGTCGTTACAGGTAGTCAGTGTCCCGAAAGTCTGACAACCAGGCTTACTAAGGGGTATCGTATTACCCCGTACTAACTGGGTTGTGGAGGTCAGATAGGCATCATAGAGGTCACATAGCTGCATCCGATATGTGTGGAGGCCAACCCCAACACAGTTGGGAGAAGGCTAGGCAGATGATGAGTGATTATTTAATGAGAATCTTATTAAATGGACGGAGAGCAAAAGCCACTTAATAAATGATGTTTATTTTGTAAGTAGGTTTTACACGTCTTTTTTTAAACTAGTTGAGGCCGGTCTTTCGTACCAGACTACTCTGAGAAGAAATACCCGAAACAAACTCAGAGGTCATAGTCTCTTTTAAGATCCAGACAAAAATCTTGGTCAACTTACATGAGGACTATGCAGATTAGTGTCCAGTTTTTTTTTTAAAAAAAAAGCACGTATGTTGAGTGCACCTGTCCAGTCAGTGCAAGCATTGCTCAAGGAGCTCAACGACACAACGAACAAGTCCAAAAAAGGACATTTGTAGGTCACTTATAAGCGCAATACACACTGAGCCCGCCGGGCCGCCGATAAAGCCCGGCCACACAACCCGACGGCCTGTATGGAAAGAATCATGTCGGCAACATGCGCCCGCGCGCACGCCGACATGTTGGCGGCTTGGGTACGCCTGCGCTCAGTTGTAGTACTGACTGCCAAATAAATTTCTCATCTCAAGCCGCCGACATGCCGCCGACCAAATTTTCCGACTTGTATTAAGTGAAGCCGCCAACTAGACCGCCGACAAAAAGTTGCCGACATTATGTCGGCGGCCCGGCAGGCTCAATGTGTATTGCGCTATAGTATTCAAACTGCCACATCATCGTCAAAAACTAACAAATTAAATAAAAGTAATGGTCCACATGGTCCATGGGTAACAAAACAAAACTCCTCATTATTTCTAGTTCTTCCTTTTTAGCGTATATAAAAACTATATAAGACCATTTTTACAAATTTTAGGCACGGGGCAATTACATTTGTGAAATCTGCAAAGTAAGATTTGCCGACGAGATTCCACGAGATGAGCATTTTAAGCAGCATTTTATGTAAGTGTGTGCCCATTTTAACCGACTTCTAAAAAGGAGGAGGTTTTATGTTCAAGTCTCTTTTTAATGTAAAAACAAATAAAATTGGGTCTTTTGATTTTGTCATCATTTTTTATATATATTCCTAGTTCTAAGACACACATTACTTAAAATTGTAAACGGAGCGAAGGAGCCTGGAACTCACGACACAGGACACAGGGAATCCTAGTGTGAGTTTCAGGATTCAATGTAACAACTGTATTTTCTCGAAACAATAAATTATTCTTATTCTTCTTATTAATGTATGTTCACCGATAACTCCGCTAAATGTGGACCGATTGTCATAGTTTTTTTTTTGTTCGAAAGGACTATGTCTATATGGATGATAAAATATATTTTTGGAACAATGGAAAATTAATACTCGATATTAGTTGGTTTGAAATATCATCAAACATCCAAAAAAAAACCGACATCCAAAAAATAAAGTGTAAAAGCAATAAAAGTAAGTTAAAACAATCAAACGTTTTCAGAATATATGAATGCCTTCAGTGTCCACTTAGACATACTGAAAGACTCAAAATATCTGAACATGTTCGCAAGATTCACGAGGAATCCTCGTTCCCCTGCAGCAAATGTGACGCAGAATTCAAGTAAGTACCTGGAAATCTACGAAATTAGATATCAATGTTGATTCCTACTCCGTATCCGTATCACTTACAAACAATTTTTTTTTACTTTGCCCCTCTAAGAATTTCTCTTGTATCGTGGGTGCGTTTACAAACATTTAAACTCACATACACTAACAGCCAGACCCGAAACAACTATCTGTAGGTCATAGTGGTGCGGGGATCAAACCCGCGACACACAGCGCAGCAGTTTAAAAAAGTGTCCATGGAGTTTCTTGCCCTTTCTTCTCCATTGAGATCTACGCTTTGGAAAGAGCAACTACAGTACTTTCACAGTTATTATGCCTTGTGACTGAGACTGTAACTTAATTTACTATTACTGTTATCAGTGTATCGACAGTTCAAAAGAGCCTGTAACTGACCCACTTGAATAAATGCTTTTGATTTGATACACGAATCCAGACTCAGTGGTTGTTACTGAAAAACACCTGAAGTAAAAAAAAACAAAAATAGTTTTCCAACCAGGGAATCCAATTCAAGACCTAAACTAGACTAAACGTCGCATTTTTTTCTCTTTCAGTACTTTTAAAGAAAAACGTTCGCATATGGTTCACAACCATAAAGAAGAGTCAATTTATATGTCAAGTAAACCTTGTCAAGTATGCAACAAAATATTTTCTACATCTGTCACTTTGAAATCACATATGCTGTGAGTATGGCATTATTTAACACGCTTTTATTATCTCTCCCTGTAACTAGGTAATAAAATCTTAAAACCAAATTCGACCCCTTTCCTGGTTTCTATTATGTTTGGACGAAAAAGCATGTTTTTTTCATTCACGTCATTTTAAATCCAATATGGCGGTCACCTAAAGATTTATTTATTTAATTGGTACACCAACAGCGACGACCATACGGCCTGTAGACACCTAATAACAGGCGACAGATGTCTGTCAACACAGCAGTTATTTAAATCTGATATAAGTCGCCACTCGACAATTTCGAATCAGTTTCGACCACTTCAGTGATCCGACTTCCGCGATACTAAATTAAAAAGTAATAAATAAAAATTATAATGGTTATGTTCGGATAAGTATCGATATCTTCGTGTTCTATTTTTAATCTGTCCCATCCCTAATTCTACCTTATGACCTTGGTAGGGCACTAGGGTCAATCAGAATTCAGTACCCCGCTTCCTCATACCTCGGCAAGTTGACAGTAATAATTGGTTTGGAACAACCGAACAATATAATTATCAAACATTGGTGTCTACGGGCTGTATGATAGTTGACCAACAGCAATACATACTAAAACTAAAAGGAACTATGCAATAATACAAAAGTGCTGGTATGTATGCCTATCTATAAGCATAGCGCAGCATTCACCGTAATGACAACAAAACGTTTACAAATAAAATAACTGAAAAACTAAATGAAATTGTGTGCAAATTAAATTAAAGATGGCGGACTAGTTAGTTGAAAAGGGAGGGTTTTCTGAAAAGAATACGATAAAGCCTCTTTCTTTAATGTTTTTTTACTAACTATAATATTTTTATTTCTAGGACAGTACATAAAACAAGAACAAAATAACATTTGGAATGCGGTAAAATGGTGATACCGTGTGATTTGAAAATCCACGTAAAAAGACGGTCATGCATAACATCGCGCCTGTAATTATTGTTGGTTTAGGCAGAAGTGTATGTAATAATAGACCCACGTATCGACCGTTTTTTTTTAAATCTTTTTTTTTTCTATTTCATCAACACTCATCTGCCTAGCCTTTTCCCAACTGTGTTGGGCTCGACTTTCAGTCCAATCGGGTGCAGCTGAATAACAACATACACACAGAATAAAAAAGTTGTTCCATAGATTTTTAATCATAAAGTGTCAGAAAGTTATTTTTATTTGAACACTGATTTGACATGTTATGTTCTAGTAATTATTAAAACATTGTAAATAAGTATATATTTTGTTGTTTTATTATTGAAGGAGGTTTTGGAATAAAGTATCCTTTGTTTGGTGGAGCGATGCTGTGCTACCTCCAGAGACGTGCGCCGTCCTAGGATATCATCTATTTAGGATCAGCGCTATACTATTATATATTTATATATAATAGTATAGCGCTGATCGCTATATTTTTTCTTCCATTCTCCTGTGAAACGTCACGCTTTTACTCCTTTTTCTTTCATAACATTTCTCACACAATATATCTATCTGTTCCATCTTTTTTTGGTCTTCTCCATCCATCAATATTTATAATTACCTACCACTCTTTCAGTCACATGCGTGAGGAATAAATTGACTAACAGGATTACATTATTTCAATAGTCTCGTTTAGCAAAGCTCTAGCAGAAAAGAGCTAGCAGTGCTACTGTCCTAACTTAGAAGAGAACGTGGTTTGTGTAAAAATAAGGAATTTTTCAAACCTTTCTTAAGAAGGCCTGTAGGTGTTATTTAAAAAAAAAGAGAGATATGTGTAAGACACGTGAGCGAGAAATATGTGCCGAATAATGAGTTCTCAGCTTGTTACACCTAATTATGTCACAATGTTACTTGCAAAAATCGTTTTAAGTAACTATAATTCTTCAACTGACCCACATACTGTTTCTAATCTTCGCACATCATTCACTCACATCTCTTGCAGTAAATCAGTATAAATAGGAAATTCCACAGACAAGTAGGTAAAGGAGTGTTTTACTTTTTCGGTGGCTCTAGTTTACGAACCAGTTACGGTTTTTAAAAACCTCGAATGCGAAGGTATGTTTTCCAATTCCAATTTTAAAGTAATGGCTCCATCGTTTTATCGATGATTCTGCCAATGTCAAGGTTGGAGGAAAAAAAGTGTATTTTCTGAGGTTGACCGGTTATACAGCCGATTAGTACGATTAATTAAAACTGGGTCTGTTTGAGTAACCTGTAAGGACAACACACTACCTATATTTGTTACTTATCAATCACACAACACAAATTAATCTTATTATGGGACGAGCACAATATACCAGGGTTAAGAATTGCTGTTACAGCTTAATGTTATTTAATAATAGAAATTTTTTAAGTATTTTAATTAATGGGGAATCAGAAGGTATGTTTAAAAAAAAAACGATGATTTTGACAACTTGAAATGTCAATGTCAGTGTCAAATGTGAAAATTGAAAAATCGTAAACATTCGTTTTCAAGATTTTAGTAAATGAAAAATGAATCGAAAATGTATAAAATAGAAGAATCCAAGTATGATTTTCTTAATAAAAGCGTTGGTTCTTTTTGCCAAGCCTGTTTAAGCTCTGACCGAAACCTATCTTCGATCGGCGAATATGTTGATGTCTTTAGAATTATTTCAAATAATGTAAGTACAGAAATAATAATTATACTAATTAATCATGATTTTTTGGCTCCATCAGTCTTTAGTTTTTGTATAAAAGTGCCTCGCCCATAACCACCTTGGGCTTGACTGAAGTAAGACTACTTTGAATTTAATTAAAAAAATATTTCAATTGAACTTTTTAAATTTAATTTTTGTGTGAATAAAATTGTGTGAATACTGTGTAGAATTGTGATTGCTTTGTCTCTATCTACCTCCTTTTTTAGGGTTTCATAGTTAACAAGGTACCAAATAAGAAAATATATAAGTATTTTTAAATATAACTTTACTTGTGTTTGCGGACTTTCAGACATTGCCGGAACCTTTATTTCTATGTTGGGAATGTTTGGCCATACTTAAAAAGACAAAACAATTTAAAAATAGAATAGATGAAGCTCAGAGGATCTTGACCTACCACCATGTCAATAAAAAGGTTTGTATTAAATGAATAATGTAAAGAAACAAAAGATATAAGGGTATAACACTTTGACCGCCCCATCAAAAATGTAGAAGTATGCTCTTGGCACCAAATATCTGTGATATAGTTGTGACTGTAATGTTTTGGATACCTTTTGCTTTGTCATGACAACTAAAATAAAAAAATACGAGTTTGGAGTGAAGTATCGAGTTTCTAATACGGTCCGTAAGTTTGACACCTAGAACACCTTGTTCCATATTTCATTGGCAGACTACAAGGATGACTAAAAAAAATTCAAAATAATAAATTACTGTATTTATATTGCTTTAATTTTAAATGTATTTCACTTTTTATTTCAGAAGTTATTTCTACAGTCCTTGTCGAAATTAACTAAAACACACACAGATCATACAATAGTCATCGCTTATGATGAAGAAGATGATTGCAAACAAAAATTAGAAATAAAACAAGAAAATGAACATTCCAATGATTCCTATATTAACCATGAAGAAAACAATGACATTTCCCTCCAAAAAATTAAAAACGAAAATTTAGAACACACAAAACTAACAAAAAAGAATAAATCATTGCATTATAAAATTGTCTATGAAAAGAATGACAAAAAGGTTCTGAGGAAAAAGTTTGAAATACAAATAGAGGATACAAAAAATTGTTTGGACAGAGAGAGAAATAGTGATTTCTATAAGAAGTTTAAATACAAATGCAAGCTGTGTGTCAATGGATTTAATTTAAAGGAGAAATTAAAAAGACATGTTTTAAAATATCATGATGAAGTAAGTAATAACTAATACATCTCATCTTCCTGCCCTTGTCCTATGTTATTTGGGGTCGGCGCAACACGTTTGTAGGCTTCCATACCTCAAAAGGAAAATAACAGAAGCCTTATAGGATCACTGTTTTGTCCGTCTATCTCTCTGTCTGTCTGTCAAGACCCTTTATCTCGGAAACGCGTGGAGGTATCGAGTTGAAATTAAAACCGTATACTCAATTCTGTGGTATTGTACAGTGAACTCGACCCTCTAACTCTACGCAGTCGAAAGATATGACTGTTTTTTTTTTGGGTGGGAAATCATCACATAACTTCCCCCGCTCTGGGCGGAGCCGGGGGAGTGTCAGACTTCTACTGACTAAAACCCACCCATGCTCCTTCTATTGCCCTTTACGTTCCGGGGTCGTGGTATCTCTTTCGAACAACCCGCAACCCCGGCAGGCGGAGGCCCTGGCAAGCCCCTCTGCTTTGCTGACATCGCTTTTAGGAGTGCGTGAAACACAAACGCGCCGTCGACACGGCCTGTCGTCAATAGACAGACGGACGGTGAGCTACCCATTGCTCACCGTCCACAGGCCCGCATCTACGGTGGCCGGGACTCGTCTCGCGGCGCCCGGCGCCCGGAGCGTCTGGGTTGGTTTGAGGTTTTCTCCCTCAAACGCCCAAGATATGACTGTTTATGTCGAAGTTTATACAGATTCCTCGGTGCGCAAGTCCGACTCGCTCCTGGCCGGGTTATCCATGTTTTGTTAGCTAATTTAACTTAACCTTCTTTATTTACAGTCTGTTGGCTCTCACATATGTCCTATATGCAACGTACGCTTTACCAGTGAGTCTCTACTAAACGCGCATACACTAACTCACGGGCACGCCTGGGAATGTGCGCGCTGTGGCTTACAATGTTATACGACAAAGAGAATTAATGCGCATATTAAAACGCATCGAGCTATCCAGTGCGTTTACTGTGAGACGGTGTTCCAGTAAGTTTTGTATGATATTTAGCTGCTTCTAAGCGCGACTTTTGAGCTAGGGTTCCATTCCTGGGTGAGGCAAAGTTTTTATTTGGAAACAAACAATTATATAATAAAGCATAAAGATAAATAAAACTTAAAATTAACAGTTCTGTAATCAACATCGTTATTCACAGCATACATCATCATCATTTTCCCGCTCTTGTCCCATTCTATTTGGGGTCGGCGCAACACGTTTTCCTCTATCAGACGTCACGGCATCATTTACTCCTTTCTTCTTCATATCATTTCTTACACAATCCATCCATCTTTTCTTTGGCCTTCCTCTCGCTCTCCGTCCTTCAACATTCAGATCATCAGTCTTCTAGTCACATGTGCTTCGTCCCTCCTCATTACATGTCCATACCAAGACAAACGGCTCCCTTTCATTTTTTCTGTAACATGCGCAACTTTCACACTTCCTCTAATACACTCATTCCTTACTTTAGCCATTCTTGTCACTCCACACATCCATCTCAACATTCTCATGTGCTTCGTCCCTCCTCATTAAAAAAAACAAATTAAACGTTACATACAAATAAAGGAGAAAAGAATACAGTGATTTTAAAATATGGGTCGGGCTGTTTGTGTATGTGTATTTAAATGTTTGTAAACGCGAAACACGATACAGGCAGCTCTAGGGATTTTAACTTTTATTTTTCAGGGACTTGTCGACATTCTACACACACTACAAATCGTTGCACAGTATATTTCTGTGCGATCACTGCGGCAAACGGTGCAAGACTAAATATATGCTTGAAAAACACATGAGGTAAGGTAATGGAATTAAATTAATTATTTAGTCTGGTAACACTTTTTAGCAGTAGCACAGACACAATATCAGCCCGTTTGGGTGTAAAACGGCCGCTTTTGCAGAATCATAATAGAAAAAAAAGTACCTAAAAATTCTTAAAATCTCCTTGAGGCGCGCGTGGTGCACGTCGTCGTCACTAGACGGACGGACGGACGGATCCACAGACGGAACATTTTCCTGAACCCGACGCCCGGAATATTTTCCGCGGCGGCTGGGTTGGTTTGAGGTTCTATCCTTCAACGACCAGCCTTCGCTAGCAAACTGATAATAGATAGTTGGGAACCGGACATAGGCTAATTTTTTAAAAAAAAAGTGGGATGTGAGGGAGATAGAGGGAAGAAAAGGGAAAACTTAGCGTTGCTATTACAAATCAATAAGGCGCAAGGGGAACTGTGTTACCCCGAATTTAACGCGAGCAAAGCCGCGGGCAAAAGCTAGTAATTTTTATTTTATAATATTAGTAACCATGTCAGTTTAAAGACTTATATAACATGTTGTTCCCAGTCGCCACGTGGACACGCACACGTGTCGCACGTGCCTGCGCGGCTACAAGTCCCGCGCCGCGCTGCGCAAGCACTGCTCGCTGCAGCACAGCGCGTGCGCGGCCGAGCAGGCGTACTGCGTGTTGTGCGACAAGCAGTACCGCAGCGAGCACGTGTACAGGCGACATGTGCACACTAGCGCCGCGCATCGGAGGGAGCGGGACACACAGTGAGTTCAAAAGGAGAGAACAAACTCTGACGACTGATTTGCTAAATTATTTTTTACTCTGACGATTGATTTGCTAAATTATTTTTTACTCTGACGACTGATTTGCTAAATTATTTTTTACTCTGACGATTGATTTGCTAAATTATTTTTTACTCTGACGACTGATTTGCTAAATTATTTTTTACTCTGACGACTGATTTGCTAAATTATTTTTTACTCTGACGACTGATTTGCTAAATTATTTTTTACTCTGACGATTGATTTGCTAAATTATTTTTTACTCTGACGACTGATTTGCTAAATTATTTTTTACTCTGACGACTGATTTGCTAAATTATTTTTTACTCTGACGACTGATTTGCTAAATTATTTTTTACTCTGACGATTGATTTGCTAAATTATTTTTTACTCTGACGACTGATTTGCTAAATTATTTTTTACTCTGACGACTGATTTGCTAAATTATTTTTTACTCTGACGACTGATTTGCTAAATTATTTTTTACTCTGACGACTGATTTGCTAAATTATTTTTTACTCTGACGACTGATTTGCTAAATTATTTCTTTGTTTGATACGGTATACTTTCCAGGTGGTCCCATATCAATTTTATTTATATTGCTAAAGTAGTTTATGAGTTATCGTCTATAATACATATTTTTTTCTTTATGTCTATATGGATGATCTGCTAATCTTTTAGTAACAATGGAAAATGAATACCTACTCAATATTTTTTTTTTCTAAAACGAATTAAGCACTAATTATGTTATGTATCATTATACCATAACTAAAAAAAATGCTAAAATAAAACACTTTTTTGTAAAAAATAAAACCGACTATCAAAAAAAAAACTAAAAAGTGGAAAATATCTTCACTTCCGGGAGTCGGTGTCAAATAAGTCAACGAAATTAACAAAAGTCACCGACTTCCGGAAGTAAAATTATTTTCCACTTTTTAGTTTTTTTTTTGGAAGACGGTTTTATTTTTTTGTGTTTAGATTTAAGTTATTCTTCTTTTTGTTACTTTCTTTAATATTGTGTACACTTGTACCATGTGCCAAATGAACTTAATTTCTGTCTTTCTTTCATATCAGAGTCAAAAAGAAGTTCCCATGTCCCGAATGCAACAACACATATTCTCGGAGAGCGTACATGATGAACCACTTCCGTCATGTGCATATGAACCAGTCCAAGTACTACTGCACTAATTGCGACAGAGTAAGTAACTAAAACTCTTTTACAAACTCATTTATTTTTCTATTATTTTTATATTGTTCGTGGCTTAATAATAGCAGCCGCTCGGGTCGATCTTTAGGTTAAGTCACGCTTGCCTAGGTTGGTCTGTGGATGGGTGACCGCCCGTTACATACCGAGTTTCCACCGTGCC
Source organism: Ochropleura plecta (assembly GCA_905475445.1). Taxonomy (NCBI): domain Eukaryota; kingdom Metazoa; phylum Arthropoda; class Insecta; order Lepidoptera; family Noctuidae; genus Ochropleura; species Ochropleura plecta. The sequence goes on from FR997751.1 coordinate 5,849,827, forward strand.
TCGGTAAGCACGTTAAGCTGTTGGTCCCGGCTGTCATTTGTAGGTCTTTGACAGTTACAGGTAGTCGGTGTTCCAAACGTCTGACAACCAGTTTTTCCAAGGGGTATCGTATTACCCAGTACTAACTGGGTTGTGGAGGTCAGATAGGCAGTCGCTCCATGTAAAATACTGATATTCAGCTGTATCCGGTTAGACTGGAAGCCGACCCCAACCTAGTTGGGGTAAGGCTAGCAGATGATGATTTTTATAGTGTTACTTGCTTTTGCGCGCGGCTTTGCTCGCGTTAAATTCGGGGTAACGCAGTTCCCCTTTCCTGATTTGCGGTACCTACCTGCTACCTGTAGTGTTTGCCCTTGCGCCTTATTTATTGTAATAGCAATGCCTTCCCTCTTTCTCCCTCATTTCTAACTTTAAAAAAAAAAGCCTATGTCCGTCTCCAGGGTCCCAACTATCTCTGTACCAAAATTCATCAAAATCGGTTTAGCCATTAAAGCTTTTATAATATTAGTAAGGATTATGCTTCTCAACAATGAGTATGCTATTATATTATAATTTGCACATTGCCAACTTAAGTCTAAACGCACCATTACTTATAGAAAAGCACAGCATGTACTACATTATGCGCATATAATAACATACACTTCTCATCAAAAAATTCGAAACACTTTCGTTATTATTGTTTTTGTCCTAATTTTTTACAAAAGAGAATTAATTCCATGAATAAAAAAACATTATTGTGTAGCTGGCAGTTTGGTCATTACAGTAAGAAGAAAAAAATCAAAATTCGAAATTAGAATTTCATTTGTTTATCCTATAAATGAAATTAATCACTGTTTTAAGACAAATGTGTATTTAGGGTTGGAGTACGTTTCTCGTTTAAAAACTAAAAATTAGCGCTTGTCTTTAAACTTTTTGTTTCTTATTTCATTTACTGTGACTTTGGGACGTCTGAAAAAACTTTTTTTTCTAAAACATATGGATACTTCGCCCGCAGAAGCCGCCCAAGTGGTGGCATTGCTGGATTCTGGACTTAGTCAGCGTGTTGTGGCTGCAAGATTGCATCTAAGCTTATCATCTGTTCATAGAGTCTACAAACGCTATCGGGAGACTGGTTCGTTCACGCGCCGTTCAGGATCTGGCAGGAATCGGGTCACTTCTGAGCGAGATGATCGATTTATTGTAACAACTTCTTTACGAAATCGACGCCTTAACGCTTTTCAACTGCAGCAGCAGCTTCGCGTTGTACGAAGAGTAGCTGTAAGTGACTCTACAATAAGAAGAAGGTTGAAGGAACGCGGATTGGCACCGCATAAGCCAGCGAATGGGCCGAAATTAACTGCAGACCATCGAAGAGCGCGCCTTAACTTTGCACGCGAGCACCTAACTTGGTCATACCTTCAGTGGAGTAAAGTACTGTTTTCTGATGAGTGTAAAATTATGCTGTATGGTAACGACGGAAGGAACAAGGTCTACAGAAGAGATGGAGAACGTTTTGCACAATGCTGCATTGAAGAAAAGGTCAGCTATGGTGGCGGTTCGTGGACGGTTTGGGGAGGAATCAGCGCCGACGGTAAGACAGAACTTGCCTTTGTGTCTGGGCCACGGCTGCCTGCACTAAACTCTCATCGATACATCGAACAGTGTCTTGAACCTCATGTGATGCCCTATGCACATTTTATTGGCAACGACTTCATATTCATGCACGACAATGCTAGAGCTCACACCGCGGGCGTCGTACGAGATTATCTTACCGAAGTCGGTATCTCCATTATGGTATGGCCAGCAAGAAGCCCGGACATGAATCCCATTGAACATCTATGGGATGAATTAAAGAGACGAATTCGAGCAAGAGATCCAGCCCCAGAAACACTTAGCCAGCTGCAAAATGCAATCCAAGAGGAATGGGATAATATACCACAACATGTGATCGTGACTCTCATCCGATCGATGAAGAACCGTATGGAAGCAGTAATAAGAGCTCGCGGAGGGAATACAAGTTATTAAATAAACGTTTCTTACATTTTTTTTTCATTTACGCGTGTTGTTTTACCCATTTCCTTCATATTCCATACAGGGTAAAAATTACTCATTATACAAAATACGAAACCTATGAAGACTTAATTTGAATTTAGAACATTAACATTAGGATTTAAAAACCTCATACTACTTACTATTAAATGACATTTTACATTTATTCCTAAATATACACATTTTTCTGATAATCCTTATCAAATCATAAACTGCGAGGTGTTTCGATTTTTTTGATGAGAAGTGTATAATTAATTTATTAGAACAAGTAATTCTATATTTAAAAAAAACTATACTATGAATATTTTAAAAACAACTATTAAAAGCTAAAATGATTACAATAAACAGATTTATTTATTTACTAGCTTTTGCCCGCGGCTTCGCTCGCGTTAAATTCGGGGTAACACAGTTCCTCTTGCGCCTTATTGATTTGTAATAGCAACGCTAAGTTTCCCTTCTCTTCCCTCTTTCTCCCTCACATCCCACTTTTTTATAAAAAAAATATTAGCCTATGTCCGTCTCCTGGTTCCCAACTATCTCTGTACCAAAATTCATCAAAATTGGTTTAGCCATTAAAGCGTGAAGAGGTAACAAACAAACTCACTTTCGCTTTTATAATATTAGTAAGGATAATAAGCACACCAACAGCACGGTTACATACAAAGAAATAGAAAATAACTAACATAATATAAAAACTGCATTTCGGTAACCATGCAAATAACAGGTATGCATGACATATAACATGATAAATATTAGAGACAGGATTATATAACAAAAATTGTGTCAAATAGATCCAAAACTAGTACAATTAAAAACAAAAAACAATACAAGATAAACAAACACTCATGGTTCACACTGTTTATATAGGGAACGTCTGTACGTAGCGAAACTCATTGAGAAAACATCAATAGGGAAATCCGTCAAGTTGGACCGATCATTATATAGCCTTGCCATACGTGATGATGATGATGATACAATAGAAGCTTTGTCAGTAGCACATTTGAGCTCTGTGTGTGATTCTATGCGCGCAATCGTACTAGGCCCTCTGTACTTTTATATGCCTTTTGTTTCAGCACTTCCTGAACAGGACGCGGTACGTAGACCACATGCGGTACAACCATGAAGGAGTTAAGAAACAGAAGGATAAATTATGTAATATTTGTGGAAGAGGATTTGCTGTAAGTATTATTTTTCCTAAGGGGACATAAGTGCCGTGTGCGTTTGTGTTTCACGCGTGCCTCAAGGAGATGTCACCGCCTGCCATGGTTCCGGGTTGTTCGAAAGAGATACCGCGGCTCCGGAACGCAAAGGGCAATAGAAGGAACATGGGTGAGTTTTACTGACACTCCCCCCGCTCCGCCCTGAGCGGGGGGAGTTATTTGATGATTTATCACCACAAAAATGGGGACCTAAGCAGCGGGTGAAACCACAGGGCACAGCTAGTCACTACATGTGTAAAACAATGTTTCCCGCTGTCTGTCTGTCCCTATGTATGCTTAGAACTTTTTTGTTTTTTAAACCCTTGCCCCACTTTAGGAATTTCTTCTGTATCGTGGGTGCGTTTACAAACATTTTAACACACATACACAAACAGCCAGACCTGAAACAATTATTTGTTTCGTGCGAGAATCGTACCTGCGACACGCAACTACGCAGTGCCGTCAAAACTACGCAATGGATTTTGATGCATTTTTCTCAACAGATATTAGTGATTCAAGATGAAGGTTTAAATGTATAATATTAATATCTATATTATACCCGTGCGAAGCCGAAGCTGATCGGTAGTAAAATATAAAAAACTTGTTATTTTCTTTTTCATTATTTTTGTAGCTATCACAATGTTGTCTTATTTAACCCATCGGTTGACTGATAGAAAATGCCTTTTGGCATTAAGTCTGCCTATGTACCGCTATTGTACCGACGCCAGCAGGTCAAGCTACCCGAAACTGTCAATTTTTCCCAATGAACCTTGAACCTAATACTTTAGAAATAAAGTCGAAAATCTATCAAAGAAATCTGACAGATTGTAGTAGCTTGACGTGCAGGCGTCTGTACACGAAGTTTAAATAAATCCTTACTAATATTATAAAGGTGAAAGTTTGTTTGTTACGTCATCACGTCTAAATGGCTAAACCGATTTTGATGAATTTTGGTACAGAGATAGTTGGCAAACTCACTTTTGCTTTTATAATTTTAGTAAGGATTTATTATATGTCTGTAGAATAACCTTCTTTTTCATAAAACTGTTTTTTTTTAATTACAGGCCAACCGTACTCTACTCAATCACATGCGAACGCACTCAGGCGAACGTCCTTACGAGTGCGAATACTGCTCTGCCAAGTTCACCCAGCGAACATCAATGTTGTCACATATCAAATATATTCACTTGAAGAGCAAGAGGCGACCGCACTGGCAGCAGTAAACAATGAAGTGACGTTTTGAGAGACAGTTTGTAGTGTTGGCCGAGGTTGTCACGTTGTCAGAGGTTGTGACGTTGTCAGAGGTTGTGACGTTGTCAGTTTGTGTAGTTGTCAGAGGTTGTGACGTTGTCAGTTTGTGTAGTTGTCAGAGGTTGTGTAAGGTTGTGACTTTGTCAGTTTGTGTAGTTGTCAGAGGTTGTGACGTTGTCAGTTTGTGTAGTTGTCAGAGGTTGTGTAAGGTTGTGACGTTGTCAGTTTGTGGCGTTGTCAGAGGTTGTGTAGTTGTCAGATGTTGTGACGTTGTCAGAGTTTGTGACGTTGTCAGAGGTTGTGACGTTGTCAGAGTTTATAACGTTTTCAATTACTTTGTGACGGTGTCTGCTAACTTTTGATTTATATAGTCAGATAGTTTGTGAAGATGTCACACTGTTTATAATATAGTGAAATAGTTTGTGAACTTGTCAAGTAAGCAGTGCGACGTTTTCAGTTTATGACGTTGTCAAATAGTTTGTGACATTGTGAGAGTTTGTGACGTTGTGAGACGGTATGTGAAGTTGTCACATTATTGTGACATTATCAAGAAGTGCAATATGTGTTGTAATAATCACGATTGAAATATATAGAGAAATAAAACAACTTAATTCCACGACATCAATATAGTTTTATTTGAAATTACATTCTTGAGCTAAATTAAGATCAGACGGCATCACACATATAATAATTATGTAAGTACATTGTATTTCTATCCCTTCTTCTCCCAATCCTCGATTATGCTGATACCTGTTATCCAGATCTCACTGTAGTGCAACTGGAAAAGCTTGAGCGACTCCAAAATTTTTGTATTAGATTCATATTTGGTTTGCGTAAATATGATCATGTTTCAGAGTTTTGCGTTAAGCTCAAGTGGTTGCCTATCCGTCTTCGCCGGAATGCTCACATTTTATCATTACTTTACAGTATTCTTTTTAATCCAACAACACCCTCTTATCTCAAAGAACGTTTCAAGTTCCTTCATGACACACATAGTAGACATTTGAGATCATCGGAGAATTTAAGACTTTTGATGCCTGAACATTCCACAAAATTTTATGACCAGTCATTCACGGTTCAGGCTGTCCGTTTGTGGAACGAATTGCCGTTGTCAGTAAGACAAGCTCAGTCACTCGTTGCTTTTAAAACCTCAGTTGCAAATCATTATTTTTCCCTTTGATTTTTATTTTTTTCTGAATAAATGTTAGACACCTATTTGTCAACCGTATAATATTATAAAACACATGTTAAATAAATAGATTATATGTATTTATTTATGTATTTATATATTTTGATTATGTAACTTTATTTTAATTATTTGTGTAGTATTAGCAGTAGGTACACCATTGACTACCCCCGCTGTATTTTTATATTCGTAAAGTCCGTCCAAAGGTTGTCTGGAAGATATCGCTATTAGGGTCAGTGGGTAGTCTTAGGATTAGCGATAAGACCGCCATTGTAACCATAGATTTAGCGCTTTTTTATAAAACAGTTTGTTTTTTCTATTTTTGGTGTGCAATAAAGTATATTCTATTCTATTCTAAGCATTTTATCCAACCAATCACAAGTGAAGAAAATTTTTATTTTTCATTTCTATTTTTTTTTATGTTAGACTTCGTCTCAAAAATGATACAATACTGTATTTCATTTAAAGTTTCACTATATACATATTGTGAAGATTAATATTGGCGCGAAAGTCGCTAGTAATTTGTAACTAGGCCTGAATTAGACCGTTTTCCGAAGACACACACACACGTTTAATTCGCGCTCCACAAATATTTAGATGAGCTCTATTCAATATCTTATTTTACTAATTACTTAGATCTAAAAATAAGACAACTTTAGAAGAGGATTTTTTTAAGCGACGATAAATACATATTGGTGTTATATGGGAAATTGTGAACATTTAATTTATGCAAACAAAATACATGACAGGACATTACATTGAGACAGAAGAACACAAAGGTACAGCTTATTTCATAAGCAATTTGTTCCAGCAAACCTCCGAGACGAAAATTGGATGAGATATGAAGACACAGTGTGTGGAAAAGCCAATATAGTTAAATTTAAAATTATTAATCATAAAATAAACATACATACAAATAATACACATATAAAAGTAAAAAAGAAACAATTTGATTTAATCCGACACATAATACAATATATCAAGTTTAAACAGGATTTTTAGTCAATATTGGACTAGATTAATTTAAAGCCAGGGCTTTTTAGTACTTAAAAAATAAAATAATAAATAATAAATATCTTGGGACAACTCACACACGGCTATCTGATCCCAAGCTAAGCAGAGCTTGTGTTATGGTAACCAGACAACTGATATACATACTTATATAATTTATAAATACATACATATTATAGATAAATCACACCCAGACACAGAACAAACAATCATGCTCATCACACAAAATTTGTCCTGGGTGGGAATCGAACCCACGACCTCCGGCTCAGCAGTCAGGGCCACTAACCACTAGACCAACAGGCCCGTCAAATACATAAACAAAGACAACAAGTAGGCGGAAAACAGGCATCTATCCCGGAACTCCCACAGGGAGTAATTCATAAAAATATTTACAGCTCCTTAATACCTACAAAAATAATGGTTTTCCTTTATTTTTCTTAGGTAACTTTATTTGGCCTATGCCTCTGCATCAAAATCTAAGTATCTTGATAAAGGTACTTTTTTACCTACATTGGACAAAACTACATTACTTACATTTTTCTGTAAATATGAGTACTATGTAGCTTTATGATTTGTAGGACCTATCATGATGTTTGAAGTTTTATTTTTTTGTTTCTCTTAATTTTATTATAATCATGTAACTAATTGAATAAACTAAAAAATGATTTAAAAAATAGTCTATAGAACACTGTCAACGGTAATGTAGGCAGTCAAGAGACTGGCAGCGTTTCTATGTTGTATGGTAACGTTAAGCCTCTGGCCAAAGTAAAAGCCAACCCTTGGGTCACAGGAAGTGTCAACTAAACGTTTCTAAATCTCTTTAAAAAGACTGACAGTACAAGGACCCCGCGGTCCCTGACTTTCGATCCCTAACGGCCCGAAAATATAGTAATACTAGCTTTTGCCCGCGCACCCCCCAATTTAGGGAAGTGGGGGGATAGAAATGTCACTTTCCATCCCTTCAACTATCTCTACTTAAAAAATCACGACAATACGGTATTACACCCATTTTTAAAAAGTATCTCATTTTGATCCTAGGGTCCTAGTAAAACACCAAAAAAAACAAAAAAAAAATATTCAATCGATAAGTGCCATAAAACTGCATTTCAATTTTACAATTTCTATTTTCGCGCGTAAAATCACAAAAACGCTTGACGCCATGTTACTCTGTGGTCATGACGTCAGTTGGTCATGTAAACAAATGCGCTGTTATTAGTCTTTCTGTTTAGTTGTATATTTCACTATAGTTTATGGTATTATTATATGGTAGTATTTATTTCTTCCATGGTATTATTACAATTATTTCAATAAAAATTAAAATGTAAAGTATTATAATACAAAAATAGTAATAGTTGCTCAGTTGACAGTTGTCACTTTTTGTTTACATGACCATAAGAAGTAATAATCATGGCGGACACTGTTTCGCTTAGTAAAACAACACTAAAAAAAGTGAAAACTTTGAAATCAATTTTAAAATTTATTTAGTTATTTTATTAACCAAATTTAACATTTTCCGACTGCTTATTGCCTAAGCTATCTGAATTGTATATTTTTAGAATTTCTTTCATATAGAGTAAAATACCCTATTCGTCGCTCCGTTTTGCCGTGAAAGACGGACAAACAAACAGACACACATACACTTTCCCATTTATAATATTAGTTTAGATATGGATATTGAAGAAAATGATGATATGGATACGCCGCTCGAGATTCTAAGTTTATCTACATGGTGCTCACATACAGAAGTAACAAAAATAACAATACTAATTTTACATACAATAACAATTGTATCCAGAATATTCCAGAACTGTGTAAATTGTGTAATATATAACTTGAATCAAAAAGAGTGTCCATGGAGTTTCTCGCCCATTCTTCATGTGATCTACAATTTTAGAATGGGCAACTACACTCAATTAACAGTTATTATGCCTGTGGCTGGACAAAAGGTAGTTAATTTTTATTAATGAAAAATGCGGGTCTATTGAAATAAATGTAGTTTGAACCACTAATACGCAGTGAGCAGACGTGATCTTTGTTTCTTCTCTGAATGAAAAGAGGCCTTTGTCCAGCAGTCAGACAGTAATCATTGAGAGTAGAAGTAATACACTGTACCGTTAGGCTTCATATTTCACCCACAAATCCTTACTGATATTATAAAAGCGAAAGTGAGTTTGTTTGTTACGTCTTAACGCCTAAATGGCTAAACCGATTTTGATGAATTAAGAACAGAGATAGTTGGGACCCTGGAGACGGACAAAGGCTATTTTTTTTTAAGTGAGAAAGTGGTATGAAACGGGAAATCTAAGCTTTGCTATAACAATAAATAAGGCGCAAGGGCAAAAACTACAGGTAGCACATACCTGTAAATCAGGAAAGGGGAACTGTGTTACCCCGAATTTAACTCGAGCGAAGCCGCGGGCAAAAGCTAGTAGTTAGATATATAAACAAAAATAATTTACCTTGTAATATTTACAAACCAAACCAGTGCAGCTGCTCATGTAGTTATTTACAAGTTTATGTTATTTAATAGTAGCATATTATCCATTATCACTTATTAAACATCTTAACGATATTTTTGTTCATTTGAACACATCACATTTAGAAAGAGGAATTATATTAGATACATTCATAATTAAAAAAATTGTATATCAGTTCTCTTGGGTATTTATATCACTTTATTTTTACAAACAACCAAAGTTACCCCGGAGACTTTATTCCTACTACGTTTTAAACATTAAGAAAACAGGACAGATTTTGTACATATTCACTTATACTACAGAATTCCCCTTTTCTCGTGTACAGGAGGGTAAAAGTTTACAAATCTAAATACTTAGTAGATGTCATTCTTAAAAATCATCATCACAAAATAACGAATAGATGCTGATGATTTCGTGAATTGCCCAAAGCCTACGCTGATGTTATAAATATCACTTTTCTACAAAAAAAAAAATAGAGGAAATATAAATTATTGTTTATAGCAACCCCAAGAAGTAAGACGCGACCAATAAGAGCGTCCCGCGGTCGCGTTCCGTTACTACACGCTTGTGAATGTTCGGGATCAAAATGTTTGTATGATTCAATTCCCAATTTCCGCTCTTTAAGTCTTTTAAACCTCTTTGGTCTTAATACGTACGTTTCTTAGAAGCTGTCTTCTTCCATTTTGTGTGCACGGACATGTTTCTTAAGCGTCGTTTTGCTCGCATATCTCTTTCCACATATATGGCACTTAAATTGCTTTTCCGCTTTGTGTATGCGAATATGCGTTAGTAACTCGTTGCGGGACTGCGGAGATTGAAGAAAATAATTACATATAAGTACAGGTTTTAAGTAAACGGATCCTACGGGAAGCTGTCAACCAAGCATTTTGTCCATCAAACGAATTAAAACTACGCATAAAAATTAGCCGGAAAACATTTTGGGGTGAAAAATGACGCCTTGCGGTATACGTGTAAACAGTTGCGTACAATTCTTGTTTTTTTTTTTTAGGAAACTAGCCTATTACTGGCGAAACTAATAAAAGCGTGTTAAAAAAAGCCATTTGTAATATACTTACCACAAATCCCTCACTGCATATGGGACATTTCTTATCCTTGGGCGGCGCAGTGATTACTACTTCTGGTTGTTCTGTTTGCTGACATAAATATATGCTCTCATCTTTCGCTGGCTCGGTGACGACTTCCGGATGTTTCTGCTGAATGTGGACCTTCAGACGCATTTCATCTGAAAAACCCTGAAAATACAGTTTTTTTTAATGAATGGCATCTGGCATTTCAACCTATGAGGGTGTTGATTGCGTAACCGGGCCATTCCTATGAATGCCTTGAGGTTAAGGCCTCCAGCCTGGTTAAAAGAACTTAAAAACTAAGCGACTACACTCTCGCGGGGTTTGCCCCTGTGGGGTACGAGCCTCGGCTTAGGGCTGGGGGAGGACAGCAAAGGGACAGGGATCTGAGTTATCTGAAAATGGAGCGGGTTACAGCTTCGTAATATAGTCCGGAGCAGTTAGTTGCGACTGTCGTGCCAAGTTGTATGTCTGCAGTTTGAACCCCAAACACGCACCTCGGATTATTTCTTTCGAAAGGAAAAAATAATCCTTACTAATATTATAAAAGCGAAAGTGAGTTTGTTTGTTACGTCTTCACGCCTCAATGCCTAAACCGATTTTGATGAATTTTGGTACAGAGATAGTTGGGACCCTGGAGACGGACATATGCTAAGTTAAAAAAAAGAGAAATGAGGGAGAAAGAGGAAAAGGGAAAACTTAGCATTGCTATTACAATAAATAAGGCGCTAGGGCAAAAACTACAGGTAGCAGGTACCTGCAAATCAAGAAAGGAGAACTGTGTTACCCCGAATTTAACGCGAGCGAAGCCGCGGGCTAAAGCTAGTGTCTAATGAAAGCATGTGTCGGTACATTTAGTTCCCTTCAAAATTGTTGAGTTGAATGGTGTTGATCGCGTCATGTTCGTGAACGGGCGCTGTCATTTAGACTGGTCATCTCTCACTTGCCAGGGCTTATTTGAATTATTTATTTAGTATTTTTTTGCTATGGACTCTTTTAACGTGCACGTCTTGTTACATCGTTCTCACATAATTTACCATATCAACATGAATGATGTAACCAAGTAAAGGTTTTATAACAATATTCTGATTTAAAAGAGTGCCCATGGAGTTTCTTGTCCATTCTTCTCCATAGAGATCAACGCTTTGGAATGGGCAACTACAGTTCTTTCACAATTATTATGCCTTGTGTTTCATTTTATTGTTGTCATTGTTTCAACAGTTCAAAAGTGCTTGTAACTGACCTACTTGATATAAATGCTTTTGATTGATTGATCTTAAGAAGTTTTTGTTGCAATGGAATTTGAACTTTGTTTATTGTGTCATTAGGCTCCAATAAATAAGGTGTCTATGTATTTATTTATATTATAAACTTACCTTCTTACAAAGACCGCAACTATGGCTCAGCATGCGGTGTGCGCGCTTCAACTCACCCCCAACAGTTTCTTCTGAACTACCATTTGCGCGATCCAATCTGAAATAAGAAGAAATACAGTCCCTGACTCCAGTGCTAGGTGATAGACCTGTGTTACAGGAGCCAGTGCCCTCTCCCAAAGGGGATTTTACAGTGTTATGTGCAACAAGATTAACAAAACAATAATATTCATTATTAAAATAAAAGACAAATAAAATAAAAGATGAATGAAAGGCGGTTAAAAGTAGCCTGTTATTAGTTTGAGAGTGTTAGTATGTTTGTGTATGTGGAGTGTGAGTTTGAGTGTTGTGTGTGTGTGTGAGAGAGAGAGAAAGAGAGCAATACAAATATGTACAAGCATATTCCCTATTGCTACCAGCCACCTTGCGAAGGTAGTCGCTTCACCGAGCCAGGACCTTGGCTTGCGTTGCGTTATTATTAACCCGAACAGCGCATGAAACTCGGTACTGACAGCACGGTTGGCGCAGTAACTGAGCGACTGCTGCGCTGTTTGTCGCGGATTCGAACCCCGCACGGAACAAATATTTGTATTACTTACAGGTATTTGTTCCGAGTCTGTAAACTGTATGTTTGCAAACGCACCCACGGTACACGAGAAATTCCTAGAGTGGGGCAACGGTTTCTTTTTTAAACTTAAATAAATAAATACAAATACTCACATCAATTGATCAAACGGACTATGCCCTTTCAAATGCAGCTTAAACTTCTTCAAGTTATTGAACTGCAGGTCGCATTGTTCACAATATGCGTGCTCGGCCAGGTCTTTGTGCAAGCACTGCATATGCGCGCGGTAGGCTGCTTTCCCTTCAAAACTACCCTTGCATACATCGCAAGGGAAAACTTCGATGACTTCATCTTTTTCTTTATGCGAACTGGGGGAGACAGGTATCTACATGTCAGTTATATTTCGATGATAAAGCAAATATGTACGTATGTAAAGAAAACCTCTTTGTTAACAACTAATTTGCGACGGCATGGTTGACGCAGTGAAAGAAAAACAAGATCTTGGGTTTGATCCAGCGTACTGTCGATTGACTATCCGATTCTCTACCAAACACGCTATTAGAACATTAGAATCGGGATTGAAATAACTGACCGTGTTGTGTAAACGACGTTAGACAAGCCACACCTCCGTGCCCGTCGGAGTGGGGAGCGTCATGTTTTTCTTCGTTACGGAATTTCTGGATTCGGTCCCCGCGCTCAAGGCCCGCGATAGAAGCTATGCAATAGCTTAAAAACTACGAGTAAAAGTGTTTGTTTAAACCTACTTACAAAATAAACATCATTTAAATGTTTACGCAATCAGAAGATACCACCAAGATACCATCATCATTTTTCCCAACTATGTTGAAGTCGGCTTCCAGTCTTACCGGATGCAGCTGAATACTAGTATTTTACATGGAGCGACTGCCTATCAGACCTCCATAACCCAGTTAGTACTGGGCAATACGATACCCCTTGGTAAAACTAGTTGTCCGACTTTCGGGACACTGACTATCTGTAACGACTGTCAAAGATCTACAAATGACAGCCAGGAGCAACAGCTTAACGAGAAAACTCGGTATGTAACGGGTGGTCACCCATCCACAGACCAACCTAAGCAAGTGCGGCTTAACGTAAAGATCGACCCGGGCGGTTGCTATTATTTAGCCACGAGCTCCTCTACGCAGTCAGAAGATACGGCTGTTTATGTCGCAAGTTTGAACGGAACTTTTGGCGCGCGCGTCTGAATCGCTCTAGCCGTTTTTTTAATTACTTACGCTGCATGATCCTTCAGTCTATCGACGGTGTCGAAGTTCTGTGCGCACTGGTTACACTTCAGTTTGTCTTTGTGATCTTTCTCGAAGTGAGCGTTAAGACGCTGTTGTGTACTGTAACGAAATAAAATTAACGACATTTTTATTGAAATAGATATTGGACAGATAATATACTCTTCTAGACAAGGGTATAAAAAATAGATGTTGGCCGATTCTCAGACCTACCCGATACGCACAAAAAATTTCTTCTTCCCTCTTTTTCCCCCTTTTCTCACATTTTTTAGCCTATAACCGTCTCCAGGGTCCTAACTATCTCCGTATAAAAAAAATATCAAAATCGGTTTGGCGTGAAGGCGTAACACAAACTCACTTTCGCTTTTATAATATTAGTAAGGATGGGTACTTACTCAAACACCGTATCACAAGACCCACAAACAGGTGAGGGTGTCTGATCATGTTCCTTCACCACATGCATTTCAATAACATATCTTCTATGATGTTTAAAATCGCATTGGCGACATTTATAACTCAAATAGTGGGTCCCTTTATGGCGATTGAGGAGACTCTCCTTGTTGAAGCGAGTGGCGCATATGGGGCACTCGAACTCGCCGATAAGCTGGAAGAAATTATTTAACTATTTATGTACACCCTGAATACATCATCATCATCTGCTTATCTTTTACCCAACTATTTTGGGGTCGGCTTCCAGTCTTACCGGATGCAGCTGAATCCCAGTATTTTACATGGAGCGACTGCTATCTGACCTCCATAACCCAGTTAGTACTGGGAAATACGATACCTCTTGGTAAGACTGGTTGTCAGACTTTCGGGACACTGACTATCTGTAACGACTGTCAAACATCTACAAATGACAGCCGGGACCAACAGCTTAACGTGCTTTCCGAGGCACGGAAGAAACTCGGTATGTAACGGGGGTCACCCATCCACAGACCAACCTAGGCAAGCGCGGCTTAACCTTAAGATCGGTTGATCTTAAGGTTAAGCCGCTGCTATTATTTAGCCACGAGCTCCTCTACACACTGAATACAAAAAAATAAATAAAGGACAGGAACAGAAAATAGGTACAAATGTAATGCTTATTTCTAAAGAAATCTCTTCCAGCATACCTGCGAAAGGAGAGTAAATAAAAAGAGATGTAGACACAGTGCGTAAAAAAATGAGCCTTTGAGTTGCAGTGGATGAATTGTGGTCTCTTCTACCTTGTATGTGTTATAAGGTAGAAGAGACAGCGACGCTAAAACGGTTATCATGTATTTAGTAAATCGTTCAGGACCCGGTCAAAATGCATTAAACAAACAGGCTGTTCTATACATTTGGATCGTGTAGGTTCTGAAATGACATGATGATTGAGCTCTTCATCTACATTCTTCTGATGTTCAGTCAAGGAAGCCCCAAACTACCATGATACATCTACCCGCTTGGTTAAGGTGACGCCAGATGACTCCCGGCCACCGTAGAAGCGGGTTGTTCCTTTATTTGCCTTTTATGTTCCGGGGCCGCGGTATCTCTTTCGAACAACCCGCAACACCGGCAGGCGGTGGCCCTGGCAGGCCCCTGCTGATATCTCTTTGAGTCGCGCGTGGAAAATAAACGCGCTATCAACACGGCTTGTCATCAATAGACGGACGGAGGGTGAGCTACTCATTGCTCGCCGTCCACAGACTCACATCTACGGTAGCCGGGAGTCGTAGTCGTCTCCCGCGGCGGAACTTACCCGGCTGTGTTTTTCTTTATTATGCTTGTCTAATTCAGTTTCTTCAGCAAATGCAACGACACACGATTCACACTTGAAGAAATGCTTCATATACAATCTTTCACTGCGATCTAACTCCCGAGTCTTCAGCATTTGATCCTCAGTTAATTTTACAATAATGAATTTGAGACTGGATTCCTCCCTGTTTACTTCACCGTCTTCAATTGGTTTTAGTCTCACTATAACGCTAGGTCGTGTGTCTTGTACTGCATGATCTACATCTGTGTTAAGCGTTGTACTTTGGTTTTCAGTCTCATATGCGTCGATTAGCTCTTGTTTCACTTCTTTGTCTAATAACACAACGGGCATCAAAGAAAGTTTCGGGTCCTTCGTTAAGTCAATAAATTCTTTTAACCATTCTTTTTTGTTTGGTTCACTAACATTTGTTGTTTCGTTTTTGATATGACTATAGTAATTGTAGACATTGACTATCTTTGTAAATGTTTCTTGTGGGGCGGGATCCGGTTCCCGTTTCTTCTGTTTATTTTTGGTTTTAGAGTGACTCGTCTCATTCTTTCTTTTTAATGTTTCTTTTGTGGTTTTGGTTATTTCGGCGTCGCATTCTTTGTAGACATATGTGCAGTCGTAATTTTCTTTTGAGTAGACACACATTTGTGAAAGTTTAACCAAACGAGCTGACTGTGAAAAAATAAAAACCTAACATTTAAAATTTAATATCACAGCGACGCAGTAAAAAATGTTGTTACTTTGAAACTGAAAACATTGATTTAAATTAAACAATTTACAAGCACTGTTAAATAGTCTAAGTGAGTAACTCAAGCAAAAATAATATGTGTAAGGTCTGTAGGCCGCCGCCGCCGCCCCGTCATTCAGAACGTAAATCTCTAAAGAGAAAAACGCGCAGGAGTCGCTATGGATAGTAGGTAGGTATACAATACCAACGCAAATCAAATGGACGAATGTCTGTCAAAAAGTACCAACTCACAATATCATAATAAATTCAGTTTAATACGTCAAATTCATTTTTAAAACTACACCATACAAACCGTACAAACTTGCGACATAAACAGCCATCTTTTAACTGCGTAGATTTAGAGGGTTGATTTTGTCACTTTTCAACACAATTTCAACTTGATGCCTTAACGCGTTCTGCTACCCTACCATGACGTCTTAAAGAATAACTTATTCCACTGAGGGAAAGAGATGGTGCTAGACACCCTGTATAGTTCTGTCTCTTTCCCTCAGTGGAATAAGTTATGCTTTAAGACGTCATGGTAGGCCTACTGGTGCAGCCTTGCCAGACAAACAGACAGACTGACAACAAAGTGATGCTATTTAGGGTTACGTTTTTTTCTTTTTTGGTTACGGCACCCTAAAAAGGCAATAATACCCTAGACATAATATTGTAAGTACCTATATAATAATATACAGATAATTTTATCTACTAATAATATAATTATGTAGGTACTATTATTATTGCATATCCGACTTGGGTAGACTGTTGGAACCAAAAATGTAATGTTTATTAATAAGAACTTTATGTACACAGTTACGCAATAAATATATCTTTATCTACTTAATAATATTAATATAATAATAATCGCATGTGCACTAACATTTTAATAAACTCATTATAAGCGTCAGAGAGAGAGAGCCTAATGAATTTAATTTAAGAAAAATAAAAAGAATTCAAAACACATACACAATCATCGCAAAGCCCTTGCATCTACATCAGCATAAATACAAAATAACCATTCAATAACAAGCTTTCCTAACACCGAATAGAGCACAAATTAAATTGCATGCATCATCACAAGACACTCAAAAGACAATTTAAAAGATCCTATACCTTTTTCTTATTTACTTTGAGTCTTATGTGTTGAGCTTTAAATACTTGTCGTTTGAATTTATTTAACTTTACTACCATCGCATAGCACTCCCAACATAATAGGAAGTTATCCACATTGACCTTAAACAAAGATAATATCCTGTAATACCGGTTTGGCAGGGGAGTCATCATCTGCCTAGCCTTTTCCCAACTATGTTGGGGTCGGCTTTCCGTCTAACCGGATGCAGCTGAATATCAGTATTTTACATGGAGCGACTGCCATCTGACCTCCACAATCCAGTTAATTCTGGGTAATACGATACCCCTTGGTAAGACTGGTTGTCAGGCTTTCGGAACACTGACTACCTGTAACGACTGTCAAAGATCTACAAATGACAGCCGGGACCAACGGCTTAACGTGCTTTCCGAGGCACGGAGGAAACTTGGTATGTAACGGGTGGTCACCCATCCACAGACCAACCTAGGCAAGCGCGGCTTAACCTAAAGATCGACCCGAGCGGCTACTATTTATTTAGCGACGAGCTCCTCCGACGAGGTTTGGCAGGGGAGTATAGTACTTTAATATGTGCGCAAATGTATTACAATGAAAGCGCATGAAAAAAAAAGAAAATATAATCTTGAAAGTATTCAAGATTGTATTTTCTACTAGCTGTGCCCCCGGCATGCGTTGCAATGCAATTTTTCACCCTACCTATCCTACCTACCTAAACTACACAACCTAAACTAAAATCTTTCTCGCCGTCAAAATCATCCTTGGATTTCAACAAATATTAAAAAAAAAGAATTGGTAAAATTGGTCTAGGCGTTTTTGAGTTTTGCGCTTACCAACACATTTTGCGATTCATCATTATATTATAGATGTTATTTTCTCTGATACATCTCACACAAGAATGAAAAACAAGGCTAAGCCCTTCAATTCTTAAAAAAAAAAAATCTTACGAGTAGGTATTCGAATGTCTCTGCAAACCAGCCTGTACTGGTTTTAACTTTTAACAATGTTATTATTATGTACACACGACGGCACATAACCTACACAAAAACATTTTAACCTGATCTCTCTACTATGGTGTGCAATCCGTAGTAGAGAGATCAGGTTATAATAGTTTGTAATAGGTTGACCTGCCGTCGAGTGTTCTTGGTATTTCATACTGTTTTTTAGAGGTAGTTGAGGATTGCTTGAAGACTACTGTGGGGTACCCTCACTTTCAATAATATTAAACTGACAGAAAACTATTGATTTGTCAAACACCAGTTATCAAAGACTATAATATACAGTTATCAAACCTTTTACAGTAGGTACACACATATTTTGCCAGTTATGTTCAATTAAGTAATTAATTAAGTCTCAATTCTCATGTAATAGAGGCCTGCCAAGGCACAAAGTGACACTGTGAGCTACTAACAAATTCTGGTTGGAAAAATTCAATGACACTACTCAACTGGGAATCCAAAAATTCAAACAACACAAGTGCTTACAACTAAACCAACAAGACAGTCATATTTTTGTTGATTCATATATCTTAATATACGTGCCTCAGACGTGGAGTTGTGGACATCAGCCCGTTATACAAAACAATATCTTAGTATAATTCTTCTGTATGAGTGTTTGTCACCAAACTCCTCCCTAAACAGCCAGACCGATTTTGTGTGTATATTATAATGGGTTCCTGGACTGTTTGACAACCTTGTATTGGGCCCGGTAGGTGGGGCTATTATTGGTATGTCAAAACTCAAAAGCATTTATTTCAAATAGACCATTAAAGGCACTTTTGAATTTTTTGAAATTGAAAAAAATAAATGTTGAAGCTACAGTCCCAGTCACAAGGCATAATAACTTGTGAAACTACTGTAGTTAACCCATTCCAAAGCATCACAACTCTGATTAGCTGTACAAAGGTCAGCACAAGCTGCCAGGTCTGCTCGTTACATGAATAAGTCAGAGAATACGTCACTCTATGTAAATTTGTTTTCAGTTGGCAGTTCCGGCAGTAAAATCAGCAGTATTTCATACAGCTTATTGGTACCTAAGGAGGTGACAGCTGAGGTGAAGAGCAATAGAGCAGTATGCTCACTCTCAGAGACACTCCATCTTCCTTTTAAAATTAAACCTTCTTTTAAAAAAAGAAGAAAAAGCTACCCGTCCATACTAAAGTGGTGAGTACTTTAGTATGGACAGGTTGTTTTTATTTTTTTAAATAAATAAGTAATAATAATCTTTAAATAGGATTTTTTTTAGATAAAAACAAGCACTGAAATGACTCAATACACAGTGTTGCCCTATCAGACAGTTCTAATTTTTTTTGCTGCTGGTACTATTACTCCGCTACTTAATGCTGTGCTGACCCCATATGAAATGGCATGAGGGCAGGTGAGTCATGATATTGACCACTAAAACTTGCAAATGTTGCTCCACCAACAGTAACTTTAATAATGATGTGCCATGTGTGATAATTGTTTAAAACTTACTCTCAGGTATGAAAATGTATCTTATTTTCATAATTGTAATTTTTTTAATTGTGTGATCTTTTGTGTCATCTCGTGTCTTGGTATCGACATGTAATGAGGAGGGACGAAGCACATGTGACTAAAAGATGATAGATCTGAATGTTGAAGGACGGAGAGCGAGAGGAAAGCCAAAGAAAAGATG
This sequence comes from Ochropleura plecta, assembly GCA_905475445.1. NCBI lineage: Eukaryota > Metazoa > Arthropoda > Insecta > Lepidoptera > Noctuidae > Ochropleura > Ochropleura plecta. The sequence continues at coordinate 5,869,486 of FR997751.1, forward strand.
TATGGATTGTGTAAGGAATGATATGAATGAGAAAGGAGTAAATGATGCACTGACGCCTGATAGGGAAGAATGGAAGAAGAAAATGTGTCACGCCAACCCCAAATAGAATGGGACAAAGGCAGGAAAATGATGATGAGGTATGTGTGATCTCACTGCTGGACCAAACAGAGTAGCTGTAAATGAGTATATTAATGTTTTACAGTGTTGTAAAATAAGTTCACATAAGCCTTTATTTTCAACATCGGCTAAGCCGTTTCTCAACTAAGTTGGGTTCCGCTTCCAATTGGACCGTATACAACTGAATAGGTAGGTACCAGAATTTTTACAAGGAAAGGCTATCTATCTGATCTTTACTTATTTATGTGCAATCAGTGATTATTCAATGAAAACTATAATGAATCCCTTTAACAAGGAGCCCATTTGGGCATCAGATTTTTTTAGTATATCTAAACAAATGACTGAATTTTGTTATGCAATCTGCCTGATCTAAAATAAAAATATAGTTTTATTAAGTATAGATTAAGGTTTTATTTTTACCCGACTGGCGGCGGGTAATGTGTTTATTGATGACTTGAACTGGACTCACAGTAAAGTATTGGAATTTGAGCTTTATTTTGTGGTAGATAATACCTACAACATTTTCTTGAATGAAAGAAGTGTCGTACACTATGGTAAAAAGCGGCCTACTAATAATCCATTCGATTAATCGATTTTTAAAATGCGTATCAATTTCACAGTACTTTTTCGTGGTGCATGCTTAGCCTTATAGCCTTGATGAAAAATCTACCGTAAGATTCGTGACATAAAGCTCACATTCAACGCTTAACTTTGCGTTTAGTCGACATTGACTCTGTCAACTTATCGCGTGGCAGGGTTCCCAACTTAGGGGTTTTCCCCCCAGATTTAGGGGGTAAAAAAGTGTGATGGGATTTTTTTAGGGGTCTGAAATGTTTAGGGGTATTTTCAGGGATATTTTTGACTCTTTAATATTTTCAAATTGATAATATTAATATTTATTTCTTGACCTAGCGACTTATACATGTGTGATAACATGTATGATTTCAAAAAAGCAGAACTTTCAGATAAAGACTATATAGTTTTATAGATTAAATAACTTCTAATAAAAAAACTTTTGAAACATATTACAGCATATTATTTCTTTATCATTATGAATTTATATCTTTAATTTTTTTAGGGGGAAAACTCATTAATTAAGGCGATTTTAGGGTTTTTTGACATAAATTTAGGGATAAATATTTTTGAGAGTTGGTAACACTGTCGCGTGGTTATTCACGACACGAAAAATAAACGATAGAATTGGGTCTAATATCCAATTCAGTAAAAATATATATAGTATTTGCGTTATTCATTGCTTAGCTTAGAACTGTTCGATATTTTACTTCGATATACTACATTTAGAAAAATATTTAACAAATTCGTTTCGTAGGTTTAATATACAATCGCACGCATTAGAATGAACGCGAATTCTTGGTTACGAATAAACGAAGTAGTACAAAGCGAAATGAACTATATTGTACAGTGTACTTGTGTAAGATAAACAAACTACTTAGATAAGCAAAAACTGCGGGAATTCCCGACAATGCGCAAGGATTCCCCGCAAGACGCGCGACTTAGTTTTTGTTCTGTATCTAATCTATGGCTTACCAAATTACAATAAGTTATAATACTTACGTAATATTTGGTTTTATGTAATTAATTTTGATGATCTTGCAATCTATATCTTATAAATTATATAAGTATGTATATCAGTTGTCTGGTTACCATAACACAAGCTCTGCTTAGCTTGGGATCAGATGACCGTGTGTGAGTTGTCCCAAGATATTTATTATTTATTATTATATCACGGCTACGTACTTACCTAATTTTTATTTTATATTCGTGACGCAATTTCCGCCATAGCGTTTTGGAAGATCCAAGTACTAAACTATGTAGCGCGTATATTCGCACATTGGTATTGTTAATAAATATAGTTTTGTACTTACTTTAAAATTGCTATTATTGAACCATTCCAGAAGAGTTGGTTTAACATGATTATCCACAAGCTTTACTTCACGTTCTTCACTCAAACATGCATAACAAAAAGGCGGCATTATTGAAAACTAACTTTATAAATAATCACATAGTGAAAATACTAATGACTGTAATACAGTAATTGCGGCAATAATAAAACTAATAATTAATTACAAAAACAAACAAAATGTTTTACTTTTACTACACCATAGACTACCGGCAACTACCGGATGGAAGATGAAGGACACTGAAAACCATTTTGACTGAATGCTGCCAACTGCCAAGCTAGAGGTCATAATAGACGATGTAGGTTTTAAAAAAATGCTAATAGTTGAAATGCGTAGATGCAATAAAAAAAATACACTGTCGCTGTGCTAAAAGGAACATTTTTTTCTTATATTCTGATATTGCACGACCAAATCACATTGAACTTCGTTGCTTTCCCATTAATGTTGTTTTTGGGTTGTTGCATCTGACAAGGACAAGTGACAAGATAATAGTAATACTAATTTATTTACAATAAGGTGGCAATTATATTGCTACATTCAGAATTAAGTTTTGTCACGTAACAGTTTAATTAAAATAGACCTAACATTTTAATCAAAACTTTATTGTTGCCAACACTTTTGTATTTTTATGATAGGATTTGAATTGTTTCATAGTTGTTTTCGCTATGACACTTTTATCACTGTAACAGACTGTTTTCATAATATAATTCACAGAACATATACCTACCTATACTCTAAAGGAGATATAATTAGCATAAAAGAAAGTCTTTTAGATTCAAAAAAATGTACTTACAGGCAGGGAAACCTTACTAAAAAGGGAAAGAGCGCTCTCGATAACCGAATCGATTATTTAAGGCGTGAGCAGTCCAGTCCCCGTATTCACAAACGCTTCTAATCGATTTCAATTAGAAATATCATAGATAAATCTTTTTTAACCGACGAAAAACAGGAGGTTCTCAATTCGACATGTATATTTTTATGTATGACCACGCATAACTTTTTACTGAGACGTCCGATTTGAAAAATTCTTTGTTCATTGGAGAGAGTATATTTCAAAGGTGATGTGTAGATTATTAGAGATTACAATGTAGCATCACTATTATGAGTTCTTAGTCTGTGGTCTTGACTATGGTAACTCTCTCGTATAATGGCGGTTGCGTTGTATAGCGGTATGTGTTGTGTTCAATTAATTAATAAAAGGTTTTTCAAGTAACACTTCCTTTCTCTGGTATCCCATATACTCCAACAGGTTATGGGCCCAGGCATGAAAGATTGAGAGAACCTATTTTGCGAGTTTGATTCGATTAAGTCGCGGTGTAGCAAAGGTTGGAGCCCTACGTAGCCCGTGGTTCGAACAAGCAAACAAGAAGTTTAATGGCGGCAGTGGTTTGCGCGGCAATTCTATTTGTGTGAGATTGCGTGCATCTTAACAAAAATGTCGAGTTCGGAGAGTCATAAGACGATCGTTCTTAATGGTCGCAATTGGCAAGCGTGGCGTTTTCAAACAACAATAGTTCTTCGTTCAAAGAAGTTATTGGGAATCGTGACAGGCACTGAAGTGAGGCCTGCGGAAGCTGGTAAAACACAAGAATTATGGGATGAGAGAGAAAATAAAGCCCAAGAGGTGATCGTTACTAGAGTCGAGGAGACAGTGATGACGTATTTGATTTCGTGTTCCAGTAGTCGTGAAATGTGGCAGAAGTTATGTACCTTATATGAACCGGCAACGAGAGTCGGGGTGCATTTGTTGCAACAGAGATTTTTTAATATAAAGTATGAGGACCCAATAGCTGTGTTCATAACGAAGGTTGAGGAGTGTGTTAACCAGTTGGCATCAGCAGGAGAAAAGATATCAGAAAATATGATAACAACAAAGATACTTATGTCATTACCTGACAAATACAAACATTTTGCCTCAGCTTGGGAAAGTATTCCAGAAGAAAAACGGACATTGCAGGAGCTGACAGGCAGGTTGCTAGTTGAAGAGGAGCGCAGTGGCAATGGTGCCATTTCCAGTGCTAGTAGCAGCGGACAGCAAAATTCTGCATTGGTAGCCGGTGCACAGCATACTATAAAGTGCTTTGAGTGTGGTAAAATAGGCCATAAAAGGAGTGAGTGTAGAAATAGAAAGTGTAATAACTGTCACAAGGTGGGTCATTTAATGAAAGACTGTAAGTTTCAGAAAAATAAACCTATTGAGAAAAATATGAAAACCAATTCAAAAACTTCTTTTGTAACAAGAGAGATTCAAGGTAATTTATTAAATTCAAAGAATTTTGTGTTAGATTCAGGGGCAAGTGACCATATGTGTTATATTAAAGAGATGTATTCAGAGTTTTCTGAAATAAATACTAAAAGATTTGTTACAATTGGTAATGGTAATAATTTAGAAGTTTTAGGTATTGGAAAAGTTGATGTGTATGCCTATAATGATTCAGAGTATACTCTGTGTACCTTACATGATGTGTTGTATGTGCCTCAATTAAATGTGAATTTGTTTTCTCTCGGGTCAGCCATTAATAAAGGTCACAAGATGGTTTCAGATTCTAATGGATGTAAGTTTTATAAAAATGGTTCCGTAACTGGTGTAGCTGAGAAATATGATAAAATGTATGTGATGAAATTTAAATTTAGTGATGTAGCTTTGTTAACTTTGACAGATTGGCATAGTAAGATGGCACACCAAAATTATCAGTATGTAAAAGAGTTTTTAGATTTAAAAGGCATAAATTATGAAGGGCAGACTGATCAGTGTTTACCGTGTATCCAGGGAAAACAGCATAGGTTACCCTTTCATCAGAGTAGTAGTAGGTCAGTTGAACCAGGTGAACTCATACACATGGATCTATGCGGTCCAATGGAGGAAGTGTCAATAGGGGGCTCTTCATATTTTCTTTTATTGAAGGATGATTATAGTAGTTACAGATTTGTTTATTTTATCAAGAACAAGTACGAAATTAAAGAGAAAATTGTGGAATTTATAGAGCTGTTTGAAAATGAGTTTAGGCGTAAAATAAAAAGATTTAGGTCAGATAACGGAACAGAGTTTGTGAATAGAGTAGTAGAGAATTTATTTAAGACAAAAGGTATAGTACATGAGTTAACAGTTAGTTATACTCCTGAGCAAAATGGTAGAATTGAGCGTGAGATGCGTACTGTAGTTGAGTCTGCGAGAACAATGATTATTCAGTCTGGTTTAGGGAAAGAACTTTGGGCTGAAGCAGTGAATACAGCGGTGTTTACAATAAATAGGACAGGTAAAAGTAAGGTGAGTGGGAAGACACCGTATGAGTTGTTGTATAATAAGAGTTTTGATGTTACTTTATTGAGAGATTTTGGTTCTAAGGTATGTACACATGTACCTAAACAGCTTAGATTGAAGTGGGACTCTAAGAGTAAATTAGGAGTTTTTGTGGGTTATGGTGATCGTACAAAAGGATACAGAGTGTGGTATTCTAACACAAGAAGAGTAGAAACTCATAGGGATGTTGTATTTATCAAAAACACAAAAGAACTAGTAGAGAACAATATAAGTTCAAGCATTTTACTAACAGATGAAGATGTTATTGTACAAGAACTCCCTCTTGATATAGACAACAGGGAACAGAATCAAGAAGATAAACAAGTGGAGGAAGAAAATAAAGAGATTGAGATAGAAAAATGCAAAGAAGTTGAACAGCACGAAGACGGGCTAGGAAGTAATGTAGAAGATGAAAGATCAAGTGAAGTTGACATGATGGAAGAGTACTTAGAGGAAGAATTCTTAGATGCAGAAGAAGAGACATCTGAAGAAAATACAATTTCTAGAAGTAGAAGGAAAGTGAAGAAGCCTGTATGGACAAAAGATTACGAGATGGCATTGATAGCACAAGGAGAAGAACAATTAACTTATGAAGAAGCTGTTAGTGGAGAACATAAAGAAGAATGGCTAAAAGCAATAGAAGTAGAGTTAGAAGCACTAAACAAAAATAATACATGGAAAGAAGTTAGTTTACCAGAAGGCAAGAAATTAATTGATACTAAGTGGGTATTTAAAATCAAGAAAGAAGGAAATAAAGATCTTTATAAAGCTAGATTAGTTGTAAGAGGCTTTAAGCAAGAAGATAAGTTTGATCACTCGGAGATTTATGCTCCAGTAGCTAAACTACCTACACTGCGGATTTTATTAGCAATAGCTAGTGAATATAACATGGATATTCATCAGATGGATGTCAGAAGTGCATTTTTATATGGGAACATAGAGGAGGAGGTGTTTGTGGAGAAACCAAAAGGTATGAAGAAAGATGGCAAAGTATTGAAATTACAACGGTCTTTGTATGGATTAAAGAAATCTCCAAGATATTGGAATGACAAATTTAATCAATTTATGGTTCAGGAAGGGTTCCAAAGAAACCAGAGTGATTACTGTTTATATTATAAGAAGGATAAGAAGTTCTATATCTTACTTTATGTTGATGATTTGATTTTACTTTGTGAAGATGAACAAGAGATAAAAATATTTAAAGAAGCATTACAAGAAAAATTTGATATGAAAGACTTAGGGAGTAATAACTTAAAATATCTAGGAATAAATATAACTAAGAAGAATGATGTAATTGAGTTAAACCAAGAGCAGTATTTAACGAATTTATTGAAGAAGTATAATATGGAAGGATGTAAGCCTATAGCAACACCCATAGAACAAGGTTTAGTCTTAGAAAAAGAAGTGACTACAGATAAAGAATTGATAAAAAGGTGCAGACAGTTAATAGGAAGTCTCATGTATGCCATGTTAGGAACACGTCCAGATTTGTGTTATGCATTGAGTTATCTAAGTCGTTTTCAATGTTGTGCTAATGAGAGCTTATGGAAGGCATTAAAAAGAATTTTGAGATATATCAAGGGTACTATAGGATTAAAACTAATTTATAGAAAAAGAGTAGATGTGCCGTTAGAAGGGTATACAGATGCTGATTGGGCAGGAGATCAAGGGGATAGGAAATCTACATCAGGGTATATAATTAAAGTTTTTGGTAACATAGTGTCATGGTCTTCTAATAAACAGCAGTGTATATCATTGTCAAGTACAGAATCAGAATATGTAGCATTAGGAAAGGGAATCGCAGAGGGTTGCTGGATTAGGAATTTATTAGGAGAAATAGGAGTTGATTGTAAAAGTTTTATTATAAAAATTGATAATCAGTCTGCAATTCATGTTGCAAAAAAAAAAAACCCAGAATATCATAAGCGCCTTAAACATATAGATATTAAGTATCATTTTGTGAGACAGAAAGTTGAGAATAAAATTGTATGTTTGGAGTATGTACCTTCAGGGGATCAGCTTGCTGATATATGTACTAAAGGATTATGTAAAGTTACCTTTGTTAAGTTGAGAGAAATGTTGTTCTCTTAGTATTATAAGTTTGGATTTTTTTAATTATAGTAGTTTGTAATGTAGAGTCAGCATTGAAGTAATAGTTGCATTGAAGTATTGTGATGAAAGTTAGTTTTATGATTGTGAGTGATGTTTACATTGAGGAAGGGTATTAGAGATTACAATGTAGCATCACTATTATGAGTTCTTAGTCTGTGGTCTTGACTATGGTAACTCTCTCGTATAATGGCGGTTGCGTTGTATAGCGGTATGTGTTGTGTTCAATTACCGTAAAACATGGCAACTTTGCCCATAAATTTAAAAAATAAATGCTTAATTAATGATATTTTGGAAAATTTTAATGAATTGATTATTGTTTCGGTGCCACATAATACTATATGCTCATGTCTCGATACACAAAACTAAAAATAGTAAAAAAAAAGCATATTTATTAGTCAAAATAACAATTAAAGGTGTTGGGCAAAACATCTTATACATTTGGTAACTTTGCCCACATTACAGATCTCCGTTACTATGGACTTTATCACTATTCGAAATATGACTGAATGAAAATACTGGGCAATGCAATATTGTATTAAATTATACGCCAAATATTCGCATTCCTTGACCCTTAAAAATGAGTGGGCAAAGTCAAAAAGCCTTCTAGAACATTTTTCGTACAAAATGGCGACTGTTCAAGGGTTGTCACCATTGACAATACTTAACTATTTAATAATTTTTAGTGTGGAATATTATAATGATAAATTAAAAAGGGAAATAATATAACATCATTTTTTACATAATATGCTTTATTTGTAAAAGTGTTCAAAAACTAAAAAAAAATAAAAAAAATTAACTTTTAAAAAACCCATCAACAAAAAACTTTAAAACACAGTCAGAATTTGGAAGATACGAGCCCTCGTATCTTCTAAATCCCGACTGTGTTTTTAAACTTTATATGTTTACCAACATTATTAACTGTTCATCAAATCCGAACCCTCCTTTTTTTACTCGGTTAAAAAATGTACTTCGGGTGACAACCCTAGTCAAAAAGAAACGTTGGGCAATGTCGTCAACGATATTCAAAAAATATGCTTGTGACTTTGCCCACCGTTATATTTTATGATTATATGACGCAATTAGCGAAGTAAACTAGTCTATATTATTCATTTCCAATGTAATAACGGATGTATAAAAATTACTTACCTGCGATGACTCCAAGTAGTACTTCTCGAAAAAGTTTTTTTAAAAGTTTTTGCCCGCAAAAAAACACTCTAACTTCAACGACGTCTGACAGACAGCTGAAGTAACATCTGTGACAGCGCGTCACACAGTGTTGCCAGAAAAATGATGAATTTTTTACCATAGACAAAATGTTCTCACTAACTATAGACAAATTTGGTATGTATTAAGTTTTTTAAAAAATACACAACTGGGCAAAGTCAAATGTCGAGGGCAAAGTCGCCATGTTTTACGGTAATTAATAAAAGGTTTTTCAAGTAACACTTCCTTTCTCTGGTATCCCATATACTCCAACATAGATTGATTTTTCATACTAAATTTGCAATTGTTAACCGATTTTGTTTATATTTGAAAAACATATGTAGTTCTGATGACAATACGGCCTCAAAATGATCTGATGATGGATGATGGAGACAGAAAATACTTGCATTTTGCAAGAGGTCCTCAATAGTTTAAAGCAACGATATATCGTGTTTCAACTAATTTCATGCACGTTGACGACAACTTTAGACCTAGCTGGAGAATGGCGCTGTCATTGAAGGTCTGACGATGGAGACGGAAGGCTTTTGAAAGAGGTTCTTATCAATTTACAGCCGCTATGTTGTGTTTGGGCTCGTTTTATTAACCTTGATGAGAACTTTGAGCCACTCTGGATAATTACTGTCACTGAAGATCTGCCGATGGAGACCAAAGGTATTTGCAAGACGTTCTCAACAGTTTACAGCAGCTATACCGTGTTTGGGCTTAGTTAATGCACCTTGACGTGATCTTTAGACCTAGCTGGAGAATTACGGTCATGGAAGGTCTGATGATGGAGACGGGAAGTATTTACTAGACGTTCTCAATAGCTTACAGCAGCTGTATTGTGTTTAGGCTCATTTCATGTAGGTACCTCGATGAGAACTGTTGATGCCTTGCTGGAGTATGATTGTCATCAAAGCTCTGGCGGTGGAAATGGAATGGATAAGCGGTCCCCTACACTATAACCCACTTGGGCTTATTTCTTGAACTTTATTAAAAACTTTAGACCTTACTGGGTTATGCGTGTCATCGACGGACGGATGCCCTTATTTGAAAAAACATAATAAGTGTTTTAGCCATTACTGCAAGAATTAAATATCTGTATTTGTGCAGTGCATAGTGAGTTAACCTTTCAGTGTCTGCATTTCAGTCAGCGCGCTCATCATGCGGATAGATTAACACCTTATTTGGTTCAAAATTTGATAATGATGCTAAATAAATGTAGTCCCAGGTCAATTCATGTTTTGTCGAGGGTCGTCCCTTGAAGTTTATGTAAATTGACGGCCCAGCTTAGAATTACGGGCAACATCATGCGTTCAAAATCATTTTTAGTAGATACTTGTTCTTTTGAAAATTGCAACCAATCGAGGTCTAGCAACACAGCCATTGCTATCTCTCTATTTCCTTTGCTTTCATTGTTAACACAATTCTTCAGATTTTTGGTAGGTACTAGAATATAAGGAGGTCTATTCCCAAGGACTCGATAGTGTTTCGAATTCATGATAGTCGTCTTAGTACTTGTCCAACCTGTTTGACGGTAAGGAACATTCTTATCGAAGCTCCCATCCCCGAATCCTTCATCTTACGCGTCTGTTCGCCTATCAATGATTTTTATTAAATATCATATGTGGGGCGAAAAATATACCCCAATCGTAACGATCCCGTTCACAAGGGCAGACATCCAACTGTGACCACGGGATACGTCGACGAGAGTCGCGCCGATGATGGCCACCAGGCCGTCTACCGCTTGTTGCGCTTTTTGTGAGCGCTGCAACGACTTGCCAGTTGCCACCTATTCTATGCCAACCTGGCCCCGTGTGGTAACCCATCCATTTCCAGACCTTGGCAAAGGTTACTTAATCTGGCCCCGTAGGGTAACCCATCCATTTACAAACCTTGGTGAGGGTTGCTTAACCTGGCTCCTTGTGTTAACCCATCCATTTCCAAACCTCGGCAAGGGTTGCTTAACCTGTCCCCGTGTGGTAACCCATCCATTTCCAAACCTCGGCAAGGGTCGCTTAACCTGTCCCCGTGTGGTAACCCATCCATTTCCAAACCTTGGCAAAGGTTGCTTAACCTGGCCCCCTGTGGTTACCCATCCATTTCCAAACCTTGGCAAAGGTTGCTTATCCTGGCCGCCTGTGGCAACCCATCCATTTCTAAACATTTTGTAAACGGATGGGTTACCGTATCGGTATACATCCATCCTCACAAACATTCGCATTTATAATATTAGTAGGATAGTAGCTTTTATCACGATTCCAGTGTTTGTCTACTAGTTTTTATTAGTTTTTTCTATGTTTTATAGTTATTGAAAAAGTCCCATATCTCAAAAATTAAATATCAAATCTTGTTCTAGCTTATTTTTGGAGGTTTTTTATAAGGTACGTTTTTTTTTTTAAATAATGTCCTTCACAATTTAGAAATTATAGGGGGGACCAAATCATTACGATTTTAGAAGCGAAAATCTCGTCAACACACGACACTTAAAGAGATCAGGTTAAAATGGTTTTGTATAGGTTCAAGGTTGATGTGCCGTCGTGTGTACCTCAAAATCATTTTGAAGATTTTTTGATAGGTACCCCACATAGAATTGAAACATTTTTTTCAACCTTCTATTCAATGTATAGTGCCATGCCATCCCTATTTTGTTTCATTATTAGACAATGCTTTTATAAAAAATACCTACCTCAAAAATTTTGGAGTAAAATGACTGTGATACACGGACAGACAGATAAACATCAGAGCGAATCCATAAGGGTGAAACCCTTTTGCAGCTGTAGCCACTTGGCTACAGAACACTAAAAAAGGAATTTACCTAACTGCGTCCTCCATAAATCTTTTTCATTGTTTATCTAATATTTATCTCAATATGAAAAAAAAATGAGGTCAATCATCATAACACGAACAAAAGGTTTGGCCCAAAATACGATACTAGTGTCAATTATATTTGTTTAGTTCACATTTAATTAGGTCCCTTACCGTAAAAACCGTTTTTTGCTAAAAGACAGGGTATCATACAGAATATAAATGTCAATTCAACCCACTTAACCCGCCAGGAATAAAAAGCAAATTGTTTGCTTTGACAGGTTGTTTTGGGGCTATAATTTATTAATTTTGATGTGTACCTATTAACGAAAATGGAAGAAACAATAAAAATATGCGTGACATGTCTAAGCACAGACCGCCGTCTTGTCCCTGTTCATACTATATCAGGGTTGTTACAAGAAATACATTTCGAAGAGGTAAGTTCATCTCTAGTTTTTACCTTATCCTAATCCTGATTTGTGCACTGCTCCACTGTATTTCTATGACCCGGATTTTCTATATTTGTGTATAAGTTTTACTCTTTATGTTGAAACATTTTCACAAATTCATAATCTTTACTTCCATACTAATATAAAAAATATAAAAGCGAAAGTGAGTTTGTTACCTCTTCACGCTATAATGGCTAAGCCGATTTTGATGAATTTTGGTACAGAGATAGTTGGGAACCAGGAGACGGACATAGGCTAATTTTATTAAAAATAAAGTGGGATATGAGGGAGAAAGAGGGAAGAAAGCTGCGGGCAAAAACTAATATTCGATAACAATATCTTTAAATTAAACAAAATATGAATTGACACATCAGACACATACGAAATACGGATATGGTTTTAATTTCAATTTGATGGCTCCATGCATTCCCGAGATAAAGGCTTGTGATTATCAGACGGACAACAAAGTGATCATATAAGGGTTCCTTTTTTTTCTTACGTAGGTACTGAATCTTAAAATTCCCAAGCCTTAACTGGGACTCATTTTTAATTGCTATTATGCCCATTAAAACTCCGAGATTTAAGTAAATCTGTATATTGAGCTGAGTAGGTGGCATGGCACAGTACAAAACATGTGAGTAATACTAACCTACCCTCGACTTAGCGAATATTTTTATAAAAGAATATTAAACAAGATTGAAGGTACCCACATTATTACATTTATGACAATTGCCTATTTTTATTTTCAGCTGAAAGGATCCTTAGGTGATGTGTGCTGGGAATGCTGGAGTATCCTGGTGAAGTTCTATAAGTTTAAGAACAGAGTGAAGATGGCACATGAGATCTTATCACAAACTACAGAGGTAATATAATATAATTATATTCTTAGAGGCCAGAATCGGATTATCCTTACTAATATTATCTTCAATCAATAATATACTTTTTGATTGAAGAATATTATAAAAGCGAAAGTGACTTTGTTTGTTTGTTACGTCTTCACGCCTTAATGGCTAAACCGATTTTGATGAATTTTGGTACAGAGATAGGACATGGGCTATTAACGTTGCCCCACACTAGGAATTTCTCCTGTATCGTGAGTGCGTTTACAAAGAAGCTAGAAAAAGAAAAGGCAAAACTTAGCTTTGCTATTACAATAAATAAGGCGCAAGGGCATAAACTACAGGTAGCAGGTACCTGCAAATCAGGAAGAGGGAACTGTGTTACCCCGAATTTAACGCGAGCGAAACCGCGGGCAAAAGCTATGTTTATATATATAAAAAAGTTATTTTAAATGGTAAACTTATTTTTCAGATTTTCAACATGAAATCACTGACAACACTTTCGAAAACCAATATTATGTTATCTGAATTTGATTATTCATATAATTTTTATAATGAAACAAGCACTGACAACACTAGTATAAAAGAAGAAATTCTAGACCACAGTGATGATGACATAGACAAACAAATGGATAATCATTTCAACCAAATCGAAAAAACTTTAGAAATTGAAGAAAATTCAACAACAAAACTAGAAATTAACGAAAGTATTTATTCAGAAACAGACGCAATTGAAAACAAACACAAAATTAACATATCAGTAAAACAAGAAAATAATTTACAAGAAAAACAATTAAGTTTTAACGAGACACATCAATTTAGCGGACACACAGAAGAACTACAAACAGTAAATACAAAACTTAGCAGAACTGTCAAAAACAAGAAACGAGATTATAAAACGGTAAAAAATATATCCCAAATGTCTATAAAAGATACAGATGATAAAGAATTTGAAGAGAAATTCGAACAAGTTATATTAAGCGAAGAGGATATGCTACTAAACAGAGAAGAGAGGAGAAATCACCCGTCCTTCAGAACCCTACCTTTCATTTGCCAGGGTTGTCTCCTTGGGTTCAGAAAAGAGGTGAAATATAGACTTCATATGAAGAAAAAGCATGATGAGGTATGTAGTTTTAATTTACTGCGTTAAGGCATACAAAAAACGTCTTCCACACCATTCGAATCCACTAGCAGTGCAGTCACTCACTTCACACACACAAACCACCAAAGGGTTCTGTTTAACTTACTTTTGATCAGGTGAAGGTCAGCGCTCAAGGATCATGCGCCGGTCTTTAACCTGTCAGTACTTGCCTATTTTTAGATACATCGTGTAGCATTTATTTTAATGTAGCAAATTTAAAAAAATAAAAATAATTTCCCGTGACTAAACTACTGGATATATTCAAATGATATTTTATAGGTAGACTGAGAACGTCTTGAGGTATGCGTAGTTTAATTTATTGTCGTATTATCTAACCACTTTGTAAAACAATTATACTCAAGTCTGTGGGCCCTTGAAGCTTTGAAAAGATCAACCCTCAAAGTTCACGCAGTCAAAAGATGGCCGTTTATGTCGCAAGTTTGTCCGACTCGCACTTTGCCGTTTTTTTAAACTGCAAGTTTCTTTCAATGTCCCTGAATAAAAAACGATTTTGCGAGAATCTGATGGGGAGACCGCCTATCAGTTTTATTGAGGAACTTAAAACATCTTGTAATGTATCTGTTGGTTTTATCAGTAAACTAGATGTGCACAGCGGTTTCAACCGCTGCTTAGCTCTTTAGTGTGATAGCGTGATGTGATATCTAATATATTAAATTCTCGTGTCACAATGTTCGTTCCCATAGTCCTCCGAAACGACTTCGCCGATTGTTATGTTTTTTTTATGCATATTCAGTACGTCTGAGAATTGGCTACTATCTATTTTTCATACCCCTAAGTAAGTAGCGGGTGAAACCTGGGCACAGCTAATAGTCTATAAATTTTGTAAAGGAATGCTAATGCAAGGTCTTAAGTCAATCCGACCAAGGAACCACGCTCCTTTGCCACCTTATTTCACCCTCTTAAAGTTTGAATTTTGCAAAAAAATCTGTTTTCTCCCCTATCAGACGTCACGGCATTATTTACTCCTTTCTCTTTCATATCATTCCTTACACAATCCATCCATCTTTTCTTTGTCCTTCCTCTCGCTCTCTCTTTTAGTCACATGTGCTTCGTCCCTCCTCATTAAATTAAATAAGTAAATAATTTTATGTTTTGTTTCAGCGCATCGGTAACCTCACTTGTAATATATGCAGCATAAGATTCCCCCACAACCTGGCGCTATGCAACCATAAGAGGAAACACTATGTCGTGTATAGATGCAAACTCTGTAGATACCAAGGCAATGACCTGCAGTCAGCTGTCAAACATTCTAAGATAAAACATGCAACTGATAAGCCTGACAGCATACACTGTTCGCAGTGTAAATTTGTGGCTAAGTACGTATTTGGTTATACTACTAGCTTTTGCCCGTGGCTTCGCTCGCGTAAAATTCGGGGTAACACAGTTCCCCTTACCTGGTTTTGCAGCTACCTGTAGTTTTTGCCCTTGCGCTTTATTGATTGTAATAGCAAAGCTAAGTTTTCCCTTTGCTTCCCTCTTTCTTCCTCATTTCATCACTTTAAAAAAATAGCATATGTCCGTCTCCAGGGTCCCAACTATCTCTGTACCAAAATTCATCAAAATCGGTTTAGCCAGTTAGGCTTGAGTCTGTAGGCTGTGTGTGTAGTTTCAAATTTGGTTTTCTTCTTTATTATTTGTAATTTTACTCTGTCACTTTTTATACTTAATATTTCTATTAAATTTTGGCAGACTTTCAATTTATTTTCTTGTAGCTCTATATATTCTATCTATAAATAAATAAATATAATTATTATTATTTATTTCCAGAAACTCACAAGATTTAGAACATCATATGGAAATTGAACATCGGTTTTGTTGCAACGAGTGTGGGGAAAAGTTCACATTAAAGAAGAACATTAGAATACATTTGATGTGAGTGTGACCTTCAAAAATTAAGATATAACTGATATAACATTTGTCTTAAATGACGGCAAGGTTGGTGCAGTGGCTGAGCGATAGACTGCTGCGCTGCGTGTCGCGGGTTCAAATCCCGCACGGAGCAAATATTTGTATGGCCTACAGGTATTTGTTCCGGGTCTTGCTGTTTGTGTACGTGAATTTAAATGTTTGTAAACGCACCCACGATACAGGAGAAATCCTAGTGTGGGCAAAGTTTTTTTAAAAACTTGTCCCACACTAGGAATTTCTCTTGTAACGATACAGGAGAAATTCCTAGCGTGGGGCAACAGTTTTTTTTAAACTGTGCTATGAAAAATCAACCCTCTAAGGCGCGTCACTCACTGGTAAGTCGAGGCGACGTCGCAGCACGGGCGAGGATAGGTCTCTGCGTAGGAGTCGAGGCGCAGGCGGCTATGCTTCCTTCACATTATTAATTCATCTATTCATCTATTAAACTCTTGCTAATTATTGCTTTTACTCTGGACGCTCTAAATGTGCTCGTTTTTCTACATCGTTCTCACATTATGTATAATCTCAACATGAATGATGTATCCATGATTTTATAAAATATTATGATTTAAAAGAGTGTCCATGGAGTTTCTTGCCCATTCTTCTCCATAGAGATCGACGCTTTGGAATGGGCAACTACAGTACTTTCATAAGTTATTATGTCTTGTGACTGGGACTGTAGCAGCATCATTTTTTTGTTCTTGTTTTTATGACATTCAAAAGTGCCTGTCATGGTCTAATTGAAATAAATGCTTTGAGTTTGAGTTTGAGTTTGAGTTCATTCACCATGTCGTCACCAGAAGACGAAGACGTACCCGCACTGATACAAGTTCTTAATTTAAATAGAAGAAGATTTTGGGTTGAAATTTGGGTTTTTAGGGAACCAAATGACAAAATGGCAGTGGCTTGGGCACACTTGAGCGCCCCTCCTGCGCCTGCACCTCGCCTCCGCCCCGCCTTCATCTCGCCCGCGCCACGACTCTTGTATATGAGCGCACTGCCATTCATTTGTACAGAAAATCGTGTGGCGGCGTGCGTCTTATGCGCCCGCGCCTCGACCTCGCCTCGACTGTTGGTCGTGTGGGCGACGCACCTAAGTCTACGCAGTCAAAAGATATGTCCGTGTATGTCCCAAGATTGTACGGAACCCACGATACGTGAGTGACTCGCTCTTGACCGGCTTCTCTTATTTTCAGTCGAACTCACGCCCCAAAGCGCGCTTTCAAATGTGAGATTTGTAATAAAGGCTTCAAAACAAAGACGCAAATAGAATCGCATATGGCGCGACATGATGAGAATATCGCGAAGAAATTATCTTATTGTGAAGAATGCGATATACAATATAAAACTATTTTGATATATAGATCTCATTTGAAGAATAATTCTAACCATTCCGAGGGGTGAGTACTGCTGTGATTTATTTAAGACCTAGCTGGTGCCCGCGGCTTTACCCGCTTGATATTCTACTAATATTATAAATGCGAATGTTTGTGAGGATGGATGGATGTATGGATGTTTGTTACACTCTTTCACGTCAAAACGGCTGAACGGATCTTGATGAAATTTGGCAAAGAGGTAGATTATAGTCTGGACTATCACATAGAGTACTTTTTTTTCGATATCACTTGTTTGTTTGTATGTTTGTTATATCTTCACGCCTAAATGGCCCAAGCGATTTCGATTAATTTTGGTACAGAGATAGTTGCGACCCTGGAGCCGGAAATAGGCAATTTTTTTTAAAGTGAGAAATGTGGGAGATTTAGGGAAGAACAGGGAAAACTTAGCTTTACTATTACAATAAATAAGGCGCAAGGGCAAAAACTACAGGAAGCATGTACCTGCAAATCAGGAAAGGGGAACTGCGTTTCCCTGAATTAAACGCGAGCGAAGCCGCGGGGAAAAGCTAGTAAATAAATAATTCAGTATCTTGTATGTTCAGATTAACACGTTTGATTAATTTTCAGATATACTTGTCCGGAGTGTGATAAGAAATTCAAGGGGAAAAGCTATTTAAAACAACATTATGACTTCCACCATCTACACAGATCTCGATATAAGTGTGAAGTATGCAACAAGGTATGTTTCTAAACGAAATTATAAATTAATAGCTTCCAACCGCGACTTCGTCCGCGTGGCATAGTTACTTTGGGCTAACGCTAACTTTAACCATCGTGATGTTCGAAAAAACAATATCTTTCTCTCCCGTTTTCTTTCCTCTTTCTCCCCCTTATTTCACTTTTTTTTAATAGCTTATGTCCGTCTCCAGGGTCCCAACTATCCCTGCACCAAAATTCATCGAAATCGCTTGGGCCATTTAGGCGTGAAGATATAACAAACATACAAACAAAGAAGTGATATCGAAAAAAAAAAGTATTCTATGTGTTATTTCAGACTATAATCTACCTCTGTGCCAAATTTCATCAAGATTCGTTCAGCCGTTTTGACGTGAAAGAGTAACAAACATCCATCCATCCTCACTAACATTCGCATTTATAATTTTAGTAGGATAAAGCGACATTAAAAGGTTTGTCTACTATCACAAGCTATGTATGCATATTATGTTCGCTAAAGAAATAAAGAACTGCTTTTAAGTACATAAAATCTGAACTGTATTCTCGAATACTGAGAAAAATTTTGGTACAGAGATAGTTGGGACCCTTGAGACGGACATAGACTATTTTTTTGAAACGCGGGCGAAGCTGCGGTTGCCAGCTAGTGTTTAACGTAATACTGTTACGCCCATAACGCCCATGTGGAAAAGTCAACGAAACAGACTAAAGTCACCACCGACTTTCGGAAATAAAGTCATTTTCTGATGGACGGTGAGCTACCCATTGCTCACTGTATCAGCGATTGAAATAAGCATTTGCCATCGACACCTTGAGTAAGCCTTTATTGCCACATAATGGAGTAGTTACGGGCCAGTTAGAGGGTGTTGTGAAGGTCAAATAGACAGTCACTCCATGTAAAATCAAAAAAATCCATGTAAAATGTGTTGACGGCACAGTTGGCACAGTGGCTGAGCGATCGACTGCTGCGCTGCGTGTTTCGGGTTCGATCCCCGCACTGAACAAATATTTGTATGGCCTGCAGATAGTTGTTTCGGGTCTGGCTGTTTGTGTATGTGAGTTTAAATGTTTGTAAACGCACCCGCGGTACAGGAGAAATTCCTAGTGTGGGGCAATTAAAAAAAAAACGGAAGTCGGTGACTTTTGTTTGTTTCGTTGACTTTTTTGCTACCGACTTCTGGTAGTAAAGTTATTTTCCACTTATATTTTTGGAAGCCTGTATGTTTTGTTGCAAAAAAGTTTTTTATCTGTCAAGTTGAAATACCGCTTCAAAGTAACGGTTTCTTTTCCAGACTTTCATGTCAAAATCAGCTTTAAATATACACAAAGCTGGTCACCTGGGTAAGGATAGGCCTAGGAAATACTCCTGCAACATTTGTTCAAAGAAATTCTTTGTAAGTATCACTGGTTTTGATCTTTTAGATAAGCATCCACGTCTATCTGCTGGGGTTGCAGATTGTTTGAAAGAGATGCCGCGTGCTCCGAACGCTAATTACAAAAGAAACATGGATTAAATTTTAGACGGTACAAGTTTGCAAAAGAAGAAACATGAATGGGTTTTAGTCGGTACAAGTTTTTTTTTTGCGGATGCGAATTCGTCAAATAACTTCCGCCGCTCTGAGCGGGGCCGGGGGAGTGACAGGCTTATACTGACTAAAACCCTACATGTTCCTTCTATTGCCCGGGTATCTCTTTCAAACAACCCGCCACCTCGACAGGCGGTGGCCATGGCCATGGCCATCGGTGGCGGTGGCCAACATAAAGAGCAATAGAAGGAACATGGGTGGGTTTTAGTCAGTACAAGCCTGTAACTCCTCCCAGCTCCGCCCAGAGCGGGGGAAGTTATTTGATGGTTTCCCATCCGCAAAAAAAGGGTTCAGTTTTCTCCCTTTGAGGTACGAAAATTGCAAAATAAAAATATGTCTTATACTATGTCTTCTATTGAAATCTGTGGCGGTAAAAAGATTAAATTAATGCGAGCGATGCCGCAGGCAAAAGGTTGTGTGTTATACATTAATAACTCTCTGCTTTTTCTTCACAGAATTCTCAAGTACTCCGTAACCATCAATTCACGCATACAGATGAAAGAAAGTTCATGTGCGAAGACTGCGGAGACACGTTCAAGCAAAAAGCGTGCTTATATACACATATGAGACTTAAGCATAAAGGTTGGCGGAAGAGGAAGCGAGAGAGTTGAATACCGCAATTTTGCAAGCAATTGTTATTTGCCCATAGTGACCAGAGTTAATATCTATATTATTACTTATTTGTTTATTGTATTATTACTTTGTCATTACGTTTATTAATTTTTACACATATTATTTGTATTTTTACATATTCCTTATTAAAATATACATAACACGAAAAAAAAACATTTAAAAATACATAAATAGTAGCCCACCGGTATCGGGAACAGGGTCCAAGCTACCGGCGGTCAGGGCTCCAGAGAAAGAAACCTCCTAACAATACGAGCAGTGTCCAGAAGTACCGCTTTCTGTATCAAGCCCAGGTATTGGTCGAGGCTCTTGGCAATGAAGAATGTTAACTAATTTTGATTATTAGCACTCCATATTCTCTGTCAAAAATAAAAAATACAAGTGAAAGAATTACTTCGATTTATCAATTAGTTTCCGATTTAGAAGTAAAACAAGTTGGAACGTACGACGCGGGCTGCCGGTAACGGTGTGACGTCATCGCACAACACGCTCAGTCTGGCTCACTTTGAAATCATCAGATCACATTGAAATTATACCTAAATACTATTAAAAATGTCCAATCCAAATACTAGGAAATTAAGTGTTATGCTTAAATGTAAAAATACAACTACCAATTCGCCGGAAAAGTTGCTTTTTATAGTCCCAAAGGACGTTAAAATGCGAAAAAAGTGGATAAAAAGCTATGAAAAGGTTAGATCCATTTGGAGATAAAAGTGCAGTTTATGAAGAAGGTTGTGAAGACCATTTTGACGTAAGTATAGTAATCATATTTTATGGAGGATCGATACAAAAGCAGGGCTAGATTTTCTCCCTAACCATTTTAACCTAACCTAACGCATTATTTGAAAATGAACACTCGCGAGCTGTAATAGTGGTCTGTAATTAAATATTTGGCATGGCAAAATGGTGTTTTATTTACCTACTAACTTGACCCCCACTTTCTCATTTATAGTGTGTCCACGCATCGTACACTCTAGTTAATGTTGCAAGTAGGTACAACCTTTTTTTTTGAACGGGAAATCCTCATATGACTTCTGCTATGGGCGGAGCAGATTGGATTGTCAAACTTTTATTGACTAAAATTCTTCCATGTTCCTTTTGCCCTTGGTGTTTCGAGGCGGCAGTATATCCCCTCTGCTTTGCTGACATCTCTTTGAGCCGCGCGTAGAACCCGAACGCGCCGTCGATACGATGAGCTAGGTACCTATTGCTCACCGTCCACAGACCGGCAAAATTCAATCTTAAGGACCATGATTTGAAGATTAAATTTCACATTTTAATCCTACAGGCTTTGAAAGACCAGTGGTTTGTTTATTGCCTAAAGCCTAGTGACTACTTGCTAAGATACATGACTGTCAGTATAGGAGGCGACCTGCGAAGGCACCAATCGTTGTATAGGTTGCTTTAAATGGCAATCTTTAATTAGTCATAAGCAAATTAAGCAATAGCTTAGTACATTACGTCTCTGAGGGCACCAGGAACAACACCAAAAATATTGCTATGACGTGAAAACTAAGGCCGAGTAACTCCGGTATGAGAGAACAAAACAATTCTAAGCAGACTAAGGCAAGGTGGTAATAAAATTCGGGCTCGCTCTTCCAACCAACTATATTTTTGGTTTTTAATATTGCTTGTAAACGAACCAAGTAACTCTTGAGTAAAGCGTCGAAAGAATACTAACATGTCCAAAGTAGGGTGGTAAAATTTTCAAGCCAGCTTCCGCCGTTCTTCAGGTAATTAATTATCTCTTATTAGTTTTTCGAGTCTGCCAATTAACTCCTTTATGAAGGATCGAAATTATTCTAATCTGTCCAATTCAAGGAGTATAAAAACCGATTTGTTGTTTTTAGGGCTTACGAAGCCCTCAATAGACAAAAACGGAGCCCTTACATGATGAATGACTTTATTTTCCGTCTTTCTGTCTGTCAAGACCCTGTGGCGACATTAGAACTTAGACGCCACTTTTTATCAGCTTGTACCACACGCTTACACGCGCCGCGCGCATACACTGAGCGCGTGATATTCGTACCGGCCGAGGCGACAACGTCCTTGAACATCGGAGCGGTCATACGATCCTTTGTCCATGCACCGAGGCGCTTACACGCGCCGCGCGCATACACTGAGCGCGTGATATTTGTACCGGCCAAGGCGACAACGTCCTTGAACATCGGAGCGGCTGCGTGCGCCTTTCACCACGACGGTCAGCGGCGCGGGACACCGAGCAGCGAGCGTCAGTCCATCGTGGTCTAGCAACCGAACATCTCGCGCGCGCTTTATATAGCTTTATATAGCCTCATTACATTGTCCATATTTTAATAGCGTAATTTTAATAATATATTTTATTCTTTTGCCAAGCTAATAATAATTCTTCATTGCATCTGCCTTTCTTAAATCATTCACCTTTCGCTTCGCTTAACGCTATCCGCACACACACACACCGTACACTCCAGGAGTTACGGGTTCGATTCCCGTCAGTGGAAATCACAGATTTCTACATTGGTGACCCCGACGACCGCGCATACGGAAGACAAGTGGAAGAAACAAGCAGTAGCAGTGCAGTGGAACAACAGCGTGATTCTACAAGTGCGAAAAGTTTGTTTACATACGTCAGAGGTTGAGCTGAGGTCCAAGTGAAAAGCGGTGAGCGTTTAAACATTTTTATTATATCTATACTTATAATAAATCTGTAGAGAGGTCAATTCTGTACATGAAATATATTTACAAAATAACTATCAGGGGGTGATTAGTGATCGATACTGATTCCAAAAATGCAATCAGTAAAATTTTTGTCTGTCTGTCTGTCTTTCTGTCTGTCTGTCTGTCTGTCTGTCTGGATGTCTGTATGTTCGTTATAGAAACAAAAACTACTCGACGGATTTTAACGAAACTTGGTACATTTATTCTTCATACTCCTGGGCAGGTTATAGTATACTTTTCATCACGCTACGATCAATAGGAGCAGAGCAGTGAAGGAAAATGTTGGGTAATCGGGAGAAGTTGGTTAAAGCTACACAGAAATCATGTATGACGGAAATGTTCTCCTTAAAATTATATAAAAAATATCCTCCGACAGCATAGGTCTATCTTTTATGGTTGATTCACAATAACACGTGTAATTCCCGATAACTTAGGAATTCGGAGTTTTCTGATTATATTTGTCTACTCTTACGTTTATAACACTCCCACTCATCTCTAATTAAAAAGAGTTAACATTATTACGTATTCAATAAAAAAAGAATCATATAAATCGATATACAAACACCAAAGTTATGCATGAAATACGCTAATAAGCCATCGCGCGTGATGAATACTGAATCATGCTATAAGGACTATTTTTGTGTAATATTTGGCTGTTGATGCGAATAGACGTTCAGAGTGTTCGACCTTATTGACAGACAATGCTTTCAGCCCGAATTTTAGTCTTTAAATAATTTCTTTTTAGATTTCTTTTATTGTTATTTTATAAAATAGGTATTAGTTATTTTGGTAGTGTTTAAATATTCGTTCAAATTACAAATGATTCATAGTTTACATTTTATTTATTTTTAGGTGAAGTAGTAACAGGTACGCATAGATTTTTAGAAACCGAGTTTCGGCTAATTTATGTTCAGTTTTTTTTTATACTATATTGGTAAAAGCGTAGTTAATAATACTAATTATAGTTATAGGTAATATTAATTAAAGTATTTATAGGTTTTTATTTTTAAGTGAAGTAGGTATACATAGGTAGATAGTATTGGACGGGTTCCCTCTATCTGGCAGAATCTTGATGCTCCGAAATTTATTTGGCATAACACACTTAGCATATTTTTCTTTAAACGAACATTTTAAAGGCATAAAAATTATTTGATATAATTATCGTTTGGCATAATGTTTAAAACTTCGAATTTACTATGGCATACTTTTAAGATGGCAGAATTACATTTAGTATAATTACGATTGGCAGAGTTTAAATTTCGCACAATATCGTTTAGCATAATGTTCATTTAGAGCTATTATTATTTGGTATAATTTCACCTGGCATACCATCAGATGGCAGAAATGGCTAGGTTAGGTTAGGTCAAAACAGTGACCTGCTACGTGGTTAAATTTTTGTAAAAAAATGGGTAGGTTAGGTTAGGTTAAAACTGTGACCCCCTACGCACGAGCCGAGCGAGCGGAGCGAGCGGTGCCGCGGCAGCGGCCGGCGAGTGCCAGTAACGACTTGCATTAATAGAAAATGAGATTGTTTTTAGTAGTTTACCCGGAACTGAAGTATTTACATTAGGATAATAATTACTTATGGAATTAAATGACATTATTACAAATTCAATTAAATAATAGTTAAAATAAATGATATTATTTTAAAGAAATAAATAATTAAAATAAATGACAACAAATAATGATAAAGATGATTCTAACTACAAACTTTCTGCGATATGACAATTCTGCCGTTTAATGATATCGATATGAAATATATGTCAAAAGACGATTCTGACTGTGAACTTTCTGCGAAATAATGTTTCTGCTTTTTGAATATTATGGATATGAAATTTATGTCTAGAGATGATTCTGACTTACAAAATTATGAGTTTTGAATGTATGATAAATGATCATGTCTGCTAAACAATGATAGTGTCTGCCAAACAATTTTCTGCGAAAAGAAGTTTATGCTATCCGTTGTTATGCAAAATAAAATTATGACATAAAAAGTTCTGCTATAAAGGGTGGACCCAGTATTGGACAGGCGTTTTAGCTTTATTTTAATTTCTTTTTTTGTTACAAGTTGTACTTACCTACATATTTCTGGGTATAATTCTATTAGAATTATTTAGTTTATTTAGTACCTACTTTATTTGGTAATTAATAGGTTCTTATAGATAATAGACATAATTAGAAATATTAAAAAAAAAACAATATATATATATAATTTAGTACCTACTTAAATTATTTTCAGGATAAATATAAATTCAAATTATTATTTTTTAATTTATTTAGCTGTAGTTTTATTTAGTTGTAGCTGTAGTGTATTTAGGATCAGTTTTATTATTTAAGTAGGCACTTGGATTTTTTAAGTGTAAGGTAGCTACAGTTAGGACCTCTAACGTAGCTTATTTCGTTAAATAACTGAATAGGCATTCAGTTACCTTCGGTTACTTTCATAAATCCTTACTAATATTATAAAAGCGACAGTGAGTTTGTTTGTTTGTTCTTTCTTTCTTTTTTCTTCTTTTTTTTTAAAGTTGCCCCACACTAGGAATTTCTCCTGTATCGTGGGTGCGTTTACAAACATTCAATCTCACATACATAAACAGCCAGACCCGGAACAACTATCTGTAGGTCATACAAATATTTGTTCCGTGCGGGAATCGAACCCGCGACACACGGCGCAGCATCGATCGCTCAGCCACTGCGCCAACCGTGTCGTGTTTGTTACGGCTTCACGCCTAAATGACCGAACCAATTTTTATGCATTTTGGTACAGAGATAGTTGGGGCCCTGGTGTCGGAAATAGGCAAGTTTTTTTAAAGTGAGGAAAGGGGGAGAATGAGGGAAGAAAAGGGGAGAGAAAGATACATTTTTTCGGGTCATCACGCGGGTTAAAGTTAGCGTTAGCCCAAAGTAACTATGCCACGCGGACGAAGTCGCGGGCGGAAGCTAGTTACGGAATAAAACAGGATGTCTCAGGCGGATCTATTTTCTGACGCCGAATCTAAGGACAGTAAGGTGGTGCCACAGGGAGAAGTAGCGAGAGTAGGAGTACATTGCCCACCGTTTTGTCCAGAGGAACCGGCCCTATGGTTCGCTCAGTTAGAGGGTCAGTTTATCCTCTCAAAGATTTCTAGTGACACCACAAAATTTTATTACGTCACTACGCAGCTGGAAACTAAATATGCCCTGCAAGTTAAGGATATTATTACCAACCCTCCTGAGACAGATAAATATAGGAAACTTAAGACTGAACTAATTAATCGCCTGTCCGCGTCGCAGGAAAAGCGCATACAGCAGCTTTTAATCCACGAGGAGCTAGGCGATAGGAGACCATCACAGTTCCTACGTCATCTACAAAGCCTAGCTGGACCATCTGGAGCGTCGGATTTTGTAAAAAGTCTGTGGACTAGTCGCTTACCACCAAATATTCAAACTGTCATTGCTTCACAGATAGCCGAATTACAGGTCGAACAACTGGCTGAAATAGCAGACAGGGTGCACGAACTAGTTCCATCCATTCCACAAGTTGCTTCTACAAGCGATGCTGCCTCCGACCTGGGCAAGCAAGTAAGCGAGCTTACCAAACAAGTAGCTTTGCTGACATCGAGGATGGACAAACGACAAAGAGGACACTCACGATCACGCTCACGCTCACGCTCCCAGACCGGATACAGAAGGTATGACCGCTCTAATAGTTCTAGACCTCAGCAGCCACCTCTAAATCACCCACACTGTTACTACCACTATACGTACGGTGATAAGGCAAACAAATGCAAACAGCCCTGCACCTTCGCATCGGAAAACACCAAGGGCAGTCGCAAGTAGCGGCTAACGACTGTCCCTTCTCTTCAACAGGCCGTCTATTCATCACCGACCGCACGACCAAAATCCAGTTCTTGGTGGACACTGGCTCTGACCTGTGTGTTTTCCCTCGGTCAGCAGTAAAGACGCCAGTAGTACAATCAAAATTTGACCTAGTAGCTGCTAACAACACCGTCATTCATACTTTTGGACCAATAAACCTACGACTTAACCTAGGTCTTCGGAGAGACTACACCTGGAGATTCACGATAGCCGATGTGTCACGTGCTATCATTGGAGTGGACTTCCTTAGCTTCTACAACTTACTCATTGACTGCAGAAACCAGCGCTTGATAGACAATGTAACGTCACTATCAGTTTTTGGACTACATTGCACGTCAACAGACGACATCGCATCGGTGAAGGCTGTAGTAGGAGAGACAGTCTATCACGAAATCCTGCGTGAGTATCCGGAGATAACGCGGCCTCCAGGTACTCATCTACCCGGTAAGCATAACACTATGCATCACATTAGGACGACGCCTGGTCCTCCAGCATCATGCAAACCCCGACGTCTAGATCCCGCTCGTACTTTGGTGGCTAAGAAGGAGTTCGAAGACATGCTCGCGAGTGGTGTGGCCAGACGGTCAGAAAGTGCTTGGTCAGCCCCTCTTCACCTTGTAAGGAAGAAAGACGACGGATGGAGGCCGTGCGGCGACTATAGGTCACTAAACGCCAGAACAATACCAGACAGGTACCCCATCCGCCATATTCACGATTTTTCTTACCAACTAGCAGGCTGCACCACCTTCTCCACCATAGACCTTGTAAAAGCTTACAACCAGATTGCTATAAACCCTGATGACATTCCAAAGACCGCCATAACAACACCATTCGGACTCTACGAATTTATGTTCATGACCTTCGGTTTGCGAAACGCTGCGCAAACTTTTCAGAGGTTCATCGACGAAGTATTGCTTGGGTTAGACTTCTGCTACGGATATATCGACGATATATTAGTGTACTCACGATCTCCTGAACAGCACAAACAGCATCTACGGCAACTGTTCCAGCGCCTGAAAGACTACGGTATAGTAGTAAACACGTCAAAGTGTCATATTGGACGCTCAGAGGTAACTTTTCTAGGATACCATGTGTCAGCCGCGGGCACAAAGCCTCTGAAGACAAAAATACACGCTATTCAGGAATATCCAGTTCCCAAGACAGTCAAGGAATTACGACGATTTTTAGGAATGGTAAACTTCTACCACCGATTCATTCCTCAAGCAGCAAAACTTCAAGCCCCTTTAAATGCCGTCCTCGCAGGCCCCAAATCAAAGGGAAACCATCCAGTGGTCATGACTCCAGAGCTACTGAAGTCTTTTGAAGAGACTAAAACTTCACTTTGCCACGCAGCTCTACTGGCTCATCCAGACCCATCAGCTGAGTTGGCACTGGTGACCGATGCATCTGACGTCGCTTTAGGCGCCGTCCTTCAACAGCGAAAAGGTAATGATTGGCAACCATTAGCTTTCTATTCGCACAAACTTAGCCCCGCTCAAACCAAGTACAGCCCGTACGAACGAGAATTATTAGCGGCATACGAAGCTGTAAAGTACTTTCGCCACATGGTGGAAACCAGAGTCTTTGCAATATTTACGGACCATAAGCCGCTGGTGTTCGCCTTTAAAGCAAACAAGGAAAGCTTACCGCCCCGACAATTCAGGTATCTTGATTATATCGGTCAGTTTACGACAGACATCAGATATTTGCCAGGCAGAGAAAATGTCGTCGCCGATGCCTTATCACGTGTAGAAGAAGTGTCAGCAGCAATCAATTTCGAGGACCTTGCAAGATTTCAGAGCGAAGACTCAGAACTGCAAGACCTGATCCAAAACGGTTCATCACTCAGGCTGGAGAAGATGGCTACTCTGAACAGTAGCAAACTCATTTATTGTGACACTTCAATGCCAACACCTCGCCCGTACGTGACACCGCAGCTAAGAAGACAAGTCTTCGACTCACTACACAACGTGCTTCACCCTGGATGTTCTGCTACAGCGCGACTGGTATCACAAAGCTTTGTGTGGCCAGGGATCCGCAGAGACTGTAGAGAGTGGGCTAGGCAATGTTTGAACTGCCAAGCAAGCAAAATTACCCGTCATATCACTTCTCCATTATCCACCTTCCTTACTCCATCATCCAGATTCTACCATATTCACCTCGACATCGTAGGGCCTTTAACCCCATCTTATGATTACAGGTATTGCCTCACTGTCATCGACCGATTTACTCGGTGGCCTGAGGCGTACCCACTGAAGGAGATCACCGCCGAGGCCTGCGCTGCTGCCTTAGTGTCTGGCTGGATAGCTAGATTCGGCTGTCCCGCACGGGTGACTACAGACCAAGGTCGCCAGTTCGAGAGCCACCTGTTCAAGGCCCTCACTGCCCTGGTTGGTGCGCGCCATTTCCGCACCACTGCTTACCACCCTGCAGCAAATGGCATCGTTGAGCGACTGCACCGTCAGCTCAAGGCTGCCATTATGTGCCATTCTACTTCACAGTGGACAGAAGCCCTACCGTTGGTACTACTCGGCATGCGGAGTTCGTGGAAAGAAGATATCCAAGCTACGCCGGCCGATCTGGTTTACGGCGAACCATTACAACTACCTGGTCAATTTCTATCTCCTACAGAGCAGTTCACCGCAGCCGATGTCACACAGTATGCTACGCGACTTCGAGTGCACATGGCCAAACTCACTCCGAGGCCTACATCATGGCACACGACTTCTCCATTCTACATTCCCCGAGACCTTCACACCACTTCACACGTCTTCATCCGCCGTGACCACGTTCGAGCCTCCCTAGAACCACCTTACGCAGGCCCATACAAGGTTCTTCAAAGGCAGATGAAGTATTTTACAATTGAGGTAAAAGGGAAGAACACTAACGTTTCTGTCGACAGACTCAAACCAGCCTTTATGGTGCGGGAAGAAGAAGAAAAATGTCCAGAGGTAGCACCAAGACCTGATGTACCAATTACCCCAGAAACGACGGACAGCGAGAAAAGGACCAGAAGCGGACGCCGTGTGAGGTTCCCCGACTTTTATCGACCATAGTCATGGTCTGGCAGGGGGGAACTGTGGCGACATTAGAACTTAGACGCCACTTTTTATCAGCTTGTACCACACGCTTACACGCGCCGCGCGCATACACTGAGCGCGTGATATTCGTACCGGCCGAGGCGACAACGTCCTTGAACATCGGAGCGGTCATACGATCCTTTGTCCATGCACCGAGGCGCTTACACGCGCCGCGCGCATACACTGAGCGCGTGATATTTGTACCGGCCAAGGCGACAACGTCCTTGAACATCGGAGCGGCTGCGTGCGCCTTTCACCACGACGGTCAGCGGCGCGGGACACCGAGCAGCGAGCGTCAGTCCATCGTGGTCTAGCAACCGAACATCTCGCGCGCGCTTTATATAGCTTTATATAGCCTCATTACATTGTCCATATTTTAATAGTGTAATTTTAATAATATATTTTATTCTTTTGCCAAGCTAATAATAATTCTTCATTGCATCTGCCTTTCTTAAATCATTCACCTTTCGCTTCGCTTAACGCTATCCGCACACACACACACCGTACACTCCAGGAGTTACGGGTTCGATTCCCGTCAGTGGAAATCACAGATTTCTACAACCCTTTATTTCGGGAACGCGAAAAGGTATCGAGTTGAAGAATGTCTGCACTGCCGAGTACCCGTTGTTATCAGCTGCTTTTTCCCAACTATGTTGGGTTCAGCTTCTACTACCATTATTGTACAAAGAACAACTGACAGACTGACCTCTACAGAATTGTAGGAACTGAGTAGGTACCCTTTGGTAAGCCTGGTTGCTAGAGTTTCGGGCCACTGACTACCTGTAACCCGAAATGAGTGCCAAAGATCTAATGCCAATGTCAGAAATAAGTGTAGTTCTATATCGTTACGCATTGAAAGATCGGTTATGCGTAAATCAGTGGATTAAGTGCTCGTATCTGATTTGTTAAATTACAGGCGCCTGGTAAGGGATCGCCGTGTCCGTTACCCAGGCCAGATGTTGTCGACTATGGTCATTTGAATCTTATAGATAATTAGTTTTGCGGCTTCTGTAATTGTTGCGCACATTTTTAAATTTGTTGCGCTTATAGTTTTTTAATTATTTCACAAAAACATTTCCTGCTGGCGTAACGTAACGCCAGCCAGACCTTTTTCTTTGTAATGGGAATATTTAAATAATTATTAGCTATAAAATTAGTTGTCTAGATAAAGTAAATGTTGTGCCTTATTTTGTATTTGTTCTTTCTTCGGTTGCGAAGTCGAGATTTTGCTGGGGTAACGTTTTTGGTTTTGCTAGATATTTGAAATGGTTAAGCGGATTCTTATCATATTTTGTACACGACTTCCTAGGACTTAGTTTAAATTTGTTCTGCAATAACAAAACCAAAATAATGCATATCTTAAAGGTTATTTCATTAAATAGAAAAACACTTCAATTGGTCCCAGCACTCTCAATAAGAAGTCTAAAGACTTACTTTAAACGTTATTTTAAAGCTTGTAACTGCCTTCAAATGTATGTAAAGTTTCATTAGTATCCTGTAAGTATTTAACAAGTTATGATGATATTCAGTTCTTCACGAGCACGGTCTTAAGAACGGAATTACAGAAGCCGCAAAACTAATTAACTATAAGATTCAAATGACCATAGTCGACAACATCTGGCCTGGGTAACGGACACGGGATCGCCCTAATAATTTGAATATCGCGGGTAAAGCATTACGGATCTTTCTACAATTCTAGTCCTTAGCGTACCTAAATAAAAATATACTGGGCATTCTATACATTCCAAAGAGCACAAATATTCTTAACAGACGACTCCTTGGAGTTGTATTCAACCGATTGCGCACACCTGTAACCATTTAATCGATACGATTATCGAGAGTATACCTATAATTCTCTTTGACCGAGAGTGCTCTGTCCTTTTCCAATAAGATTGGCCCTTTCATACTTCAATTACCTCATTATTTTTGATGTTGCCATACGCAATTTACAAACATAGTCTGTAGCGGTAAAGCTCTATGCTAACGGCGGCGTAGACAACAAGTATTAATGTCCATTATAAAATTAACTGCAAGTTAATTATGTATAGAAAAACACGACAATATAATATGTCGGGCAGCAGCTTACCTGACACAACATCCATCGGGTCGGAAGATCCTCTGTTCTTTATTGTTAAGTAACCTGTGACCCTCTTTGTATCAATGGCCATAAAAATCGCTTTCGAATGAGGGTCATATTTTTACAATACCGTTTATCTCTGACTGCAAAATCCAATGACAACCTTAATTCAACAATCTCAAATTGGAAAAAGAAAAAACACTACTTTTAGAGAATATTAGTTTCTTATACAGCCGCCTTCTCTTGCAGTGTTTGACGAAGACATTTTCAATGCTATGAACGAGTGTACTTTTTTGATATCCTCTACACAATCCAGTTGGAATGTAATTTCTAAAAAAGTTCCGTTGTCTACTATCAATTTTAACTTGGCAACAATCACAAAAAAGCTTTCAATGTCCTTCCTAGATTCCTAGGGCTTCCGTCCATGGCTCTATCCGATAGTCTATGGTCAAATAAAAAACACTTTGTTTGTTTTTATAATTAATTAAACAATTTCATTATTGCCGTATTTACTTGAATAGTATTGTTTATCAATACCTAATTATATTTTTCTTAAGTGACAATGCATTAAAGAGTTAATTTTCAATGATGCCGAATTTTTGTTATACGTGTTTGAGCCAAGATCGGGAAGTAAAGCCTGTGGAAAATTTGGAAGTTAAAACTACGCTTATGGAATGGTTCAATAGTAATTATAGTTTTAAAGTAAGTACAATTTTTATTTTATCCCAACACCAATTTGCGAAGTAATTCTCGGGAATTCCCGCTGTAAGCAGCTCTTGTCCAGAATACGTCACACAAGTAACTTTAAAGTTCATTATCCTTTGTAAGATTTCGGCTTATGCTTTACCAAAACTACGCTTTCATTCCAGTGCGTGCCATTGTAAATTGAACCTTCGAATCGATTTTTTTGACCACCAATCTTATTGATTTGGTATTTTGTTTTTTAGTAAAATAACTCAATATTTAACCAGTCGTTATGTCTGTTGGAAACTAAAACATTGAAGTATTGCGAATTAACTTTAAAAAATCGCACATGAGTTGTAGTTTGCGTGTTTTCTTTCCCAGTAAAACATTAAAAAATGAGCTTTAAGACGCTACTGCACGGTACAATTTTCTACAGGGCCGTAAGTCTAATTATTTATACAATTCGAAAAAGTTGCGATCAGATTTCGAATTAAAAAAATCGAATCTATATTTTTTTCTTAGGGCCATTGTGTACGACACTTCCCCTTAGTACATGTCGAAAATTATACCTTATTCCACATGATTTAAATCTCACTTTACTATGACTCCAGTCAAATCTTTTAGTAATGTGCTAAGTCCTCTTAGGAATATTTTAACTATACTTTGAAATTGTTCGGGCAGTTAAATCAGACACATAATGATAATTTTCTGTCATTTGTTAGAGTGATTAAATAAAAGCCTAGCCCCTTTGTTAAAAGGTTTCATGAAATAGTTTTCATTAAATATTTCATTGAAAGTAACTGATCACAAACAAATATTCAGTTGAATATTGTTAGACTGGAAGCCGTCCCCAACATTGTTCTGAAAGGGCTTGAGCAATGCTACAAATAGTTTATTTATTTATTAACACTTAATGCTCAAGTAAAAACTATACAAAAGCAGACTTAATGCCTCAGACATTTTCTACCAGTCTATGGTGATGCAGAAACAAAACACAGTAGGTGCGATAACAGAAAAAAAAGATATTAGAAAATAAATATTTATAACTTCAAAATACTGTTATATACATACATAAAACAAAATTATATAAAGTTAAGAGCCCGTAAAAAGATAACAACCACAACTTAGTTACGAGACGAATCTACTAATCTCTTGTAAATATGTACACAAGCTTTCCTTTTTAAAGTTAATCGATAATCTTAGTTTTCAACACTGTAAACCACTAATACATTAATTTACAGCTCCTCTGGTTTACCCAGCTTTGGGCTCACACAGACCTACTCAATTTAAAACCCCAACATTAGGAAAATAATTAATTACTTTCATCGCTACTACCAACTTTTTAGCTATTTTCATACATTAGGTACATCCATACTTTTTTTTAATATTTTTTTTTTAAACTAAAGCCTACAACTAAATACAAGGTCAAGTTAACCCTTTCGATGCCCAGTCCAAATTATACAATGTATTTTGGACTCATGTGCTGACTTCTGGGCAGCGAAAGTGTTAAAATGATGGGTTAGCCTTATCATCATCTGCCTAGCCTTTTCCCAACTATGTTGGGGTCGGCTTCCAGTCTAACCGGATGCAGCTGAATATCAGTATTTTACATGGAGCGACTGCCTATCTGACCTCCACAACCCAGTTAGTACTGGGTAATGTGATACCCCTTGGTAAGACTGGTTGTCAGACTTTTTGGAACACTGACTACCTGTAACGACTGTCAAAGATCTACAAATGACAGCCGGGACCAACGACCTAACGTGCTTTCCGAGGCACGGAGGAAACTCGGTATGTAACGGGTGGTCACCCATCCACAGACCTACCTAGGCAAGCGCGGCTTAACCTAAAGATCGACCCGAGCGGCTGCTATTATTTAGCCACGAGCTCCTCTCTTAGCTGGGTTAGCCTTATAACAATAAAAAAAAACATTGAATCCCTGACCTCTAAACTAGGTGAGAACATGTATCTTAGAGATCAGTAGTAGATTAAGTTCTACTTTAGTAGGAGTAGCTTGGGGACTGTCACCGAGAACTGAGAAGGAGCATAAGTCTCTATAACTCGTCTCTATAATCTCTATAACTAATATTCTGTTATTTTTAAATGGTGAAATGTGGTTAAACTATTAGCTCCACCTATTCCTTGCTCCTTTTTCTTTATAGAACAAACCTTATATAAACCATTCTAAAAACACCCATTTTGATATTTTACGTCATTAAAGTAGATACAAATATATTGGTGATAGGTCACCAACCTATCTAAAAAATTTTTCGTCTGTATTTCTCGAATAAAACAAATTTCAGTCTCTTGTGAACTACTAAATTAATTGTTTGTTTAAAACATTAATATTCGTTTATTGGTTTCTTTACATATTTTAACATATTTAAAAAAAAAACAAAATAAAATAATAGTAGTCCACTAGCATCGGGAACAGGGTCCGAGCTACTAGTGGTCAGGGCTCTTGAGAGAGGAACCTCCTAACAATACGGGCCGTATCCAGAAGTACTGCTTTATGAATCAAGCCCTAGATTCAGCTGCCAAGCGATAGCCTCCTCAGATGTTGGTCAAGGCTATTGGCTATTAAGCCATTGTTATTGCCTTACAAGTCTGAATTGTGTCTGTTGAATTTTAGTTTGTTGTAAATGTCCCTTAATTTAGCGTGCCTCTTGGCAAAGTCCTCCTCTAGCTGCTTCCACTTTACTCTATCGCCAGCCACAGTTGGGGTCCGCCGTCAGTTTTAGCTCGTCCTCCCATCTCATTGGTTGTTTTCCTCTACTCCTTTTCCCATCTCTGGCATACCAATCTGTCAGTTTGCTCCACTTAAAACATATAAGTATCTAATATATAAAATTTCCGTGTCACAATGTTAGTTACCGTACTCCTCCGAAACGGCTCGACCGATTCTTATGAAATTTTGGGTACATATTGGGTAGGTCTGAGAATCGGCTAACATCTATTTTTCATACCCCTAAACCTCAGCGGGTGAAACCGCTGGGCACAGCTAGTATTGTATAAAATGCAATTCCCTAACGTTGCAGGAACGAGAATAATTATAAATACTTAATTAATTTGTCAAAAAAAGAACTGTTTACGTGAAATAAATGTTTCTTTTTAGGGATGGGTACCTAAACATCCAATATCTTCCCCCGCTGACTTTTACTGATAAAAACCCATCCATGTTCCTTCTTTTGCCCTTTGTGATTCGGGGCCGCGGTATCTTTTTTTACCCCGAAAGTTTATTAAAGAATAGATTTTTGTTTTAGGTCAATATGGATCGTTTCCTATTATGTTGGGAATGCTATGCGATGATTATAAAGTCAAATAAATTCAAACAGAAAGTTTTTGAAGCTTTGGAAATAAGGCTTACATTGCGAAAGGAAAAGGTTCTTACACATTTTTTATCTATGCACGTGATTGTGATTGTGTGTCTGTGATTCTGATTACGCATGCAATTTAAATTGTGCTCTATTTACTATTAGAAAGGGTTATAATTTCATGGTTATTTTATATTTATGCCGATGTAGATGCCAAGACAATGCGATTTTGATAAATACCTAAATGTTTTTTTTTTAATGTTTTTATCCCTGTGCCGCTTATAATAAGTTTGTTTGTAAGAACTGCGATTTTAACCGACCTTCAAAAAAAGGAATGTGTGTTCACCGATTAGGAAGACGCCTGGATCGATTTGCAAAATTCTTTTTTTGTTTGATACGGTATACTTTCCAGGTGGTCCCGTATCAATTTTATTTACTTATATTGCTTATGTAGTTTATGAGTTATCGTCTATAATAAATATTTATTTCTCTATGTCTACAACATTAGTTTTACTTTATGCGAAACCCGAAACGCGTGTCTAGTATGTGAAGAATCTATGTACAAAATTTCAGAACTTTATCATGAAAAATCTGAAAGTTATAAGCTTGTTATTTTACCTGGCTGTCCGTACAAAACCACGGTCACCGCGCGGCACAAACGGCACCGCACGTGTGTACTGTCGCTTTGACCTGCCGTGACCTTGTTGCGCACCGTATGATTTCGTATACCTACTAAGGGTTGGACCACATGTGGCAGCACGGAATCGCCTTTTTCCGTCGCCCTTTCTCTTTCTGTCGCTTAGAACTGCCATTTGCTAGACCGAGACAGAAAGCATAATGCGATAGCACGCGGCAAAATCCTCGAGGCGATCGGCATCACGGACAAAATGCAATGGTCGGCAGGGAGACTCCGGAACGCTGAAGCGCGCTATAGCATGCTAACGCATCCTTTCACCGCCGATCACAAAATACACGCTAGAATCACTGCTCTCTCTTCCGTGGCCCTATCCATCTCGCGCTTGAAACTAAACTGATCATGAAAGAACGCGGCAGTATGTCACCCATGCTGCAGCATGCTGACGCGTGCGATCGTCTTTTTTGTCTGCGAAATGCGACAGCGCGCGTCCGCATGCGGCAGCATACTGCAGCACGTGATAGCACAGGCGGAACAAATGCGATTCCGTGCTGCCAGATGTGGTCCAACCCTTAGTGTCCAACTCGTAACCTTTTATTAATATTTTTGGGAAAAAATATAACATGGTGTAAAAATGATTGGAATCGATTCAGTTACTTATTCTGAACAAACTATGTTCAGGTTTCGCATATACTAAAAATAATGTTGTATGGATGACTTTTGTTTGTTATAGTATTGTTGTACAACTACAAAACACCGGCAAAGTGCGAGACGGACTCGCGAACGAAGGGTACCGTACCATTATCTATAAAACCGACAAAAAAACATGTTTTAGCAAAAAAAAAAACATCAACTCTCGTAAGTCTACGCAATCAAAAGTTATGGCCGATCATGTCGCAATTTTGTACGGAACATCAGTGCCCGAGTCCGATTAACACTGGGCTGGTTTTTTTTAAACTAAATCGGCCTTGCCTTAGGTCGCGATTCGCCTGACTCAGGCCTACCCGGGTATGAGATGACGCTGTAACAACAAAGTTGTAAAACTAAATGATTTTAAAAGAGTAACCATGGAGTTTCTTGCCGGTTCTTCTCCATAGGAAACGACCAAATGGAACTGTGCACCTTTTTTCGACGTTTTTTATAAGTGTCCATATAGGCGTATGTGAAATATAGTACATTTTGATTCAAGTGAGGTTGTCATTGCAGACGAGGCGGATTTACCGCAGGAGCCGTCAGGCAAAAGCGATATAAAGCCGAGAACAGCAGCGACGAATTCTCACGTGAATCGAATGACGGATTTAACACTCGCCTTACGGCTCGTGCGTTATATCCACCTCGTCTGCAATGACAAAGTTTCCTCACTTAAATCAAAATGTACTATTGATTCTTAATGTGGCGCGACACGCCTTGATTAATCTAAACATTTATATTTTTCTATTTTTTCAGTCAGCACCTTTGTTTAGTCTAACTAATCTCTGTGAACAAACTAACGAAAATTATGATGCTGAATACGTTTTCGAAGAAAGTAACGCTGAAATAACCAGACCTAAAGAAGTAGCATCAAAGAGGAAGAAGGAGAAGAATAAGAGTACGAAGAGTAAAGAAACCAAAAAGAAGAAGGCTAATCCGGAACCAACACAAAGTGTTGAGAAAATACTTAATGTCGACAATCATAACAATGAAACTGTTATTAAAAAAGAAATAACAAATGCTAACAAAGCCAAAAAGAAAATAGTAACTGTAGAAGAAGTTATTGATTTGACAGAAGACCCAAAACTTTCTTCAATTCCCGTTGCATTAGCAGATAATGGAATAAAACATGAAGACGTCGACGCAGATCAAGCTGACACTGAAACACTCAGATTAAGCAAGGTAAAACCAAATGTATTTGCCTCATGTGTCATAGAGTTTACAAGAGAAACTGAGTTAGAGAAGCATATTAATGAAGAGGAACACAGCGAGGTAAGTTAACAAAGTAATGTTAGCAGTAGTTTTTTAAAATATTTTTGTAGTTTTTTTTAAGTAGTTTATGAAAAATCTCGTTCCGGGAATTAGTACAGTTAACAAAAGTTCGTAGTTAAATTAATTAACTGTTTTCATCATCATTTTCTTGCCCTTGTCCCATTCTATTTGGAGTCGGCGCGGCGCAACACGTTTTCTTCTTCCATTCTCCCCTATCAGACGTCATGGCATCCTTTACTCCTCCATCCATCTTTTCTTTGGCCTTCCTCTCGCTCTCCGTCCGTCAACATTTCGGATCCATCACTCTTTTAGTCACATGTCAAAATAAACTGTTTTAAAAAAGAAATTAAATGAAGTTGTGTGATGTTCTAAAAAGAAGAAGTCAATTGGATTGTATTTATTCTTTTCTTTTTAAATGTTTGTCACGCGATTTCTAAAACGACTGGGCCGTTTTTTCCAAAATTCTTTTTATCATCAGAAGGGCATACTCCCGAAGGGCTTTGTATAATATATGAATTTTGTCTTTATTGCTTGGGTAATTTATCAGTTAACTACAATATTTTTTATGTTGTGTAATGTATAAAATCTCTTAATACCAATGAAAACTGAATACTCGTTAAGAATTTGGGTGAAATACCATTATACGCTAATTAAAAAAGTCGTTTTTTTTGGCTAAAATGTCTTTTTTTACTTTATCCATTCTTGTCACTCCACACATCCATCTCAACATTCTCATCTCCGCCACAAGCAATCGTTCTTCATCCAATTTTTCACAGTCCAGCATTTTGACCCATACAGTACGACAGGTCTAATCACGGACTACAGAATTTTCCATATATCTAAACCACTCTAGCTTTGCTTAAACTCCAAATATCTCTTCTAGCTTAGCAGTGCCTTCAAGGGTCGAATATGCGCTACCTGCTCCAACAACGAGAGACTCCTAAATCGTCATGAGCAGAGACAGAATTCTTCGTATAAATGTCTGCAATGTGATTTAGGGCATCATAAAAGAACTGCAATCCAATTGCATGCCGTGGAGGAAGATGATTTGAGATCTTCAACAATCTTAGCGGCTTCCACTACGGAGATTAAGTAAGTATTATTTAGTAAAAAAACTTTATTTCAGACCCAGTAGAATCCATAATTTGTTAGTGAATTAGTAACAGAATATGCTTATATACTATGTTAATTACATAAACCTATAGCTAATTTCACCCAGTGCCTTTGAATGGGGCAGTCGGGCCTACAAGCAATCATTTTCAAGATGCTGTTACGAGTGTTACGCAAGCGTTGCAGTAAGGAAGCCGCTTTCTTGCGCATGATGGCATGGAAGCCATCCGTGTGACTATAGTAACTGTAGTAATCGCTTAGTTGATGCTTCCCATGACCCAACGGATGGCGTAAAGCTAAGTGTCAGTCTCTTGCGTACATTACCAGCTTGTCAGGTGGTAGACGGATCATGGATAGGTTTAAGTTAGTAAAAATTATCATATAACTTCCCACTCTGGGCGGATCGGGTGGTAGTGTAAGACTTTTACACTAAAACCCACCTAAGTTTCTTATTTGCCCATTATGTTACGGGGCCGCGGTATCTCTTTCGAACAACCCGCAACCCCGGCAGGCGGTGGCCCTGGCAGGCCCCTCTGCTTTGCTGACATCTCTTTGAGGCGCACGTGGAACACAAACGCGCTGTTGACACGGCCTGTCGTCGCTAGACGGATGGATGATTAGCTACCCTTTGCTCACCGACCACAGAACAGCATCTATGGTGGCCGGGAGTCTCCTGCCGTAAGCGTCTGCAGCGACGGTTGGCTTGGTCCAAGGTCCCTTAAACGTCCGGTTGCACGTACCTTTATAGTAGTTCATTCTACTTACTGGTAATTTGGTATAAGTGTACTTATTTTCTGACAGCCCGCTCGTAGAAAAAGACGACATCATTGAAATTTTTGCCTGCGGAATATGCCGGGACAGTTTTGAGGGGAATAGCGCATATCGTGCCCACGTGCGTTCCGTTCACGAAGACCTAGCACAGCACGCGTATTGCAAGGACTGCAGTCACCAGTTCGACAGCGTGCTGGCGTATACACAACATGCTAAAATGCATAACTTATTTGATGAATTGACGTGAGTATCCGTTTTTTTTTACTTTTTATTTCTCTCACTAGCTTTTGCCCGCGGCTTTTTTTTCCCCTTTCCTGATTTGCAGGTACCTGTTACCTGTAGTTTTTGTCCTTGCGCCTTATTGATTGTAATAGCAAAGTTTTCCCTATTCTTCCCTCTTTCTCACTCATTAGGCAACCCTTTAAAAAAAATGCCTATGTCCGTCTCCAGGGTCCCAACTATCTCTGTACCAAAATTCATCAAAATCGGTTTAGCCATTAAGGCGTGAAGACTTAACAAACAAACAAACTCACTTTCGCTTTTATAATATTACTAGCTTTCGCCCGCGGCTTCGCTCGCGTTAAATTCGATATTAACACACTAAGCAGACCTGCAGTTTTTGCTCTTGCGCCTGATTGATTTGTAATAGCAACGCTAAGTTTTTCCTTTTCTTCCCTCGTTCTCCCTCATATCCCACATTTTTAAAATAAAAATTAGCCTATGTCCGTCTCCTGGTTCCCAACTATCTCTGTACCAAAATTCATCAAAATCGGTTTAGCCATTAAAGCGTGAAGAGGTAACAAACAAACAAACTCACTTTCGCTTTTATAATATTACTAGCTTTTGCCCGCGGCTTCGCTCGCGTTAAATTCGGTAGCGCCTTATTGATTTGTAACAGCAACGCTAAGTTTTCCCGTTTCTTCCCTCTTTCTCCCTCATATCCCACTCTTTTTAAAAATATAATAGCCTATGTCCGTCTCCTGGTTCCCAACTATCTCTGTACCAAAATTCATCAAAATTGGTTTAGCCATTAAAGCGTGAAGAGGTAACAAACAAACAAACAAATAAACAAACAAACAAACTCACTTTCGCTTTTATAATATTAGTAAGGATATTTAATTTAGGTAAGGATACACGTTTTTCATTCGACGGGCCTGTTGGTCTAGTGGTTAGTGGCCCTGACTGCTGAGCCGGAGGTAGTGGGTTCGATTCCCACCCAGGACAAACTTTGTGTGATTAGCATGATTGTTTGTTCTGTGTCTGGGTGTGATTTATCTATAATATGTATGTATTTATAAATTATTTAAGTATGTAAATCAGTTGTCTGGTTACCATAACACAAGCTCTGCTTAGCTTGGGATCAGATAGCCGTGTGTGAGTTGTCCCAAGATATATTTAAAAAAAAAAAACAATTCGTTTTTTTTTATTTCAATTTCAACTTCTTTTTTAAATTTCTTTATTATTATATGGTATAAAGAATTACTTTTAATTTCAGACCTGATCATGCCAGCGGCAGTCCTCGGGATACTCTCGTGGAGAATTTGAAGCGCGCTCGTCATAATATGTTGAGCAGTACCTGCGCTCTTTGTAACCAAGTAAGTTTCTGACATAACTGAGTTAATGGGACAAGGTGTATGACTATGGAACGCGGAGCGCGTTTGACATAAAAGAGCTGAAAGTAAATTCTCTTTTTAAATTCCTTTTTTTTTTTGGGGTGGGAAACCACCAAATAACTTCCCCCGCTCTGGGCGGAGCGGGGGGGAGTGTCAGACTTTTACTGACTAAATCCCACCCATGTTCCTTCTGCATTGCCCTTTACGTTCCGGGGCCGCGGTATCTCTTTCGAA
The DNA here is from genome assembly GCA_905475445.1 of Ochropleura plecta. Classification (NCBI taxonomy): domain Eukaryota; kingdom Metazoa; phylum Arthropoda; class Insecta; order Lepidoptera; family Noctuidae; genus Ochropleura; species Ochropleura plecta. The sequence continues at coordinate 5,911,626 of FR997751.1, forward strand.
CAACCCGCAACCCCGGCAGGCGGAGGCCCTGGCAAACCCCTCTACTTTGCTGACATCTCTTTGACGCGCGCGTGAAACACAAACGCGCCGTCGACACGGCCTGTCGTCAATAGACGGACGGACGGTGAGCTACCCACATTGCTCACCGTCCACAGGCCCGCTTTTTAAATGACTTTAAAAATCGAGAAGGTTCTCAACTCGTCAGAATTTTTTATATATTTTTTTAGTTTTTTATAAATGTTCACCAATCACTCAAAGACGCCTGGACCGATTTTTTTGTTTGATGGGGTATACTTCCCAGGTGGTCCCATATCAATGTTAGTTTATATTGCTTACTTAGGTATTTTATGAGTTATCGTCTATAATACATTTTTTCTTCTATGTCTATATGGACGATCTGCTAATCTTTTAGTAATAACAATGGAAAAAAATAATACTTAATCCATATAAGTTATGTTATATATCATTATACCATAAGTAAAAATGCTGAAATAAAAAATAAATAACGATTGACGGGCCTGTTGGTCTAGTGGTTAGTGGCCCTGACTGCTAAGCCGGAGGTCGTGGGTTCGATTCTCACTCAAGACAAACTTTGTGTGATGAGCATGATTGTTTGTTCTGTGTCTGGGTGTGATTTATCTATAATATGTATGTATTTATAAATTATATAAGTATGTATATCAGTTGTCTGGTTACAATAACACAAGCTCTGCTTAGCTTGGGATCAGATAGCCGTGTGTGAGTTGTCCCAAGATATTTTTTTTTATTTTAATAAAAAAATAATACAGTCTTCCAAAAAAATGTACATTAAAAGGGGAAAATAACTTTACAAATTAAGCTAATTATTTATTGACACCACATACCTTTCACTTTACATTATACAATCAAATGAAATCATCTTTATTGTGGATCATAATCCTTACTAATATTATAAAAGCGAAAGTGAGTTTGTTTGTTTGTTACGTCTTCACGCCTAAATGTCTAAACTAATTTTGATGAATTTTGGTATAGAGATAGTAAAAAAAAATGCCTATGTCCGTCTCCAGGGTCCCAACCCTGGAGACGGACATAGGCGATTTTTTTAAAGTCAGAAATAAGGGAGTAAGAGGGAAGAAAAGGGAAAACTTAGCTTTGTTATTACAATAAATAAGGCGCAAGGGCAAAAACTACAGGTAGCAAGCACCTGTAAATCAGGAAAGGGGAACTGTGTTACCCCGAATTTAACGCGAGCGAAGCCGCGGGTAAAGCTAGTCCACAATAAAGATGATTTGATTTGATTTGAAAAAAGTCAACGGAACCCACAAATGTCTACTGCGAACAAAAGGTATATACGCGTACGTTCATGACGTTTAAAAATAAATAAAACGAAATCATAATTGGTTTTATTAGGACCCAGCCAGCAAGAGCGCTGCGCTCAATCGACTGAACCTTCGAGGACCAAGGTTCAGTGTGAGTGGCAACCTATGCTCGCCCTGTCTTCATATGTTACACCTACAAGATAATCCAAAGGTGAGTTGAATATCTTCAGAGGTCCCAGTAAACGTAAAGATACGATTTTTTTAATCTTACTAATATTATTAATGCGAATGTTTATGAGGATGGATGTATGGATGTTTGTTACTCTTTCACGTCAAAACGCTGAACGGATCTTAATGAAAGGAGATCGCCAGAAATCCATACATCGTTGGGCCTAATGTGAACAGTAACAATTTATGTGTTGTTTAATAGATAAAACACGTACATATTAATATCAGAAAGATTTTTTTCAAAATTCTATGGGAATAGGGAATATGCATAATATTTAAATTTGTCTCAAATATTTTTTTCTAGATTCTTTATAGTCTTTACATTATACTTAAAAGGTATTTTTTTTATTTAGTTATCCTTTAAACCAGGAAAATATTATTTAAAAAGTGAAAAATAACGGAGGGAAATTCAAACTGTCAAAACGCGTCACAATTGTTCGAAACGAAATGTGACGTCACTGGTTACCTTTTGCATTTATCGTTGATTAATGGGCGTCGATATTCATACTGTATTAGTATAGTGTTTGTGAGAAAAAATATTTAAAACTGTATTTCTGTGTGGTTACTTCGTGAAATATATTTGTAGTAAATTTAAGACGATGACAGAAACTGGTTTTATCAAAGCACAATCAGATAATCTACCGAGAATAGATGCATTTATGATGTCTGCATATTTTGCATCAAATCTCGATTTTACGAGTGCAGAGATCAAAGGAGTTAAAGCTGCAAGGTAATTATTATGTCACATGGTATACATATTTTAATAAATAACATAGATTTTTGTTCATGTACATAACCATACATAAAATTACGTCTATATCATTATTACAACATACTTCAATACGGGAAGTACTGGGTCCTGCTTGAGAACCCTTACGTAAGAAGTTGGCAGACTCATCTCAGAATTAAAAAGTTGTCTTTTTTTTCATCATATTTAGTAGTTTTTACCTCTCTTTACTTTTGTATATTTTCTATGTATGTATATATGTATTTATTATTAATAAAATTGATATTTCTTGTCACATTGCACCTACTATGTCTTTGTCTCTGCATCACCCTAAGGTTGACTGGTAGAAAATGCCCAAGGCATTAAGTCCGCCTTTGTACAATGTTTTGTTACTTGTGCATGAAGTTTTAATAAATAAATAAATATCACATATTTTTTATGAGAAGTACTGGGTTCTACTTGATTATCATCATATACATTTGAATGGAAGATACTAGGACTTGCTTCATGATCATTTGTTTGTAGAAGTTCACCAATTTCTAAAATATTATTACTTTTGATAATGATAGCATACTCTGATAGAGCTTCATTTACCAGTGCTATTCTTTGCCTTTTAACTACGGCCATTCTCTCACATGGTGGTGGCATATTCGATTTTTGACATACAAACATATGAGGAACAACTCCTTTCTTTAACCGTAGATTACGTTTTTCTCCATTCTGTTTCATTATGTTATATTCAATAAAATTAACAGTATCTTCCTTAACCTGAAATCAATTGTCAATCATAAAAAAAATCGTATAACCGCAATAGGAATAAGGAAGCTATAGAGAAAATTTTAATGGACTTTTGTAAACTTGTGAACTAGTTTAGTTTTAGACCGAATCTTCTACTGCTAATTCACACAAGGTGTACATAAATATAGAATAATTACGTTAAAATGATCTTCACAACAAAATCCAACCGATAATAGAGATATATTATCCCTTTACATATTCTTACACCATTGTTTACGTAATTTTGCATCGCGTGGAATACGAAAAAACACTTTATCTGGTGTACTAAAGGTAGTGTTTCTACATTTCGGTACCATACAATACTTGTAACAAGGTTTTTTTTAACTTTTTCCATGGTTTGTTTAGCAATTAAAACTGAAAATAAGTATTAAGTAACTGAAACGCTACTGTAGTGAACAAACAGGACATCACCAATGACGTCATCATAAGCGCGCGCAAAATGGTGGCGTTTTGACAGCTCAAATTTATTCAATGTTTTAAATTTAACTTTTAAAAGTAACTTGACTATTTTCAAGTTTATTTATATTTTTTTCTATGTTATAAAGATGTATATGTTTAATTTAAGACATAAAAAAAATCATGCATATTCCCTATTAGGAAGAAAATAAGTTTTTGGGTCACTAGGTTAGGTTATACGGCAGATGGTAAGAATAATTGTATTTATAATGCCAAAATGCATTTTAAACACCATAATCAAATAGTCACATTGATTTAATTGTTTAAAAACATAGTTGTACGTTACTATTAGCATATTATTGCATAGCACACAAAAGGAATTAGGTAGGTAAAATAAAAACAAATTAAGTGCACGAGTACGAAAACAAATGACGGGAGTGACGTGACATTGACATTTTGACAAACATCGATATTTTTTCGTTTTGAAACAGTCGCCCGATACACGATTTCGAACGAAGTTTTTGTTAAAAAAATAAATGACTTTTACTTAAACTAAAATAATTTCATCAAAGTCCTTTTTCGTTTATAAATGATTATAATGTCCATGATAGATGCTAAAACAAAATAGATATCGTTTTTTAAATAACTTCTTTAGAACTACTAGTTTTAGAACGATCTTAAAATGACCTGACAGCTTATTTACGGAGCTAGTTTTAGACGAACATTAAATTAAAAACCATATTTAAAATTATAATTTTTAGCTCATTCCAGTAGAAAGTTATTATTGTTACATGTTGTTTTTAATCAGTAAATAATCTAGTTTTTTTTAACATACATATCGTTTCTGTACATACTTTAGCCCAAAACTGGCGATCTCCTTTGGCACAGAGAAAGATTATAGTCTGAAATAACACATATGATACTTTTTTTTAACAAATACTAAAACAAATATTAACGAGGCTTCCATACAACAACCATTTTTTTGCAGTTTTTATTGATAATTGTACAGATCTGTTCAGAGTCCAACTCGCACTTGGCCGGTTTTATGTTAAATTATTTGTAACAAGCGCAATTGGGAATTGTCAGACTTTTACTGACTAAAATCCACCATATTCCTTCTTCTGCCCTTTATATTCCGGGGCCGCGGTATCTCATTCGAACAACCGGCAACCTCTGGATTTATTAACCTGACCGTACAATACGAATTGACACGTAACATAACTATATTATTAAATTTAAATCCGTTCTTTTTTTCAGCAATATCCTGGTAAAATGCGCCTGAACGTCCACATTCAAGAAAAACAATCTGATTCATAGAAAAATTATCCACCAATTTATATTCGTTATTCGCTTCCTCGATCATCTAGTCATCACTTACGTCACTGTTGAGCAAGAGCCGAGAGAGATATTTGCTCCAATTCCCAGATCAGGCAGCTTTTTGCTATCTAAAATTCGCAGTAGCAGCCACGGTGCCTGGATTCGCGTAAGGTTGATAGTGTAGGGACACAATTCTGGAAATGGCAAAAAGTTCTACAGCGCCATCTATGTAACCACTTAAGAACTACGAATTCCTACATCCCGCAAGCAAAGTTACCGCGAGTTAAGCATATTATACATGAACCGGCAAATTAAATTTTTGACAGTCCATACGGGTAGTCAGACGCCTTAAAGCCCTAAAGTTTGACAACCGGTTTTACCAAAGAATCATAATACCCATAGTACGAGAGCCCACGACCAAAACCATGTCTCATAGCAATACGGCAAAAACCCTATAAAATCGTTAGATTGTATGATTCTGAACCCGACTAGGTGTGTAGTAACGGTCGAAAGTGTAGCAACTGCGTGGGAGGCCATTTCTGCTGTGTCAAAAAAAAAGACAGTCGGTATTATAGCAATACGTCTGATAGTGAAAATGTACATAGATTTTATAATTGTATTACGAAAAAGTTTGTTTTCAGACATTTTGCGCGTAGCATATAGCCTGAGCGCATTTTTGAAAATGTCAACAAATTTAGCCGACCTGTATCATAGCAATACGGATATTTTTTTTTTCAACTTTTCGTATTGCTGCCATGATTACCAAAAACCTGTTTTCAGACACTTTAAGTGTAGCATATACTCCCAAAAACGAAAATAAGGTTTCGGAGTCGCCTGGCCGACGCCTCTGTTAAATGTTTTTTTAAATTTACAGCCTTCATAGATATTCAACAGCCTCAGCGCTTGTTACGCTCCTGCCCCTTTCTTACTATTATAGATACCGGCACGGATCTTGAGCGCTCGGCGGAAGGGTGGGGATCGCTTTGCGCATCGTACACATATGGCAAATAAAACGCACGCCCGTTGATTATTTATTTTTTCTAAGTTGCCTACAGCGATTGAATACGAGAATATTTTGTAACTTTGAATAAACCGTTTTTTTTTTCAACTTCATCCCAGTTTCCTTTTGTGCGATTTATTTCAGTCCTTCAACTTCAATGTTACGGTTTCGGGTAAATTCTTTGTTAATTATCATCTAATAAATTCAGGGTCGCAACGTATTCATTGGTTTGTAACAGAAAATTCAAGATGCCTCAATACGATTTTTAAATGATATCTGAGTATCGAAAAGTTGTCTGATAGAGAAGGTGCTACACTTAATTTGTCTGATATAAATTTTTTGCACATGTGGACAACTTATTTTATCATGTCCAACAATTTTCAGACATATTGCTATGATACCGATCGGTAAAATTTGTTAACATTTTCAAAACGGTCTCAAAATTTAATGCGTTCACATTTCCGTCTGAAAATTGTTTTGTTCGCATCAAATAACCAAAATTTACTAATAAAAAAGATTTTCAGACGTATTGCTATGAGACATTTTTTTTGTCTCATTTTTAATTTTCTTAAGTGATTTTACGGGTTTGCGCTACACCACTAACGTCTGAAAAATATGTTTCCGGTATCTCAGAACTATCATTCAACTACAGTTTGCAAATCAGACATATTGCTATGATGCAGTTCGGTAAAATTCTTTGACAATTTTGAAAATTCGGTCAGATCAAACGCTACGCGGAAAATGTCTGATATTGGTATTTTCGAGTTCAGGATAATCGTATCTATCGATTTGATGCGGTTTTGGCCGTATTGCTATGAGACAAAAATTTTGGTCGTGGGCTCTCGTACTACCAGTTCTTAGGTGTGTCAGACGGCGCGGCGGTCCCTCTTTATAATATAATAAGTTGGCTACATCTGATAAGACTGGAAGCTGACCACAACAAAGTTGGAAAGGTTCGGCAAGTGATGTTAAATAAGGCATAAATATACCTTTACAATGTTTGGCCGTATCGTTCAAAATTACATGGTTGATAATCATAGTTTGACGACACGGTTGGTGCAGTGACTGAGCGATCGACTGCTGCGTTGCGTCATTGCGTGTCGCGGGTTCGATCCCCGCATGGAACAAATATTTGTATGACCTACTGGTACTTGTTTCGGTACAAGTAGGTTTCGGACTGGTAGTTGTTTCGGGTCTGGCTGTTTGTGTATGAGAGTTTAAAGCACAGAGTAGGTACATTATATGTACGTTTAAATATTTGTAAACGCTACCACGATACAGGAGAAATTCCTAGTGTGGGGCAACGTTTTTTTTAATGTTATTGTGAAATCCAGTTGTGAGACATTTTTAAGGTAAATGGTAAAATTCCGGGTAACGGGTGCGATTGGTATTGTGATTGATGTTTTAAATGTACCGTGTCAAAAAGCGGTGTTGCCATTAATTTGGAAAAGATATGAGGAAAAAATAAATGTGCATCTTATTTGAAAAATAATGTGTATTTTTCAAATAAGATGCACATTTATTTTTAGGTCAAAAAGGTAATTATGATTAAAAGCAACATTTGTTGAAGAGGGGCCGTTCAAGTATTACGTAAGCACTATGGGGGGGGGGGCGGGGGAGTCTTTGCTTTGCTTATTTTGGATGACATGGGGGGTAGGGGAGTCTAGATGATGATTACGTCATCGGTAGTTATTTAATTTTTTACCGAATGGCAACCCTCACATTGTCTTAGCTTGAAAACAAAACGCATTTTCGGGGATTCCCGCAAATAATGTTTGCAAGATTATAATATTTTTGTCCCTTACTCTATGTTGAATACCGTATCAATAAAATCTCATCTCTATCCTAAATCTATTTTCTTATTTTTAAAATTATAATTATTATAATATTTTAAAAAAGACAATATAGTAATTGAAAATGTTTACGTAAGCATGGGGGGAGGGGGTAAGAGCTTTGCTTACTTTTGCTGACAAGGGGGATGGGGGGGTAAATAATTGTAATAAATCTGCTTACGTAAAACTTGAACGGCCCCCAGATATTAAATTCTGATCTGTTCGTAGTGTATTTTATTCATCTTTCGTATTGGCACTGGGTTTACAAAATATTTAATACTCCTGCCGTGATAAAATATCAGCCAGCCTGTTTTTTTTTTTGTATTTTTTGAGTAGGTATTTCGTGGATCTGAAATAAGGATAAATCTCATAGTATGTAAACATTTTTATGATGATCATGATTGTATGAATGTGTTTTCTGATACTCGTGTAGGTACCTATACATAATTATTGCGAACGCATTTTTTGATACGTGTATTGAATGTTAGTTTTTGACTCGTTATGTATTTGTAATCCTTGTACATTTTACAATGAAATCATTTTTTTTTAATATTTATTTGTATAAGAAAAATTCAAACTATTTGATAGCGTGGGCTAGTATTATATTATCTGTGGCGTGGGTGTAGTTCAGTCAATAGGAGCTAGTTCCAAGCCAAGTTATGGGGGGTTTACACGGGTGACCAAAGCCGCACGATTTCTGCCGCGCGGCGTAAATCGACCATCTAAATGGCAATTCGGCTAAGTCGCAAGTGACTAAAGCCGCAAGCCCCAAAGTTGGGTAGCATCCGACTTTGGCGGCGCGGCGACCGGCCGCATGCGACTGGTGACTAAAATCGACCGTGTAAACGATCAGTTGCAGGTCCCGCCGCATGAAGGTGTTTTGTGTTTCTTTCCTTTTGTTTTTTCTTCTCTCTTTGTTCTTTAAGCAATTGTTGAATAATTGAATAATTAATTATTTCAATTCCGGCACAAACGGCTATTCTGCTCAACATTTTCGATGGAAATGACCGAGCCGCATGCGATTTTAGTAACCTGTGTAAATGGGTTAGCGATGAGCTTGGTGAGGCAATTAGTGAAGCGACTCGCCGCACGGCGAAAATCGACCCGTGTAAATACCCCATGAGGCAATTAGTGAAGCGACTCGCCGCACGGCGAAAATCGACCCGTGTAAATACCCCATTAGAGCCAAGTCCTCTACTCATAGCGAGAAGGCATCAGCTTTGATCTCCATGTCTGCGCACTGCGTAGTAGTGGTTTTAAATCGCGAAATCCATTGTCTAAATGTAGCTATTATTCGTGTAATTTTAAGTAATTTATTTTGCGGTTGAATAATTATTTACTAAGTGTTTCGTTAATTTGACGTATTATTTATTTATGATAAACTATTAGTGTATTAAATGACAAAATGATCTCAAGTAGGGAAATTAAAATACTCGTTTTTTATTGAGAAATAAATGTATTTTTACTTAGAAAGTAATGTGATATTATTTTTAAGTCATTATTTGTAGGCTAGCTTAGATCCACCAAAATGAACTAACCCTTTTTTACTATTTTGTTTAAATATTATATCAAACTCGTCCAACATTCTAGATGTGGTTTTTTGTAAGTAGATCAAGGGGTTTAAAATGGCCGCTTTAGCAGAATCATAATAGGATTACGTTGACGATCTTAAAATGGTCACAGACGCGATTAATATTGTGAATTGTCACTTTGTGCCCATTTTACGAATGGTAACGTAATTTATATTATTAACCTATTATAATTCTGCTATTTTAGACCCCCAGAAAAAAATCAGTGTGATCTGTCCAAAATCATTACAATTCGGATAGCGGGAGAAATTGTAATGTGACTTGGTACACTTTGACACAACTAAGCTGACATCTGGATCGTGATAAAACTTACTGTATTTTCTTAACAGTCACTTTCAGCTCAAGTAATCCTTACCTACTAATATTATAAAAGCGAAAGTGAGTTTGTTTGTTACCTCTTCACGCCCTAATGGCTAAACCGGTTTTGATAAATTGGAATTGAATTGGTACAGTGATACCATAGGGACCCAGGACTGCCCAGGAGGCGGTCATAGGCTATTTTTTAAAAAAATGAGTGGGATATAAGGGAGAAAGAGGGAAGAAAAGGGAAAACTTAGCTTTGCTATTACAAATCAATAAGGCGCAGGGGCAAAAACTGCAGGTAGCAGGAATCTGCAAATTAGAAAAGGGGAACTGTGTTACTCCGAACATAACGCGAGCGAAGCTGCGGGCAAAAGCTAGTATTTAATAAAAAACTTACCTTTTAGCATATCTAGTAGCTTAATGTTAAGAATATAATGGAACACTATCCTTTTTGTAGGTATTAAGAAATAATTATAAGTATTAAAAGTTATAAATGATTACCCTACAAGTTCCGGGATCGATCCTGCTTTCCGCCTGTTTTTTCTTTAGTGTAAAGCATAAACTTATCAAGTCCCGATTGACCAACATTCCTATCTTAACCATAAATACACAAATTGTCATCATGTCCAATTTAATCAAGATCTTACGAATAAGTTGTACCAAAAAGCATTCCCACATGCTGGAGTGATTGTGTAGAATGCAATTGTATCCCCGAACCACGGCCAGAATTACGAGAAGGAACACAGGGTCTTGAACTTTGCTCGCAGACAAACAGGAACAAAAACTGGCTATATGAACGCATCTTAAAAATAAAGAGGAAAGGAACTTGCTCCGAATATGTTTTGTTTGTCCTATCTAATAAGTCTACATTTATTAAAAAAAAAAAAGAGTTGTCTATTATCTCACTAGTGTTAAGTAATTTCTATTTGTACAGACGCCAGCAGGTCAAGCTACCCGAAACTGTCAATTTTTCCCAATGAACCTTGAACCTAATACTTTAGAAATAAAGTCGAAAATCTGTCAAAGAAATCTGACAGATTGTAGTAGCTTGATGTGCAGGCGTCTGTACTTTAAGTATAGTAAGAATTCAAGCATGTTATGTAAATACCTAAGGTAATATTCATGTGATTGACGATAATATATTATGAACCTTCGAATTACGCTCGAAACTATTAAGTATGTGAGAGCGAAAAATAAATGTTTTCGGAGGATGAATGTTTATTTCATAATGCCTATTCAGTACTATTGGCTAGCAACTTTCGCACCAATTTTATCTACTATGTAGGTAATTTTTTTCTATGTGTATGCAGTAAAACTTCAAATTAAAAGATGGATGGAATGAATCGATTGTATTCTTTCTAAGACTATTCTGGGATATAAATAAACGTTTAGAAATGATAAATTAAGTTATTTTAAGTTTGGTACCTATTTGTGATTCATAAAAAAATGTGTTCGAACTATAATGTAATGCTTTCACAATATTTTAAAGATGTCTCGTCTTTATGTAAGAAAATAATGTGTTAAAATAAAACTATATTGAAATGAAATAACATTGTGTTTTATTTTCACAAATCTTGCGCTTACTAAACAACACATTTGCAACACACGCATTTTTTTCCGGATGGGAAATCATCAAATAATTTCGCCGGCTCTGAGCAGAGCGGGGGAAGACAGTGTCAGACTTGTACTGAGTAGAAGCCACCCATGTTCCTTCTATTGCCCTTTATGACGGGCCTGTTGGTCTAGTGGTTAGTGGCCCTGACTGCTGAGCCGCAGGTCGTGGGTTCGATTCCCACCCAGGACAAACTTGGTGTGATGAGCATGATTGTTTGTTCTGTGTCTGGGTGTGATTTATCTATAATATGTATGTATTTATAAATTATATAAGTATGTATATCAGTTGTCTGGTTACCATAACACAAGCTCTGCTTAGCTTGGGATCAGATAGCCGTGTGTGAGTTGTCCCAAGATATATATATTTTTTTTTATGTTCCGGGGCCGCAACACCGGTACACATTACAAGACTGACTTGGGTCTTTTCTTCATAAATTTCTGAATAGCAGCCCCGGTCTAGATTTGGGCCCGGTTCACCTTTTGAACGCTATAGCATAAACGCACGCGCGTGCCCACTACGCCGAAATTCATATTATCTACATTTTTGTCACATATTTGTGTTGTTGGCGCCCAGGGCACGCGCTTGCTTGTCTTATAAATGTGACAGTGGCGTTCTTACTTACAAAACTTTGAAATAATAAAAAATAACTGAGACAACACAAAAAAGGTAAGTTTACGAATTAAATGTATTACTATATATATTAGGTACTATATGTATGGTAGGTAAGTAATCCTACTAATATTATAAATGCAAATGTTTGTGAGGATGGATGGATGTTTGTTACTCTTTCACGTCAAAACGGCTGAACGCTGAACGGATCTTAATGAAATTTAGTTCAGAGGTACATTTTAGTCTAGAATAACAAATAGGATACTTTTTTTTTAGATATCACGTGGGCGAAGCCGCGGGCGCTAGCTAATTAACATTTTTTTTAGATCTTTAATAGGTTGTAAAATGCCACTGTATGTAAATTGTGTGTTATGTATGATGACAGATAGTTGTGTATGATCAGCGAGCATTCCATTATAGTGAAAACTGAAAATTGACGATTCTTAAGTTGTATCACTTAAGATGTTGGCTTGCGAAATGTTGAGGTACAATAAAATGCTTGGCGTAGAGGGCACGCGCTGCAGAGAGGCCTGCCAGGGCCATCACCTGCCGGGGTTGCGGGTTGTTCATGAAACATAAAAGAGCAAATAAAGGAACATGGGTGTGTTTTAGTCAGTAAAAGTCTGGCACCCCCCCCCCCCCGGAAGTGGAAGTATAAAATGATTTCCGTCCGTAAAAAAGAAGACACACGCGTGCGTTTGTATTTTGCGGTTCATAAAGGTAAATAAAAGCAAGATTGCTCTTATTTTTTAATTTATTAATAAATAAATTCTCACTTTGTCATTACGACATTATTTAAACAACTAGGAATTGTTCTTCGTTTCGTTTCCTCCCACCCTTGTGTCGTAATCGTGTATGTGTGTACAATGCAGCACTTTGTTTAAATGTGTCGCCGCAATGCGCGCACATGAACGAGCGCTGTGCGGAGTGCGTCAACTGATGGCTGCGGAGATTTGCCGGTGTCTGTAAAGAAAATATATAATTACTAGCATCCGCCTGCGACTTCGTCCGCGTGGCATAGTTACTTTGGGCTAACGCTAACTTTAACCCGCGTGATGATCGAAAATAAAATATCTTTCTCTCAGCATATATATTCTTTTTTTTCTTTTTCGTCCCTCTTTCTCCCCCTTTTCTCACTTAAAAAAAAGCTTATGTCCGTCTCCAGGTGGTCCCTGGAGACGGACATAAGCTTTTTAACTATCTCTGTACCAAAAATCATCGAAATCGATTAACAAACAAACTCACTTTCGCTTTAATAATATTAGTAAGGATACCACACAATTTTCATCGAGAATTCATTTTCCACTGTTACTTAAAGACTAGCAGATCATCCATATAGATATAGTCCTGTATAGTACTGTTTGTCTCTGCATCACCCGAAGGTTGACTGGTAGAAAATGCCTATGGCATTAAGTCCGCCTCTGTACTTTGTGCTTGAAGTGTTAAATAAATAAATATAGAAAAAAATATGTATTATAGACGATAACTCATAAACTACCTAAGCAATATAAATAAAACTGATATGGGACCACTTGGAAACCACCAAGAATTTTGCAAATCGGTCCACGCGTCTTTGAGTAATCAGTGAACATACATAAAAAAAGGACCAGACGAATTGAGATCCTCCTCCTTTTTTTGAAAGTCGGTAAAATAGCTAAATATACATTCACAGTAGATTGCGTGCAAATTTTTCTATCCACGCCTACACGTCTAGGAGCCACTTCCTTGCTAGAGTAAAGCACTCCCATTAATAAGGTCTACTTACAAAGAACTTCTTGCCGCATATGTTACAACAGTGGTTCCTAGGTCTACTCAGACCGTGGTATTGTTGCTTGTGATTACGTAATCGGAAATTAGATATGAAGAGCTGAAACAAAGCGCATTATGATAAACTAATATCTGACGGTACGGTTGCCGCAATGGGTGAGCGATTGACTGCTGCGCTGCGTGTCGCAAGTTCGATCCCTGCGCGGAACAAATATTTGTATGACTTGCAGATAGTTGTTCCGGGTCTGGCTGTTTGTGTATGAGTTTATATGTTTGTAAACGCACTCACGATACAGGAGAAATTTTTAGTGTGGGGAAACGTTATTTAAAAAAAGACGTGTGGCACTCGGGGACTGCCGCGGTAAAGCTATTGCATAGCATTTTGTATCAACTTATGCAATTATAATTATTTATTTATTTTATTTATGCAGTACATTAATAATAAATGCACTTTGTTCATTCATATTCAAAACACTTTATACACAAATTTTACAAGTACAGCTATTCACTGTTGTACATAAATACCTATACACCTATATACTTTCTCATAAACAGCTGCTTATGTATTCGTCCGATTTCGGAGCAGCTCGTCTCGATCCGTGCGAGCTTCGTAGAGTCGTACAATACGTCTAGTTGCACGCACACAAACACCGTGTCGAAGACTGCCGAAAAGAAACGACGTTAGACAATGCACGGCCTTCAAGCCACACCTCCGTGCCCGTCGGAGTGGGGAGCGTGAGGTTTTTTTTCGTTACGGAATTTCTGGATTCGGTCCCCGCGCTCAAGGCCCGCGATAGAAGCTATGCAATAGCTTAAAAGAAAAAAAAAGAACTAGTTGTGCCCAGTAATTGCCCGTGATGTTGCAACATTTATTTTTTTCATGTCACAATATTCATTCCCATACTCCTCCGAAACGGCTGGACCGATTCGTATGAAATTTTGTGTGCGTATCGGGTAGGTCTGAGAATCGGCCAACATCTATTTTTCAAGTGATAAGGGGGACCTAAGCAGCGGGTGAAACTGCTGGGCACAGCTAGTATTTTTATATTAATTGCACGCAGACCAAAATCAGGGACAACAGCTAGATCTAATAAAAGTATTAACAAGATCTTACGCTAGTGGCGCCATCTAGACTGATCGATAACCCTGGTTGAAGAGGCCTATGGCCAGCAGTAGACTGCTGTAGGCTGATAAGGATATTAGAACTTAAGGTGATAGCGCCAGGGTACGCCAGAAAGAGATGACAGTAAAACAGAGATCATAGAGAATAAAGTGATCCTACAAAGGTTCCGAATAAAAGTTTTCTTTAGAGGTACGAAACCGCTAAAAAAAAAATCTCGGCTTCCCTGGCGCCATCAACCTTCACTTTTACAAACAGACGTTACCTTATTGCAAACTTCACATTTATACGGCGTTTTCCTTAAGTGATAGAAATTGTAATGTTGCGTTAGGTAACCTTTTGATTTAAATTTCTTGTTGCATTCCGAACATGTATATCTGAAAATTTAAAGGTTTTGTAACAATATTCTTTTTTTAAAGAGTGTTTATGTCTACAACTAGGCACAAGTTTCTATACGGTACGGTACTCCTAAGAGTGGGTCCCATTGTACATGTGTCCCCGCCATCCTCCTTTAGTGGTAATGCCATGTAATATTAAAAGGCACGCATGTATGTTCAGATAAAAACCTCAAAACGAAATAAAGAGAAAAAAAAACAACTTACCCTTGGGAATGATTAGAATTTGATGCCAAATGACTTCTGTAGACTTGTAAGTTCTTATATTGTATGTTACATTGCTCGCAATACGCTAGTTTCTTCGCCATACTACCATGTGAGACCATATGCGTTTCAAGACGCATCTTAGTTTTAAACGTTTTCTTGCAAATATCACAGATGAAGTTTCGAAAGATGGAGTGGGCTCGGCTGTGGGCACAGAACATAGGAAAACATCAAAGAAAATACGGAGAAGGTTTTTGAAAATAAAATAAGAATATGTTTTCCTTGCTCAAAAAGAACAGTGTAAAAGTCTTCCGCTCTGCCCAAAGCTCTGCACAATGCATTGAGTACTACTGTAAAACGCGTTTCATAGCAATAATTTCTGCATGGATGATATAGTTAGTTAGAAGTACTAGGTTTTGAGACGTTATTATCATTTTCCTGTCCTTGTCCCGTTCTATTTGGGGTCAGCTAGTTTGAAGTACATTACAGTACTGTATAAATCCTTACTAATATTATAAAAGCGAAAGTGTGAGTTTGTTTGTTTGTTACGTCTTCACGCCTAAATGGCTAAACCGATTTTGATGAATTTTGGTACAGAGATAGTTAGGACCCAGGAGACGGACATAAGCTTATTTTTTTTAAAGTGAGAAATGAGGGTGAAAATGGGACTTAAAGGGAAAACTTAGCATTGCTATTACAATAAATAAGGCGCAAGGGCAAAAATTACAGGTAGCAGGTACATGCAAATCAGGAAAGGGGAACTGTGTTACTCGAATTTAACGCAAGCGAAGCCGCGGGCAAAAGGTAGTCTTATATATTCACCTTATGTGATGTCTTAAATTGCTTTTATCTTTAAAACTGACGCCACAATCACAGTAAAGTGTATGTTCGCTCTGCGTGTGTTTTTCTAAATCTTCCGGAGTTCTGAAAACAAAATATATTATTCATTATATGAGGTGTTATGAAAATCGACGTTAAAACGGTTAAATTATGGTATTCTATTCATGTGCTTTGTTTAGGGTTGGGAAATCATTGAATAACTTCTCCCGCTCTGGGCGGAGCGGCGGTGTTACTTTTCCTGAATAAACTCTATTCATTTCCCTTCTTTTACCCTTTATGTTCCGGGCCCGCGGTATCAGTCCAGAAGGTATGGTAAGGGTCTTCGTCAATGGTCCGTTTACAAATTGCATACTTATTTTTTTTTGCGCATTGGAAATCATCAAATAACTTCCCCCGCTCTGGGCGGAGCGGGGGGGAGTGTCAGACTTGTACTGACTAAAACCGACCCATGTTCCTTCTACTGCTCTTTATGTTCCGGGGCCGCGGTAACTCTTTCGAACAAACCTTCACCCTGGCAGGCCCCTCTGCTTTGCTGACATCTCTTTGAGGCGCGCGTGGGACACTAACGCGCCGTCGACACGGCCTGTCGTCAATAGACGAACGGACGGTGAGCTACCCATTGCTCACCATCCACAGGCCCGCATCTACGGTGGCCGGGAGTCGTCTCACGGCGCCCGACGCCCGGGGCGTCTGGGATTGTATACTTACTGAACGACAACATCACACTGTGCACAGTGAATCTTATCAGGTTCATCCTCTATATGCTTTGCCTTGCAATGATTGACCATCCACACAAAATCATGCGCTTCGTATTTGCAGAGCCGACATTTGTATACTACATAGTGCTTGGTTTTATGGTTGTTTAATGCTAGCTTGTGGCGGAAACGGATGTGGCATACGTCGCAGATTTGGTCGCCGATGCTCTGAAAACAAAACCGAAAATTAAACTACATACTTATACAACTACCTTATTGATCTAGTGTTTTCAATAGGGAGTAAGCATGTATTTTTTTCTTTAATAACCGACGAAAAAAAGGAGGTTCTCAATTTGGCATATTTTTATGTATGACCACGCATAACTTTTTACTGAGAGATGTCCGTTTAAAAAAAAAAACTTTTTTTTATAAATGAGTTTACTGTACTGTAGAGGTTTTATACTATTAAGTAAATTCGAGTGCAGGCTGGTTTGCTATGACGTTCGAATACTCAGGATTTTATTTTTTTTATTTAAAAAAAAACGTTGCCCCACACTAGGAGTTTCTCCTGTATTGTGGGTGCGTTTACAAACATTTAAATTCACATACACAAACAGCCAGACCCGGAACAATTATCTGTAAGAAATACAAATAATTGTTCCGTGCGAGAATCGAACCCGCGACACACAGATCAGCAGTCGATCGCTCAGCCACTGCGTCAACCGTGCTGTCAAACTCAACTCAACTCAACTGTGCTGTTTTAAATAGAGAACAAGAAGAGAATGGCGTAGAAAGTGTGTCACATAATAATATATTGCTGACAAAATTATAATTTCAAAGTGGTTTTTCTTCTTTATACTTATACTAGCTTTCGCCCGCGGCTTCGCTCGCGTTAAATTCGGTATAACACACCAAGCAGACCTGCAGTTTTTGCTCTTGCGCCTGATTGATTTGTAATAGCAACGCTAAGTTTTCCCTTGTCTTCCCTCGTTCTCCCTCATATCCCACTTTTTTTAAATAAAAATTAGCCTATGTCCGTCTCCTGGTTTCCAACTATCTCTGTACCAAAATTCATTAACATCGGTTCAGCCATTAAAGCGTGAAGAGGTAACAAACAAACAAACAAACAAACTCACTTTCGCTTTTATAATATTAGTAAGGATTACCCCACACATTACAGTACGAACAACCCAAGAAAAATATCAAAAGTTAATTTCAACTACTACTTGTCGTGAAAACTAAAATTAAACTTCTACAATTTTCTACTACAATTCAAACGACTTTGACTATTGCGGCCATGATGTGACGTCATTTACCGCAAATTGTCTTTTTAAATTAAGTTTTGGCTGTCAATAATAAAATAATTCTATAAATTGTATAAGCTTTTTCAAGCAAAAATTGCAAATACAATCGTCTATAATATAAAAATGAATCTCTGAATTTGATGTTAAGCGCAAATCTCGAGAACAGCTGAACCGATATCGCTAATTCTTTTTTTTTGTTGTGTTGGTAGTTAGAAAAATTGCATAGCAACGCATGCTGAGTACAGCCAGTATTATAATAAAATCTTAGCGAAAATTTAAGTACTTTTTAAATAAAAGTGTTTTTCTTGACACATGGACTTTGACGTCACTACCGGCATTATCTCAGACGACGCGTTTTGAGTTTCCGTTCCGTTTCAACAAAAACACGCAACATAAAATAATAAATTGTAAAATAAGTGCTGTACTAGAAAATACAATAAGTGTATATAAAAAAAAAGTTTTGAATTTCTTGCATACTCCCTATTGCTTCTGCAGAGTATGAAGTCCTGGTTTCAATTCCCGGGTTGCAAAAAGTGTTATTGAGTTTTTCAATCACGATTTTTCAGTAATGGAGTCTGGATTTATGCCCAATGGCATTAGGTTAGCACCCCGTTACATGGGTCCCTTTAACACAACTGGCGAAATGTGGGGGTACTATAAGGTTCACCTCTTATTTGACATGCTTGATCAATCTACGGTGGCCGAGAGTCGTCTCGTGGCACCCGACGCTTCTCCCGCGGCTGGGTTGGTTTGAGGTCCTTTCCCTCAAACGCCGGGCCACCTCCTTTACTAGCATGACTGCTTCGCAGAAGGAGGTGACCGTTTCCCATTCCCTCTCGCTCCGGAGCATGGACTGAACTAGGGCCGGACGCGAGAGATCGCTGCCTCCGATCGAGTTCGACTAGCTTTTGGCAGGTTTTTTTTTAATACATACCTCATCATGCTTCTTCCTCATATGTAAACTATAAGTATCTTTTCTAGTAAACCCAAGGACACAACTGTCACACTTAAAAGGAATCTTTTTGAAATTATAATGATTTCGCTTCTCTTCTCTAACTTTCAATATCTCTTCTTCACTCAACAAAACTTTAGTGAACTTTTCTTGTATATCCGTCTTGTCTCTGTCAAAATCTCTTTTAGATCCTAGATTTTTCTCTAGTGAATGTTTTTTAGTTTTCTTTTCTATAATTTCTACAAAGACATTCTCAGTCTGTCCACTAAGTTTTTCATTCTGTTGACTTATGACTTCAGCAAATTTGTTTTTAATTTTGTTATCTTGTTGAGTACATTTTTGTTTAGCTAATTTGTGTTTGGTTTCGTTAACATAGACATTTTCAATTTTAACAGGAATGCCAGATATTTTTTTATTTAAATGTGGAATGTCTACAGCACATTTGTCGGGAATATTTTCCTCTTTCAAAATAGTACTGTGGTGTTTTGTTACCTCAGTATCATCATAAATAATTTCTATTTCTTCATCAATATTTGTTTTTTTTTCATCCAAATCGGAATAACTGTCTATGTTTTCATCTATTTTGTCTATGATTTCTTGTTTAATTGCTTCTGGTTCACATTTTAGTTTTGAATTGTAATTGGTTAATGGGTCTAAGCAATATGTGTATTGGTAGTCATAATAAATATTGGTTTTTGTTGTCAATGTTGATAGTGGTATAATATTGAAGTGCTGAAAAATTAATATCAATTTAATTACAATGATTTATAGTTTACTATCTTTTGCCCACGGCTTCGCTCGCGTTAAATTCGGGGTAACACAGTTCCCCTTTCCTAATTTGCAGGTACCTGCTATCTGTAGTTTTTGCTCTTGCACCTTATTTATTGTAATAACAAAGCTAAGTTTTCCCTTTTCTTCCCTATTTCGCCCTCATTCCTCATTAAAAAAATAGCCTATGTCCGTCTCCAGGGTAGCAACTATCTCTGTACTAAAATTCATCAGAATCCGTTTCAACAAACAAACTCACTTTCGCTTTTATAATATTAGTAAGGATTGCAAGTTATAATACCTCTGTAGTTTTTGATAAGGTGTCCTGTGCTTTTTTGGCTTTTTTCTTAAACTTAGAGAACTTTGCCAGGATACTCCAGCATTCCCAACATACACCACCAAAAGATTGTTTTAACTGAAATCACAAACATATTTCTTTATTTAAAAAAAAAGTCATTAATATGTTTTTTATTTTTTAAATTCAAATCAGGTGAAATATTAGTTCTTATGATTATTACAAATAAGCTCCCTGTAACATACCTTTAATGTCTACAATATTTAAAGTGTGTTTCATTAATCATTTTACATTAACAACAATAATCATCAGAAGTCAACATCCATTGTTCACCATCATCATGCATTAATATTAGTTGTTAATTCACAGAGATTTTACAAATTAAATTATTTTATTAAATTAAATTGCAAGAGGTCAGGAGAACAAGACATCATCATCAGCCTTAACCTTTTCTCAAATATGTTGATTGTATTGTATAACAGGCTGGTGTCCGCAACTCCACGTCTGAGGCGCATATTTTGAGTATGTTGATAAATGATGTTTATTTTGCAAGTAGGTTGTCACAAACACTTTTACACGTTTTTTTTTTAAAACTAGATGAGGCCGCTGCTTTGTACCTGACTACTCTGAGAAGAAACAGCCGAAACAAACTCAGAGGTCATAGTCTCTTTTAAAGTCCAGACAAAAAATCTTGGTCAACTTACTTGAGGACTATGCAGATTAGTGTCTGAAATGATCTTTTTAAGAAAGTACCACACAGATTGAGTGGTCCTGTCCAGTCAGTGCAAATTGGGGTCGGTTTCTAGTCTTATCTGGTTTCAGCTCCATATTTTACTTGGATTAACTGCCTACTTCCAAAACCCAGCTAATACTGGTTAATACCCCTTGGTTAGACTTGTTATAACACTTTAAGGCCACTGACTACTTGTAACAACTGTCAAATATTTACAAATGATTGCCGAGACCAACAGTTTCAAAATATGCTTTTCTAAACATGAAGAGCGCTCAGTAAGTTATAGGTGGTCACCAACCAAGCCCAGAGTGGCTTAATCCAAAGAACAAATGAGCAGCTGTTATTATTTAGCCAGATGCTTTTCTAAGCTTAAGGAATAGACATGTAGAAATGATTTGAATAATTAGATTTTGTGTAATCAAATCTTGGGAGTGTTTTTAACCATGAAACTGAACATGTACATGTTTGTTCTATGAATTCTTGAAATTCACAAAAGAATAATCGTCGTGTATAATAAAGTATGGTGAAACAAAAAAAGAAGTTATAAATTTCCAACTTTTAGAACTAAATTTGTCCAAGTTTCGCCGTAATTTTAGTTTATATCCTGTCATTTTGTTTTACCAAATAGAACTAACCTCTTCGAAAAGTATTTCCTGCAGTATAGTTGTTATTTTATGCAAGGGTACTAGGTTGCGATCCGTGCTTAGACATGTTAGGCATATGTTCAACGGTTCTTCCATTGCAATTTATTGCTACAGACACCCGTTACCCCTAGGCAATTATAAGGACAAGTTTTTGATAATCAACTTCAACTCAAGTTTTTCAATTCGTAAGATTTATTAAACAATGATCAGAACATAAACATAATCATATTAATCATTACAAACATTTATGTTTTTTTATGTGATTTTGTTTGACAGCTATAATTCATTATGAAGCATGGTCTTTTAGACTTCCTTAAAGCCTAAATTACAACAGGGTTGGTTTGGTCAAATAGACCGTCGTTCGAGGTAGTTTATTAGCTGCAACTGACAATAATATGATATCAACATTTTCAGAAAAAGCTGAGCATGAAAAGACTTCTTTCAGTGTTCCAAAAACCGTAAATGTTGTTGAGATTGTAAGACGTGAATGACTTTAACAACATTATATTATCTGTGAACACTTTAATGACATTGAAAAACAGGAAACAGCTGATATTAGTAAATAATCTTGGGAAAAACTTGTTATTAAATCGCTAATATGGCAGAAAATAACACAAAAATGTGTCGCATTTGTCTAACAAGCGATATAGAAAATAATATTAGTGATTCGTCGTGTTATGCTAAGTTTTTCATTCAAGTTATGTGTTTGAAAGTGAGTTGTTTTTTTTTTTTTTTATTGTATTAGTATTACAATAGTTTTATTATGTACCTAAATTTGCCTAGAACCATTGTCGTAAGCGTAAGTTACAGTGCTTTCCAAATATATTGTAAGAACAATCTTGTAGCAACTTTTAATTTGTCCTAAAACTACTATTAGTAGTATTTAAAGTAAAAGTAGTTTTTTTTTTGCCAAATTTTTTACCTACTTAGAAAGGTTTTACATTGACTCCAAACTAGGCAAAGCCTGTAGTTTGCGGGCCAATACAGATCAAGGGTTTGTCATGCGAAAATATTAAAACATATTTAGTTGACTAATCATCAATTAAAATAATTCTTGTGTGATGGCACTGATGGCTCAAAGATTTAATCCCTCGCTTTTTATTTCAAAGTTATGGGTTCATAACCGGACAAGTATCAATGACTTTTTCAATATACATTGAAATCAAGTAATAAGTAATTTCAAGTTATTTTGTTGTTGTTCTTCGTTATCATGTGGTTGACCAACCTGGTGTCAGAGTTTCTATGCCGCCTTTGGGCCTCTGACTTGGCCAACATGCCATAGAGAAATATCTCTCAGACATGCTGGTTCCCTCACAATGTCTCCCTCACCTAAGTAAGTGATAATTATTCAATATGCACATGAATCCGATAAATCTGAGGTTGGTATTGAACAAGGGACCAATGACTTGGCAGTCCAATGGTCAAACCACTAGGCTATTACCTATTACCACTCTATTTTGTTGTTATTTTGCAGGAGTTAAATGAAAAGTTACTGCTCTGCACTTGGTGCAAAGCTGCATTGAGACGAGCCATGGCTGTGGTTAAGTTGGCATTGGAATCAGAAAAAACTAAACAAAATGAGGTATGTCTGAAATGAGGTAGGTGTGTCTGAAACGAGGTAGGTATGTCTAAAATGAGGTACCTATGTCTGAAATGACGTATGTCTGAAATGAGGTAGGTATGTCTGAAATAAAGTATGTCTGAAATGAGGTAGGTATGTCTGAAATGAGGTAGTTATGTTTGCATTGAGGTATGTCTGACACGAGGTACCGAAACTATGCAAAGCCCAAGGCAAGCAGACTGCCCAGTAACCCTAACATCATGATACTTCCAATCAAAGAAGATATTAAAAGCTACATCATCAAGGTGGACTGGTAGAAATGCCTAAGGTATTAAGTCCGCCTTTGTACAGTTTTTAATTGGGTATAAAGCAAATTATTGCATGGATTGGTCGCGGGTTCTATCCCTGGAACTAATATTTGTGTGACCTACAGGTAGTTGTATGTACCTACTGGGTTTGGCTGTTTGTGTATGTGAGCATAAGTATTTCTAAACGAAGAAATTCCTAGTGTGGGCCATTGTTTTATTGACTTGTTATTTTTTTCAGAGTTGTACTGAAATCAGACCTAAAAAATTATACACTCTGAATTTGACTCACAATTCGCACATAGACATCCCACCTCTTTTGATAGAGTACCAAGATTATAAAACTGAAAATATTATTCAAGAAATGATAAATCCTTTAATGGACATACAAAATAATGATGAAGTATTTTTAATAGCAAATAGAAAAACTATGAAATCAACTGAAATTTTGGATGAACAATCAAATCCAAGTAAAAACCACGTCATTTTTGAAAATAAAAATCGTATTAAACGAAAAAGTAAAAAGACAATACAAACCACTGATATTATAAATAAAGGATCAATTTCAAACATAGAACACGATAATTTTGAAAATCAAATGGCAGTTAAAAAAAGAAAAAATAAAAGGACGATGAAATCCACTGATATGACTGTTAATGATGAACCGATTTCAAATTTAGAACAAGAATTTCTAGAAAATGGCATTTCGAGTAAGAAAAGAAAAAAACAAGCCTTTGATTTCAATGAATTGAAGTTTCAAGTAGATTATTTGAATTTTGAAGAACAGTTGAAAGAATTTGAATTGAAAAAGTTAAAATATAAAGATTTTAAGTTTCAATGTGATGAATGTGGTATTGGATTTATTACCAGTGATGTATTTGAAGAACATAAAGTTAGACATTCCAAGGTAAATATGTGTTCATTTTACTTTCATTTATGAAATTTTAGACCCACTTGGCGGTTTTCGGTTGAGCTGAAAGTTTAGTTAGAAAAATAATGCAGGTCAGTGTAAGTGACATTCTAAATCCAACATGGCGAGCTCCCAAAGATGGCGGACTAGAAAAAAAACGAGAAATAATTTTACGTCACACTACAGCGTGTTTTTTAGTTTCTTTAACTATGATATTTCTGATAATGTGGAGCTCGTAGCTAAATAATAGCAGCCGCTCGGGTCGATCTCAAGGTTATGCTGCGCTTGCCTACGTTGTTCTGTGGATGGGTGACCATCCGTTACATATCGAGTTTCTTTCGTGCCTCAGAAAGCACGTTAAGCTGTTGGTCCCGGCTGTAATGGCGGCTGTGTAAATCTTTGTACAGTCAATACAGATAGTTAGTGTCCCGAAAGTTTGGCAACCAGTCATACTAGTTGGTATCGTATTGCGGGAGAATAGACCCGGCCACCGCAGATGTGCGTTAGTGTTTCACTCGCGCCTCAAAAAGATGTCAGCAAAGCAGAGCGACCTGTCAGGGCCAACGCCTTGAGAAACCGTGTTCCCGGAATATAAAGGGCAAAAGAAGTAACATGGGTGGGTTTTTTTAAGTCAGTAAAAGTCTGACAATCCCCCCCACTCCGCCCAAAGCGGGGGAAGTTATGTGATGGTTTCTCATCCGCCCAGTACTAATCAGATAGGCAGTCGCTCCATGTAAAATACTGGTATTCAGCTGCATCTGGTTAACTGGAAACCGACCCCAACATAGTTGGGAAAAAACTTTTTAACAAAAAATTAAACCGACGAAAAGTGAAAAATAAAAACCTTTTAGTCTAGGTAAGCTCCAAAGTTAAAGTATGAAATTAATTTCAAGTCGGCGCCAAATAAGCAAGAAAACTAATAACGTAAAACGGGAAATATTGACAGCTTTATTGATCGTCGATCATTGTATGTTGGCGCCGCCTCAAAATTAATTTCATACTTTAACTTTGGAGCTTACCTAGACTAAAAGGTTTTTATTTTTCACTTTTCGTCGGTTTAATTTTTTGTTAAAAAGTTTTTATTTTATTCTTTTTGGTTTTCTATTACAACAAAGTTGTTGCTTTACTTAACCTAATTTGTATAATGGGAGCTTCGATAAGAATGTTTGAATTGAATCCTTACCGTCAAACAGGTTGACAAGTACTAAGATGACTACCATGAATTCGAAACACTATCGAATCTTTGGGAATAGACCTCCAGATATTCTAGTACCTACCAAAAATCTGAAGAATTGTGTTAACAATGAAAGCAAAGGAAATAGAGTGATAGCAATGACTGTTTTGCTAGACCTCGATTGGTTGCAATTTTCAAAAGAACACGTACTAGAAATGTTTTTGAACGCATGATGTTGCCCGTAATTCTAAGCTGGGCCATCAATTTACATAAACTTCAAGGGACGACCCTCGATAAAGCATGAATTGACCTGGGACTACATTTTATTAGCATCATTATCAAATTTTGAACCAAATAAGGTGTTAATCCACATGATGAGCGCGCTGACTGAAATGCAGCTACTGAAAGGTTAACCCACTATGCACTGCACATATACAGATATTTTATTCTTGCAGTAATGGCCAAAACACACTTATTATGTTTTTTCAAATAAGGGCATTCGTCCGTCGATGACACGCATAACCCAGTAAGGTCTACAGTTTTTAATAAAATTCAAGAAATAAGCCCAAGTGGCGTTATACTGTTGGGGACCTCTTGTAACTGACTTCCATTTGAACTGCCACAGCTTTGATGACAATCATACTCCGGCAAGGCATCAACAGTTCTCATCGACGTACATGAAATGAGCCTAAACATAATACAGCTGCTGTAAGCTATTGGGAATGTCTAGTAAATACTTCCCGTCTCCATCATCAGACCTTCCATGACCGTAATTCTCCAGCTAGGTCTAAAGATCACGTCAAGGTGCATTAAATGAGCCCCAACACGATATAGCTGCTGTAAACTGTTGAAAACGTCTTGCAAATACCTTCCGTCTCCATCGTCAGATCTTCAGTGACAGTAATTATCCAGATTGGCTCAAAGTCCTCATCAAGGTTAATAAAACGAGCCCAAACACAATATAGCGGCTGTAAATTGATAAGAACCTCTTTCAAAAGCCTTTCGTCTCCATCGTCAGACCTTCAATGACAGCTCTATTCTCCAGCTAGGTCTAAAGTTGTCGTCAACGTGCATGAAATGAGTTGAAACACGAAATATTGCTGCTTTAAACTGTTGAGGACCTCTTGCAAAATGCAAGTATTTCCTGTCTCCATCATCCATCATCAGATCATTTTGACGCCGTATTATCATCAGAACTACATATGTGTTTCAAATTTAAACAAAATCGGTTCACAATTGCAAATTTAGTATGAAAAAAAATCAATCAACCCCAATTTTTCCACCCTTAGGGGCGGATTTTTTTTTTCAATTTGAAATGGGACCAACTTTGAAATATACTCTCTCCAATGAAAAAAGAATTTTTCAAATCGGACGTCTCAGTAAAAAGTTATGCGTGGTCATACATAAAAAAAAAAAAAAAAAAAAAATATACATGTCGAATTGAGAACCTCCTCCTTTTTTT
Organism: Ochropleura plecta; assembly: GCA_905475445.1. Lineage (NCBI taxonomy): Eukaryota > Metazoa > Arthropoda > Insecta > Lepidoptera > Noctuidae > Ochropleura > Ochropleura plecta. Next base: position 5,938,467 of record FR997751.1, read on the forward strand.
TCGTCGGTTAAAAAGGCTAGGCAATAAAAGTTTTTAAACTGACATGGATACTAATATTATAATTAACACTTGAAACGGGATATTTACCATGTTTATTATTCTTATCGAGTTTCCGATATTTCGGCGATCGGGCAGACGAAACATACTGTGGCTTGTAGGATTTCTGAGCACATAAGGGCAGTGAAAAATAATGATACTCAAAAGTCGGCGATAGCTCAACATCTATTGGAAGCAGGATCGAACCACTGGATTGAGTTACATAACCCTCAGGTCATCTCGACAGAACGCCACTATATTCCTAGATTGGTAAGAGAAGCAATTGAGATTACCAAATATAGGAATTTTAACCGAGAAGATGGGTTTCAACTATCAAGAGCCTGGAATCCAGTGGTTCAATTGTGTAAAAACCCAAAAAGTTGTGAAAAAAGATCGTTACTTGATACAGTGAGTTTTGTGTGTCGAGAGCAAAATCGAGTTGTGAGTGACGGTGTTAGTGGTAACGACCGTAAAAAACGAATAAGAAAGAGGGTAGATCGTTTTGTCTGCGCGTAAACATCCACCCGCAATAACTTCAGTTCATCCGTGATCATGGCGTTTGCAACATCACCGAAATAAGGGGCAAGGGCAAAAACTACAGGTAGCAGGTACCTGCAAATCAGGAAAGGGGAACTGTGTTACCCCGAATTTGACGCGAGCGAAACCGCGGGCAAAAGCTAGTTATCTATAAGTCTCAACTATGTTCAATATTTGGGAAAATTGAACATAGTTGAGAAAAGGCTAAGCAGATGATGATTTTTGGTAACAATCTTATGTCATCAGGTTTCTAAGATTGATTCCTAACTTTCAGCTATCAGGTGATTACAAATGTTCTATTTGTGGTCTCCACTTCAAATCCCGCGATGTTCTCTCCCAACACTCGCTAGCACACAGACGTCGGTACCGCTGCTCTCTGTGTGCGCGTGAGTTCAGTCGATGGTCGCACTGTGTCGCACACAGCTACAAGTGCGGCGCAGTTGTTACACCGACATCTTGTGACCACTGTGCTAAGCTGTTTAGGTAAGTCGATAGACAGACACACTCTCAACACCCACTAGTACATATGCATTCTCTATTGGCCAGGAGACGATCAGACTACCACTGTATAAAGTTTTTTTTCTATAGAGAAAATTGTCATTGTCTTATCTGACTCTGTGTCTAAAATCTGCGGGTGTTTTTCTTGCTACCGTGAGCCAGGAATTCAGGGCGGCTAAAATGCCGCTTTAGCAGCAACATAATAGGAAAAGCCCTGAAATAGTCAAAGACGCAGTTAATATTTGGACCTACTTATGCAAACAGGAACCAAGTGCAGGCGTGCCAAAACGGGGGCTACAGATAGCTTCAAAATACACTTTGAATTGTCTCTTTGTGAACATTTTCTACTAAAGCGTCATTTTAGGCCCCCTCAGCATTAGGGTTCAAAAGTATTTTTTATTTTATTTCAGTAACGAATATGCCTTGAAAATCCACATGAAAGTTCACAAGACTGAGAAGAAATATTGTTGTGATCAATGCGATAGAAAGTTTGCTAGTAAACAACGATTGACTGTACATTTGAGGTAAGGGAACCATTTTTTTTTTTGTTTTTCTGGCCTAACTGTCCCACCGCTGGGCTAAGGTCTCCTCTAAGTCTTTCCATAAATTATTGTCCGGCGCCATTTTGAAACAACCCTCGCGGTATGCGGTCACGGTCTGAAAGCACCCATTGATTGGCGACTTTTGCTCAGCATGTGACCCGCAGAATCCCATATCAGCTTGGCTGCTTCCTGCCGGGGTTGCGGGTTGTTCGAAAGAGGTACCGCGGCCCCGGAACATAAAGGGCAGTAGAAGGAACATGGGTGGGTTTTAGTCAGTATAAGTCTGAAACTAGTCCCCGCTTCGCCAAGAAAAGCCTGGCTGCTTTTTTAACAATCATATTTATGATGCTTTGTACTTGTTATATGTGTAAATTGAATATTCTACTAATATTGTAAATGTGTGTGAGGTGTCTACATGTTTGTGAGGGTGGATGGATGTTTGTTACTCTTTCACGTCAAAACGGCTCAACGGATCTTGATGAAATTTGGCACAGAGGTAGATTATAGTCTGGAATAACACAGGATACTTTTTTTTTATATCACCCGAGTGGAGCTGCGGGCGCTAGCTAGTTCCCTGTAAAAAATGGTTTTAGTCCATAAGGACTTGATCTAATAGTAATAGATGACAAGGTTGGCGCAGTGGCTGAGCGATCGACTGCTGCGCTGCGTGACGCTGGTTGGATTCCCGCACGGAACAAATATTTGTATGACCTGCAGATAGTTGTTTCGGGTCTGGCTGTTTGTGTGTGTGAATTTAAATGTTTGTAAACACCCACGATACTGGAGAAATTCCTAGTGTGGGGCAGCGTTTTTTTACACAAAAAAGACCCCATAAAGGTTGCCTCATCAAAAGGTACTCAGGCTAAATGACCCCCACTGAAAGTTAGCTCTATCCATAATGACCCCCTTCCAAAGTTAACCCCTAAAATGTTCATCTCTTATAGATCTCACTCTGGTATAAAGCCGTTCCCGTGCTTGATATGCGCGCGTAGCTTTGCGACGCGGTCTAATTTACGCGCGCACAGTGCGGTGCATGACCCCACCTCGCAGTTCTACTGTGTTGAGTGTCACACTTATTATAAGACGGAGAAGAGCCTTAAACGGCATTTCAAGGAGTCGGCGAAACATGTAGGGTTGAATAGTAATATGTGAGTATACTGAGTATTTACCAAGTGCTTACAACCGCAAGCTTATATCGCAAAGCTGCAAAAGATTGTAAGACTATCTTTGCATTGTATAGACTCAATTTCATATTTTTGTATAACTGAAAGCCCATGTGTGAGTACCATGTACTATTATTGACTTGACGAATCCTTGGTGGTTGACAGAATGTCATGCTCACTTAAATGTCTCGCTGATGGTGGCGGGTGTGTCGGGTCATTTAGTTCCCTTCAAAATGGTCGAGCTGAATGGGGCTGATCCATACGTCATGTTCGTGAACGGGCGCTGTCAGTTGGGACTGGTAATTTTTAATTTATTTAGATTTTAAATTGAATTTTGTTTTTTATTTGCTCTGGACGCTCTTACTGTGCACGTCTTTCTACATCGTTCTCACATATTTGTATAATCTCAACATGAATGATGTAAATACGATTTTGTAATAATATTGTACTTAATTTAAAAGAGTGTCCATGGAATTTTTTGCTCATTCTTCTCCATAGAGATCAACGCTTTGGAATGGGCAACTACAGTACTTTCACAAGTTATTATGCCTTGTGACCGGGACTGTAGATTCATTTTGTTTCTTGACATTTAAAAGAGCCTGTAATGGTCTAATTGAAATAAATGATTTGATTTGATTCGCAAGTTTGTATGGAACCCTCGGTGCGCGAGTCCGGGTCATCGCCGCTTATGGAAATTGTTATATGCCTCCATATAAAATTTAGCTGCATCCGGTTAGACTGGAAGCCGACCCCAACATAGGTGGGAAAGACGAGGTAGATCTTCTTAAATCTTCTTAAATATCTTGGGACAACTCACACACGGCTATCTGATCCCAAGCTAAGCAGAGCTTGTGTTATGGTAACCAGACAACTGATATACATACTTATATAATTTATAAATACATACATATTATAGATAAATCACACTCAGACACAGAACAAACAATCATGCTCATCACACAAAGTTTGTCCTGAGTGGGAATCGAACCCACGACCTCCGGCTTAGCAGTCAGGGCCACTAACCACTAGACCAACAGGCCCGTCAGGCAGATGTGAGCTCCTTCTCTTTATATTTAATCAAATATAATATTTCCTTGCAGGTACTCATGTAAGGATTGCAGCAAAAAGTTTCCCACTGAAAAGTCTTTGGACTATCATATTAATACACGACATACTACGGAACACCGCTGTACTCAATGTGATAAGGTTTGCATCTAGCCTTCTTTTATTTTATTTTCTTTTACCTTGTTCTGTCTTACTTACTAGCGCTACTGCGCTAAGCGCGTGAAGATTATCAACGATTCTATCATAAAATTATCAAGTAAGCACTCTGAGGGGACTTCTAGGGCCACTGCCTGTTGGGGGCCTGGCTAGGGGCTTTTTTAGGTAGGGCCACTCGCTCGAGTTGTTTTACTTCTGTACCGGTCTATCCTATGGTGACCTCAATAAATTCAGGCCCCAGCCAGGGCTTACAAACTAGTTAAAAACTAAATAACCGCTCGCTAAGGGCACCTCCTGTGGGGTACGGATCTCGGCTTAGGGCGCCATTGAGGGAGGGCAGCAAAATTGGGTGTACGTTACTCCAGCAAGAAAGTATCTCCTAGAGTTATATGAGTAGAACGTATAGTTTGTGCCTTATCTGCTGTAAATGTGCCCCTACATAAAAAATGTGTGCCCCCTGTCGTTTTGAAAAAAAAACGGAAAAACGATTCTTGCTGGGGTAACGTTTTTCTAGCAGGAAAATTCTAAATGAGTGATCGGAGGGAAAAAAATTGTGCATGGCCAGAGAGCTTATATGTGTGCCAAAATGTGCCCCAAAAAATAAAATCTGTGCCCCTTCAGGTTTTCGAGTTATTGCGTTTCCTGCTGGAGTAACGTTTTGATGAATCGTATATCTCTAAAACCATTGCATGTGCCCCTGTAGAATAAACATACACGAGTAGCTCTTAATGTGTGCCCATTTGTGCCCCAATTAGATTTAAGGAATAATTTATAGTTTTTAAGTTATCGCGGTTTTATCAAAACCCGAAAAAACATCGCAGCGCCTAAATGAGGCAAGGCATAAGTTCACTGAAAACTGTATTCGGTCCTTCTTGGCGCTAATAATAACCATAGAAAGTTTCAAAACTGTTCATGCATGCGTTTTTGAGTAATCTTGCTAAAAGTCAAAACGATGGTGTCACAACTTTGACGGCAAAATACAAGGAACTGGCTCAATCTCAGATGTGTAGGTGTAAACCAAAATCATGTGCCTTTAGTCAAAAATATATGGTGAAAATATTAAGCTTGGAATGTTTCGCATTAAGTAAATATAAACAAAAAACCAAATTAAGTAAACAACGGCTGGTTATCCGACCAAATTAAAAAAACTACTAAAAAGCGACGGATTCATACATATCGATGACCTTCTTTATTGGACGTATTATACCTAAGCTGTTGTCCGTACAGTTGCGTTCAAAAGTTTTGGGGGCTAATTAAAAAATATATTAAATGCACCTTGTTATATTGTTATCATATTAATGAAACAGCTTGTTTATGTGGAAATTATTATTTACTTACCTAAGTTTTAATTCTTAAAGTAATTATTGCATCAAATCACAGATCAAATTTCCTACGTATAAATATTAGAAATAATTTGCACGTTGTGTGGTTATCATTATTATTTAAACCACAGATCAGTTCTTCATCTAAGTCTAACTTATAATTAGTAAATTCGCATCACAAAAAATCACAGATCAGTATTAAGTAGGTATAAGTTTAGGATTGTGTAAAAAAAATGTTAAATTTGAAATCACAGATTAATAATTCTCTCACGAGTAATTTGCTTATCCATAGATTCAGATAAAGTGTGTTATTATAGTAAACCGCATAAAGATATAACTGTAAACATCGAATGTGTACAAATTATCTCATGGTATTTGGCTATTAATAAACGTATTTATCCCATATAGGTACCTACGTACCAACATTATCACCTGACTGTGGAATGACACTTATATAATTATCTAAAACGCCATCAAATCAAAATTATGTGACACTACATCAGCTTTAATATATGTAATCGTTGGTTAATAATTATAAATCCCACATAGGCACGTAATACGACATACAAAATGGGAACACGTTGCGACACAGATCATTGTGCGGTTGACTATAGGTATACACGAATTACAACTCTCAAAACTGTAGGTACCAAAATTTATTTGGTTAAGGTGAAAGCTCCAACCTACCCGCGAAATTCAAATTTTCTTACGTTTTTTGCAATTTGCAGGCCAGTGCTAGCTAGGTTGTATGTTCATTAAAATATTATTCGCGGCTGTAAGACATGTAGTTACAGAATTATAATCAACAAAATCATCAATACAACCCTCCAAGTTCATAAAGGCGTAGGAACAAAAAAAAAACAGAAAAAGTCTTTTCTACAGCTTTCTGAACTTAGAGCGTTTAGATTTTGAATTTCGCGGGCTGGTTGGGGCATTCCCCATAATGATGAAAAACTTACTGTTAATTTACCTAACCTACGGCTTATCAATAAATATATATATTCTAAAGACAAATACGGGCTTTTTATTTATTTGCCAAAAAGAGCTACCTCTTTTTAGTAGTAGATCATACATTTCATGAACTATATATTTTTTAAACATTGGGACCAATCAAATTTTGGGTCAAAGACCTGACAAATGGCAAATATCTGGATGTATTTCTTTCGTTCACACATAAATTACTGGATGTATTTTAATGAAATTTAAAATGGAGAAGATAGCTTACCTTGGAATAGCACTTAGGCTACTATTTATAATGTACTTAATCATGTGTAAGGTCATAGAAACAGCTAGTAGAACATAATCCAATAACAACTTTATTTTATTATTTATTACTTTTCTACTTCAGTGTACTCAGGCACAACACGTGTGAACCGGTTAGTGAGATAAGTAAAGAAGGTCATCGATATGTATGAATCCGTCGCTTTTTAGTAGTCATTTTAATTTGTTCGGATAACCAGCCGTTGTTTACTTAATTTGGTTTTTTGTTTATATTTACTTAATGCGAAACATTCCAAGCTTAATATTTTCACCATATATTTTTGACTAAAGGCACATGATTTTGGTTTACACCTACACATCTGAGATTGAGCCAGTTCCTTGTATTTTGCCGTCAAAGTTGTGACACCATCGTTTTGACTTTTAGCAAGATTACTCAAAAACGCATGCATGAACAGTTTTGAAACTTTCTATGGTTATTATTAGCGCCAAGAAGGACCGAATACAGTTTTCAGTGAACTTATGCCTTGCCTCATTTAGGCGCTGCGATGTTTTTTCGGGTTTTGATAAAAACGCGATAACTTAAAAACTATAAATTATTCCTTAAATCTAATTGGGGCACAAATGGGCACACATTAAGAGCTACTCGTGTATGTTTATTCTACAGGGGCACATGCAATGGTTTTAGAGATATACGATTCATCAAAACGTTAATCCAGCAGGAAACGCAATAACTCGAAAACCTGAAGGGGCACAGATTTTATTTTTTGGGGCACATTTTGGCACACATATAAGCTCTCTGGCCATGCACAATTTTTTTCCCTCCGATCACTCGTTTAGAATTTTCCTGCTAGAAAAACGTTACCCCAGCAAGAATCGTTTTTCCGTTTTTTTTTCAAAACGACAGGGGGCACACATTTTTTATGTAGGGGCACATTTACAGCAGATAAGGCACAAACTATACGTTCTACTCATATAACTCTAGGAGATACTTTCTTGCTGGAGTAACGTACACCAAAATTGGCTGGGTCGATTATTTAGGGACGTTTATCTTTACCGACTGACGGTTTGTACATTACTGGGGTTTCGCGACGGGCCTCGGCCTGCCGGGGCTGCGGGTTGATCGAAAGAGATACCGCAGCCGCGAAACACAAAGGGCAAAACAAAGAACGTGGATGGGTTTTAGTCAGTAAGAGTTTGAAAATAAAATAAATAACTTAACGCAAAAATTAATGCCGGTAATAGTCGTTTATGTACACACGACGGCACATCAACCTATACAAAACCATTTTAACCTGATCTCTCTACTACGGTGTGCGATCCGTAGTAGAGAGATCAGGTTATAATAGTTTATAATTGGTTAACCTGCTGTCGTGTGTACAGAGTGCTTTACACTGTGTTCTACCAAAAAACGTGATATTTCTTAGTAAAACACTGAAATCATTGCGCTGATGGATGTATTTAATAGTACAGGATAGTAGAGGAGATATTTAAAGTAAAGGTTAAAAAACCTGATAAAATAACTTGCGGTAAAGCTAGAATTTTAACCTCTAATATCTCTATTCAGCTGCATCTGGCTAAACTGGTAGCTGAACCAAACATACATAGTATAATGTCATATGGCATTTTGTTATGGGGATGGGCTGCAGACATTGAATTTATTTTTATTCTGCATGTAGTTGAAAAAAGGCTAAACTGCGATGGTTAGTATATTGAATTAAGTGGTTTTTCTTTTGTTTCAGACGTTCTCCAACAATTCGAACCTGAATAAACATATTAAATGTATTCATACCGCAAAATAATTGTTATTTAAATACTTATTAAATAAATATGATTTTGTTATTACTGTTTTGTGTAAGTTTTAACCACGTGTGCCCCTTTGGACGTGATCCGATCATCTCCCCACTTTCGCAGTAGACCTCGACGGCTATGCTCCAACTTGAGGCGTCCAGCGAGTGACCTTTGCATATCTTCGCTTGTGCATCCGTGCCGCGTGGCCAGCCCACTTACACTTCAGGCTGTTTTAACTCCAACGTCAGCTACTTGAGATATGGAGCGCAGTGTGGGGTTTCTCTGAGTGGCCTGCCAGGGCCGCTGCCTATCCGAGGTTGCGGGTTGTTCGAATGAGATACCACGGCCGCCCCGGAACATAAAGGCCAAAAGAAGGAACGTGATATGGGTGGGATGGGTTTTAAGCAGTAAAAGTCTGACACTCCATTTTTTTCTTTCCCTAAATTATTTGATAACTAGCTTTTCCCCGCGCTTTCCTGATTTACAGGTACCTGAGTACCTGCTACCTGTAGTTTTTGCCTTTACGCCTTATTTCCTGTAATAGCAATGCTAAGTTTTCTTCCCTCTTTCTCCTCAAAAAACAAAATTCATTAAAATCGGTTTAGTCATTTAGACGTGAAGACGTAACAAACAAACAAACAAACAAACTCACTTTCGCTTTTATAATATTAAGTAAGGATTACCAACTTGTTCAGCTAGCTAGCTTACAACAGGGATACCATACTCAAACGACACTTGGGAATGTTTTAAGTAGCCCTCCCTCCCAAGTCTAACGGGCCCTGTCATACAACCTGATTGAAGGACAACTGTAATTCTAAATCGGAAACCCTTTTCCGTTAATGTCGTGTTGAATGGATGCGGATGTCCTGTTAATTCCTGATACAAACCAGCTATTCTTATTATGCCTGTTAAGTTGGGTAACTGTTTATTGATAAGGGTTCCTTGTGTTCTTTCTCATATATCAAATTGTCGTGTCACGGTTTTAGTTGCCATACTCCTCCGAAACGGCTTGGCTGTTTTTATGAAATTGTATGTGTATATTCGGTATGTCTGAGAATAGATCCTAATGTAATTTTCATACCCTTTAGTGATAAGGGGGGGTGGAGCTCGTGGCTAAATAATAGCAGCCGCTCGGGTCGATCTTTAGGTTAAGCCGCGCTTGCCTAGGTTGGTCTGTGGATGGGTGACCACCCGTTACATACCGAGTTTCCTCCGTACCTCGGAAAGCACGTTAAGCTGTTGGTCCCCTGTCATTTGTAGATCTTTGACAGTCGTTACAGGTAGTCAGTGTTCCGAAAGTCTGACAACCAGTCTTACCAAGGGGTATCGTATTACCCAGTAGTAACTGGGTTCTGGACGTCAGATAGGCAGTCGGTCCATGTAAAATACTGATATTCAGCTGCATCCGGTTAAACTGGAAGCCGACCCCAATATAGTTGGGAAAAGGCTAGGCAGATGATGAGTGATAAGGGGGAGCACCCCACCATCCTTTTCTGTGCAACGGCTGAAACCGCTGGACAGAGCTAGTTATACATAATATTTTAACTTTGTGTATAAAACTAACAAGCTGTAGTAGCTTTGGCAGCGAAGAACTCCAGAATTATTATATCATAAAACGTCTATTAAACTCGCAAGGTTTCGTCAAGTTCTCGTCGTTCCATGAAAATGCCATTGAAATAAATATTGTACGACTCTACGATGATTTGCTGGCGGGATTTAGTCGAAAGTGCCACATAGTAAAAAAACGTATATAATCAGAAGTTCATAATCGCTCGCTATTTTATTATGCTAATCGGGAGGATTAATATTCACGATAAAAATATCTTTAACAACCATTTGGCATCTCTCTGTCTTAAAGATAAAGATTTTCATGAACCCAGTTTGCCCTTGTTGAAATCTTCGATAATACCTCTATGCAGATTTCCTTGTTACAGGTTTGAAAATGGAATGTTTGACTTTGTTTGCAATGCGGGACAGCAATTTATAATTCGTACGAATATTTGGAACATTTTTATCGACTGATTTTATTTAGTATTGGCGTATGAAGAACAATTTTAATTTATAAGAAGCTTACTTTGCTTGCAATAAAAACTACGATTTAGCTCTGCGTTAGTATCGCGAGAGGTTGGTATCAGACAGACAACTACCATCTAGAAAATTCTCCATTTCGAACAATTTATCAGTTAAATAATTTAAGTGTAGCAAATTGATAATAAAATATAGTTAATGTTAGATTTTACGATCATTGTTATTTTCAAGACCAATTGTTTCTTAGAGATATTTTATCCTGAATATTATTCCTCCCGACTAACATACTAAAATAGCGAGCGCTTGTTTTTAATTTTGTGTTGATACGAGTCCCGGGCGAGGCAAGCGAGTTTTAGAAAATCTTTTAATACAGTTTTGTTTCTTTTTGCAAATAATGGAATGTCTCCTTTATGTAAAATGAGCCAACTTAAGAATTTAAGGTAGTTTCCCTCCAGGGCCCGACTTTTTTTTCTACCCTGTGTACTGATTTCTTCCTTCAATTGTTCTATGTTCTGTATGTAGGAACTTAGGTTCGATTCCTATGCTTAAAGTGCTTTAGGGGTTTTCCGCTATGAATTTCTCCATTGCCTTTGAATCGGAAAGCACACCAAGCCATTGCTCCGTCGTCGCGTCGCCTGATCTGTCTCCAGTCGTGTCAGATTACCATCATGTCCCATTGAACCATGACAGTGTAATTCCGTGTCCCGCCCGCGTCAGAGGCAAATAAGTTAGTTAACCTTTTGAATGCCATTGTCACATGTGTATAAATGACCCGACGCACAGAGAAAACTTGAAGGGGAATGTGATAATTAGTTTAGTAGCAGTAGTCAGGTACATTCAGACGTCACAAACCTAGTTCTTTGTTCTTTTCCGAGAAAAGCATAAGTCAACAATAACGTACAGAGGGGACAGAGTACAAATGGTACGTGTAAGACAAGTTCACTCGCACATAGACGCGTACGCACACACGTTTGACGTCACCCGACAAGCCCCCGCGCACACCTTGCAACTTGTTAATTAAGCGGCTTGAGCGCTGTGTGAAGATGGTTTAAAAAAACCAGCGTGTTTTCCAATGTAGCCTTTTTTTAGGGTTCTCTCGGTAAAATAAAAGTTTATCTGTGTACTTGAACTATTTTGCTCGGCAAATGAAGATAAAATTGCTCTACCTAATAGAATACTTTTGTTTTTGGGGATAGGATGTTATCGTATCTTTTTCGAACAACCCGCAGCCCCGGCAGACCAATAGAATGTTTGCCATCTATTTCTCTAACGCTTAGCTCTTCAACAAACTTTACTAAATAAAAAAAACTGGCGAATTTAGTGGAGTGATTTGACAAATTATAATGCCATAATATGCTACTAAGCACATAAAAAATAATAAAGGAATTCGGGGTTTTTATTTCTACGATTTACTAAAACAGTTAGAGAACCAGGCTGGACTGAGCCGTGATAAACTTTCGGTCCCTATAGAATATTCAGTTGCAACCATGTCCAACCCCATTATTAAATAAAAGGATTTAAAAAAAAAGTATTTAAATGAGTGTCAATGTCTACTCAAGCGAAGATGTGAATTTAATGGAATGAAACAAAAGACAAGCTACTGAAAACTTTCTAATAGAATCCTGAAGCTATCTAGCGCTTTACCGCTGAGTTGTAAAAGACACAAGCATTCTCCAACCGGTTTCTATCTTACGTCACAACACAACTTCACAAGTGAGACAACACACATTTTCCTCGACAATCCGCGCGTCACTTGAAATTCGGAGCCGGATCGCACCGCGCATGCGTCTTGCGCATCAAATTGCCGCGAACGAATGTCAACTAAAGTAAAAGAAAAATACTTAGTAAAATTGTTAATTTGTAATACATAAATTGTTTAAAATTGTTTACACAAGTGTTTTAATTAATTAGTTTTGTGTCTGTGTTCGTGTAATTTAGTGAAAGGAGACTGGATTTGCAGCTATGGCGGTAAAGTTTTCAACGTTTGTTTTTATTTCTTAAAATAAGTTTCAGCGCATGTACTTTCGGGAATTTATTGCCAAATATAAATTATCTTTGCTCTTTTACGCGGTGTGATAAAATTTAATTTTGTTGCTTTTGGCGAGGTTTTTATAGCGGATATTTGGATCCTACTTGAGTTGATCTAGCAAACAGTTCTACGTAACAAAACAGTTTGGTTACTATCAATAAGGTCATATTTTATTTTTCGGTTTGAATATTACATTATTACGCCCGTTTTAATCTATAATATTATGAAAATAATTCTAATTTATGAAACTAGCTGGCGCTCGCGGCTTCGCCCGCGTGATAATTGAAAACAAAGTATCCTTAGTTATTCCAGACTATAATCTACTTCTGTGCCAAGTTTTATCAAATCCGTTCAGCCGTTTAAATGTGAAAGAGTAACACACATCCATCCTCACAAACATTCGCATTTACAATATAAGTAGGATAGGATTCCCATTAAATAGGTACATTAAAATTATTGTAAACCCGAGCCCACGGTCATCAAGATAAAGGCAAGCGCCCTACTTTGGCCCTCTACTTGCCCTGCGCTCTATCTGGACTTCAGCCAGCCTTTAAAAGCCAAAAGCATTCTTGCCGCAAAGTCTAACGGTCTAACGCATCCCGCCATATAAAAGAATATTTTTTTTTATGTTGGTTTTGCTTTATTGATAACCTAGTGTCTAGAGTTTCTATGCCGCCCATGGACGAAGACTTGGCTAATATAGAAAACGATCTTCGTGAAATATCTCTCCGACATGCTGTTTTTTGACTCACGATGTTTTCTTCCAAGTGATAATGATACAATGATACACTACGCACATGGATCTAAAATCAGAGGTGTGTGCCTTGGGTTCGAACCGTTCGACTTGGCAGTTCGACGGTCTCACCACTAGCCTATCACTGCTTATTTAATCTAAGTAATCTATAATATAAAAATGAATCGCAAAATATGTTGGTAAGCGCATAACTCAACAACGCCTGGACCAATTTTAGCAATTCCTTTTTTTTAATATTCGTTGATGTCCAAGGTTGGTTTTTACGGCGAGAAAAAAAACTGAAAGCAGAAAAACTAAAGGTTTTCGTGTAGTTTAGGTAGGTAGGGCAGAGTAGGTAGGGAAGGTAGGGTGCATTGCAACGCATGCCGGGCATTGCCGGGGCACAGCTAGTATAATATACGTAGAGTTAACATGTAGGGGGGAAACACCGATATGATTATGATGGAAACTAGTCGAGCAGAGCCGCGACCAAAAGCCGTTATCATATCTTTCTCTGTATGTTCGGAATATTTCTGGGACATCCAAGAATAAATTTTTCGAGCCAATTAACACGTTAACTGCGCCATCATTTTCAAAAAACTTTCAGCTGGTGTTTTGGAGGCCTAAAAGATCTTGAAACTAATCTACCCTTTGGTGCGTTTGAGACCTAATGAGTCTCCTAAAGATACAGTTTAGAACTTTACACGTTAGATCCCGCAAGGAGTGAAACAACTCGATTTATTCAACGCACAATACAAAAGTCCTGCAAGACATCTGATAGATCTCGAAATGCAACGAACGTGTTAAATGGTCCTCTCAAGTTTGTTCTGAACTAAATTATGTTCGGGTGGACTAGTGTTATAGAACCGGTTGTACCTGAATTGATGACATACATAAATAAATAAATTTAATTTCGATTCATTCATTATTATCTAGAGTTAATATGTTTACGGTACCTACATAACAGGTCTTAAAATAAGCCAAGCTTATACAATGTGTCCGGTCACGGACTAGCGATATTCTATGTACAGAAGACGGCACATCAACCTACACAAAACCATTTTAACCTGATCTCTCTACTACGGTGTGCGATTCGTAGTACAGAGATCAGGTTATAATAGTATCCTTTGTCCGTCTCCAGGGTCCCAACTATCTCTGTACCAAAATTTATTAAAAACAGTTTAGCTATTTAGGCGTGAAGAGGTAACAAACAAACAAACAAATAAACAATCTCACTTTCGCTTTTATAATATTAGTAAGGATTAAAACATTCGTTACATAAGTATCTAGAATATCGCTAGTGCATGACCGGACACATTGTATAGACAACACAGTACAGTTTCTGACTGTTTCAAATGCACTATTCTAGTACAATTTATGAAATAAGCTTATGCCGTTAAATTCCTACGTATGAACGGTTGTTTGGTTTATACCGCATGCCAAACGGTACTCGCTAGATTTTATTAGCGCTTTCAAACTCAATAGGAAAAAACGGAACCCTTATGGGTTGAGGAGGTCAGATAGGCAGTCGTTGCATGTAAAATATTTGTATTCCGCTGCATCCGGTAAGATTGGTAGCCGACCCGAAAATATTTGGGAAAAAGTTTGGCAGATGATGACTTCCAAAGAAAAAACGGAATCCTTATTTGAAAACTTTGTTTTCCGTCTGTATGACTGTCAAGATCTTTTATCTCGGGAACACGTCGAGGTATCGAGTTGAAATTAAAACCGTATACTCAAATTTGTGGTCTCTATGTACTGTAATAAAAACAATCCTGGCCTTGTAGATTATTAAACCCTTGTTAACTTTGGTTATTTATTATTTTATTAAACTTTCTGTAAAGTAAGCAATGACTTATTGTCGGGCCTACGCTGTCCTCTCATACTTTAGTACTAACGCTGTAACAACAACATTGTAAAACCAAATGATTTTAAAAGAGTAACCATGGAGTTTCTTGCCGGTTCTTCTCCAAAGGAAACGACCAACCCGAACCGTGCATCTTTCATCATGTCATGTCATCTCGACGTTTTATAAGTGCCCATGTAGGCCTATGTGAATATGCCCTATTTATGTTGCAAGTTTGTACTGAACTCTCGGTGCGCAAGTCTTTTTTTTTTTCGGGTGGGAAATCATCCAATGACTTCCCCCGCCCTGGGCGGAGCGGGGGGGCATGTCAGACTTGTACTGACTAAAACCCACCCATGTTCCTTCTGTTGCCCTTTACGATCCGGGGCCGCGGTATCTCTTTCGAACAACCCGCAACCCCGGCAGGCGGAGGCTCTGGCAAGCCCCTCTGGCTGACATCTCTTTGAGGCGCGCGTGAAACACGAACGCGCCGTCGAAACGGCCTGTCGTCAATCGACGGACGGACGGTGAGCTACCCATTGCTCACCGTCCACAGGCCCGCATCTACGGTGGCCGGGAGTCGTCTCGCGGCGCCCGGGGTGTCTCCCGCGGCGGCTGGGTTGGTTTGAGGTTCTCTCCCTCAAACGCCCGGCCTCCTCCTTCACTAGCATTACTCGGTGCGCAAGTCTGACTCGCTCTTTGTCGATGTTCACTTGTTTCACACGTCTTTTATTTAGTTGGCGAATCGGGAAAGTTAGAAAACGGAATGTAGCCGTCTAAATAATTATCATTCTCCCCCTGCCCTTATCTCAATTGATTTGGGTTCGCGCAGCATATCTTCTACCATACTTCTCTATTACTCATAATCTCCTCTGACACCTCCTTTCTAGCCATATCAGCTTTCAAACAGTCCATCCATAGTTTCTTTAGGTTTCCTTAATTGCTATTATACACGTCCACATTCATACTCTAAGGTTTCCTTGTAACGAAGTGGGATGCTATAACTAGTTTCCAGGAAATAAAAAACGTAGAGGTAATCTTACCAGCTACTTTTCCCGACCGGCCCTGATCCATAGAATGACAAGCGGTCACTTCCGCATGCGAAGCAGTTATGCTAGCGAAGGAGGTGGCTGAACGTTTGAGGAAGCGAACCTCAAACCAATCCAGATGCTCCGAGAATCGTGCCGCGAAACTGCCGCTGTAGACAGGTCAGGACAGGTTTGTGAACAGTGAGCAATGGGTAGCTCATCGTCCGTCCGTCTAGTGACCGCAAGCCGTTTTATCCCATCCACATACATACTCATAAGAAATCATGTGCTTGATGCTCAAGTACATGCGCAAATCCTTACTAATATTATAAAAGCGAAAGTGAGTTTGTTTGTTACGTCTTCACGATTTTGATGAATTTTGGTACATGGACCCTGGAGACGGTCTTAAGTTATTTTTTTTTTGAATGGAAATGAGGGAGAAAGAGGGAAGAAAAGGGAAAACTTATCTTTGCTATTACAATCAATAAGGCGCAAGGGCAAAAACTACAAGTAGCAGGTACCTGCAAATCAGGAAGGGGAACTGTGTTACCCCGAATTTAACGCGAGCGAAACCGCGAACAAAATCTAGTACAAAAATAAACTGTTCGTGTCGGTTTCCAGTCTAACCGGATGTAGCTGAATACCAATACTTAACCTGCACGGAGCGACTGCCTATCTGGTCCTCACAACCAAGTAATAATACATCTTGAAGCTTTTAGTACCTATTCTCGTTTAAGTAGCTCGAGACTTATTTAACTTGTAAAATTCTATCCTGCCTTTTTTTGTGAATGGGAAAACACTAAATAACTTCTTCGGGAGAGTCAGGCTTTTACTGACTAAAACCTACACATTCCTTCTTTTGCGCTTTATGTTACGGGGCCGCGGTATCTCTTTCGAACCCGCAATCCCGGCAGGCGGTGGACCTGACAGGCCTCTCTGCTTTGCTGACATCTCTTTGGAACGCGCGGTTAACACGGCAGCTCTATACTGCCTGAGTCATAATTTTAGACCGGATTCACCCTGTTCTAGGTATAAGACTCCCCTTTCTTCGGCCACACCCACAGAACATAAAACTAAAGGTCTTATGACCTCCCGGTTCTGTGCGTTCCTTATACACGTGCTTCCGATTCATCGTCGACCCAACGAGCTTTAAGACGGCCCTGGTTTCTTTGGCCTAAAACTGAGTTAAAGCTTTACTCCATCGGTCACCTCCTCGTCAAGCCAGTTATTCTACCCAAGTCTAATTGAGGGGCGTCACCCAGTCCTCGATGTTGAAGACTTTCGTTCGAAAACTCTTTCCAGGATATATCCAGTGGCTCTAAACGACTGGCGTCAAAATTCTGTGAAAACTAGCCTTTTTTGCGGATGTTAAATCATCAAATAACATTCCCCGCTCTGGGTGTAGCAGGTGGGAGTGTCAGACTTGTACTGACTAAAACCCACCCATATTCCTGCTTTTGCCCTATGTGTTTCGGGGCCGCAGTATCTCTTTCGAACAACCGGCCCTGGTAGACCCCTTTGCTTTGCTGACACCTATCTGAATCACCGTCGACACGGCTCGTGGTCGCTAGACGGACGGACGATGAGCTACCCATTCCTCACCATACACAGACCTGCGTCTACGGCGACCGTCTCGCGGCACCTGATTCCCGGAGTGTCTAGATTCCGGCGGGGTGAAGACTAGCCTTTGCGGATCAAAAGTATGTGCACAAACACAGCTAGGGGCCTCTTTTCAACAGATCTTCAACGTTTTATCCACATCCATATTTTATTTTATACGAATGCATGACTGAACAAAATTGATTACCAAGTCACGCTCTACAAATTTTATAATAAAAGAAAACTTAATATTAACAAAAACATTCTGACATATTTAGCAATACTTACATATAATATTATTACTAAGTGGTTCTGGTTATGTTCTTGGCGTGAAAGTAAATATTCTGATTCTGTGTGGCCTTGCCGATCAAGTTATCATAATGATTTGGCGTTTTCTTATTTTTAAATATTAAGTGTTGGTGAAGGACTTCTATTTCTGTCGGCTTCAAAATCCTTTTTTTTCACCTTTGCTTTCATGGGCACTGATAAAATGTCGAGAAAAGGCATCCTAATAAAATTACTAGGTACATAATTTAAAAAAATATTAGGTACTCTGTTTCAGATTTTTTAAATGACAAATCTATTTAATCTGTTTCATAAATAAAGTAGCTTTAAGATAATAGAATGATAATAATTTGTTTACTATAAAGTTAATGAAATTTTGCATGCCATGAGGCAGAATGTATAAGGATTCAAAATATTGTAACCTACATTATCTTACTAATATTATAAATGCGAATGTCTGTGAGGATGGATGGATTTATGGATGTTTGTTACTCTTTCACGTCAAAACGGCTGAACGGATCTTGATGAAATTTGGCACAGAGGTAGATTATGGTCTGGAATAACACATAGAATACTTTTCGATATCATGCGGGTGAAGCCGCGGGCGTCAGCTAGTAAGCAAATAAATAAATCTATCTATATAAGGGGCACGGTTCGGGTTGGTCGGGTTGACGGGACCAACACTTTTACTTGGTAAGATTAGATATGAATTATGCAGAGACAGAGATAAAACCAATGCCCGCGAACACAATAATGCCGTTAGTTCAAGCGTCGTGTGTGACCTTGAATAGGTAATGAATGACTTCCCATGCGTTCATGATGATGTAATTTATTCCATGACTGCAACGATCTTTCTACATTACAAATGTACAAGTTTCTAATGAGATAATAAGGCTTTTAAGTAAATCAGCATCATCATTATCTGACGACACGGTTGGCGCAGTGGCTGAGCGATCGACTGCTGCACTGCGTGTCGCAGGTTCGATCCCCGCACTGAACAAATATTTGTTTGGCCTACAGTTCCAGGTCTGGCTGTTTGTGAAAACGTACCCACGAAACAGGGAAAATCCTACCTATGATAGCTCA
Organism: Ochropleura plecta; assembly: GCA_905475445.1. Taxonomy (NCBI): domain Eukaryota; kingdom Metazoa; phylum Arthropoda; class Insecta; order Lepidoptera; family Noctuidae; genus Ochropleura; species Ochropleura plecta. The sequence continues at coordinate 5,957,429 of FR997751.1, forward strand.
TCGTCCGTCCGTAAAGTGACCACTCGTGGCGACGGTGTATTCGTGTTTCACGCGCGCCTTCAGATAGGTGTCAGCAAAGCTGAGGGGTCTGCAAGGGCCATTGCCTATCGGGCTTGCAGATTGTTCGAAAGAGATACCGTGGCCCCGAAACACAAAGGGCAAAAGAAGGAACATGGTACTGTTTTAGTACAAGTCTGACAATCCCTCCCGCTCCGCCCAGAGCGGGAGATGTTATTTGGTGATTTCCCATAAGAAAAAATGTATAAAACACTACACCTCATATAATGAACAGAAGGGTTACCATGACATCTTATAGCAGTTCTTATTCCTGTGTGAGAAAGAGATGGTGCTAGACACCCTGTATAGTAGGGTGGACTGAAACACATGAAAAAAATTTTTTTTGCTCTTTTCAAATCTCCTGTATTACTAATTGGTGATCATATGTAAAAGCTTTATTCATGCAAAAAATCAAAGGTCTACGACTTTATTTTCAGGTGGCGCATTGAGATAATAGTTTCAAAAAATCTAATATTTTGACTTATAAGCCTACCTTCAAAAAAGAGTTATTCTTACATGATTTGCTTACAAATATATTGTTTTTAACTTCGTCTATGTCTCGAACGCAAATATAGTATTTTCTTATAAAACTTTAATATATGGTTTTGAAATAGTGCCAACTTTAAGTAAATTTTCATAAAAAATGCCTAAAACGCGTAAAGATTTCCGGTGTCTTATATTTGGTGATCCAGTCAAATTCAGTAATAATATGGTAACTACATATTGTGATGTAATTAAACAGTCATTGTTTTATTATAAAAACATCTGGAGCGCCCTCTGCAATGGTTTGTGTGCTTGTTACATGCATTTGTTCTCTTGTCTCGACGGTACAACTACAGGCCCAATACCTGTGTCTGTGTCTGGCAGGTTGGGAAAACAAGCTTGACAAGTGTCTTGACTTAAAAATAGAAACATTCGATCCCATCTCCACCGAATTTCCGGATCTGGATATTGATTTGTTGAGCACCGATCATAAATACCTTTATCAGATATGTTCTGCTATTTCTACTGGTACAGTTCCACCAAACTTACAAAAATCCAGGAAACTAGCCCATTCTCGATGGTTAACTTGTGCTAACAGGATTCTTCGCTTGTATATTAGCACAGCAAAACCGACAAATAATTTGAAAAAACTGGCCACTTTCATCATGACAGTTAACGCACTAACTTGGTTTGATTGATATCAATTCAAAATCCTCTTCTAAATTTGGGCCAATACATATTTTTAATCTGGTTAAAAGAAGTAGGTATGTATTTGCGAAATGACTTAAAAAGTGTTGTCTTAAACACTATTCAAAGAAATGCTTTCTTCATGCACCCAAAAAATCTATTGCTGGCTATGTAACAAGATGATAATCAACAAGGACAAGAGCTGGCTCTTCGGAAAGTTTTAAAAGCAAGAAATAAGTCCAAAGGCAAGAAAGTGTGTGCATTCCAGTTACCAGAGCTAAAAACAGATGCAACAAACTATTATGATTTGATAGAATGGGCGAAAGAGAAGAATGGAACCTCCTGTAACAATGAAATACAGTGAATTGGAAATTACTATAAAAATTGCATCTGGAGGTAAATTGTTTGATATTGAGAAGTACCTTTGCCACACTCAAGCAGTCGAAAGGTGTGTCAAACTTGTAACTGAGGCTTCGGCGTCTGTTTGTGGACCCGATACTAGAGATGGTTTCATTTGTACTAGAATAAAATCCAGGCAAAAAACACCTATTTTTGACACCAAATCTCAGTATTTCTGTCAAACAAAAGACTCTGGGACTTGACTTGATACTGAACATTAACATGTCATTTATAAGGGAATTTAATTTAGTTATTCATTGTACTAGTAGTTTTAAGTATAAATTCAGTAAAATTTACAGTTTTATTGTCAGAAATATTTTTTTATTTCTAACTCTTGTTTGTCTACCTTCATACCTAATGCGCCACCTCAAGATTTTAAGTTAGAAAGCTGGTATTTTGCATGAACATTTCCATTACGATAGATCACTGTTTGAGAAACCAGGAAACTTAAAATTCAGAAAAAAAATATTTCGCTCCACCCTACGTATAGCTCTGTCTCTTTCCCTCAGTGGAATAAGTTCTGTTTTAAGACGTCATGGTAGGGCAGCAGGTGCCGAAAGAGATAGTCACTTTAAAACCCTCAAAATGCCCTCCTAAAGCAATCAACGATGACAAAGCGCTTTACAACAGCAAAATGAAGTGTTAAGTCAATACTCTAGTAGTCAGCACTCAGCAAATTCGACGAACACGACACTCAAAACCATTTCCAACTAAACATGATTGTGTTAGCTTCCTGCGCTTCCTTAACTACGACCAAAGGCCCCTAAAATGCCTCTTGTAGCAAAGTCTTATTTTTTAACTAGCTTTTGCCCGCGGCTTCGCTCGCGTTAAATTCGGGTTATCACAGTTCCCCTTTCCTGATTTACAGGTACCTGTTACTTGTAGTTTTTGCCCTTGCACCTTATTTATTGTAATAGCAAAGCTAAGTTTTCCCTTTTCTTCCCTCATTTCTCACTTAAAAAAAAAACAAAATAGCCTATGTCCGTCTCCAGGGTCCCAACTATATCTGTCCCAAAATTTATCAAAATCGGTTTAGCCATTTAGGCGTGCAGACGTAACAAACAAACTCACTTTCGCTTTTATAATATTAGTAAGGATGATTTATCACATAATTTTTATCCAGTATTCATTTTCTTTTGTTACTAAAAGATTAGCAGATCATCCATATAGTCATAGAGAAAAAAATATATTATAGTCGTTAACTCATAAACTACTTAAATAAAATTGATATGGGACCACCTGGAAAGTATACCCTATCAAACAAAAAATGAATTTTGAAAATCGGTTAAGGCGTCTTTGAGTAATCAGTGAACATATGACATAAAAAAAGATTCCGAGGAATAGAGAATCTCCTCCTTTTCTTGAAGTCGGTTAAAAAGAAAATTATATTACAATTTGTTGTCATAAAGTGACAATTCGTAATATTCACTGCGTCTGTGAATGTTTTAAGAATTATTCAAAACGGGATGTTTACGAATTTATCCGTGGTCATGGAATGAATTATCGGAAACTCACAATAAATAACAACATGGTTAATATCCCGTTCCAAATGTTATTAGTTATGTTAGTGACCATGTCAGTCTAAAAAAATATATTATAGTATAGCCCATAACAAATATTAGTGTTTTTTTGCGGGTAGGAAGGAAATCATCAAATAACTTACCCCGCTGCCCGCTCTAGACGGAGCGAGGGGGAGTGTCAGACTTATACTGACTAAAACCCACCCATGTTCCATCTATTGCCCTTTGTGTTTCGGGGCCGCGGTATCTCTTTCGAACAACCGCCAACCCTGACAGGCATTGGCCATGTTGGACCTCCCTACTTTGCTGACACCTATCTGAAGGCGCGTGTGAAACACGAATGCACCGTCGACACGGCTTGTGGACTGAATTTTAATCATTAAATCATCAATACAATCCTCTTTAATGACATTGAATAACTTCCTCATGAGACCGTCATTTTAGGGCTCCAGTAATACTTGGCCTAATAAACTTATTCCCATATTACCGCACTGTGCGAACAACCACAAACTAACTGTAGCTGACGCGTAAAACACATGTTTCCGTATATTACGTCACGGGGGATATAAATAACACACACGTGCACTTTAACTCGATAACTGTTGTAAAACTGGGATATTATTAACAGATGCAAAGAAAATGGGAGTAATGAATTTAACAATGGTGTTAATTTGACACTATGATTAAATATGAACCAGTAGAATGATATGATATGAGGAGCTCGTGGCTAAATAATAGCAGCCGCTCGGGTAGATCTTTAGGTTAAGCCGCGCTTGCCTAGGTTGGTCTGTGAATGGGTGACCACCCGTTACATACCGAGTTTCCGCCGTGCCTCGGAAAGCACGTTGAGCCGTTGGTCCCGGCTGTTATTTGTAGATCTTTGAAAGTCGTTACAGGTACCTAGTCATTGTTCCGAAAGTCTGACAACCAGTCTTACCAAGGGGTATCTTATTACCCAGTACTAACTGGGTTGAGGATGCATGATGTATTCAGCGGCATCCGGTTAGACCGGAAGCCGACCCCAACATAGTTGGGAAAAGGCTAGGCAGGTGATGAAGTAGAATGATATGATAAAAAACAATTAAAACCAAATCGACATTTGCCTAGCTTTTTACCGACTAAGTTGGGATCAGTCTAACCGGATGCAGTTGAATACCAGTATTGTGTATGAAGCAACTGCCTATCTGACCTCCACAACCCAATTAGAACTGGGTAAAACGATACCCCTTGATAAGACCGGCCGAAAATCCAATTTAAAACAAATGCTACAAAAAACACTGATATCCGATCCCTGAGTATCAGAGGCGGACTGTGAGTTTGTGGGGCACTGGACTAATAGACACTATTTGAGGGCCTTTTTTTGGGAATGGGAAATCATCAAATAACTTCTCCCGCTCTGGGCGCAGCAGGGGGAGTGTCAGACTTGTACTGACTAAAACCCACCCATGTTCCTTCTTTTGCCCTTTATGTGCTGAGGTATCTCTTTCGAACAAACCGTAACCCCGGAGCACTATTTGGAGGTTTGCCTAATTAACCAAGTAATTACCCTTTTGTCAAAAAACTGTTTTCGATAATGATATGTACTAGGTAGTACATACGACGATACGTCAAGCGCATTTATAGTACTTACAACTAGTCCGCGTGGCATAGTTAGTTTGGGCTAACGCTAACTTTAACCCGCGCATGATGATCGAAAATAAAATATCTTTCTCTCCCCTTTTCTCAGTTTTTTTAGCATATTATAATATAGGTCTTTACATATGAAATTGCCGTTTTGTATTAAAAAATTTAAACGGATTTTTTTCATGTATTTTTTATTTGTATTAATCGAAGTAATCACCCATGCAATCAATGCATCTTTGCCAACATAGTGGCAGTTCATTGATGACAGCTGGACAGGAGGCAACAAATTCTTCAAAGGCATTTTGTACTGCCTCTCGGGTATTGAATTTTTTTCCCGCCAAGAAGTTATCCAAATGCTGGAAAATATAGTAGTCTGTAGGCGCAAGGTCTGGTGAGTAGGGCGGATGACGAAGAGCTTCCAACCCCAGTTCTTGCAACTTGGAGACCGTCTGTTGTGCAGTATGAGGTCGCGCGTTGTCGTGCAGGAGCATCGGAGACAAGCGATTGACCAATGCTGGTTGGAGATGTGCCAGCTTCTCCATCATTGTGTTCAGTTCTTCACAGTACACATCTGCAGTAATGCTCACCCCGTTTGGTAAGAAGCTGTGATGAATCACACCGGCGCTAGACCACCAAACAGTGACCATCACTTTTCTAGGGGAAAGTTTTCGTTTAGGGCATTGTTTAAGTGCTGAACCAGGATCCAACCAACTTGCTGAGCGCTTGCGGTTATCAAACAGAATCCATTTTTCATCGCAGGTTACAATGCGGTTCAAAATTCCTTCATTTGTGTGTCTGTTGAGCAGTGCAAGGCACGTCTCGACGCGTACTTCGTGCTGGCGATCATTGAGTTCGTGGGGCACCCATTTGTCAAGCTTTTTTACCTTGCCAATTTGACGCAAATGGACCAATATTGTTTTGACGCTAACGTCGAAAGCTGCTGCTAATTCAGCCGTAGATTGTGTGTCATCAGCTTCCACAATCGCCTTTAATTCGTCATTGTCGACCAAAGTCTTCGGACGACCGCGAGGTTCATTTTTCAGGTCGAAATTTCCAGAACGGAAGCGAACAAACCAATAACAGGTGGTGCGTTGGTTTGTAGTGTTAGCTCCGTAAACGTCGTTGATGTTGCGTGCCGCTTGTGCCGCGTTGCTGCCACGACGGTACTCATATTCCATAATTACTCGAATTTTTAACGTATCCATGATGACGAAAAAGATTGAAATGCGATGAAAATGTAACACTAATCAATAAACAAATGACTACTTTTGGAAAAAAAACATGTTTTTAAAATAAAATTAATTTGAAATTAGAATTCTTAGCCAAACAAAAATTATTTTGATTTGAAATGGCCAGTACTTACTGCAGAACGGCAATTTCATAGGTATCTAAAGACCTAATAATGTCCGTCGCCAGGGTCCCAACTATCTCTGTACCAAAATTCATCAAAATCGGTTTGGCCATTTAGGCGTGAATACGTAACAAAAAAACAAACTCATTTTCGCTTCTATAATATTAGTAAGGATACAGCCTAGCTGTTTAGTAGTTTTGTATTTGATAAGTTCTGTTTTGTAATGTATGCCAATTACAATGTTTGTTTTTTTTCATTCACAATTGTTCATTTTCTGAAACGGGACTGGGGACCCTTTACCCCCAAGCGGCCCTGGGCTACAGCCCAAAAAGCCTTTATATAGATCCGCCCCTGCCGACTATTAATTAATCCGAGATCGAGTGGCAAGTGTGTTATGTTTTCAACCGATTACTCTCGTCTTACAAATTTCCAGACATGTTCCAGACAGTATATTTCATTCATGCGCGAATTTATCACAGTCATGTTTGGTCAAAGACCTCGTTTCCGTCCATTGCATACTAAGTATATAATATATCTTTTGCCGATCGTAAGCAATCTCGACTTTATTCATCATTATCTGTTAAGGTTTTACGAACTACGTTAGTATGTATGTACGTAGACGATCAATCAATAATATCAATTTTATTATATTGCTTAGGTAGTTTATGAGTAAAGTGATGATCTGCTAAACTTTAAGTAACAATGGATAATGAATAGGTACTCGACAAAAATATATGTGAGATATCATCATTCCATAAATAAAAATGCTGAAAAAACCGTTTTTGCCTCTTGAATCTTTTTTCTCTATCCTTTTTTTTCGGGTGGGAAATCATCAAATGACTTCCCCCGCTCTAGGCGGACCGGGGGGGCATGTCAGACTTTTACTGACTAAAACCCACCCATGTTCTTTCTGTTGCCCTTTACGTTCCGGGGCCGCGGTATCTCTTTCGAACAACCCGCAACCCCGGTTTTTTCGATTTATTTTCGTTGGATCCCAGTTTTTGATCCCATTTTATAGGTATTAACGATGGGTCCCATTTGATATTACCATTGAATCCCATTTTATGACAACATGTGTACATTTCAGAAGAAAAGTGATTTACTTTTATTAAATATTTTAAAAACACCGTGTGTGTATTTTGGATTTTTTAGGATTGTTGCCACTGGGGAATAAACAAGCGCCACTTAGCTCAAAAAAAAAAATACTGCCGTCATGATTTTTCCATATTTTTTTTTTATATAATGTGGCCGTTTCTGGCACACAGGTCACAGTTTTAACCTAACCTTTTTTTGTAAATAAGTAATTATCCTAATCTTAATAGTTCAGTTCCGGGTAACCAACTAAAAACAATCTCTTTTTTCTATAAATGCAGGTCGTTTGTGGCACTCGCCGGCCGCTGCCGCGGCACCGCTCGCTCCGCTCGCTCGGCTCGTGCGTAGGAGGTCACAGTTTTAACCTAACATAACCTAGTTACCGGTTCCTATAATTTGTTTGGGTAATGAAATTTTGTCAAAATCTTTTCGGAAAAACGGCAGGCACCCGTTATTCTAACATAACCTATCCACATACCCAAATTTCATCCAAATCAGTCTAGAAGTTTGAGCGTGTTAGAATAACAAACATACATACAAAGTTTCGCCTTAAAATATTATTGTGATTTTGTTGTTGGATGTACCCGCATTCAGATGTTTTTAAACATCTGGGATCCAACGGAAATAGTTTTTGGGATTCAGTGGCAATAAAACGTATTTTTTTAGTATTTTTCAAATTTGGGATTCAACGGAAATATATAATAATGTTTTGTGGGATCCAACGCCAAAAATATTAAAGTGGGATCAAAAACTGGGATCCAACGAAAATAAACGGTTTTTTCTCTATCCTTAAATCTTGTTTGTTTAATTGACTTTTTTGCCACTGACTTTTTTTCGTTATTTTTTTTTCGAATTCGCTTTTTTGTACTCCCTTTTAATGCACGAAGAATTACTTATATCCATCACTATTTTAGTCACATGTGCTTCATCCCTCCTCATTACTATCTCCAAGACCAATGGCAATCTATTTAGGGTTCCGAACCTCAAAAGGAAAACAAACGGAACCCTTATATAGCATCACTTTGTTGTCCATCTTTCTGTCTGTCTCGGAAACGTGTGGAGGAACGTGTGAAGTTAAAATTAAAACCATATACTCAACTCTATGGTCCCTTACAGCTGTGAAAAAAACAAGCCTGTCAGTTTACGCAGTCAAAAGATATAGCCGTTTATGTCGCACTAGCTTGCGCCCGCGGCTACCCCGCGTGATATCGAAACAAAAATTAATCCTATGAGTTATTCCAGTTATCTACCTCTGTGCCAAATTTCATTAAGATCCGCTCAACCGTTTTGACGTGAAAGAGTAACAAACATCCATACATCCTCACAAACATTCGCATTTATAATACTTCCTCACATGTTTGTACGGAATCCTTGGCGCGCGGAATCTTGGCCGGTTTTTTTTATAGTCTCCGCCATAACATGACCGCTCTATCGATAAACTTAACGCATTGTTATTCGGGTCCCGTTACGTAAGTCCCGCTTCACTGCACGCACATATATATTTATGTATGTAACTGGCGTGTGTATATGTATAATGTGCGGTCGGGTCGGTATTACGAGACTACAGTTCCGGTAGCAAGCTGAGTGTGAGAGATTGAGCAGCCGAATTTGCGGTAACAAAACGATCTAAAATGTGGTGTTGATTATTTATTATTCTTCTGTTCGTTATTTATTTATCCTTACTAATATTTTAAAAGCGAAAGTGAGTTTGTTTGTTACGACTTCACGCCCAAATGGCCTAACCGATTTTGGTACAGAGATAGTTAGGATTACTTAGGATCCTGGAGACGGACATGGCTATTTTTTTTAAAAAAAGAGTGAGAAATGAGGGAGAAAGAGGGAAGAAAATTGCTATTACAATAAATAAATAAGGGCAAAAACTACAGGTACAGCATGTACCTGCAAATCACGAAAGGGGAACTGTGTTACCCCGATTTAACGCGAGCGAAGCCGCGGGCAAAAGCTAGTACAAAATAAACTAACATCTAAAAACGGCATTTCAGTAACCATGCAAAAATAACAGTATGCATGACATAGAACATGATAAATATTAGAGACAAAATGTTATTCTTTTGTTATTAGTGGAAATAAAAGAAAAATTCTAGAATGATATAATTAATTGTAAAAAGAAATAGTCATTCCATAAGAATTTATGTGAGATTGGTACCTACCATCTTTACCACAACTAAAAATGGTGAAATATTTTTAAAAAAAAAAAACCGACCTCAAAAAAAACTAAATAAATTTATAAATTTCCGGAAGTCAGTGACAAAAATAATCTATGATTAAAAAAAAATCTTTAAAGATTTCTTTTTTTGTGGAAGTCTTATAATTGGAAGTCGGTTTGTTTTTTGGCAATATGTATGTTTTTTTTTTATAGTTAGTTACAGGTGAAGCCAATTAAGCATTAATAATCTAGACAGGCGAGATGACGGACACGTTTTCAAAACTTAAGAGTCATTGTACCCATGTACTTTGATCTACAATGTAACTAGGGTTGCCAACTTTTTCGATAAAAAAAAGTATAAAATGGTTTAGATAGGAAAAAAAATAAGTAGAATGAAAAAAAGTAATTTGTTATATTTAAATGTTTGACAATCTAAATTTAAATAAATAAATAATTCGTTTTTAATTAAATTCATTGGCGCTCTATTTCTCTCTTCTCGCCTCTTTAAATTCATTACTGAAAAAAACTCTTTCAGTGAAAGCTCACAGTAAAGGTTAAAAATAAAGTATTTCCACATAGGTAGGTACTTCATTTGTCTGCAAAAGTATAAAGTATAATTACCAAAAATAAAGTAGGATACGTTATTATAAAGTATGGTTGGCAACCCTAAATGTAACATTACGTCACCAACAGAATACAAAGAAGCTAACGTGTTTATGTAGAATTGAATGAAAGAAATAACCAGCTAAGAGCGAGTCTGACTAGCGCATCAATGGTTCCGTACAAACTTGCGACATAAACAGCGCACAGCCATATCTTTCAACTGTGTACACATAACGGGTTAATTTCTGCACAGCACAAAATGACCACAGAGTTGAGTATTTAATTTCAACTTGATACCTTCATCACGTGCTCCCGAGATAAAGTCTTGACAGATAGACAACAAAGGAGGAGCTCGTGGCTAAATAATAGCAGCCGCTCGGGTCGATCTTTAGGTTAAGCCGCGCTTGCCTAGGTTGGTCTGTGGATGGGTGACCACCCGTTACATACCGAGTTTCCTCCGTGCCTCCGAAAGCACGTTAGGCCGTTGGTCCCGGCTGTCATTTGTAGATCTTTGACAGTCGTTACAGGTTGTTCCGAAAGTCTGACAACCAGTTTTACCAAGGGGTATCGTATTACCCAGTACTAACTGGGTTGTTAAGGTCAGATAGGCAGTCGCTCCATGTAAAATAATGATATTCAGCTGCATCCGGTTAGACTGGAAGCCGACCCCAACAAATCAAATCAAATCATTTATTTCAATTAGACCATTACAGGCACTTTTGAAAGTCATGAAAACAAAAAAAATGTGCCCAGTCACAATCATAATATTTTTACAAAATCATGGATACATCATTCATGTTGTGATTATAAATACATGTGAGAACGATGTAGAAAAACAAACAACATAGTTGGGAAAAGGCTAGGCAGATGATGATGACAGACAGCAAAGTGATCCAATAAAGGTAACGTTTCCGTTTGTTCCTTATGAGGTACGGAACCCTAAAAACTAACGACGACACGGTTGGCGCAGTGGCTGAGCGATCGACTGCTGCGCTGCGTGTCGCGGGTACGATTCCCGCACGAAACAAATATTTGTATGACCTACAGATAGTTGTTCGGGTCTGGCTGTTTGTGTATGTGAGTTTAAATGTTTGTAAACGCACCCACGATACAGGAGAAATTCCTAGAGTGGGGCAACGTTTCTATAAAAAAATGTTTAACTGTTGGTTCATGGTCGCTTTTGATGTCATCGTTGAATATGCACTGTCACGCTTAGAATCTTGTAGAGAACTTGAGTGTCTGTCAAATGTAACGTATTTATGAACTTTGCAATTTTGCATGCTTAGCTTAGCCTAGCATTTGCCTACACGTTTCCCCATAGGGTAGTTTCCAGGGTCAAAGTAATTACATTCTATAAAGTCCGTCTGTTAGATTTTTCAAAAATAAGGGATACGTATTTTTTTATTTGTAAACTAGCTTCCGCCCGCGATTTCGTCCGCGTGGCATAGTTACGTTGGGCTAACGCTGACTTTAAACCGCGTGATGATCGAAAAAAAAAATATTTCCTCTTCCCTTTTCTTCCCTCTTTCTGCCCTGTTCTAACTTTTAAAAAAATAGCCTATGTCCGTCTCCAGGATCCCAACTATCTCTGTACCAAAATTCATAAAATCGGTTTAGCCATTTAGGCGTGAAGACGAAACAAACAAACTTACTTTCGCTTTTATAATATTAGTAAGGATAGACTAGCTATGCCCAGCGGTTTCACCCACCACTCCCAACTATTGTAGCGTGACGTTATACAGCCGACAGCTGTGTAAACAGACCGAACTGTAGAAATAATACCACTGTGAATTTCATGCAATCCTAGTAGTTTTATCTCAACGCAGTTGGTTCTACCAAAAACTTGAATTCACAGATCAAACTGTTGGAATTTATACCGCCGTAAATTCATGCAAGCCTAGTACTTGAATCATAATTTATTCAAATCCCGTTTAGTTACAGTTTAGGATTGAAACATTCTTCATTGGTGCTCCGCTCCTATTGGTCTTAGCGTAATAATATATAGCCTATAGGCATATAGCCTTCCTCGATAAATGGGCTATATAACACTGAAAAAAAATTTAAATCCGACCAGTAACTAGTTCCTGAGATTAGCGCGTTCAAGCAAACAAACTCTTCAGCTTTATATATTAGTATAGAATTGGTCTGCGAATCAGAATGATATGCATTCAGTAAAAAGTTGTTATATTTAAATTAAAACAAATAGGTATTTCAGTTTATTTATTTATATACGTAGATGACACAGTACGGTACGCATAAAAGATACCGCAGTACAGATAACAGAAGAAATTTCAAAATATTTGTTTAATTTAATTGTGTATCAAAATAAGTAACCTGTCATTTAGAACAAACACTGGTTCATTGTTCAAATATTTTGTGAAATGCCTTACTGCCTGCAGTCACAGAATAGATGGGGAACAGAAGGTTGATTGGCGAAAACAGGCACATAGAGACACGAACGTGTCGACGACGCGTTAGTGTTCCACGCGCGCCTTAAAGAGATGTCAGCAAAGCAGAGGGGTCTTGCAGGGCCACCGCTTCTCGGGGTGAAGGGCTATACACTCCTCCTTGCTTCACCCAGAGCGGGGGAAGTTATTTGAAGATTTCCCATCCACAAAAAAAAATACCCTCTCTCTTCCACTACGTAGAAGTACCCAAGCTCGTCTGTTTTTTTGCGAACGTGTAATCTTTAAAGAACTTCCCCCGATCTGGGCGGAACGGGGGTAAGTGTCAAACTTGTACTGACTAAAATACCCATCTATGTTCTTTCTGTCGCCTTTTATGTTCCGGGGCCGCGGTTTTTCTTTCGAACAACCCGCAACCCCGGCAGGAAAAGAGAGGGCTTACCACGTATTCCGTGCCTACCTAAACAACGCGCTATGCTTCCACGTTGATTAACCGCCAGTCTCAGGGATTTATTGCCGGCTCCTCTATCTGGGTTCATTTTTTCACAACTCCAAAGGCCTCGAGATTTGTGTATCCACGCATTCTCGAGATAAAGAGTCTTGACAGAAAAACAGACGAACAACAAAATGATCCTAAAAGTATCCCATTTTTTTCTTTGGAGATCATCATCTACCCAGCCTATGCCTAACCATGTTTAGGTCGGCTTGAATGCAGCGGAATACCAATATTTTACATGCAGCGACTGCCTATCTTACCTCCACAACCCAGTTAGTACTGGGTAATACGATACCCCTTAGTAAGACTGGTTGTCAGACTTTCGGGACAGTGACTACCTGTAACGACTGTCAAAGATCTACAAATGACAGTCGAGACCAACGAAGCGTGGCTGTGTGTGTTGCTGATGGATCTTCTGTAATTTTGTGGTAAAGCTCACAAATACAATGTTTATAAGAATATTTATGAAAAGATAAAGGGGACAAATTTCAAAGTGGAGTACGTGCTGTCTTGCGTCTATTTTGAGACCGCAGCTATTCGTGATGATAAAGGACAAGGACGAAGAACCAGGCGGTAACTTGTTGGTCCTGTCAACTATTATACGAGCTGTTATCCGCGGCTTCGCCTGGACGCTGAAATTTATCTCAAGGGAATATTGTACCTAGGGTTGCGGGTTGTCCGAAAGAGATACTGCGGCCCCGAAACAACGGCCGCAGAAAGAACATGGCTGGGTTTTAGTCAGTAAAAGTCAGACACTCCCCCCGCTGAACCCAGAGCGGGAAAGTTATTGGCGCTTTCCCAGTTAAAAAAAAGGTCAAACAATAAATAATCTTCTTAACAGATAACACAACACGGTATGAATTGGCTACTAACCGCTTACTATACTAATTATCGAAAAACAAATCGTATGCTCATTCCAACCCGACAAAGAGAAGATAAAACTTAGAAGTCAGAATAAAACTAACTAATTCTTATCTATTAATTTGTTTATAAAGAATAAAAATATAAATAGACAGTCTACGATTTAACATAAAATTGAAAACCGAACAACAGATAACGTTTATTTAAATACTTAGCTTTAAATAGTGCTTTCGCAAATGACGTTTTAAGTCTAGACTTATTCGTGGTTGGTTGCCAACAAACAAATATCTGGCGATCAAAAGTGCGTACACGGGGTTCAGTAGCACCAAAAAATATATTAACAATGTTTTTAAAGCTTACTCGTGTTTTTAACACTTAAAAGCAAAACTAAATTTGTTTTTCATAGCATGTTAATGAAAAACAAAGTAACGGCTGCAATTTGACGATATAGTCCCGCATCTCAATAACTGATAATCCAATCTTATACCTACAATCTAGATTACGTTTAAAAAAAATAGATTATACAAATATGAGTTTTTCTTTTTTATTTATTCCCTTTAGGAATAAGAGGCGAGGGCACAATTGTAACGATCTTAAAAGCAATTATCTCATTAACCATCAATTTAAGATCTAAGGATCTTTGAATCTATAAGGGTTTCCCATTCTTGCCATTTGGCAACGGAGCCTTAAGAACTTAAGTGAGAAAATACGAATTCGCAGTTCCCGTGTGAAGTTATGGCTTAATGCGGTATGCAGTTCTTTGCGGGTTGTTCGAAAGAAATACCGCGGCCCCGGAACGTAAAGGGCAATAGAAGGAACATGGGTGGGTTTTAGTCAGTAAAAGTCTGACACGCCCCCCGCTCCCCGCGGGGGAAGTTATTTGATGATTTCCCACCCAAAAAAAAAATGCAGTATGCAAATAAAGAAACTTATATTTTGTTCTACAAAAATAAGTAAGTACAAATTTCCCATTGCTACTAAAATAATATAATTATTACAACTAGCGGCCCGGTACGTGCTTCGCTACGCATTTACAAAAAATGTGATGCAGCGCCATCTGCCGGACTGATTTGTGAATCTAAACCATCCAGGGCGCCACTCAAACGCATACAGAAAAAATCATTTAAATCAGTCAAGCCGATACAGAAATATACTCACTTCGATTCTGCACTAAATTCGCAAAATGTATAGTTTTTTAGGCACACTTCAAAACTCTTCTCAAAATACTCAGTACCTTTTAATTTAATATTTGATCCAGCACATGGTCTACAATAACACAATGATAACAAAACTTTTTTTTAATTTGATCGCAGCGCTAACTGTCGGGACAGACTAAAATTAAAATTCGAATATTATTTAAAATTTGACACTGCGATGGTAGCGCCGTCTGTCGGATCCAATGTAAAACATTCCAAAATCAACAACTACTAATAAATTAAAAATTAATTAAAAAAACATTGTCCAGCGGACAAAATTGTGAATCTAAACCATTCCCAGATCCCCTTGAACACACGCAAAAAATTTCATCAAAATCGGTCCAGTCGTTTGAGAGAAGTTCAGTGACATACACACTCACAGAAGAATTATATATATAAAGATATCATCCATATACATAAGTAGAAAAATATGTTTTATGTATACGACAAACTACCGAAGCAATACAGATAATTACTAACTTTTGCCCGTAGCTTCGCTCGCGTTAAATTCGGGGTAACACAGTTCCCCTTTCCTGTTTTACAGGTACGTGCTACCTGTAGTTTTTACCCTTTTTTTTTGGGGTGCGAAATCATCAAATAACTTCCCCCGCTCCCCTGGGCGGTGCGAGGGGGCGTGTCATACTTTTACCGACTAAAACCCACCCATGTTCCTTCAATTGCCCTTTACGTTCCGAGGCCGCGGTATCTCTTTCGAACAACCCGCAACACAGGGGCTTGCCAGGCGGAGGCCCTAGCAAGCCCCTCTGCTTTGCTGACTCTCTTCGAGGCGCGCGTGAAACACGAACGCGCCGTCGACACGGCCTGTCGTCAATAGACGGACGGACGGTGAGCTACCAATTGCTCACCGTCCACAGGCCCGCATCTACGGTGGCCGGGAGTCGACGCGCGGCGCCCGGCGCCCGGGGCGTCTCCCGCGGCGGCTGGGTTGGTTTGAGGTTCTCTCCCTCAAACGCCCGGCCACCTCCTTTGCTAGCATTACTGCTTCGCAGAAAGAGGTGACCGCTTCCCATTCCCTCTCGCTCCGGACCATGGACTGAACCAGGGCCGGACGCGAGAGATCGCCGCCGCTGATCGCCTCATACGCTGGGCAGACCGCCACTGTGTGCTCCAGCGTGTCCTCCGGGCGATCGTCACAATGGTGACACAAAACAGGTTCGGGAAACGCCCGGGGTTTCCTCCCGCCCGATTATGTGTAGGAACCTCCCGAAACTGTATTTATTATTCTTTTTTTTACCCTTCGAATTTCGATTATAATTGAGAATTTTGATAATCGACCCACATTGGCGAAGAAATCTCGTAAGAAACATACAATTTTTTTTTTATTGAAAACCTATTTTTTTAAGCAAAAAGCTGATAGCTCAGGGAGAGCTATCTATATACCGAGCAACACGTGTGTGTGTGTATTTATTACTGAAAAATTCATAAATATCATTACAGAATCTGTTTTTAACAAAATGTCGGGTTTTTAGTTTTACATTATCCTATTTTGGGCTTTTCAGATTCAGACAATAATGCGATTGCTCGGGTCTTTAATCAATCAAATTGTATCACTAAAAAAATACACTTTATTAACATATTTACCCCCCCCCCCCTACCCACTCATCTTTTTTAACCTAATTTAATTTTAAGAACGACCCATAACAATACTTAGAGATCATTCAACCGAAAGCATTTTGGAGGGAACTCGTTATATTTTTTTATAAGTAGTTCAAGCACAAACCACAGATTGCATCAGCATTCCGTCACGCCATGTACAAAAAAGGTTTTATTGTAAACGAGTGAGCAGTCATGCTGCCTTCGATGAGTCACTGACTAGTTTAACCGTTGGAATATGTATAAAAACTAGTATTAATAATCCTAGATATTAACAGTTAATCACATTATAATTATAAAGGCAAAAGTTTGTTTGTATGTGTGTGTTTGTTTGATGCCTTTTCACGCATAAACATCATCAGGACCATTGTGGACAACATTTGGTGTGTAGATAAGCTTTTTATTCCGCTCAACGTCGTCAGTGCAAACGCGGGTCACATTTAGGATTCTATATAACAAATACATTGCTTAGTTATATAGAATCCGCTTAGTTATATAGTTCTTGTCTAGTTTTATAGTTCTGCTTAGTTATATAGTTCTTACGGATGACAATACTAACTGGGTTGTCATAGGTAGTCGCTCCATGTAAACACTGGTATTCAGCTGCATCTAAGTACTTTGACTGGAAGCTGAGCCCAACATAGTTCTCAAAAGCCCTGGCTGGTAAATCGGACCCTGTTTCCAACGCACGTGGGCTACCTATTTTTAATATTTTAAAATGTACGACGAAATATTAAAGGGCATGCAAATTAAATTGAAATAATACTAGCCTATTACTCAGACCCACTGTTGGTAACATCAAAGACATCTGTGAAGGAAAACATCGTGAAGAAACCTGGACTTAAAATTAATGTAAAAAACTGAAATAGACATCTCTTTGAGGCGCGCGTGGAACATTAACGCACCGTCGACACGGCCTGTCGTCAATAGACGGACGGACGGTGAGCTACCCATTGCTCACCGTCCACAGGCACCCTATCTTGAGGAAGCATGGTATTCAATGTTTGTGCGTTCTCTGTTTGAGAAGAGCCTCTAGGCTTATTAAGATAAATTCCTAGATTAACTGATTGGTCTACATCAGGCCCATGCAGTGTCCGTAAAGCTCCTTACTCTGCCATGACCTCGTTAGTGAGAAGCACTACAGGTTTGCGCCAGTTCTCTTTGCTCATTAGCCAAGGAGAGCGAGGTGAGGCCCTAGTCCCTTGTCCACCACAACCACATCTTGATGCATCTCCCCGTCGGATTCTAAGAAATATTCCCTGAGACTGCATATTTCACGTTTGTGCACTCTACCGAAATTCTTCAAAGACTATGAAGTCTAAAATTGGCTTCAATACCACATAAAAACAGAAATACAAAACGCTTTCGTGGTTTACATAAACTGAATGCTTTATTAGTTTCACGCAAATCTGCTGAAACGTAAACAAAAACATTGGCGGCTGAGAGTCGGGTCTATAAATAAATATAAGTACTAATTTATTGTTTAGTTTGGTGTACTGCAAAACCAGTTAAAGTTGACTTCTTCGGGAGTTCGGGACGCGGTCAGAAAAGCTTTAGACCAGCTGTCAGCTCATTAGTTTCACCTTTAAGTGGTCACTTTCTCAACAACTAAAGTCCAAACTTAAGATTTGTCAGCGAGCGAAGGAGCGCAGTATATTATGTGTCAAGCGATCATGGGTTCTAAAATGGCGGCTTTAGCATAATCATAAAGGATAAAAATATGAATTACGTTAAGATTCTTAAAATGGTCACATTCGTGGTCAATATTGTGAATTGTCAGTTTGTGACCACCCTACTTCCTACTATTAATATCCTAACTAATATTATAAACGCGAAAGTTTGTATGGATATTTGTTACTCTTACACGCAAAAACTACTGAATGGATTTTAATTAAACTTTACAATAATATAGCTTATACATCAGAATAACACATAGGCTACAATTCTAAAAGATATTATTGTATACTACACTGTATTTTTTGCCCTTGCGCCTTATTTATTGTAATAGCAAAGCTAAGTTTTACCCTTTCTTCCCTCTTTCTCCCACATATCTCACTTTAAAAAAAAAAGTTAGAAATGAGTTTGCATTGAAAAATACCAATATAAAGCTACGCTATTTGAGCTATAGGAACTAAGCAAAAGGGTAAGTGTCTACGTCGACGCGGATGAAACCGCGTGGAGAAAAGCTAGTAGTTTATGAATAAAGGAAATAGTCAATAAAAATCTAAAGAACACACACATCTAGCAGATGAATACGACAATGTTTAATATTTGATTTGATGTTTAATTGTTTACACATATCATGAGGACGCATAAATAAGTTGTCCGCCATCTTTGGCAGTCCGCCATATTGGATTCGAGATGACTTCACTTTTCTGATCATACGTTGACATTCAAACTAATTTTTAATTTAATCTCAATGAAAGCTAATAAATTTACATTTGGTTAGTATACCACACAACTTAGAAACTAGTGTTAGTACTTAGGTACATCTACCAGAAAAATAAAAAAAGTTGAGAGGTGTCAAGGGACACCCGGATGGAACGAAGTTCCTATTATTGTCTGTATAAAATCTCTACTTACCTAACTCCATCAGCAATATCCGGAACTTGTGCAGAAATACTGTCAGGATTCATTATTATTATTTATTATGTACAAAAAACCTGTATACACTCAACAAAAAAAAAATTGCGAGGTGTCAAGGGACTCCCGGATGGAACGAAGTTATTATTTATTAGGTATGTACATACAAAAAACCTGTATACACTCAACAAAAATAAATTCAATGCGAAATAGAAATGATTATTTTTCCGACCCAAATATCGACCAATAGAATTGCACCATTCGACGTCACGTGGTACAACCTACATGGTATTATACTGATAATTTTTTGAAAATTTTCTCTGGTCGTTGCTATGCATAAAAAACAAAACATGATCCAGTCAAATTAACCACACGTCAAACTGACAGGTTGAATTCAATTGTGAAAATTGGAGATTTTGCATGAAAATGAGTCGATTTGGAGTTTGTGCAATTCTATTGGCCGACATTTGGGACGGAAAAATAATCCCCCGAATACCACACGAGCTTCAAAATTATCTGGCATTTCCCGATAGGTTCCTCGTCAAGTTTTTCAGGAAAAATCACTCGCGCTTCGCGCTCGTGATTTTTTAACCTGAAAAACTTGACTCCTTCATTTGTTTGCAACGAACCTATCGGGAAATACCCGATAATTTTGAAGCTCTTGTGGTATTATAAGTGAAAATATCTGGCTTGCTTTCTATGAGAGAGAGAGAGAGAGACAGAGAAATATGCGCACGCCGCACAGATTACAATAGCTTACTATAGCAAAAAGTGTCGTTACAACTTTTCGTGAGAACTTTTTCCGTCTAGCCCCCTTTCACAACGCGCGATAAGGAACTTCGTTCCAACAAAACAGTTGTAAATTATACGTCACACTTACATTTAGGCGTATCCAATTCCCCAGTGTGGTGCTGTCCCACCTATACGCTATAGTGGGTAGGACATTGTTGGGGCTGCCGCTAATATGGACTCTGATTATTTACCTATTAAAGCAATTTCCTGTAGTTCTAAGAGGCTGCGGACTTTTTGTACAGACACGACCTAGGTACCATCACAGGATACCGTAATTTTTAATCAAATATTTATTGGTAGCTGATATCCGACACAAGACACGAAAGTGTCCACGTTTGCGTAGCGCCTTAGAATATAAAAATCACACAAACTCAGACTGCATTCCGTCCCGGCCCCGTCGCAGAGGCCCGCCGCGAAATTCCGTTTTAAAAATTAAAGCCTGACCCTTGCTATAATAGCCAACCTGCGAGTTGAGCTAGTAGTTTTAAAAGTCACTGCTGGGGTGATTGTAGAATGCGATTGTGTCCCCGCACCCCAGCCAGAAGTGACGAGAAGGAACACCGTGTGGTTTTAGTCAGTAGGAGTGTGACCCCCTTCGCCATGGCGAAGAACAACCAACGAGGATCTCCACATGTAGAAAAAAAAGAATCTGAACAATTGACTGTATGCTGCGTGGCGCGAATTCAATCCCCGTTCGGATCCGGCTGTTTGTATTGAGATTAAATGTTTGTAAACGCACCCAGGATGCATGCGATATTCCTAGTGTGGGGGCAATGTGATTATGATGTCACTTTTAATAGTTTTTAACCTATTGTAAAATTTAATATTTGCATACCAAATTTAATACTAGAATGTAAATGGCCACATCAACGTTAAGATTGACTTGTACACATTGTAGCAAATAAATTATTCTCTTTATTCATTTTTCATACTTATAAATACATTTATAAACATTTCTTAAAAAAAATATAGTAAATCTTTTAAAAATATAAAAATAGGTTTGCGCCGGTATCGGGAGCAGGGTCCAAGCACTGGTGGTTAGGCCTCCAGAGACCTCCTCACAATGCGGGCCGTATCGAGGTGTACTGCCTTCTGAATCAGGCCCTTAATCCAACCGCCTAAGGAGAGCTTTAAGAGATTGGCCGTAACTACTATCGGCACAATGACAGCCGAGCTCACATTCTTAAAAAAGAAAAATAATCGTGATCTAATGATCTTCAATTTCTTCAACAGGGCATGAACCCTCGGCTCGCCTTCGCCATCATATCCTCGGCATGCTGGTCTGCCTTTCAACATGGATACAACACAGGAGTGCTGAATGCACCACAAGCTGTAAGTACCAAGTTTCATCTCACTCCGTTCTTAAAAGCTCTTCATCATCTTCCTACCGTTTTTTTATTTATTTTTTTGGGGTGGGAAATCATCAAATAACTTCCCCCGCTCTGGACGGAGCGGGGGGGAGTGTCACATTTGTACTGACTAAAATCAACCCATGTTCCTTCCCCTTTCGAAGAACCCGCAACCCCGGCAGGCGGACGCCCTGGCCTCTGCTTTGTTGACATCTCTTTGAGGCGCGCGTGAAACACTAACCCGCCGTTGACACGGCCTGTCGTCATTAGACGAACGGACGGTGAGCTACCCATTGCTCACCGTCCACAGGCCCGCATCTACACTGGCCGGGAGTCGTCTCGCGGCGCCCGACGTCCGGGGCGTCTCCCGCGGCGGCTGGGTTGGTTTGAGGTTATCTCCCTCAAACGCCCGGCCACCTCCTTCGCTAGCATGACTGCTTCGCAGAAGGAGGTCTTCCTACCCTTTGTCCCATGTTTTTTGGGGTCTGCGCAATACGTTTTCAGGGGTCCATATCTCAAAAGGAAAAATACTGAACTTTTATTCAGATTAGGGTTCCGTTTTAGGTTTTGCTTTGTTGTCCGTCTTTCTAGCTGTCTGTCTGTCTATCTGTCAAGACCCTATATGACGGGAGCGCGTGGAGTAACAGAATTAAAATTAAAGCCATATACTCAACTGTGTAGTCTTTGTCCTGTGAAAAAAAAACCCTCTAACTCCAAGCAGTCAAAAGATATGGCTGTTTATGTTGCTAGTTTGTACGGAACTCTAGGTGCGAGAGTCTGACTCGCTCTTGACCGGTTCCTTCTCTTCCTTTTCAATCGCTTGAATCACTTTGTTGTCTGTCCGTCTCTCAAGATCCATTATCTAGAAAACGCGTGGAGTCAACGAGTTCTAATTAAAACCTTAATCCCAAGTCTGTGGTCCATTGGAGCATTTGTTTGGGTGGTGCTACATCCTGCATCCAAACCTGGATCTATTTCGTCTATTTCACGGATGAGAAACTAAATTTTATGCTAAACATATAAAGCATTACCCACCGATGAGAAAGGGCAATGCCGAGTTGGCTTCTTTCATTAGTTCAACAAATACGACAAAGTACGTCTCCATTTTTGGACAAAAAAATTAAACATTTATTTTCAGGCATCTTAGGCCCATCGATAAATACCTTACAGACAATCCAATCATATAACTAATACAATTCCTGTTAGTAAATAAATCCTTAACAACTATGTTAGTAGGGTGATTCTTTGAACCACCGTTTTGACAATATTTTCATTGAAGAACATAAGAAAGTAATGTCCTATTGAAATATCTTTTGCAGGTGTTATGTAAATAGTTAATATCTATCGTGGCCTTATATTGCTAATGCGATTTATTTAAACAAATATTATATAAGTTTGCAGATAATAGTCAATTCTAATTAATCTGCTGTGTCCCAACATCGGTTTTTGTTAAATAATTTTGTTTCCTGTTACCAATTGTCAAAATACAAAAATAATTGTAAGTTGTATCGATATTTGAATGTTTATTTCTTAATATTATCAAACTAAAATTCAAGATACTTGTAAATTCTCGTAATAACAATACTTTAAAAATTGACCCCGAGTAAAATGATCATTCGTCTGGCGCATCTTTGCCGCGCATGAATTCAACGTAAACATCAAGTATTCCATTTAATAAAATCGACTCGTGATTGGCTGCGCCAGTCATCGCCGATCCGTGGCGTGTAGTGGTCGTGCGTCGCGTGTATTTGGCGAAAAAGTGCGATTGAAACCCGTCGTCTGGCGATTGTAAGGTAAGCGGCATAATTAATCTGTCTTAATTTATGAGTTGTGCATATGTCCTTATGTTTTGTTATAAAACCAAAGTGTGTTATCAGGTTGTTTATTTACATTTATTACACTATTACTTTTGTAAGTTTATAAATAAAAGAGCAGAGTTTAATTAGCTTCAAATTCCTAATTTATCTGGCTCGCATTAGTCTGGTTTTATCTGGCTCTTAAGGCCAGATGAATTTAGATGTCCAGATAAATTAGATTTCTTTTCATGGATGAACCTCATACGAACTTAGTTATGAAGTAATAAAAAAATAAACTTTATAGTGTTAATATTACTCAGTCTATTTAGTGATAGACCACAGTTTTTACAGTTTATTACACGCAACTTTGGTAACTGACGTCCGATTAGTGGCACACTGATGTAGACTGAGCGCGAAAGTGGCAGTTTATGATTTTTGTTCATATCTTGGGTTAGACTGGATTTTACCTATCCACTTTTCATTTTTATAATAAAACCTCATTTCCTAGTTTCAGATCTATATTAAGAATCACGATGGCAAAACCAAAGAAACAAACAAGAGAAGAAACACTTCGAAAAAAGAGGCTCGCAGAGAAGAAGAGATTCTGAGTTATGGGCAGAACAACAAGAAAAGAATATAAAAAGCTACTTACGTAGAAAGAAACAAAAGAAACAGCTTCCAATAAATGAAATGCCTTCGAACAACGACTACAGAGAAAGAGATGGAGAACAAATTTTAAGACTTATTGTCTAAAAAAGAAGTAAGAAAAAAGAACAGCGGTTTTACTTGAACACTCCACCACAAAGTCCCAACATTTTGTCAGATACTGACATTTTATCCGATTTGATTACAGTGAGAATTATGCAGTCAAATGTAATAACGAAATTCAGGCATACCATTTTGGTGGTAGACATAAACAGTTAACTTTACACACTTCAGTTATATATTACCTAGACGATAAGAAGATACAGCAAGTACAATCATTTTGTACGGTGAGTGAGTGCCTTCGTTATGCCATATCAGCAGTATGGGCCCACTTAGTACCTATCCTTGAGTATATAGGTGAAACAAAGACAGGCATTCATACTGTACATTTTATTTCTGATTCTCCCTCTAGCTTGTGTAGAAATAAAAAAGTTTTTCATTTAATTTCTTATTTGCACATATACCTGAGCTCAATCAGAACCATTTCGTGGAACTACAGTGAGTCTGGCCATGGAAAAGGTGCCCCCGATGGAGTAGGTCCTCTTATTAAAAGAACTGTAGATCGAGCTGTTTCTCAAGGCCAAGATATAAAAGATCTGGATGATTTTTTAAATATCATGAAGCAAAACTTAAAAAAAAAAACTATATTGCGAACTGTTTCTGAGTATGATATTAGTGCGAAAATTGAGTTGCATTGATCAAGATTGTCTTAATCAAACCGTTAGTTGCAACCACATGAATCATCTTGGGTTTTATCGCTTAGAAGAAGTTTCTCATATCTTGTCAGTCACACCGCTAGTGAATTCAACAAGACAACTGAGCTAAATTGGTGAATCTTTTGGACAATGAGTAATGAAACAAATTAACACCAAGATATTAGCGGAACGCCTAACAAAACAGTAAATAAAGAAGGGATCAGTTTGTCAGATATTGATTAGACCACCTTAATACGGAACTGCTCACATAGTGAAAGTAAATCATCAGGAATAAGTAATACACAAGGTGCCATTGAAAAATAATCGACAGTGATGAAAAAACATGAAGCTAAAGGAGAAGGGATCAATAGAGCAGATCGATGTATTGAATCTATAGGAGATGTATTCGATAACATATATCTCAAGTTAGTGAAACCTCTTTTAAATTAGGACTGATTTTGATTCTCATGAATATCATTATTATTAAGTGTTTAGTTTTCAACGAAGATTTTACTGTTTTTATTATAAGTAGTTACAAGGGGTTTAGTTTAAAATCAAGATCTTTGCTTTTTCTGCTGTATGTTATTAAGAGTTTTGTTTTAAAAGAAGATTATTTTAAAGTTTCCTCAATTGAAAATGAAGGCTGAATTATATTGCATTTATTACCTTTTTAAGAACATTACTACTCGTTAGTGCAGCCGTAGGACTAGGATTAGTATGACTAAGATTTTATGATTATACTAGCTTTTGCCCGCGGCTTCGTTCGCGTTAAATTCGGACACACACACACACACACACACACAGTACCTGCTACCTGCAGTTTCTGCCCTTGCGCCTTATTGATTTGTAATAGCAACGCTAAGTTTTTCCTTTTCTTCCCTCGTTCTCTCTCATATCCCACATTTTTAATAAAAAAATTCCCAACTATCTCTGTACCAAATTTCATCAAAATCGGTTTAGCCATTAAAGCGTGAAGAGGTGACAAACAAACAAACTCACTTTCGCTTTTATAATATTAGTAAGGATTTTAAAGTGTTTGTAAGAATTTTCTTTGAAACGAAAGATGACTGACGAAATTGTAATTTAATACTCAACTTAATTAATGTTTAATAGGACCAAAAATTTCACTGTTATTTTTAAATTGCAACTGTGATTATGAATGTTTAATTAATAAATCTATTGAAAATAAAGGGACATTATCATTTATCTGCATGATTCAAATTAATCTGGCGCAAAGTCTCATTATTCTGCTTTTTTCATAATTAATCTGGCTGATCAATTAATCAGCACGTTCTAAATCGTAAGCCACTGGGTGCAAATGAGTGCCTTTGACATATGTTTTTACATTTAGTGACTCGGACAAATTAAAATACTAACTGAGATTATATTGTACAAAAATAATTAAGCCATACCAATGAGTCAAATTCCCTCGGTTTTAAAGAATCACCCAGTAGCACTTCACTGCACTATGTCAGTGCGCGTTCATGTGGCACTTGTCCGTGGAAGCGCCGGAACACCACTCCCTGGGGCCAAAAGCCCTCTTCCAAGACGAGGTGCAGATAGCACGTCGGTACTCGCAGCACAAACGCCTTAGAGCTGACATTGCGACGCAACTCTAACAACTGCACTCTCGCTACGTAAAAATTGAGCTTTTGGCGTACGTACTCAACAATGCCCTCCGCCGTAGTGGTGTAGTGTAGGCGGGAGATGTACACCGGAGTGTTCGGCTTAGCGACTCTTATGGTGACGTTTGGCTCCGATGGAGACGTGCCGCAGCGGTTCTTGTATATACTCTTTCATTCCACGATGTGCTCTACAGATCTCAAACTTTCCATAATTATTTCCAGGTAATATCAGAATGGCTTCAAAAAGACGTTTTAACGGGCACCAATACTTCACTGCTGGCGGTTGACGACCCGAAAGTAACGACAGTCTGGTCCATAGCTGTCGCGATATACTGCGTCGGGGGAATGATCGGAGGTATCATTACTGGAGTTGTGGCAGACAGGTAAGCCAAGTTAAATCAGGACTTAAATGGGTGAATATCCCAGGCGCTAATTTTACGTGTCCACGTTGAGAATCATGGTGTAAAATGATGGGATGTTTCTTAATTTTTTTTCTAGTGAACTACTTAACTTATTCCACTTAGGGCCACAATTTTTTTTTAAATAGGCTTACCTATGGAGGCTAGGAAAAATAAATAACTTTAAAATTCAAGTTTGGTGGCTTGTCCTAGCTCTATTTTTTGATATAAATGTATTTACCAAAGGAACAATTTAAAGTGAAGTAAAAAACAAATTATTTCATTGGTAAATGCATATGACACACTATCTAAAAACATCTAAATCATATTATAAAATTGATGTTAAAAGCACAGGATACTCGATTCAAGTTTGTCCTAGCAAAAATCATAATTTTGGTAGCACTTTTTCAATTTACATTATCATGAAGATTCGTGCGTGTGCGATCAATCGCTTTTTATGTTCTGTATTTCTCAGTCGTGCGCGGGAAGTGGCGCGTAACAGGTCTGTGCTTAGTGCTGTAATTGCTCGCCAAAAACGAAGTATTCATCTTGGGTCGAACAGGGGACAAGAATTTGTCAATTTTGGTGGATCGATTTGCTGGTGATTTTTTAGTGTTTTAATAGTAAGCTACGTATTGTAGGTAGTGATTTGGGTAACTTATTTATCAGTGATATTTATTCTTTTGTATCTTAATAACTGTTTTATTAAGATTTTTTTTATGCCTGGTTTCAATTTTGGTGGTTCAATTTTGGTGGCTTTGGTGGCGATTTTCACCACCAAAATTGAAAATAAGCCACCAAAATTTAAGTATGTACTGTTTATATATTATTTGTACATATAAAGACAGTTTTTCACTACACATTGTTCATTTATATGTATACGTTACTATTCTATTTGTTTCTGTTCTGTTTGTTCTATTTATTAAAGTGCACATGCCATGCTATTTTTCTGCACTACTCTAAGGTCGACTGGCAATGGCTACTGAGACTGCACACCTCTCGGTTATGGAAGGTCTTCGCGTTAAATAGGCCTCGACCCGCGCACTTCCGAGGGATGTACAGTCTGATTACCGATGAATTCGGGTGATGCATCCAGTTTGCGTTTAGCAGTGTATGGACTCTCCTATCCAGGGCATCAAGTTCAGTCTGAGTCCATTTAAGTATGCCGAAAGAGTAGGTACAATAAAACCGTATTATAATTAGTATTATTATCGTTTATTTATTTGTATACATATTTTTTTATATTTTTACATATTTCTTATCAAAAACATATAAAAATAGTAGCCCACCGGTATCGGGAACAGTGTCCAAGCTACCGGCAGTCAAGGCTCCAGAGAAAGGAACCTCCTACCAATACGAGCCCTGTCCAGGAGTACCGCTTTCTGTATCAAGCCCTTGATCCAGCTGCCTAACGAGAGCCTTCTCAGGTGTTGGTCGAGGCTCTTGGCAATTAAGCCATTGGCTGTAACGACTATCGGCACAATGATCGCTGAGTCCACGTCCCACATGTCGACAAACTCGCGAGCCAAGTCAATATACTTGATTTGTTTATCTTTTTCGGCTTCCACAAGGTTCTCGTCATGTGGGACCGTTATGTCAACAATCATTGCGCGCCGCTCTGATCGATCCACCACCACATCAGGTTTATTTGCTACAA
Source organism: Ochropleura plecta (assembly GCA_905475445.1). Classification (NCBI taxonomy): domain Eukaryota; kingdom Metazoa; phylum Arthropoda; class Insecta; order Lepidoptera; family Noctuidae; genus Ochropleura; species Ochropleura plecta. The sequence continues at coordinate 5,985,583 of FR997751.1, forward strand.
TAGTCCTGTCAGTGATGATGGATCGATCCCTATACAATTACGTGTACAATTATAAATACTTATTTAAGTATTAATTATTTTAATATTACATGTTTTTTTGTAATAAAGACGAGACAAGGTTCATGTTTAAAAACTATAATATCTTTTCTTTATATATTTTACGGTTTAATATTGTTATTTAATCATGTTTTATTTTAGAGTTTATTATGTTTTACTTTCTTAGTTTTGCTGAGAAAAATTTTGTAGTATGGCAGGTAATTTTGTTCAAAATAAAAAGTTTTTTTTTTTAAGTCTACCCTCATAGTTCTCATTACGAGTTCATCAGATAAATAATAAATATTGTGGTACTTACTACCGATGACCGCAAGAAAGTATGGCAAGGCAAGGAGCTTCACGGGCGCTTTTACCGGGCTCTTCATGGGCCCGATGTAAATTTTCTAGCATCCGTATCCTGGCTACGATTCAGCGACCTTTTTGGGGAAACTGTAGATTTTGTCTGTGCGATTATGGACGAAGTTATGTTGACGAACAACTACCGGAAATATATTATGAAGGATGGGACGGTTGATGTGTGTCGGGCATGCCACCATGTCACCCATCCGGGTGAGTCCATCGGACATATTATTTCTGGTTGTCCTCGTCTAGCTAACGGCGAGTACTTGCATAGGCACAAGCACAACCAAGTAGCTAGGATTATTCATCAGCAACTTGCCTTGAAATATAATCTTGTGGAATCTGAGGTACCGTACTACAAGTATGTGCCCGACCCAGTTCTCGAGAAAGACCATGTCACGCTGTACTGGGATCGGTCTATCATTACTGACAGGACTATTGTCGCCAATAAGCCTGACATAGTGGTGATAAGATGTAATCACCCCGCATGACGAGACCTCGTGAAAGCTGAGAAAGAAAAACAACTAAAATATCTCGACTTGGCACACGCGGTTGTTGACATGTGGAATGTGAACTCGGCTATCATTGTGCCGATTGTCGTAACGGGCAATGGCTTGATTGCCAAGAGCCTCGACGAACATCTGTCGAAGCTCTCCTTAGGCGGTTGGATCAAGGGCCTGATTCTGAAGGCAGTTCACCTCGATACGGCTTGTATTGTGAGGAGGTTCCTGTCTCTGGAACTTCGGTACCGGTAGCTTCGACCCTGTTCCCGATACCGGTGGGCTACTATTTTTTGTATTTTTAAATGTTTCTTTTTTATTTTCTGTTTTTATTTAGAAATATTTAAAAAAATATATTAAAATGTATTTAACTGAATAAACGAAATATTATTATAACAAGACTGAGTTTTATTAACTGATGGAGTTTTTTGGTCATTGAGCTTTATCAGTGAGATTTAAGTTTGTGACAAAAACTGATTTTTAATGTATTGTTTTAAGCACTTTCAATTTTGGTGGACCAATATCAATTTTGGTGGTCAACTTTCAATTTTGGTGGACAATTTTCAATTTTGGTGGCTACACTAATCTTTGAACTCAAATATCTCAAAAAGTTACCAAGATATTTTCGGACCTCATGAAGATTCCTAAAGCTTGAACCTTCTATTTTTGTCCTAGGTCAATAGTTTCACGAAAAGTTAAGAAAAAATTTTGCCACCAAAATTGACAAAAATATGGACTTGTTGATATTCACCCAAATGGACCAAGAGATATTTATTTATTTACTAGCTTTTGCCCGCGGGTTCGCTCGTGTTAAATTCGGGGTAACACAGTTTCCCTTTCTTGATTTGCAGGTACCTGCTACCTGTAGTTTTTGCCCTTGCGCCTTATTTATTGTAATAGCAATGCTAATTTTTCCCTTTTCTGTGGTGCGGGACGCGGGTCTGTGGGCGTGAGCAATGGGTAGCTCACAGTCCGTCCGTCTATTGACGTCAGTGTTCCACGCGCCTCAGAGATTTCAGCAAAGCTAAGGGGCCTGCCAGGGTCCCTGTAGTTTTGCCCTTGCGCCTTATTTATTGTAATAGCAATGCTAATTTTTCCCTTTTCTTCCCTCTTTCTCCGTTACATGTCAGGGAGAAATTAGTGTTAAGTTAGACAGTAGCGTTAATCGCGACTTAAATGGTGAGGAATAAATTATGATGTAATTATTTGGTACATACCTAATCGTTACTAATATCCTTACTAATATTATAAAAGCGAAAGTGAGTTTGTTTGTTTGTTACCTCTTCGCGCTTTAATGGCTAAACCGATTTTGATGAATTTTGGTACAGAGATAGTTGGGAACCAGGAGACGGACATAGGCTAATATTTTTTTAAAAAGAGTGGGCTATGAGGGAGAACGAAGGAAGAAAAGGAAAAACTTAGCGTTGCTATTACAAATCAATCAGGCGCAAGAGCAAAACTGCAGGTCTGCTTGGTGTGTTATACCGAATTTAACGCGAGCGAAGCCGCGGGCGAAAGCTAGTCTATTATAAAAGCAAAAGTGAGTTTGTTTGTTTGTAACGTCTTCACGCCTAAATGGCTTAACCGATTTTGATGAATCTTTGATACAGAGATAGTTGGGACCCTGGAGACGGCCATAGGCTAATTTAAAAAAAAAAGTGAGGAAAGGGGGAGAAAGAGAGAAAAGGGGGAAAACTTAGCTTAAAACTACAGGTTAAAACTACAGGTACCTGCAAATCAGGAAAGAGGAACTGTGTTACCCCGAATTAAACGCGAGCGAAGCCACGGGCAAGAGCTAGTCACATCTAATTTCTTAATCTTAGTCTAGTTAAATACGGTTGTTCATCAGAATCCACAAATCAGGCTTACTATTTGTTACAGGTTCGGCAGAAAAGGCGGACTGCTATGGAACAACTCACTGGCGTTAATAGCAGCTATATTGGAAGGTCTTTCGAAAGTTGCCAATTCTGCTGAGATGCTTATTTTAGGAAGGTAAGGTTTTAATCACTAACCTCCTCACTTTACTACATACAGGGTTCGTGTTATTGAGTTTTCCATTAGGAAGTTCACAGGAGCAGCCCGAGTTTTGGAAGCATTTTTTGGGGTGGTAAATCATCAAATAACTTCCCCCGGTCTTTGCGGAGCGGGGGGGACTGCTGACTTGTACTGACTAAAACCCACCCATGTTCCTTCTACTGCCCTTTATAACCTTGTCCATTTTTTTAAACTATGGTTAATAAGCACTACCTCTCTCCTTAACAACAATATGAAATATTTCTTTGCTCTTCATGATTATTATTTCATATGTATTTATATATAAATATTTATTTTTGATAAAAGTAGCTATTCGTTCGTAAAATGAAACACCACAGACTACCTACAGTACTGTATCTCGTCCTTTATCCATCTAAAGGTTGTCTTGAAAAGATCGCTTGTAGCGATAAGACCGCCCATTGTGTCACCCTATTTATAAGTTGTATATTGTTATTCTTGTCATTTGTATGGTGTACATAATAAAGAATATTCTATCTAAAATAAGGCCAACTAGCAGCGATACGAAAGGTCATTAACCTAAAAAACAACTGTGGCGTTGACAATCTAATATTTATCTCTTTCCATCTTGTGCCTTTGTCGTAATGTCTCGTTCTCCCGGCAAAAACATAACAACGTTAAGACGGGTTCGCCAACATTCGGGCGGCTATTTTAGATGGGGTTTTAGCATGGGTTTTGTTTACATTTGGTTTCGCTTCTCGTTGGCCGTACTTTATCTATCTTCTATGTTACTGGTACGAGGTACCTCTTTAGAATAACCCGCAACCCCGGAGTTTTGGAAGCTGGCGGTAAGATACCCCCGTGCCTCGGAGAGCACGTTAAGCCGTTGGTCTCTCTCCGGTGGTGTCGGATTGCCGCCCCATCGGACTATGAGAGTGAGGGAACAGAGAGTGCACCTGTGCCCGTATACACGCCTGCATTATAATATCTCCCGCGCCGATGGCTAATATCCGCTGAGATTGCCCCCCAGTTGACCAAATTGCGAAGAAAAATTTTAACAACACACCATATCTAAAAATAACTTATTTAATTTAAGGCATGGTTCGCTTACAACTTTCTTAACAGGACCAACGCGGCCAATTTAGACTCCCAATTTAACCGCACTTAAAACACATTGTGTTTTAAATAACCTATGTAATTGACGGCACGGTTCGCTTTCAACTATTCTTAACATTACTAACGCGGCCAATTTAGACCCCCATTTACCGTTAACAGATCTTGATTATTCGGCCGTTCCAGAATTATTATTTTTTTGTCAAAAATCGTTACTACACTAGGAATTACTCCTATTTAAACTCACACACACAAGCAGCCAGACCCGGAACAACTATCTGTAGGCCCTACAAATATTTGTTCCGTGCGGGGATCGAACCCGTGACACGCAGCGTAGCAGTCGATTACTCAGCCTCTGCGCAATGTCGTCACATTGATATTACTCCACCTCAACAGAGTCAGACTATCGCATTATTACCGAAGTATCTACAGTCTCCTCTAACATAAGCACTGTATTGTTTCAGGCTCATCATAGGCGTCAACAACGGTTTAAATGCGGGTTTAGCGCCCCTGTATCTCACTGAGATATCACCAGTTTCGCTCAGAGGATCGGTAAGTGAATATTTTCGGGATCTAGTTTAGGACGATTGGTTTTTTTTTGCGACCGGGAATTTTTTACTAATATTATAAAAGCGAAAGTGAGTTTGTTTGTTTGTTACGTCTTCACGCCGAAATGGCCAAACCGATTTTGATGAATTTTGGTACAGAGATAGTTTGGGACCCTGGAGACGGACATAGGCTAACTTTTTTTAAAAAATAGTGAGAATTGAGGGAGAAAGAGGGAAGAAAAGGGAAAAGTTAGCATTGCTATTACTATAAATAAGGCGCAAGGGCAAAAACTACATGTAGCAGATGCCTACAAATCAGGAAAGAGGAACTGTGTTACCCCGAATTAAACGCGAGCGAAGCCGTGGGCAAAAGCTAGTAAATAAATAAAGATACTCGTTTGCTATCAACTCCTGGAACCAAAATATCCATTCTTTCTTTCAGATAGGCACCGTCTACCAATTAGTAATTACGATGACGATTCTGCTCTCACAAGTGCTAGGCCTCTCATCCGTGCTGGGCACTCCCGAAGGTTGGCCATACCTGCTAGCAGCCACTGCTATTCCTGCAGTGCTCCAGATATGCATGCTGCCTTTTTGTCCGGAGTCTCCGAAGTTCTTGTTGCTGAATAAAGGACAGGAGTTACATGCGCAGAGGGGTAAGTCGACATGCTTTTTTTATAAATCTTCCTGCCCTTGTTTCATGTTATATATTAAATAACGTGAAACGATTTCCACTGGTGAATGAGATTAGGCAGCTGAAAAAGAAAGACGTGGAGCAAATCTTGACCAAACAGTTCGGAGATCAATGGTTACAAAATCCTGAACTTGAATGGTTTAAAACCATTATTTCCAATGAAACAGTTACTACATCTCATCACACATACAGTGTAGAAAATAACGTCGTTGATGATGATGTTGACTCTGATGTCGAGGAATGTGATTGTTGTGAGCCCGATCTGCAAGATTTTGTTTAATTTTGTCGATTTTTGTGACTACATTTTTGATATGAAAATATTGAGTTTCATTTCAAATACGGACATGTCCATCAATTTATCAATCAAAACCGGAGTTGTTTAAACTTTTGAACAAAACCAGACTTGGGGGCCGTTCAAGTATTACGTAAGCACTATGGGGGGGCGGGGGGGTCTTTGCTTTGCTTATTTTGAATGACATGGGGGGTAGGGGAGTCTAGATGATGATTACGTGATCGGTAGTTATTTACTTTTTTCCCGAATGGCAACCCTCACATTGTCTTAGCTTGAAAACAAAACGCATTTTCGAGGCTTCCCGCAAATAATGGTTGTAAGATTATAATATTTTTGTCCCTTACTCTATGTTGAATACCATATCAATAAAATCTAATATCTATCCTAATCTATTTTCTTATTTTTAAAATTATAATATTTAAGAAAAAAACAATACAGTAATTGAAAATGTTTACGTAAGCATGGGGGGAGGGGGTAAGAGCTTTGCTTACTTTTGCTGACAAGGGGGACGGGGAGGTAAATAATTGTAATAAATCTGCTTACGTAATACTTGAACGGCCCCTTGTCCAAAAAAAAAAATACCTATTCAGATTTTTGATAAACATGCAACATGCAACGGATACGTTTTCGTGTTTTAATGACTAAAAAAATGCACTAAAAATCAGAAATCTGGCAAGTTTATTTTTGCTTGTTTCAAAACTTTTTTTTTTCCTGTAAAAAATCAATAATCGGACAAGTCCGCCTTTGGACGCCAGCTCCTCATTTAGAGTTGACGTAATAAGTTTTTAGGGATTTTTTGCGGATGGGAAAGCATCATATAACTTCCCCCGCTCTGGACGGAGCGGGGGGGAGTGTCAGACTACCGTTTTTAGGGTTACGGCCCTAGGCGTTCAGGTCGGTAGACCAGCTAGAAGTCGGTGACTTTTGTTGTTTTCCTTGACATTTTTGCCACCGACTTCCGGAAGTAAAGGTTTTATTTTTGACAAAAAACTTTTTTTATTTTAACACTAGCTTTCGCCCGCGGCTTCGCTCGCGTTAAATTCGGTATAACACACCAAGCAGACCTGCAGTTTTTGCTCTTGCGCCTGATAGATTTGTAATAGCAACGCTAAGTTTTCCCTTTTCTTCCCTCGTTCTCCCTTATATCCTACTTTTTTTAAATAAAAATTAGCCTATGTCCGTCTCCTGGTTCCCAACTATCTCTGTACCAAAATTCATCAAAATCGGTTTAGCCATTAAAGCGTGAAGAGGTAACAAACAAACAAACAAACTCACTTTCGCTTTTATAATATTAGTAAGGATTTTAGCTATGGTATAATGATATTTCACATATTTTTATCGAGTATTCATTTTCCATTGTTATTATAAGATTAGCAGATCATCCATATAGACATAGGGAAAAAAAATATGTATTATATAGACGATAACTCATAAACTACCTAAGCAATATAAATAAAACTGATATGATACCACCTAGGAAGTATACCATATCAAATAAAAAAAGAATTTTGCAAATCGCTCCAGGCGTCTTTGAGTAATCGGTGAACATATACAAAAAAGATTCCGACGAATTGAGAACCTCCTCCTTTTTTTGAAGTTGGTTAATAAAATAAAAAAACATCTTTTTGTTTCAGCTCTCAATTGGTTACGTGGTGACGTGGCTGTTCACGGAGAGATGGAAGAAATGCACCAGGTAAACTTCTTCATTTAAACTTCTTTATTTAGAGCAGCTACCCTACCATGACGTCTCTTTGTGGACATCGACTTCTTTTCTATCACTGCTCTAAAATTTAGATGTGTTATCTGTAATAAAAATCGGAATTGTAAAACCTAGTTAATTTAAAAGTTTATTATTCGTTTATTATAATATAGTTTATTACTTCTCTTTCTCTGTCTCTTGCATGCCTGTCTATGTTTAAATGTTGTGGAAAATGTCGTAGGTTATACATTTATAACCATTGTATATTTATAACTTAGTATAAGATTCATGTATAACTGTTTATTTTCCCAAATAAATTAAATAAAAATAAAACAGAACTTATTCCACTGAGGGAAAGAGACAGAGCTATACAGGAAGGTCTAGCACCATCTCATTCTCACACAGGAATAAGAACTGCTATAAGATGTCATGGTAGGCCACACACTTATACTATCGTAACTGAATCGCCTCGGATGTCTGGGCCATGACGTCTTAAAACAGGATTGCGTGTCATTCCACTTGGAAAGCTCTTGTTTGTTAGTTTGTTTTGTCTTCACGCCTAAATGGCTAAACCGATTTTGATGGATTTTGGTACAGAGATAGTTGGGACCTTGGAGACGGACATAGGCTAAAAAAAAGAGAAAAGGGGGAGAAAGAGGGAAGAAAAGGGGAGAGAAAGATATTATTTTTCGATTATCACGTGGGTTAAAGTTAGCGTTAGCCCAAAGTAACTAAACCACGCGGACGAAGTCGCGGGCCGAAGCTAGTACAAAATATGATGAAAAACTAACAACACACCTTAACTTTAAGTAAATTCCCTTTCATCTTCCAGGAAGCTGAAAAGAATAAAATCAGCAGGAAAGTGACGCTTCGTGAGTTGTTCAGCAACCGACAGCTTCGCCAACCGCTCCTCATAGCCATGGTCGTGATGGTTGCTCAGCAGCTGTCAGGCATCAACGCCGTCATCTTCTTCTCCACCGACATCTTCACCAGGGTGCGGCTCACGAATGCGCAGTCGCAGTATGCTACGCTTGGTAAGAAATAAGGGTGTAGGCGCAGAAGGGTAGTTCTCAAATTGGCAAAATCTCTAAAAGCCTAATTCTCTGAATAGTCAATTCTCTAAAAGCCTAATTCTCTGAATGGACAATTCTTTAAAAGCCTAACCCTCTCAATGGCTTATTCTCTAAAAGCCTAATTCTCTGAATAGTCAATTTTCTAAAACAGTAATTCTAATAAAACCTAATTCTCTGTATGACCAATTCTCTGAATAACCAATTCTCTAAAACCCTAATTCTCCAAATGGCCAATTCTCTTAAAGCTTATTCTTTGAATGGCCAATTCTCTGAAAGAATAATTCTCTGAATGGCTTAATCTCTATAGGGTTATGTGGGCGCCATCTATTTTAAAATAGAATAACCAAATTAATTGTTGAAATAGCGTTAAAAGAGTTCTTTCTGTTCAGGTATGGGCGCCATGAACGTGATAATGACGGTGATCAGTCTGCTTCTCGTGGAGGTGGCGGGACGGAAGACGCTGTTGCTGACAGGATTCGGTGGCATGTTCGTTTGTACCGTAGGATTGGTTGTTGCATATATGTATGTAAGTATTGTGGAAGACCACCAACTTATTATTATTTTATGATATACAAGCTAGGAGGGGTTCTCTGGTAATGATTTTCGATCCGAATCAAACATTAAATGAATATTTTTAACCGACTTCAGAAAGAAAGAGGAGGTTCTCAATTTGTTGGAATCTTTTGTTTTTTTTTTTTTAATTATTTTTTATGTATGTTCAGCGATTACGCAAAGACGACTGAACCGATTTGCAAAATTCTTTTTTTTTTGTTTGATGGGTATTACTTCCCACGTTCCCTATGAATTTTATTTATATTGCTTAGGTAGTTTATGAGTTATCGTCTATAATACATATTTTTTCTCTATGTCTATATGGATGATTTGCTAATCTTTTAGTAACAATGGAAAATGAATACTCGATAAAAAAGTACATGATAATATATCATCATACCATCACTAAAAAATGCTGAAATGAAAAACTTTTTTGTAAAAAATAAAACCGACTTCCAAAAAAAAAACTAAAAAGTGGAAAATAACTTTACTTCCGGAAGTTGGTGGCAAAACAGTCAACGAAACCAACAAAAGTCACCGACTTCGGTAAGTAAAGTTATTTTCCGCTTTTTAGTTTTTATTTGGAAGTCAGTTTTATTTTTTACAAAAAAGTTTTTTATTTCAGCATTGACGCAATCAAAAGATATGGCCGTTTATGTTCCAAGATTGTACGATAACATCGGTGCGCGAGTGTGACTGGCTCTTGTTTTCTATGTAGTCTTAAGGTGAAAGCTCCAACCTACCCGCAAAATTCAAATTTTCTTACGTTTTTTGCAATTTTCAGGCCAGTGCTAGGTTGTATGTTGATTAAAATATTATTCGCGGCTGTAAGACGTATGTAATTATAGAATTATAATCATCAAAATCACCAATACAACCCTCCAAGTTCATAAAGGCGTAGGAAAGACTTTTTCTGTTTTTTTTTTGTTCCTACGCCTTTATGAACTTGGAGGGTTGTATTGGTGATTTTGATGATTATAATTCTATAATTACATACGTCTTACAGCCGCGAATAATATTTTAATCAACATACAACCTAGCACTGGCCTGAAAATTGCAAAAAACGTAAGAAAATTTGAATTTCGCGGGTAGGTTGGAGCTTTCACCTTAACACCACAAAAAAAGAAAACTTACATCTTAGCACTACCAAACACCTCCACGCGTTCCCGAAATAAAAGTTCTTGACAGACAGACGGATTAGAAAGTGATCCAATACGGGTCCGCTTTTTCCTTTAACCCTAAAAAGCTATACTTACAACATTATTTTTAGTATATGCGAAACCCGAATATAGTTTGTTCAGAATAAGTAACTGAATCGATTCCAATCATTTTTACACCATGTTATTATTTCGTCCCAAAAATATTAATAAAAGGTTACGAGTTGGACACTTAGTAGGTATACGAAATCATACGGCGCGTAACAAGGTCACGGCAGGTCAAAGCGACAGTTTTTGTACATAGATTCTTCAGACAAAAATACTAGACACGTGTTTCGGGTTTCGCATAAAGTAAAACTAATGTTTTATAATAACTCACAGCTGTGCCAATTATTATAACATTATTATATTCATTGCAGGCTCACATATCCTGGGTATCATACGTGTGCATCGCGCTTGTGATTCTCTTCGTCGTTATGTTCGCTGTGGGTCCCGGATCCATTCCTTGGTTCCTGGTCACTGGTGAGTTCAGAACTTTTTTAATAAAAGACGTTTTATGTTTTTAACTCCTATGTAAGCCTCCGAGCCTATGCCATCAACCGTAAACAAATCCCGACTACTTGGTCTCAGATGGCACGTGTCGCCGTGCCTCAGATGGTACTTGAAGCCGTGCCTCAGATGGTACGTGCCGATGGTACGTGCCTCGGTTGGAAAAAATCTTTTTCTCATATTCTCTCACACACTATTGTCTACATTTCGTTCTCATAATCTCCTTTCGCAGGTCTGCTGGCAGAAATTTCTTAAGAATTAAGCAGTACCTTTGTACTCAAATTTTATATGTTTTTTTCCTGTCTAATTTATGTACTGTGTGTACATAAATGATTAAATAAATAAATTAGACGGGATTTTGCAAAATTCACTGATACGTGGTGGCAAATTTTGTATGGGCGAACGCGATTCTTTAACTGGAATAACTTGAAATTTTGGATAAGCATTCTTTCACGAAATTAAAAGATAAAATAAAGATAAAAAAATAAAGATATAGATAAAGATATTATATTTATAGAGAAATCCATCAAATCCCAATATTATTATTATCTCCCCTTATACTTTTAAAATAACAAATTAAATGACACAGTACATTAAAATTAAATTCAAAATAACATGACGCTACGACATAAAGATGCTGAACAACGGATGTAACATTAATGTTGTTTACTTACAGAGCTGTTCAACCAATCGTCACGTCCCGCCGCGACGTCGGTAGCGGTTACCGTGAACTGGACAGCCAACTTTATCGTCGGACTCAGCTTCTTGCAGCTCTCTGTAAGTACCAAGCTTAAGCAGGGTACCCCCGTGCATCGAGTGGCACCTGTCGCCTTGCCTCAGATGGCACGTGTCGCCGTGCCTTGAATGACTAGTGTCGCCGTTCTCCGGAAGGCACATGTCGCGCTCATCCTCCGAATGGCACTTGTCGCCGTTCCACGGATAGCACGTGTCGCCGTTCTCCAGATGACACCATTCGCCGTGCTTTAGTTGGCACGTGTCGCCGTGCCTCAGTTGGCACGTGTCAGCGTTACCCAGATGACACGTATCCCCGTGCCTCGGATGGCACCTTACGCAGTGCCTCGAATGGAAAGTGTCGCCACAATTAAATTTTATAACAAATCTGTTTATCTTTCTCCCTACAGTTGGCGTTAGGAGCGAACGTGTTCATTATATTCGCGGTTCTCCAGCTGATCTTTATATTCTTCATCTTCTTTAAAGTGCCGGAAACGAAGAACAAGACCGTTGAGGAAATCACCGCTATGTTCAGACAACAGATGTAGAAGTTACTATGAATGTGTGGGGGAACTTAATGCAGGCGGATCGTTAGGTAAAAGCGAGTTAGCCTACTAAATTCATATTTTCTCACGTTTTTATACAATTTTCAAGTAATTGTCAGGCTTTATCTTTAAATTAATATGATTCACTACCGTAACACGAATGCATTAACAGAATAATAATCATTAATATCATCAATACAGCCCTCAATACCGCCCACAGATCAACACAAAATTCAACCAACTGTCAAACGTGATTTTTACGAGCAGATGGTTTTAATATATAGTTTACCATGTTTTGAGACCGCCTTAACGATAGAACCGGTACTTATAATTATAATCACTAGTGATCTTGCTTGAAAATCGAGTCGCAGACCGTGTTTCAATATTTGTTTATTAATTATATCGATAGCTCAAATGCGGTCTCACGACCGGGTTTTCAGAAGTGAGATTTGTTTCTAAATACTGCCCCTAAGGGTAATCTTATTTAATCCTGCTGGGGTCGCGGTTTTTTCGAAAGAGATACCGCGGCCCGTAACACAAAGGGCAAAAGAAAGAACATGGCTGGGTTATAGTCAATGAAAGTCTGATACTCCTCCCGCTCCGCCCATAACGGGTGAAGTTATTTGATGGCTTCCTATCCCTAAAAAAAATACTAAATGGAGAGTTCCTTTAAATACTTTCGTCATAAAGTGGTTTTATTCGTTTTCAAAGTAATTAATCGTAATCACTACGGCGAAATTGATTAAAAGCGCTGCCAAATAGGTACACTTTCCCGAAACACGCAACATCGAGTATATTTTGTGAGTAATAAATCCTTACTAAATATACTATACTTACTTATTTTATAAAAGCGAAAGTGAGTTTGTTTGTTTGTTACGTTTTCACGCCTAAATGGCTAAGTTAAACTGAATTAGGTACAGAGATAGTTTGGACTCTGGAGACGGACATAGGCTTTTTTAATATAAAAAATGAGATATGAGGGAGAAAGAGGGAAGAAAAGGGAAAACTTAGCATTGCTATTCCAATAAATAAGGCGCAAGGGAAAAAACTACAGGTAGCAGGTACCTGTAAATCACGAAAGGGGAACTGTGTTACCCTGAATTTAACGCGAGCGAAGCCGCGGGCAAAAGCTAGTGCAAAATTAAAAGAAACATTCGTGTAGATATTTGGCAACTTTTGCATGTGTGAGAATGGAGTGTGTATTTATATAGAAACGAACAATATTTTTAAGGACAAATTGTTATTACTTTCCTACTTTTGTAGTATGTAAGTGTAAATCAAGATTATTATTGTATACGTCCATTTGGAAATTGAAACTCTTAATTTTATTTTTGGTATGTCTTTTGTATTTTACTAGAAATTATTGACATTTTTTTTTGCAAAATAGCCGACTATCTAAAAACACTAAAAAGTGGAAAATCTATTTACCTACTTCCGGAAGTCGGTGACTTTGGTTTGATTCATTCCGGAAGTCGGTGAGTTCGGTTTGATTCATTCCGGAAGTCGGTGACTTCGGTTTGATTCCTTCCGGAAGTCGGTGACTTTGGTTTGATTCATTCCGGAAGTCGGTGAGTTCGGTTTGATTCATTCCGGAAGTCGGTGACTTCGGTTTGATTCATTCCGGAAGTCGGTGACTTTGGTTTGATTCATTCCGGAAGTCGGTGACTTCGGTTTGATTCCTTCCGGAAGTCGGTGACTTTGGTTTGATTCATTCCGGAAGTCGGTGAGTTCGGTTTGATTCATTCCGGAAGTCGGTGACTTCGGTTTGATTCATTCCGGAAGTCGGTGACTTTGGTTTGATTCATTCCGGAAGTCGGTGACTTCGGTTTGATTCATTCCGGAAGTCGGTGACTTTTCGTATATTTCACTTATTAATGTTTTTTTTGGAAGTCGGTTTCTTTTACTCCTCCTTTTTTTTGAAGTCGGTTAAAATGGTATATTAAATCATGAATTTGTTTATTGGAGTCCTAATTTGTGTATTGTGTTTTATAATACATTTTCAAGGTTGTTATTTGTTCATACTTTAGTAGATTATAAAGAGTAAACACTGAAGTTTAAAGTACTTAATTTTAACAGTTTTAAGATGAGTTTTTGTACTAGAATAGTGTTTAGGAAATAAAAATACTCAGTTATCTTATGCTGTATTTATTGTTTTCCCTTCCGATTATTCATTTTTTACATATTCTTAATATTTTTACATGTTTCTTCTAAACTCGTATAAAAAAAACATTTAAAATACAAAAAATAGGAGCCCACCGGTATCGTGAACAGAATCCAAGCTACCGGCAGTCAGGGCTCCAGAGAAAGGAACCTCCTAACGATACGAGCCGTGTCCAGGAGTACCGCTTTCTGTATCAAGCCCTTGATCCAGCTGCCTAACGAGAGCCTCCTCAGGTATTGGTCGAGGCTCTTGGCAATTAAGCCATTGGCTGTAATTGTTTTCCCTTATTTAAATAAGTATATTATATTAAATAATATAATTTTATTCAACAAGGGTCAACAACTTTTACGGCTTATCAGTATTCATCAAATAATTTTTTTTTATAACCTACTACCATACCAGCCATATACCAAGGAGTAAATAACACCTCTATGATTGATACCTATCATAAAGGTTTGCCTTTTCCCCAGCCGTGGGACAGTTATAAGCCTCATCTCATTTATAGAAGGCACGAGTATTTACCACCACGCTTGCTCAAGATAGGTTGGCGATTTAAGACTTATATTGATTATACACCCAGGCTTATTCACGATATCTGGGATGCCCAAGAAAATCTTTAAATTCTATTGATACGTGGGCAGTACTTTCAGAATCTTAAAATACAACCTAAATAATAGGAATCAGCTCTTCTTCTCAAAAATATTTTTATCTTTAAAAAAAAGTAAATTGTATTTTGCGGGCCACCCAGATGGTGGAAATACGAATCTTTTACAAAAATACTAGGTTGCCTGGTCCACTGCCACCTTGCGTGCTATGTAAAAAAACAAGCATTCTCATAAAAGAAACAATTCGTTGAATGTTTCTTGGGAAAAGCGAACGTAAAAGACGTTGCAGTCGCACACCCAAAGTCATTCCTAAAAGGAGCAGAAACCAAATGAATAATAATTTTAAAAAAATACATAGCCCAACGTATTAGTATATAATCTATGGCCCAACCCACGGTGTTTTATCAAACAAAAGTGACCGAACCATTGCCGACCAATTTAGAGTAGGCTTCTGCTTTTGGAGGGACACACTCAGTTTAATAGATTTTTAATTTACTCGTATAGGAAGGAATATCAAAAGGTTGTCTTACTTAACGGTAGATGGTGCTTTTCTCAAGATGTTCATTGGGTAAGTCCAAACATAAGTTTCGTTTTAACCAGATTTTATTAAATAATCAAAATATTTTTGTGAGAAAATAAAACAAATAATGAGTTATAATAGCTTTTAAATGCATTGTTTTATCCTACTATGTTTGTTTAAATGGATTAAATCATCCATAAATGCAAATCCATCATTTTTTTTAAACTGCTCTTAATGGGAAAAAAGGACCGCAACGCGAGCAATTGTCAAATTAATTCGTTTTCAAAATATTATTCCGTTTTTCTCTTTGTGAGTGAAAACAAGAACAATATTTTCAGTTATATTAAATTATAGTTTTATTAAATGCAACGACCACAAAGTGCAAACAATTTCAAAACTTGAAGATTTGTGCACTAATTTATTCATTTACAACTGGTGGAAAGACACAAATAAATTATTATGTGGATCACGGAAAGATTATGATGTGGAAGATAAGATTCAGGAGTTGGTATTTAAATATTGTAAAAAAAGATTAAAATAAAGGATTTATGTTTTGTAAGTCATGTTTTATTTTTAGAATCCTACTACATAAACTTAAAGGAAAGACAACAAACAATAGAAGGCCCCCAGATTTTACAACACCTACTATATTTGAAGGTGTAGTTATACGTATATATCTTCATGGAAAGTTGTTCTGACTTGTTGCCAGAGGGCGCTACAAAATGTGCCAGTGACGTTTCTATCTCACTATTACTCTGTGGCCCAACCTTTTCGAAGCTGGAACTGTCAAATTTGATTCAGGTAGGGATGTGCACTTGTTAACCAAAATCGAATTTTTTCAAATGTTTTTCACTATCAACTTTTGTAATTGAAATTGATGAATTGTAATGCCAGAGAATATTTAAAATTGCAATTTTCTCCTGAACTTGATTTTTGATATAAATGTAATAAAAATAAGAAGAATGGTAAAAAGACATGCTTCGCTGACTTCAAATAATTTGGGCAAGATAATGATAATTTAAAATAAAACTTTCAAAATTCTCATTCAACTTATTAGATCTAATTTTGAAAACTACAACAAGAAGTGCGATAAAAATATATCGAATCGAATAGACAACTAAATCCAATTAAAAGAATCGATATTTTTTTCCCAAGCCTACAATGTCAAATTTGATTCAACCAACAACACGAAAATCACGAAATCAAATCACGAAATTCGTCCATTCAAAACAAAAATAAATGTGATAATTCGCGAATTATCTATTAAAATGGATATGAAAGATAAATCTTATGGCATATTTACGATATGTCAAGGCTGTTTGAGCGCTGATAGAATCTTAAAATGCATAACTGGTCAGAATAAAGCGCTATTTATTAAATTGAGGGAGGATGTCATGCTGGATGAAAAAGTGAGTGTGTTTTGTTGTTTTTCCTTCTTTTATCATGTAATAGAGACATCTATTGCTATCTATCAATAGTCCAATCCTATTTAATATTATAAAAGCCAAAAGTTTGTCACAAAAATATAGCTTACATATTGGAATAACTCATGGGCTACAATTCAATAAAGATATATATTGTATATTCTATCACCACGCTAGTGAAACTGCGGGGCGCAGGTAGTATGGTTGTCATGGAGATAACATGTTTTCTCCAACTATTGATTTATCATTGAAAAAACTAATAATTCAATAAAAAATTATATTAATCGGTTTTTAGTACCATTCCTTTTCAATCTGGAACATTACCTCTATTTCTGATCCTGCCTGAAAGCCTTTAAGGCTTTACCCTGAACATCATAGCCATATAGGACTACCCACAGACATGTTTAGTGATGGGATGTATTGCTATGAAGCGCTAAACATATCTTTTCATCTAATGACTTGTGCATCATGCTACAGCCTAAATACTATAATACTGCACATAGATTATATTTTAAAACTAGATGGCTCTGGGTTTACTTATCCAATTACTTGAAGAAGCGTGTGCCTTCAAATTGTACAATCAAAACCACCCATCCCCATTCTATCATAGCGTACTGGGAGGAGGACCTGAGCGGCTCAGTGACCATCATTTTGTTGGCTGCCGCCAGTACCCAGTCCTTCGAGAGTGTCAGGAAGGGTCAGGGGTGTGTGGCAGCATGGTTCTGGGATATAGTTGTAGCGGGTGTCTACTTCTCCCGAGCCGAACTTATTGTATAGGAATGCAGTTCTGGGAACCCAAACAAAGGGTTATGCTTCTACATTTATTGTGTGGACCGCCAGACTGGTATTCACTGCCGGCTTCTCTGTTCCCTAATCATTATTTTTTATAATAACGTTGCCCCCAATAAGAATTTCTCCTGTATTGTGGGTGCGTTCACAAACATTAAACTCACATAGGCAAACAGCCAGACCCGGAACAACTATCTGTAGATCATACACATATTTGTCCCGTGCGGGGATCGAACCCGTGACACGCGGCGCAGTAGTCAATCGCTCAGGCACTGCGCCAACCGTGCCGTCATTATTATCGAAATCCCTTCAAAGTACCAGTGAATAGGTTTCTAGACAAGCGCGGCTTACCGTAGGCCACACATGGCTAGGCTATGCCGTAAGCCGCATCATTGCTTCATATCAGGAGAGTTGTGGCCAATTGCAAGTTATAAAAACCCAGCCAGGAGTGATTCAGACTCTCGTACCTAAAGTTCCGTACTTACGTTACGACATAAACAGCCATATTTTTTGACTATGTAGACTAAGGCCCGGCGCCCATTATCGGCATCGGCAAGGAAAAGGATCCTTCGGCATCCTACATGCAAGCGCACACTGTCGGAAATTATGCTTTGGCATGCTGCAACGTTCTTAGGGATGACGAGGCGTCCTTAAACATGCCGCACCGTCCTGTAGCTTGCCGAAGCGTCTCATATCGTATTACCTCGATTGTGTTGTGTGTGAGTCAAATGATGCCGGCGGCGTACCGAAGGATGCCGAAGCATCCCGAAGCATTCTCAAGGCTGCCGATACAGCAGCCTCAAGCATACCGAAGCGGTATTTTTGTTATTACGACCATATAATAATGGAAATTTCTACTTTATTGCCATTATGTTAATGTATATTGCTATTTGCCACCTAAAATCCTCAGTCGTGCCGATGCCGATAATGGGCGCCGGGCCTTAGAGGATTGATATTTTCACAGCACAAAGGGACCACAGACTTGAGTATTGAGGTTTTAATTTCAACTTGATATTTCCATGCGTTCCCGAGAAAAATAGTCTTGACAGATAGACAGAGGGATAATAAAGTGATCCAATAAGGGTTCCAAATTTTCCTTTTATGTAGAACCTTAATAATGTAGTTCCACTTTTTCGCTTTTAATTCCATCACCATACTCTCATGACCTGGATTCATTGCTCTCAAGTGTATATACTACTAGCTTTCGCCCGCGACTTCGCCCGCGTGACATAGTTACTTTGAGCTAACGCTAACTTTAATCCGCGTGAAGATCGAAAAAAAAAACTTTTTCTCCCCCTTTACTCACTTTGTTTAGCCTATGTCCGTCTCCCAGGTAGGGTCCCAATTAGCTCTGTACCGAAATTCATCAAAATCGGCTAAGCCACTTAGGCGTAAAGACGTAACAAACAAACAAACTCACTTTCGCTTTTATAATATTAGTAAGGATTTGATATGTTTCAAATCTGTTAGTCATACGCCCAGACTTCTTAAAGGTTAATGACTGAACCGATAAATGTTTGATTTCAGGACACAAGAGGCCTACTGCTGTGTTGGGAATGTGTCGCTTTACTGAACAAGTTGAAATATTTCCAAGCGCGCATCAAAACTGCTCAGTTTAGACTTGTGCAGTATCTACAAAGTTTCTATGACAGCAAGGTAATAAAATAAGTCAGTGAAAGAAGAAAGAAAACAAGTTTATTTGGCACTTGCCATAGTAACACACTACATTAAATAAAATAAAAAATCTTAACACTACAAACACAAACAAATTAAATGAAAGTTATGATCAGTGATCGGATAATTTACCTAAACTTCATTTTTATGCCTACGAAAGAATAATGTGGACATGCCTTTTAGAATCCTGGATCCCGGAATCGTTTGAAATTCCTGATTGCTAAAAGTATTACCTGCATACAAAATATAGTAAGAACTCGTTGTAACAACGATATATTTTCTTTGAATAATGCTTACATTTTCTCTCGTATTTTCAAGACGACTGTTCCTTGTTAAACTCGCATCGTTACATTTTTTTATTGAAATTCCATTTATTTTCAATAATATAAAGATACCCACTGCTATAATTTCATAAAGCTACATACTTATTTTAACAAAATTGTTCAACCGGGAATTCGGGATTACTTATTAATTGAGGAAGGAATAGCCATTTATTATCTTTCAAGAAAAGAAGTTTAGGTATATAAGCCAGGGCTCTGAACCGGTTTGAAAAGAGCGGTTAATTTCGATAAAATACCGGTAAATATATCGTTCCTTCATTAACCGGTTAAACAAGTGAACAGTTCATATGTAACCCAAATGATAAAGGTTACCGGTTACATAAGCACAAACGGTTTTGACACCCAAAGTAACCGGTTAATTCCGTAATTCGTAAATATTTTTCGTCTACTTTTTTAACACTTCCAACAAGTTATAGTGACATTAGTACATTTAGTACCCCAGAAAATTTTTGGAAAAAACAAATGTTTGATCTGAGGACGTCAAATACAACCGAAGAACTTAAATGGTGCGGGTAGATTCATGTTTCGACTTGCTTAGTTTTTTGCGCGCCCGCAAACAAAGCGTCGAGCAAACCTACGCCACACAGTGGGTAGAAACTATGATTTTAGTGACATAGGGGTCAATTTCGTTTTTTTTTTTGCGTTTTCTGTATGCGGATGGATAGAACTCGTCAGCTTCAATAATAAATATCTCTTGACGTTTTGCTCTAAACTTAACAGTTTGGGTAGAAAAATGGGTTTTGTGTTTTTTTTTTATGGAACTGATCAAATAAAATCAAATTTGTGCTAAGTAGCGTTAGATCCCGCTTTGCAACGTATTTTTCTTATACCTTGTGTCATTCCCTATCAATTGATGCTATGAACATTTGCATAAAGTTGCAACTCTGCCCAAAAATGATGATCGAAAAAATGAAAAAAAATACATAGAACTAAAAGCTTAATTTTTATTTCCGTAAGTTCTTCTAGGTCAATTTTAATATGAAATAGAAAGTAAACACTTAATAATACAGGTATGTACTTAACAACCAACAAGAATATTATTAAATCTCTAATATCTTAAATTTGTTAAATATAAAATAAATGTAGCCCACATTTATTTTATATTAATTAGTATTCGTTTATTCGTACTACTTCTAACATCCAGTGATTGTGATCATACCTTTTTGGCTATAATGGAAGGTTTAGTTAATAATTTAGATTTATTTATGATTTTAAGAGAGCAGCTGCACTCATTGTCGAATAGTTCAAACCTTTTCCAATTTCTACAAGAAAAAAATAATGTGTCTGAGGAAAACAGTGCTGAACTCCAAAAAATCTGTACGCGATTTTGTTCAAATATAAATGCAAGGTGGGAGCGAAGTAGCCGCACGTTGGCAGAGTTTATTAGAAAAAATGGGGATTGGATGGAAAATGCAATAAGTTGGCCTGCGGGAATAATACCTGAACCTGTTGACACTGAACAAAGAATGTTTGAGGTTTGTGATAAAAAAGATGTTGAAAATCTACCACCATCTACAGCAGAAGATTCAGCATCTACATTTACACCTCGAAAACCTTTCGAAGAATTGAGATCCAGACAAAAACGGAGACGTGTTGATGAAATCAACAAATCGTTTACAATATCCCCGGATGAACTGAATGCTACCACAAATGCCAATTTAAGAAATACTGGCAATGAAGATGTAGGAAAAATAATGCATCATTTGTTAAATAACCCAGAAGATTTAGAAAAAGTTAAGGAGTGTTTAAGTGCAAAAGTAAAAAGTAATCAATATTCACCGGATAAGGCACTGTCTTTGTTGATTTCTCTTAAATTAAGTAGATGGCAGTATATAAGTCTAAGAGAGCAGCAAGTAAAAATGGGTCGGACTTATACCCTTCTTATTATAAAATTAAGCAAGAAAAGTCACAATGTTACCCAGGAAAAGAAAACGTAACTATAACAAAAGATGGAGCTGCTATTAAACTGCAAGCTTTACTCAACTTGACGGTCTCGAGGCTATTAGATGTGATTGCTTTGGGTTTGAGCTCGGCAAAAGATTTAGTGCTTATAAGCAAATGGGGTTTTGATGGAACCTCAGGTCAAAGTAATTACAACAAAAGACGGAAATAGACTTTGATGATTCAACTATATTCATGGCCAGTCTAGTTCCTGTAAGGCTTCAACAATCTGATGGCACAATTGTTTGGGAAAACGACCGACCCTCATCAACATTCTATTGCCGTCCGATTATGTTTAAATTTACCAAAGAATTGTTACACAAGTTACACAGTCAACAGTGGTAAGTATAAAAAATTGCATAGAAAAAGAAATAGATGAACTTCAATCGAATTGAAGTAACGCATAAATTGATCATGACGATGATACACGGCAAAATTACTTCATATTTGTCATAGACATCATCGTCTGTCTGTGATATTTGCAAAGCAAAACCGTCCGAGATGAACAATTTACCATCAATTGCTCAAAGAGAAAAAAACGAAGATATGTACCATTATGGATTGTCATCTTTACATGCCTGGATAAGAAGCATGGAGTGCTTACTTCACATCGGTTAGTATATATTATATTTTTACTACATCCTTTTCTGCTTCATTTATGTTTAAAATCCTTTTATAAAGTGTCATTCCTCTTTCTTTGCAGCTTATCGTTTGGAGTTCAAAAAATGGAGTAGCAGGGGCGATGATAAAGAAAAAAATATGCTCAAAAAGAGCGCTATACAGCAACAAGCATTTTAGAGTGAAACCGGTTTACTCATTGATATTATCAAGCAAGGAGTAGGCTCAACAAATGATGGCAATACTGCTAAAAGATTTTTTAGAGATCCACCAACAACAGCCCGCATAACAGGAATTAGTTAAGAGTTAATTGAAAGGTTTCACGTGATTCTTCAGACTGTGGCATCTGGAGAGCGCGTGGCCCTTACAAAATTTTTCGAATATTGTAATGATACTGCTAAAATAAATGTTAATTTATATCCATGGTATTTTTTTTTCGGGTGGGATATCATCTAATGACTTCCCCCGCTCTGGGCGGAGCGGGGGGGCATGTCAGACTTGTACTGACTAAAACCCACCCATGTTCCTTCTGTTGCCCTTTACGTTCCGGGGCCGCGGTATCTCTTTCGAACAACCCGCAACCCCGGCAGGCGGAGGCTCTGGCAAGCCCCTCTGCTTTGCTGACATCTCTTTGAGGCGCGCGTGAAACACGAACGCGCCGTCGACACGGCCTGTCGTCAATCGACGGACGGACGGCGAGCTACCCATTGCTCACCGTCCACAGGCCCGCATCTACGGTGGCCGGGAGTCGTCTCGCGGCGCCCGGCGCCCGGGGCATCTCCCGCGGCGGCTGGGTTGGGTAGATGATCTCTCCCTCAAACGCCCGGCCACCTCCTTTGCTAGCATTACTGCTTCGCAGAAGGAGATGACAGGGCACGGCGGTGCTCCGCCCAAGCTGGGCAGACCGCCACAGTGTGCTCCACCGTGTCCTCCGGGCGATCGTCACAATGGTGAGACCCGGGCGCTTCCTCCCGCCCGATGATGTGCAGGAACCTCCCGAAACTTCCGTGTCCGGTGAGGAATATCCATGGTATTATATGGCATCCAGTGTTCATAAATTGTTGGTACATGGGGCTGACATAATTAAGCATTTTGGTGCCATACCTGTCGGTAAACTGTCGGAAGAAGCAGGAGAGGCTCGCAATAAAGATTTTCGGAATTACAGAGAGAGCCATTCTAGAAAAGTAAGTAGAACGGCGACAAACGAAGATATAGATACGATAGATCACAAGTCAATACTCAATACTTTATTGCATCTCATAATGTATACAAGGCTGGTAGGTAATTAAAGAGAAACAATTATGGACCCTGTCGGGCACAGCAAGTTAGTTTTTAGAGGAGAGCTTTTTGTTTAAAAACATATTGAAATTAAGGAAGAAAATCTTATATTAAGATATTTAAGTAGATATTATTAATGTGTAGATTTATATTAATTTTATTTATTATTAGATATTATACATTTATTTATATATTATTAATAGTTATTAATATTCTAGATTATATATTAGGTAATTATTTTATATATTTATTTATATACTAGCTGTGCCCGCGACTTCGTCCGCGTGGAATAGTATTTTGGGCATCATATTTATTTTTGCAAACAACCTCCTCAGCTTTATAAATTATAACTGTTACCCACGACTTTGTCCGCGTCTTAGCCCAAGTTCCGGAATTCTGTGAGGATAAACGTTGAGAACGTTCAGCGCTTGATTCCCGTAGTCGGTTCACCAAAGTTCGAGAACTCTGTGAGGCTAAACGATGAGAACGTTCAGCGCTTGATTCCCGTAGCCGGTTCACCAAAGTTCGAGAACTCTGTGAGGCTAAACGATGAGAACGTTCAGCGCTTGATTCCCGTAGTCGGTTCACCAAAGTTCGAGAACTCTGTAAGGCTAAACGTTGAGAACGTTCAGCGCTTGATTCCCGTTCTCGGTTTATCAAAGTTCGGAAATTTTGTAAGGATAAACGTTCAGCGCTTGATTCCCGTTGACGGTTTGCCGAAGTTCGGAAATTTTGTAAGGATAAACGTTCAGCGCTTGCTTCCCGTTGACGGTTTGCCGAAGTTCGGAAATTTTGTGAGGCTAGATACTGCGAACGTTCAACGATCGATTCATTAGCACGGTTTTGTTCACTGATTCCACGTTGAGTAGCCAACCTATGCATATTTTCATTCTCTGTTTCACTGCTGCGCAAAGCTCGCAGCCGCTTTGCGGTAACAGTCTGCCGAGAAAGCTGAGTTCTTTTTCTAGGCATTATAGTGACGAAGAAAGAAAATAGGAAATGAAAACTTAACCAAACCGTAACTCGTAATCAAGAAAAAACAAACGTAAGGTTAATAATTAGGATCCTAATTATTGTTACCTGTATTTGGTAGGTACTTACGTAAAATATAAGGTTAACTAATTGTGTGCTTAAACTAAAACCTAACCTAATAAGGGCTGATGTTTTAATAGTCAGATAATTTTTATCTGAGGAATAGAAATAGCAGTTTGACATATTTTCTATAGATGAGCTGTCAAACCGCCATTTTTATTCCTCAAATAAAAGTTATCTGACTATTGAATAAACAGCCCTAAGAATAATTATGTAGATGACACCTATTTACGGGTATTATCTATATTTTTTTTTTAATAAATGTGAAACTTATAAAAAAAAAATAGCTCATGAGGAGCTCGTGGCTAAATAATAGCAGCCGCTCGGGTCGATCTTTAGGTTAAGCCGCGCTTGTTACATACCGAGTTTCCTCCGTGCCTCGGAAAGCACGTTAAGCCGTTGGTCCCGGCTGTCATTTGTAGATCTTTGACAGTCGTAACAGGTAGTCAGTGTTCCAAAAGTCTGACAACCAGTCTTACCAAAGGGTATCGTATTACCCAGTATTAACTGGTTGTGGAGGTCAGATAGGCAGTCGCTCCATGTAAAATACTGATATTCAGCTGCATCCGGTTAGACTGGAAACCGACCCCAACATAGTTGGGAAAAGGCTAGGCAGATGATGAATAATTGTGAAATGATTAGAACCAAAATATTATCCTTGACAATCGTAGAGCTATACCCCCCTCCGCGTCTCCCGCAAGCAACGCCTCTCCTCGCCCATGCCCAGCGTCATGTTTTGCACATCATGCGGCGCGTGTGAATTTTATATCGGAGTTATTTTAAAATTGTAATATCTTCTAAGATGTTCATTGAAATTAAGTGATGTCAAAGACAATTTTGTTCACAATTAAATACTGTTAATCAACAACACATTTATTTGGATAAAGATTAATATTATTATGTTGAAACAACTCTAACAAATAATTGGTAATCATGCATTAATTTTGACCAAATTTGATTACCATAAAAACGGTTCTAGTGGCTTAATCTTAAAAGATAGACATATACCGTCACGGACATTTTTTTAGATCATTTCAAGAGGAATAATTCTTTTCTACATATTTTTTTGATATCTTGAACCGTTTTCGCAGCGCACGCAACGGAAGCCCTCAAAGATGAATAATTTTCCCCGTTTTTTTTTACATTTTCCATTGTTTCTTCGCTCCTATTAGTCGCAGCGTGATGTTATATAGCCTAAAGCCTTCCTCGATAAATGGTCTATTCAACACAAAAAGATTTTTTCAATTCGAACCAGTAGTTCCTGAGATTAGCGCGTTCAAACAAACAAACAAACAAACAAACTCTTCAGCTTTATAATATTAGTATAGATTAGCTGTAATTTTTCATTAACTAAATAGTAAGTAATTAAAGATATTGCACGGTAGATAAGGTAAATAGATGTATTAGGTTTTACTTGGTTATTCCAATTATCTTCGTTTCTCTAGGTGGAATTTATCTTTGAAGTATTCGTCAATTGTGTAGTAGCTTTTATCTAAGAGAAATAGTTTTAGTTTATTTATAAATATATTGTTTGTTTCTGTGTTTTTTATGTATTCAGGTAATTTATTGTAGATTTTTATTGACGTAACAAACGCACTAGAGGAGTGCATTTTTAATCGTGTAGTGGGCAGGTTGAGTCTATTTCCATGTCTAAGTTTGATTTTTGTTTGTATGTCTTCTCTTTTGCTGTAGAACTGTGGGTACTTCCTTACAAATTTGCAAATTTCAAATATATAGAGACATGGTAGTGTTAGGATGTTTAGTTCTTTGAAGTGTGGTTTACATGAGTCGGTGTCTTCTATGTTAACCATAGAGAAGGTGCGTCTGTACTGTTACCCCATAATATTATACCGTATTTAAGCCAAGAGAACGCATACGCATAGTATGTTACTATTGCTGTTTTGAGATCTGTAGTTTTCTTTATTTCTCTGAGGGCATATGCAAATTTGGATAACTTTGTTTTTAATTTCTGTATGTGTGGTTTCCAGTCTATGTGTGTATCTATGTCTAGGCCTAAAAGGGTGAATTTATTAACTATTTCTAACTTGGATCCTTTGTATTCAAAATTTATATTTATTGGGGTTTTTTGTCGGGGGTGGAAAGTGACTATTTTTGTCTTACTAAAGTTAATTTCAAGGTTATGTTCGTTCATCCAGTATGTTGTGGTGTCAAGTATAGATGTTAGTGTTTGGTTTAGGTTTTGGTTATTTTTACATGATGTTAAAATAGAGACGTCATCGGCAAACAATACGCACGTTTCATTTATGTGGTTAGGGAGATCATTTATGTAGACTAAGAACAATAGGCATCCTATGACACTTCCCTGTGGTATGGAGGCGTTTACAGGTATGTTTTGTGATCTAATTAGTTCAATGTGTTGTGTTTGTGTATTGTAGTGTTCTATTTCTACGACTTGTTCTCTGTTTTTTAAATAAGATGTAAACCAGTCATGACTTTTTCCTCGGATACCTATGTTGTAAAGTTTATTTAATAGTATATCGAATTGTACTTTATCATACGCTTTGGTCATGTCTAATAACAGTCCAATAGCGTATTTTTTATTATCAATAATTTTGAGTGCTTTTTGTATATACTTGTAGACGGCTAAAACAGTGGATCGGTTCTTGCGAAATCCGTTTTGGCTATCATTGAAAATACTATATTTTTCACAGAACGCATAAACACGGTTACACATGACTTTTTCGAATATTTTTGAGGCTGTTGGTAGTAGGGCAATTGGACGGTAAATGTTCGGGTCAGTTTTATCGTTTTTCTTGAAAATAGGTTTAATGAGGGCCTTTTTGAGTAAGTCAGGAAAAACACCTTCTTCAAAGGATTGGTTAAGGAGTATATAAAATGGCAAGGTAAGTTCATCAGCGCACTGTTTTATCAGACTGGGTGGAAGTTCGTCGATTCCGTGGCTGTTCTTGTTCTTTAGGTTTTTAATAATTATGTTTACTTCTTAAGGATCAAGTCTAAGACCTCAAATGAAAAGACAAAATATGGGTCTCTTTCCAACGGGAAAAGATCTCCCGGATCTGTAGTAAGAATGGGAGTACCACAAGGCTCAATTCTTGGCCCTTTTTTGTTTCTTATTTATATAAACGACTTGCCTTACCTCATAAAGGATAATCATGATGTAGTGTTGTTTGCAGACGACACTTCTCTTTTATTTAAACTAAAACGTCAGCAGCTAGCTACTGACGATGTTAATAGCGCTCTGGCAGTGGTTGTTAATTGGTTTAACGTTAATAATTTACTTCTGAATGAGAAAAAGACCAAATGCATTAAGTTTACGTTACCTCATGTTAGACAAGTGGAAACTAGTGTACTTATCAAGGATGAAGAGTTGAAACCGGAAGATAACACAGTGTTCTTAGGCTTAACTTTGGATGCTAAGCTTCAGTGGGGCCCTCATATAGATAAGTTGTCAAAAAAACTTAGCTCTGCAGCATACGCCGTCAGAAAAATTCGTGATTTGACTGATTTAGAGACAGCCCGTTTAGTTTATTTTAGTTATTTCCACAGTGTGATGTCGTATGGTATTCTCTTGTGGGGCCATGCCGCCGATATTCAGTCAATTTTTATTTTGCAAAAGAGGGCAATTCGATCAATTTATAAACTAAGTCCCAGACACTCCCTCAGAGAAAAATTCAAAGATATTAATATACTTACTGTGCCCTCTCAGTTTATTTACGAAAACCTTTTGTACGCGCATAAAAATATGAAATTGTTTAAAAAATACAGTGATATCCACAACATAAATACGAGGAACAAACATAAATTTGTTGTTCCAGCAACGAGGCTCAAAAAAATAGGGGGTACGTTCACATGCCAATGTATACGTTATTATAATAAACTCCCAAACGATGTTCAAACACTAAGCCTCAATAAATTTAAATCTTTTGTAAAACGTAAGCTATCTCTGAAAGCTTACTATAATGTTAATCATTACCTTGAAGATAAAAAGGCTTGGGATTAAGCTGCTCCAATTTAATTTGCTCAGTGAGTGTCAAAATTTTTCTTTGTTTCATTTATTTATTGTTTATTCCTTTATTTTATACACTGACATTTGATGATTTGACATTATTATTTATATTTTATTAATTTTTAATTTTTTTATACTTTACATTTTTTTTATTATTATTTTTGATTTGTGACATTTTATGATTTCATTATGATCTCATTAATTTAATTTTGTAAATATTTTCTAGTCTGTAGTTGTTTATTGTAAATGTGAGGACCATGTGGACCATAACTTTTATTTACTTTGTTTGTTTTTGACGATTGTCTGGCAGTTTGAGTACTATAAGGGACCTACACAAATGTCCTTTTTTTTGGTATTGTTCGTCGTTTCGTTGAGCTCCTTGGGTTTTGAGTCGAGCTACACGATAACTGATAAATGCGTGCACTGACTGGACAGGTCCACTCAATCTGTGTGGTGCTTTCTTAAAAAGACCATTTCAGACACTAGTCTGCATAGTCCTCATGTAAGTTGACCAAGATATTTTGTCTGGACCTTAAAAAAGACTATGACCTCTGAGTTTGTTTCGGCTGTTTCTTCTCAGAGTAGTCGGATACGAAACACCAACCTCATCTAGTTTAAAAAAAAAGACGTGTAAAAGTGTTTGTGAAAACCTACTTGCAAAATAAACATCATTTATCATTTCCAAAAGTCAAAGAGCTTCTGATGAGTTTTCCAACAGAATCCGATTTAGATTTTATTGATGTAAATAATTTACAAGATAGTCCTAGCGATAGTGAATAAGATTTTGATAGATTGTAAGTGTACTTATAGATTTTTTTTTGTAAGTATTAGTGTTGTATATTCTTAGTCCTAATTAGGTGTATTATTGTGTACCTTTACTATGTATCTTTTGTAAGTAGCTTTATTATGTACGTTTTACTACTATTTACCTTTTTCCTAAGTAAGTATACATTTTTACATAAAAGAGCACATTCGTATCCTCTTTTAAAAATAACATATTATTACGAGTACCTACCAATTTAAGCGTATATGAGATCTTTTAAATGTATTTTTGTTACTGATTAGGAACTGTATTAATTCGTCTTTTGTCTTACTATTTTATTTTTGTCGTTGTATTTTATATTAAAATTGAACTAAAATAACGTACGAAAATAAAGCTTTTTATTCTATGTATTTTTTTCATTTTTTCAATCATCATTTTTGGGCAGAGTTGCAACGTTATGCAAATGTTCATAGCATCAAATGATAGTGAATGACACAAGGTATAAGAAAAATAACGTTGCAAAGCGGGATCTAACGGTACTTAGCAGAAATTTGATTTTATTTGATCCGTTCCATACAAAAAAAAACAAAATTCATTTTTCTGCACAAACTATTAAGTTTAGAGAAAAACGTCAAGAGATATTTATTATTGAAGCTGAGTTCTATCCATCCGCATACAGAAAACGCAAAAAAAACGAAATTGACGCCTATGTCATTAAAATCATAGTTTCGACCCACTGTGTGGCGGCGACGTTGCGAACTTGCATGCGACTTGATGCGACTATTTTGTAACTAAATGATATCGCAACGTCTTGACCGTGCTTGTGAAAGAGGCGGGGGCGGGGGGTGTTCAAATTTGGTTTTAACCGGTTAATTTTCACTTTCAAAACCAAAATTCATGAAAAACCGGTTTCTCGCAAAAACCGGTTAAAACCGGTAAAGTGCAAACCTTAACCTAAATCGATTTCGGTTTGGGGTCAATGACCGTAACCGGTTAAGAATTTCAACCGGTTTCCGAGCCCTGATATAAGCGCCCGATTATCCGATCACTGGTTCTGGTCTGTTGATAATCCTCTAATCTCTCTTCTTTTTACAATGTAAATTGAGCACACCACACTAATATAATAATACTGAACTAGGCTTATATCATTCTAAGCCTAGTTCAAATGTACAATACCGCAACGGACAAGTTGTCATCAACAGCAGCGCCCCGCGGTTTCACTCGCGTGGTGATAGAATCCTTACTAATATTATAAAAGCGAAAGTGAGTTTGTTTGTTTGTTTGTTTGTTTGTTTGTTACCTCTTCACGCTTTAATGGCTAAACCGATTTTGATAAATTTTAGTACAGAGATAGTTGGGAACCAGGAGACGGACATAGGCTAATTTTTATTAAAAAAAAGTGGGATATGAGGGAGAACGAGGGAAGAAAAGGGAAAACTTAGCGTTGCTATTACAAATCAATCAGGCGCAAGAGCAAAACTGCAGGTCTGCTTGGTGTGTTATACCGAATTTAACGCGAGCGAAGCCGCGGGCGGAAGCTAGTATACAATATATTTATGAATTGTAGCCTATGTGTTATTCTGATATGTAAGCTATATTATTGAAAAGTTTCATTAAAATTCATGCAGTAGTTTTTGCGTGAAAGAGCAACAAACATACATACATCCTCACCAACTTTCGCTTTTATAATATTAAGTTGGACTAATAAATAAGTACCTTATTTTATTTCAGAAAGACATACCACACACACTATCCCCGCTATTAAAAAGTAAACACAAAGAACAAGAGTACAATTATATCTACGAAGAAGACCAAAAAGAGACATTTTACGAACAAAACGACCTACAACCAAAGATACTTGAACAAAAAGACTTAATTCTTGAACAAAAAAACTTAATACTTGATCAAAGAGATGAAGAAACGGATGACGAAAGAGTCCTCTTAGACATTAAATTAGAAAACAATGACATTATCAAAGAAGAATTTGAAGATAGTCTTAATAATGATACAGATTATTATGACCAAGATTTGAAACAGGAAACGGATGAAGATTCTTCTCCGATCTACCCTAAGAAAAAATCATTTCGTAAATTAATATCCAGGATTAAGAAATATGAAGAATTTGCTAATGTAACTACAATCCATGATAGATTTCCAAGGAACGTTAGTCCGTACTATGATACTGTCTTTGTCAGTGCAAAAGAGATTGAAGAAATTTATTTATTAAGAGTTAATCATCGCTATGATAAAACTTTAACATATCGGTGTATAGAATGCAAGATGGGATATAATGTGCGTTTGGATTATCTTAGACATCAGACTTTTAATCATTATGAGGTTAGTATTATTAACATCTCGCCTCCAATCTGCGAAAGCTTAAGCAGAGTTGTAGCTAATAGTACACTTTATTATAGTAAACTAGCTTTTGCCCGCGGCTTCGCTCGTGTTAAATTCGGGGTAACACAGTTCCCCTTGCGCCTTATTGATTTGTAATAGCAACGCTAAGTTTTCCCTTTTCTTCCCTCTTTCTCCCTCACATTCCACTTTTTCTTTAAAAAAAAAAATGTCCGTCTCCTGGTTCCCAACTGTCTCTGTACCAAAATTCATCAAAATCGGTGTAGCCATTAAAGCGTGAAGGTAACAAACAAACAAACTCACTTTCGCTTTTATAATATTAGTAAGGATTTCGCCAACGCTTTTATAATATTTTTAGGCGCGTAGCTCACTGGTTTTTTTAAAATAAAAACTCCGATTTTTCTCAGCCACAATACCCGACTAACTGCTTAGCCTGTAAACGGGAGATCCTGACAGCATCCCATCTAGATGAACACTGGACCAATACCCACAACCCCATGCTGCGTTGCACGTTCTGTGGAGAACTTTCTAGAACAAAAGGGGAGCTGAAGAAACATCTAAACAGATCTCACACTAAGAAGTATACCTGTCATAGCTGTTCTTTGGAATTTAGGTGAGATGGTATGACTAAGTTTAAATAATCTTGTTATTCGTTTTTAGTTTATTCATTTCTACTAGGCTTGCAACGAATAGTATACCGAATACCGAATATTCGGCGAGCCCCCTGACCGAATAGCCGAATATTAGGCTGATTTTAGCGCCAAAACTTTGTACAGACGTGATTGTTTCACGCTCGTTTGTTCTAATGTACTCACCGCCCGCGCGCCCGCAGTTGCTCTGCGCCGTAGGTATAAAGAAAATGAATGAATGAAAACCTTACCCTAATAAATTTTGATTACGACATAGAATCCTTAACTTTTCTTATACAGAAGATGATTATGTACCTGTGTAATGTACCAATGACTACTTAAATGTTTTAAGAGAAATGAATATATACGTAGTGAATCGTTTTTTTTTTTTCATTTTACCAATTATCTCCCTATAACAAAATATATTATTTAAGTATTTGTTATTCAGCCGAATAATATGTCGATATTCGGCCGAGTATAATAAAAGTAGCCGATTAGGCCGAATACCGAATAGTAACCGAATATTCGTTGCAAACCTAATTTCTACAAATATTTTTCACCGACTTCAAAAAAGGAATTATAATTGTGCATTTCCGCCGTCGTGGCAGGTCAACCTATTCTAAACTATTGTAACCTGATCTCTACTACGGGTCGCA
Organism: Ochropleura plecta; assembly: GCA_905475445.1. Classification (NCBI taxonomy): domain Eukaryota; kingdom Metazoa; phylum Arthropoda; class Insecta; order Lepidoptera; family Noctuidae; genus Ochropleura; species Ochropleura plecta. The sequence goes on from FR997751.1 coordinate 6,018,256, forward strand.
CACCAAAATAGAGAGATCAATAGTTTTGTGAAGTTTGATGTGCCGTTGTGTGTACATACAACCTTTTTTTTATTGTGTATGTTCACTGATTACTCCGCCAACTGTGGACCGAATTTCATAATATTTTTTTTTGTTTGAAACGGCATATACAGGGTTATTTGTAAAACACCGGCAACGTCTCAGGACCATGTTACTAACATCATAAACAACAACTTTTGTTCTAGGACATTTAAACATTTATCATATTTTAGTTCATCAGATTTTTATACAAAAATAAAAATATTGAAATTGAACGCTCTAAATGTTACGAAATCTATGCGAAGCAAACGTTGCGTTGCACAAGCGGTGGTGTAGGTATGTAGGTACAGCAAAATACGGAGTTGAAATGTGTTAGATAGGACAACGAAATCTTGAAGATTTGTTTTTGGTAAATGTATTAAATTTTGTAAAAAATCATAGAACAAAAGTTGTTGTTGATGATTGTAATACAGTCCTGCAAGGTTGTCGGTGTTTTACAAATAACTCTGTATACTCCTGAGGTGGTCCCCCATATCAATGTTATTTATATTGCTTAGGTAGTTTATTCAATGTCTTTATTTCCGGAAGTCAGTAGCTCTTGCTTGTTTCGTTCTCTTACATATTTCTTATAAAATAATACATTAAAAAATATATTTAAAAATACAAAAAAATAGTAGCTCACCTGTATCGAGAACAGGGTTTAAGATGACGCTGGATGACAATGTTAGCTATGAGACATCATTCTAAATCCAATATGGCGGCCTAATTATATTTTATGCATTTCTATAATATGAGTCAAACTAAAAGGTTTCCTGAAAACGATACGAGGAAGAGTTTTTTTTTTAAAATATATTTATTTTCCTGACAGAACTCTTGGCGAATTCAGCAAGCATTACAAAATGGCGCATGAGAGGTTCACCTGTGATTATTGCAACCAAAACATATGCTCTAAACGGACACTAGAGGCGCATATCAAGTAAGTTTAGCTTTTTTTAGAGCTATGAAATATTCAACCCTCTAAGTCTAAGCGGTGAAACAATTAAAAAAAAACGTTTCCCCACACTAGAAATTACTCCTGTATCGTGGGTGCGTTTACAAATATTTAAACTCACACACACAAACAGCCAGACCCGGAACAACTATCTGTAGGCCATAAAAATATTCGTTTCGTGCGGGATCGTACCCGCGACACGTAGCGTAGCAGTCGATTGCTCAGCCACTGCGCCAACCTTGTCGTCTAATGGCCGACAATATGGCCGTTTATGGCGCAACTTTATTGGGAACCCTCGATGCGCAAGTCCCGGTTGTTGTCGTCATCTTTTATCAACAATTTTCAGGAGAAAACACCTCCCCGGCCACTGCTCAATCTGCAACAAAGACTACAGGACGTACCACACGCTGGAGCTGCACCTCCTCAGGGTCCACCCCGAAGTGGTTCCTCACCTGATACCGGAGACCCGGAAGGAGCTGCGCTACTGTGTGGAGTGCGACAGGCAGTACCCGACCGTGTCTAAATATAAGAGGCATTTGCAACAATCCGTTCGGCATAGGCCCCAGAAGAAAGTCAGGTACGTCTGAGGGCACTTACGCACAGTACTACCTTCAGCTCCGGTCGTTCTGAGCGCTGCCGCCCGACTGACGGGCAACCGGACGGTTGCCATACGTACTACGTGGAAGAATGCACCCAGTACCTTCTTTTCTGTTTCTGTTTCTTTATATAACGCAAGTCATTCATTTTCCTGCCCTTGTCCCATTCTATTTGGAGTCGGCGCAACACGTTTTCTTCTTCCATTCTCCCCTATCAGACGTCACGGCATCATTTACTCCTTTCTCCTTCATTCATTCCTTACACAATCCATCTATCTTTTCTTTGGCCTTCCTCTCGCTCTCCGTCCATCAAAATTCAGATCCATCACTCTTTTAGTCACATGTCCTACATCCCTCCTCATTACATGTCCATACCAAGACAAACGACTTTTTATATAACGCAAGTAAATATAATAAATAGCTGCGACTTCTTCGGCGTCCATCTTGGAAATGAATCGATCCCACCGCAAAGCACGATTTGATGATGGGGTTCGCATTCTGGTTGGGGTTGCGGCTATCCGCCTCACGGTTGTGCAACCGCGACCTGCGGTTAGCCGGACGGCTGACCGTATTCCAGCTAGCCGCATACTACGTAGGTGCCCATAAGCAGTAAAATGTTTGAGTGCCAACATTACAGCAATCTAGAGCTTATTTCTTAATGCCATCCAAAAGCCTCTTGACTATTTCATAATACGTCCATGAATCCGAAAAATCTAGAGCTTTAATACCACCGCCTGCCGGGGTTGCGGGTTGTTCGAAAGAGATGCTTTACCTCCGGAAGTCGGTCGACTGTTTTGCCACCAACTTCCGGAAGTAAAGTTATTTTCCACTTCTTAGTTTTTTTTTTGGAAGTCGGTTTTTATTTTTAACAAAAAAGTTTTTTATTTCAGCATTTTAAGTTATGGTATTATAACGCGAGTAATCGGTCCCTGGGCATTACCAGTAATCATTCTATTTTTGTATTTCAGAATCCCGTGCCCCGCCTGTGACAAGAAATTTACTCGCACTAGTTACAAAAACAATCACTACAGATTGGTGCATATTAAGGAAACCAAGCATTACTGTGCACTATGTAATAAGGTATGTATTTGTCGTGAAAGGTCGTTTGAAAGATTGACCAGAGATGTACCCAAGAGAAATTCCTCACTAATATTATAAAAGCGAAAGTGAGTTTGTTTGTTACGTCTTCACGCCTAAATGGCCAAACCGATTTTGATGAATTTTGGTACAGAGATAGTTGGGACACAGGAGATGGCCATAGGCTAATTTTAAAAAAAAGTGAGAAAGGGGGAGAAAGAGCGAATAAACAGGGAGAGAAAGTGCTTTTTGGTCGATCGTAACGCGGGTTGAAGTTAACCTTAGCCCAAAGTAACTATGCCACGCGGACGAAGTCGCGGGCGGAAGCTAGTAAATAACAGTTATTTACTAGCTTCCGCTCGCGACTTCGTCCGCCTCCAGCTTTTATATTACTTAGTAAGGTATAAAAAAGGTAACCAACAGCCAATAACAATATCTTAAAAAATATAGTATTGGACTTATACAGTTGCCAATTACAGGTTAACCAACATTTTACATAATGAGTAATAATAATTCTGTTTTTATAATAAAAAAAAAAACAACAAAAGATACAATTTCTTTAGGGTAAAGATACACAAATGACATCAAAATAAAATTATAAGGTAAAAACAATAGAATGCAATTTGGGTAGGCATGTTGCCAGATTTAGGTGGCTTACTACTTATTATTATTGGGTACTTCGTTTCTGATACTCATACTTTTATGATAGTCTATTGGTGTAAAGATCTTATGGCCTATGGGCAATCTCTGAACACGTTAAAATCAAATCATTTTATTTATCACCTTGCAGCAATGCTAATTTTTCCCTTTTTCTCCTTCATATATCATAAAAAAAATAGTCTATGTCCGTCTCAACTATCTTCTCTCTCATCTCTACTATCTCAACTATCTTTGTACCAAAAATCATCAATATCGGTTAAGCCATTTAGGCGTGAAGACGTAACAAACAAACAAACTCACTTCCGCTTTTGCTATTACAATAAATAAGGCGCAAGGGCAAAAACTACAGGTAGCACATACCTGCCAATCAGGAAAGGGGAACTGTGTTACCCCGAATTTAACGCGAGCGAAGCCGCGGGCAAAAGCTAGTAGTCAATAATACATTTATGACATAGTTTTTTTTTTATAATTTCAGTACTTTGCCAACGGGTACGGCATCCGTACGCATATTCAACACGTCCACCAAAAGGTACCGAAGATCAAGGACAAGATATGCGATCTTTGTGGCAGAGCCTTTAATGTGAGTATAAAACATTATTTTTAGTCTAAGCGAAACCTGAATATAGTTTGTTCAGAATAAGTAACTGAATCGATTCCAATAGTTTTTACACCATGTTATATTTTGTCCCAAAAATATTAATAAAAGGTTACGAGTTGGACACTTGTAGGCATACGAAATCATACGGCGCGCAACAAGGTCACGGCAGGTCAAGCGACAGTACCTACGTGCGGCGTCGTTTGTGCCGCTCGGTGGCCGTGTTTTTGTACGGACAGCCAGGTTAAATAACAAGCTTATAACTTTCTGATTTTTCATGATAAAGTTCTGAAATTTTGTACATAGATTCTTCACATAAATATACTAGACACGTGTTTCGGGTTTCGCATAAAGTAAAACTAATGTTGTAGAGTATTAAAAAAAACATACCTACATACTTTCTTTTTGACGTGTTTTATTATGTGGACACAAAACACATGATAGAAAAAAAATACGTACAGACAAAAGAGCACAAAGGTACTGCTTATTTCATTTAGAAATCTCTTCCAACAGACCTGAGATGGGACAGATTCTTATGACACGTAGACACAGTGTGTAAAATTATTAAATAAGCACTAACTTAACCTTAGAGCCCCAGCGGCACAAAAACGTGCCAGTAAACAAGTATTACCGTTGAGCCCCGCTGGCACGAATTTGTGCCACCAAACCCCGACCGATTTAAAACTGTATTTGTAGTAAAGATAAGTCTTAAAATCAGATTACGCTTACGATAAGAGCCCGCCCGGCGGTGCTTGACGGATAGTAAACGTAAATAATGGCGTTCCTTGAGAGGTTTAATATACAATTATGTTTTTTTTTTTTTTTTTTTTTTTTTTTTATTTATTTGGGACAAAAAACAGTTACACGTTACAATATTGAAATTTAGTTTAAGTACAATAAACATATTTTAAAACGCATAACCCACACCATTGTCCACGGAATAACGACGATATTAAATAAGGAAACGGACGTATAAGTATAGAAGTGAGAATTAAAAAAACAAAATCTTAAAAAGTCACACTATCCAATTCTAGAAAGTGCTCCCCGTTAAGACGTGGAACACAAATCACCGAATAGAAAAAAAGGAATAAATGAAAAAAAAAAGGAAATAATCATGAAGAATGAGCAGCAAGTAATTCTATAGCCATTTTTCTAAATTTCACTTGATTGTGCGCGAATATATCTAAATTCATAAAATGTGTGTTGTACGTTTCGGATAATCTACGGAGAGGAGCTCGCACTCCAGCATTTGTTCTACACTTTCCTGTGTAGAACAAATGGGGCACTCGCACCTCCCGCCGATAAACAGTCCTAGGTACTACATAACATAATCTATTAGTAAGTTCTGCACAATTAAACCTATTGTTGCATATGCCATGCAGCATCATAACCATTAGCAGTTTACGCCTGTGCTCCAAGCTTAATATGTTGTATTGTTTCATCAGATCTGCGTAAGAGGCTTTGGTATGGAGACACTTATAGTTGGTAGTACGAAGAAATTTTTTTTGTACCATTTCTAGTCTGTGCTTATATTTTTCGTAAAAAGGGCTCCAAATAGGCACCGCGTATTCCAACTGGGAACGGACTAAGATTTTATACAAAAAGAGGAAAGTAGAAGCCCTTTTAAACTCCTTGCAAGAACGCATTATAAAACCGTACATCTGATAGGCTTTATTAATAATGTTGTCAATATGGATGTCAAGGTGTAGTTTACTATCAAGTAGTACGCCAAGATCACGAGTGCAGTCAGTTTTATTCAAATTTGTATCATTTAATGTGTAGGGAAAATTTATACTTGTTTTATTCTTGGTGAATGAAATATAATGACATTTCGGTAGACTAAGATGCAGTTTATTATCGAGACAGTACTGCGAAAGTCTGTATAAATCATCCTGTAATAGCAAACAATCCTGCAAATTTTCACAAGATTTGAAAATTTTGATGTCATCAGCGTACATAAGAAATTTAGAGTTAACGATACAGGACTTTATGTCATTAATGAACAGAATAAATAACAGTGGGCCCAGGACTGAACCTTGGGGCACTCCTGATTCGACAATTATGTAATCAGACTCATATCCATTGATGACAACTTTCTGAGTTCTATGGAATATGTACGACGTAAACCATCTAAGTAAGTTTCCTCTAATGCCGTTGAAGGCAATTTTGTCCAACAGCAGTTTGTGGTCTACCTTGTCGAAGGCCTTCCGAAAATCCGTGTAGACAGCATCAACTTGCGTGCCTTTGTCCATATTTTCAAATAAGTATTGTGTAAAAATAATTAAGTTTGTACAGGTAGATCGCGATTGAACAAAGCCATGTTGTTCGGGAATAATAAGATGTTTCAAGTGTGGAAACAAATGACAGTGCACTAAATTCTCGAAAAGCTTAGACAAGGCTGATAGGATAGAGATAGGTCGATAATTTTCAATGTTGGCTTTGTCTCCACTTTTGTGAATGGGAGTGATAAAGGCTCTTTTCCATAAGCTTGGAAATATCCCTTCACTTAAACATTTGTTAAACAGTAGATGTAGCGGAGTACAGATGTGTTGTGCTGTTTGCTTTAAAAATGTAGGTGGGAGATTGTCTGGACCAGGCCCTTTATTTGGATCCAAGGATAACAATGACTTAAGCACGTCACACTTTTTGAGAACAATATTATTAATACAGGCTGATTTCTCATCAAAAATATCGGGAGGTGTCCAGCAGTTAGGGTCGAATGTTGAGGGCTCGTACACAGATTTAAAGAATGTGGAAAACAGTAAACATATCTCGTCAGGGCAATTAGATGTTATATTTTTGTAGTACATGCTGGATGGAAGTCCGGAACTTTTCTTGTAGTTAGAAATGTACGACCAAAAGTGCTTGACATTAAGAGTAATGCTGTCTTCGACCGATATCATGTATTTAGTGTAACACTGATCAGATAGTTGCTTAAACTGTTTACGATAAACAGAGAACTTTTCATAATTAGAAAGGTTTTGCTGCTTTTTCCACTTTATCCAGGCTCGTTCCTTGTTTTTGAATATTTTAATAAGTGGAGCGTTAAACCAAGCGGGAAAGCTAAATGTCCTAGGTCGTCTGAGTGGGACATGCGCGCGGATTATGCCATATAAGTACTCATAAAAAACATCAACCGCCTGTTCACTGGAGAGATTTGAAAAAAGTTTATCCCAGTTAGCCTTATTTAGTTCGATATTAATTTCTTGATAATCAGCTTTATAGTAATTATATTTTTTAGAGAGCTGGCGTCTGATGGGTTTATAATTGGTTTCGAGTAAAGTCAAAATAGAAAATGGGGGATGATGAGTATCAGGCGGGAGCAGTGTGACGTCAGCCTGTATTTGACATTCTGTATTACTAATGAATAAGTCCAAGACACGACCCAAGTGATTCTTTAAATTGTTGTATTGTGAAGCATTCAACATAGAAATCAAATCGAATAAACATCGGGAAACATTGTTTTGCGGTCGCGTAAACAAATATTTACCAGAGACAGGCCAATCAATTTCGGGTAGATTATAATCACCCGCTAGATAAAATGATTCAGTGCAGGGCTCAGTGAGAATATTTTCTAATTCGCAGAAATGAGACAAGTATGCGTCATCCTGTGTGCGCGGTGGTATATAGGCAGCACTAATAATATGGTGTTTATGGGAGCGCGACGCAGGCAGTCTTATAATAACATGTTCGATGCCAGTGAGAGAACGTGCTGACATACGTGTAGGCCGGAGCTCGCGCAGTACGGCTACCAGAACCCCTCCACCCTCGCGCTTGTTTGTAGCGGCCCGGTCTCTGTCGTCTCTAAACACTAAGTAGCGGTCGTCTATAAATTCACTGTCAAATATATTGGGTGTTAGCCATGTCTCAGTTAATATAATTACGTCGAACGACAAGGAGAGAATATTAGTATAAAGAGTGTGTAATTTAGTACGAATTCCTCTGCAGTTCTGATAGAAAAAGGATAAACTGGTTTTAAGCATTATATCCAATTAGGTTATAAAAGAGTAAACAATGAACTAAGTTGGCAACAATGGTTATGGTTATATTTGAAAGCTTGGAGACAGGACGAAACTGCGTATGATGTAAAATACAATTAAAATCATTGTTATTACTAATCGGTTTTGACAACACACCGGTTAAACAGAGTACGTAATTGTGTGACATAAAAATGTAGGATAGTTTCTGAATAAGAAGTCGTACAGTAGTACTATAATGATAATTATTAAGTTGATGAGATATGAAATACAATAGTTTATGACACGTTCTTGAGATTTTTATGGTAATTAAGTAAACATGAAGTGAGGTATAACTGCTTAACATAATAATTTGTGCAAAAACTTTTCTATAGCAACATAACAATCTACATAGGCACATACATTCACAATACAAAGATATACTATTCGTTGCGGGTACAATGGGCAATTTTACTGATATCATTTTGGGAACGTACAGCGAATGTTTTAGAAGTATCCGTTGCCTTAACAAGAATAGTGGCATTTTTAATCCACACATATTTGACATTACACTTGCTAGCCATCTCGCGACATTCACGAAATAAGTTTTTGTTATATAAAGTAAGATGCTCATTAATATAAATTTTATGGGAGGTACCTGATACACCAATTTGGTTAGATGACACATTTTTTGTCAAACGATAAGCACTTAATACGTTATTTCGGAGGTCACGTGAAGCACACTTAACAATAACATTCTTGGGTCGGTTGCTTTCTTGAGTGCGAGCGTGGGGTACACGGTGAATGGCTAGGACATCCTGGCGAGGAATCGGGCAATTGATGGCAGCACCAATACTTTGTATGAGAACAAAAAGGTCTTCATCGCGTCTCTCAGGCAGATTACAAATCTCGATGTTATTGAGACGGGCTTGTTGTTCCAGCGATTCAATCTTTTGCTCGAGACTGAATACTTTATCGTTCGTGTTGTGAAACGATGACGTCCGGGTAACAACGGTTTTACGATAGAACTCAATTTTACGCACTTAAAATATTGTGCCGATGGATGCGTTGTATTGTAGGTAGATCAGGGAGGGTATTTAAAGTAAAGTTATAATAATAGAAAAGTGGAATATAAAAAAAAACAAGTGAAAAAAGACTGACCCCCAATATCTCCGTAACTGAAAAGTTCCCAGGTATAGAGTAGAACAAAAAAAATAATAATGAAAAGAACACGTTGCCTTTCGGCTTTGCTAAGGGTACTTTAACAACCTTTATAGCGTCATACTGCACGCACAACTTTAAAGTCCCATTTGGGCGCCATTACGTTTGGCGTCAAATTTTGGCGCCCAACAAGTGGTGGTGAGAAATTGGTGGTGTGACCATAAATCGTATTCATTTATGTTTGTTTGTTTTGGAAAACACTGTTTGCGTAAAACCAGACTCCGTGGCTGTTACTAAGAAATTCCTGATGGGAAAACTTAACAACAATTTGCGGACCTAAGAATTGAAATAAGGATCTGATCGATGCTAAGCAGTCAAAATTTGCAACTTCTAGACCAACGGCGCAGTCAGTTGCTTAGAAATAATAAAATGTATATCCTACTATAATATTATAAATGCGAAAGTTTGTGAGGATGGATGGATGTATGGATGTTTCTTAGACTTTCACGTCAAAACGGCTGAACGGATTTTGATAAAATTTGGCATAGTGGTAGATTATGGTCTGGAATAACACATAGAATACTTTTTCAATAACACGCGGGCGCCATAATGTATATTTCAAAATTCTCTCACTGTTGAAGAAGAAGGGTTAAAGAAGCCTGAATACTACATTTGGCAGTAACTTTAACTAATCATCTCCTCTATGTTCCAGTCTAACAGAATCCTGATCAACCACCGCCGGACGCACACAGGCGAGCGTCCATACAAATGTCCACACTGCCCAGCGTCTTTCGCGCAGCAAACCGCCATGAAATCACATCTGAAATCGCAACACAAGAACTTTATGTTGTCCACTTGAACGTCACCATGTACTGCCCTTATCTCAGTATATTTAGGGTCTGTGCAGCATTTATTATTCCATACTTGTCTATTAGGCGTCGTACTAATTAGTCCCGATCATACGAAGACACAATGCTAAATGAAGCTTGCAAGCCATCGAGCGAGAGCCTACTAGGATTCGCGAATCCGACCGACGCGCAACGTCACAATTATTACTAGATAGTCCATAAATATTGTGACTTCTATTTTGGTCAAAATCGCAAATCGGAACACTGACTAGGCAGTCTGCGTTATCAATCCTTACTAATATTATAAAAGCGAAAGTGAGTTTGTTTGTTTGTTACCTCTTCACGCTTTAATGGCTAAACCGATTTTAATTAATTTTGGTACAGAGATAGTTGGGAACCAGGAGACGGACATAGGCTATTTTAAAAAAAAAGGGATGGGAGGGAGAAAGAGGGAAGGAATGGGAAAACTTAGCGTTGCTATTACAAATCAATAAGGCGCAAGGGGAACTGTGTTACCCCGAATTTAACGCGAGCGAAGCCGCGGGCAAAAGCTAGTAAAACATAAACCTTAGTGTACGAATAATACGGTTCTAAATAATTGTTTACTTAATTAAATACTTATTTCGCGCATGCTTCTCTCTCGCTCACACATAAGTCGAGTCGCCGCCTCGCGTCATGTTTAAGTGTCATGTGTCATGCTTAGTTTGGTCGAGTCATGTGTAATGCTACAGTACGCGGTCGGGTTATATGACGAGCAATGCCACAATCGCATTACTTACACAAGTCTACTACTAGGGCCACTGCCTGCCGGGGTTTCGAAAGAGATACCGCGGTCCCGGAACACAAAGGGTTGAAGAAGCAACAAGGATAGGTTTTAGTTACTAAAAGTAAAAGTCTGTCACTCCCCCCGCCCAAAGCGGCAGAAGTTATTTAATGATTTTCGATACGAAAAAAAGGGCAATGTTTTATTGACTATTTATAACGCACGCCGAGGACGCGTCGCGCCATCGTACGATCGCTGCCAACTAGAACTACGCCGATTCGTCTTATAATAAGACGAGAATTCTCACCCATCTGTACAAAAAATTAATGATCGCTTACACAAGAGTTTCATTCAGTTCAGTTAAAAAATACTACGCGCATAATCTGCGAAGATATCTTTTAATTATGCATTTTTTGACAATATTTGAAATACTTTTCTGTTTTTTACTCGATTGAAGATCCTATATGAATCTTAATAATCTGAAATAACGTATTTGATTTCCATTTCATTTTTAAAGACAGGCGTACATGATCCATAAAAAAGTCATTATTGTAACACCGCAAATGAGTGTGTATATTTTACTTTTTTTTGTTAACACCGACCAATATAAGAGCATTTTTATAAGTTTGAAGTTGTCAGGGGACCGCTAAATAATGTAATTAAAAAAATAGACACTGCGCCATCTTGTGACAAAAGTGTAAATAAGATGGCGTCAATCTGTTCTAACTTTAAATAAATTAGTCGTTTGAAAATATCAGTTGACACGTGTTGTTTTATTACATTTTTTTATGTACTTAATTAGTTTTTTTTTTGTAGTACCTAACAATTTTAATTCGTGCAATACGTTAATAAATTACTAAGTGATATCCAAAATGGTTGTAAATATTATTTATTCGTATTTTAATAAATACATGCTGGCAGATGAGAACTTTTGTTTTTATTATAAGTATTTCTCAAAACAATAGGGTAGTTTCCAGGGTCAAAGTAATTACATTCTATTTAGTCCGTCTTTTTGATTATTCAAAAATAAGGGACACGTATTTTTTATTTGTAAATTAGAAACGACAAAGATATAGCCCATTAAAGTTACGTGTATGGAGGTAGATGTGTCGGTGTGGGTTTAGACAGAGTAGTCACTAAAAGTCTCAACTAGGTAGGTACTCACAGTTCATTTATTTAGGTCCACACTCACAACACAAACAACGATCAGAAGGAGAACAGTATAGATAGTAGGCACAGTCACAACAGTCACGATACAACGAAGTATGCAGATTACAATTATTAGGGAAACGCGTACACAAAAACAATGGTCGCAAAATGTCATGCGTTCACGCGTGCGCGGGCCGGCAAGGACTAAAGGTCAGCGCGAGGGCACGCGCGCGCCGTACGATGGAGCGTAAGCGTACCTCTCCCCGCGCTCGCTACGTCACGATGACGTAGCTCGGCCGCGGTACGAGTCCAGTAACCCGACATCATCCGACATTGCGATGATGTAAACAATGTAATATGTGATTATTATAAATACATGTAAATATGGGTTATGGAAGTATTTGTGACTGTATTTAAATGTGTTGTGTAGTGTAACTATAAAATATACATATTATTATATAAACTGAGTAGTATGTGTATACCCTACACCACCCCCCTCCAGAGACCGTCAAGGGCGATAAAATCTGGAAACTTGACCCGACGTCCAGAACGGGTAGTATATTCTGGTTTGTCGCCAGGCGTAGTGTCCTCATGGGGGTCCGCTTTGTCAGCCAATATGTAGGCTGGTTTTAGGCGGTCAATCGAGACCGTGACCTCTTTACCTTTAAATAAAATTTTAAAAACTTTGTCACTCCTGTGCAGAACTTTGTGAGGACCTGTGTAGGCTGCTTGCAATGAGCCACGTAATGCGTCTTCACGAAGGAACACGTGATCAGTGGTCTGCAGGTCCTTGAATATAAAAATGCTCTGCTTGTTGTGACGCGAAGCTGGAGTTGGATGCAAATTATGAGCAAACTTGCGGACGCGTGCTATAAAGTCCGTTATGTCGGTTGTCCCGGTATCAGTAGGAGTAAAAAATTCTCCCGGGAGTCTTAGCGGTTCGCCGTATACAAGCTCGGCGGAAGACGCTTGGACATCCTTTTTGAATGCGCTCCTTACACCAAGCAATACCCACGGCAGGGACTCGGTCCACTTATCATTGGCATGGCACGTGATTGACGCCTTGAGTTGCCTGTGGAATCGCTCCACCATGCCGTTGCAGGCCGGATGGTATGCCGTTGTCCGTTTGTGCTGGAAACCAGCGAGCTTGGACAGTTGTTCGAACAGAGCGGATTCGAACTGACGGCCTCTGTCCGTAACAATGTCAGTTGGACAGCCAAACCGGGCAATCCACCCAGACAACAATGCTTTCGCTACTGTCTCGGCAGTAATGTCGACAATAGGTACGACCTCTGGCCACCTAGTGAATCGGTCGACTGCCGTCAGACAGTATCTAAAGCCCTGTGAAATTGGAAGCGGGCCCACAAGGTCGATGTGGATCGTGGTGAACCTGCCGCGTGGGAGGTGATACGTCCCTAAAGGAGCAGACACGTGTCGGCTTACTTTAGACCGCTGGCATGCGAGACAAGCTCGGGCCCACTCCCTGCAGTCTTTCCTGACGCCTGGCCAAACAAAGCGCTCTGCGATTAATTTGGCAGTCGCTGAGACGCCTGGGTGACTGAGGGAGTGCAAGCTGTCAAATGCTTGCTTTCTCAGCATTTTTGGCACAAAGGGCCTGGGAGACGCTGTACTGACGTCGCAGTATAAAGACGTACGTTCCCCAGGGACCTGCACCTTCTCAAGTGCCAGTGAAGATCCTTCCTGAAGAAGTTTCTTCAGTTCTGGATCTGAGGCTTGAGAGTCTGCGAGAGTGTTGAGGCTGACCGGCACCTGTAGTTCCTCCACGCGAGATAAGGGATCGGCCACGACATTGTCTTTGCCAGCAATGTGTCTTATCTCGGTGGTAAATTGGGCTATGAAGTCGAGGTACCGGAATTGCCTAGGCGAGCAGCTTTTCTTCCTCTCCTGGAATGCGAAGCTGATCGGCTTGTGGTCCGTGTACACGACGAAGTGTCTTGCCTCTAGCATGTGGCGAAAGTATTTGATGGCCTCGTAAATGGCCAGCAGCTCCCTGTCATAGGGAGAATACTTTACTTGCGATGGGCTGAGCTTCCGGGAAAAGAAAGCTAATGGCTGCCAACCATCGTCGCTAAGCTGCTGTAACACCGCACCGATTGCAGTATCCGACGCATCGGTAACCAATGCGAGTTTGGCATTGCAATCGGGGTGGGCTAATAAGGCAGCATTAGCTAGGCTTTCCTTACACTCTTCGAATGCTTGTAAAGTACTCTCCGCCAAACATATGGGGTGCGAGCCCTTTACGTTGCCAATCAAGAGGTTGTGAAGAGGCGCTTGAACTTGAGCTGCGTGGGGTATGAAACGCCTGTAAAAATTTATCATGCCCAGAAATCGGCGCAACTGACGAACGTCCTTTGGCGGTGGGAACTTCTTTATGGCCTCAACCTTAGCATCAAGTGGTTTTGTGCCCCATTCCGAGATATGGTAACCCAAGAAAGTTACCTCTGGGACGCCGAAAACACACTTAGATGTATTGACGAGCATGCCGAAGTCTTTTAGCCTGCTAAAAAGAATGCGTAGATGCTCCTCGTGCTCTGCTTCTGTCCTGGAATATATACAAAAATCATCCAGGTACGCATAACAGAAGTCCAGACCTCGGGTCATCTCGTCGACAAAACGTTGAAAAGTTTGGCCTGCGTTGCGCAGACCGAACGTCATGTACGGAAATTCGTACAGGCCAAACGGTGTGGTGATCGCAGTCTTCGAAATGTCCTCTGGATTTACGGGAATTTGGTTGTAGGCTTTCACGAGGTCGATTGTGCTGAAAATTCGACAGCCTGCGATGTTGTGCGCAAAGTCGTGGATGTGCCTAATAGGGTACCTGTCGGGGACTGTTCGCGCGTTGAGCATGCGATAGTCTCCACAAGGTCGCCAACCGTTGTCCTTTTTGGGGGCGAGATGGAGTGGGGATGACCAGGAGCTCTCTGAAGGTCTGGCAGTTCCGTTTGCCAGCATCAGCTGGAATTCCTGCTGAGCAATTTTCAATTTGTCCGGCGCTAACCGCCGAAACGAAGAGGATACTGGAGGGCCTGGGGTCGTGCGGATATGGTGTACCGTGTTATGTGGTGTGGTGCGTAGTGTTCCGGCAGGTCGAGTGATGTCAGGGTACTCGTCTAGGATTCTGTGGTACTTCGAATCACCAGTAGACACCTTTACAGAAAATAAAGACGAATCTGAAGGATTCGAAGCCATGCAAAACACATTGGTACTACTATCGATTAACCGTTGATTTCTACAGTCAACGGTTAACGAGTAAAAACATAAAAAATCTACACCTATAATTGGTTTAGTAACTTCGGCTACCACAAAACGCCACTTAAAGTCTCTACGAAGTCCGAAGTTTAAATTAAGTTCTAGGAAACCATAAGTTGGGATGGGCGTCCCATTCGCAGCCACTAGTTGGTAGTTGGTGGACGCACGACGATCGTTGAGCAGACGACGGGGGTACACGCAGAGGTCGCTTCCGGTATCGACCAAGAACTGCGTCTTCGTCCTTCTGTCTGCGACGAATAGGCGACCAGTAGAGGCGGGGCAATCGTCTGTCGCCATTATCGACTGCCCGCGGAGTTTCCCTTTTTGAAGTCGCAGGGCTTGACGCAACGCTTGGCGTTCTCGCCATGCATGGAGTGGTACCAGCACTGCGGGTGTTTCCGGTAGCTGGAGTTTGAGCGGGTTGAGGATCGCTGGCGTGAGTTGCGTCGCGTGTCTCGACCACGGCTGTGGGAGCGATTGCGCGACCGGCTGTCACGTAGCTGTACCGTTAGGTCCCGCATGGCACGCTTCAGTTCCGCGATTTCAGCTGCCATCTCACTCACGGTTGGTCCTGCTGCCGAAGTCGAAGCAACGTGGCTCGGGGCGACGATATCCTGTACCCGGTCCGCCAGGTCAGCCAATGCCTCCAGGTTGCTGTGTGGTTGGGATGCCAGCAAGGGTTGTATGCTGCTGGGTAGTCGGCTGGTCCAAATGGTGCGCACAAAGTCCTCGGGCACGCTTGGGCCGGCTAATCCTTGCAGATGGCGGAGGAACTGCGACGGCTTTCGGTCTCCCAACTCCTCATGCATCAACAGCTGCTTCACCTTCTTCTCCTGGGAGGCGGAGAGGCGCTTCACCAATTCGGTCTTTAGTTTGTTGTACCGGTTGGTCGCGGGAGGGGACATAATGACGTCTTTGACCTCTTTAGAAAATTGGGGGTCAAGGTGACCGACCACGTGGTTAAATTTTGTGACGTCATTTGTCACCCCAGCATTATCAAACTGCGCTTCTATTTGCGCAAACCAAATATCGGGTTCTTCGGGCCAAAACGGTGGTAACTTTAATGGCGCACGATAAATCTCGTGCGCTGCGTCAATGGAAACGCGCTTCGCTCTGCGCGGTCGGCGTGTGACGTTTTCCGCCGGCTGTGACGACGCGGTGTGCTCAGACTCACTATCGGTCATATTTTTAATGTGTTCGACTCGGGGTCACTAGTATGGAGGTAGATGTGTCGGTGTGGGTTTAGACAGAGTAGTCACTAAAAGTCTCAACTAGGTAGGTACTCACAGTTCATTTATTTAGGTCCACACTCACAACACAAACAACGATCAGAAGGAGAACAGTATAGATAGTAGGCACAGTCACAACAGTCACGATACAACGAAGTATGCAGATTACAATTATTAGGGAAACGCGTACACAAAAACAATGGTCGCAAAATGTCATGCGTTCACGCGTGCGCGGGCCGGCAAGGACTAAAGGTCAGCGCGAGGGCACGCGCGCGCCGTACGATGGAGCGTAAGCGTACCTCTCCCCGCGCTCGCTACGTCACGATGACGTAGCTCGGCCGCGGTACGAGTCCAGTAACCCGACATCATCCGACATTGCGATGATGTAAACAATGTAATATGTGATTATTATAAATACATGTAAATATGGGTTATGGAAGTATTTGTGACTGTATTTAAATGTGTTGTGTAGTGTAACTATAAAATATACATATTATTATATAAACTGAGTAGTATGTGTATACCCTACACGTGTGACGTCACGCGTTGCTGTATTTTTTCGGAACGTGTGACGTTACACGTACAATAGTGTATTATTTTTCGTCACTTGTGTATTATTTTTCCTGCCTTACCTTCCTGCCCTTGTCCCTTATAACTTCTGGTCGGCGCAACATGTTTTTTTCTCTTCTAAGTTTCCATACGAAGTTTAAGACTTAGGGGTGAAATTATAGCTCACCGTCCGTCCGTCTATTGGCGACAGGCCGTGCCGACGGCGCGTTCGCGTTCCACGTGTGCCTCAAAGAGATTTCAGCAAAGCAGAGGGGCCTGCCAGGGTCACCGCCTGCCGGGGTTGCGAGTTGTTCGAAAGAGATACCGTGGCCTCGGAACATATAAGGCAATAGAAGGACCATGGGTGGGTTTTAGTCAGTACAAGTCTGACACTGATGATTTCCTATCCGTAAAAAAGGGGGTGAAATTCCACACGGGACTTCGTAATCACATCATAAGCTGCTGCAAAAAATCTAACCGTAATTTAGGTTTTATGCTGCTTATGGTATAGTACGTCAGTTCACAAGCGTAAAATCGGTTATCTTAATATATATAAATCTCGTGTCACAATGTTTGTCCTCAATGGACTCCTAAACTACTTAACCGATTTAAATTAAATTTGCACACCGTTTGCAGTTTGATCCAACTTGAAAGATAGGGTAGGTAGGGTAGGGTAGGGTAGTGTAGGGTAGGGTAGTGTAGGGTAGGGTAGTGTAGTGTAGGGTAGGGTAGTATAGTGTAGGGTAGGGTAGTGTAGTGTAGTGTAGGTAGAAAATTGCATTGCAACGCATGCCGGGGCACAGCTAGTGGCTTTATATAATGCATTGGTAAGGAGTCAATTAGAATGTAACGCAATTATCTGGGCTCCACATGAATCTAAATGTAGGTTTTTGGTGGAGAAAGTACAGCATAAATTTTTTCGGTATTTGTTCTGGACATTATATGGTGTATACCCATTTTATCCGCTCATTTACCTAATTTTAGGTAGATATGGTTGGGTATATATAACGAGTTGAGGGTCAGGACTTCAGGAGAGATCTCACACTCACCTCGTACATACTCGAGATACTGAGGGGGAAAGTACATAATGCGGGCATTTTACGGCAGGTAGGTTTATGTGTTCCGGACAGGTACGTGGGGCGACGTCGACAGCCACGCTTGCTGGTGGTGCCGCGTTCGCGAACCAATCTGTTTAGAGGAGACGACAATGACGCGTGCAATTCGTACTCTCAACCACATAGCGAGTTAAATTGATGTTTCTTTGTTCTCTGAATGAGTTCACAAAAGTTGCTTTATTTGTAACTAGCTTTTGCCCACGGCTTCGCTCGCGTAAATTTGAGGTAACACGGTTCATCTTTCCTGATTTGAAAGTATTTTTCGTTGGTAACAAAGAGTGTGTACCGATTTTTAGCTTACTACCTTGAAACTGCGAAAACTCCTATATAAAATTTCACCCCTTCTTTTTACTGAAAAAAACGATGCACGATGTTTTTGTTAGTGACAAATAGTCCGCATACTATTTTTTTGTTTTCTACCTTGAAAATTACGAAATGCTCCATACAAACTTCAACCCCCCATTTTAGGGAAGTGGGAAGAAAAGGACAAAAAGTAGCATATGTCCGTCTCCAGGGTCCAAACTGTCTGTACCAAAATTCATCAAAATTGGTTTTGCAATTTAGGCGTGAAGATGTAACAAACAAACTTTTTTTCTCTTTTAGGTATAATATAAGTAAGAATTAGTTACAAAACTTAATTAAACATGTTATTGTGTACACTATCGAATTAGGTAACCCTGTAATAAAAAATCACCCAAAAACTTAATTCATTTTATTCGATTAAAAATACATAAAGTAATACTCAGCCTTATGATACAATATCTTACTACTAGAAATTATAATCATTAATATAATGAATTAATGTACTGTACATAATATTAACATTAGCTTTACTTCTGAAGTTCACCAACTAAACTTGATTCGAAGTATTGTTGTTTCTGTTTTAACTTGCTTCATGAAAATGGAGGAAGATCTCAATCCGACTCTTTTTATATTGTTACGCGACTTTTTTTTAACGATAGGATTTATTCCCGAAGGAGTCCCATACGCATGTGGACGGTCAGCAATGGATAGCTCACCGTCCGTTCGTCTATTGACGACATGCCGTCTCGACGGCGTGTTAGTGTTCTACGGGCGCCTAAAAGATGTGTCAGGAAAGCATAGGGGCCGGCCAGGGCCACCGCCTGCCAGAGTTGCGGGTTGTTCGAAAGAGATACCGCGGCTCTGAAACGTGAAGGGCAATACAAGGAACATAGATGGGTTTTAGTCAGTACAAGTCTGACACTCCCCCCCGCTCCGCCCAGAGCAGGGGAAGTTATTTGATGATTTCCCATCCGCAAAGAAAAGACGTTGGTGATCAACAGATTCTTAACTACTTTTCCCTATTATATCATTGTATAAACAATTTTATAATAAGAAAAAATCGTGAAATTACAAATAAAAATTTGAAGTACCTACATAATCATTTCTTTACAGTTTTAATTTACACCTACCCTCCTATAGTTAAGGTAAGTTTTTAATAATAATTAACAAAAATCAATTGATGTTGTACCACAGTAAAAATATAATATTCGAACCTAAGAAACTTATTTTAAGATGAAAAACTAAAACCTTACATACTTTACAAATTGACAATCATAGACTCAAAAATGTTGTTTTATTAAGCTTAGACAACATTGAAGAAAGTGACAATAAAAATGAGTTGGAAGTATAACTTACAGGATGAAAGCAATAACAATGCTAAAATGGATACCTCGTATTCAGTACATCATTCTGAACTACCCACATATAAATTTTTAATGTCTTATTAAAAAAAACCCGCCAAGTGCGAGTCAGACAAGTACACCAAGGGTTCCGTACAAACCTGCATAAACAACTATAATATTTAGTCTTTGTACACTAAGAGTGTTGATTTTTTCACAGCTCCAAGGCACCACAGACTTAAGTTTAGTTATATGGTTGGATTTCAACTTGCTACTTCCATGCATTCCTGAGATAAAGGGGCTTAACAGGCAGACGGACAACAAAGTTTCCGAATCCTAAAATCGGCTGTTTCTTACAAAACTGCAATAGTGACCTACAAGGTCAAAATGCATGGAACAGCCAATTTGAAAAAAAAATGTGGGTTTCACAATGATGTTCTGAATCCATGGTAATCATTTGTGCATTAGTGTCTCTGCTACCCAGTTAAATATAACATCACGCGTGTAGTCTTTAAAGGGATAGACAGTGGAGTTTGAGAGAAGTTTTGAGTTTCAAGTTACAGTAGGCAATGGTGGAACTTTTAACATTTAAATAAAACCTATGTGGCTAAAAACTCACCAGACTTATAAAAAAATTAAATAAAGAGTCAATTTGGCATAGACACTTTCATTTTGTTAGTTATCTATACATTATAAATTTATATTATTTTATGTACAGATAATAAATTGAAAAGAAAAAATACAGTTATTCCTAATTTTTCTTTCTATTTTTATGTTGGTGTGCAGGTTTGTAAAACATGTATAAATGTTTCATTATTTAACTTAGCATCATGCTTGTTACCACAGAATTAAATTGCAGAGGTGAACCAAATAGTAAACCCACATTTTGCTAGTTATATTTAAGTCGTTTTTAATTTATATTTTTGTTAAGGCTTGGGACATTTCTTGCAATAAAGCACATACGGTTAATACAATATTAATCAAATAACTGCATGTCACCTAGACTGCAAACCATTTCTTAGTTTTTTTTTATTTATTGATTTAAATGGGGCAAAATTTAGGTCAAGTGCAGGACAGAGATGAGGTTGAATAAGTTACTTGTAAAAGTGCAAATATTCCATGCAAGTGTTAACAAAACTTTGTGGTTATAAGCATTATGCCTATGCAGGCTTATAAATTGAAATACACTTCACAATCCTGTTTTTATTTGTCTAAAAAGTACTGAATCAATAGATTCAATACTTTTTTATTGTTTACTATCTTGTCTAGGAACCTAAACCAACCGACCTGTAAAGGTGAATATTCTCATAACTTTTGTCTCTATTCACCCCATTGTACTTGCTATTTCCATGGAAAGTTAGTGTCAAGATGTTGCACTATTATACTTACTGCAAAATTATCCAGAAACTTACTCATATCAACATAAACAAAACTCTTTTATCTCTGAATAACTGTTTTTTACATTAATATGACACTGGTGGTACATGCTGTGGCATCATAGTTGTGTACACACACTGGTTCTCATTCATCGTCGGTTTCATAACCTGGTGCATCTGCTGATGTTGCATTATATTCTGTAGCTGTGGTTGGGGCTGAGGAGGTTGCATCGGAGGCTGTTCCGGCTCTTCTTTAGGCTTCTTATTTTTCTTTTCACATTTTTTAAACTTAATACCAAGTTTGTTTAGCAATATTAGTCTGAGAGATTCTTTACCTCCTCGGTAGTTTAGCTCGTGTTTTGCCGCCGTTAAAATCTTTCCCAAAGTTGGAACCTCTTTTCTGACTGAATAACTGTTTACAATGCCTCTTAAAGCACATAACTGGAAATAATCAAGTTGTACTTTAGTTTTTCTTACTCGTTTCTTCTTTGGACCTGCTATTTTGGTCTGTGTTGCTTCCGCGCGTAAACCGTCTCTTTTAATTCGTTTTATCGTGCTTTCTGACAAGCCTGTGGCCGCGCACGCTCTTTTGACGACGTTTTCGACGGGATAAGCGTAGCCTCTGTTCTGTTTTTCGCTCTCAAAGAACTTGATTACCTTAAATATAATCTCGCGGGCTTGGCCCTCAATCGCTTCTTTCTTCTTCTTTTCTATTTTTTCGAGTTTGGGTTTTCTATCGACGAGTAGTGTTGGGAGCGTTGGAGCAGGCTCCTGCTGGTGTTGTGTCACCTGTGCTTGTGGTTGCTGAGGTGGGACATGGTTCTGGAGCTCTTGAGGCCCCTGTTGATGCATAATAACAGCATTTACAACTGGCACTTCGTAAACATTTACGTTTATATTCATTTTCGTTATCAGGAATTCTTAATTTTTGCAATACGTGCGTCCTTCATGAATGTATCACTTAATTCTGTTGTTGTTTGTCAGCAGACGTACATTATTTTGTATTTATTTACGACTAAATACACAATATGCAACAATAAATTAACAAATACGGTAGCCATAGGCCATTATTTACCATAAACAAAATTGTTTTGTTCATTTGCTCTCAATTTCTGATTCCAAATGACCACTCGAATTTAATTTTTCCCTGAAAATTCTATTATTTACATTTATATTGTTATTAGTTTAGTGTCCCTATTAAAGATATATAGGTTTCTATCAAATGGATTTTCTTCTAAAGTTGGTAATTTATTTTAGATTTTACCCCTGGTTTTTCCTTAGGAATATTTTTATAATACTAGTTTCCCGATATTATGGGTAACTATTCCATAGACAAAATGCGGGAAAATGTGGTGTTTCACGATTCCATTTTACAGATCGACTATCAAATGAGTTCTCAGAGTAACACGTTGATAAGCATCGATATGTTGCCAAATTAAAAATAATTCACATTTTCGAAATAAAAATGTGGTAAAAGTATTATTGTGGGTGGTGGTGGTTAATTTTGATAAGCAATTCCATGCATATGCCCAGGCCTATTAATTTTATTATAAAAATGATATAAACCAGATCGAAAGATATTATTGGGTTTGCGAAATGTTAATATTAGACAAGAGGTTCATTAGGGGAGGGCTATGTCCAGCAGTGGACTAATATAGCCTGATGATGATGATGATGATTAGGCTTTTGGTATCGGGATCGTTTCGGACCTTGATTGCTAATGCGTAATGCTAATGCGTGCCCAAGTACGTAGCGAGAGTGCAGTTGTTGGAGTCGCAACGTCAACTTTAAGGCGTTTGTGCTGCGAGTACCGACGTGTTATCTGCCCCTCGTCTTGGAAGAGGAGTTTTGGCCGCAGGTAGTGGTGTTCCGGCGCTTCCACGGACAAGTGCCACATGAACGCGCAGTGACATAGTACAGTGAAGTGCTACTAACATAGTTGTGAAGGATTTATTTACTAACACGAATTGTATTATCGATATATATGTTTGTCTGTAAGGTATTTATCTGTGGGCCTAAAATGCCTGAAAAAAATGTTTTATTTATTTATTTAATGCTACAGTTACTTATTGCTAGAATAGCAACACTCATTATCTGTCAGTGTCACTTTATATAAATAAATACTTTGTGATCACTTCTATCTATGAGAATGGAACAGATAATAATGAAAATATTGTAAATAGAAAAAATATTTACAATAAAATTTTTGCTTCATACGAAAACCTCTATTAAAATGGACGACTGTCCAGAAGTAGAGTTAAAAAAGCTGTGTTGTACGTGTTTAAGCCGAGATAGAAAGTTGTTCCAACTTTGCAGGCTACCCGACGGCGTAAATAATTTATATTTGCTGCTATCCTTCGATTCTGAAGCGTACCGGGTAATTTTCAGTTAAAATTTATACATTGCTAGTATTTAAAACATCAAATAGTTCTAATAGATGCTGCATCTACCAGTATCAGTGATTTAAAGTTGTTATAACTGTATGATTTAAGTAGTAAGTTGTCGAGAGATTAAAACAGCCTACTTCAGCATTTATACTTCACCGGCTGCGATGTAAAATCTGGGAAAATGCCATAATGGGGCACTTTAAATTGTCAGACGTGGATTTTAACTTCAATTCACTTTTAAATTGCTGCTAACTCAATTTACTAATTTACAAAGCAATCAATATAATAAATGATATAAGGCTATACAAAACCAGTTTATCCGGATGTCATAATAAGGTTCGGTTGTTGTCAATAGGCTCACCCTCAATTAAATACAACTTAAACATAACTGTTGTATGTATGTCTGCTTGTTAGGTACACTTTGGCTTAACTCTGCAGAAAATAGTATTCTATAAAAAAAAACTTGTAAATATCTGTCTGTCACTCCCACCGCTAAAACTGCTGTTATCATTTCAGGAAGGTTTTTACAAGGACACAGCTAGTTTATACATCTGCTGGGAGTGTAGAGCTGTCATGTGCAGAATCACGCGTTTCCGGAAAGAGGCCTGCATTGCACAGAGAGAGCTTACATGTATAGCTGATGGGAGGACTCATGTAAGAAATTTGCACTCTCAAATCAGTTGTCTAGCCAGGTTTAACATTTTTGGAACACAGACAGAAAAAATTAAGACCAAAAGTTGTAATGACATTTTACTATAGTTGTGTGTTTCTCTGTTTGTCTCATGGCATGGAAAGCAAGCCAGTTATTTTCGTTTCGTCTTTCTATTTCGCATTGAACTGTGTATGTACAGGTTTTTTGTACATAATAAATAATAACTTTGTTCCATCCGGGTGTCTAGACACACTAGGCATTTCTCCTGTATTGTGGGTGAGTTTACAAAACTTTTAAACTCACATAATCAAACAGCCAAACCCAGAACAACTACCTGTAGGCCATAAAAGTATTTGTTCCGTGCAGGGATAGCGACACGCACCGCAGCAGTCGATCGCTCAGCCATTGCGCCATCCCTGTCGTCAAACTATAACATATTACGCCAAATGCACATGAGATTCTGGTGGCACTAAGTAATAAGTCGCTTGGTAACACAACACACCCTTCAATTCAGGATTTACCGGCACGAAAATATGTCATAATAGAGTTCGTTAATTTCTTAACGAACTTGTTAAAAAAAATTGAAACCTTTTTAGGTTTGCAAGTTTGTACGGAACCCTATGAAAATTCCGTTTGTCTGTCAAATTGAATTTTGTCGACTCGCGGTAGTCATGTTACGCCGGTAACGAAACCATAGCGCGATTCAGGAATCGGCTCTCACCTAACAACGCCATCTAGGGAGGCGGTTTGAAAACTTTTGATCGCAAGCAAAAAGTAAAGTTTTTTGGTATTTTCGCGTTTTACAAAGTAATTAACTTTAGTGTTTTATCGAGATAAGTCAATAACGTTTATCTAAATGGTTATTTAATAATAAAAGATACTACCATAACATGATTGAGGGACCTGCTCTTAACTAACAACGCCATCTATGGAGGCGGAATGTTAAACTTCATCTAATTTTTTTTTTAATCTGAATTTCGCTGCCTTTAGATTATTATAAATAAAATCAAGATTTTCTAAAAATCTTGTTTTGATTATTCCTTTCGATAACATTCTCAAAGATAGAATTAAATTGCTTGGAGTGTGAAATAGTAGAAGACGTTCTTCATATTATGATGGAATGTGACCGGAATGGGGACATTAGATGCTGAGTATCATTAGAAAAAAAATAGGAATAAATTTTAAAGATATTTATTCATGTAATGCACAATGTACAAATAGTATACTCTAAACTTACTACTAGTGAGTACATGACCCTGTTAAGGCGCAGAAAAATGTCTTAAATCTAAAAAACACTGGGAACTTTCACAATAATATTATATAAATTAAATTTTAGATATAAATTTCTTAGACTTTTTAGCTACGAGATCTTGTAATAGTGTTTTGGCATATCCTTCGTCCGAAAACGCTAACTAGTAACTACTTTAAATAATTGTTGAAGTTGGTTTGCGACGACGTTCTTACGATTAGTGATACAAATGAGAAATGTCCAGTGTCCTCAATATACATGGAGTTATGATGTTCTGAGCGACATAATCATGTCTGCCAGTCTGACAAAACTCAATAAACAATGAAATAACTACAGTGTTGACTCAACACTCAAGAGGCGTTAAGATATTATATAACAAATAAAGTCCATTAATTTCTTAAGGAACTTATTTCAAAAATAATATGAGTTTAAGTTTGTACGAAACCCTACGAATAGAATTCCGACTGTTTGTTATACTAGCCATCGTCGACTCGCGGTAGTCATGTTTCGCCGGTAACGAAACCATAGCGCGATTCAGGAATCGGCTCTCACCTAACAACGCCATCTAGGGAGGCGGATTGAAAACTTTTGATCGCTAGCAAAAAGTTGAGTTTTTTGGTATTTTTGCGTTTTACAAAGTAATTAACTTTCGTATTTTATAGAGATAAATCAAAAACGTTTCTCTAAATGGTTATCTATACATATAATAAGAATGTAACGGATCGCAGTCTGTACATGGATGAATATGATCAAAAATATTATAGGAAACCTCTATCAACGCAATAGTTTAGTAAAATTTTGTTTAGTTTTTTATAGGGTTTGTTATTACAATTATAGTACGTAGTATAGAAAAGTTTTTTTTTTTAATTTCCAGGTCATTGTTAGCTTGTATATTGATTAAGATAAGCATGAATTGCGACCGTAACAAACATGGCTTTATAGAGTTACTAGCTTTTGCCCGCGGCTTCGCTCGCGTTAAATTCAGGATAACACAGTTCTCCTTTCCAGATTTGCAGGTACCTGCTACCTGTAGTTTTTGCCCTTGCGCCTTATTTATTGTAATAGCAAAGCTAAGTTTTCCTTTTTGTTCCCTCTTTATTCATTTCTCACTTTAAAAACAAATTCAAAAAAATAATCATTTAGAAAAAGGTCCCAACTATCTCTGTACCAAAATTCATCAAAATCGGTTTAGCCATTTTGGTGTGAAGACGTAACAAACAAACAAACTTAATTTCGCTTTTATCATATTAGTAAGGATAATAATTTCAATACTTATTATCACTTACAATTGTGTTGTAATAATTACAACCCTTTTCTTTGTTGATGGGAAATCGTCAAATAACTTCGGCCGCTGTGGGCAGAGCGGGTGGAGTGTCAGACTTTTACTGTCTAAAACCCACCCATGTTTCTTATATAGCCCTTTATGTTCCGGGGCCGCGGATTCTCTTTCTTACAAACCGAAACCCCGGATCAATACGAACCTGGTACATTCATTGTAAACCAATAAACCATTCCATGAAAAACTTCGAGGGTTGTATTGATGATTTTTAAGTGATTATAATTCAGTAAACCCATATTTTAAACGGTCGCAATTCATATTCTTATATTACTTGCCACTGACCTGAAAAATGCACAAAATATAAGATTTTTTTTATTTTCGCGGGCTTTTCTGGCGCTTTCACCTTAAGATTAACCGGATTGGCTCTTCAGGGTAGCTAGAAAGTTCCGGAGTATGATGTCCACAACAAAAAACCGCAAAAACAAGTGCCTTTTAGTTTTTATGCCTTTTAATTAATAATGGTTTATAAACATAAGAGATATTAGCTATTTCTCATTGATTTAAAAACCTTTTCTTATTTTTCCAGGTTCAAACCTTTAGTCTATCCCGCTTAACATCCCACCATACAAGCACATACCTAAAAGTAATCTCAGATTCTAACTCAACTTCACAAACGGACAATTTTATAGACTGTGGCCTAACCACAGATATTAAAAGCGAAAGTGAAGAAGACATACCTCTTTCAGAGCTCCATGGTAATTGGCTTTCAGAAAACGAGACAGAGCTAGTCATACCGACCATAGACTTCAAAGATGAACTGTCAAACTCGAAAGAGGAACTGTCAAACTCGAAAGAGGACCTGTCAAACTCGAAAGATACCATAGACTGTAAAGAGGATTTATTGTATAAGTTTAAAAAGAAAAGGAAGAAGAAAGAGTATTGTTTTTCTATTGTTTTGATGACTGATAGTGAGTTGGAAGAAATGAGGAATAGTAAAAAGCTGGCTGTGGATTTTGTTAAAGCGCTGTTTAAGTGTGAAAGCTGTATAGAAGTGTTTGGAAGTCAAGTCGAGTTGGATGATCATAATTCTTCTCTACATGTTGAGGTGAGTTTATTTTAAATGTTTTCCAGTATTTTGTGCCTTTATTGTTGCATCAACATTTTACCAATGATGTTATAATCAGTGATCGGAATAGCTAGTTCAATTTTGTGGTATCACAGAACAACAATTGCACTTTCCACATAGTGGGCATCACATCTTTCAGCAAGAAGTGTGCAGAAGGTCGACCAGCTGTGTACACCAGGGTCTCCAGTTATGTGGACTGGATTGAGAGTGTCATGTGGCCAGGACAGTGAAAGAATAATTGTCATCATCATATCCTAGCCCTTATTAAAAAGGTTGCCCCACAATAGGAATTTCTCCTGTACTGTGGGTGCGTTTAGAAACATTTAAACTCACATACATAAACAGCTATTAATGTATTAATGTTAACATACTAACGAAGCCATAGAACACTTGTTTTAACTGTCATTTACCATAAACCACTTCTTCCTCAAAATCCAGGTTGCTATTTCTAATATAATGTCTCTGTTTTGTTTTCTTTTTCAGAAACCAGACCATCTCCAATGCGATATATGCCTAGTCTACACAAAAATAACAATGTACCATGACCATAGAGAATCTCATTACCATAGACACATCTGTCAGTTTTGTGTGTATACAGCCTATATTGTTAATGATATGTTAGCACATTTGAGGAGTGGACATGCGGTTAAGTATTTGAGTTTTCCTGGCAAGAAGAATAAGGTAGGTAGTTTCAAGTTTTTTTTGTGTGTAATATGTTTTTTTTAAATAGAGAGTCTATTCCTTCTCTTGGCAGAGCAGAAGGAGTTAGACTTGTACGGTTTGAGGCTCTCTCTCAATCTCACCGTCCATAGGCCCGCATCTACGATGACCGGGAGTCGCGGCGCCCAACGCCTGGGGCGTCTCCCGCGGCGGCTGGGTTGGTTTGAGGTTCTCTCCCTCAAACGCCCGGCCACCTCCTTCGCTAGCATAACTGCTTCGGAAAAGGAGGTGATCGCTTCCCATTCCCTCTCCCTGCGGACCATGGACTAAACCAGGTCCGGGCGCGAGAGGTCGCCGCCGCCGCCTTTACGAAGACACAGCGGTGCTCCGCCCAAGCTGGGTAGACCGCCTCAGTGTGCTTAGACGTATCCTTCGAGATATCCTGGAAGGAATTATCAAATAACGTCCCTCGCTCTGGACGGTGCGTTGAGGAGTGTCAGACTTTTACTGGCTAAAAACCATCCATGTCCCTTCTTTTGCCTTTCATATTTAGGGGCCGCGGTATCTCTTTCGAACAACCCTTCAACCCAGCAGGCGGCGGCGGCGTCCCTGGCAGACCCTTTGCTTTGTTGGCATCCCTTTGAGGCGCGTGTAGACCACTAAGGCGCCATCGACACGGCCTGTCGTGATACGACGGACCCTTAATAATTGCTGACTAATTTATTCCAGACACGCCACAAAACTGCGGAAGTTTTGGAGCCTGGTTCCAAACCTCGTCGAAAGACTTCCATGCTGGACAAGCGAACGCCCTACGGATATCTTTGCACTGAATGTGATAAATATTTTGAGTGAGTATACTAATACCAGCCTATAACTTTCCCACTATTGGGCAAAGGCCTCTTCTCACACAGAAGGCACGAGCATTGACCAGCAGGGTTGCTCAAGACAGGTTGGCGATTTCAGACTTATATCCTTACTTCCTTACTAATATTATAAAAGCGAAAGTGAGTTCGTTTGTTTGTTTGTTACGTCTTCACGCCTAAATGGCTAAACCGAGTTTGATGAATTTTGGTGCAGAGATAATTGGGACCCTGGAGACGGACATAGGCTATTTTTTTTATAGATTGCGATATGAGGGAGAAAGAGGGAAGAAAAGGGAAAACTTAGCATTGCTATTACACTAAATAAGGCGCAAGGGCAAAAACTACAGGTAGCAAGTACCTATAAATCAGGATAGGGGAACTGTGTTACCCCGAATTTAATGCGAGCGAAGCCGCGGGCTAGCTAGTTAATTATAAGTCCAGGATTCCTCACGATGTTTTCCTTCACCGATGTCTGATATCTAAGCTAAACTTAGAAAATACATATGAATTGAAAAAGTCACATTAGTACTTGCCCGATTTGAATCCACAACCTCATGCATGAGAAACACGCCTTAAACTCTGGGCCATCAAGACTAGAATGAGTATACTTACAAGGATATAATAATTCCTTTTATTTGTATAGTATGCAGGTATTACAATAATGCTGTTAGGTTGAAAATATTCCCAGTACATTCTGTCTGTTGGCATATAAAAATACAGTGGTAGACTTACACCTAAATTCAGAAACTAGGTACTAAAATAAAAAATGAGATCTTAAATCAGCTAAGTTTATAATATCCTACTATATGTATATCCTAATGTTATAAATGTGAATGTTTGTGAGGATGGATGGATGTATGGATGTTTTTTGCTCTTTCACGTCAAAACGGCTGAACGGATCTTGATGAAATTTGGCACAGAGGTAAATTATAATCTGGAATAACACATAGGATACTATTTTTCGATATCAGCGATATCGCGGGCGCCAACTAGTACATAATAAATGAAATATGGTGGTGGAGCAAATATTACAATTAACCCTTTCGCTGCCCAATCCAAATTATTCCTTATATTTTGGACTCATACGCTGAGTTCTGGGCAGCGAAAGAGATCATTTATAAAATCGGTTACAGAGAAGTAACATTATTTTCTCGATCAGCAATGACGACAGGTCTGTGTCAGTTTTTAGGAAAGTAAAACGTTAAGTAAAAGCAATAACTCGGCTTAAGTCAGTGGTCTCAAACGCTACTATGTAGCATAAGGTCCTGGTTCGATATCACGCGTGGGAAAGAAATATATCTGATCTGGATCACCCACGCTCTGGGTTTGTTATTGCTACCTGCTAGATTGAAATGCATTCATGCTCCAAAATGAATCAATAAAATCCAATATGGCGTTCTCCCAAAGATGGTGAATTAGTTATTTCTTCATGCATACCCATGATATGGCTATCAAAATAAATAGTTTGATGAGAAAAATACGAGGGACCTCGCAGTGCCCTCGTAGCACTTGAAGGTGATGGCGGGGTCGTAAACTGTTTCGCTGTAGAATGGTGCGAATGACATTAGATAAAATGACATGTTTAGTGATTTATGATGATAATCCTGTACGATTATATTAAAGCCTGAACCTAATCAGCCATGATCGTGATGCCTTTGTTCACTCAATTCGCTCGATCACTAGACCCCACCACCCCCTTCGAAACTAAATGTATTTTGGTTGCAGAAACAAGAATCAACGATGGAAACACGTACAGCGCCACCACAGGGAAGGTTACAAGTGTGCCACTTGCGGCAAGAAATTCGCCTTTAAGAATAACCTCGCGAGGCATGAACAGTGAGTATATACAATTAAAATAACGCTTTTTTTTCATATCAGATAAACCTACTCTTGACCTACTGAAGCCTACCTTGAATTATCACAGTGTGACACTCCTCACTCCTCCTTCGACCGAGGCCGCAGTTACAGATGTAAGTTGGGACAGGTGAACAAATAATAGCCACTCTTGGGTGGACTCTTTTAACAGGGGTGAAATAGCACAAACTGAAATCGAAACCAACAGAAGTCACCGACTTCCAGAAACAAAGTTATTTTCCACTTTTTAGTTTTGGAACGAAGTTTATCGCGCGTTGTGAAAGGGGGCTAGACGGAAAAAAATCTCACGAAAAGTTGTAACGACACTTTTTGCTATAGTAAGCTATTGTAAGCTGTGCGGCGTGCGCATGTTTCTCTGTCTGTGTCTCTCTCTTTCTCTTATAGAAAGCAAGCCAGATATTTTCATTTCTATTTCGCATTGAATTTATTTTTGTTGAGTGTATACAGGTTTTATTGTACATAATAAATAATAACTTCGTTCCATCCGGGTGTCCCTTGACACTACTCAATTTTTTTTTTTTAGAAGTCGGTTTTATATTTTACAGAAAAGTTAATATATAATTTCACATTCGCAAAAAAAAATACCAGAAGTTGCTAGTGTAGAGCAACGTTATACTCATAGTGTCGTGTCTCCCTTCCAGACTCCACGTCGGCCCCCCTCCCCGCGAAGAATGCCCGACATGCCACAAGATGATCCGCTCCGACTTACTGAAGATCCACTCCCGCATCCACTCAGACAGACAGCGATTCAGTTGTACGGAGTGCTCCAAGTGTTTTGTTAGCAGAGCATCCTATGAGCATCATCTGAAGTATACACAAGCGCACGCGCAGACTGACTTGCACAAGTAAGTTGTTTTTAGACTCCCTCTCAAAGACCGCCATTATTTACGTCAACTATCCGTCATGCACCGCCGGGCGGGCTCTTATCGTAAGCGTAATCTGATTTTAGGACTTATCGTTACTACAAATACAGTTTTAAATCGGTCGGGGTTTAGTGGCACAAATTTGTGCCAGCGGGGCTCAACGGTAATACTTGTTTACTGGCACGTTTTTGTGACGCTGGGGCTCTAGAGGTTAACTTCTTACTCAAAAAGAAAAAAACGGAACCCTTGTTGGATTACTTTGTTGTCAGTATCTCGGGTGTAGGGAATACAATCTCGTTCTCGCGAGATTTTTAGCGAGATTGATCTCGGCCAAAAAAGGGCGAGATCTCGCGAGTTTAACGAGACTCGAGCATAAAAACGTCTTATTCGAAGCGCCGTGAAATCTCAGTTTAATAGTCAACTTATCTTAGATAATAAGTATATTTTTTTTTACTTCTCGTTGAGGTATAGACATGTGACTAAAAGAGTGATGGATCTGAATGTTGATGGACGGAGAGCGAGAGGAAGGCTAAAGAAAAGATGGATGGATTGTGTAAGGAATGATATGAAGGAGAAAGGAGTAAATGATGCCGTGATCGACTCGCACTTAGCTGCTTTTTTTGCTTACAGATACAAATGTACGATGTGCGACAAGGGCTACAGGTCGCGCGGAGAGTTACGGGACCACGTCAACTATCAACATATGGGGAAGACTCAGCATAAGTGTCCAGTTTGTGCGAAGGTAAGATATTACTGTACATAAATAGGGTAGAAGAGACCCCTTTTTTTGGGGTGGGAAATTATGAAATAACTTCCCCCGATCAGTTTGTGCGAAGGTAAGATATTACTGTACATAAATAGGGTAGAAGAGACCCCTTTTTTGGGGTGGGCAATTATGTAATACTTAACTTCCCCCGCTCAGTTTGTGCGAAGGTAAGATATTACTTTACATAAATAGGGTAGAAGAGACCCCTTTTTTGTGGTGGGAAATTATGAAATAACTTCCCCCGTTCAGTTTGTGCGAAGGTAAGATATTACTTTACATAAATAGGGTAGAAGAGACCCCTTTTTTGGGGTGAGCAATTATGAAATACTTAACTTCCCCCGCTCAGTTTGTGCGAAGGTAAGATATTACTTTACATAAATAGGGTAGAAGAGACCCCTTTTTTTTGGGGTGGGAAATCATGATATAACTTCCCCCGCTCAGGGCGGAGCGGGGGGAGTGTCAGACTTGTACTGACCAAAACCCACCCATATTCCTTCTATTGCCCTTTACGTTCCGAGGCCGCGGTATCTCTTTCGGACATCCCGCAACCCTGGAGAAGAGACCCCGACGAGAACCTCAAATTAACCTAACCGCCGCGGGAGACGCTTCGGGCGGCGGGAGCTGCGAGACGACTCATCGTAGGTAAGGGGCTGTAGACGGTGAGCATTGGGTAGCGTCCGTACCGTCCTTTTGTCTAGTGACGAAAGGTTGGGCGGCGCATTGAGTGCGCGTTCTAAGACATGTCAGCAAAGTAGAGGAGTTCTGCCAGGTGCACTGCCTGCCGGGATTGCGGGTTGTAGAAAGGGTAACCACGCCCCGGAACACAAGGGGCAAAAGAATGAACCACGTTACTGAATACGTTGTTTATTTTTTCCCATATCTACACTAATATTAAAAAGAGGAAAAAGGCGAACGGCAGAATTCGTACCGCATACTTTTTTTGTTGTTTTGTGATAGAATTTGTACCACTTATTAAGGCAACTAAACCATTCATTTTCATGTAACGTTAGTATTTTTAGCACACTGCATTAATGAATTATATCAATTAAAAGATTTAAGTAATTAAATGTAATATAATCTTAAACTGAACGCAACTAAATGTGGTTATGTTTTTAGAAGTTGCCATTTGTAAAATATCACGAGGTTTAAAATGATAAATGATTATTTAAAAATTGAAATAAGAGTAAATAAAATTAACCTATTACACATTATACCTAACAATGAATAATTATTGCATACAATCTTAATTATTAACTATTTAACTATAGGAATTATTTTCGCCATCAAAGTTTTTTTGAATTGGCAATTTTTTTGACAGGATAGAAAAATCCCGAAAATCTTTTCTTGTGCTGTCAATGCTGTCATGCTGTGTTGACTGTGTTGTTTTGGTTTATAACTGTATCTGAGAATATAGCAAATTATCTGGCCATTTTTACGTTGAGTTGAGCTACTGGTGCGCCGTACTCTATCTGTTGATAGTACTTTCGCGAAAGGACTCTGTATCCGATGAGAGTGAAGATATCGTCAATACTAATCGGCTGTGGGTATATCCTAGAGATGTAAGTAGTTTCCAAATAACATTTTGCGTACGCGTGTGTCAGTTACGTTAAGTGATAACTTTTACGTGTTAAAAAGTAGTCCTTACCATTTAATCTACGCGATATGATACTAAAAATAAAATGTGTATACTAAAACAAATCTAAACATTATTTGAAAAAATAACAAACACTTGTGGTTGTATAAATATTTACATTTTGTCCTATATAATGTGTCCTATATCCTGTATAAACACTTGAGTGATCGTTTACATGTATTGTTTACTTGCCTGTTATCATAGTTATTACTCTGTTAGTATGACTGCCATAGTGTCATAGTCATATAAAGCAATGTTGTAGTGTCATATAAAGCATTGTTGTTCACTCAAAATCACTTAATTATTTTCAGAAAACACCTGCTGACTTACTCATTCACATTCTTCTGATAATATGCCGAGGAGAAGCATAATATGCCATCTAAGTGTTTGTGTTGTATGCGGACAATCCATACTATGAATCAGTTGACGCAGGATTTTGATTAAAGATGCAAATGAAAAGAACAAAGAATGGCTAACACAGTTGCTACATGGATCCAACCACGAGAGGTATAGCATATATCATTTACACATATATCTTGATTTGATGTATGTATGTGTTAAAACAATGTAAATTATTTTCCACTAATACCATGCATTTTTAAATGCAAGCTTTTCTTTATTAATATTTTTTATTTTAGCTTCATTCTAAAGATGAAGCTTGTGTACCGTGTTGTCCAAGAGCTAGAAGAACTAGGGTTGTTTCACCAAATAAAAATATTCAACCCATTGTGCCTGATCATCTGGAGGGTGATCATTATGATTTGATGTGTGCTGTATGTGGTCAGTCTATCCACCCCAAAATCAGATCAAGAGTGGAATCGCAACAACACATAATTATATTTATAGTAATTAAAAAAAAAAAAAATGTGTCATGCAAATGGCAATTACTATTTTATGTTGCTAAATCTGGGACAGTCATGATGTTGGCTCTACTATCAACAAAAGGATACTGGTTTTTCCATTGTCACATAGCCCTTTTTCTCATATTAACACAACATACATATTTTTGGTAAAGGTTTTCTGTAAGGTGAAAACCAATCATTGGATGTTATAAACTATTCTGTAGCTTGGTCATGATGGGCGCAATTTATGTCTTATCAAACTTAGTGTTTAATTTGTATTTCATCAATGTTATTTATTTACAGATGTCATCCATGAATGAAGTTTGTGGAGTTTGCTGGGGCCAAGCTCGAGATTTGAGCTTCTATGTTCCAGAAGAACCAGAAGAAAGACCCCAACATATTGTATTGCCCAATATAAGAAGAGCAGCTGAAACACCAAGACACTGCATTTTCCAAAGAGTGCTTGGAACCAGAGCCAAATATTGTGCCTAAAGAAACCAGGCAAGCTGTATTGGTTAAGTATCAATATTTTATACCAAGAGGAGCTCGTATTTGCTCCTTACATACAGGACGCTAATAAAATTATGAAAACCTGTATACTGCTGAGTATAGCCTTAATAGCTTTACTTCCACACACAGAGGAGATAATTTTTATTTTAATGGAAGGGTTAAGTAACATCTCTTATGAGAATATTCAAAACTACCCCGATAACCAAGTACAGTACTTCATAGGCATAAATAAACAACATCAACAAATATTGGATGTTACACCGAGGCTTAGGAATATGAATCGGGATAGTTTTGCATTAACAGCCTTATTGTGTAAATTAAGGACTGGGAATTCAGAGGGCAGATTGTCATATCTATTTCAAGTTCCGATAAGGACCCTAGAGACATTAATGTCTGTAGCGCAATAAATATTTTGCTAACTGATTATGTTCCAGGATTTCTTGGTTTTTCTCATTTATGAAGGGAGCAAGTGGCAGCAAAAAATTCATACATTGCCGATCACATTTTTGTGAGCCTAATGCACCAGCTGATCAAAAACCTGCAATCACAATAGCTGATGCAATATAAATATATATACAAAAAAGATGTAATTACTTATTCCAAAAGGATACATATTCCCTTCATAAATATAGGTCTTTGTATTTGTCCTCTATGCCTCTGATGGATATATTATAGATGTACGCGGACCATATAGTGCCACAGGTGCCACTACAAATAATGCCACCATAATGAGTGATTTATTAAACGCAACTGAATTTAATGATTTTTGTAACTGGATGGGATGCTGCTCACATGTTATGAGCATTATTTGGTACCTTAGTAACGCTTGCCATGAAGGTATGACCCGACCTGCCCCTTTCTTAGATAAAATAATATTAAGAATCAATTAGGTAATTAAAACAACAATAAAATTAATGTAAGTTCCTGCAAAAACAAAGTTGTTTTATTTACCCACACTCAAAACTGCATCAGCACTTCATCATTCATCATCATCAAACTATTGCAGACCACTGCTGGACGTAGGTCTCCTAAAGCACTCTACTGAATAGGTACAATTCTCATGTCAATTTGCTAACTTAATGATAAGTAAAACATTACAAAGATAGCACCAGCTATCTAGAACATCGTTTTTCACCAAAACAATGCTTATGTGCTTACACATAATAATATTTTTTTAGGACATAACCTCAAAAATAAAACTGGTTATAACTTTTAGGTCCCAACTCCTAAAAATCTAAGAATTTCAAAAGGGCTTGCCTATCGTATTGACTACCAATTGAAACAAAAATATATCCAAAACACGATATTTTATTAGGGGTACTAAACTCCCATACAACCCTGCCATTCGCCTTTGTTTGTAATGGATAAAATCCAAAACTACTCGACCGATTTTAACCATTTTTTCACTAATAGGAAGCTACATTATCAAGAAGTAACATAGGCTATACAACATCACGCTACTACCCACGGGAACGGGGCAGCAACTAAAGACGCGAGTGAAACCGCGAAAGACAACTAGAAGATAATAAAACGTTATTTTAATCAACCATAGATTATAAAACGTTATTTTATAACGCCATAGATTATAAAACGTTAATTAAATCCACCATAGATTATAAAACGTTGTCTTAAAATGTCATCCTTACTAATATTATAAAAGCGAAAGTGAGTTTCTTTGTTTGTTACCTCTTCACGCTTTAATGGGTAAACCGATTTTGATGAATTTTGGTACAGAGATAGTTGGAAACCAGGAGACGGACATAGGCTAATTTTTTTTTTAAAAGTAGGACCTGAGGGAGAAAGAGGGAAGAAAAGGGAAAACTTAGCGTTGCTATTACAAATCAATAAGGCGCAAGGGGAACTGTGTTACCCCGAATTTAACGCGAGCGAAGCCGCGGGCAAAAGCTAGTAGACTATAAAACGTTAATTTAATCCACCATAGATTATAAAAAAATATTTTAATACCCCACAGATTAAAACACCATCTCTTTCCGACAGGCACTAGCAACTCGCCGCTGCGTTACTCGACACATGCGTCGCGCTCACGACGGCGTCAAAGAAAGCGCCAGAGACAAGATATGTCAACAGTGCGGCAAGGCGTTTAGGGTGGGTAGCTCACCGTCCGTACGTCTATTGACGACAGGCCGTTTCGACGGCGCGTTGGTGTTCCACGTGTGCCTCAAAGAGATTTATTTATTTACTAGCGGACCCGACAGACGTTGTCCTGTCTACACGTCTTTAATTTGAAAATTTCAAACTTTTTATAATAAGCTAATAAGCTGTCTAATTTGACACTGCGATGGTAGCGCCGTCTGTCGGATCCAATGTAAAACATTCCAAAATCAACAACTACTAATAAATTAATTAAAAAAACATTGTCCAGCGGACAAAATTGTGAAACTAAACCATTCCCAGATCCCCTTGAACACACACAAAAAATTTCATCAAAATCGGTCCAGTCGTTTGAGAGAAGTTCAGTGACATACACACTCACAGAAGAATTATATATATAAAGATTGGATCTCCAACAAAGGATACACAGATACATTATAAAACACAATACTATGGGTTGTTTTAACTGTGTTCCTTCAATTATAGGAGACCACAGCATGCACATACAACTAGGTGTTAACACAAAAATTAAAAATATTTATGGAAGTGAAAATTGAAAACTATTCTAAAATGATAGGTAACAAATCGGGAAAAGGAAACATAATGTCAATTAAAAAGGAGATATAAAAATTAAATGGATATAACAATAGAATTAAATTAAAATTGATTCACATAAAAATTATAATTATAATGGTTGTTGTACAATTGTTGTGGTGATGTCAACAAAGCAGAGGGACCTGCCAGGACCTCCGCCTGCCGGGGTGAAGGGTTGTTCGAAAGAGATACCGTGGCCCCGGAACATAAAGGGAAATGAAGGAACATGGGTGGCTTTTAGTCAGTACAAGTCTGATACTTCCTCCGCCCAGAGCGGGGGGGATGACAGCGGGGACCAACAGCTTAACATGCTTACCGAGACACGAGGGAAACTCGGATATGTAATAAATAAAAAAAAAAACAAAATAAATTTAAAAATATCGGACTGCTGCGCTGCGTGTCACGGTTTCGATTCCCGCACGGAACAAATATTTGTATGGCCTACAAATAGTTGTTTCGGGTCTGGCTGTTTGTGTATGTGAGTTTAAATGTTTGTAAACGCACCCACGATACAAGAGAAATTCTTAGTGTGGGACAACGTTTTTAAAAAAAAAGAAAACTCAAAAATCTTGCAAAATGATACGCCAGACTACCTACAGTACTGTCTATCCTCCTTTAAATCCATCCATAGGTTGTCTTTAAAAGATCGCTTTTAGCGATAAGACCGCCCATTGTGTCACCCTATTTATAAGTTTTTTAAGTGTTATTCTTGTTACTTGTATGGTGTGGTCCAAGCTCTTAAAACTTGGTGTTGATATAATTTATAATATTTTTTGATACTTTCCAAAAACTTTATACATTAAAATAAAAGTCTCAAAACTCGTTAATTAATAATAATTGTGATAGAAAGCGGTACTCCTGGACACGGCTCGTATTGTTAGGAGGTTCCTTTCTCTGGAGCCCTGACCGCCGGTAGCTTGGACCCTGTTCCCGATACCGGTGGGCTACTATTTTTATATTTTTAAATGTTTTTTGTTTTTATATTTTCAAGAAATATTTAAAAATGTAGTTATATGTTGATAAATCAATAAATGGACGAAAAATTGTAATAAGTACTACGTCCCTACTACATTTTCTATCTTTTCCAGGATAAAAAAGGCCTTAGGGAACACGAGCTCATCCATACAGGTGAGCGTCCTCTCTCGTGCGAAATATGCGGGTGTACCTTCAGACAGAGCGCGTCACTGTACACCCACAGGAAGCGAGTGCACAAGATATGTACTAATGTGAAGAAGGTAACGTTATTAGAATAGATTTTTGTTGGAGCATCTTTATCATCAGCCTGTTATTTGTATCATCAGTTTGTCTTGGTCATCATCATTTTCCTGCCCTTGTTCCATTCTATTTGGGGTCGGCGCAATACGTTTTCTTCTTACATTCTCCCCTATCAGACATCACGGCATCATTTACTCCTTCATATCATTCCTTACACAATCCATCCATCTTTTCTTAAACCTCCCTCTCGCTCTCCGTCCATCAACATTCAGATCCATCACTCTTTTAGTCACATGTGCTTCTTAGTAGTAGTAGTTTGTCTTGGTATGGACATGTAATGAGGAGGGACGAAACACATGTGACTATAAGGGTGATGGATCTGAATGTTGATGGACGGAGATGGATGTATTGTGTAAGGAATGATATGAAGGAGAAAGGAGTGAATGATGCCGTAACGTCTGATAGGGGAGAATGGAAAAAGAAAACGTGTTGCGCCGACCCCAAATAGAATGGGACAAGGGCGGGAAAATGATGATATGTATCGTCAGCCTACGTCAGTTTACTGCTGGTTCGGTCGCTCTCAATACGCAATATTCTTGTTTAAACACTGCGGGCACCCCGCGAGCGTGTTTTCGCTTAGTTTTTGGCCCTTAATCTCAAGGCCTCCACAGAAATTGCCCGTCACATTAAGCAGTCGACAACCTGCTCGACGACAACCTGTCCAACGCAGGTTGGACTGCGTGTTGCCATACTTAAAAAAACATGTGTCATGCTCTGCCGCAGAGCCAACATGTTAGAAATCGATCAATTACATCTTAAAATTAAAATTTATAGTAATTACTGTTAATTTTCTCGTTTTTATTTATTTTTTAAATGTACTTATTAGTTAATTTTATATGTATAACTAGCTGTGCCCAGCGGTTTCACCCGCTGTTCACTTAGAGGTATGAAAAATAGATGTTGGCCGATTCTCAGACTTACTGAATATGCATAAAAAAGGGTCCACCCTTTATAGCAGAACTTTTTATGTCATAATTTTATTTTGCATAACACCGGATGGCATAAACTTCACTTCGCAGAAAATTGTTTAGCAGACACTCATTTATCATACAGTCTAAACTCATAATTTTGTAAGTCAGAATCATCTCTAGGCATAAACTTAATATCCATAATATTTAAAAAGTAGAAACATCATATCGCAGAAAGTTCACAGTCAGAATCGTCTTTTGGCATATATTTTATATCGATAATCATTAAACATCAGAATTGTCATATCGCAAAAAGTTTATAGTTAGGATCATCTTTGTCATTATAAGTTGTCATTTATTTTAATTAATTATTTCTTTAAAATAATGTTATTTATTTTAGTTATTGTTTAATTGAATTTGAAATAATGTCATTGAATTCAATAAGTAATTATCCTAATCTAACTAGTTCAGTTCCGGGTAACCTACTTAAAACAATCTCTTTTTTCTATTAATGCAAGTCGTTTCTGGGATGAGGGTCGTTTCTGAGATGGATGGGGTCGTAGGAGGTCGCAGTTAACCTAACCTAACCTAGCCATTACTGCCGTCTGCATAGTATGCCAAGTGAAATTATACCAAATAATATATTATGCGAAATTTGAACTCTGCCAATCGCAATTATACTAAATGTAATTCTGCCATCTTAAAAGTATGCCATTGTTAATTCGAAGTTTTAAACATTATGCCAAACGATAATTATACCAAATAAGTTTTATGCCTTTAAAATGTTCGTTTAAAGAAAATTATGCTAAGTGTGTTATGCCAAAAAAAATTCGGAGCCTCAAGATTCTGCCAGATAGAGGGAACCCATAAAAAAAATCATAAGAATCGGTCTAGCCGTTTCGGAGGAGTACGGTAACTAACATTGTGACACGGAAATTTTATATATTAGATTGTATATGTGTATGGTTTCCGAAAAAAAATAGTTTTAGATGTATATATTTTTGTACCCTACTACAATGTTCTCGTATTTTACCCAAAGTTTGACTGGTAGAGAATGCCTTATGGCATTAAGTCTGCCTATGTACCGCTATTGTACATGAAATTTAAATAAATAAAATGATGTACGTCAAACGAACATAATGTACGCTTACCATTATTGCTGTACGTGCATTAGGTAATGATTTAATAGACATTGATTGTGGCCACACAGAACTTAAACTCAGGAATGACAAACGCTACTGTGTTTTGATAAAAAAACTGTTGTACGAACAGTGTTTGTTGCATACGTGTTGAAAAATATCATTATTATATAGGTTTAATTTATTTTAAACTAGCTTCCGCCCGCGACTATGTCCGCGTGGCATAGTTACTTTGGACCAACGCTAACTTTAAACCTCGTGATGATAAAAAAATCTTCTCTCCCCTTTTCCTTCCTCTTTTTCACTTTTTTAGCCTATGTCCGTCTCCAGGGTCCCAACTATCTCTGTACCAAAATTCATCAAAATCGGTTTGGCCATTTAGGCGTGAAGACGTAACAAACAAACAAACTCACTTTCGCTTTTATAATATTAGTAGGATACAGGGAAGCGGTTTATAGTTATCCGGTAAACCTGCCATTATGAATGTTCCCAGCCATTCGTCGTTAATTTCGAAACCAATATTTCGCAGTTTATGCGCGGTACTCATTATTTTATGTACATACTAGCTTTTGCCCGCGGCTTCGCTCGCGTTAAATTCGGGTAACACAGTTCCACTTGCGCCTTATTGATTTGTAATAGCACCGCTGAATTTTCCCTTTTATTCCCTCTTTCTCCCTCACATCCCACTATTTTTTCAAAAAAGTTAGCCTATGTCCGTCTCCTAGTTTCCAACTATCTCTGTACCAAAATTCATTAAAATCGGTGTAGCCATTAAAGCGTGAAGAGGTAACAAACAAACTCACTTTCGCTTTTATAATATTAATATTAGTAAGGATTCTTCGATATTAGAGCAATTTTCCAGTGA
Organism: Ochropleura plecta; assembly: GCA_905475445.1. Taxonomy (NCBI): domain Eukaryota; kingdom Metazoa; phylum Arthropoda; class Insecta; order Lepidoptera; family Noctuidae; genus Ochropleura; species Ochropleura plecta. Next base: position 6,060,850 of record FR997751.1, read on the forward strand.
CATGTTGATTAAATCCTTTAGTAAGCCGCCTTCCCTGGAGGCCCGGAATCTTCAAAAGCATTTTGAAGGTTTTTCCATACCTAGGTACTTCTCCGGATGACGTTGCACTTTCGATGTGTGCGTAATTTATCGATTCCACCGACAAAATAATCTTTAATTTGGCTTTCACATCTTTCTTTGAGTCGACATTGCTACCAGCGTCAACACATTCCCATAAATCTTACAATTCCAAGTAAGATTTAACCGCGAACTTGGAATTATTTCCCCGGCCGGCTAATTTTTCAATTTGGAGGTTAGACGTAGCCATTGCTCACGGGTCGAAAAAAATAATCAACTTGAGTAATTTCTTGACTTTCTTTCCAATAAAATTTTATTTCGGATCTAACAATGATATATTGTACGGCCCATAACCTCTGGGAAAAATACAATTATTAGAATTGTAAAATATCTGTTTATTGAAAGTACTATGTATAACCATGACAGATAGTAGAGAGAAAGGAAAACATTCAGTGTTGCCACGAGTAGACAATTTTTATTCAAAATAGTTCGGCAAAGGTAATCATAATCATTTATTTATTTGTAAGACATAGGTAGTTACATTCATAGGATGTTCTAAGTAAAGCTCGTTCTTGCTATGTCTTGTCATACTGACATACAAATTAAAATTATAATTTAAAAATCCCAATATGCCAAAATAAAAATAAAAACACATTAAAATTAAAAAAAAAATCAAATAAAGAACAAAATATTAAATGTCAATAAAAAAAATAAAATTACATATAGGTATGTCAATTAAAGGTGTTGTTCAATTGTTTATTAAAAAAGGTGTTGTTTAATTGTCAACACTAGTATTATGAGGCAAATATTTATAATATCTTTATTACATTAAACCTATTTGCGGGTTTTTTGGACATTTTTAATTTGTTGCAGAGAAGGTAAAATTGGAAAACTTTGCAAGTTTTTCGATACGTCCATATAGTTTAAATTCCATCAGTGACGTTTGTGTACAGTCGGAGATTAGTGTTACTAATATAATTATTAATAACTTACAACTAAATACAATGAAGAGAGAGAGAAATATGTATCAGTTTGCTTAGAAGAACAAAAAGCGGCATTTAAAGACTTATGTGAAAACGTGTGATTATGTTCCCATCGAGTGGAGGCATGCTTTTAAGGAAATAAGCAAGAAATTGTCATTTCGTATGACACCAAAAGCACTGTACCTATATTTTTTTTGGTGATAAAAACCTTCACGATAGTTGAAGTTCCAGCAGCGCTGAATTTGTAAACGTCGAGAACGATGTAAGTTCTAGCGATAGTGTTACCGATATCGTTGACGTGGAGTCTTACTTAATGTAGACTGTGATTGGTGGGAAAACTTACTGGCAAAAGGAATGACGTCAAATAGACCTGGAATTACACATAAAAGAAGAAAGATGCTTAAATCTAAGTAGTATTTTTTGTGAATGCATTTGGCGTTATACAACTATTCTTTTACTAATTAACTACCACCGTCTCCTGACAAACAAAGTTGATAACCCAATTACGCTGGAGCGAGTTAACCATATGAAATTTATAAATGTATATATTCTTATTCTTGATTCATAGATTTTTTATTCATTTTTAAGTAATAATTCGTTTTTTAAATTGTTTTTTAAACCTGTTAAATTTTAGAATATAAGTATTTTGGTTACTTTCACTGTTTACGTGTATTCTTTAAGTAAAAAAAAAACTTATCGTTGTGTGTGGACTTTTAAAAATAACGCTGTGACTGATGATTACCATATGAAGTGTACAGGCACATGTAAGGAGTGCAATGGTAAAATTAATATCACAACCAAAGGAAATAGTGATAGCGTTATGTTAACATGCTCGTTTCAAAATGTCGACAGAAATATAAACCATACGTCGAAAAATAAGTTGTCCTCATAAGACGAAACAATAAGGTAGTTTCCAGGGTCAAAGTAATTACATTCTATTTAGTCCGTCTTTTAGATTATTCAAAAATAAGGGACACGTATTTTTTTATTTGTAAATAAGACCAAAAATGACAAAGATATAGCCCATTAAAGTTCCGTGTGACGTCACTTGTTGCGAAAAAACGCAGCAACGCGTGACGTCACACGTAACTTTAATGGACTATATCTTTTTCTTTTTTATTCTAATTTAAGTACTAATAAAAAATACGTGTCCCTTATTTTTGAATAATCTAAAAGACGAACTATTTTTTTTTAAATTACCCTATTGTCTTCACAACTGCAAAACAAGTATCCTATAGCCGTGCGAAACAAAATGATTAATGCTTCTATGCAAGATAACAAAACACGTGAACCACCTTTTATACCAAACTTGAAATCATTGCAAGTGTAAAAAACAGACACGATGCTATAAAACGTTACCATAAAGGCGCGGGCCCACCGCGGCGCATTTTAGCTGCGTGTATTAATTTGTTTGACAACGTGGGTCTACCTTTCCACTGGAGTACCTAAACGGAAACCCACGACTATGTATAGCGTGGCACGGCGCACGGAGAGGCTACACACGTGCCACTGCAATCCACGGAGGAATACTGCTCTGCGATAAGCGAGCTGTACATAGTCATGGGTCATATTCGTGTACTCCAGTGGAAACGTAGACCTATGTTGACAGCGTTGAGCTATTCGAGCAAGCCACGCATATATTAATGACGTCAATTCATGCGTAGCCTCTCCGTGGGTTGCAGTGGATACAACCACACACATTTTCTTACAAAGCGAAGCTTAATACACGTTCGTAGCCTCTCCGTGCACCGCGGTGGGGGCCCGCGCCTTTAAGAAGTTGTTTTTGCCCTATGGATTATGTCGTTTACAGATCCGTGGGTGAACGTCATCAGAACTGTTTCTCTGTAACCCTTTTTCATACACTACTGGACCGAACTTAAGTAATTTTTTTATAAACAGTTTTCTTCTAAGTATCAATACTTAGAAGAAAACTTTCGCAACGGGTTCAAAATTCAAAAAAAAATCTCCCCTTAATCCTACAAATGCTTACGAAAGTAAACACTTGTTTTTGTACGTCGTGAATCGTGATTCTAAAGATCGAAGATAATGCTGTGCCACTTTCTCAAAGGATTTCAGCTACACAAACCATGGATAATATAATATTTTAATGATTAAAGACATGGATCAGTGACATGAAAGCGCTAAACAAAGTCAATTGCGATGACTGCTGCAACGGCCAAGAGTCCTTGCGTTGCACAAAATATATGATAGATATTTAAAAGACGATAGCAAAAGCAAATGCGATAAATCTCGAGACTTACTAAAATCTCATAGACTGTCAAGTAAAGGTTTTATATTATATATTATTTTATTTATTAGATATTGACCAGAGTGATGAAGATGTTACTTGTTCCGGCGAAGATAATGAAATTATTAACAATTCTTTTATTACTTGGTTTAACGCAATTAACTTATTATATATATAAAATAAGACATACAAAAATACGCAACATCATAAAAGCAACAGACGGTTTAGCACAAGCTCTTGCATTAAACTAGAAGTGGGCCGGACACACACGCCACGCCTACAAGATCAAAGGTGGACAAAAAAAGTAACAGAATGGAGAGGGCAGTTGGTAAAAGAAAGAAAGGGAGACCGTACAACAGATGGGAGGATGAAATTAAACGCACAGCGGGTCCAAACTGGATGCAGGCAACGCAAATAAGAGAAAACTGGCTCAATTTAGAGGAGGCCTTTGCCTGCAGAGGGCTTCCTAGAGAATGTAACTCATCACACTCATTTTCCTGCCCTTGTCCCATTCTATTTGGGGTCGGCGCAACACGTTTTCTTCTTCCATTCTCCCCTATCAGACGTTACATTCTTTACTTCCTAGAGAATGTAACTATTGATTTTTAAAATAATATAAGTACTACAAAATACCTTTTTTAAGCTAACAAAACTAATTAACTTTGTGAACTAGCATTTTCTGTAAGAAATAAATGGGATTTTTATATATTTAACGCAATTATTGATACTAAAACTGTTCACTCTGATTTAAGTGAAAAAACGGACTATGAAAACATTTATTATGTGCCAAACTTCGTAACATGTTTTAGCCAACTTGTTCTAAGATTACCTCTCTGGTCGAATGTTATGTTTCCCTACATTCCAAACTCCTCTAACTCATCAGATGTAGCTACTAGTAGTAATGTAGAAAGCTATTTTAAAAATATTAAAACTTTATTATTGTAGAAACGGACTGATAAGAGTTGACGATTTTGTGATGAAACATACACCGTTTATAACGGGCCAATTTTCTAAAAAGTAAACGTAAACATTTGGACGAAGATTTAAGTCATAGCGGGAATGCAGGTTTTTATTCAAAAAATGGTGACTTTACTCGAGAGTCGGTGTTTAAGAGCAACCCTAAGCTGGATGAAAATTGGCGCAATAAAACAGAAAATAGAAAAACCACACGGTTTTAATAGACAAAGTAAAACCCAGACTAAATGAAATAGAAATTCTACCTAATGGAAACTTTTGCAAATCACGTATAAAAAATGTAGTTATTTCATGTGCTTTTGATGCCATACTTAACCCTTTTTTTTGGGGAAGGATATCATCAAATAACTTCCCCCGCTCTGGGCGGAGCGGGGGAGGAGTGTCAGACTTTTACTGACTAAAACCCACCCATGTTCCTTCTATTGCCCTTTACGTTCCGGGGCCGCGGTATATCTTTCGAACAACCCGCAACCCCGGCAGGACGATACTTAACCCTTTGTTAGTTATTTGTACTGATCACATTAATATTTCAATTTTGTACTTCGCTGCCACGCTACTGTAGTGCGTCTGCCATGTTTACGCACGCTCACACAGACGGCTTTCACACTGTGCTGCGACGCCGCATCGCCTCGCTGATGTTCCGCACGCGTGGGACCGCTAACGCCATCCTGAACGTGCTCAGCCATAAACTGGAAAGCCCTCTTCTGGGGCACTGGGTTCAAATGCAAGTGTGTGTGCCCGGGCCCCAGAGGGCTGCAAATACTTAAATAAATTTAACATATCTTTTAAGTCATAGTACTAACAATACTATGGGCTAAACAAATCTGAAATAAAAAGTTTTTTTTTTATATAAGTTCGGCTTTTTCGTTTCTTGTTTCTGCTTTGGTACATAAAGATACTGACGTAAATTGTTTAAAAAGTAGAACAGAAATCAATTACCAAAACATTATTTATCAGTCTACAATATAAGGACACGTTGAACTGATTGATTGTAATTGTAACATTACTTTTGTGTTAGAAAAAAAAATAATCGGTGATATTTCTCATGCATAGGCACTAAGAAAAATCTATTATAAGGATATACTAACATACAACTAGATTTATTTAATAAGTACTAACACTTAGATAAGATCTGTCATTGTAGTATTTAAGATTGCAAGAAATATAAGGTTTTTTTATTTTATTTATTTATATCTCGTGCATTTTTTTTCAAAAAAATGTTCTTAATTTGAAATACGTGTAACAAGAAAAGTTTCGATTATTCCTTTAAATATATTTATGATAATATCGGATGGTAGTGTGGCGTCTTAACCTTTCGAATGTTAGCGAACATTCACCCAAAATGCCTGTGCTAGTGTCCAGGATTTTTCGATTATTCTTTTTTTTTTGGTTTGACCTTGAGAAAAACGCAAATTTCGTGGTTATATTGATAATTATATGCAATAAATTATACCTTTCCGGAAAGCCCATTAGTTTTCCTATCGAACTGTTTAAGATTATAAATAATCATATCAATCGGCATCATCTATGTTGGTAAGCGAAAGTCTCTATTTGCAAAAATAACAGTTGTACTGGAAAAGTATGCGCAGAATATTTAATTTGAAAACAAAGAAAAACATAATTAAGTAATTAATTAAAAATTCGATTTCGAATTGTGTTGTATTAACCAAATAGAGTTTATCTGCAATATAAAATTATTTTATTTTATTTATTTTATTATATATATTTTATTATGTTCGTGTGACGTACATCATTTTAAGATGTAATTGATTGATTTCTAAAATGGTGACGGCAGAGAATGACAGAAAGAAAAAACTATTTTTCTTTTTCTTGTACCTTACAGAAAATGTTTACTTTGTAACTCTCGGCAAATTAAATGTATTAATTTCCTTTTTTCTGTAATGTATGGATTACATGTCGAGTAGGTAAATCTTGTAGTATTACAAAAATGTTTATTTATTTTTATTGTGAGCAATTGACGCTTTAATTTTGTATTTTGTAATAAATAAAAGAATTATTTATTAAGATTTTGGATATTATTTCTTTTATTCCAATTGGGTAGTTGACACCATTAACCAATAATTTAAAGACACAATTTTTCTGAAAGAACACGTTATTCTAGACCTGAGAACTCCATTCATTTCAAAATAACTTTAAAATTCGATTTTTAGTTGCTTTTAAATCAATAAATAGTTGCGTCATTGACTTGACAAAATAGTGACGTCATCGTTTGCGAGTCCCATACAAAATCTATGGGGGAATCGCGTTTTGACAGCTCATAAAAAGTATGTCAATTGATAGGTGGTGTCATCTACCCTATTGTAGTATGTGTTACCAAAAAAACGGGAAATAAAAATTTGGGACATAGGCAATATCTACTGTCTGCGTAGACTTAGAGATATGATTTTTCAACTAATTAAAGGGACTACAGACTCTAGTATATGGTTTCAATTTCAACTCAACAATCAATCGACAGCACGGTTGGCGCAGTGTCTGAGCGTTCGACTGCTGCGCTGCGTGTCGCGGGTTCGATCCCCGCACGGAACAAATATTTGTATGCCCTGCAGATAGTTGTTTCGGGTCTGGCTGTTTGTATATGTGACTTTAAATGTTTGTAAACGCACCCACAAAACAGGAGGAATTCTTAATGTGGGGCATTGTTTCTTAAAAAAAAAAAAACAATTTCAACTCGATACCTACAGGCTTTCCCGAGATAAAGGGTCTTGACAGACAGACAGAGGGATAAAAATGTGATGAAAACGGTCCATCTTATGTTCACTGTTCGTTCCTCTCTCTATTTCTCGCTCACCTATGTTTCTTGTCCTTCTCTTTCCTGTCAGGATTCCTGTGTTTTGTTTTCTTTCTGTAAACGGAGCCACCGTTCCCTTCGTCAACCGTCTCCAGGTGTAGGACGTAGAGCCTGTATCTGTGATCCAAAAAGGGTTTTCTTTTGAGGTACGGATTTCTACGGTGCAGTATAACAATGCGCTGAGGATGTTGGTGGGGCTGCCTCGGTTTTGCAGCGCTTCGGGCATGTTTACGGACGCGCGAATAGATGACTTTCATGCCATTATGCGCAAACGATGTGCATCGATGTTGCGGCGATTCAGGGGTTGCCCTAACAGCATTTTAGCTACATCAGGCTCTGGGCTGGCAGACATGTGCGTGCTCATGTTCATGCAGCCAATTAATGTGTTTTGTTTGTTTTTAATTATTGAGTTTACTAACATAGGCTAAGTTGATAATAACACTATATGGATCGCTTGGTCTGAAATAAAGATTTTGATTTGATTTGATTTCTAAGAAAACCAAAGTTCTTACACCTTAAAGTATTTATTTGGGAGTATGTAACAATTTATTATGAGTATATAGAGCAGCAGAGTGGGCGAACGTAGCGGGGCAGTGTGTGCAGTGCAGCGGACGTTCTCCAGTGTGTGTGCGAATGTGAGACTGCAGTATTGTTTGAGTCTGGAAATAATAAGCACATGTTAAAATACGATACCTACAAAAAAAAGTTTAGTTCGTCTTTTAGATTATTCAAAAATAAGGGACACGTATTTTTTTATTTGTAAATATCCTCACAAACATTCACATTTACAATTTTGCCCGCGGCTTCGCTCTCGTTTAATTCGTGGTAACACGGTTCCCCTTTCCTAATTTGCAGGTACCTGCTACCTGTAGTTTTTGCCCTTGCGCCTTATTTATTGTAATAGCAAAGCTAAGTTTTCCCTTTTCATCCCACTTTCTCCCTCATTTCTCACTTAAAAAAAATAGCCTATGTCCGTCTCCAGGGTCGCAACTATCTCTGTGCCAAAATTCGTCAAAATCGGTTTAGCCATTTAGGCGTGAAGACGTAACAAACAAACAAAGTCAGTTTCGCTTTTATAATATTAGTAAGGATGTACATAACTGTTTTGAGACAAATAAATATACCTCTCTCCTTAAACAAAATATTAAATACCTACTTCTTTGCTCTTGATGATTATTATTTTAAATGTATATTGTTATTTGTATATACATAATAAAGAATATTCTATCTATTTTTCTTTTCATTTTCGTCTGCACAACCCTGCAAGGATTACAAGCGCAATGTTTCGATACTCACAGTGAAAGCTCTCCCGCAGTAGTCACAGATCTTGTTGCGCGGCGGCCTCTTCTTATTGTGCACGTATGTGACGTGGCGATTGAGTGCGTTGCGGCTTTTGAATATCTGAAAAGGGTACTATTCAAATCGAATCATTTATTTCAATTAGACCATTACAGGCACTTTTGAATGTCAAGAAACAAAATGAATCTACAGTCCCGGTCACAGTCACAAGGCATAATAACTTGTGAAAGTACTGTAGTTGCAATGGGCAACTACAGTACTTTACCAAGGCGTTGATCTCTATGGAGATGAATGGGCAAGAAACTCCATAGACACTCTTTTAAATTATAATATTTTTACAAAATCGTATTAACATCATTCATGTTGAGATTATACAAATATGTGAGAACGATGTAGAAAGACGTGCACAGTAAGTTATCTATATTAATACTAGCTGTGCCCAGCGTTTTCACCCGCTGCTCAACTCCTTTTCTAGAGAAGGGTATGAAAAATAGATGTAATGCTGCCAACCCCTGCCATGGTTGCGGGTTGTTCGAAACAGATGCCGCGGCCCCGGAACATAAAGGGCAATAGAAGGAATATGGGTCGGTTTTAGTCAGTACAAGTCTGACACTCCCGCCCGCTCCGCCCAGAGCGGGGGAAGTTACTTAATAATTTCCCACCCCATAAAAAATGCTGCCAACCTTAATTTTTTTCTGTTGACAGAAATGTGTACGAATTAATAATAAAAATTATATTTGTACATATTTTCGTTAATTCATTTTAATACTAACATAATTATAAATTACATTTTTAAATATTTCTTAATAAAAACATGAAAAAAAAAGAAACATTTAAACATACAAAACATCCCCATTTTTTTATTTGTTTTTCATTATTGTCCCACTCCTAAGCATTGACCTACTCGCATTCCTTCCACTACACTTGATGGTGGCTTCTCGCCAATTCCCAATGCAGGCATCCATGCGATCACATCCTTCTGTAATGCAGTTATGCTAGCGAAGGAGGTGGCCGGGCGTTTGAGGGAGAGACCCTCAAACAAACCCAGCCGCCGCGGCGTCGGGCGCCATAAGACAACTCCCGGCCACCGTAGATGCGGGTCTGTGGGCGGTGAGCAATGGGTAGCGAGCTGTCCGACAGGCCGGGGACACTGCGTTCGTGTTCCACGCGCGCCTCGAATAGATGTCAGCAAAGGAGAGGTGCCTGTCAGGGCCGCCTGGCAGTTAAAGAGTTGTTCGAAAGAGATACCGCGGCCCCGGAACATAAAGAAGGAACATGGGTGGGTTTTAGTCAGTACAATTCTGCACGCACTGAAGTTTTATAATGATTTCCCATCCGCAAAAAAAGCCATCCAAGGCCATCTTCTCATCGGTCTGTTCCCATCCCGTCTCCCCTTAATCAAAGTAAATTTCGAACGACCGCTTTTTTTTTCTTTTTAAGCTATTGCATAGCTTCTATCGCGGGCCTTGAGCGTGGAGACCGAATCCAGAAATTTCGTAACGAAAAAACCTAACACTTTCATTACGAATACGGTCAATTATTTCAATCACGTTTCCAATGTTCTATTAACGTGTTTGATAGAGAATCAGATAGTCAATCGTCACTACGCTGGATCAAACCCAAAGTCTTGTTTTTCTTTTTGCGACTTCTTTTCATTGGAAGTACTTTTTAAATATTATATTTAGATTTTTTTTTTATTATTGCATAAGTTTTTTTTATTTATTGCATAAGTTTTTTTATTTATTGCATAAGTTGATAAAAAATGCTATGCAATAGCTTTACCGCGGCAGTCCCCGAGTGCTACACGTATTTTTTTTGTTATAAATGGCATCTCGCAGTTCAACCAATGAGGTCGTTAGCTGTTTAACCGGACTACAACCGCCGCGGGTGAGTTTTTACCTTAGTACACTTTGTACATCGATGTGTGTTGATCTTGAAATGTTCCCAATTGATATGCACTTGCAGGTTGCTTTTCGTCACAAACTTGGCTCCACATTCGTCACAGATGAATCTGTAGAAGATAAACTTGGGTTGATACAACAAAAAAAACGACTTCCAAAAAAACATTAAAAAGACGGATAGTAAATTTACAACCGGAAGTCGGTGACTTTTGTTTCATTCATGGATTTTTTTTGCCAACGATTTTTGTTTTTTTGGAAATCGGTTATTTTTTGGCAGAATCGTCGGTTAAAAATAAATTTCACAACATGTTTTCTTCTCACAGAACATGTTCTCACCTTTTATCGCTGTCGCTGACGTGCTTAGAGCTGGTAGCGAGGTGATGCGCCAGTCCGTGCTTGCTCCTGTAGTGCGTCTTGCACTGCACGCAGAATGCGCGTGCGTCTGCGCCGCCGTGCGCGGACCGCGCGTGCGATTCAAGGCCGGAACGAGCGCGGTACGATTTGTCGCATTGCTCGCATTTGTATACACGCGAGGATTGCTTGTGGACTGTGCTGTGGAAGAGGTGTTTGTGATGAATTTCAAGTCCAATAAAATAACCATTTACAAAAACAATAGGGTAGTTTCCAGGGTCAAAGTAATTACATTCTATTTAGTCTTTTAGATTATTCAAAAATAAGGGACACGTATTTTTTTATTTCAAAATCAAAATCATTTATTTCAATCAGACCATTACAGGCACTTTTGAATGTCATGAAAACAAAAAAAATGATGCTGCTACAGTCCCAGTCACAAGACATCATAACTTGTGAAAGTACTGTAGTTGCCCATTCCAAAGCGTAGATCTCTATGGAGAAGAATGGGCAAGAAACTCCATGGACACTCTTTTAAATCATAATATTTTTACAAAACCATGGATCCATCATTCATGTTGTGATTATAAATATGTGAGAACGATGTAGAAAAACGAGCACATTAAGAGCGTCCAGAGTAAAAGCAAAAACAAGATTTTAATAGATAAATTTATTAATTAAAACAAACCGTGGCGGCTAATAGATGACCAGTCACAACTGACAGCGCCCGTTCACGAACATGACGCATATATCAGCCCCATTCAGCTCAATCATTTTGAAGGGAACTAAATGACCCGACACACACCCCACCATCAGCGAGACATTTAAGTGAGCATGACAATCTCTCAACTACCAGGACAACCGTCGAGTCAATTAAATTACATAGTACTCACACAGGGTCATTACAATTATACAATACTAGCTTTTGCCCGCGGCTTCGTTGGCGTTAAATTCGGGGTAACACAGTTCCCCTTTCCTGATTTGCAGGTACCTGCTACCTGTAGTTTTTGCCCTTGCGCCTTATTGATTGTAAAAGCAATGTTAAGTTTTCCCTTTTCTCCCTCATATCCAACTTTTTTTAGCCTATGTCCGTCTCCCGGGTGTCAACTATCTCTGTACCAAAATTCATCAAAATCTGTTTAGCCATTAAGGCGTGAAGACGTAACAAACAAACTCACTTTCGCTTTTATAATATTAGTAAGGATTCAACTTTACTTACTACATGTGAACTTTAAGTCCATTACTGTTGACGAATGTATTGCCGCAGATGTTACAACTTTGTTTCTGCTTGTGTTTGTCCATATGGTACCGATAGGCACGGTTTGAACTGTAACAGAATTACGTTAATGTTAGTTTTTTAGACTCCTTAAAAGATCATTTTGTTGTCCATCTGTCTGTCTACCAAGACTATTTATCTCGGAAAAGCGAGGTAGCGAGTTGAAATTAAAAAAAAAAAAAGTGATATCTGTGGTCCCTTGATACCAGAGGAGCTCGTGGCTAAATAATAGCAGCCGCTCGGGTCGATCTTTAGGTTAAGCCGCGCTTGCCTAGGTTGGTCTGTGGATGGGTGACCACCCGTTACATACCGAGTTTCCTCCGTGCCTCGGAAAGCACGTTAAGCCGTTGGTCCCGGCTGTCATTTGTAGATCTTTGACAGTCGTCACAGGTAGTCAGTGTTCCGAAAGTCTGACAACCAGTCTTACCAAGGGGTATCGTATTACCCAGTATTAACTGGGTTGTGGATGTCAGATAGGCAGTCGCTCCATGTAAAATACTGATATTCAGCTGCATCCGGTTAGACTGGAAGCCGACCCCAACATAGTTGGGAAAAGGCTAGGCAGATGATGATGGTCCCTTGATGCTGTACAAAAACTCACATTAACATTATAAAACCAAATGTTTTTAAAAGAGTAACGATGGAGTTTCTTGCCGGTTCTTCTTCATAAGAAACGACCAACCCGAAACGTGCACTTATCTAGACGTTTTATAATTGCCCATGAAGGCCTATGTGAAATAAAAATATTTTGATTTTGATTTATGGTTTAAATTGCAACCCGATACTTCTATGCGTTCCCGAGGTATTCACAGACAGACAGCCAACATAAATAGGCTATGATGAATAATTAATTGATTGACTGACGTGGTAGTAAACCCACACTCCTTGCAGGTATACCCTTGTTGGATTCCCTCCCCTGCAGGCGCATGCTGTTCATCATAATGCTGCACGGCAGACTGCATGTGGTTGTATCTCTTGCGACATATCATACACTCCATTCTATTAAAAAACAGTATCGTTGAAAAAACCTAGACTACACAATAATCCTTACTGTAATATTATAAAAGCGAAAGTAGGTTTGTTTATTTGTTACCTCTTCACGCCTTAATGGCTAAACCGATTTTGATGAATTTTGGTACAGAGATAGTTGGAACCCAGGAGGCTATTTTTTTATATAAAAAGTGGGATATGAGGGAGAAAGAGGGAAGCAAAGGGACAACTTAGCTTTGCTATTACAAATCAATAAGGGGCAAGGGAAAACTGCAGGTAGCAGGTACCTGCAAATCAGGAAAGGGGAACTGTGTTACTCCAAATTTTACGCGCGCGAAGCCGCGGGCAAAAGCTAGTAATCCATATGATGACACGGTTGGCGCAGTGTCTGAGCGATCGACTGTTGAATCTCCGCCCGGAACAAATACTTGGATCTACAGGTAGTTGTTTCGGGTCTGGCTGTATGTGTATGTGAGTTTGACTGTTTGTAAACGCACCCACGATACAGGAGGAATTCTTAGCGTGGGCAACGTTACTTTGAAAAAAAAACCGTAATATAACTTACTAGCTTTTGTCCGCGGCTTCGCTCGCGTTAAATTCGGTGTAACACGGTTTCCCTTTCCTGATTTGCAGGTACCTGCTACCTGTAGTTTTTACACTCGCGCCTTATTTATTGTAATAGCAATGCTAAGTTTTCCCTTTTCTTCCCTCTTTCTCACTTTTTTTAAACAAAAGTTAGCCTATGTTCGTCTCCAGGGTCCCAACTATGTCTGTACCAAAATTCATCAAAATCGGTTTAGCCATTTAGGCGTGAAGACGTAACAAACAAACAAACTCACTTTCGCTTTTATAATATTAGGAAGGATTATTATTACAAAAAATATTATTTACAAATCAATAAGGCGCTACCGAATTTAACGCGAGCGAAGCCGCGGGCAAAAGCTATTTTATATTCTATTCTTCTTCTAATCTAATTGAGTGGTAAACTAACTGAGAACCGTTTAACACTTACCTTCTAACGTGTCTTTTCGTGTGTTCGTTGTAAGAAAACTTGGTGCTCAAAACTGATTTGCAGACATTACATTGGAAACCATTTTTAATCTAAAAAAAAACAGAAATAATGTTACAATACTTATTAGAATCAAAGAGGAGCTCGTGGCCAAATAATAGCAGCCGCTCGGGTCGATCTTTAGGTTAAGCCACGCTTGCCTAGGTTGGTCTGTGGATGGGTGACCACCCGTTACATACCGAGTTTACTCCGTGCCTCGGAAAGCACATTAAGCCGTTGGTTCCGGCTGTCATTTGTAGATCATTGCCAGTCGTTACAGTGTTCCGAAAGTCTGACAACCAGTCTTACCAAGGGGGTCTTATCGCATTACCCAGTACTAACTGGGATGTGGAGGTCAGTTAGGCAGTCGCTCCATGTATAATACTGATATTCAGCTGCATCCGGTTAGACTGGAAGCCGACCCCAACATAGTTGGGAAAAGGCGCTCAAACCTTATCTACTGTCTGTAAGGAGCGCTTAAACCTTATCTACTGTCTGTAAGGAGCGCTCAAACCGCATCTACTGTCTGTAAGGAGCGCTCAAACCTTATCTACTGTCTGTAAGGAGCGCTCAAACCTTATCTACTGTCTGTAAGGAGCGCTCAAACCTTATCTACTGTCTGTTAGGAGCGCTCAAACCTTATCTACTGTCTGTAAGGAGCGCTCAAACCTTATCTACTGTCTGTAAGGAGAGCTCAAACCTTATCTACTGTCTGTAAGGAGCGCTCAAACCTTATCTACTGTCTGTAAGGAGCGCTCAAACCGCATCTACTGTCTGTAAGGAGCGCTCAAACCGCATCTACTGTCTGTAAGGAGCGCTCAAACCGCATCTACTGTCTGTAAGGAGCGCTCAAACCGCGTCTACTGTCTGTAAGGAGCGCTCAAACCGCATCTACTGTCTGTAAGGAGCGCTCAAACCTTATCTACTGTCTATAAGAAGCGCTCAAACCTTATCTACTGTCTGGCTGTCGGATGGGCAGCCATTTTAAAAGTGACCGAATACGGACACATGGTCATTCTTACGAACATAAAATACAAATCGAATGCAGTTATTCAAAAGTCGGTCAAGTTTGTTGAGTAGATGAAGAATAAAGTAGATGAGGCTGAGGCCCTTTTGCCATTATTTATTATAATATTATAAAAGCGAAAGTGAGTTTGTTTGTTTGTTACCTCTTCACGCTTTAATGGCTACACCGATTTTGATGAATTTTAGTACAGAGATAGTTGGGAACCAGGAGACGGACATAGGCTAATTTAAAAAAAAAAAGTGGTTGTGAGGGAGAAAGAGGGAAGAAAAGGGAAAAATTAGCGTTGCTATTACAAATCAATAAGGCGCAAGGGCAAAAACTGCAGGTAGCAGGTACCTACAAATCAGGAAACGGGAACAGTGTTACCCCGAATTTAACGCGAGCGAAGCCGCGGGCAAAAGCTAGTGCTGAATAAACGCAACTTTCTTTCTATTATTTAGCTACGAGTTCTATACAAACTTGTATAGCCTACTAGGATAGCATATCATCAAAAGTTAAAGGATATATTCTTACCTTCGTATGCCTCTTCTGAATATGGCTGATGAGAGTCAGTTCGTGGTCGAATCCAACAATACAATCCTCACATTTGTACGGCAGCTTCAGGTAGCCCTCATTTTTAGCCATGCGTTCTCTTTCTTCTTGTAGTTCTTTTTCGGTAAGTATTACGATTCCAATCTTTCCCTCGTACCTTTAAAAATAATTACGGAAAACTTATTTAATAAAATAAAATTCATTTATTTCAGATAACTCGATCCATACAGTCTCAATTAAAAACACATTAAATCTTTACTAATATTATAAAAGCGAAAGTGAGTTTGTTTGTTACGTCTTCACGCCTAAATGGCTTAACCGATTTAGGTGAATTTTGGTACAGCGATAGTTGGGACTCATGAGACGGACATGGACTATTTTTTTTTTAAGTGAGAAATGAAGGAGAAAGAGGGAAGAAAAGGGAAAACTTAGCTTTGGTCCTTTTAAGGTGTAGATCCCTAAAATAGCTGTATCCTAGAAAATTACCTACGCGATCAAAATGTTTGGAACAGATAACCATATTTTGTTTAAAAAAAAACGTTGCTCCACACTAGGAATTTCTCCTGTATCGTGGGTGCGATTACAAACATTTAAACTCACATACACAAACAGCCAGACCCGAAAAAACTACCTGTAAGTCATACAAATATTTGTTCGGTGCGGGGATCGAACCCACGACACGCAGCGCAGCAGTCGATCGCTCAGACACTGCGCCAACCGTGCGCGAGTTGAAATTAATCAATAGAAGTAAGTCAGTGGGTGGGTTTGATGTGTGTACAAGTCCGACACTCCCCCTCGCTCCACCCAGAGCGGAGGAAGTTATTTGATGATTTCCCATCTGCAAAAAAAGCAATGCCTTGGTTTTGCCGACGATCTCGCGGAGAGTAAATCGTACCTCAACTCATTTCTGGACTTCCGTTTCTTTCTCTTCAGCTCCGCTAGCGGCTCAGTTTCATTGTCCGAGGAGTCATGCTCCACTTTGACATCAGTTTCAACCTCCATACATTCTGAATCAGACGGTTCGGGTTTAACGTCTATTTCAGTTTCCAACTTGGCAACACCGTCAATTTTTATCGGCGAGCGGTGTAGGTTATGCAGTTTATTTATTTTTAGAATAGGTACCTGTGAAAGAAGGATTTTGATGAATAGGTTAGAAAGAAAGAAAATTGCGTTAATTCAGCAGAATTAAAAACAAGAACACCTAAACATTAAACTAAATAAAGCCAAAAGGGCCTCAGCTCAGCATAATGCCAGAAGACAACACAAGGCCACCACCTGATGCTGATTTTCAGCTGCTGCCCACGAGTGCCATACGCTCGAAAACATAAACCAACACGTGGGTATAAAAGTCAGAATCGAAAACAGTAATAAAATCCTAACTAATATTATAAAAGCGAAAGTGAGTTTGTTTGTTTGTTACGTCTTCACGCCTAAATGGCCAAACCAATTTTGATGAATTTTGGTACAGACATAGTTGAGACCCTGGAGACGGACATAGGCTATTTTTAAAAGTGAGATAAAGGGGAGAAATAGGGAAGAAAAGGGGAGAGAAAGTTAATAATCGAAACTTGACACTTTGGTCTATGACTTTGGTATTTTTTTAAAGGTTGCCCCACACTAGGAATTTCTCCTGTATCGCGGGTGCGTTAACAAACATTTAAACACACACAGCCAGACCCGAAACAACTATCTGCAGGTCATACAAAATATATTTGTTCCGTGCGGGAATCGATACTGCGACACGCAGCGCAACAGTCGATCGCTCAGCCACTGCGCCAACCGTGCCGTCAAACACGGGCCGTGTCAACTCACACAAATTCATAAATCTCTAAGTTTTTCCATACATGTTGGTTAGCTAATCGTGTCCGTTCGTATACTAAGTCCAATTTTCAATAACTCTTAGAACAAACGTTGTTCAGTTCCATAGTCCGAGGGACCCCGTCTCTTCTCTTCCCTGTCCCTTTCATAGACAGGAGCTTTTGAGCCTTTTATGTTACACGTTAGGTACACCTTGTACCTATAATCTAAAACTTTAAACAAGAGGTTCTGAAGGTAGGTGTTATCCTACTTAATATTATAAATGCGAAAGTTTGTGAGTGTGTATGTGTTTGTTGCGCTTTTACGAAAAAACCTACTGAATGGATTTTGATGAAACTTCATAATAATATAGCTTACATATCAGAAAAAATATTATATTCTACCACCACGCGAGTGAATCCGCGGGGCAGAGTTAGTTATAATATATATAGTTAATATGTTTGTTCTCACCTGATCTAGAAGAAATGCTATGCTTTCTTCAATTTGTTGTTTAAAGACATCAATCTTTATCAGCATGCTATGGCAAATATTACAAATGTACGTAGTTTTCAAGTTTATCTAAAAAAAGCCAAGTAAGTTTAGATGCATTATTTTTTAAGATGGTCTCATCGCCGTTCTATCAGCTTGAGCCGATCATGTGTCACTTTACGTTTGTCACTTCACTTATTTATTTAATGGCGTTTGTGGAAAGAGCAAAGAGAGACTATAAGTATACAGGGAAAGAGACACCACAATTTTGCCAACATCGCGTAGGTACTATGGTAGACCATCAAACGCTGGAGATTATATCATTATCATTGTTGTATAGAAAACATCAAAGAGATTAAATGATTTAAAATATTTCAACAAATAAAAATGAGCCATTTTCTGCACAGACGTTAATTCTGCAATAATTTACTTTTGTCGTTTTATTAGTTCGCCGTGGAGTCGAGTCCCGAACAGAAATGAGATTACTCTTTCTAATTGACTCAAACTCACTAGGTATCGGCTAGTCGATAATTTACGTGATCGCTATTCGAGAATTCAAATATAACTCACACATTGAGATTACTTATGACTAGAAAGCTCCCCAGAAAATTTAAAACAAGGCAGTTTAATTCTCAAATATATTGACCAGAGTTTATTTTCTAAAAATATGCATTGTTCAGCCATATTGGAAAATTACGATGCCAATTCTTAATGTCATTCCTATACTTGCGAATTTATCATCAAATTAAACTCAAACAAACTAAAAGTCTCTTCATATAAGGCAAGGGATGTTTAATTAGAACAAAATTGCAGTAACTCACCCCAGATTTTATGTAATTCTCCAGAAATGCAGTATGATTACATGAACAAATATTTATTAAAACGGCATTTTGTGATGTGCAGCAAATGCAAACCTTGTTCAGGTCAGTCACATTTGGTTCAAAAACATAATCTTGTACGTTTAGATGCAAAAACGACGTCATTTTTATAATAATTACGAAGTCAACAATTTTAGAAACCAATTCTCGACAGACATTCTACATTTTCCAAAAATAACAAACATTTCGTTTCACTCATCTTGAGATGTTCTCTAAGGGCAGTTTTTTCATAATCTTTATGACAATATCCTGCTGAGATTTCGAAAGTATGTCTAGTACTTAACAATAAGGTCCATAAAAAATCTATTTTATATATTGAACAATTAAATATTTTAGTTACTTTTTGATTACTTTTTGACAGTACCCCTGGCAGAATGCAAACAATAATTGTAACTGTACGTTTAACGGACCGCTAAAAGATACAACGTTTAGTTCACTATGTTTCCTATTTGAACGATAATGCTAGATCATTTTATACGAAAATTCAGAAGATGAAATACGATCAAATAATTGGAACGTAACTTTGCGATTCATTTATATATAGGTACATATTTTCTTATTTTACATTTTAGTATACAAAACATTTGTTTACGCCTGAGTTATTAACAAATAATAAAACGCGTTTGACATTTAAGCCATAATGGCTGTAGCGTGCCCTTTCGCGGAAAACTATTTTATTTGTTTATTTGATTATTTATTTACATTTTCTGAATGAAAACATGTGTTAATGTTGGCTATTAACTTAAACAATTAAAATGGAATCCGAAGATAGTATTATATGCTGTGGCTGCCTCAGTACTGGCCGCAAAATGATACTCTTAGTGGAATATTGGAAAAAGCAGACTTTTATGCAAATAATTAGCGAAATACCAGTAAGTTGTACTTTTGTA
This sequence comes from Ochropleura plecta, assembly GCA_905475445.1. NCBI lineage: Eukaryota > Metazoa > Arthropoda > Insecta > Lepidoptera > Noctuidae > Ochropleura > Ochropleura plecta. Next base: position 6,080,399 of record FR997751.1, read on the forward strand.
ACTTTCTGTATATTTCTGGACTCAATATTTCTTCATTTTAGAGTCTCGGGCACCTCCTTTTCACTGTACAAGTGTCTGTTTACCACAAATTCTTTTCCAATTATTTCTAAGCCATTTCCTATACAAATATTGATTGTACCTTTTTTCTGAAAATAAAATGTTATCCCTAAACTGGAGAAGATATCTGTGGCATAAGAACTACGTCAGACACCTTTCTCTATAAAAGGGTGTGTGAACGGGAATCAAAACGGATTTGACGATTATCTGGCAGTTTGAGTACTATAAGCGACCTACACAAATGTCCTTTTTTTTGGTATTGTTTATCGTGTCATTGAGCTCCTTGAGTTATGAGTCGAGCTACACGATAACTGACGAATGCTTGCACTGACTGAACCATTCAATCTGTGTGGTGCTTTCTTAAAATGAAATGACCATTTCAGACACTAATCTGCATAGTCCTCATGTAAGTTGACCAAGATTTTTGTCTGGACCTTAAAAGAGACCCCTGAGTTTGTTTCGGCTGTTTCTTCTCAAAGTAGTCTGGTACGAAATACCGGCCTCATCTCGTTTCTTAAAAAAATATGTGTAAAAACCTACTTGCATAGACATCATATATTAAACCAATTACCACACAATTTTTTAACAGAAATATTGGTTCCACAGTTTTCAGATGGAGATAGTATACCGCTGTGGTTGTGCTGGGAATGTGATGCACAGATGAGCCGTTTCACCAAGTTTAAGCAACAAGTTAAAACTTCATACTCATTGTTCTATGATTTTGTTAAACAGGTAATTTTGTACATGATTTTTACATAAAAATAATAAATAGCCTTTATTCAGACGCAAAAATTACATTGACAAATTACATTAAAAAAAGAATTACATTAAAAAAAAAAGTTACATTAAAAAGAATTAAATTAAAATTACATTAACAGATTATATTATAACATTTCTATCATTTCTATTTGTGTTGTGTTATATTTGTTCCATCATTTTGATTTCGGCTGTTTGCCCTTTGTTAGTAAAGGCCTCCCCCAATTTTCTGTTGTTGGCTAATGTAGGCCAACCACCTCCTAATGTTGCCTCTATATCGTCCACCCATTTTCTTGGCGGCCTGCCCCTTTTCCGCCTATAATGCTCCATAAACCATCGCATTACAGTTGCAGACAACTTCCTGTCATCTCTGATTGTGTGTCCTGCCCATTTCTACATAATATTCCGATTTTTACATAATATACATATATTTTCACTGTAGCATGGTTCAAGTGACATTAGATGAAAAGATGTGTTTTTTTTATTAAACGTGGCCCCACACTGGGAATTTCTCTTGTATCGTGGGTGCGTTTACAAACATTTAAACTCACATACACAAACAACCAGACCCGAAACAACTATTTCTAGACCATACAAATATTTACAAAAAAAATATATATAAATAGCCATGTTCGTCTACAAAATTCATCAAAATCGGTTCAGCCATTTAGGCGTGAAGACGTAGGTAACAAACAAACTCACTTTCGCTTTTATTAAATTAGTAAGGATTAGGTTGACTCTATTTGATGACTTATCGTAAAAAAAGTACAACAAAAATAACCTTCCTATGATACAGAACACAAACCTCTCCAAATTACGACCCACACCAAGATTAACAACACAGAAACTATTCAACATTGCTCTCCAAGAAGACGCAATCAAAGAAACATTCACAGTAATTAAATCAGAAGAATACCAACAGCCAATCGCTATAGACAATCAACTAGAATATCAAGAAAACTTTGATACGTACTCAGAAGACGAAAAGTTAATCGATATCCAGCCAAAAAAGACGAAAAACTTAAACAGAATAATTTTAAATTCAAAAAGAAGGAAGAGGAAACGGAAAAAGAAGGCGGTGGAGTTGTTTAAAGAGATTGAGTTGAGTAGAGAAGATTTGTTGGAGGAGAGAAGACTTGCTATGTTGAAAGAAGATTATGTTAATGCTATGTTTAGATGCGAAAAGTGTATTTTGTCATTTCCTAATGCTGAAGACTTAAACGATCATATTAGTGTGAAACATGAATTGGTAAGTTTAGAAGATTATTTTATTTATTTTTAATCGACTTATATAAAGAGATTCTCAATTCGGTTTTTGCAAAAGAAAAACACAAACAAACATTCACACTCTCTCTCTCTCTCTCTCACACACACACACAAACTCACACTCTACATACGCATACATACTAACACTCTCAAACTAATAACAGGCTACTTTTAACCGCCTTTAATTTACCCTTTACTAGCTTTTGCCTGCGGCTTCGCTCGCGTTAAATCGGGGTAACACAGTTCCCATTTCCTGTTTTACAGGTACCTGCTAGCTGTAGTTTTTGCCCTGGCGCCTTTTTTATTGTAATAGCAAAGCTAAGTTTTCCCTTCTCTTCCCTCTTTCTCCCTCATTTCTCACTTTTTTTTAAAAAAAAGTTAGCCCATGTCCGTCTCCAGGGTCCCAACTATCTCTGTACCAAAATTCATCAAATCGGTTTAGCCATGTAGGCGTGAAGACGTAACAAACAAACTCACTTTCGCTTTTATAATATTAGTGAGGATTTTATTTGTCTTTTTTTTTTGTTAATCTTGTTGCACATAACACTGTAAAATCCCCTTTGGGAGAGGGCACTGGCTCCTGTAACACAGGTCTTTCACCTAGCACAGGAGTCAGGGACTTTACAAAAGATGTAACCACTTGTGTAATAAAGATTACACTTATACTTAACCTTAATGGGATCACTTTGCTGACCGTCTTTCTGTCTGCCAAGACCCTTTATTTCGGAAACGCGTGCAAGTATCAAGTAAAACGATGACACGGTTGGCGCAGTGGCTGTGTGATCGACTGCTGCGCTGCGTGTCGCGGGTTCGATTCCCGCACGGAACAAATGTATGACCTGCAGATAGTTGTTTCGGGTCTGGCTGTTTGTGTATGTGAGTTTAAATGTTTGTAAACGCACCCACGATACAGGAGAAATCCTAGTATGGGGCAACATTAAAAAAAAAACATACTCAAGTCTATGATCCTTTGGTGCTGTAAAAAAATCAATCCTCTAAGTCTACGCAGTCAAAATATATTGTGCGGAACCCACGGTACACAACTCGACAATAACTCGCACTTACCCTACTTTTTTTCTCTTTACAGAACTCGAAAAACTTAAAATGTGATATCTGTGAATGCTCATTCGCTTCGGAAGTTTCATACAACTATCATACAAACAAACATATACGAAGATATGAATGCGGGGCATGTTCTGAACGGCATGGTAGTAAACGAGCTGTTATTAAACATTATGAGACCATACATTATAATGGGTGAGTAAATTAATACCAAATCAAATTATTGGAATGAAGTTTTGGAACTAAAATCCTTATCGCGCGTTGCGAAATGGTGCTACACGGAAAAAATAAGACCAAAAGTTGTAATGACACTTTTTGCTTCAGACAAAAAATTGTAACGACACTTTTTTGCTATAGTTGTAAGCTGTGCGGCGTGCGCGTGTTTCTCTATCTGTGTCTCATAGAAAGCAAGCCAGTTATTTTCGTTTCGTCTTTCTATTTCGCATTGAACAGTGTGGTGTCGCGACGATTATTTTTGTCCAGTGTATACAGGTTTTTTGTACATAATAAATAATAACTTCGTTCCATCCGGGTGTCCCTCGACACCTCTCAAGTTTTTTTATTTCACATAGGCTTACATGAGCACTTATAAAACGTCGAGAAAAGGTGTGTACCTTTTCTCGGTTCGGGTTGATCGTTTCCTATGGAGAAGAACCGGATAGAAACTCCATGGTTACTCTTTTAAAATCATTTAGTTTTACAATGTTGCTGTTACAGTGTTAGTTAAGTATGAGAGGATGGCATAGGCAGGGTGGCAAAAAAGTCAACGAAACCGACAAAAGTCACCGATTTCCGGAAAATAAAAATCAAAATCATTTATTTCAATTAGACCATCACAGACACTTTTGAATGTCAAGAAAAAAAGAAAATGTTAAAGCTACAGTCCCGGTCACAAGACAAAATAACTTGTGAAAGTACTGTAGCCGCCCAAACCAAAGCGTTGATCTCTATGGAGAAGAATGGGCAAGAAACTCCATGGACACTCTTTTAAATTAGAATATTATTACAAAATCGTATTTACATCATTCGTGTTGAGATTATCCAAATATGTGAGAACGATGTAGAAAGACGTGCACAGTCCAGCGTCCAGAGTAAAAATAAAATTGAATATAAAAATCTAAATAAATTAAAAATGAACCGTGACAGCTAAAAAATGACCAGTCCCAACTGACAGCGCCCGTTCACGAACATGACGTATGGATCAGCCCCATTCAGCTCGACCATTTTGAAGGGAGCTAAATGACCCGACACACCCGCCACCATCAGCGAGGCATTTAAGTGAGCATGACACTATCAACCACCAGGGCTTCGTCAAGTCAATGATAATACATAGCACTCACATATGGGCTTAATAATTATACAATACTAGAGAATTGATTCTATACATTGCAAAGGTAGTCTTAAAATCTTCTGCAGCTTCCACATAAAGTTTAGTTACTAATTAGTGAGTTAGCCCCTATGGTTGTGGAGCAGGACTAGCATTGAACCAAGCATTTTTATCTTTAATATAATCCCCCAACTAAGGAAGTAAAGTTATTTTCCAGTTTTTAGTTATTTTTTTTTGGAAATCGGTTTCTTTTTAAGCTGTAAGTCTTCCATGTTGTAATAAGTAAATAAATAATGTTATTTCAGGCCATCAATAGAGGTCGATATTCAAATTCATAAAGAGAACGGGACAATGGACGATGCAGACGGCAAGGATGATAACAAGTAATCACAATCCTTACTAATATTATAAAAGCGAAAGTGAGTTTGTTTGTTTGTTACATCTTCACGCCTAAATCGCTAAACCGCTTTTGATGAATTTTGGTACAGAGATAGTTGGGATCACAACGTTTCTATGTATTAAAAAAGTCCTTTATAATTAATTATTTCTCTTTTCAGTACAAAAATATCGTCAGCAACATTTCAATGCGAATATTGCGACAAGAGTTTCCGATGGAAAGCTTCTTTGAGAAAACATGTTGAAACCCATCGGATAGAGACCGGCCAGAAACGGAAGCCGTATTGTGAACCTTGTAGGTGAGGGAATAAGACTTGAATTTGTTTAGCAAAGTTTATGTGAACATTCTCGCGCGGGATGATGAATTTCACCTCTAAATCCTTTGCGATAAGGTCTGTAATTGTTTAGCAAAGTTTGTGTAAACATTCTCGGGCGGGAATATAAATTTCAACTCTCAGGATTTTGTAATAAGGACTGTTTTTGCTCAGCAAAGTTTGTGTGAACATTCTCTTACGGGAAGATGAATTTCATCACTACATCTTTTGCGATTAGGTCTGTATTTGCTTAGCAAAGTTTAGTCTATGGTGTGTTAAAAGACAAGAGCTTCATATGTAAAAACGCGTAAACTGTGACATTTAACAGTTCTGAACACCTCACACTACACGAGCGCCTCTAGCGGCGAATTATTGCACTAAAGCCCCCATTGAAAAATTATATGAAACTGATTAAACATAATGTATATATTTAATAAATAGATTATTTTATGTATTTATTTATGTATTTGTACATATATTTTGAATAAATAACTTGATATTAATTGTTTGTGTAGTATTAGCAGTAGGTACACCATTGACTACCCCCCGTTGTATTTTTATATTCGTACAGTCCATCCAAAGGTTGTCTGGAAGATATCGCTATTAGCGATAAGACCGCCATTTTAACCATAGATTTAGCATCTTTTTGTAATACAGTTTTGTTTTTAGATTTTGGTGTGCAATAAAGTTTATTATTTATTGTTTATTCTATTTATTTTTTCAGGTTATCGTTTACAAATACATCAAATCTTCAGAAACATGTAAAGACTAGTTCAAAACATCAAATACAATTAAAACTTAGGTATGTAATTTTGTATTATAAACCCATTTTTAACCGACTTTAAAAAGAAGGAGGTTCTATCTTCGACCGTATTTTTTTATTTATGTTTAACGATTACTCCCTTAACTGTGGCCCGATTTTCATAATTATTTTATGGTTCGAAAGGGTATACTTTTGAGGTGGTCCTATATCAATTTAATTAATATTGCTTAGGTAGTTTATGAGTTATCGTCTATAATACATATTTTTTTATCTATGTCTATATGGATGTTCTGCTAATCATTTAGTTACAATGGAAAATGAATACTCGATAAAAAATATATGATATATCATTATACCATAACTAAAAATGCTGAAAGAAAAAACATTTTTGTAAAAAAATAAACTCGACTTCCAAAAAAAAGTGGAAAATAACTTTACTTCCGGAGGTTGGTGGCAAAAAAGTTAACGCAACCAACAAAAGTCACCGACTATCGGAACTAAAGCTATTATACACTTAGTAAGTTGGTTTTTGTTCCCACAGTGACATACCAATCAAAACATTGACCAGGCCCTTTAGCCAAACAGCAGTCGGCAGCAGACAACAATCGTTATCGCTCAGCAGTCACTAATACATTTTCAACTTTATACCCTAGCGCATAAAGTTGAAAATCTATTGACGCTTACATATCGTTTTCGTTTGTTACGTTCGTTATCGCTCAGCAGTCTTTAATAGATTTTCAACTTTATGCGCTAGGGTATAAAGTTGAAAATGTATTAGTGACTGCTGAGCGATAACGATTGTCGTCTGCTGCCGACTGCTGTTTGGCTAAAGGGCCAGAATAATTAAACATGAACTTTCTCTTAGGAAATTAACAGAATCTCTCCCCAAAGACACATCCAATCCGGAGAAGCATCAGCAGTGCATAGACCAGATCAGAAGTTCCGTAAACTCTGCCAAGGAACAGTTCCCATGTCCTCAATGTGACAAGAGGTTCCAATGGCGAGGGAATCTATTGAGGCATCTTAAAAGCCATGTTGCGAGGTAAGAATCAACCCATCATAATTTGGGTTGTTCGAAAGAGATCATCATCTGCCTAGCCTTTTTCCCAATTATGTTGGGGTTGGCTTCCAGTCTAACCGGATGCAGCTGAATATCAGTATTTTACATGGAGCGACTGCCTATCTGACCTCCACAATCCAGTTAGTACTGGGTAATACGATACCCCTTGGTAAGACTGGTTGTCAGACTTTCGGAACACTGACTACCTGTAACGACAGTCAAAGATATACAAATGACAGCCGGGACCAAAGGCTTAACGTGCTTTCCGAGGCACGGAGGAAACTCGGTATGTAACGGGTGGTTACCCATCCACAGACCAACCTAGGCAAGCGCGGCTTAACCTAAAGATCAACCCGAGCGGCTGCTATTATTTAGCCACGAGCTCCTCCGTTGGTCGAAAGAGATATCGAATACTAAAACCCTGTTCTTTCTTTTGCTCTTTATGTTCCGGGGCCGTGGTGCCTCCTCCGAACATTTTTTTTTTAATGGTATCGCAGTTCAACCTAATATGTTGTCGTCTGCTTAACCAGGCGATTCTTGTGGATGCCTTGAAAATAATGCCTCCAGCCAGGGCATAAACTTACAAACTAGGCGACTACACGCTAAGGGCACCCCCTGTGGGGTACGAGCTTCAGCTTAGGGAGTCGCTGGGGAAGGAAGAGACAGGCTGGATCTGAGTGATATTATTTAGGAACTGATTCGAACTTACTGGCTCAGCAACGCGGGCTGGCTCTAGCAAGGGACTGGTGGGTCTTTCGAACAACACGCAACCCTGACCCTAATAGGATCACTTAGTCGTCTTTCTGTCTGTCAAGACCCGCATGGAATTAAACCAAATACTCAAATTACCTAGGGACCAAAAACTTGAGTATATGTTTTTAATTTCAAATCGATACTACAGGCGTTTTTTAAAATCTGTGTTCTAAAACATAAATCTGTGGTCCCTTTGTGCTGTGAAAAATTCAACCCTCTAAGTCTACGCAGGCAAAAGATATGGCAGTTTATGTCGCAAGTTTGTACGGAACTCTCGGTGCGTGAGTGACTCGCTCTTGACCGATTTTTGGAACGAAGTTCCTTATCGGGCGTTGCGAAAGGGGGCAAGACGGAAAAAATGAAGACCAAAAGTTGTAACGACGGATTTTGGTATAGTAAGCCGTGCGGCGTGCGCGTGTTTCTCTCTCTCTCTCTCTATCATAGAAAGCAAGCTAGTTATTTTCGTTTCGTCTTTCTATTTCGCATTGAACGGTGTGGTGTCGCGACGATTATTTTTGTTGAGTGTATACAGGTTTTTTGTACATGATAAATAATAATTTCGTTCCATCCGGGTGTCCCTTGACACTTCTCAAGTTTTTTTTTTTTTGAGGTACGGAAGTCTAAAAATTAATAAATGAAATAATATATTATTTTCTTTTTTTTAGAGCAAACGGCGAGTTGGTCTGTGAGCCGTGCAACAGAACATTCTCTTCTATAGCCACTTATAAGCAGCATATGAAAATTAGCAGAAAACATGTCAGCGAAAATGATTTTAAGTAAGTTGCGAAATATAGGATTTATAATTTTTAGGGTTCCGTATTTCAAAAGAGAAAAACAGTACCTTTATAGGATAACTTTATTGTCCGTCCGTCTGTCTGTCAAGACCCTTTATCTCGGGAACACGTGGAGGTTTCGAGTTGAAATTAAAACGATATTTTTGAGTCATGGGTTTGATCTTAGCACTGAACAACTATTTGTAAACGACAGGTAGTTGTTCCGGGTCTGTCTGTTTGTGTGAGTTTAAATGTTTGTAAACGCACCCACGATACAGGAGAAATTCCTGTTGTAAAGCAGCGTTAGTAAAAAACCGGCCAAGTGCGAACTTGCGTACCGATGGTTCCGTACAAACTTGCGACATAAACGGCCATATCTTTTCACTGCGTAGACTTAAAGATTGATTCTTCACAGCTCAAAAGGACCACATACCTGAGTACCTACAACATTATTTTTAGTTTATGCGAAAGCCGAAACACCTGTCCAGTATTTTTATAAAAAGAATCTATGTACAAAATTTCAAAACTGTATCATGAAAAACCACAAAGTTATAAGCTTGTTAGGTTACCTGGATATCCGTACAAATTCTCTGTCACCAACGGCGCTCGGCGTCACCGCGCCGCGCGTCTTGCGTTCATTGATAATTATTTCTCGGTTTGTATTGTAATTAACTGGTGTTAACATTTTCCATCACACTGTCTTGCAGGCTTTGGCCTGTCGTAATGGTCAAGTGTAGGTAGATATTATTACTACTTGGTACTTAGTGTCGCATGGTGTCCATATTATAAACTTTTTTAAATATTTTTGGGAAAAATTATAACATGGTGTAATAATGATTGGAATCGATTCAGTTACTTATTCTGAACAAACTTTATTCAGGTTTCGCATATACTAAAAATCATGTTGAATATGGTTTTAACTTCAAGTCAGTACCTTCCCGCGTTCCCGAGATAAAATGGTCTTGGCAGACAGACAGTCGGACAATAAGAACCTATATGGGTTTCCTTTTTAGGGTTCCGTAGTCAACTAGGAACCCTTATAGTTTCGCCATGTCTGTCTGTCCGTCCGTCCGTCCGTCCTCGCTTAATCTCTGTGACCGTTAGCACTAGAAAGCTGAAATTTAGTACCAATATGTATATCAATCACGCCGACAAAGTGGTAAAATAAAAATTGGAAAAAAATGTTTTATTAGGGTAGCCACCCTATATGTAAAGTGGGAAGTGATTTTTTTTTAATTTCAACCCTAACGTGTTATATATTGTTGGAAAGGTATTTAAAAATGAATAGGGGTTTACTAAAATCATTTTTTGATAATGTCAATAATTTCGGAAATAATCGCTCCAAAAGTAAAAAACAATGTGTCCCCCCCCCTCTAACTTTTGAACCATAAGTTTAGAAAATATGAAAAAAATCTGAAAAGTAGAACTTTATAAGGACTTTCTAGGAAAATCATTTTGAACTTGATTGACACAACAGTTTTTGTACAAAAAAGACAAAAAGTTGTACAAAATAATTTCCTCCTCCACCTTTAAACTCATAAGTGGGAACACTTATTGTGACGGACGGGAAACTACGGAACCCTACACTGAGCGTGGCCCGACACGCTCTTGGCCGGTTTTTTTCTTTTTAGGTACAGTACCCTAAAAAGTGAAACTGATTGCAAGGGAAGTGACGTTATAGTCACAAAGTTAACTTTTTGACCATCTGTAAATCTAGCATTAGGTAACTTCTGTAGAGAAAATAAACGATTTTATTTCCCTTTCCATCTTAAAATTAAATTTTTAAATATTTCTTAGAAAATAAATAAAAAGACATTTAAAAATTTAAAAATAGGTTTCCACTGGTAACGGGAGCAGGGTCCAAGCTACCGGTGGTTAGGGCTCCAAAGACAGGAACCTCCTTACAATACGAGCCGTATCCAGGAGTACCGTTTACTGTATGAAGCCCTTGATCCAGCTGCCTAACGAGAGCCTCCTCAGGTGTTGGTCGAGGCTCTTAGCAATTAAGCCATTGGCAGATACGACTATCGGCACAATGATCGCATACTCCACATCCCACATGTCGACAACCTCGTGATTTTATTATTATTATAGTACTAGCTTTTGCTTCGCTCGTGTTAAATTCAGGGTAACACAGTTCCCCTTTCCTGATTTGCAGGTACCTGCTACCTGTAGATTTTGCCCTTGCGCCTTATTTATTGTATTAGCAATGCTAAGTTTTCCCTTGTTCCTTCTTTCTCCCTCATAATTGATTTAAAAAAAAAACCTATGTCCGTCTCCTGGGTCCCAACCCCAACTATCTCCGTACCAAAATTCATCAGAATTGGTTTAGTTTATTTAGCGTGCAGTAATATGAAGAGGTAACAAACAAACTCACTTTCGCTTTTATAATATTAGTAAGGATTGTTAAAGTACCCTTAACGAATCTGAAAGGCACTTTTCTCCCCGTCGCCGACGTCCGGGGCGTCTCCTGCGGACAGCTTGTATATTCACGCTTGTTTTCAACAGGTACATGTGCAGTGATTGTGGCAAGCGCTTCGCGAACAAGACTCGGCTAAAAGATCACGTGAATTGGGAGCATCTGAAGAATTATGTACATATATGTCCTGTATGCCAAAAGGTATATGGTTTTATTGTAATTACACTAATATTATAAACTAAAGAAAGAAAACTATTAGTCGCAAATGACGATGAGCATGCAAAATAAAATAAATAAAAACTTGAGAGGTTTCAAGGGACACCCGGATGGAACGAAGTTATTATTTATTAAGTTCAAAAAATCTGTATACGATCAACAAAAATAATCGTCGCGACACCACGCTGTTCAATGCGAAATAGAAAGACGAAACGAAAATAACTGGGTTGCTTTCTATGAGAGAGAGAGACAGACACACGCTCGCTTACAACTATAGCAAAAGTGTCGTTACAACTTTTGGTCTTAATTTTTGTTATACAGGCGTGATAATAACATGCTTATATATTTCGTTGCAGGTCTTCAAAAGCCACACGTCACTATACTTGCACAAACAAGTTGTACATAACAAAGATAACGCGGATCACTTGTGTGACCATTGTGGAAAAGCTTTTCAGGTGAGTACTTCTTTAACCATTCATTTCTATTTTTGACGTTTTGGACGCCATTTTGTAATTTTTACGTATGGGAAATCATTTCGGGAAAGTTTGACACCCTGTGTCAGACTTTTACTGAATAAACCCACCCATGTTCCTTTGTGTTCTGGGGCAATTTAATAAAATTGGCATTTCAGCACAAAAAATTGTTACCAAAAATAATAAAAATTTAATATAAGTACTTAATGATTTCTACTTTCAAAATTATTTGTGTTTTTTAAGTGCAATGTTTTGCTTTTTATAAATCGAATATTGTGTGGTGCTGTTTCAGAACGCGCTTATAAACGTTATTTCAATTCTATCTATTCCTGTTCATTGTACTATCTCGTGTCTTGCTATTGCCCTACACTAGGAATTTCTCCTGTATCGTGGGTGCGTTTACAAACATTTAAACTCACATACACAAACAGCCAGACCCGAAACAACTACCTGTCCATCACACAAATATTTATTCACACGCGGTTCAGCAGTCAATCGATTAAATATTTAGTAATTAATTTAATTATATGATGAATAAAAATTTAAATGTATTTTTAGTCGATTATTTTTGATTTAAAATGTCCAACATCTGACTACATAAACCATCAGTAAAGAGATATCATTTTAAAATACCTAAAACTGAAACTGATTTGGTAGAATTTACTGTTTTTTACTACTGTGCAGTAGTAAAAAACAGTTCTTGGCCTTGTCCCATGCGATTTGGTGCCGGCGCAACACGTTTTCTTCTTCCATTCTCCCCTATCAGACGTCATGGCATCATTTACTCCTTTCTCCTTCATATCATTCCTTACACAATCCATCCATCTTTTCTTTGGCCTTCCTATCGCTCTCCGTCAATCAACATTCAGACCCATCACTCTTTTAGTCACATGTGCTTCACCTCTCCTCATAACATGTCCATACCAAGACAAACGACTCCCTTTCAATTTTTCTGTAACAGACGCAACTTTCAAACTTCCTCTAATATACTCATTCCTTACTTCATCCATTATTGTCACTCCACACATCCATCTCAACATTCTCATCTCCGCTACATGCAATCGTTTTTCATCCACCTTTTTTACAGCCCAGCATTGTGACCCATACAGTACAACAGGTCTAATCACGGACTTATACATTTTCCCCTTTAACTTGAGGGGCATCCGTGGGTCACAAGTTGTCCCAGTGACCTGTCGCCATTTCATCCATCCTGCGTTGATTAATTGTTGAATTATTCTAACCACTGTCCTCAATCTTTCGCAGAATCAAGCAAAGCTCCGATGCCACCAGTTAGCCATACACAGCGCTCACTCGTACGCGTGTCTCACTTGTGGCGCGCGCTTCAGTTGGCTCTCCTGTCTTAAACGGCACAACAATAAACTGCATCAGCTTAAGTTACCTCAAGAGGCTAAGTCATAACCTAGCTGGAATTTGACTAGGGTTGTCACCCGTACTTTACTATAAAGTATTGTACGTTATTTTACTTTATACCAACTTTAAAGTACGCGAAAATACTTTATTTTGAGATATTTATCAGAAACAGGTTTATTGTAAGATTTTTAGCATAAAACAGAACTGAAGAATATTTTTTATTTATTTTAATATTTTTTTTTAATGTATAGATGCTGTGGAGATAGGTATTCAGTGAGAGTAATTCATTTGATAAAAGTAATGAGAAACATATTTTCCAACTTTACTCGTATTAAATGAGAATTATAAGTACTTTACTTTGACATAATGTTTTTTTTAAAAAAAAAACGTTCCCATACTAGGAATTTTTCCTGTGTCGTGGGTGTCTTTACAAACATTTAAACGCACATACACAAACAGCCAGACCCGAAACAACTACCTGTAGGTCAAAGAAATATTTGTTCCGTGCGGGGATCGAACTAGCGACACGCAACGCGGCAGTCGATCGCTCAGCCACTGTGCCAACCGTGCCGTCATTTATAATGTACTTTTTTTTCTAGCCTTAATATCTAATGTACTTTATTTGGACAAAAAAATGTGGTAAACCCTAGGTAGGAACCACAAGATGCAAGCTGTAACATCATCATCATTCGACCGTTCCCCAACTCTGTTGGGGTCGGCTCCCAGTCTAATCTAAGGTTTGAGACCAGATATTTACCAGTGCTAACTGAGTTGTAGAGGTCAGATAGGCAGTCGCTCCATGTAAAATACTGGTATTCAGCTGCATCTGGTTACACTGATTGTCAGACTTGCAGTATAATGACTATTTAATTTAAACATCATCATCTGCCTAGCCTTTTCCCAACTATGTTGGGGTCGGCTTCCAGCCTAACCGGATGCAGCTGAATATCAGTATTTTACATGGAGCGACTGCCTATCTGACCTCCACAACCCAGTTAGTACTGGGTAATACGATACCTCTTGGTAAGACTGGTTGTCAGACTTTCGGGACACTGACTACCTGTAACGACTGTCAAAGATCTACAAATGACAGCCGGGACCAACGGCTTAACGTGCTTTTCGAGGCACGGAGGAAACTCGGTATGTAACGGGTGGTCACCCATCCACAGACAAACCTAGGCAAGCGCGGCTTAACCTAAAGATCGACCCGAGCGGCTGCTATTATTTAGCCACGAGCTCCTTAATTTAAAGATAGCTAACTGAATAAATACGATGTAAATATGATTGCAAATGTTGTATTTTGATACTTATATGAGTAAAGAGTGTTCAACGCATAACCTTGTTTTATTTATCGAATGCTAGGGTAACCTAATTTATCTTTTTACCGCCATCCAGCCCTTGCCAGCTCTTGGGTCCTTATTTATGTAAGTACTAACAATTTGGACCTTAAATTTGTTATTTGAAAGTCATCATTAATTAGAAATGGCTCAATCTTGAATTATTTGACTGATCACAATCGTGAATATTAAATAAAATACCTAAGTTAAAAAAAAGTTCGCGTTTTTTTTTTAAATTTGACATTTTTGAAGACCTAACTAGCGGCGAATTCATGCGGAGTTTATATACGTAAGTAAAATAAATACCTACTTCAACTATCAATTTAAATAAGACATGACGAACACAAAGAAACCTCTAATGTCGTCTTCAACAGAGCGTAGCTCTGTACCAGAAATAAAGGAAATCCTTACTTAATTTTATAAAAGCGAAAGTGAGTTTGTTTCGTCTTCCGGCCTAAATTGCTAAACTGATTTTGATGAATTTTGGTACAGAGATAGTTGGGACCCTAAAGACGAGGGAGATGAGGGAGAAAGAGGGAAGAAAAGGGAAAACTTAGCTTTGCTATTACAAATCAATAATAATAAGGCGCAAGGGCAAAATTTACAGGTAAAAGTACCTGCAAATCAGGAAAGGAGAACTGTGTTACCCCAAATTTAACGCGATCGAAGCTGCAGACAAAAGCTAGTATGCTATAAAAAATAAAATAAATACCTATTTCAACTATCAATTTAAATAAAACATGACGAAGAAAAAAAACTGTAATAGCGTCTCTAACAGAGCGTAACTCTGTGCCTACCAGAAATAAAATAAAAATACATACATACATAATAATAGATAGAGATAGTTGGGACCCTGGAGACGGACGTAGGATATTTTTTTTTAAGTGGTATATGAGGGAGAAAGAGGAAAGAAAAGGGAAAACTTAGCTTTGCTATTACAAATCAATAAGTGCAAAAACTGCAGGTACAGGTACCTGCTAATCAGGAAAGGGGACCCCGAATTTAACGCGAGCGAAGCCGCTAGCAAAAGCTAGTCTGATATAAGCAAAATTAAGGTCTCAGGGAAAACAAGCTTTGGCAGTAGCGTCGTCAAAAATTGCTAAAACTTTATTAGCAGGTGGATGCACAGCTCAAACTGCTTCAAACACTTCTTTTCAGAAAGATAGTGTGTCCTGTCCTCTATTCATAAACAATGGCCCTATTTTTATGGAGTGGGAAATCATCAAATAACTTCCCCCGCTCTGGGCGAAGCAGGGGGAGTGTCAGACTTGTACTGACTAAAATCCACCCATGTTCCTTCTATTGCCCTTACGTTACAGGGCCGCGGTATCTCTTTTGAACAACCCGCAACCCCGGCAAAAAATGGCCCTTTAAGATAAGTTTTGAAGTCGTCGCTTTAATAATCTGGGACGATTGTACCATGATCCATAGTGTTCATGTAGTGGCTCTAGATAGGACTCTTAGAGATATTCGAAGCTGTGATAAAATCATGGGTATTACCTACTGTTATGTTTGCTGGGGATTTTCGTAAAACTTTACCGGTAATAGTAAGGGGAACTAAATCAGACATTGTAAAGTCTTGCCATAAAAGTTCCCCATTATGGAAGTTTGTTCATACCTTAAAACTATCTACAAATATCAGAGTAGGTACATTTGAGGGGAGGTAGTAGGTACAAATTTTCTTTCAAACTTACTGACGGGAAAGTATTTTGAAAAAAGGAATTTAAAATAGGAATTGATCGCAATCTAGGAGAAAGAGTGACTAGCATTGAGGATTTAATATAGAAAGTTTACTCTGATATCGTCGAAATAGAAAATAAATATTATCAATGAATGTGTCAAAGGGCGGCGAATAACGTTGACGAAATTAACGAACTAGTTTTAACTAAACTTCCAGGAGATATAGTTACCTACAGATCTGTTGATAATGTAAGTAATAGATCAAGAAGATGCGGTCGATTAGCCACAGGAATTTCTTAATACTTTAAACCCGAGTGGCCTTCCCCCACATTGTCTTCAGTTAAAAATAGGATAATCCTAACTAATATTATAAAAGCGAAAGTGAGTTTGTTTGTATGTTTGATTGTTACGTCTTCACGCCTACATAGATGAACCGATTTTGATGAATTTTGGTAAAGAGATAGTTGTGACTTTGGAGACGGACACAGGCTATTTTTTATTTAAAAGTTAGAAAGAGGGAAGAAAAGGGAAAACTTAGCTTTGCTATTACAATAAATAAGGCGCAAGGGCAAAAACAACAAGTAGCACGTACCTGCAAATCAGGAAAAGGGAACTGTGTTACCCCGAATTTAACGCGATCGCGAACGAAGTCGAAGTACGAAATATTAGAAACTGTAAGTATATCAAAGAAAGTAAGACAAATTATATATAACTCTCTAGTAAAATCTAACCTGGAATACCTAATCGAGCTATGGGGATCAGCCACTAAGTCAAACCTAAATTCATTACAAAGAACACAAAACAAAATTATTAAAATATTATTCCATTATAACTATTTATACCCAACAAAAAAACTTCATGAAAAAACAAACCTACTAAATCTCAAACAGCTTTACACATTCTACACATGCACTCTTATTAAAAAAATCACCACTAATTCTGTACAATCGAATATTAAAATACGTAAAAAGTCAATCAACATACAATACTAGAAGCAAAAACAGGTTCCAACTAATGACTGCACGCACACGAACTAATTACGGCAAAAAACAATACTGTTTGAAGGAGCACGACTGTTCAATGATTTACCGGAAGAAATAAAGATATTATGTGAAATCATTAATATGTTTAAATCTAAAGTAAGAAAACATATATTATGTAACCGATGACGTCGTCAACGCACCATGCGAAGATTTACAACATTAATTTTAAGATTATAATTTGTATCTCATTTTAAGTGAACTGTAATTGTTCTTATGAGAATAAATTCTTTAAACCTAAGCCGCGGGCAAAAGCTAGTTCATGATAAAAAAGGAGTTTGTTTTGTGTCGAACATAGTCAGTGTTTGGAACGCTTAGCACATAATATGATAACGACGTCGTATTCGAATATGCAAATAATTATCTTGTAAAATTTAAAACGCTCTAATTTAAATGATAGTTACCTAAATAAACTCAAAAAGGCTAGGTAATAGTGTAAGTACTATTATATTTTACACAGCTGTCTAGGCAACAGCTATTTACTATTATTCGTATTAATTGTATGATTAGGTAAATATGGAGTGTCAATACAAAGAAATTAATGTGATTGAAGGTAAAACAAATATTGGTACTGGTAATCAGTGGCGGCCATTTTTTAGACAGGTACGTTATATCTCAATACCTTTATGACCAAGATAATAAGAAAACTGGGTGGTAGGCATGTTATAGACTACACAATCAGTACCTATTAAGTGAAAGGAGGGCAGCAGCCCCTATAGGTACTGTCCAATAGGATCAGATATTTTAAGTTATAACTGTTCCTGGCTGAAGAGGAGCTCGTTTCTAAATAATAGCAGCCGCTCGGGTCGATTTTTAGGTTAAGCCGCGCTTGCCTAGGTTGGTCTGTGGATGGGTGACCACGTTTCCTCTGTGCCTCGGAAAGCACGTTAAGCCGTTGGTCCCGGCTGTCATTTGTAGATCTTTGACAGTCGTTACAGGTAGTCAGTGTTCCGAAAGTCTGACAACCAGTCTCACCAAGGGGTATCCCATTACCCAGTACTAACTGGGTTGTGGAGGTCAGATAGGCAGTCGCTCCATGTAAAATACTGGTATTCAGCTGCATCCGGTTAGACTGGAAGCCGACCCCAACATGGTTGGGAAAAAGCTAGGCAGATGATGAAGTGTTCCTGGCCGATGCCACAGAGTTAGTTAGTAGGTATGTAATAAATTATGACGTACAGTTAAATCACAATCAGATCAAGACATGTTTTAGCCTAAAAATTTGCCTCAGGGTTGTACTACCACAAATTAACGCATTTGCTTTAAACGAAAGCGCGCTGTTCCTATTTTGAATCCTGCGAAAAAACGTTCATGAAGGCTTTGCTTTTAGATTGGCACACATACGGGATTATTTAATCGAATAAATTAAAAAAAAAACGAATCCAAAATCCAGCATGAGTTGCATTAGTTCAAATTACACATCTGAATTTATTAAAGTGAAACTTTTATTACATCGTCTCAATGTTTTTCGTCTGTTTGTTGCATGTCGTGTGACGGTCGGCCGCGGAGTAGGGACGTCTAAATGTCTTTAATGTGAATAAAGTTTCACTTTTACCGTGGTTTTCGTTCTTCATTTCGTTTTCAAGCTTATTTTCCAGAATACTTTCTCTTGAACTATGCCCTTGTCTGTAAGTCGACGAAGTAACTCTTTTTTTTTTGGGGTGGGAAATCATCAAATAACTTCCCCCCCTCTGGGCGGAGCGGGGGGGCATGTCAGACTTGTACTGACTAAAACCCACCCATGTTCCTTCTATTGCCCTTTACGTTCCGGGGCCGCGGTATCTCTTTCGAACAACCCGCAACCCCGGCAGGTGGAGGCTCTTGCAAGCCCCTCTGCTTTGCTGACATCTCTTTGAGGCGCGCGTGAACCACAAACGCGCTGTCGACACGGCCACGAAGTAACTCTCCGTTTAAAAAAAAAATAGGGGAGCAGAAGGCTGCGTTCTGCTCCCCAGTTTTTCAGATGGCAAATCATCGAATATCTTCACCCGTTCTTGGCGAAGTGGGAGGAGTGTCAGCCTTTTTAACCGACTGAAACTCATTCATGTTCCTTATTTTACCGTGTAAGTTCCGAGGCCGCGGTATCTCTTTCGAATAACCCGCAACCCCGGTAGACAGTGACCTTAGCAGGCCCCTCTGCTTTGCTGACATCTCTTTGAGGTGCGTTTTGAACATGAACGCGCCGTCAACACGACCTTCTGCTCCCCTGCCAGGGCTACAGGCCCAAACCATAAATCGTGTTTTCCTCCGCACATTTCAGCTACTAGTATCAAGTACAATCTGGACTATACAGTTTGGAGCGGGGCTATGTTTCGGAGCTCCGACAGTGTACATCCCTCAGTTAAGAAAAGAGGCGAACTCGACTGATGCTGTCAGTGATGAGATGGCTTCTTGGCTGTGTAAGTAATGCTTAATTTATTACTGACTTCAAAATAAGAGAACTTTTGTTACGCGATTTGTCCACCAGTTTTGGGCGGATTTTCATTTTCGAACGAAGTTCCTTATCGCTCGTTGCGAGAGGGGGCTAATCAGGAAAAAAATAAGACAAAAAATTGTAACGACACTTTTTCTTAAGGCCAAAAGTTGTAACGACACTTTTTGCTACAGTTGTAAGCCGTGCGGCGTGCGCTCTTTCTCTCTCTCTCATAGACAAGCTAGTTATTTTCGTTTCGTCTTTCTATTTCGCATTGAACAGTGTGGTGTCGCGACGATTATTTTTGTTGAGTGTATGCAGGTTTTATGTACCTACATAATAAATAAGACCTTCGTTTCATCCGGGTGTCCCTTGACACCTCTCAAGTTTTTTTTGTTAAATCGAACAGCGGTTTTATCAATTTATCTATTGCTTGGGCAGTTTATGAGTTTATTTTTTTATTATTATTATTAGTTTATGTAAGTCTTTCTACTTATATTACATCATCTTTTACTGTATACAGTTTAGTATTTTTATTTTTATATAAGTACAAATACAAAATGCTTTATTTAGTGAAGTTTTGCACTGCTTAACTAATTTTTGAAGCATACTTTTAGACAAAAAAAGCCTGTAGTAGAAGCCTGCTATGTGTAGAGAACTGCCAAATAAAACAAAAAAATAATGAGAATAAGATGAAAAAATAACAATAATAACCGGAAAGAGTAAAGCAAAATTAGGATAATTAATAAAAAGTTGTCAAGTGTCGTGTAGAAGGTTTAGTGTAATTGTTGTTAGGCAACAGAAATACTTAGTATAGTTAATAGAACCTGTATAGTTTGATGTTTTGTCGTGTGTACTACGTTTTACTTAATATTATATAATAATAAGTAGAACATTTTTTGCACACAAATTTTGTAACTATCTCGGTCCTAGCCTGTACAACAAAATTAGTAAAGATCTAAAATTGAAAAATCTTGATAGTCAAACATGCAAAAATACTATTGATAAATATTTGAAAACACTAGACTATTACAACACCGAAAATCTACTTAAAAAAAGTGATATAGTGGGGGAACATAGATAAAGTCAGAAAGCACATCACTGTACACAAACATACAAAAGCATTCGTAAAACATTTACTTATACATATATACCCATACCCATACCTATACACATACACATACCCTAACACAAAACAACATAGAAAATTCCAATCATGTATCATCATCATTTTCCTGCCCTTGTCCCATTCTATTTGGGGTCGGCGCAACACGTTTTCTTCTTCCATTCTCCCCTATCAGACGTCACGGCATCATTTACTCCTTTCTCCTTCATATCATTCCTTACACAATCCATCCATCTTTTCTTTGGCCTTTCTCTCGCTCTCCGTCCATCAACATTCAGATTCATCACTCTTTTAGTCACATGTCCTTCATCCCTCCTCATTACATGTCCATACCAAGACAAACGACTCCCTTTCAATTTTTCTGTAACAGGCGCAACTTTCAAACTTCCTCGAATATATTCATTCCTTACTTTATCCATTCTTGTCACTCCACACATCCATCTCAACATTCTCATCTCCGCTACATGCAATCGTTTTTCATCCACCTTTTTTACAGCCCAGCATTCTGACCCATACAGTACAACAGGTCTAATCACGGACTTATATATTTTTCCCTTTAACTTGAGGGGCATCCGTGGGTCACAAGTTGTTCCAGTGACCTGTCGCCATTTCTTTCATCCATCCTGCGTTGATCCGGTGCGTTACGTCTCGGTCTACTTCGCCATCCCCTTGGACAAGCGACCCGAGGTACCGGAAGTTGGAGCAGATCGGTATAGGCGTTCCGGCAAGGGTTATGGGCATAGGACTGGAGAGACCGCGGAAATCGCAGAACAAGTATACTGTTTTAGTTCTGCTTAATTTCAGGCCAACATTCTCCAGTCTTTGCCACCACACTTCCAATCTGCTCTGGACCTCTTGGCCGCTCTCGGCAACCAACACAATGTCATCGGCAAACAGCATGCACCAGGGAGCCTCTTCCTGGATGTCCGACGTGAGAGCGTCCATTATCACCAGGAAGAGGTAAGGGCTAAGAGCCGACCCTTGGTGCAGACCGACAGCCACATTGAAGGTGCCGGTAGTGCCCGCTGTGGACCGGACTTGGGTACTGCATCGACTGTACATCGCACGGATCAACTGCACATACTTCCCAGGCACACCTTTCTCTTTAAGAGAAAATTTAAATTCCAATCATGTATGTAACTTGATTAATTCATATAACTGTACTATGTTACCTGTTATACTGTATGTGCCTAACTATGTGACTTGATACGGGAACCTTGTGGGAATCTGTTGATCTAAGGGTGAGGAAGACTATCCGCTCGTGATACAGTTTTTACTAGTACGAGGGGATAGGGCGAATCAGTCCGAAGACAATCAAACTCTATTAAAAAATCTATCAGTCACATCAACCATTTCACATTTTACAACTGTTAACTGTTGATTTGTACGTTATAATTAAGTTACTCTCTGTGATTGTCTCAAATTATACAATAAAGATATTTATTATTATATTATACTTTTCTATTACAGCATCAATGTTTGGCTACGTAGCTCTCCCGTGGATCTTCATACTCTCTGCCCTCGCCTGCATTATCGGGAGAAAGAAGACCTTCATCATCGTCTGTATAAATAACATGGTTATGTTCATCTGTTTCTATTTTAGTATGACCTCTACACATCTTCTATACAGCGAGCTTCTCCAAGGCATCACACACGGTAGCTGTCTAACAATCTCAGTTATTGTCGTTTCGGAATACACTTCACCTAAATATCGAGGTTTTTTCCTTACAATGAGATCAGCAACTTTACTATGGGGTATTTGGGTGGCAAATTCTATAGGAACGTTTTTCCATTGGAAATATATTCCTTTATTTGGTATTGTATGTACTGTTTACCCAATAACAGCAGTATTATTCTGGCCAGAATCACCATATTGGTTGGCAACTAAGGGAATGTATGATAAATGTGCAAATGCTCATCGATGGTTGAAAGGGACTCATGAAATGTCAGAAAGAGAATTAGAGAATTTGATTGAGTCACACTCACAAGCATGTCGTAAGGGCCAAGAAAAGAAGAAACGAACGTTTAAAAGTTTTACAAAAATGTTCCGTTTTAAACAATTTTATATGCCGTTGGGACTTTCTATACTATTGGCAGCCCAATACCATTTCTCAGGCAAATTAGCTTGTGTTGTATACTCTATAGAAATCATTAAACGGATTACTAATAACGAATCTACGGCGTACATAGGAATGTTGATATTGGATGGAGTTACAGTATTTAGTATGTATGTGGGCTGTGGTTTAACCAGAATCATGAAACGACGTACTTTGTTACTGATTTCGTCAACTATGGGAATCAGTTTCCTTTTTGTTATGTCAACATATTTGTATTTAATCAAACTCAATGTCATTGAGGAGAACAAGTATTTGTCTTTACTATTTTTTTCATGTTTTTCCTTGTCTATTAGTTTAGGACCTATGATATTGACTATAACAATTTATGGCGAATTGATTCCTTTAAGTTTTAAGAAATCCTTTGTAATTATTACATCATTAATATTTTTTTTACTAGAAGCTACATTTTTGAAAATATCTCCGTCCATTTTTAAGACTTTCGAAATGCATGGTACATTTCTGTTCTATGGTATTTCGGCTACAATTTTAACGATATTCATTTATAAGTATTTGCCAGAAACAAAAGACAAAACACTGCAAGAAATTGAAGAGTATTTTAAAGATGCATCTGAACTTGCGGCTGGGTTAACTAAAAGTAAAAAGAATAAAGAATTAGAAGATTAGCTATAGTCCATCACTTGCCTAACGTTTTCTCAACTTTGTTAAAGTATGGATTCACTGTTCAGTCTAAATAACAGGTGAATTTCATTATTTTAATCCAGTTAATAACACATTTAACTCAATAATTAAATAGTTATACTTAGTCTTAATTGACATTTTCTTCTGGATAATTTTACCGTAAAATAACCCATAGAGGCGTTTGGAAATTAGTGTTGTTGCTGTATTTTGATGAGCTCGTGGCAAAATAATAGTAGCCGCTCGGGTCGATCTTTAGGTTAAGCCGCGCTTGCCTAGGTTGGTCTGTGGATGGGTGACCACCCGTTACATACCGAGTTGCCTCTGTGCCTCGAAAAGCACGTTAAGCCGTTGGTCCCGGCTGTCATTTGTAGATCTTTGACAGTCGTTACAGGTAGTCAGTGTTCCGAAAGTCTGACAACCAGTCTTACCAAGAGGTATCGTATTACCCAGTATTAACTGGGTGGTGGAGGTCAGATAGGCAGTCGCTCCATGTAAAATACTGATATTCAGCTGCATCCGGTTAGACTGGAAGCCGACCCCAACATAGTTGGGAAAAGGCTAGGCAGATGATGCTGTATTTTGATGCTTTTCAAGTCGCAATGTGTTCGTTGCCTGTAGCTTTTAGAGAAGTAGCGCTTTAGGAGATTCAACCAATGTCATAGACAGTTACACAAAAACATGTATCATAAATGTATACTTATTATAAGCAGGTATATATACTATACATTTAGCTAAAATAAAAAATATAATTATTAAGTATCTTCTGTTTTATTCAAAACTAGCTGAGCCCGGCAATGCGTTGCAATGGAATTTTTCTACGGTCTACCTACCCTATCGATTTTTCTCGCCGTATAAACCATCCTTGGACTTCAACGAATATTTAAAAAAAAATGGTAAAATTTGTCCAGGCGTTGTTGAGTTATGCGCTTACTAACACATTTTACGATTCATTTTTATATTATAGATAATATAATATCATATTTGTTAATTTATAGTAGGATGTACCTATTTACTT
The DNA here is from genome assembly GCA_905475445.1 of Ochropleura plecta. Classification (NCBI taxonomy): domain Eukaryota; kingdom Metazoa; phylum Arthropoda; class Insecta; order Lepidoptera; family Noctuidae; genus Ochropleura; species Ochropleura plecta. The sequence goes on from FR997751.1 coordinate 6,104,772, forward strand.
CTTCTATTCTCCCCTATCAGACGTCACGGCATCATTTACTCCTTTCTCCTTCATATCATTCCTTACACAATCCATCCATTTTTTCTTTAGCCTTTCTCTCCCTTTCACATACTGAAGACTTATTCCGCAGCGTAATGTAACATGTTCACTGGTCTGTACTGCTCAATTGGCTGGACATGTTCTAACATGGGCACATCAGGGAGTTTTTCTTCTTTTTTCTTATACATTGAATGGCGTTTCGATTTTATGTTCAGATGTACCTGAAAGGGAGAGAAAAATACTTCAAATTAAGTGTCAATCGACAAACGTCAGTCATACGTCAAACGTCAGTCATACGTCAAACGTCAGTCAAACCTATGTATTTCACAAAAAACTTTTTTGCAAAAAATAAAACCGACTTCCAAACAAAAAACTAAAAAGTGGAAAATAACTTTATTTCCGGAAGTCGGTGGCTTTTGTTGGTTTCGTTGACTTTTTTGCCACCGACTTCCGGAAATAAAGTTATTTTCCACTTTTTAGTTTTTTGTTTGGAAGTCGGTTTTATTTTTTGCAAAAAAGTTTTTTATTTCAGCATTTTTAGTTATAGTATTTTTTTTTCGGGTGGGAAATCATCTAATGACTTTTTTTTTTCCTTCTATTGCCCTTTACGTTCCGGGGCCGCGGTATCTCTTTTGAACAAACCGCAATCCCGGCAGGCGGAGGCTCTGGCAAGCCTAGCTAGCTTAGCTAACATCTCTTTGAGGCGCGCGTGAAACACGAACGCGCCGTCGACACGGCCTGTCGTCAATCGACGGACGGACGGTGAGCTACCCATTGCTCACCGTCCACAGGCCCGCAACTACGGTGGCCGGGAGTCGTCTCGCGGCGCCCGGCGCCCGGGGCGTCTCCCGCGGCGGCTGGGTTGGCTAGATGTTCTCTCCCTCAAACGCTCGGCCACCTCCTTTGCTAGCATTACTGCTTCGCAGAAGGAGATGACCGCTTCCCATTCCCTCTCGCTCCGGACCATGGCCTGAACCAGGGCCGGACGCGAGAGATCGCCGCCGCCGATCGCCTCCACGAGGGCACGGCGGTGCTCCGCCCAAGCTGGGCAGACCGCCACTGTGTGCTCCGGGCGATCGTCACAATGGTGACACCCGGGCGTTTCCTCCCGCCCGATTATGTGCAGGAACCTCCCGAAACTTCCGTGTCCGGTGAGGACCTGCGTCAGGCGGTAGGTGAGGACGCCATGACGCCTCTCCAGCCACTCCTCAAAGAGGGGACTTACCGCCACTATTGTGGCGTGCCCTGCACGGGGTTGCGACAGTCGCTCTCTCCATGCCACCATGAGATCGCACCGGTCTGTCCGCTGAGCGGCAATTTGCCGCGGCAGCGGAGTTTCCCCCCGGTGTAGTGCCTCCGCGCGCCACTCAAACAGGCGCGGGAGCACAATCGCCTCCAGATCCCACGGTGGCAATCCGGCAAGGAGGCTCGCTGCCTCGCGATCGTGCGGTAGCCTCGGATCAGCCTAATGGCTACCACCTTTTGGGTTTAGTTATAGTATTATGATATAATTCGCAAACACGGTTATTTTTAGCTTTTTAGTGCGTAGGTCCTGATACTTTAGTTTAAAACCAATTCAGAAATCATATGCATCATCGCCTAGGGGATACAGAGGATACTTGATCTGATGATTATGTTTCTTAATGACTAGGTGAGGGGAGGGGAGGGGGTACGGGCACCCTGCTCCCACTCGCCTGCCTACCCTGGCGAAACCCATACTTATACATGTGATTGCAGCAATCACGGCAGATTTGCTGTCATTTATTGAAGAGTTCCGTTGTATATCACTGAAGATCTATCACCAAATTAAAATACAATCACCTCAAAAACTGCGATGACCTTCCAAATCATAGTGCATAGCGTTTTTTTTTGTTCATTTGTCTTCGACAACCTCTAAAATTAAACATCAACGTAGACGAAGTCAATCTAATACGCATTATTAAAGATAACTCAAAAACTACTGGCCGGATCTTGATATTTTTTTTATGGGACCAAACGACAACCACCAGCTTTCGAATAAAAAAATCAATCATCAAAATCGGTTTACCCAGACCAGAGTTATGAGGTAACAAACACAAAAAAAAAAAAAAAATACAGTCAAATTGAGAACCTCCTCCTTTTTTGAAGTCGGTTAAAAAGTGACCTACAAGGTGATTGACCGTTGGTGTATTAGTTGATAGCGCGACTGGTTTTTGTTGCACTCCTGTCTTTCTACACAAAATCCGTATTCGGGACTCCTCCCTTTGTGAGTGCGGCTTGGCAGAGGGTACATTGGAACACATTTTATAAATGTTCAAACAATGTCCCATCTCTTGATTTATATAGTCGTCTCCCTAAATTCAAGATCCCTCTTCCTATAAATTTCCCTTCCCCTTTAACACATTCGTCACAATAATATTAAATTATGAGTCCTGTCTTAAATGTGGATTTTAATGTTTTAACAATATTTTGATATTTATTTACCTAATTTTTTTTGTTTGTTTCAGTCCCACACTAACCAAACTACAATGAGCCCATAAATCACTTTTTTTTCTGATAATGATCCGTATAGCTATTTATTTTTTTAGTGTTCCCACACTTGCTGCTCCAAATTCACTATTGACATTGGCACAATAGTCGACATCAGCTTTAATTGCCATTTAATAAAAATAGAATAGATAGCGTGACTGCCAATCACGAGGTTATCCCGATCTCAACGGGTGAAACCGCGTGTCGCAACTAATCACACTAATATTATAAATGCGACAATTTGTATGTCGGTGCATGTTGCTCCTTCACGCTTAACAGTTTAAAAGATTTTGTATGTAGATAGCTTATGCCCTGCTTTTTTAATGGCATCTCTTAGTTCGACATAGGAGATTGTCGTCTGCTTAACCGGGCAATTCTGTGGATGCCTTGAATTTAAGGCTTCCAGCCAGGTCGTAAAACTTACAAACTAAGCGACTACACGCTCACGGCCACCCCCTCTGGGGTACGAGCCTCGGCTTAGGGCGTCGCTGGGGGAGGACAGCAAAGGGACACGCTGGATCTGAATGATATTTTTTAGAGATTGGTTTGAACTTACTGGCTCAGCATCGCGGGCAGGCTCTAGCAAGGTACGGGTGGGTACCCTGGATTAACAAAAAGCTATTTTTACCGGAAAAACTAAGACTGGAGATGCCTATGCCTACTAGCTTCTACGATAAATCCTTTACAGTTCAAGTTGTACGGCTATGGAATGCCCTGCCAGTGTCTGTAAGGAGCGCTCCAACCTCTCTCATTAAACAACAATCCTACTAATATTAGAATCCTACTAATATTTGTGAGGATGTATGGATGTTTGTTACTCTTTCACGTCAAAACGGCTGAACAAATCTTGGTGAAATTTGGCACAGAGTTAGATTATAGTCTGGAATAACACAAGCCGCGGGCGCCAGCTAGTTTTAAATATTTTTTTACTCTTCATGATTAATATTTTATATATATTTTTATTTATATATAAGTCTTTGTTTTTATTTTGTGTAGCTATTTGTTTTGAAAAATGAAACACCACAGACTACCTACAGTATTGTCTCTCCTTTAAATCCATCCAAAGGTTATCTTAAAAAGATTGGTTTTAGCGATAAGACCGCCCATTGTGTCGCCCTATTTATCAGTTGTATACTTGTAATTTTTATGGTGTACATAATAAAGAATATTCTATATTTACGTGTCGATTATGTTTGTATAAGTTGGACTGCTGTGAGAAGGTCGTGGGGCAGTATTCACATATGAATGGTCGCTCTCCAGTGTGGCTTCGAATGTGGGACTCCAATTGAACTTTGGTCTGAAAATAATAAAGATTTCAATTTGTATGTAAGTACTTTTCTAAATTTATCTAGGACATCACTGACATCGGTGAAGGAAAACATCGGGAAAACCTGAACTTATCCTTACTAATATTATAAAAGCGAAAGTTACTTTGTCTGTTTGTTACCTCTTCACGCCTTAATGGCTCAACCGATTTTGATGAATTTTGGTACAGACATAGTTGGGACCCAGGAGACGCTCATAGGCTCACTTTTTTTTTAAAGTATGATATGAGGGAGAAAGAGGGATGAAAAGGGAAAACTTAGCTTTGCTATTACAAATCAATAAGGCGCAAGGGCAAAACTAAGGTAGCAGGTAGCTGCAAATCAGGAAAGGGGAACTGTGTTACCCCGAATTTAACGCGAGCGAAGCCGCGGGCAAAAGCTAGTATTACAAATAAAATAAAAAAATAAAACCACAAAAATAAAACACATTAATTTCCAGTCAAAGTTCAAATATTAAAAAAAAAATCGTCAAAGCAGTAAAATGCTTGCTCGACAACGACATAATGTTTTGTGTGTACATTAATAAATAAATACAAGGAGGATTTAAAGGAGGAGAGACAGTACTGTAGGTAGTCTGTGGTGTTTTTCAAAATTAATAGCTCCATAATTAAAATGGGCATTTCACCAAAAAAAAAACAAATAAATGTTACTATTATTTTGTTTTTTTAATGGTTTTTTTACGTTTTATAATGATTTCTACTTTCAAAATTATTTGTGTTTTTTAAATGCAATGTTTTACTTTTTAAATCGAATATTGTGTGGTGCTGTTTCAGAACGCGCTTATAAACGTTATTTCAATTCTATCTATTCCTGTTCATTGTATTATCTCGGGTCTTGTCGTTGCCCCACACTAGGAATTCCTCCTGTATCGTGGGTGCGTTTACAAACATTTAAACTCACATACACAAACAGCCAGACCCGAAACAACTACCTGTCCGTCATATAAATATTTGATCACACGCGGCTCAGCAGTCAATCGCTTAAATATTTTATTTAAGGATTTTGATTCATTTTTGATTTAAATGTCCAATACCTGACATAAACCATCAGTAAAGAGATATCATTTTAAAATACCTAAAACTGAAACTGATTTGGTAGAATTTACTGTTTTTTACTAATGTGCAGTAGTAAAAAACAGTTCTTGCCCTTGTCCCATGCTATTTGGGGCCGGCGCAACACGTTTTCTTCTTCCATTCTCCCCTATCAGACGTCATGGCAACATTTACTCCTTTCTCCTTCATATCATTCCTTACACAATCCATACATCTTTTCTTTGGCCTTCCTATCGCTCTCCGTCCATCAACATTCAGACCCATCACTCTTTTAGTCACATGTGCTTCATCTCTCCTCATTACATGTCCAAACCAAGACAAACGACTCCCTTTAAATTTTTCTGTAACAGACGCAACTTTCAAACTTCCTCTAATATACTCATTCCTTACTTCATCCATTATTGTCACTCCACACATCCATCTCAACATTCTCATCTGCGCTACATGCAATCGTTTTTCATCCACCTTTTTTACAGCCCAGCATTATGACCCATACAGTACAACAGGTCTAATCACGGACTTACATATTTTCCCCTTTAACTTGAGGGGTAATCCGTGGGTCACAAGTTGCTCCAGTGAACTGTCGCCATTTCATCCATCCTGCGTTGATCCTGTCTGTCTAGTTACGAGTACTAACTGGGTTGTGGAGGTCCGATAGGCAATCGCTCCATGTAATATACTGGTATCCAGCTGCATCCGGTTAGACTAGGTAATTGTCAGACTTAATTAAAACATAGCCAACTGAATGTACCTACGATGTAAATATGATTGCAAATGTTGTATTTTGATACTTAAATGAGTAAAGTGAAGAGTGTTCAAAGCATGAACTTGTTTTATTTATCGAATGCTAGGGTAACCAAATTCATCTTTTTACCCGACTGGCGCAGAGAAATGTGGTTAATGTGACAAAAATGTACGTAAAAGATTATCTCCGATTGGACCGTGGACCGAATTTCATAATTCTTTTTTTTTAAATCGTATTCAGCCAGACCCGAAACCGTTCCGTGTTCCGCACGGTTATCGAATGTGCCAATTGTGCCGTCAAAGATGTGCCTATGAACGTAGAAAAGACGAAAGGAGTATATATAGTCCTCCTGGCCGTTTTCGACCACGGCAGCCAATGTCAGCGGAGATTACCCATCAGCGCGGGAGATATTATAGCACAGGTATGTGTGCGCAGACCCAGGCGCACTCTCTGTTCCCTCACTTTCATAGTACGATGGAATGGCAATCCAACACGAGCGTACAGAGATCAGGCGCAGGACCAACGGCTTAACGTGCTGCCCAAAGCACGGGGGTATCCTACCGCCAACTTCCAAACTCCAGGCTACTACTGTGAAATTCATCTTCTATCTATATTATATAAAAATGAAACCCGTTTCCCGTTATCACGTCAAATCGGTCTAGCCGTTCTCAAGTTATGGTTAACTTGAGAACGGCTAGACCGATTTGGCTGATTATTTTTGTTGTATTTTTCTAATACTCTGTAGAAGGTTCTTACGGAAAAAAATATTAAAAAAAGGTTTTAGAAAAATTGAAAAAAATACATTTAATTTTGCATATTTTAAAGAACGCGCGTAACGAATGTCAACGTCATTCACAGCCATAGACTATGTTGAAAGAGCATCGTTTGTTCGGAAATGTGGTTACATAATTAAATTCTATCGCACTAATTTACTATTTTTTTTAAAGGGGAACTGTTTTACCCCGAATTTAACGCGAGCGAAGCCGCGGGCAAAAGCTAGTAATGGATAAATCTAATATCACTTTAGGCCTGACCCGGGATTTGAACCCAGAATTTGATGCTCCGTAGTCGCGCTTGAGACCGCGAGACCAACGGAGCAGTTAAGGACGAAAGGAGTTTAAGGATCGTATCAGATTCAGCAGGCACGTTCTGTGGTGTCTACCTACACAATGAGGGCTATCGTATTTGAGCTCAGCAGATGGCGCCACTAGAGAGTAAGGCCGTTATTTCTATTTAGTAGCAAAAACCTTATAAAAACTTTATTTTATTACGGACTAGCTTTTGCCCGCACCTTCGCTCGCGTTAAATTCTGGGTAACACAGTTCCCCATTCCTGATTTGCAGGTACCTGCTACTTGCAGTTTTTGCCCTAGCGCCTTATTTATTGTAATAGCAATGCTAAGTTTTCCCCTTCCCCCCACATTTCACACCCTAAAAAAAAACTGAAGAAAGAAGCAGACGTAACAAACAAACTCACATTCGCTTTTATAATATTAGTAAGGATGTCAACATAGTGTAAAATACAGATACATTTTTATAATATTGTCCCTACGATTAGCCAACACGAAACGATTAAAAATAATTACTTCTCGAAGTACTTAGAATTTGGACCTTAAATTTGTTATTTAAAAGTCATCATTAATTATAAATGGCTCAACCTTGAATTATTTGACTGACCACAATCGTCAATATAAATTAAATAAGTTTAAAAAAAAACGCGAACACTATGACATTTGACATTTCTGAAGACCTAACGCTACACGTGCGCCTCTAGCGGCGAATTCATGAGGAGTTTATATACGTTAGTAAAATAAATACCTACTTCAACTACATATCAATTTAAATAAAACATGACGAAGACAAAAAAAACTCTAATGGCGTCTTCAACAGTAGGTACTTACTTAATCCTTACTTCCTTATCCTTACTAATATTATAAAAGCGAAAGTGAGTTTGTTTGTTTGTTACCTCTTCACGCTTTAATGGCTAAACCGATTTTGATGAATTTTAGTATAGAGATAGTTGGGAACCAGGAGACGGACATAGGCTACTTTTTTTTTTAAATGGTATGTTAGTGAGAAAGAGGGAAGAAAAGGGAAAACTTAGCGTTGCTATTACAAATCAATAAGGCGCAACGGGAACTGTGTTACCCCGAATTTAACGCGAGCGAAGCCGCGGGCAAAAGCCAGTAATATTATAAAAGCGAAAGTGAGTTTGTTTGTTAGATACGTCTTCCCGCCTAAATGGCTAAACCGATTTTGATGAATTTTAGTACAGAGATAGTTGGGACCCTGGAGACGGACATAAGCTATTTTTTTTTAAGTGAAAAATGAAGGGGAAAGAGGGAACGAAAGGGAAAACTTAGCTTTGCTATTACAATAAATAAGGGGCAAGGGCAAAAATTACAGGTAGCAGGTACCTGCAAATCAGGAAAGGGGAACTGTGTTACCCCGAATTAAACGCGAGCGAAGCTGCGGACAAAAGCTAGAATGCTATAAAAATAAAATAAATACCTATTTCAACTATCAATTTAAATAAAACATGACGAAGAAAAAAAAACTGCAATAGCGTCTCTAACAGAGCGTAACTCTGTGCTTACCAGAAATAAAAGAAAAATACATAAATATACGTTTTTAACCGACTTCAAAAAAGGAGGAGGTTCTCAATTCGACTGTATTTTTGTTTTGTGTTTGTTACCTCAATCTCTGGTCTGGGTCGACCGATTTTGATGATTCTTTTTTTATTCGAAAGCTGGTGGTTGTCGTTTGGTCCCATAAATATAAATATCAGGATCCGGCCAGTAGTTTTTGAGTTATCTTTAATAATGCGTATTAGATTGACTTCGTCTACGTTGATGATATAATTTTAGAGGTTGTCGAAGACAAATAAACAAAAAACGCTATGCACTATGATTTGGAAGGTCATCGCAGTTTTTTGAGGTGATTGTATTTTAATTTGGTGATAGATCTTCAGTGATATACAACGGAACTCTTCAATAAATGACAGCAAATCTGCCGTGATTGCTGCAATCACATGTATAAGTATGGGTTTCGCCAGGGTAGGCAGGCGAGTGGGAGCAGGGTGCCCGTACCCCCTCCCCTCCCCTCACCTAGTCATTATGAAACATAATCACCAGATCAAGTTTAGTATCAGCTGTATCCCATAGGCGATGATGCATATGATTTCTGAATTGGTTTTAAACTAAAGCATAATTTAAATAGTAGATATTAAATACTATATATAGATAGTAGATAATAAAGGTTTGCTGTAAGAAAACCCAATTCTGGGTTAAGCTCGCCGTTGTACATAAGCTGTATATTGTAATTTGTGTGTTTATTACTGTTTTGTGTGCAATAAAGAATAAGAATAAGAAAATACTATAGCGTGATGTGGAACTAAAGCTTGTATTTAAGACGGGACCTACGCACTAAAAAGCTAAAAATAACCGTGTTTGCGAATTATATCATAATACTATATATATACTAAAAATGCTGAAATAAAAAACTTTTTTGCAAAAAATAAAACCGACTTCCAAAAAAACTAAAAAGTGGAAAATAACTTTATATCCGGAAGTCGATGGCAAAAAAGTTAACGAAACCAACAAAAGCCACCGACTTCCGGAAATAAAGTTATTTTCCACTTTTTTAGTTTTTTTTTTTTGGAAGTCGGTTTTATTTTTTGCAAAAAAGTTTTTTAAAGTTCTGTACCTCAAAACGAAAACTCCGAGACCTTACAGGATTTTAAAAAAAACATTATATAATCAAGGACTTTGTTGAAGATATAGAAATTTGACTTTAGTTGCATGCGGCTTCCCTGGTATCATATAAACGACACAAATATGTAGATGTCTACTATTTGATAATAACTATATTATCTGACGGGCCTGTTGGTCTAGTGGTTAGTGGCCCTGACTTCTGAGCCGGAGGTCGTGGGTTCGATTCCCACCCAGGACAAACTTTGTGTGATGAGCATGATTGTTTGTTCTGTGTCTGGGTGTGATTTATCTATAATAAATGTATGTATTTATAAATTATATAAGTATGTATATCAGTTGTCTGGTTACCATAACACAAGCTCTGCTTAGCTTGGGATCAGATAGCCGTGTGTGAGTTGTCCCAAGATATTTATTATTTATTTATCTTGTGTCTTTAATTAATTTTTAGGGTTCCGCAGTCCTTAAAAGGAAAAACGGAACCTTTATAGGATCACTTTGTTGTCCATTTGTCTGTCAAAATCCTTTATCTCAGGAACACGTGGAGGTATCGAGTTGAAAAAAACTATTAACTCTTTACCCTTTTGCTGTGCCCTACCTACAGGGTCCATAATGATTACAATATTATAAAAACTACCACCTAAGTGCACATTATGGTAAAGCAAATGAAGATATTGAGTAACTGAGGTTGCTAACAATATTATTTATATTCTTACTAGCTTTTGCCCGCGGGCTTCACTCGCGTTAAATTCGGGGTAACACAGTTCCCCTATACTGATTTGCAGGTACCTACTACCTGTAGTTTTTGGCTTGCGCCTTATTGATTTGTAATAAAAAAGATAAGTTTTCTCTTTTTTTTCCTCTTTCTCCTTCATTACTCCCAACGGTCACGGTAGGATCCCAACTATCTCTACAAAAATTCATCAAAATCGATTTAGCCATTTAGGCGTGAAGACGTAACAAAAAAACAAACTCACTTTCGCTTTTATAATATTAGTAAGGATTAAGTTAGGTTTTTGTTTACTAAAGCATACAGTTAGTTTACCTCATTATGTTTTAATATCGAAATAATAAAATAACCTTAATAATATTTCATTTTTATCCAAAATTAATTAATGATCTGCGTACAATAGTATCGTAATCGCACACTGTTCGTTTTTGTTATGGATGCTCCAGATGGAACCGGCAAGATTTTCATTACTAATCCTTACTAATATTATAAAAGCGAAAGTGAGTTTGTTTGTTTGTTACCTCTTCACGCTTTAATGGCTAAACCGATTTGGATGAATTTTGGTACAGAGATAGTTGGGAACCAGGAGACGGACATAGGCTAATTTTTATTTAAAAAAAAGTAGGATATAAGGGAGAACGAGGGAAGAAAAGGGAAAACTTAGCGTTGCTATTACAAATCCATCAGGCGCAAGAGCAAAAACTGCAGGTCTGCTTGGTGTGTTATACCGAATTTAACGCGAGCGAAGCCGCGGGCGAAAGCTAGTCTGATATAAGCAAAAGTTAGGTCTCAGAGAAAACTAGCTTTGGCGGTAGCGTCGTCAGAAATCGTTGCAACTTTATTAGCAGATGGACGCACAGCCCATTCCACTTTTAAACTGCTTCTAAACTTCTTTACAGAAAGATAGTGTGTCCTCGATTCATAAAAACCGGCCAAGAGCGTGTCGGGCCACGCTCAGTGTAGGGTTCCGTAGTTTCCCGTCCGTCACAATAAGTGTTCCCACTTATGAGTTTAAAGGTGGAGGAGGAAATTATTTTGTACAACTTTTTGTCTTTTTTGTACAAAAACTGTTGTGTCAATCAAGTTCAAAATGATTTTCCTAGAAAGTCCTTATAAAGTTCTACTTTTCAGATTTTTTTCATATTTTCTAAACTTATGGTTCAAAAGTTAGAGGGGGGGGGACACATTGTTTTTTACTTTTGGAGCGATTATTTCCGAAATTATAGACATTATCAAAAAATGATTTTAGTAAACCCCTATTCATTTTTAAATACCTTTCCAACAATATATCACACGTTAGGGTTGAAATTAAAAAAAAAATCACTTCCCACTTTACATATAGGGTGGCTACCCTAATAAAACATTTTTTCCAATTTTTATTTTACCACTTTGTCGGCGTGATTGATATACATATTGGTACCAAATTTCAGCTTTTTAGTGCTAACGGTCACAGAGATTAAGCGAGGACGGACGGACGGACAGACAGACATGGCGAAACTATAAGGGTTCCTAGTTGACTACGGAACCCTAAAAATGGCCCTTTTTTGGGGTGGGAAATCATCAAATAACTTCTCCCGCTCTGGGCGGAGCAGGAGGAGAGTGTCAGACTCGTACTGACTAAAACCCACCCATGTTCCTTCTATTGCCCTTTACGTTCCGGCCCGGGGTATCTCTTTCGAACAACCCGCAACCCCGGCAAAAAATGGCCCTTTAAGATAAGTTTTGAAGTCGTCACTTTAATAATCTGGGACGAAGGTACCATGACTCATAGTGCTCATGTAGAGGCTCAAGATAGGACTCTTAAGAGATATTAGAAGCTGTGATAACATCATGGGTGGGATTACCTACTGTTATGATTGCTGAGGATTTTCGTCAAACTTTACCGGTAATACTAGAGCAGGCATTGTAAAGTCTTGCCATAAAAGTTCCCCATTATGGAAGTTTGTTCACACCTTTAAACTATCTACAAATATGAGAGTACATTTGAGGGGAGGTAGTACAAATTTTCTTTCAAACTTACTGACGGGAAAGTGTTTTGAAATTAAAATTGAAATTGATCGCAATTTAGGAGAAAGAGTGACTAGCATTGAGGATTTAATATCGAAAGTTTACTCTGATATCGTCGAAATAGAATATTAACATTATCAATGGATGTGTCAAAGGGCGGCGAATAGCGTTGACGAAATTAACGAACTAGTTTTAACTAAACTTCCAGGAGATATAGTTACCTACAGATCTGTTGATAATGTAAGTAATACTTAGATCAAGAAGATGCGGTCGATTACCCACAGGAATTTCTTAATACTTTAAACCCGAGCGGCCTTCCCCCACATTCTCTTCAGTTCAAAATAGGATAATCCTTACTAATATTATAAAAGCGAAAGTGAGTTTGTTTGTATGTTTGATTGTTACGTCTTCACGCCTAAATAGCTGAACCGATTTTGATGAATTTTGGTAAAGAGATAGTTGTGACTTTGGAGACGGACACAGGCTATTTTTTTTATTTAAAAGTTAGAAAGAGGGAAGAAAAGGGAAAACTTAGCTTTGCTATTACAATAAATAAGGCGCAAGGGCAAAAACTACAGGTAGCACGTACCTGCTAATCAGGAAAAGGGAACTGTGTTACCCCGAATTTAACGCGATCGCGAACGAAGCCGCGGGCAAAAGCTAGTTCATGATAAAAAAGTAGTTTGTTTTGTGTCGAACATAGTGTTTGGAACGCTTAGCACATATTACGATACCGATGTCGTATTCGACTATGCAAATAATTATCTTGTATAATTTAAAACGCTCTAATTTAAATGATAGTTACCTAAATAAACTCAAAAAGGCTAGGTAATAGTGTAAGTACTATTACATTTTACACAGCTGTCTTGGCAACAGCTATTTACTATTATTCGTATTAATTGTATGATTAGGTAAATATGGAGTGTCAATACAAAGAAATTAATGTGATTGAAGGTAAAACAAATATTGGTACTGGAAATCAGTGGCGGCCATTTTTTAGACAGGTACGTAATATCTCAATACCTTTATGACCAAGATAATAAGAAAACTGGGTGATAGGCATGTTATAGACTACACAATCAGGGGCCTTAGTCTGCTATTACAATAGTGTCAGAATGGTCGATCACTGATCGCATAGTGGTTCATTTTGACATCTAGGTACTACATACTAAACTTGTCAAAATCAACCATTGTGCGATCAGTGATCGACCATTCTGACGCCATTGTAATAGCAGACTAAGGCCCCAGTACCTATTAAGTGAAAGGAGGGCAGCAGCCCCCATACTCTCCAATAGGATCAGATATTTTAAGTTATAACTGTTCCTGGCTGAAGAGGAGCTCGTGGCTAAATAATAGCAGCCGCTCGGGTCGATTTTTAGGTTAAGCCGCGCTTGCCTAGGTTGGTCTGTAGAAAGGTGACGACGTTTCCTCCGTGCCTCAAAAAGTACGTTAAGCCGTTAGTCCCGGCTGTCATTTGTAGATCTTTGACAGTCGTTACAGGTAGTCAATGTCCCGAAAGTCTGACAACCAGTCTTACCAAGAGGTATCGTATTACCCAGTACTAACTGGGTTGTGGAGGTCAGATAGGCAGTCGCTCCATGTAAAATACTGATATTCAGCTGCATCCGGTTAGACTGGAAGCCGACCCCAACATGGTTGGGAAAAAGCTAGGCAGATGATGAAGTGTTCCTGGCCGATGCCACAGAGTTAGTTAGTAGGTATGTAATAAATTATGACGTACAGTTAAATCACAATCAGATCAAGACATGTTTTAGCCTAAAAATTTGCCTCAGGGTTGTACTACCACAAATTAACGCATTTGCTTTAAACGAAAGCGCGCTGTTCCTATTTTGAATCCTGCGAAAAAACGTTCATGAAGGCTTTGCTTTCAGATTGGCACACATACGGGATTATTTAATCGAATAAATTAAAAAAAAACGAATCCAAAATCCAGCATGAGTTGCATTAGTTCAAATTACATTTATCTGAATTTATTAAAGTGAAACATTTATTACATCGTCTCAATGTTTTTCGTCTGTTTGTTGCATGTCGTGTGACGGTCGGCCGCGGAGTAGGGACGTCTAAATGTCTTTAATGTGAATAAAGTTTCACTTTTACCGTGGTTTTCGTTCTTCGTTTCGTTTTCAAGCTTATTTTCCAGAATATTTTCTCTTGAACTATGCCCTTGTCTGTAAGTCGACGAAGTAACTCTTTTTTTTAGGAGCGGGGGGGGAGGAGGTGTCAGACTTTTACTGACTAAAACCCACCCATGTTCCTTCTATTGCCCTTTACGTTCCGGGGCCGCGGTATCTCTTTCGAACAACCCGCAACCCCGGCAGATGGAGGCTCTGGCAAGCCCCTCTGCTTTGCTGACATCTCTTTGAGGCGCGCGTGAAACACAAACGCGCCGTCGACACGGCCACGAAGTAACTCTCCGTTTAAAAAAAAAATAGGGGAGCAGAAGGCTGCGTTCTGCTCCCCAGTTTTTCAGATGGCAAATCATCGAATATCTTCACCCGTTTTTGGAGAAGTAAATAAATATAAATAAATATCTTGGGACAACTCACACACGGCTATCTGATCCCAAGCTAAGCAGAGCTTGTGTTATGGTAACCAGACAACTGATATACATACTTATATAATTTATAAATACATACATATTATAGATAAATCACACCCAGACACAGAACAAACAATCATGCTCATCACACAAAGTTTGTCCTGAGTGGGAATCGAACCCACGACCTCCGGCTTAGCAGTCAGGGCCACTAACCACTAGACCAACAGGCCCGTCAGTGGGAGGAGTGTCAGCCTTTTTAACCGACTGAAACTCATTCATGTTCCTTATTTTACCGTGTAAGTTCCGAGGCCGCGGTATCTCTTTCGAATAACCCGCAACCCCGGTAGACAGTGACCTAAGCAGGCCCCTCTGCTTTGCTGACATCTCTTTGAGGCGCGTTTTGAACATGAACGCGCCGTCAACACGACCTTCTGCTCCCCCTGCCAGGGCTACAGGCCCAAACCATAAATCGTGTTTTCCTCCACACATTTCAGCTACTAGTATCAAGTACAATCTGGACTATACAGTTTGGAGCGGGGCTATGTTTCGGAGCTCCGACCGTGTACATCCCTCAGTTACGAAGAGAGGCGAACTCGACTGATGCTGTCAGTGATGAGATGGCTTCTTGGCTGTGTAAGTAATGCTTAATTTATTACTGACTTCAAAAATAAGAGAACTTTTGTTACGCGATTTGTCCACCAGTTTTGGGCGGATTTTCATTTTGAAACGAAGTTCCTTATCGCTCGTTGCGAGAGGGGGCTAATCAGGAAAAAATAAGACCAAAAATTGTAACGACACTTTTCTTAAGACCAAAAGTTGTAACGACACTTTTTGCTATAGTTGTAAGCCGTGCGGCGTGCGCTCTTTCTCTCTCTCATAGACAAGCTAGTTATTTTCGTTTCGTCTTTCTATTTCGCATTGAACAGTGTGGTGTCGCGACGATTATTTTTGTTGAGTGTATACAGGTTTTTTGTACATAATAAATAAGACCTTCGTTTCATCCGGGTGTCCCTTGACACCTCTCAAGTTTTTTTTGTTAAATCGAACAGCGGTTTTATCAATTTATCTATTGCTTGGGCAGTTTATGAGTTTATTTTTTTACTATTATTATTAGTTTATGTAAGTCTTTCTACTTATATTACATCATCTTTTACTGTATACAGTTTAGTATTTTTATTTTTATATAAGTACAAATACAAAATGCTTTATTTAGTGGAACAGGTTTTGCACTGCTTAACTAATTTTTGAAGCATCCTTCTAGACAAAAAAAGCCTGTAGTAGAAGCCTGCTATGTGTATAGAACTGCTAAATAAAACAAAGAAAAATGAGAATGAGACAAAAAAAATAACAATAATAACCGGAAAGAGTAAAGCAAATTTAGGATACTTAATAAAAAGTTGTCAAGTGTCGTGTAGAAGGTTTAGTGTAATTGTTGTTAAGTAACAGAAATACTTTGTATAGTTAATAGATCCTGTATAGGTTGATGTTATGTCGTGTGTACTACGTTTTACTTAATATTATACTTTTCTATTACAGCATCAATGTTTGGCTACGTAGCTCTCCCGTGGATCTTCATACTCTCTGCCCTCGCCTGCATTATCGGGAGAAAGAAGACCTTCATCATCGTCTGTATAAATAACATGGTTATGTTCATCTGTTTCTATTTTAGTATGACCTCTACACATCTTCTATACAGCGAGCTTCTCCAAGGCATCACACACGGTAGCTGTCTAACCATCTCAGTTATTGTCGTTTCGGAATACACTTCACCTAAATATCGAGGTTTTTTCCTTACAATGAGATCAGCAACTTTACTATGGGGTATTTGGGTGGCAAATTCTATAGGAACGTTTTTCCATTGGAAATATATTCCTTTATTTGGTATTGTATGTACTGTTTACCCAATAACAGCAGTATTATTCTGGCCAGAATCACCATATTGGTTGGCAACTAAGGGAATGTATGATAAATGTGCAAATGCTCATCGATGGTTGAAAGGGACTCATGAAATGTCAGAAAGAGAATTAGAGAATTTGATTGAGTCACAAGCATGTCGTAAGGGCCAAGAAAAGAAGAAACGAACGTTTAAAAGTTTTACAAAAATGTTCCGTTTAAGACAATTTTATATGCCGTTCGGACTTTCTATACTACTGGTAGCTCAATACCATTTCTCAGGCAAATTAGCTTGTGTTGTATACTCTATAGAAATCATTAAACGGATTACTAATAATGAATCTACGGCGTACATAGGAATGTTGATATTAGATGGAGTTACAGTATTTAGTATGTATGTGGGTTGTGGTTTAACTAGAATCATGAAACGACGTACTTTGTTACTGATTTCGTCAACTATGGGAATCAGTTTCCTTTTTGTTATGTCAACATATTTGGATTTAATCAAACTCAATGTCATTGAGGAGAACAAGTATTTGTCTTTGCTATTTTTTTCATGTTTTTCCTTGTCTATTAGTTTAGGACCTATGATATTGACTATAACAATTTATGGCAAATTGATTCCTTTAAGTTTTAAGAAATCCTTTGTAATTATTACATCATTAATATTTTTTTTACTAGAAGCTACATTTTTGAAAATATCTCCGTCCATTTTTAAGACTTTCGAAATGCATGGTACATTTCTGTTCTATGGTATTTCGGCTACAATTTTAACGATATTCATTTATAAGTATTTGCCAGAAACAAAAGACAAAACACTGCAAGAAATTGAAGAGTATTTTAAAGATGCATCTGAACTTGCGGTTGGGTTAACTAAAAGTAAAAAGAATAAAGAATTAGAAGATTAGCTATAGTCCATCACTTGCCTAACGTTTTCTCAACTTTGTTAAAGTATGGATTCACTGTTCAGTCTAAATAACAGGTGAATTTCATTATTTTAATCCAGTTAATAACACATTTAACTCAATAATTAAATAGTTATACTTAGTCGTAATTGACATTTTCTTCTGGATAATTTTACCGTAAAATAACCCATAGAGGCGTTTGGAAATTAGTGTTGTTGCTGTATTTTGATGAGCTCGTGGCAAAATAATAGTAGCCGCTCGGGTCGATCTTTAGGTTAAGCCGCGCTTGCCTAGGTTGGTCTGTGGATGGGTGACCACCCGTTACATACCGAGTTGCCTCTGTGCCTCGAAAAGCACGTTAAGCCGTTGGTCCCGGTTGTCATTTGTAGATCTTTGACAGTCGTTACAGGTAGTCAGTGTTCCGAAAGTCTGACAACCAGTCTTACCAAGGGGTATCGTATTACCCAGTATTAACTGGGTTGTGGAGGTCAGATAGGCAGTCGCTCCATGTAAAATACTGATATTCAGCTGCATCCGGTTAGACTGGAAGCCGACCCCAACATAGTTGGGAAAAGGCTAGGCAGATGATGCTGTATTTTGATGCTTTTCAAGTCGCAATGTGTTCGTTGCCTGTAGCTTTTAGAGAAGTGGCGCTTTAGGAGATTCAACCAATGTCATAGACAGTTACACAAAAAACATGTATCATAAATGTATACTTATTATAAGCAGGTATATATACTATACATTTAGCTAAAATAAAAAATATAATTATTAAGTATCTTCTGTTTTATTCAAAACTACCTGTGCCCGGCAATGCGTTGCAATGGAATTTTTCTACGGTCTACCTACCCTATCGATTTTTCTCGCCGTATAAACCATCCTTGGACTTCAACGAATATTTAAAAAAAAATGGTAAAATTTGTCCAGGCGTTGTTGAGTTATGCGCTTACTAACACATTTTACGATTCATTTTTATATTATAGATAATATAATATCATATTTGTTAATTTATAGTAGGATGTACCTATTTACTTCTATTCTCCCCTATCAGACGTCACGGCATCATTTACTCCTTTCTCCTTCATATCATTCCTTACACAATCCATCCATTTTTTCTTTAGCCTTTCTCTCCCTTTCACATACTGAAGACTTATTCCGCAGCGTAATGTAACATGTTCACTGGTCTGTACTGCTCAATTGGCTGGACATGTTCTAACATGGGCACATCAGGGAGTTTTTCTTCTTTTTTCTTATACATTGAATGGCGTTTCGATTTTATGTTCAGATGTACCTGAAAGGGAGAGAAAAATACTTCAAATTAAGTGTCAATCGACAAACGTCAGTCATACGTCAAACGTCAGTCATACGTCAAACGTCAATCAAACCTATGTATTTCACAAAAAACTTTTTTGCAAAAAATAAAACCGACTTCCAAACAAAAAACTAAAAAGTGGAAAATAACTTTATTTCCGGAAGTCGGTGGCTTTTGTTGGTTTCGTTGACTTTTTTGCCACCGACTTCCGGAAATAAAGTTATTTTCCACTTTTTAGTTTTTTGTTTGGAAGTCGGTTTTATTTTTTGCAAAAAAGTTTTTTATTTCAGCATTTTTAGTTATAGTATTTTTTTTTCGGGTGGGAAATCATCTAATGACTTTTTTTTTTCCTTCTATTGCCCTTTACGTTCCGGGGCCGCGGTATCTCTTTTGAACAAACCGCAATCCCGGCAGGCGGAGGCTCTGGCAAGCCTAGCTAGCTTAGCTAACATCTCTTTGAGGCGCGCGTGAAACACGAACGCGCCGTCGACACGGCCTGTCGTCAATCGACGGACGGACGGTGAGCTACCCATTGCTCACCGTCCACAGGCCCGCAACTACGGTGGCCGGGAGTCGTCTCGCGGCGCCCGGCGCCCGGGGCGTCTCCCGCGGCGGCTGGGTTGGCTAGATGTTCTCTCCCTCAAACGCTCGGCCACCTCCTTTGCTGGCATTACTGCTTCGCAGAAGGAGATGACCGCTTCCCATTCCCTCTCGCTCCGGACCATGGCCTGAACCAGGGCCGGACGCGAGAGATCGCCGCCGCCGATCGCCTCCACGAGGGCACGGCGGTGCTCCGCCCAAGCTGGGCAGACCGCCACTGTGTGCTCCGGGCGATCGTCACAATGGTGACACCCGGGCGTTTCCTCCCGCCCGATTATGTGCAGGAACCTCCCGAAACTTCCGTGTCCGGTGAGGACCTGCGTCAGGCGGTAGGTGAGGACGCCATGACGCCTCTCCAGCCACTCCTCAAAGAGGGGACTTACCGCCACTATTGTGGCGTGCCCTGCACGGGGTTGCGACAGTCGCTCTCTCCATGCCACCATGAGATCGCACCGGTCTGTCCGCTGAGCGGCAATTTGCCGCGGCAGCGGAGTTTCCCCCCGGTGTAGTGCCTCCGCGCGCCACTCAAACAGGCGCGGGAGCACAATCGCCTCCAGATCCCACGGTGGCAATCCGGCAAGGAGGCTCGCTGCCTCGCGATCGTGCGGTAGCCCCGGATCAGCCTAATGGCTACCACCTTTTGGGTTTAGTTATAGTATTATGATATAATTCGCAAACACGGTTATTTTTAGCTTTTTAGTGCGTAGGTCCCGTCTTAAATACAAGCTTTAGTTCCACATCACGCTTTAGTATTAAATACTATCTAAATTATGCTTTAGTTTAAAACCAATTCAGAAATCATATGCATCATCGCCTAGGGGATACAGAGGATACTTGATCTGATGATTATGTTTCTTAATGACTAGGTGAGGGGAGGGGAGGGGGTACGGGCACCCTGCTCCCACTCGCCTGCCTACCCTGGCGAAACCCATACTTATACATGTGATTGCAGCAATCACGGCAGATTTGCTGTCATTTATTGAAGAGTTCCGTTGTATATCACTGAAGATCTATCACCAAATTAAAATACAATCACCTCAAAAACTGCGATGACCTTCCAAATCATAGTGCATAGCGTTTTTTTTTGTTCATTTGTCTTCGACAACCTCTAAAATTAAACATCAACGTAGACGAAGTCAATCTAATACGCATTATTAATGGTAGGGGAGCCCATGCGGGGATTTCGGGATTTACTAAAGCGCGGCAGATTAATATACAGGGGGATACCTTGTACCCGGTTAAGTGCCTCCGCAAAACATGAGGCCCATATACAAGGCCGCCCGTGAAGGATACAGGATCAGATTAGTAAAAAAAAATTGACCATCAGAAATTCTCGAGCGCGTCAGATTAAGGTAGGGTGAGTTAATTACATCCTAAAAAGTGTATATTCCACTAATCTGACAATTTGAGAGTGACGTAAAAAAAGAGGAGGGCAACAAAGTTGTAAAAAAAAAACGTCATCTCGACGTTCTCGAGCGTAGCTAATTTTTTTTTTATTTTGAAGGAAATAATTCAAGAATTATGAAAAATAAATAATCTGACGATTTCCGCAAGCCGAAATAACAAAAATTCGTCGATAAAGTTAAATGCGTGCAGTGGCGTGATGCCGAAGCGCCGTCCCGCCCGATTCGCCCGGTTAAGCAGACGACAACCTCTTTGGTTGAACTGCGAGATGCCATTCATAAAAAAAAAATGTTTACAACGTGTTTCCAACGTTTTGGCTTTTTTGCTATTTTAATATTATTTGTGTGAATTAAAGTTTATAAATATTTAACATGAGTGATATTAATTTGAAATGTGTATTTTGTGGTGAAAAAATCTCAATTTTTTTTCTTTTTTTAAAGTGTTTTTTTTGGAATAACTTTTAACCGGCTGTATCGATTAACTTCAAAAACTAATCCGCCTTTGAGCTTGAAAAACCACGTCAATTGCCACCAAGCTGGTCAAAATCGGTTGATTCGTTCGAGAGATATCGTGAACGAAAGAAACCCGAAAAAGTCTTTTTCGGGATTACTCCGAAATTAGTGGTTCGATCAATTAAAATTGCAAATTACTTATGAGGATGATAAAACTGCGTCGAATGCCGCCAAGCGCGTGAAAATTGCTTGATCCTTTCAAAAGTTATTGCGGTTTGAAAATTCCAAAAATAGTGTTCTATGAAACTTCTATCAGACTTTCGAGCTGGGAGAGCTCAAATGCATAGAAATAATTATTATTTCTTTGAACTCAGCCAGCTCAAAATATCACATAAATTATATTTTGAGTTCA
The DNA here is from genome assembly GCA_905475445.1 of Ochropleura plecta. Lineage (NCBI taxonomy): Eukaryota > Metazoa > Arthropoda > Insecta > Lepidoptera > Noctuidae > Ochropleura > Ochropleura plecta. Next base: position 6,126,425 of record FR997751.1, read on the forward strand.
AAAATGTCATAAGTACAATTTTAAGCGCCCAGGAATGGAATTAGCGGGAAGTTGCAGGGATGGCCTTTAAGGTGAACCGTTTTTCTAATTTTTTTTTGTCAGATTAAGCGAATCCCTCTAGATAATGGTCAGATTATGAGACAGTACGTTTAGAACATAAAGATGAACCATTTATATCTTAATCTGACGCGCTTGAGTATTTCAAAATGGCGATTTTTTTTTGCACATTATGACAATGGCCGCGAGTTTGCGTCCCATCGAAATCGTCAGATTAGTGAATGAGAGCTTTTATTTGGTGCACTTAACACTCCCTTAGAAAATCTGACGCGCTCGATGAAATTTTTTTTTTTTAATTTTCAACCCTTAAATACAACCACCCGCATCGTGCAAACGATCAGATTAACATACGTACATTATTAAAAATACGTAGGGCATTGATGCTATCAATATCTGACGCGCTCGAGGATGTCCATGCAACAGTTTTTTTTTTACATATTTAAAAATCTATAGCTGCTTCCCCCACCGATGTAAAGGTATAATCATATAACATTTTTTTCTTCTTATCATCTAAGCTTTGCATCCCAATAGGTCTCTACGACGCTCGAGTAAATCCCCATTTAGCATCGTGGGCTCCCCTACTATAAAGATAACTCAAAAACTACTGGCCGGATCTTGATATTTTTTTTATGGGACCAAACGACAACCACCAGCTTTCGAATAAAAAAATCAATCATCAAAATCGGTTTACCCAGACCAGAGTTATGAGGTAACAAACACAAAAAAAAAAAAAAAATACAGTCAAATTGAGAACCTCCTCCTTTTTTGAAGTCGGTTAAAAAGTGACCTACAAGGTGATTGACCGTTGGTGTATTAGTTGATAGCGCGACTGGTTTTTGTTGCACTCCTGTCTTTCTACACAAAATCCGTATTCGGGACTCCTCCCTTTGTGAGTGCGGCTTGGCAGAGGGTACATTGGAACACATTTTATGAATGTTCAAACAATGTCCCATCTCTTGATTTATATAGTCGTCTCCCTAAATTCAAGATCCCTCTTCCTATAAATTTCCCTTCCCCTTTAACACATTCGTCACAATAATATTAAATTATGAGTCCTGTCTTAAATGTGGATTTTAATGTTTTAACAATATTTTGATATTTATGTAGAATCGGGATATCCAGAATAAAACAATATCGCACCTTAATCACTATTTTATTTTCCCCTTTAGCACAAAAACGTACATAGCCTAATCCTCGTATATCGCCATCTTACATTTTTACCTAATCCCATTCATTCCTTCCCTCTTATTCACACATTCATTCGTTCTGAAACAGAGTTCCTCTACGTTCATAAATGTTTTAGTAACATTCATCCTACAACTCGGCCATCCTGCCAATATTTCTGACCTCAGAAATGATACAGCACTAACAAGAACACAATCTTTTAGCCTGCTTGACGCAATACTAATATTTAGTCTTACACATTGTTACTTTTTATCAACTAATCCTAATAACACATGACAAGAGTACAGTCTTACACATTGTTACAGTTTCATCAACTTATCCTAATAACACATAACAAGAATACAGTCTTACACATTGTTATAGTTTTATCAACTTATCCTAATAACACATGACAAGAATACAGTCTTACACATTGTTATAGTTTTATCAACTTATCCTAATAACACATGACAAGAATACAGTCTTACACATTGTTATAGTTTTATCAAAAATCTTAGCAATAAAAAGTTTTAAGCTCAAATGATAATGGTTCAGTCATTGGGCCATTTCTTCATGAAGTCAACAACAGTGGATGTCTTACCTGGTCCTTCTGCAGTGGGATCCATCTTCTGTACATCGTACCGGTCATTCCCTTTGACCTTAGTGATGCTATACGGTCCAAGATATTTTGGCTTAAGCTTCATTCCAGAGCCAAACTGAGTTCGTTTGATTGCTACCAAGTCGCCTTCTTTATACTTAGTACTTTCTTTACGTTTTCTGTTAAAAGCTTGTATATTTTCTTCCTGCACCTGCAAAATGTGCTCTTTCGCCTTTCGTCGGTTTTCTTCTCTATCTTGAACAAAGATATCTCTTCCTTCTTGCATTAGTAAGTCGTAGATTTCAATATCTTGTTTGGTTTTCATAGTTGTTCCTACAAGCAGTTCAAATGGAGTACAATTGATGCTTCTCTGCCAAGTACTATTCAATGCTCTTTGCACATGACTGACATGCTTGTACCATTGGGTAGGGTTTTCAATGCATAGCTTCGTAAGGATTGATATTATGGTCCTGTGCATTCTTTCTACCTGCCCGTTTCCCCTAGGTACTCCAGTAGTAATCTTGGCATGTCTGATTCCTTCTTCTTCACAATATTGTTGAAATTCTTGACTAGTGAATGCTGTTCCCCTGTCGCTTATTATTCTAGTGGGATTTCCAAAGTGCTGCTGGTGGATTCTCAACTTCTCTATGGTTTCCTTACTCGTAGTACTTCTTGTGGGAAATATCCACACAAACTTCGTAAACGCATCCACCATTGTGAGTAGATGATTGTACATTTTTTTTGTCTCCGTCATTGGCCCAAGGTGGTCAATGTGAATAGTATGTAGGGGTGTATCCTCCTTTTCTAAAAGGTGTAAAAATCCCTCTTCCTTGCCCTCTTTTCTGCTGCCAAGTATACATGGGATACAAGTGATGATAAAATCTTCTAATTTCTTCGCTAAACCTTTAATATAATAATCTTTATTTATAAGCTCTGTCATCTTCTTTTTACCAAAGTGCCCATTTGAGTGCACTCTCTTTATGACTTCCATCTCCATGTTCTTAGGTACTATCAGTTTTCTTTCCAGGCCTTTATACAGCAGACCGCTTTCCAAGTAGTAGTCAAGATAGGGTTTCTCAGAGAGAACTTCCATGATAGCTTTCAAACCTTCATCCTGCTCTTGTGCCTTCTTTATTTGTTCATGTAGGCTATTAGTAGTCACTCCTATGTATGGGTTGCGGCTCAATGCATCTACATGTTTCATCCTTGTACCAGACCGGTGTTCAACCTGAAAATCAAATTCTTGCAATAACAACGCCCACCTAGCTACCCTAGTTGAAAGATCTTTCTTTCGTAGTGTCATCTGAAAGGCTTGGCAATCTGTTACAATTTTAAATGGAATGCCGTATAGATAGTGTCGAAACTTTTTTACACCTTCTATGATAGCAAGAGCTTCCAACTCGTAACTAGAATATTTCTTTTCTACAACACTGGTCTTCCGGCTCATATAATATACAGGATGTAAGCCACTGTCTTCGCACCACTGCATTAATACTGCTGCATAAGCCATACTTGAGGCATCTGTGTGTAGTTCTGTACGTCTTTTTGGGTTGAAAATCTTTAGTACTGGACCGCATCCTAACTTTTCCTTTAAAATATTAAATGCATACCTGTGTTCATCTTCAAATTTAAAACTTTGATCCTTCTTTAACAAGTCAGTCAATGGACTAGCTATTTTAGCAAAATGAGGTATATACTTCCTGAAATATGATGCTAAACCCATAAAGCTTTGTAGTTGTTTCACCGTCTTGGGTTCAGGGAACTTGACAACCGCTTCAGTTTTCTCAGTGGAGGGTTTGATTTCACCGTCCTGCAAAATGTGACCCAAATACTCAACTTTTGTTGCCAAAACTTCACTCTTCTTCCAGTTTATTTCAAGTCCATAATCTGATGCTACTTGTAGTGCCCCTTGCAACCTCTCAACTGCTTCTTTATAATCATTTGCTGGAATAATGGCATCATCAATGAATATAAGAATATGACCTTTGGCTATAAGATCACGGAAAATTATTGTTATAAATCTTGTGAAATACTTGGGACAAATTGACAATCCAAATGGTGCTCTGAGGAATTCAAATTGACCATGGTGTGTTACAAAAGAGGTATACCCAACTGAACTTTCTTCTATCCTCAAATGAAAGAATGCATCTTTTAAATCCAATTTACTGAACACCTTAGCTCCTGATAACTTGTCAATATGATCTTCTATGACTGGAAGTGGAAATTCGTCCTTGACCATCTTTTTATTGATCATTCGATAATCAACACACACCCTTGTAGATCCATCTTTCTTCTTTACCAGCACTAAAGGACTTGCATATTCAGAGAAACTTGGCCTAACAATACCATTTCGTAACCATTCACTTACCTGTTTCTCTACTTCCCTCTGCTCCGCAAGTGATAGCCTTCGTGGACGCTGTGCAACAGGAATGTCATCTTTCAAAATAATCTTCATTTCTATCGGAGCCTCCTTTATCCTCTTAGGTTGGTAGTTGTCAACCAAATTCTGAGCCAGTTCGCGTATCTGTGGATCAGAAACATAACATACTGGTTCTAGGGCCTCGACATGCATACACTGCAGCAAAACATCATTGTGGTGTGGCTTAATAGTGACTGAACCTTTATCAATGACAGCAGTAACATTTACTAAGAATGGTTGACCTAAAATAACTTTATACGGCATTACTTCTTGTGGAACGATATAAAAACACATATCATAACAATAACCATCAATTTCTATGTTTACATTGAACTTTCCAAGCGACAATACGCTTGCAGAACCGAGTCCTGACAGTGTGACTCTTACCTTTTCGTATGATGTTACATTCAACTCGAAAAACAAATTAGAAGCTATTAAATTCAAATCACTACCAGAATCTACAAGGCTATCAACATTTACTCCACTAATCTTAATGTTTTTAACTGATTTGTTACTCGCAAAGTCTTTGTTTACACTTAACACCATTTCACTTTGACACTTATGACACTGACATGATTGACATAACTTTGACGTTAACACTGACTCGTTCACACGTGTCATTCGTTCGTTCCTTCCTCGTTCATCTTCATTGTGGCCGCGATGTTTTCCTTCCGGATCCGCGACGCCATCGCCAAGTTCCGGCAAAATCTTCGTACACAACATCGAAGTGCGAGAACTATGACCGCCGCCGCCATCTTTATGCTTACCTTGCGAATCTGTATTTGAGATTGGCTCCTTGCACTCTCGTCCGATATGACCGAACGAGTTGCATCGGAAGCATTTTACACCTTTCTTGCACGCGTTGGCGACGTGATCTGTCTCACCACACTTAAAACATCGGCGACTCGACTTTTCCGAATGACTCTTTTTTTCCTGGTCCTGCTTCTGCTGCTTCGTCGTATCTTCTTGCTTTTTCTTATTTTTACTCTTCATGGTCTCGTAGATAATGATTCTTTCTTTTAACACCGAGTATGTGGTCGCGCCATACAGGATAGTTTTATTCGACTCATAGTCTTGTATCCCGTCTATGATGTACTGTATTGCCACATAATCCGGAAATTTAGCACGCTTACCCAACTCCTTCATCGTTAACATGTACTCGTAGTATGTTTCAGTGCTTTTCTTTTTACGGGACGCCATGAGCTCGTGCATTTCTTTAATGTTGACGGTTTCTGGGAATTCTTTAAGTAATGCCGTCCGTAATTCTTCGTAACTTTTGAAGGCTTTTTCGGATCTGAGCCATAATTCTGCTGTGCCCGTTAATGACCTTCTCGCAATAATGAGCTTTTGCTGCGCCGTCCACCCGAATATCTCCGCGTTGTCTTCTATGTCCTGCGCCCATTTTGCTGACGAGTATGTCTTGTCGACGCCGTTATATTTTGATATAATATCAGCGTAGTTGACTGTCGGAACAGGGTTCTTCTCGTCGGACATCGTCACGTCGTATTTTAAAACTTTTAAATCTTCGCCGTCGTTAATTTTTTGCCTGGCGCACGTGGTCACGGTTCACCTTACCGCGATGCACACACGAGACAATCTTCGTATTTATTGTTTTTTCTGGATCCCGGACGAGCCCCCAAGTTGTAGAATCGGGATATCCAGAATAAAACAATATCGCACCTTAATCACTATTTTATTTTCCCCTTTAGCACAAAAACGTACATAGCCTAATCCTCGTATATCGCCATCTTACATTTTTACCTAATCCCATTCATTCCTTCCCTCTTATTCACACATTCATTCGTTCTGAAACAGAGTTCCTCTACGTTCATAAATGTTTTAGTAACATTCATCCTACATTTATTTACCTAATTTTTTTTGTTTGTTTCAGTCCCACACTAACCAAACTACAATGAGCCCATAAATCACTTTTTTTCTGATAATGATCCGTATAGCTATTTAATTTTTCTAGTGTTCCCACACTTGCAAATTCACTATTGACATTGGCAGAATAGTCGACATCAGATAGCGCGACTGCCAATCATGAGGTTATCCCGATCCCAGCGAGTGAAACCGCGTGTCGCAACTAATCACACTAATATTATAAATGCGACAATTTGTATGTCGGTGCATGTTGCTCCTTCACGCTTAACAGTTTAAAAGATTTTGTATGTAGATAGCTTATGCCCTGCTTTTTTAATGGCATCTCTTAGTTCGACATAGGAGATTGTCGTCTGCTTAACCGGGCAATTCTGTGGATGCCTTGAATTTAAGGCTTCCAGCCAGGTCGTAAAACTTACAAACTAAGCGACTACACGCTCACGGCCACCCCCTCTGGGGTACGAGCCTCGGCTTAGGGCGTCGCTGGGGGAGGACAGCAAAGGGACACGCTGGATCTGAATGATATTTTTTAGGGATTGGTTTGAACTTACTGGCTCAGCATCGCGGGCTGGCTCTAGCAAGGTACGGGTGGGTACCCTGGATTAACAAAAAGCTATTTTTACCGGAAAAACTAAGACTGCAGATGCCTATGCCTACTAGCTTCTACGATAAATCCTTTACAGTTCTAGTTGTACGGCTATGGAATGCCCTGCCAGTGTCTGTAAGGAGCGCTCCAACCTCTCTCATTAAACTACAATCCTACTAATATTAGAATCCTACTAATATTTGTGAGGATGTATGGATGTTTGTTACTCTTTCACGTCAAAACGGCTGAACAAATCTTGATGAAATTTGGCACAAAGTTAGATTACTTATAGTCTGGAATAACACAAGCCACGGGCGCCAGCTAGTATTAAATATTTATTTATTAAAACTTCATGCACAATTAACAAAAACATTGTACAAAGGCGGACTTAATGCCTTGGGCATTTTTTACCAAGTCAAGTTTGTTGAGGAGATCTGCATTCAGGTCATAGTAACACACATCACCATAGTCAATTATGGGGAATATAAGTGACTGAACCAGCATTGCCTTAATGTGACATGGGGGAATATTTTTTAAACGATAAAGCGATCGCAACGTTCCAGTGACCTTTTTGCTCACAATCGCGACCTGCTTACGCCAGTCTAAACAAGTGTCAACGTGCAAACCCAAATCCTTGACGTCGGAGCTAAACGGGATGACTGTACCATCAAAACTAACCGGTAGCACCGTAAACCCATTCAGCCTTCGTAGACTATAGGGGCTCCCTATAATGATAGCCTGACACTTAGTTGGGTTAACCGCTACTCCAAACCGATCAGACCAATTTTTCACCACGTTTAAATCCCGGTTTAGCTCCTCAATCGCATCGGATAAGTTGTCAACACCCGCCTGACAGTAAAGCTGTAAGTCGTCAGCGTAAATATGATACGCACACTGAAGCTCAGAAGTTATAAGATCGATAAAAATAGAGAACAATAGTGGAGATAATATACCGCCTTGAGGGACACCAGTTTCAAGGTTACACCAGCTGGAAGAAGAGTCTCCCGCAAGAACCGACTGCTGACGCCCCCGAAGATAGGAAGAGAACCAATCCAAAACCCCGTGCAGGGCACGCCACAATAGTGGCGGTAAGTCCCCTCTTTGAGGAGTGGCTGGAGAGGCGTCATGGCGTCCTCACCTACCGCCTGACGCAGGTCCTCACCGGACACGGAAGTTTCGGGAGGTTCCTGCACATCATCGGGCGGGAGGAAGCGCCCGGGTGTCACCATTGTGACGATCGCCCTGAGGACACGGTGGAGCACACAGTGGCGATCTGCCCAGCGTGGGCAGAGCACCGCCGTGCCCTCGTAGAGGCGATCGGCGGCGGCGATCTCTCGCGTCCGGCCCTGGTTCAGGCCATGGTCCGGAGTGAGAGGGAATGGGAAGCGGTCACCACCTTCTGCGAAGCAGTAATGCTAGCAAAGGAGGTGGCCGGGCGTTTGAGGGAGAGAACATCTGCCCAACCCAGCCGCCGCGGACGCCCAGGGCGCCGGGCGCCGCGAGACGACTTCCGGCCACCGTAGATGCGGGCCTGTGGGCGGTGAGCAATAGGTAGCTCACCGTCCGTCCGTCGATTGACGACAGGCCGTGTCGACGGCGCGTTCGTGTTTCACGCGCGCCTCAAAGAGAGTCAGCAACGCAGAGGGGCTTGCCAGAGCCTCCGCCTGCCGGGGTTGCGGGTTGTTCGAAAGAGATACCGCGGCCTCGGAACGTAAAGGGCAATAGAAGGAACATGGGTGGGTTTTAGTCAGTACAAGTCTGACATGCCCCCCCGCTCCCAGAGCGGGGGAAGTCATTGGATGATTTCCCACCCGAAAAAAAAAAAAAAAAAAAAAGACCATGAGATAAGAGAGTATGGATATTTCTTTACTCTTCATGATTAATATTTTATAATATATTTGTTTTAATATAAGTATTTGTTTTTATTTTATGTAGCTATTTGTTTTGAAAAATGAAACACCACAGACTACCTACAGTACTGTCTCTCCTTTAAATCCATCCAAAGGTTATCTTAAGAAGATTGGTTTTAGCGATAAGACCGCCCATTGTGTCGCCCTATTTATCAGTTGTATTTTGTATGGTGTATTTTGTATGGTATACTTGTAATTTGTATGGTGTACATAATAAAGAATATTATATTTTTACCTGTCGATTGTGTTTGTATAAGTTGGACTGCTGCATGCTGTGAGAAGGCCGTGGGGCAGTATTCACATATGAATGGTCGCTCTCCAGTGTGGCTTCGAATGTGGGACTCCAATTGAACTTTGGTCTGAAAATAAAAAAGATTTCAATTTGTATGTAAGTACTTTTCTAAATTTATCTTGGACATCACTGACATCGGTGAAGGAAAACATCGGGAAAACCTGAAGTTATCCTTACTAATATTATAAAAGCGAAAGTTACTTTGTCTGTTTGTTACCTCTTCACGCCTTAATGGCTCAACCGATTTTGATGAATTTTGGTACAGACATAGTTGGGACCCAGGTGACGCTGATAGGCACATCACTTTTTTTTTTTAAAAGTAAGATATGAGGGAGAAAGAGGGATGAAAAGGAAAAACTTAGCTTTGCTATTACAAATCAATAAGGCGCAAGGGCAAAACTAAGGTAGCAGGTAGCTGCAAATCAGGAAAGGGGAACTGTGTTACCCCGAACCAAATCAAAACCACAAAAATAAAACACATTAATTTCCAGTCACAGTTCAAATATTAAAAAAAAATCGTCAAAGCAGTAAAATGCTTGCTCGACAACGACATAATGTTTTGTGTGTACATTAATAAATAAATACAAGGAGGAGAGACAGTACTGTAGGCAGTCTGTGGTGTTTTTCAAAATTAATAGCTCCATTAATAAAATGGGCATTTCACCAAAAAAAAAAACAAATAGTACCTACCTAACCAAAAGTATTGAATTTTTATTATTTTTGGTTACTATTTGTTTTTAATGGTTTTTTTTAACGTTTTATAGCGATTTCTACTTTCAAAATTATTTGTGTTTTTTAAATGCAATGTTTTACTTTTTAAATCGAATATTGTGTGGTGCTGTTTCAGAACGCGCTTATAAACGTTATTTCAATTCTATCTATTCCTGTTAATTGTATATTCTCGTGTCTTGCCGTTGCCCCATACTAGGATTTTTTCCTGTATCGTGGGTGCGTTTACAAACTTTTAAACTCACATACACAAACAGCCAGACCCGAAACAACTACCTGTAGGCCATACAAATATTTGTTCCGTGCGGGGATCGAACTTGCGACACGCAGCGCGGCAGTCAATCGCTCAGCCACTGTGCCAATAGTGCCGTCATGTATAATGTACTTTTTTCTACCCTTAATATCTAATGTACTTTATTTGGAAAAATAAAGGGGGGAACCCTAGATAGGAACCACGAGAAACAAGCTGTATCTTCATCATCATTCGACCGTTTCCCAACTATGTTGGGATCGGCTTCCAGTCTAACCGGATGCAGCTGAATACCAGTATTTTACATGGAGCGACTGCCTATCTGACCTCCACAACCCAGTTAGTACTGGTAAATATCTGGTAAAGGTCTCAAACCTTTGTACTCAAATTTTATATGTTTTTTTTTCTTGTCTGGTCTATAACTGTGTGTAGGTACATAAATGATTAAATAAATAAATACAAATGTGATTGATATTGCAAACGCTTGTAAAGTATATTCTATTGTATGTTGAGGACCTCGTGGCTAAATAACAGCCGCTCGGATATATCTTTAGGTTAAGCCGTAACCAGTCGTTACATACGCAGTTTCCTCTGTGCCTCGAAAAGCACGCTATGCCGTTAGTCCCGGCTGTCATTTGTAGATCTTTGACAGTCGTTACAGGTAGTCAGCAGTGTCCCGAAAGTCTAACAACCCAGTCTTACCAAGGGGTATCGTATAACCCAGTACTAACTGGGTTCGATGTAAAATACTGGTATTCAGCTGCATCTAGTTAGACTGATTGTCAGACTTGCAGTATAATGACTACTTATTTAATTTAAACATAGCTAACTGAATGTACGATGTAAATGTGATTGCAAATGTTGTATTTTGATACTTAAATGAGTAAAGTGAAGAGTGTTCAAAGCATAAACTTGTTTTATTTATCGAATGCTAGGGTAACCAAATTTATCTTATTACCCGACTAACCAGCCCGTGCCAGCTCTTGGGTCTTTATTTCTCTAAGTACTAACAATTTGGACCTTAAATTTGTTATTTAAAAGTCATCATTAATTAGAAATGGCTCAATCTTGAATTATTTGACTGACCACAATCATAGAATAAAGACAGATAGTAGGTTATCTTCATACAAACGCACCGCGCGCGGCTTGTATGTGTGCGCCGTAGTATCTATGCGTCGCCGCACGCACACTAAGCAAGATCTCGGCTCATTTCGAGGTGCGCCACACAGAGTACATTAATTTATATACTGAGATAGAGACGTCACTCAACAATGCTACCGTACAGCGCCCTCTGATGGTCTGTGAATACAACAATGAGCTATAGCTAGTTTACCTACACAGCGCTTGTATGTTTTATAATTATTATTTTGTTACTGTAGAATCATGTTTGGGAAAAGCTAATTTGCATGTTACTTATGTATTTCTTTTAATTAGAAATTATCTTTGCCACATGCATAATAAATTGAATGAAAAAAGTTTAATCAAATATGACACTAGCATAATATAAATTACAAACTTTATTTTAGTATTTTTTTACAATAATTATAGGCTAATATTTGAATTTTGTCACCATAATCAATATCAGTACAGCACACAACACTTTTTCTCGTTCATGTTTACAAACACGATCAAGGAAACAACAACAGAAAAGGGCAGAATCGTCGAAATCCAAAACTTAGCTAGGTTATAGTCGGGAAGCAGAATCGTCAAAAACCATGAAGCAAGCCAAGTCGTCGGTAAAATCCACAAAACAATAAGAGCGCATTCATTAACTCAGAGGAAGAAAAACGGATTATTAAAAGTTTTAAACACGAAGAAAAGTTTTGAAGTTTTTTCTTCTGTCATCACACATTACGTTCCAGGCTAGGCAGATGATGATCACACATTACGTTCCAGACTAACAAATTTTAAAAAAAAAAACTTTTTATTACATTTTTTTTAGTAATTTATACGTTTAAATTATATAAAATATCAAAATATTATAAATACTATTCGTAAGATAATGCGCAACTCGTTAAAAACGCAGAACAAAATATATTTATTTTTTGTTGTCGGTTGGGTAACTAGCGTGGAACAGATTACACTCTTCCCGGTTTCTTTCGAAAAATTTAAGACAGTGCCATCTACTAACATGTGAATGAAACTATCAAGATTATAATACAACTTATTTAAAAAGCTTTCAACCTGCACTATTCAAAAGGATTTCGTTTGACTTCGTAAATCATCCAAATAATATTCCGATATGAATACTCTAAGTTAGGAGTAGGACCATGGTGCGCCAGTCGGGGACTCCAAAGACTACAATATTATATATGGGGACTCGGGGCTAACACTGCACGAGGTTCGCGCGTCACGGCTTTTCGGCACCGCTAAATGAATCAAAAATGTCTGATAATCGCGGGAGAAAGTATTCCTGTGTGTTTGGGTGTCTTAATAATTCATCAATTCCAGAATTGTCTCTGTTCAGATTACCTAATGAACTTCGCTCGGTTTATTTTATCTTTTTTTATCACTAGGTACATAGTATAAAACAAAGTCGCTATCCGCCGTCTGTCTGTCCCTATGTATGCTTAGATCTTTAAAACTACGCAACGGATTTTGATGCGGTTTTTTTTAACAGATAGAGTGATTCTTAAGGAAGGTTTAAGTATATAATTTGTTAAGTTTTTGTATTTATTTCTGTGTACATTAACGATATTTGTTGAAGATGTCGGCAAAAAGTATGCTGTCTGGGAGCTTTCAACGAAAACGCTGCCTAAACCCTTTAAGATATAACCAAATAATGTATGGTGTAATTGTGTATCTTATATAGGTCTACAGAAAAGCAGCGGTGACATATGTCTATATCTTAAGGATAACATACTATATCCATTTTAATACTTTCACAAATGGGCAATTATAAGGCGCTAACTTGGAAAGCTATTTACACAAATACAGTATTAATCCTTATCATTTTAAATAGGTTGGTTGGCATGAACATTTCATGAAGATTATTTTTTACCTTTACATCATGCAGATTAAATAAATACTTTAGGAGATATAGCAAAATCAAAATAACGCGCAACAGAATTAATTTCGTGTCGCCGTGACTAGGCTGGCCCGCGCGGGCGGGGTGAGGGAACAAGTCGCTCATCGCTCGAGTGTGCGACCCGAACAAGGGCAGACGCGTGAGCACAGAGTAGGTACGTTGAGTTGACACGTTGCTTACACACTAAATTCAAATCCTTTATTTGTGAACATAGGTACAATAAGATCTAATTACATAAAATGTAATAAAACATAGGTTTTATGAAGTTTCATAATACATACCTATTAGTTAGATCCGTACCATTACCTATGGACGGACGGACAGCGAAGACTTAGTAATAGAGTTTTTACCCATTGGGGACGTAACCTTAAAAATGAGACGTACCTACCTAACTTTATTTATACTTCGATTTTGTTATTTTTGCTATAGGCTGCTTTTTATCAACATACAACGCGGGCGAAGCCGCGGGCGGAAGCTAGTTATAAATAATGCTGCTCTGTATCTTGAATACATTTCTATAATTGATAGGAAAACCATTGTTGAATTTTATTTACTAATAAGAGATGTGTTATCTGTGACAGGGCTGGGCTTTAAACTAAAGAATTTGTGATAGTACAAATTAGTGAGGCCTGACAAACCCTGTACCCAGACAATAAAAGTAAAAAATACAACTTCTCGACCCTTGCCAATTTATAGGTAAGGTCAACCGGGGCAATTGCGTTATAAAAATAGACTACACAGTTTTAAAAAATCATATCACGATAACTGTAATTTTTAACGAAAAATCTTAAATATGAATGTGTATATTAATTATCTGTGTGCAGCATCAGTTAATTCTTTCTTTCTATTATTAACAGTAAGTACGAGTAACTTAACTTTTTTTTAAAAAGAGGAATTTTAGACGCTTTTTCCCCTATTGGGGTAAAAGCGTCTTCATAAATTAAGTTTTAATCCTGTGACGCTTGAAGGTTGAAATAAATAAGTTTTGCTTCAGTTTAAGTTTTGTATACAAATCTTTCAAAAAATTACAAAAATATTAAATGTACATTAAATCCGAAGCGATTTTATAAAAACTGGGAAAATGCGTCTAAAAAAACTTTTTTTTTGTAGACGCATTTACCCCCCTGTCAATTCCAGACGTTCTAAACATTTAAATTGTTAAAGCAAAATTAATCGAAACTCATAAAAGCAATATGTACAATTTATAAGTTTAATCAATTTCAAGTTATAATTGACAAATATTACAAAGTTTAAATAAAAAAAAAAGTTTTTATTACCAATGTATGTCTCTATGACCTGTCGAATAAGGTTTTTTTAAAAAAAAACAAATACTGAAGATTAAAGCTTGTGAAGCGTGTGCAGTACTGCATCAAATGCTTTAATTTAAACAGCCTTTATTCAACATTACACCGAAATGTGAAGTGAAACCACGGCCACGTAAGTTTCTGATCGATATAATATTGAAAGTTCATTTCTGTATTTATCGATATCAATGGCTCTCAGAAAAACCATTATGTTCGTATGCCAATTTACCTGCAACACAACAAATTCATAACTTCACTATAACAAAAATAAAACATAAAAAGTTTAAAAAATATATTAAGAAAAACAAATTTTTACTTAATCGTTAAAGCTTTAAGAAATAATGTTCATCGCTTAATACAAAAACGTAAACCCCAAAAAGGTTTAAAATCTCTGGTATTGGGGCAAATGCGTCATACAGACGCAATGACCCCACAACAACAGATGCATTTACCCCAATAATCCAGACCTAACTTAAAAAATTGCAATCATCATTTCTCCGTAAATAAAACGATTTCAGTAAAAATAACTATTGGTATAGATAGGCTATATTATAATATAATAGAACATTTCATAATAAAAACAGGAAACCAAGAAAAACTCTGGATTATTAGCGATTTTGATCACTCACCTAACGCTGCACCGCTTGACAAAAATCATGTGAATTTCATTATGGCCGATATTTTTAATTTGCCAGGTACAACGCCATCTATTGAAAATGTACGATTTGATTTCGTTCAGAATAAACAAAACCAGATGGCGGGAGAAGTTGGTTTTCAAGCAGGTATTAAATTATTTCAATTAAACGCAATTACCCCAAAGACGCAAAAGCCCCGGTTGACCTTACTGAATTAAAATTTAGCTAAAAGTGACAACCCTATGACAGTAGGCAATTATATCGCGGATTGGGCCGGAGATAACCTACTTCCCCTCTTTATACTATGCCACAATCGTGAATATTAAATAAAATAATTAAAAAAAAACGCGAACACCATGACATTTGACATTTCTGAAGACCTAACGCTACACAAGCGCCTCTAGCGGCGAATTCATGCAGAGTTTATATACGTAAGTAAAATAAATAGGTACCTACCTACTTCCACTATCAATTTAAATAAAACATCACAAATACAAAAAAACTCTAATTGCGTCTTCAACAGAGCGTAACCCTGTGCCTACCAGAAATAAAGGAAATCCTTACTTAATATTATAAAACCGAAAGTGAGTTTGTTGTTACGTCTTCCCGCCTAAATGGCTAAACTGATTTTGATGAATTTTGGTACAGAGATAGTTGGGACCCTGGAGACGGACGTAGGCTAAAAAAAGTGAGAAAAGGGGGATAAAAGGGAAAAAAGGCTCCCCTTTTCTTCACTCTTTCTCCCCAAAAAGATGATCATTCTCTCCAGAAAGAACATCTTTTTTGATCATCACGCGGGTTAAAGTTAGCGTTAGCCCAAATTAACTATATCACGCGGACGAAGTCGCGGGGGGAAGCTGTAATATTATAAAAGCGAAATTGAGTATTTGTTACGTCTTCACGCCTAAATGGCTAAACCGATTTTGATGATTTTTGGTAAAGAGATAGTTGAGACCCTGGAGACGGACATAGGCTATTTTTTAATTTAAAAGTTAGAAATGAGGAAGGAAGAGGGAATAAAAGGGAAAACTTAGCTTTGCTATTACAATAAATAAGGGGGCAAAGGCAAAAATTACAGGTAGCAGGTACCTGCAAATCAAGCCGCGAATCAAACGAAGCCGCGGGCAAAAGCTAGTTCATGATAAAAAAAAGGAGTTTGTTTTGTGTCAAACATAGTCAGTGTGTTAGATTAGAACGCTTAGCACATATTACGATACCGATGTCGTATTTGACTATGCAAATCATTATCTTGTATAATTTACAACGCTCTAATTTAAATGATAGTTAACAAAATAAACTCGAAAAGTCTAGGTACTCGTGTAAGCACTATTATATTTTACACAGCTGTCTAGGCAACAGCTATTTACTATTATTCGTAATAATGAGATGATTGGGTAAATATGGAGTGTCAATACAAAGAAATTAATGTGATTGAAGGAATAAAATATACTGGTACTGGAAATCAGTGGCGGCCATTTTTTAGACAGGTACGTAATATATCTTAATACTTTTATGACCAAGACAATAAGAAAACTGGGTGGTAGGCATGTTATAGACTACACAATCAGTACTTATTAAGTGAAAGGAGGGCAGCAGCCCCTATACTGTCCAATAGGATCAGATATTTTAAGTTATAACTGTTCCTGGCTGAAGAGGAGCTCGTGGCTAAATAA
Organism: Ochropleura plecta; assembly: GCA_905475445.1. NCBI lineage: Eukaryota > Metazoa > Arthropoda > Insecta > Lepidoptera > Noctuidae > Ochropleura > Ochropleura plecta. The sequence goes on from FR997751.1 coordinate 6,142,951, forward strand.
TAGCAGCCGCTCGGGTCGATTTTTAGGTTAAGCCGCGCTTGCCTAGGTTGGTCTGTGGATGGGTGACCACGTTTCCTCTGTGCCTCGGAAAGCACGTTAAGCCGTTGGTCCCGGCTGTCATTTGTAGATCTTTGACAGTCGTTACAGGTAGTCAGTGTTCCGAAAGTCTGACAACCAGTCTTACCAAGGGGTATCCCATTACCCAGTACTAACTGGGTTGTGGAGGTCAGATAGGCAGTCGCTCTATGTAAAATACTGATATTCAGCTGCATCCGGTTAGACTGGAAGCCGACCCCAACATACTTGGGAAAAGGCTAGGCAGATGATGAACTGTTCCTGGCCGATCCACAGAGTTAGTTAGTAACCTGTAAGTAATTAATTAAGTATGGCGTACAGTAGAATCACAATCAGACGAAGATAGGTTTTAGCCTACAAATTAGCCTGAGGGTTCTACCGCCACAAACTAACGCATTTTTTGATGAGGCTTCGGGGGCTGACCAGGAATGCGATTCTGCTGCATGCTGGTGGTCAGGGGTACCCGTGAGTAGCTGGCTGGCTGCATTGACTCGCTGCTCGGGAGCTGGAGGGAGTGATATGACGATGGTGACGTCATGATGTTCGAAGGCTGCGTTGACGTCCATTCGGGGTCACCAGTTTAGAAGTATGAAGAACAGACAGGACAATCAGTTAATTAACTGTGAAGTCGACACGGGAAGTCGCATCTCGGCGATTAGTGAAGATTTTTTTATGCAGATGTTTTCTAATAAAACAATCCGATCGGATAATCTTATGTTACTTACGTTGTTATTCCGGTACGCGGTGATTCATTAGGTTATATAATGGTTAATGTTCGTCTAGGTGAGGTGACAGCAAACAATTTGCGTTGTTATGTAATTAAAAATGGAGGGCGTCCTTTATTGGGCAGGGATTGGTTAAAAGCTCTAAATATTAAACAGATCAATTTAAACGATATTATTGATGATCCATGTATAAGTAGTACATTAGCGGCTGAATTTCCTGAAGTGTTTACCGATAAATTGGGGAAATGTAAAAAAATGCTCCAATTGCAACTGAGCGATAATGAGCCGGTGTATGTGCGGGCCCGCCCCGTGCCGCTGGCACTCCGCGCGCGTGTCGAGCGCGAGCTCGAGCGGCTTGAGGCCGAGGGTACTATCACCCGAGTCGAGCACTCGGACTACGGTACACCATTTGTACCGGTTATAAAGACGAACGGCGACATACGAATTTGCGGCGATTATAAAGTTACTATTAATCGAAAGCTTAAACGTGAATTTTACCCACTCCCACGCATCGAAGAGTTGTTTGCAACTCTAAGTAGAGGTACTCAATTTTCTAAAATCGATTTAACGCATGTATATCAACAGACAATGTTGACTGATGACTCGCAACCGTGTACGGCTATTACTACCCACGTCGGTACATTCGTATATCGTCGTACGCCATTTGGTTTATCTTGCATCCCGGAAAAATTCCAAAAATTAATGGAGGAGACACTGCGCGGGGTGCCTGGCACAGTCGTGTTTTTGGACGATATTTGTATTACGGGAGCTTCAAGAATAGAACACTTAAGTAATTTGAGACAGGTTCTCGTCAGATTAAGAGATATGGGTTTGACCGTCAAACTAAGTAAGTGTTGTTTTCTACAAGCCAGTGTTAAATATCTTGGATTTATCATTGACCAAAGTGGATTGCGTCCGGACCCAAAGAAAGTGGAGGCTATTGTGGATGCACCTACACCCGCTGAAGTTTCTTAGGTTTGCTTAATTATTATGGCAAATTTATACCGAATTTAAGTATATTGTTACATCCGTTGCATAACCTTTTAAAAAAGAATGCCAATTGGAATTGGAGCAAAGATTGTGAAGAAGCCTTTAATGAGGCTAAACGAGTCTTGTCCGGCAAGAAAGTGCTTGCACATTATGTGGAGGGGCGGCCCTTAGTGCTATCGGTGGATAGCAGCGCGTATGGGTTGGGCGCAGTGTTGGCGCATCGTTTCCCAGACGGCAGTGAGCGACCGGTTAGCTGTGTGTCACGTACACTGAATGATGCGGAGCGAAATTATAGTCAAATTGACAAGGAGGCTTTAGCAATATTTTATGGGGTCACAAGACACCATCAGTACCTTTATGGTAGACAATTTGAATTACGTACGGATCATCAGCCGTTAAGCTATATTTTCGGATCGTAAGTGGGTATACCGCAAACTGCAGCCAGTCGTTTACAACGCTGGGCCGCGCGATTAGCCGCGTATGATTTTACGATTAAGTATATAACTTCTAAACAAAACGGCCCCGCAGACGCGTTGTCACGTTTACCGTTAGCACAGGAGCGCCGTCTCACCGATACGATGAGCTATGTTAGCCTAGTACACCAATGTATGCCCATCAATTTCCAAGACGTTGGTAAGGAAACCAATAAAGATGTGATATTATCCCGAATAAAAGGATATGTTAAGTTTGGATGGCCATCCGTACCCAGTTGCGAAGAAGAAAAACCATATTTTGCACGTAAAAGCGATTTAAACTTGGATTTTGATTGTTTAATTTATAAATACCGAATTGTAATACCAAAAACATTACAAAGTAAAATCCTTGAAGAATTACATCAAGGTCATTTAGGTGTGAATAAAATGAAAAACTTATCGCGTAATTATGTATACTGGCCAACTTTAGATGTTGATCTTGAACTGATGTGTCGTTCATGCGAGCCCTGCCGTATGGTGCGCGATGCAGCGCCGCGTACAGATATGCATCCGTGGGAATTCCCTTTGTATCCATGGCAACGTTTGCACGCAGATTTTGCTGAGTATGCCGGGAAAAAGTATCTTGTTATGGTCGACGCGCATTCGAAATGGATTGAGGTACTTCCTATGGGACGAACAGATGCACAGTCAACAATCACCGCTTTAATGACAGTGTATAATAGGTTCGGATTACCTTCGCAACTCGTTACCGATAACGGTCCACCATTCCTATCTTATGATTTTATAACGTATTGCTCGAATAATTGTATTTTACATGTAACAACAGCACCCTACAGACCACAAGGTAATGGTGCTGCTGAAAATGCGGTAAAGACCATAAAGAAAGCAATTAAAAGAGCAGTTCATAGTGGCGAGAACGTCCTACAGGCATTAAATATATTTTTATTCAATTATCGAAATTGTGAACACGCAACTACGGGCGTGCCACCGGCGGTATTGCTAACCGGGCGTCGGATGCGGTCCCGACTAGATGCGTTGCGGCCAGACGTCGCGCAAGTGGCGCGAGCGGTACAGCAACGCCAGGTAGTTCATGCAGGCGGCACGCCCCAGCCCCCAATCCGTGAAGGAGAACCGGTGCTCGCCCGCGATTACACAGCGCGCTCTAACAAATGGTCCACGGGAACAGTGTCGAAATGCACGGGACCAGTGTCATACCGCATTGACATGGGAAACGGGGTTGAGTGGCGTAGACATCGGGACCAAGTACCTAATTCCAGTGGGAAACAAGGCACGATATTCATTATCGCGAGCGAGCATTGGAAATCCAAAGCGGGAATTGGAGAGTAAAGACGATGATGCTTTTGATACATCCGTATCAGAAGCACTAGGAGAGCCGGAGACGGAGGCGGGCAGCGACGCCTCAATGATTCCGAACGCACCGGCAACTTGCTCCCCGCCGCCGCCGCCGCCACCGCCGCCGCCGCCGCCGCCGCCGCCACCGCATGGGGCTTCGGCCAGAACAATACGAGCGTACGTGCGCGCCGTAAATAAAGATAAGGCTATAATACGTTAGTAGTTAGTGATATTTTTTAAGGTAGTCAGTTAGTTAGTAAGTTTGGCACTATTATTGTTTTTAATCAACGTTGTTGTTTTCATATTGTTTCCTCATATGTTGTAATCCCACTCTTAAAGGGGGAAAAGTGTAAGGTATTTGTGTCTACTTGTCATTATGTGAGCAATGCGGGTAGACGTTATATGAATAAACCAGTCAGTTAGTCAGTCAGTTATGTGTATAAACAATCCATCCCGGTGTTTAATTGACGTCCCAGTCGGGTGCTCGTATATATGCTAACTTCGCGCACAACTTTGCTTGCGCGATGTAGGAATTGTTGCCGTTAGTTCTTCAGTGGTTACATAGATGGCGCTGTGGTACTTTTTGCCACTTCATATTTGTGTCGCTACAAAACCAAAGCGCGCTGTTCCTACTTTGAATCCTGCGAAAAAACGTTCATGAAGGCTCTGCTTCTAGATTGGCACACATGGGATTTTTTAATAATAAATTAAAAAAACAAACGACAACAAAATCCAGTATGAGTTGCAAGTTCAAATTATACATCTGCTACCCTACCATGACGTCTTAAAGCAGAAATTATTCCACTGAGGGAAAGAGATAGTGCTAGACACCCTGTATAACTCTGTCTCTTTCCCTCAGTGGAATAAGTCATATCATGGTAGGCCTGCTGAATTTATTAAAGTGAAACTTTTATTACTTACATCGTTTCAAACTTTTTCGTCTGTGTGTTGCATGTCGCGTGACGGTCGGCTGCGGAGTAGGGACGACTAAATGTCTATAATGTGAAAAAATCGACCAAGTAACTCTTCGTTTTTAAATTCAGGGGAGCAGAAGGCTGCGTTCTGTCCCAGTTTTTCAGATGGCAAATCATCAAATATCTTCACCCGTTCTTGACGGAGTGGGAGGAGCGTCAGTTTATTTAACCGACTGAAACTCATTCATGTTCCTTCTTTTACCGTTTAAGTTCCGAGGCCGCGGTATCTCTTCCGAATAACCCGCAACCCCGGCAGGCAGTGGCCTTAGCAGGCCCCTCTGCTTTGCTGACATCTCTTTGAGGCGCTTTTGGAAGCGCGTCTGCTCCCTCTGCCAGGGCTACAGGCCCAAACCATAAATCATGTTTTCCTCCGCACATTTCAGCTACTAGTATCAAGTACAGTTTGGACTATACAGTTTGGAGCGGGACTATGTTACGGGGCTCCAACCGTGTACATCCCTCAGTTACGAAGAGAGGCGAACTCGACTGATGCTGTCAGTGATGAAATGGCTTCTTGGCTGTGTGAGTAATGATTAATTAATAACAGACTTCAAAAATAAGAGAATTTTTGTTACGCGATTTGTCCACCAGTTTTGGGCGGATTTTCATTTTGGAACGAAGTTCCTTATCGCTCTGCGAGAGGGGGCTAAACGGAAAAAAATAAGACCAAAAATTGTAACGACACTTTTTGCTTAAGACCAAAAGTTGTAACGACACTTTTTTGCTATAGTTGTAAGCCGCGCGGCGTGCGCGTGTTTCTCTGTATGTCTCTCTCTCTCTCTCTCATAGACAAGTCAGTTATTTTCGTTTCGTCTTTCTATTTCGCATTGAACAGTGTGGTGTCGCGACGATTATTTTTGTTGAGTGTATACAGGTTTTTTGTACATAATAAATAATAACTTCGTTCCATCCGGGTGTCCCTTGACACCTTTCAAGTTTTTTTTTGTTAAATCGAACAGTGGTTATATTTCTATAATACATCATCTTTTACTGTATACAGTTTAGTATTTATTTTTATAATGTACAAATACAAATTGCTTTATTTAGTATTAAAAGTTTTGCACTGCTTAACAAATTTTTTAAGCATCCTTTTAGGCAAAAAAAGCCTGTAGTAGGATACTTCGCTCTTCAATAACTTAGGTATATTGCTATGTGTACAGAACTGCTAAATAAAACAAAGAAAAATGAAAATAAGACAAAATAATAATAATAACAATAATAACCGGAAAGAGTAAAGCAAAATTAGGATCCTTATCCTTACTTAATAATATTATAAAAGCGAAAGTGAGTTTGTTTGTTTGTTTGTTACCTCTTCACGCTTTAATGGCTAAACCGATTTTGATGAATTTTGGTACAGAGATAGTTGGGAACCAGGAGACGGACATAGGCATTTATTTTTTTAAAGTGGGATATAAGGGAGAACGAGGGAACAAAAGGGAAAACTTAGCGTTGCTATTACAAATCAATAAGGCGCAAGGGGAAAAACTGCAGGTAGCAGGTAGGTACTATGTTATACCGAATTTAACGCGAGCGAAGCCGCGGGCAAAAGCTAGTACTTAATAAAAAGTTGTCAAGTGTCGTGTAGAAGGTTTAGTGTAATTGTTGTTAAGTAACAGAAATACTTTGTATACTTAATAGATCCTGTATAGGTTGATGTTTTCTCGTGTGTACTACGTTTTACTTAATGTTATACTTTTATATTACAGCATCAATGTTTGGCTACGTAGCTCTCCCGTGGATCTTCATACTCTCTGCCCTCGCCTGCATAATCGGGAGAAAGAAGACCTTCATCATCGTCTGTATAAATAACATGGTTATGTTCATCTGCTTCTATTTTAGTATGACCTCTACACATCTTCTATACAGCGAGCTTCTCCAAGGCATCACACACGGTAGCTGTCTAACCATCTCAGTTATTGTCATTTCGGAATACACTTCACCTAAATATCGAGGTTTTTTCCTTACAATGAGATCAGCAACTTTAATATGGGGTATTTGGGTGGCAAATTCTATAGGAACGTTTTTCCATTGGAAATAATATTCCTTTATTTGGTATTGTATGTACTGTTTACCCAATAACAGCAGTATTATTCTGGCCAGAATCACCATATTGGTTGGCAACTAAGGGAATGTATGATAAATGTGCAAATGCTCATCGATGGTTGAAAGGGACTCATGAAATGTCAGAAAGAGAATTAGAGAATTTGATTGAGTCACAAGCATGTCGTAAGGGCCAAGAAAAGAAGAAACGAACGTTTAAAAGTTTTACAAAAATGTTCCGTTTTAAACAATTTTATATGCCGTTCGGACTTTCTATACTACTGGTAGCCCAATACCATTTCTCAGGCAAATTAGCTTGTGTTGTATACTCTATAGAAATCATTAAACGGATTACTAATAATGAATCTACGGCGTACATAGGAATGTTGATATTGGATGGAGTTACAGTATTTAGTATGTATGTGGGTTGTGGTTTAACTAGAATCATGAAACGACGTACTTTGTTACTGATTTCGTCAACTATGGGAATCAGTTTCCTTTTTGTTATGTCAACATATTTGTATTTAATCAAACTCAATGTCATTGAGGAGAACAAGTATTTGTCTTTACTATTTTTTTCATGTTTTTCCTTGTCTATAAGTTTAGGACCTATGATATTGACTGTAACAATTTATGGCGAATTGATTCCTTTAAGTTTTAAGAAATCCTTTGTAATTATTACATCATTAATATTTTTTTTACTAGAAGCTACATTTTTGAAAATATCTCCGTTCATTTTTAAGTCTTTCGAAATGCATGGTACATTTCTGTTCTATGGTATTTCGGCTACAGTTTTAACGATATTCATTTATAAGTATTTGCCAGAAACAAAAGACAAAACACTGCAAGAAATTGAGGAGTATTTTAAAGATGCATCTGAACTTGCGGCTGGGTTAACTAAAAGTGAAAAGAATAAAGAATTAGAAGATTAGCTATAGTCCATCACTTGCCTAACGTTTTCTCAACTTTGTAAAAGTATGGATTCACTATTCAGTCTAACTAACAGGTGAATCTCATTATTTTAATCCAATTAATAACACATTTAACTCAATAATTAAATAGTTATACTTAGTCTTAATTGACTTTTTCTTCTGGATAATTTTACCGTAAAATAACCCATAGAGGCGTTTGGAAATTAGTGTTGTTGCTGTATTTTGATGAGCTCGTGGCAAAATAATAGTAGCCGCTCGGGTCGATCTTTAGGTTAAGCCGCGCTTGCCTAGGTTGGTCTGTGGATGGGTGACCACCCGTTACATACCGAGTTGCCTCTGTGCCTCGAAAAGCACGTTAAGCCGTTGGTCCCGGCTGTCATTTGTAGATCTTTGACAGTCGTTACAGGTAGTCAGTGTTCCGAAAGTCTGACAACCAGTCTTACCAAGGGGTATCGTATTACCCAGTATTAACTGGGTTGTGGAGGTCAGATAGGCAGTCGCTCCATGTAAAATACTGATATTCAGCTGCATCCGGTTAGACTGGAAGCCGACCCCAACATAGTTGGGAAAAGGCTAGGCAGATGATGCTGTATTTTGATGCTTTTCAAGTCGCAATGTGTTCGTTGCCTGTAGCTTTTAGAGAAGTGGCGCTTTAGGAGATTCAACCAATGTCATAGACAGTTACACAAAAAACATGTATCATAAATGTAAACTTATTAGAAGCAGGTATATTACATTAGGCTAAAATAAAAAATATAATTATTAAGTATCTTCTGTTTTATTCAAAACTAGCTGTGCCCGGCAATGCGTTGCAATGCAATTTTTCTACGGTCTACCTACCCTATCGATTTTTCTCGCCGTATAAACCATTCTTGGACTTCAACGAATATTTTTAAAAAAGAAGTGGTAAAATTTGTCCAGGCGTTGTTGAGTTATGCCCTTACCAACACATTTTGCGATTCATTTTTATATTATAGATAATATAGTATCATATTTATTAATTTATAGTAGGATATATTTTATTAATATCAGCATTAGCATCCACTAATTCAGTAACCTGAATCAGTAACAACCATGACAGGGATGAAAAGGCACACAATCTCTTAACAATCGTGTTTATTTTTTTTTGTCAAAGCAAATTAAAAACAAAAGTGGAACAATATAAGTGCCTATCTCAGCACCTAACGTTTGTAATTTTCTCATGCATTCTTATGCATATTTATTTAAATATGAAGTGAACCAATTTGATAAATAAAATGTTTAGACAAAACTGTTACAATTCTACGAACATTTCCAGACGAGTGCCGTTGTCAAACGCTTTATCGGGGTTTGATTTATTCAGACACTTTTTTTGTTCTAATAAATGTTTGTTGTATCTTTTATTTTGGTAACACATTTGGTTTTTTCTTATGGAACGAGGTAAAATTTCTGTCTTTAACAGCGGCTGCGAGGTATCCCTTCAGTGAATTATATAGGTACTAGCTTTTGCCCGCGGCTCCGCTCGCGCTTAATTCGGGGTAACACAGTTCCCATTTCCTGATTTGCAGGTAGGTACACACGACGACAGATCAACCTATACAAAACCAGTTTAAGCGGATATCTTGTCGTACGGGAAATCTACGGTGTACGATTCGTAGTTGAAAGATCAGCATAAACTGGTTTTGTATAGGTTGATCTGTCGTCGTGTGTACCTGCTACTTGTATTGTTTGCCCTAGCGCCTTATTTATTGTAATAGCAAAGCTAAGTTTTCCCTTTTCTTCCTTCTTTCTTCCCTCATTTCTCACTTTTTTAAAAAAATAGTTATGTCCGTCTCCAGGGTCTTAACTATCTCTGTACCAAAATTCATCAAAATCGGTTTAGCCATGTAGGCGTGAAGACGTAACAAACAAGTAAACAAACAAACTCACTTTCGCTTTTATAATATTAGTAAGGATTTTAGAATATTTTACACTTTAACCTTTTAAACCTCAGCAAACAAACGTAAGTAAAGTTTGCTTCATCAATCATAAAAATAAAAATATTTTATTCAAATGTGATATCCGATAAAACTAATAAAAATATGGCTATAAATTATATAATTGTATTGAAACAATTCGCCTCCCGTGCTTAAACTTACGATATGAAGTGAAACGAAATAAATGTAAAAATGATTGTATTTTTTCGCAAATATTTGAAAATTATAATCCTGTTTTCGTCGATAGCTCTTAGTAAGTAGATGTTTAATTATTAATATTGATTTAAGTCGTTAATGTGCTTCGTGCGGGTGAGTGGTGTAGCGGGTCTCACGTCACATAGGCTTCTAAGCCCACCACAATATTCACAAACGACCGCAAGTCCTAAAAGTCAAACCAAAATGGCGATAACCGGAAAAACGCCGAGACAAGCGCGCGATCTCTTGCATCTGGCCCTGGTTTAGCCCATGGTCCGGAACGAGAGGGAATGGGAAGCGGTCACTTCCTTCTAGGAAACACCCATGGTAGCGAAGGAGGTGGCAGTGTGTTTCGAGGGAGAGGTGGAGACGCTCCAGCGTTGGGCGTCGCGAGACGACTCTCAGCAACCGTAGATGCGGGCCTGTGGACGATGGGCATTGGGTAGCTCACCGTCCGTCCTTCTATGTGTGTGTCGACGTCGCGTTAGTGTTCCACGCACGAGTCAAAGAGTTGTCAGCAAAGCAGAGGAGCCTGCCAGGGCAAGCGCCTACCAGGTTTGCGAGTTATTCGAAAGAGATACAGTGGCCCCGCACATAAAGGGCAATAGAAGAAACATGGGTGGGTTTTAGTCACTACAAGTGTGACACCCCCCCCGCTCTGCATGGAGCGAAGTTATTTGATGATGTCCCATCCGCAAAAAAAAGCAAATGCTGGTTTCTTCACGATGTTTCCTTCACCCAAGCAAGTGATAATTATAAAATACGCACATGAATCCTGTACGGTCAAGCAACCGCACATTGTACTTTGGCCTAGTTAGAGAACTGCAAATTTTGTTAATTTATAAAATGTAATACAGTCACGTACTCAAGTACGTCAGTCTTCGGTAGAATATCGAGCTCGCGTAACATTTAACATTTTAAACATTTTTTATAACATTTTTACATTATTTTCTTTTATATTATTTTAGTGCATTTTTCGTATTAAAATACCTTTTTGAACATTAACATTTATTTTATTAACATTCAACATTTACTGTAAGGGTCCTGCCCTCACATTTGGTCCTTCGAATTAAGTGTAAAATCAGTGCCGTGGTATATTTTCACTCGCGGGAACATTTTGAACATTAAACTCGAACATTAATCAGAACATTCAACAGAACATTAAAACACAGTGTGAAGAGTGAAAGTGAGAGTACGCAGAACGAGGTGAAGTATAAGCAGCAGGCAGGTGTAAGCAGCGAATCCGGTGAGCACGTTCCATTTTACCTATTTTTCTGAAATTTTGGATTTGTGTACCGAGAAACAACAATGTCTTCGTACGATGCTTTACTTGATTCTCAATCTGCCAATCTTAACTCTATCAAACGTATAAATGAAAACTTTAAGAAAGATAGCTCAACACGTAAAACCACTCTTGAGTATCACGATGAAAGACTTCAAAAGCTGGAGGAGTATTGGAGTGAATTTAAAAACAACGACATCCAATTAGCCTTATTTGAAGGCAAGAAGTCTGGACCTTACTATGAGAGTCGTGTTTACGAGCGTTTGGAACAATTATACGAGGAGACGAAGATTATGATAAATAAGTCGAAACAAAGATTACTGGCGAAAATCGAAGACGACGGATTTACTTCGTTCACTCAGTCACAACAACAAGAAGAAAGGTCAAGTGCTCAAGAGGTTGTTGAAGAACAACGGGAAAGCGACGAGATCGCGGAGGATGTGAAGAACACGAGATCAAATGAAGAGTTAGTCGTTGATCAACGGACTAGAGATATGATAAATGAGCAGCGGTCTAACATAAAGGCGTTTGAGCGAACAGTACGTAACATGGACATTGAAAATTTGAAAGAAAAGTGGCAACTTGAAGATAAATTGAGGTCAGTTACGCAACGTTGGGAAAAAGTCGATACCACGTATTGGAAGCTGGACAACATATTAGTCAACATGCAAGCATTTGAAAGTGACTATAACAGACTAGAACGGCTGTATGAATTCAGTAAGGAACAAATTAACAAGAAGATTTGGGATAACAAACACCAAGAAAAATCCACGCCTCAAATCGAACTTCCGATTTTCAGTGGCAGCTACGCCCAGTGGACAACATTTAAGGACTTGTTCGTGGAAATTGTGCATCGTAACACTTTCATCTCTAACGCTCAAAAAATGCAACATTTAAAGGCGAAGTTAAAGGGAGAGCCTGAGCGATTAATACAGCACATGAACATTAGTGCTGACAACTACGAAGCCAGTTGGCGGATACTTCAACAGAGGTACGACAATAAGAGACTGTTATTTACTTACCAAGCCAACATGTTACTGAGTCTACCCAGCATACAAACCCCAACGGCATCACTACTGAAAAGAATGCATGACACGACCATTGAGTGCCTCCAGGCTATTCAGAATCTGAAATACGATACTACTAGTTGGGACCCTTTAGTGGTTCACATTTTAATGCAAAAGCTAGACGCAGGCACATGCCAGTCCTTCAAAGAATCCATGGAAAACCCAAGGGAAATGCCATCATTAAACGAGTTCTTGAAATTCATCGAAACCAAGTTCATGTCAATGGAATCGGGTACAAACCCGAACCGCCCTCGGAACGTTAACAGTCAACAGCAAAACACTCAGCCAAAAACAGTACATAATGCAACATACAGCAAGTCTAAGGCGCAACAACAGACCAGTCCAGGTGGATCTAAGAACATGCCGAGAACATTCCATAACAAGCAAACATCTCATCATTCTTTTATAACTTGTCCTAAATGTTACAAGCAACACGGTCTCTATAATTGCAGAGAATTTTTAAGTATGTCACCAGACGAAAGGTTAAAAACCGCTAACAACCTACATGTATGTCTAAATTGCCTGTTTAGTCATAACGGCGAAAAATGCACGTCGGAAAAAAAGTGCAAGCACTGCGATGAGCCGCATAGCAGCATTTTGCATGATGCGATTGGAGTTGCGAAATCGAGAACCAACAGACCTAATGTAGGTCAACAAGTAAGCACGCATTTAGCTCATGATAACTCAAATGAGGTACTTCTAGCCACTGCCCAGGTCAAAGCAATAGCCAACGACGGAACTATGGTCATTCTACGCGCTCTATTGGACCAGGGCTCTCAGGTCAGCCTCATTACAGAAAATGCTGCGCAAAAATTGCAATTAAAACGAGAGCGGATGAGCGCGGTGGTGTCAGGTGTTGGGACTTCAGCCACCACCAACTGTAAAGGGGTTCTCCATCTTAAGTGCCAAGCGATATACAGCAATTTCAACATTAACATTAACGCACTTATTATGAAGAAAATAACAAACAAACTGCCGAGTAAGACAATAAATAAAGATAGCTTCGAACATTTACAACATTTGCAACTTGCTGATCCAGATTTTAACATATCCCAGGATATAGATTTACTATTGGGAGCCGAGGTATATTCTGAAATATTGTTAGAGGGGCTAATAAAAACAAACACGTCATCCGTCATCGCACAACAAACATATTTAGGCTGGATAGTATGTGGTAATTACAAAACATTCAATTGCCATGTAATTGTCAACAACATTCAGGATCTTGCCCAATTCTGGGAACAGGAGTCTCTGCAAGAGGAAAAAGAAGATGTCGACCCAGACAACAAGTGCGAACAGCTGTACAAAGAAACAACAACACGACTTCCTGATGGACGATACCAAGTTCGTCTTCCCCTCAAGGACAATTTTATTGAACAATTAGGAACATCAAAACCACAGGCAATCGCTCAATTTCAGCAACTAGAGCGAAGAATGGTTAAAAACCATGCGTTTGCAAGTAATTATAAAGCCTTTATGGAAGAATATGAAGAAATGGGTCACATGGAAAAAGTCGATAACAACACTGGGAACAAAAACATGGAATATTATCTTCCACATCATGGGGTAGTGCGGCCAGGTGCGATCACAACTAAACTCAGAGTTGTGTTCAATGCATCGGCAAAAACAAGTACAAAACGCAGTCTTAATGATTTAATGGAGGCCGGGCCAAATCTACAAAAAGATATCTTTAGTATTTTGCTGAAATGGAGACAATACAAATATGTCTTAACATCAGACATTGAAAAAATGTACCGATTTATAATGGTGCAGCCTGAACACCAACCTCTTCAGAAAATAGTGTGGAGGGATTGCCCACAGCAACTGCTAAGAGAATATCAACTATGTACAGTAACATATGGTACCAAGGCCGCTCCATTCCTAGCACTCCGAACACTTCAACAACTAGCAAGAGACGAAGGTGACAAGTACCCTGAAGCAAAAAACATCCTACTCAACCAATTTTTTGTTGATGATGCGTTATTCGGAAAGGATACCATAGATAAGGCCCGAGACACAAGAGACCAACTTATACAGTTATTGAAGGAAGGAGGGTTCAATCTCAGAAAATGGTCGAGCAACGAACGTCAACTGCTAGAAGACCTGCCAGAACATATGATTAGTCCCGTCAGTTTAAGCTTTACAGAGGCATCAGCGTCCAAAACGTTAGGCTTGGCATGGGATCCAAAACAAGATGAATTTATATTTTCAACCACACTAAAAAACAAAACCGACACTGAAACCAACAAGAATTCGTCAAAACGGCAAATCTTAAGCGACATTTCAACAATTTTTGATCCATTGGGGTTGCTATCCCCAATAACAATCAAGGCAAAAATCTTATTCCAACAGATCTGGAAGTACAAAATTGAATGGGATGATACTGTTCCAGATGGAATAGAAAAGGAATGGAGAACATTAAAAACGGAATTAACAAACATGCAACCTTTCAAAATAAACCGATGGCTTGGATTAGAAGCAAACAAAAATTGGGAATTACACGCATTTTGTGACGCATCAGAAAAAGCGTTCTCGTGCGTAGTGTACAGCAAGATTACAGAGGGAGAACATCAACAGATTACATTGGTTGCGGCAAAAACAAAGGTCGCTCCAATACAAAAACAACAAACACTTCCCAGACTTGAGTTATGCGGTGCTCAGCTGTTAGCTCAACTGGTTAAGAAAATAAAACATTGCTTTGACAAGCCTAACATTAAAGTAACAGCATGGACGGACTCGATGATCGTGCTTGGCTGGCTGAAGGGAGATGTCTCGCGATGGAAAGCCTACGTCGGACACAGAGTTCAAGAGATCATATCTGTAGTGCCCGCAGAGAATTGGAAACACGTGAGATCTGAACAAAACCCGGCCGACTGCGCGTCACGTGGACTACTACCGTCTCAGTTACACAACTTTCCTCTGTGGTTTAGTGGACCGGAATGGCTTAACAGTGAATTCATTCCTGAAGCACATGACATGATAAAGATGCCTGAAATAGAACTAAAAAAGGTGCATGCAGTTACGTCACAAATTACGGAACACAAAAACATCAACTTTATAACAGAATTACTTAACAAGAACAGTTGTATTATGACTATAATACGCATCGTAGCTTGGGTGTCGCGTTTCATAACAAGGACGTCGCAAAACAATCGGCACGGGGAAGCCGCAGCTATGAATCATCCAAACATTAATGACTCGCACGCGTCAAAACAATGTAATTTAACACTCTTTGATATTCGATGCGCTACTAATATAATAATAAAACATGTACAAAACGAATATTATGAACAAGAAATTAATGAATTAAAGGCTAAAGGAAGAATAAGCAAAAATAGAGGACTCCAAAAACTGTACCCTTACCTGGATGAAAATAACATTTTGCGTGTCGGAGGGAGACTAAAGAATTCAAACTTACCAGAAGAAACAAAACACCCAGCTATCATCCCAAAAAACAGCAAACTGGCGCATCTCTTAATTGCTCGTGCACATTCTACAACACTGCATGGTGGAGCGAGGCTAACTATGGCTACATTGAGACAGAAATACTGGATCACAGGTGGAAATAACACTGTTAAAAAATACCTGCAGGACTGTGTAAAATGTTGTCGCTTCAAACCATCGAAACAATACCAATTGATGGCTGACCTACCCAGGGAGAGAATAACACAATCGCCACCATTCTACCACACAGGAGTGGACTTCACAGGGTTTGTTAACGTTAAATTAAACAAGGGCCGGGGCGTCAGAACGAGTAAGGGTTACGTCGTTGTATTCGTATGCATGACAACAAAGGCGGTGCATTTAGAACTTGCATCAGATTTATCATCTCAAACATTTATACTGGCTCTTAACCGCATGATCGGACGACGAGGATGTCCGAGACATATTTATTCTGATAACGGAACAAACTTTGTTGGAGCCGAAAGGGAGTTAGCAAAACAACTGCATATTTCAAAAACATTTAACAACGACACCTTATCGAAAAAGAGTAACGAGATGGGGATAGAATGGCATTTCAACGCTCCAAGCTGGCCGACTGCGGGAGGACTTTGGGAGGCTGCAGTTAAGTCTATGAAATATCACCTAAAGCGTGTCCTAGGAGAGCAAAAGTTGACATACGAAGAGTTTTTAACACTGCTTACACAAATAGAAGCCTGTATGAACTCTAGACCACTTTGCCCTTTAACTGAGGACGTGGACGATATTGACTACCTCACACCTGCACATTTCTTAATCGGCCGACCTTTAACATTCTTGCCAACAGAAAATATCGAAAATCAAAACATCAACATTCGACATAGGTGGCAGTTATTAGATAAAATGAAACA
The DNA here is from genome assembly GCA_905475445.1 of Ochropleura plecta. Classification (NCBI taxonomy): domain Eukaryota; kingdom Metazoa; phylum Arthropoda; class Insecta; order Lepidoptera; family Noctuidae; genus Ochropleura; species Ochropleura plecta. Next base: position 6,159,304 of record FR997751.1, read on the forward strand.
AGGGTTTTGGAGAAAATGGTCATCAGAATACCTTCAACAACTTCAAGTTCGCAGTAAATGGTTAAACAAAACAAACAATTTATCATTAGGGGATATTGTCTTAATTAAAGAAGATTGCCTTCCTCCTGCGAAATGGGCACTTGGCAGAATACAGGAAGTTCACCCGGGGAGAGACAATCTGGTCAGAGTTGTGACGTTAAAAACTAAAACAGGACTACTAACAAGACCAGTAACAAAATTAGTAAAACTCCCAGTAACAGAATCTCCTATAGAAGTACCTGACACCACCACCTCCAATGATAAAAGCTGCACTGAAAAACAAAAGACCACAACAAATAACACCAACAGGAAACAACGTTTTAAATCAAACAAGATAAGCTCCAGCCTGCTATGCATCCTCGTAACATTGCTAACATTATTTCAACCCACAAAGCAGAGCAGTGACGGCATAAATGTTACACCGTTTGAACCAAATAGAGGAGTGTATTTTGACAAAATCGGCAATTTGCAAACCGTGCACGATGACTGGAAGATTGTAACATATTACAACATGACAACATACTGGCAAGGCATGGAAAATATACATAGAGTTGTGAAACACCTAGGAGAAAGGTGTGAGCAATTTGCATACCAAACATTGTGCAAAACCATCATGACTGAATTCAAACAGGAACTCAACGAACTTGATCATAATAACTACATGCTGGAAACTCATCATGGGCAAACAAGGGGACGCGTTGCCCGAGGTCTCGTCGATGGAGTAGGTTACCTTGCAAACAGCCTATTCGGCGTGCTAGATGAAAGGTTCGCAACACAATATAAAAAGGACATAGAAACATTACATAATAACAGAGATCATTTATTAAATCTGATTAAAGGTCAAACCTCAATCATTGAAGCACACAATAACATTTTAAAGAGAAACGAAGAGGCGATGAACACTCAGTTCAATCTATTAGAGCAACACCTTAACGCTACAGAGAACTATCTGAAGAAATTGGACGAAGCTGTTCAACAAGATGAAGCGTTGAATTACTTTAACATCATGGCTTTAACAAGTTCAACCATTCTGTCCAAACTCCGTCACATACAACAGATGCTCTTAGACACAGCTATTAACATACACCATGGTCATGTAGACACCAGACTTTTACCGCAGAACCAACTCTTTCAAGAGCTTAACATTATCTCTGGACAATTGCCACAACAATTATCGCTACCCGTTGACAACATTCAAAACCAATTAGCTGATATTTACAAACTACTAGAAGTAAAATCTAGACTGTTTGATAATTATTTCATCATCGAAATAACATTACCACTAACGGGTGACACTCCATTCACTATATATAAAACAGTTCCCATTCCGATGATCAAAAATAACAACCAGTCAATTACAATGAAAACAAGCTCAGAATATGTTGCAGTAAATGTGAGAAAAGAGACATACATGCAGCTAACAGACAGTGACCTGGAAAATTGTATTAAAATAGAACCAAGGACATATGTATGCTCACTAAACAAACCAACACGCAACATGCGAAATCATCAAATTCCATGCGAAATCGGAGCAATAACAAATATTACATTATCAAAATGTATCTACACATCCGAGTCATGCAACAACAAATGGACGCCATTACAAAAACCGAATACCTGGCTCTATGTCTGCTGCACGGATTGTCAACTGCAAATCATCTGTGAAGGTCGTATGACTACGAAGGCAATACGGTCAACGGGAATTTTAGAAGCCAAAGAAGGATGCATAATTAGAAACAACGAAGAAACATATTATACACAACTTTACTACACAAACAAAATTTACGTCAACCCGGAAATACCGCTGATAGACCTAGATGACATCAACAATTTAACATCGGTACAACCGCTTGACTTATCAACAACCCAACATAATACGCATTTTGTGAAAAACGATTATGAAAAACTTCATAATTCGTTGAAAGAATTGGAAGAAGAGACAAAACAGACTGAAATGTCGCAACACGATGTCCATCAATACATCGTTTCATACTCTACGATGGGACTTCTGATCCTGTCAATATTCGTCGCGGGAGGAGCCTACGTGTACTGTAAACGCTGCGGCAAGCTCGCCGTCAGTGACGGCGCCGGCGCGCCAACCAGATCAGCGCCACAGAAGCCACCAAGAGCTACGGCATCTACCTACGCGACGCCTCATGATTTTAACATTTAACTTTATTTACATTAATCATTTTATTTACATTTCTTTTTATTCCATGAATTTATTTACATTGATGTTATATTCTTTCTTAATTTTTACTCTTTTTGCCCCGCCAAGATGTACGGTCAAGCAACCGCACATTGTACTTTGGCCTAGTTAGAGAACTGCAAATTTTGTTAATTTATAAAATGTAATACAGTCACGTACTCAAGTACGTCAGTCTTCGGTAGAATATCGAGCTCGCGTAACATTTAACATTTTAAACATTTTTTATAACATTTTTACATCATTTTCTTTTATATTATTTTAGTGCATTTTTTCGTATTAAAATACCTTTTTGAACATTAACATTTATTTTATTAACATTCAACATTTACTGTAAGGGTCCTGCCCTTACACCGAAAAATCAGAGATGCATATAGGCAGTCTGATGGTCTCCCAAGGCTGTCCCTTCTGCTAGCATAGCATAGCATAGCAGACGATGATGATATACCTGGAAACCATGCACGAGACGGCACGAGGTTTCCTCTGGCCATCTCTCTAATATTTTTGTTACAGTTACAGCACACAATGGGAACCCACCGCCAAGGAGTGTGAACGTAGCATTAGAAACCTCGTTTCTTTTTGACCCTAAAGATTTACACCAAAACAAATATGTCGTCAGCAACTTTCGCGAATTTCTGGACAAACTGCTCACGGTATGTTGTTACATTACTTCTCCATTTCTCCAGCTTAAGCCTACGTTTTCGCCGGAGATGATGGGTAAATAGGGATGTGTGTGAGACTAACCAATATACAGTAGGTACTTAAATTGCGGTAACGTTCCAGATTAAATAATAAATAAAATTTTCTCAAAAATACTTAGTACTTGTTTACAGAAGATAATTTGGCAATATTGATGATCCTTACTAATATTATAAAAGCGAAAGTGAGTTTGTTTGTTACGTCTTCATGCCTAAATGTCTAAACCGACTGTGATGAATTTTGGTACAGAGATAGTTGAGACCCTGGAGACGGACATAGACTATTTTTTTAAAGTGGGAAATTATGGAGAAAGAGGGAAGAAAAGAGGGAAAAAATATTGTAAAAATGTATCTGTATTTTACACTATGTTGACATCCTTACTAATATTATAAAAGCGAATGTGAGTTTGTTTGTAACGTCTTCTTCTTTCTTCAATTTTTTTTAGGGTGTGAAATGTGGGGGGAAGGGGAAAACTTAGTATTGCTATTACAATAAATTAGACGCAAGGGCAAAAACTACTGGTAGCAGGTACCTGTAAATCAGGAAAAGAGAACTGTGTTACCCCGAATTTAACGCGAGCGAAGCCGCGGCAAAAGCTAGTTACTAATAAAAATGGATCAAGTCACTTCAACCGAACTAGGCAATGTCTGTCGATATGTATTTCGGTTTTCAGTACCTTTTCCCTCGATTTTTAACTATAAAGCAAGTAGTGTTATATTTTGTACTACAAATTATTTTTATGAATGAATTGTAACTACCTAAAGTTACACTTAAATGTTGTCTGGCCAATATAACAAGAACAAAATATAACAAGTATGTGAAGTGTTTATGAGTTTGTCATTCCGTCCTCGCCGACGACGCCTGTCGCGACGTCCCGGTAACTGCCCCACCCGTCCCTTGCTAGAGCCAGCCCTCGCTGCTGTGCCAGTAAATTCAAATCAGTCCCCAATTAATATCACTCAGATCCAGCCTGTCCCTTTGCTGTCCTCCCCCAGCGACGCCCTAAGCCGAGGCTCGTACCCCACAGAGGGTGCCCTTAGCGTGTAGTCGCTTAGTTTGTAAGTTTTTTGCCCTGGCTGCAGGGAATCGCCCGGTTAAGCAGACGACAACCTCCTAGGTTGAACTACGAGATGCCATTTAAAAAAAAAAAAGTTTATGAGTTTGTGTGGTTTGGTATGTGTTTTATGTTAAGTTTGAGTCATTAATGTTTGTTTTTAGGTGTAGAGTAGGCGTTGTAAGTGCATAGGGCGTGTTTGTAATGTTATTTTAATAAATAAGAACTTAATATTTTTATTGAAAAGGAACGGTTCATATAACAATATCTCCCGCATCATGATACAGTGAAAAAAGTATAGTTAAACTACTTTTTCATAGTTTGTGCTAAGTTATCTATGTGATTGGTTATTTCCATCCCCCCCATGGCATCCCGTTACATCGCCTGTGGAAACGCAACGTTACACCATAGTTATTGCCTTGTTAGTTTCTAGTGGCCGCGAGCACTGCCTGCCTGCCTGCACTGCACACTGGTCAAAATAAATCAGGTTCGAGTTCCATGTAGGGCGAAGATTGATAGTATTATTTCTGAAATCTGTAGGAAAAGCTGATGACTAAATAATAGCAGCCGCTCAGGTTAATCTTAAGGTTACCCAAGCTTGCCTAAGTTGGGCTGTGGATGGGTGACCGCCCGTTACATACAGAGTTTCCTCCGTGTCTCGGGAAGCACGTTAAGTTGTTAGTACCTACCAGCTGAATGCAGGTTGACAACTTTAAACAACTTATGAATTTCTAAAAGGCATAGAACAAAAGTTTATTAATGTCATGGTCTGAGACACCATACGATAAGCCTTGTGAACATTATGTTATAGATAAATAATTATTCTAATGTATTTGAAGGTACTAGACCCCCAGAAACCACGTCGGCGTTTCCGAGCACAAAATAAGAGAAGAGATACCAAACTGAAACTAGGAGAGAGGACAGATTCGAAAGAGAGACAAGATATGAAAGAAAAAACAATTTCAAAAGAGACATCAGAAACTAGTACAGGAACATCTATAAATCATGTAATTGATTTTGTAAGGAACGTTGGGAAAACTTTCGTGAATTTAACAGGAAACAAAATTGCCGAAGCAGTCAATAATATCAATGTTCAAGTAATTACTGAGCCGAGCCAAGCTAAATTCAGAGGATCTACAGCTATACTAGAAGAGGTACCTATGCTCTTTAATAAACCAAGGTGCCGTCCAGCTCCCAGTCCGTCTGTTAAGTGACGATAGGCCGCGTGGACGGCACTTTCGTATTCCACGCCCGCTTCAAAGAGACGTCAGCAATCAGAGGGACCTGCCAGGGCCACTGCTTGCCGGGTTGCGGGTTGTTCGAAAAAGATACCGCGGCCTCGGAAAGGATAAGATGGAACGTGGATGGGTTTTCGTCTGGCACGACCCCTCCGGTCCGCCCAGAGCGGGAGAAGTAGTATTTGATGACTTCTCATTAGAAAAAAAGGTGTCATCTTATCTAGCTTTGCCCGCGGCTTCGGTCGCGTTAAATTCAGGGTAACACAGTTCCACTTTCATGATTTGCAGGTACCTGCTACCTGCAGTTTTTGCCCTTGCGCCTTATTGATTTGTAATAGCAAAGCTAAGTTTTCCCTTTTCTTCCCTCTTTATCCCACTTTTAAAAAAAAGTAATAAGCCTATGTCCGTCTCCTGGGTCCCAACTATCTCTGTACCAAAATTCATCAAAATCGGTTAAGCCATTAAGGCGTGAAGAGGTAACAAACAAACTCACTTTCGCTTTTATAATACTTATTATATTATTAAGTAGGGATACATAATTGGTGTTTGCTAGATGACATGTGACAATTTAAATGAATATTTTTTTAAATGTACCTTGTGATAATTGCAATTGTATAAAATCTGGTTCCTCTATCCTGACAGACAGTTGTGTTGCTGGGGAGTTTGTTCCGCCACTTCTTCTTCCCAGATAAAACACTAGGAAGTGGCGAAGGGCAGGGCGTTTTTGTGGGACTGCCTCTTGTAATGTGACGTCCAAAAAGTGCTGATTATCAGCCTAATTTGAATAAATGACTTTTGATTTTCATTTTGACCAGCCTGCAGTGCTTAATGCAAGTGGGAATTTGGGGTCAGGGACGCTCAGAATGGGGACTCTGTGCGTTCACCGAGTGACCTCAGAGATGACTGGCAGCAATGTGGTCGCGTACTGCCATGCACATTTACACAGCAAGGCTCAGGGGAGACCTTTATAAACCCCCAGGGATGTGCATTAACAGGCGTTGTACAGACGGGGCTCCGGACAGGTCTCTTAAGAGAAACGGTGCCTCGTCTTGATTGCGGATTGTCACCACCGGGGTGGTTTTAGTGCGCTAACAGTCCGACACTCCCCGGCCCCCATAGACCGTCACCTTTCGAAGGTTTTTCCCCGCCAAAAAAAAACTAACACCGCTGCTTCCCCTTCCGAGGTTACATTGGTGATGTTATGGTATGTCGAATTCTATAAGACTACTAGCTTCCGCCCGCGACTTCGTCCGCGTGGCATAGTTACTTTGGGCTAATATTAACTTTAAACCGCGTGATGATCGAAAAAAATATCTTTCTCTCCCTATTTCTCCCCCTTTTCTCACTTTTATTTAGCTTATGTCCGTCTCCAGGGTCCCAACTATCTCTGTGCCAAAATTCATCAAAATTGGTTTGACAATTCAGGCATGAAGGCTGGCTTTTACAATATTAATTAGTAAGGATATTAATCAGTTTCAGGCAAAACAAGACGAAGTCGGTAAGCAAGATATCAAAGAAATAATCACAGATTCAATAAATAACTGGATGAAACGTTACCCAGAGGAAATGCGGACGATCATGAATACTACAGTGAACGTCACAAACCCATTGTTAAAAACATTTGCAAGAAGAATTAACAACTATTACGACGATGAAGATATGAAGAAATTACAGAAACTAATAAAGAAATTCAAGAGACAGATCGAGAACCAAAAGGACACCACCAAAGTCGTTGAAGAATTATTACAAAACGCAATTTTTCAAAAATACAGTAACTTAAACGACAGCACAAAATACGCAATAATGGAAGATTTGAAGATGTTTTCAGATTTTCTGATAGCTAATAACGTTTTCAAAGGTCTTCGCGAGCATTTAACTGCTTTAAATAGAAGATCTATGCCGAATCATAATGTAGAAACAGGTGAAATTCGTAATATTGATGACATGACTTATACCAACTTGAGGAGATCCATAGACAATTCACTGAGAGTGAACAGAGCGAAAAATGAAATTAAAAGAAAGAAGAAAAGTGAAACAAATGAAATAGACGTTGACAGTTCGGAATTTCTTGCAAGGTCTGCTCTTAAACCATAAATTGTTTTTACAGAGACTTTTATTTTTATCTGCATTCTATTCCACGAATCTTATTTTACCCTTACCCCAAAAAGAAAAAAAATACAACCCTTATTGGATCACTTGGTTGTCCGTCAAGACTTTTTATCACGGGTACGCGTGGAGATATCGAGTTGAAATTAAAACCATATACTCAAGTTTGTGGTCTCTTTGTTCTGTAAAAAAAAATCCTCTAAGTCTATGCAATCAAAAGATATAGCTGTTTTTGTTGAGTCTGAATCGCTCTTCACCGGTTTTTTTAAGTCCATTACTGTTATCAAATACAGTCAAATTATTTGATAGAAAACAAACAGTTCATAAATAAACAATATTTGAGTTGAAAACGACCATCGTTTTCTAAGAAAAAATCAAATAAATCTGACGAGTCTTTATAGCATCAGGTATGACTCATAGTTTTGGCTACAACTGCACGGCCCGGATAGCTCAGTCGGTAGAGCATTGGACTTTTAATCCAAGGGTCCAGGGTTCAAATCCCTGTTCGGGCGTTAATTTTAGTTATTACTTTGCTCGTAAAACTGCTGGAACGCGTGTCACTCTCTCTGGCTTGGCCACCATCAGGGATTTTAATTTTGATAACACAAAAAATAGTCGTTAAATAGTCGAAATTAGTCGCCAAATATCAGAAATAGTCGTTCACTGGTTCAAAAGTTATAAGGGTTTATAGGTGGCCGAGCCAGAGAGAGTCTCCCCAGCTTGGCCACATGTATATCTCGAAAACTAGGGCACCTAGTGAAGATCTGTTTTTACAAAAAAATTGTCGCTAAATAGTCGAAATTAGTCGCCAAATATCAGAAATAGTCGTTCACTAGTTCAAAAGTTATAAGGGTTTATAGGTGGCCGAGCCAGAGAGAGTCGGCAGCTTGGCCACACGTATATCTCGAAAACTAGGGCACCTAGTGAAGATCTGTTTTTACAAAAAAAATAGTCGCTAAATAGTCGAAACCAATTGCCAAGTCACAGAATTAGTCGGGTCTTAGATTAGAAGTTATAATAAGTTCAATTTTTAAAGTATAGTCCAAGAGCTAGACAGAAAAGTCTACGAAAACATTCCAAGAAAAAGATATTTCTATTAATATGTGTAAAATACTTCTAATTTTATTGATCTAAAGTCCTTACAAATGTCAGAGAAAGACAAATTTTAAATTAAATATATGTTTCTATGTTTTAAATGACTAGATTAGTGTGGCATAAACTTCTTTGAAAACATTAAACCTTGCTCTTGGTCTATTAAGTGTCAAGATGTACAGTCGCGTGCAACTGTTTTAACAAATTATAACGTTAGACGATTTACGTTAGAATAATAAAACTTCTTCTGTTGTCGAAATAAGAATATAATGATTTACCTAATACATCAAAATTATTGTACCCTCTAGTAAAATTTATGAATAAGTAATTGAATATACAATAATAATAATCTTAAATAAAAATTTTGTTCGATAAAAATTAGCGTATAAGTATATTTTTAGATTTTAAATCAATTAATTATGTAATTAATCATACATAGAAAAGTGTGCATTTAGTATTTTTAAATTTAAAAGCGCGTCATCATTTGGGAGATTGAAATGCTTCCATTTTAGCGCGGTTTGGGGTGTGTCAGCGTACGCGACTTCGAATGCGTGAATGAAGATAAATATTACTTACCAATCATTATTTTGGAGTTTGTATAGCTTTTCCTCGGTGGGTTCACATTATAGAATAACTATATTTATATGTTTTAAAAGAAACATTTTTCCATATGACATCATAGATACCTACTGTCTAGAAACTACTTAAGTATTTTGTACTTGGTTGTACCAATGTATGGAGAAATTATATTCTTTAATAACTTTTTAATTACACACCGACTAATTCTGTGACTTGGCAATTGATTTCGACTATTTCGCGAATATTTTTTTGTAAAAACAGATCTTCACTAGGTGCCCTAGTTTTCGAGATATACATGTGGCCAAGCTGGGGAGACTCTCTCTGGCTCGGCCACCTATAAACCCTTATAACTTTTGAACTAGTGAACGACCATTTCTGATATTTGGTGACTAATTTCGTCTATTTAGCGACTATTTTTTTGTAAAAACAGATCTTCACTAGGTGCCGTAGTTTTTGGGATATACATGTGGCCAAGCTGGGGAGACTCTCTCTGGCTCGGCCACCTATAAACCCTTATAACTTTTGAACCAGTGAACGACTATTTCTGATATTTGGCGACTAATTTCGACTATTTAACGACTATTTTTTAGTGTTATCAAAATTAAAATCCCTGATGGTGGCCAAGCCAGAGAGAGTGACACCTGGAACGCTAGTAGAAATGTGGTTCCATGATTTGTAAGAAAAGAAAATCACTGTTCGCATTTTGACAGCGGTTAGACTACTCTGGACTCGGTGTTGACTTTTTTTAACATAGAAGTATTTAGCTCATAACATCAATCAATTTGCCTGGACTTTTTTCTGTCAGGGTCAGCGCCGCAGCTGAATACTAGAATCCTTACTAATATTATAAAAGCGAAAGTCAGTTTGTTTGTTTGTTACGTCTTCACGCCTAAATGGCCAAACTGCCATAATAGCTCTATTTAATAATAGTTTTAGTTGTGCCACGCAGTTAATAAATAAATAAAAAATAAAAATAAAATAAAAAACCTTATATTTCTTGCAATCTTAAATACAACAATGACATATCTTAACTTAGTGTTAGTACTTATTAAATAAATCTAGTTGTGTGTTAGTATATCCTTATATTAGATTTATCTTAGTGTCTATACTATTTAACTATTTATTAAAATTATCTTAATCTATAGTTTATTAAATTATTCTGCAAGAACCCCTCTACAGGTGAAGGTCTCCTCCAAAGATGTCCATTCTTCTCTAGACTGGGCTGTTTGCATCCAGTTTATTCCGGCAACTTTTTTAAGTTCGTCATCCCATCTAGCATAGGGTCTCCCCTTTTTGCGTTTTCCTTGGGGGCCCAACCATGCCGTAACCTTTTTCGTCCACCGTTGGTCTTGTAGACGTGCAACATGTCCGGCCCATTTCCATTTAAATTTTAAAGCTTGTTCCAGCCCGTCCAGTGATTTAGTGTATTTTCTAATTTTTGTGTGTCTTATCTTTTGAATTTTCTTTATATTTAGCATGCTGCGTTCTATACCTCTTTGGCATTTTATTAACTTATTCTTAATTTTATTGTTAAATTTCCAAGTTTGGCATGCATATATTAAGCATGGCAGAAGGCAAGTGTTCAGAAGTTTCGTTTTAATATTGACAGGCATTGTGCTTTTAAAAATTTCTTTTAAGCTCCAGTATTTATTCCAAGTGAGCTGGATTCTGCGTTCCACCTCTAGGTCATTAGAAGTACGGTCAAAACCAACCTGCTTCCCCAGGTAAATATATTTGTCCGTATATCTTAGAGGTACGCCATCTACTGTTATTGGCTTTTTGGTGCTATTCGTCATTAACATAGTTTTGGACAGATTCATTTCTAGACCGACTCTCTTACTTAGTTCGTCTAGTGATTCAATCATGGACTGTAATTGAGAACTTGACTCTGATAGTAGTACTAGGTCGTCTGCGAATCGTAAGTGGCTTAGGTGTTCGTTATTGATTCTTATACCATATGTTCTCCAGTCGAGTTGAGAGATGATTGATTCCAGTACAGCTATGAAGAGCTTTGGAGAAAGTGGGTCTCCCTGCCTTACCCCTCTTTTAACGGGAAACCATGAGCCAGCTGTCTCTAATCTTACTTTGCTCTTACTGTCGTTATAAATACTTTTAATAACTTCTATGTATTTTACTTCCACCTTCTGGGTTGTTAGGGAGTTCCAAATGCTGTTATGTGATACGGTGTCGAAAGCTTTCTGGTAATCGATGTAGACAACGTATAGTGGTTTCCTCATTTCTTGGTATTTCTCTAAGATGAGCTCTAGGGTGTGTATATGGTCGATTGTAGAATAACCTTTTCTGAAGCCCGCTTGTTCTACAGGTTGACTTGCTTCTAGTGTCGCGCTTATTCTCTGGTTGAATTATTGAGGAGAAGAGCTTGTAAATACATGGCATTAAGCTTATTGGTCTATAATTTCCAATTTCATTTGGATCACCTTTTTTATAAATTAAAATTATATCTGATTGTGACCATTGTGTGGGTGTCTGTCCCGTTTCTAAAATACTATTAAACAAATTCGTCAGAGGTCCAGCTAGCGTTTCGGATCCTATTACTAGTGACTCATTCGTGATATTATCTGAGCCGGGGCTTTTGTCTGCTTTTAGTCTTAATAGTGCTCTTGAGACTTCGTTCACATCAATCTGAGTTATGTCATTCATACTGCTTGCCTTTGAAGTACTTTGGTTATTGACGCTGTAGTTTGTGACGGCCCTGTCGCTGTAGAGGTTCCTATAAAAGTCAGTTGCTATGGAGATTATCTCTTTGCGGTTGTGTGATCTTATACCGTTACTGGTTAGTCCATCTATCCATGTTTTATTTCTTCTTAGCTCTTTATATGCTTTTTTTGCACTTCCTGTTTGGTTTAGATGTTTGTTGATAGTGTAAGATCTGTGGTTGGCATAATCGATCTTTATGTATTTGCTTGTTATTTTATAAAGGGCTGAGAGTTCGTTTTTTAGTGCACGGGGTTTGTTTTTTTCTTTTTGGAGCTCTTGTCTCCTTTTCAGCAGTCTTAAGGTACGTTCTGACAAAACATTTGTTCTTTTACAGGTATTTCCTTTAGCGCTTCGAGCAATCTGTAGGCTTTTGGTGATGATTGCGGTAAGGTTGTTATAGTACTTCTGTATAGGTAGGTTTTCTTGGCAGTTTAGTAAACCTTGAGATTGGTATGAGGTAAGACATTCCTTGTATTTCACTATTTCTTCTTCGTTTTTTAATGATGCGCTTTGATCTTTATACTGACTTCTGCTCTTTTTGGACTGTTTTAGCGTTATTGTTGCTCTTACTGGTCTGTGGTCGGAAGGGTAATTAATGTTAAGTACTTCCATATTTTGAATAATATGTGGTTTATTTATTAATATGAAGTCGATTTCGTTTTTGTGTTTCCCGTCTGGTGATCTCCATGTCCATTTGTTTTTTGTTTTTTTCCTGAAGAAGGTATTTAAAATTGCGAGTTTGTTTTCTACGGCAAAATTTATTAGTCTTTGACCTCTTTCATTTCTTGTTCCGTACCCATATGATTTCATAATGAGGTGTTCTTCTTGTCTGGGCTCTCCTATTTTGGCATTTAGGTCACCCATTATTATGTATAACTTGTGAGCTGCTTTTACTGCCTTGTTTATTGTTGTGTAGAAGCTTTCAATTTCTTCTTCGCTTGCTTTTTCTGTGGGTGCATAAACTTGTATGATTGACATATGTACGTCTTCAAATCTGACATTCAGCAGTGCCACTCTTTCCGTAAATCCGATATAACTTTCAATATTATTTTTACGACTTATATTTACCAAGAAGCCTATACCATACATTCCAGGCGTGCTTCCTGTGTGGAAGAGAATGTAGTTTTTATATTCTTCGATTTTATTTCCTGTGCGTCTTATCTCACACAAGCCTATTATGTCGTATTTTATTTCTTTTATTGCTTCATGCAGTTCGAGTAGGCGTTCATAAGATGAGAGTGAACGTACATTGTATGTGATTATGTATAGCTTATTTGTAGTAGTTTGTAGTTTCTTTGGAGGGTTTTGGTCGTGATCTTCCACGGTGACCAGCCGGATTGGAAGATGTGTTTCATTTTTTAACGATGAACTTCGTGTGTTTTGAGAGGGGAGTGTTGATTGCTAGATGTTGTTGTTTATGGTGCTCTTATTTATCGGCGTGTTGCTTGGATTTTTAGTATTAAAAAAGTTCAGTATGCCCGGTTTTACCGGTCCCTCAGATAGACTAGACGACCTTTGTAAATGAGTCTTCGTTTTATTCTTCTTATTGGCCGGAGTTTTGTTTTTGTGACTGGGATTATTTTCTGGAGAATTTGAGAGCATTCGTTTATTGTTGCTTGATAAATTTGAGTTTTTGTTCAGAATTCTTAGTTTGTCGTATTTAATAATTACTGAGTTTCCTTTCTCTTTTTCTATCTTTACTTGTTCCTGTAACTCTTTTCTTTTCTTCAGAACATAATCTGGATAATCCTCTGTTATATAGTATGCAGTGTCCCTTAATACTTTTTTCTGTTTGAAAATATCTATTTTTATACCAAGTGTTAGAACTGTGATGATTATTGGTCTAGGTTTTTCTCCTTTCTTTCCAATTCTTTTGGCTTCCTGTATGTCCCTGCGATCCAATTTTACAGTAAAATACTCATTTATAAAACTGAGCAGGTTATTTTCCAAGTTGGAATATGATGTTTCCGTTTCTTCTAGACCAAAAAGAACAATATTCCTCTGCCTTGCCTGTTTTTCTAGGAAATATAGTCTTTTCTCTTGGTTTTGTAGTGTGTCCTTGAGGTTTTCGTAATTTTCTTCCCAAGTTTTGAACTTTTCATCCAGTATGTTATAAACATTTTGTGTTACTCGCTCTGCCACTTGTTCTCCGCTTCTTTGAATCATCACTTTTTGTTCATCTAATTCACTTTGGATTTTACGAAGAGCGTTAAGGACTTCTTCCATGTTTACTTCTTGTTAATTTAAATGTTGGGTTGAAATTTTGAGCGTAGTGTTTGTTTGGCTACTAGTAGTGACCTCTCGTGGATAGCGCGTGTACTAGAACGCGTTGGTAAACTTGATCGATCGGTGAGTAAGGTGCGGTGTTGTTATCCTTAGTCCTTGCAATTTGCAAAAGATGGCGCTGGGAACGTATATCAGCTGTCGTTCGTTTTTTTAGCAAACTCATGTAGCAGATAGGTTACTTTATTTTATTTGCATCATAATACAACACCACAATATGTATGATAGTCCATATTTTAACGGCTTCAGTCTTTTCACTTCACAGTAATTATAGAATCAGAATTGGCACGGGATGACGTTCATTACCAGTTCACTTTTTCAAATAATTTTTCACTGTTTTGTATTTTTCACTTGATATTGAACAAAGTCCACAATGTATCTTGTAAGTCTATGCGTCTTTTGTCACTTTTGATCGTTTTACTACGTAAAAACCACTTATTTATAATTTTTAAAACGTAAAAGTACAGGGAACGATGTAAACAGTGGCACAGTGGCGCCGCCTCTCCAATCAGTTAATAGGACAAAAATAAAACGAAAAAATCATGCATGTTCTCTGTCGCAGATATACGACACGAGTGGTAGGGACACGGAAATATGTGTCGCATTAAGCGACACAAGCGGTTAAGAGGTTAAATGAGATTTTCATGAAATATTCATTAAATGACTTTTTCATAAAATATTAATTACATGACTTTTTCATGAAATATAAATTAAATGACTTTTTCATGATATGGTCATTAAATGGGATTAAATTGTGTATAATACATACGACTTTCAGTCGCAAAAATGCAGAAAAAAAACGAAAAGCACTTTTGATTTCTTTGGTATATTTTAGCCATACAAAGCAAGCAGGTAAAAATCTATAAAAGAAACACGTCTGTAGTAGTTTTCAATACGATTATATTTAATAATAATATTGCACAATACAAAAAGTAGTTTTTTACATTATACATTAACCTACAATTAAATAAAATCTTTTTTAGTTTAAGAATTATAATCTCATTTAAGCTTTTGGAATAAACCAAATATTTATATATACAAAATAGTCTGATGTCATAGAAATATATTCAAAATTTAAACGTGATCAGTAGATACCACTGGCGCCATCAAGACGAATGTAACAACGTATAATTTATCCGCATCGGTTCATCAGTTTAGGAGTTTCGAGAGAACAAAGAAACGGTCATACATACAGATCAAACACATAAGCTTATTGGGCAACGTCGCAATCGGGGAAAAGTATTCTTTCTCCTGTCCTTGTCCCATTGTATTTGGGGTCGGCGCAACAAGTCTTCTTCTTCCATTCTCCGCTATCAGACGTCACGGCATCATTTACTCCTTTCTCCTTCATATCATTCCTTACACAATCCACCCATTATTTCTTTAGCCTCTCTCTCCCTTTCACATACTGAAGACCTTTTCCGCGGCGTAATGTAACATGTTCACTGGTCTGTACTGCTCAATCGGCTGGACTTGCTCCAACATGGGCACATCAGGGAGTTTTTCTTCTTTTTTCTTATACATTGAATGGCGTTTCGATTTTATATTCAGATGTACCTGAAAGGGAGACAAAAATACTTTAAATTAAACGTTTTTATGACATACATACAAGACCGTGATTAGACCTGTTGTACTGTATCTGTCAGAATGCTGGGCTGTAAAAAAAGTGGATGAAAAACGATTGCATGTAGCGGAGATGAGAATGTTGATGAATGTGTGGAGTGACAAGAATGGATAAAGTAAGGAATGAGTATATCAGAGGAAGTTTGAAAGTTGCTCCTGTTACAAAGAATTGAAAGGGAGTCGTTTGTCTTGGTATGGACATGTAATAAGGAGGGATGAAGCACATGTGACTAAAACAGTGATGGATCTGAATGTTGAAGGACGGAGAGCGAGAGGAAGACCAAAGATAAGATGGATGGATTGTGTAAGGGATGATATGAAGGAGAAAGGAGTAAATGATGCCATGACGTCTGATAGGGGAGAATGGAAGAAGAAAACGTGTTGC
Organism: Ochropleura plecta; assembly: GCA_905475445.1. Classification (NCBI taxonomy): domain Eukaryota; kingdom Metazoa; phylum Arthropoda; class Insecta; order Lepidoptera; family Noctuidae; genus Ochropleura; species Ochropleura plecta. The sequence continues at coordinate 6,175,326 of FR997751.1, forward strand.
GCCGACCACAAATAGAATGGGACAAGGGCGGGAAGAAAGAAGTTTTTGTTACATACAAGGTTATTGACTGCCCCGTTGATGTAGTTGTTGATAGCATGACTGCCTATCATGAGGTTACGCCGATCCAAGCGGGTGAAACCGCGTGGTGCAACTAGTCACACTAATATTATAAATGCGACAATTTGTATGTCGGTGCATGTTGCTCCTTCAAGTTTAACAGTTTAAAAGATTTTGTATGTAGATAGCTTATGCCCTGTTTTTTTAATGGCATCTCTTAGTTCGACATAGGAGATTGTCGTCTGCTTAACCGGGCAATTCTGTGGATGCCTTGAATTTAAGGCCTCCAGCCAGGGCGAAAAACTTACAAACTAAGCGACTACACGCTCACGGCCACCCCCTGTGGGGTACGAGCCTCGGCTTAGGGCGTCGCTGAGGGAGGACAGCAAAGACAGGCTGGATCTGAGTGATATTATTTAGGGACAGGTTTGAACTTACTGGCTCAGTATCGCGGGCTAGCTCTAGGGTAAAACATAGGCTATTTTTACCGGAAAACCTGAGACTGGAGATGCCTGTGCATCCTACTAGCTTCTACGATAAATCCTTTACAGTTTAAGGTCAAAAAGCACTACCGCTCTCCTTAAGCAACAAACCTACTAATATTATAATCCTACTAATATTATAATCCTACTAATATCATAATCCTACTAATATTATAATCCTACTAATATCATAATCCTACTAATATTATAATCCTACTAATATTATAATCCTACTAATATCATAATCCTACTAATATTATAATCCTACTAATATTATAATCCTACTAATATCATAATCCTACTAATATTATAATCCTACTAATATTATAATCCTACTAATATCATAATCCTACTAATATTATAATCCTACTAATATTATAATCCTACTAATATTATAATCCTACTAATATTATAATCCTACTAATATCATAATCCTACTAATATTATAATCCTACTAATATTATAATCCTACTAATATTATAATCCTACTAATATTATAATCCTACTAATATTATAATCCTACTAATATTATAATCCTACTAATATTATAATCCTACTAATATCATAATCCTACTAATATTATAAATAAATAATAATAAATAAATATCTTGGGACAACTCACACACGGCTATCTGATCCCAAGCTAAGCAGAGCTTGTGTTATGGTAACCAGAGAACTGATATACATACATATATAATTTATAAATACATACATATTATAGATAAATCACACCCAGACACAGAACAAACAATCATGCTCATCACACAAAGTATGTCCTGGATGGGAATCGAACCCACGACCTCCGGCTCAGCAGTCAGGGCCACTAACCACTAGACCAACAGGCCCGTCAAATATAATCAAATTATAATCCTACTAATATCATAATCCTACTAATATCATAATCCTACTAATATTATAATCCTACTAATATTATAATCCTACTAATATTATAAATGCGAATGTTTGTGAGGATGTATGGATGTATGTTACTCTTTCACGTCAAAACAGCTGAACGGATCTTGATGAAAGGACATGGCTAAATGACTGCCCCCAGCATGTATAGGAATCTTACATTAACTCGTAATATTTAAAAAATCATTCATGAATTATCTAGTGTTTAATAATTTCCTAGAACTTTCGTGAATGTTAAACATAAAAAAAGTATTTTATTTGCTTTTTTGATTTACATGACAAGGTCAAGCGGAAATAACACTAACTGCAAGCTAGGGAGGGGTCTTATCGCTTTTGCAGAATGTCAAATGAAACTGCAGGTACTTAAATCGATTTTTGATAACAGGTTTTTCTGAAACTAAGGGGTTCAATTCGGTGTCCTGTATAGTTGCTTGTTATTATGTTTTCACAGGGTTTTAAAGTGACAATCTACTTTACTCAATTCCACTTTATTCTAATAAAAATAACTGAAAGCTTCGGACTGTGCTTCTTCTCTTAATCTTACTACCTATTTTGTGTCGAAAAATATAAACTGAATAGTGGTCGATAAAAACTAATTCTATTTTTTTCTTTCAACCTATTCGATTATTTTATCGATTCTGTTACACTTGAAGTTCAACCCTTCTTTAGGAAAAAACAAACGTCAGATCCACAGAGTACTATAATATAAAAGGAAGTCAGATCAGATGCTAGTGTATTATCTATGGTCTGATGGATGTCATACATACAACAACAGACAACAGAACAGACGCCGTTTCATATTTAGATAATATTCTTGTAAAAATCACAGAATGAGGAAGAAATAAATAAATCGTATTTATGTTGTTTTATTTCAATAACTTTTATGTCCTTGGTTACTCAGTGCCTTAACTAGATAACGTAGTTTAGGCAGGATTTATCAATCACTACATACCTACCTACTAAACTAAGTCCCCCTGGCGCACTTATCTGTCTGCCTACGGATGTATCAACAAACAGATTTTGATGGGGTTGTCACTAGTAGGTAGACTGGTTCTTCCGGAAGGTTTAGGCATACATTCGTGTAGGATAATGAGTTGAAGTAAAGACAGTTTTCACAGTTAATATATAAATAAGTGGTTGAAATGATGAACCTATGTGAAAATTGGGATTAATATTAACAGACATCCAAACAATTATAGATTTTTGTATCTGAGATGCCTAGATATACATTTCCGCTAGGTAAGATACATTATTATGTATCCACGCGGGCGCGAGTGATTTTTGCGTGAATTGTAGAAAGCTCGTAATTACCTCTTTGTAGATACTACGGTACTCACGTACCCGGTACAACCGTGCGAAATCGGGATGTGTCGCTCGCTAGTCAAAAATATCGTAAAACATTGCAGAAATATTCAAACGCCTAGGTCAAAGTTCATTGCAATATGTCATTTGTTTGCAGTTTTTTATACCTATTGACGTAGGAGTTACACGATTTTATTTTCAGGATTGTAAAGATATGAAAAGTTCTTGAAACTTTATTCACATGAAATACTAATATTCAGCTATTCAGAATTACATATTGCAAAGTTCCATGTTTATACATTGCTGGGGCAGTCGTCCATACTTCCATTTAGCCATCTCCTTTGGCACAGAGGTAGATTATAGTCTGGAATAACACAGGATACTTTTTTCGATCCTCACGCAGGCGACGCCGCGGGCGCCAGCTAGTATAGTATATTTACCTGTCGATTATGTTTGTATAAGTTGGACTGCTGTGAGAAGGTCGTGGGGCAGTATTCACATATGAATGGTCGCTCTCCAGTGTGGCTTCGAATGTGGGACTCCAATTGAACTTTGGTCTGAAAATAATAAACATTTACTTTTCTAAGTTTATCTTTGATATCACTGACATCAGTGAAAGAAGAGATCGTGAGGAAACCTGGACTTATCCTACTTCCCAAGCGGGCGAAGCCGCGGGCGCCAGTTAGTAATTAATATAAGTCTGAAATCACCAACCCGTCTTGAGCAAGCGTGGTGATCAACGCTCGTGCCTTATCTGTATGAGAAGATGCCTTTTTGCGGACGGGAAATCATCAAATAACTTCTTCGGCTCTGGGCGGAGCGAGGGGAATTTCAGACTTGTACTGACTAAAACCTAGGTTATCTAGGTTGGTCTGTGGATGGATATCCCACTCGTTACATACCGAGTTTCCTCCGTGCCTCAGAAAGCACGTTAAGCAGTTAGTTCCGGCTGTCATTTGTAGATCTTTGACAGTCGTTACAGGTAATCAGTGTCCCGAAAGTCTGACAACCAGTATTATCAAGAGGTATCGTATTACCCAGTACTAACTGGGTTGTGGAGGTCAGATAGGCAGTCGCTCCATGTAATATACTGGTATTCAGTTGCATCCGGTTAGACTGGATGCCAACCCTAAGTTAGTAAAGAAAAGTAGATGATATGAACGATGATGGTAATAACCTTGTCTGTACTATTTTATTTCATTTTGTTACTGTTTTACTTGTTTTCTGCGAGTCCCAAATAAGAGTTTTTCTTTCTTTCTTTCTGATATTGAAAATATGTTTGTAAATATATACTCACAGGAAATCCTTTGCCGCAATGATGGCACATCTTGTTGTTCTGCCTCTTGTGAACGTTACGTATATGTTGATCCAAGCCAACGCGGTTTTTAGAAGGCTGTAACAAAAAAAAAGCTATTATAACAATTTGTAGCGACACAAATATGATCATTTTTTTTCTTATTTTTTAACTTATCATTATTTTTCACTGAGGGCTATAGTTTTGGAGCTCAGCAGATGGCGCCACTGAAGAGTGACGACACGGTTGGCGCAATGGTTGAGCGATTGACTGCTGCGCTGCATGTCGCGGATTCGATTCCCACAAGGAACAAATATTTGTATATCCTACAGATAGTTGTTCCGAGTCTGGTTGTTTGTGAATGTGAGTTTAAATGTTTGTAAACGCACCCACGATACAGGAGAAAATCCTAGTGTAGGGCAACGTATTAAAAAAAAATAACATGGCAAATTATTACCACAGCGCCATCTATGCAGCCACTGAAGAACTAACTGCGAATTCCTTCATCTCGCAAGCAGAGTTATCCGTGAATTAAGCCTATATACAATTACCCCACAATTAATGGACGAGCTTTGAGCCACCACACCACACGTAAATTATAGTTAGTTCGAGTCCCGGGCGAGGCAAGCGAGATTAAGAAAATCTTTGAATGCAGATTCGTCTTTTTGAAAATAAAGGAATGTCGCCTATAAGTAAAATGGGCCAACTTAAGGATTTAAGGTAGTTTCCCTCCAGGGCCCGTCTTATTGACTAGATGCGAAAATGTATGAATGCCAATAAATATTATATCTTAAAATAACTAGAAGTAAAGTGTATAACATAATATTTTTCAATCGCAATCTGTATCAATTAATCTTATATGACATATCCAATATTTGTATAATTAGCACTGGTAAAACATGTTGAACTTTTAATTATTGTATGTACACACGACGGCAGGTCAACCTATTCTAAACTATTATAACCTGATCCCTCTACTACGGATCGCAGAGGGATCAGGTTAAAATGGTTTTGTGTAAGTTGATGTGCCGTCGTGTGTACCATACTCAACACCATTTTTTGACAAAAATATATATATAAAAACTTTTTATAAATAAACTTTGCCTCGCACTAGGATTTCTCCTGTATCGTGGGTGCGTTTACAAACATTTAAACTCACATACACAAACAGCCAGACACGAAACAACTATCTGTAGGCCATACAAATAATTGTTCCGTGCGAGGATCGAAACCGAGACACGCAGCGCAGCAGTCGATCACTCAGCTACTGCGCCAACCGCGTCGTCAAATAACTTTGACTTTATTATTCAGCCACAAGCTTTTCAACTGTAAAAGATTACAGAATCCTTACTAATATTATAAAACCGAAAGTGAGTTTGTTTGTTTGTTACCTCTTCACGCTTTAATGGCTAAACCGATTTTGATGAATTTTGGTACAGAGATAGTTGGGAACCAGGAGACGGACATAGGCTATTTTTTTTTAAAGTGAATTATGAGGGAGAAAGAGGGAAGAAAAGGGAAAACTTACCGTTGCTATTACAAATCAATAAGGCGCTAGGGCAAAAACTGCAGGTAGCAGGTTGTGTTATACCGAATTTAACGCGAGCGAAGCCGCGGGCAAAAGCTAGTAGATAATATATCAGAATGTTACCTTAAGACATATTTGACATTGGTAAGTCCTGTGCAGATGTTTCTCTTCAATATGATCTCTTAACTTTGTCTTGTCAGCAAATCGTTTGTTACAATGGTCGCAGATGAATCTGAAATAAAATATATTTGATTTATTAACTAGCGACGCGCCCCGGCTTCGCACGGGTGCAATATTAATACTCCTTACTAATATTATAAAAGCGAAAGTGAGTTTGTTTGTTTGTTACGTCTTCACGCCTAAATGGCCAATCCGATTTTGATGAATTTTGGTAGAGATAGTTGGGACCCTGAAGACGGACATAGGCTAATTTAAAAAATATGAGAAAAGGAGGAGGAAGAGGGACGAAAAGGGGACCGAAAGATATTTTTTTTTTCGATCATCACGCGGGTTAAAGTTAGCGTTAGCCCAAAGTAACTACGCCACGCGGACGAAGTCGCGAGCGGAAGCTAGTATACTAATATTATACATAAAAATATTCCTTTTGAATGACATGATGTATCTATTAAAAAAAAAACGTGTTCCATACAAACTTGCGACATAAACGGCCATATATTTTGACTGCGTAGACTTCGATATGTTTTTCCAAAACTCCAAGGGAACACAGACTTGAGTATATGTTTTTAACTAGCTTTTGGCTGCGGCTTCGCTTGCGTTAATTTCGAGGTAACACAGTTGCCCTTGCGCCTTATTGATTTGTAATAGCAACGCTAAGTTTTCCCTTTTCTTCCTCTTTCTCCCTCATATCCCACTTTAAAAAAAAACTAGCCTATGTCCGTCTCTTGGTTCCCAACTATCTCTGTACCAAAATTCATCAAAATCGGTTTAGCCAAGAGGTAACAAACAAACTCACTTTCGCTTTTATAATATTAGTAAGGATACGCTCTCACGACCGGCTTTCAGAAGTGAGATTTGTCGCTAAATACTGCCCTTTTTTTGGGGTGGGAAAACATCAAATAACTTCCCCCGCTCTGGGCGGAGCGGGGAGGGAGTGTCAGACTTGTACTGACTAAAACCCACCCATATTCATTCTATTGCCCTTTACGTTCCGGGGCCGCGGTATCTCTTTCGAACAACCCGCAACCCCGGCAGGCGGAGGCCCTGGCAAGCCCCTCTGCTTTGCTGACATCTCTTTGAGGCGCGCGTGAAACACTAACGCGCCGTCGACACGGTCTGTCGTCAATAGACGGACGGACGGTGAGCTACCCATTGCTCACCGTACACAGGCCCGCATCTACGGTGGCCGGGAGTCGTCTCGCAGCGCCCGGGCGCCCTGGGCGGTTCTCGTGGCGCTGGGTTGAGGTTCTTTTAAATACTACCATATAGTCAGTTTTAAGGAGTATTTTTTTTAAATCGAAGAAATATTTACCTAGGAGATCGTAGTAGGGAGATTACCCTTCTCCCTCTCGCAGATGATGAGAACTGTAAAGTACTCACTTGAGCTGATCGTGTGTGACATGTTTGAGACTATTCTTCATATGCCGCTGGAAGGAGAATATTGACGAGAAGCTCACGTTGCACATCGCGCAGTAGGCTTCAGCTGATGAGGACTTAACCTACGAATATATAACGTCAATAGTTTTATTATTTTATCTGTAGAGAGTGTAAAATGACTTATTAACAGAGGTAGATATATTTATGTACTTGCATCGAAATGTTGATGTTAATATGGATCTTCCCGGGATTTCTAATGGAAAATCCCGTGTGGCCAACAATATTACAGATATATAATAATAAAAAAAAACACGTGTGGCACTCGGGGACTGCCGCGGTAAAGCTATTGCATAGCATTTTTTATCAACTTATGCAATAAATAATTAAAAAATCTAAATATAATATTTAAAAAGTACTTCAATGAAAATAAGTCGCAAAAAGAAAAATCAATACCTTGGGTTTGATCCAGAGTAATGTTGATGACTATCTGATTCTCTACCAAACACGCTAATAGAACATTGGAATCGTAATTGAAATAACTGACCGTATTCGTAATGAAATTTCTTGTTATGCTTTTTCGTTACGAAATTTCTGGATTCGGTCTCCACGCTCAAGGCCCGCGATAGAAGCTATGCAATAGCTTAACAATATTCGTTTCATATTTGGTATTCGGCATTTTCGACATGTTTACCGAGTATTCGTTGTCGGCCGAATATTCGGTCAGTTAGGTCTTACTTTATTGTGAGAAATTAATTTCGGACATCTGATGTCGTTGGCAACGTCACGCGTGAAGTGGTTTAAATATTTGTGTATAAGTAAATAACTTTTTTATTTATTCAATCACGGGATTTTTTCTGCTGTCTAAAATTAAGTTCCCGTTTTAATCAAGTTCCCGGGATTTGAGGCAATATTGAAGCATTATATCCACATTATTATTTCGCTGTATGAAATCAGTGTAAGCACATAAATAGCTCTACCTAATTCCGACCTCTGCTGATTAAACATCTTGTAAAAAAAGAAGCAATAACATTTAAGGACATACAGTTAAGGTAATAAGCACTCTTTCCCAGTCGTTCCCAGGTTTTCAAATATTATACTTTTAGAGAAAAATACATTTTAGTTTTTTTTTTTGCACCAAACTCCGTGCGATAACCCTAAAATCAGCTGAGAGCTTTTTAATTCCAAGTGTGTTTAATAAGGTAGGTATCTCTACATCCATTAAGTAGTAGGTAAGTTTTTCCAGTATGTAAGAACTTTAGGAAGAAGTATTTCATGTAACTAGCGCATTCGTACTTAATATCTTTGGTACCTACTATCGTCGGCCATGGACCTGAACGCTAGGGTCGTAACAGTGAAGTAAAATGAAAAGTTGAATCATTGATTTTAATTATGATTCTTTCACAGTGTATTCTTTACATGATATATTGTGCCTACCTATAAATCAAATCATTTATTTCAATTAGACCATTACAGGCACTTTTGAATGTCAAGAAACAAAATGAATCTACAGTCCCGGTCACAAGGCATAATAACTCGTGAAAGTACTATAGTTGCCCATTCTAAAGCGTTGATCTCTATGGAGAAGAATGGGCAAGAAACTCCATGGACACTCTTTTAAATTATAATATTTTTACAAAATCGTATTTACATCATTCATGTTGAGATTATACAAATATGTGAGAACGATGTAGAAAGACGTGCACAGTAAGAGCGTCCAGAGTAAATTAAAGCAAAATTTAATTTTAAATCTAAATAAGTTTAAAAATGAACCGTGGTAGCTAAAAAATGACCAGTCCCAACTGACAGCGCCCGTTCACGAACATGACGTATGGATCAGCCCCATTCAGCTCGACCATTTTGAAGGGAACTAAATGACCCGACACACCCGCCACCATCAGCGAGACATTTAAGTGAGCATGACACTATCAACCACCAGGGCTTCGTCAAGTCAATGATAATACATAGCACTCACATATGGGCTTAATAATTATACAATACTAGAGAATTGATTCTATACATTGCAAAGATAGTCTTACAATCTTCTGCAGCTTCCATTATAGCTTCGGATCGGATACTAATCAATGAGTTTACCCCTATGCTTGTGAAGCAGGACCAGCATTGAGCCAAGCATTTTTATCATCAATATAATCCCCCAATATAAGTATTAGTGCTCCTTTTTTACATGTTGTAAAGCATGTATCCAGTATCCACTATACTACGTTATAATAATAAAAAACCCTTCCAAGTGCGAGTCGGACTTTCTAACCGAGGCGTCCGTACAAACTTGCGACATAAACGGCCGTATCTTTTGACTGCCTAGACTTAAGAGACATTTTTTTTTATAACATTGCCCCACACTAGCAATTTCTCCTGTATCGTGGGTGCGTTTACAAACATTTAAACTCACATACACAAACTGCCACATGTGATTTTTCCACAACTCAAAGGGACCATAGACTTGTATTTGTTTTTAATGTCAACTTCATACCTCCACGCGTCGTCTAAATACACAGACAGACAGACAACAAAGTCAAAGTTTTTTTTTATTAATCTGTTCACTTCTACCATTACAGGCTAACTCAATGCGAAAAATGCGCCTTAATCAATTATTACCTAATTTATACTTATAACTAATAAGTAAAGAATAAAATAAATCCGTTTCACTCGCTATGAGGTAGAGCATACGGAGTACAAGCGACAGTGGCGCCACCCATTTTTGAACATGGCAATGTTCAACATTTAAATATTATTAACACTAAATTTCGTCTATGACTAACTAAGCACCGTATTTTGTCTATGTTGTTGGCTGTTTTTTCCCCGCTATGTAAATCTTTAATAAGTAAAAACATACAGTTAATTCCGCCGCCTTTTATTAGAAAATAACATCAGAAATTACCAAATAACTTCCCCCGCTCTGGGCGAAGCGGGGGAGAATGTCAGACTTGTACTAACTCAAACCCATCTATGTTCCTTCTCTTGCCCTTTATGTTCCGGGACCGCGGTATCTCTTTCGGACAACCCGCAACTCCGGCAGGCAGTGGCCCTGGCAGGCCCTTTCCTTACAAAGTAGTAAACAGACTTTAAACTTACCTTAATTTCATGTTTCTCTAAATGTCGTTTAAGGCTAGTTTTCCACCTGAACACTTTATCGCAGACGGTGCAGGGAAACGAGTTGCGGTATTCATGGACTGCCCTAGAAAATAACGATTATTTCCTTACTAATATTATAAAAGCGAAAGTGAGTTTGTTTGTTACGTCTTCACGCCTTAATGGCTAAACCGATTTCGATGAATTTTCGTACAGAGATAGTTGGGACCCTGGAGATAGCATAGGCTAACTTTAAATAAAATAAAAACAAGAGCGTGTCAGGCCACGCTCAGTGTAGGGTTCCGTAGTTTCCCGTCCGTCACAATAAGTGTTCTTTACCACGGTAGGTCATGAAAGCACGGAAAATCTTAACATCGACTTTTAAAAAAATTACGTCATTACGCAACGCCATCTATCGAACCATTTATGAACTGGTTTTTACCTTAACATTTTGATGGTTTTAAAAAAATGAATTTTAGTTTTGTTCTAAATTGCCTTAGCATGTTCTTGATAGAAGTTTTATGTAGTTATAAGATACCGCCAATGCCAAGGAGAGACCAACCGAACAATTCAGTAATACCCGATCCAATGTAATAAGTACCTACAGCGCCATCTCTCGGGGAATTGGGTTACTAATTTTATTAATACAAAGACGTGCATGAAGTTTTCGGTGGTAATTTTGGATTGCGAGAACCGATTTCAATAATTCTTTTTTTGTTTGAAAAAAGATACGTTCAGGACAATAAAATATGTAAACAAAGTTAAAAAAAATGCTTGCATATACGATTATACTACAAACTTAGTCCAGAAATTATTATGGACAACTTTTTGTCTTTTTTGTACAAAAACTGTTGTGTCAATCAAGTTCAAAATGATTTTCATAGAAAGTCCTTATAAAGTTCTACTTTTCAGATTTTTTTCATATTTTCTAAACTTATGGTTCAAAAGTTAGAGGGGGGGGGGATACATTGTTTTTTACTTTTGGAGCGATTATTTCCGAAATTATTGACATTATCAAAAAATGATTTTAGTAAACCCCTATTCATTTTTAAATACCTTTCCAACAATATATCACACGTTAGGGTTGAAATTAAAAAAAAAATCACTTCCCACTTTACATATAGGGTGGCTACCCTAATAAAACATTTTTTTCCAATTTTTATTTTACCACTTTGTCGGCGTGATTGATATACATATTGGTACCAAATTTCAGCTTTCTAGTGCTAACGGTCACAGAGATTAAGCGAGGACGGACGGACGGACGGACAGACAGACATGGCGAAACTATAAGGGTTCCTAGTTGACTACGGAACCCTAAAAAAGGGAGAAATGAGGGAGAAAGAGGGAAGAAAAGGGAAAACTTAACATTGCTATTACAATAAATAAGACGCAAGGGCAAAAACTACAGGTAGTAGGTACCTGCAAATCAGGAAAGGGGAACTGTGTTACCCCGAATTTAGCGCGAGCAAAGCCGCGGGCAAAAGCTAGTAACACTATAAGTCTTTAAACTGACATAGTTACTAACATTATTAATAAAACTTGAAACGGGATATTTAGCATGTTTGTTATTTGTTTCGAGTTTCCGATATTTCGGCGATGTTGCAAACGCCATGATTACGGATGAGCTGAAGTTATTGCGGGTTGGTGTTTATGAACAGACAAAACGATCTACCCTCTTTCTTATTTATTTTTTTGCGTTCGTTACCACTAACACCGTCACTCACAACTCGATTTTGTTCTCGATACACAAAACTCACTGTATCAAGTCGCGATCTTTTTTCACTCCTTTTTGGGTTTTTACACAATTGAACCACTGGATTCCAGACTCTTGATAGTTAAAACTTGAAAAAAATAACAAACATGGTAAATATTCCGTTTCAAGTTTTAATTATATAACACTAGTTGTGACCCACGCCTTCATATGCATTAGGTTCACGATTTTCTTTGCCTTATAGCTGTTCTATTCTAATGTATAAGAATAATATTTTGATATAGCTTTAAACTTTCCATCGGTCAGTTCTGTAACTGACTTTGGCAACTTGTTACAAAACTGTAATTTCACAAGTTATTATGCTTTAAGACTGGGACGGTAGCTTCATCCTTTTGCTTACGACATTCTAAAATACTTGTAACAGTCTAATTGAAATAAATGCTTTGATTAAGAAAGATCCTATACCATATTTGCCGAACACTTTTTTTATGTAAGTAGTTTATTTTTTTATGATTTTACACAAAGTTATGCTATATATATACCTTTTTATACACAGAAATACAAATAAATATAGAACTTTTTTACGTCCGTGACATCAGGTCTAAGGTCCAGTTGAAAACCAGCGTCGGGCACTAGCTGCTCGGCAGTTTGCTGAACTGGGCCTATTTGGCGCAGAAGTCTTTATCTCATTTTGTGTGCACTGGCCAAATAAATGTTTTTTCTTTCTTTCAAAGATAAAAAACCTATTTCTTAAAACTCGTATTTCAGCATTTTTAGTTATGGTATCATGACATATCTCTTATTTTCCATTGTTACTAAAAGATTAGCAGACAGAGAAAAAAAATATTATAGACGATAACTCATAAACTACCTAAGATAAATTGGAATGGGACCACATGGGAAGCGACAGCTTTCTAATAAAAAAAAAATCAAAATCGGTTTTTCCAGTCAAAAGTTATGAGGTAACTAACATAAAAAACATACAGTGAATTGATAACCTCCTCCTTTTTTGAAGTCGGTTAAAAGTCTGTAACATTATAATAAGCTTTGTCAATTAAAATAGTTTTTTTGGTTTGTACGGTAATGTCCCTTTTCCAAAAAGAATTTAAGCAAATAAAACTTACAGTCTATGGTTCATGAGTCCCGCTCTGTGTCTGAATGTTTTGTCGCACTCTGTGCACTGTACTCTAGCTTTGTGTGTGTCTTTATGGTACCGATGTGTGTCTATGGAGCTGTGGACAAACAAAATGGAGAATGTTACTAGGTATGCCAAATCGCTTGAAATGTTGTCTCAGTAAAGCCTGTATGTATACAAACACACTAGTTTTGTTGTAGTAAAAAAAACCTAGTAGTTTTGATTTTATAGGCATTCAAAGTTTCGAAAAATATCGAGCCCGCTAACAGTCACGTGACCGCTTGTGACGTCATTTCACAATGCGCCGTGCGTTGTATTTTTACATTTAGGCAAAACACATGATTTTCTAGTATTTAGATTTGAATTTTTTTAAAAGTATTTAGTTATAATTTCAACGGTAAGGGCGCGCGACCACGAGCGGACTGAATGAGCCAGACTGAGCATGTTGTGTGATGACGTCACATCGTAACCGGCAGCCCGCGTCTTGTTTTACTTCTAAATCGGAAACTAATTGACATATATAAGTAATTCTTTCACTAGTATTTTTTTTTATTTTTGACAGAGAATATGGACTGCTAATAATCAAAATTAGTTTACATTCTTCATTAATACTTAAAAAATTATTATAAGACAAGTAAATAAAATAAGGAGGTATCGAGTTGAAATTAAAACCATATACTCAAGTCTGCACCTTCAAAAAGTTACTTACTTAGATATCTTCCCACATATATTACATTTATATTCTTTCAGCGATATTTCGTGCGTTGAGTAATAATGTTGTTGCATCACTTTAATATCCAATGTTCTCTTCTGACAAATACTGCATTCATATCTAAAATATATAAAGTAAGGGTAAAAATAAGTAAGGAGCCGTTCAACCGGGGTTGCGGGTTGTTCGAGAGAGAAACCGCGGCTCCGGAACGTAAAGGGCAATACAAGGAGCATGGGTGTGTTTTAGGAAGTTATTTGATGATGACCCATCCGCAAAAAAGGGGCCGTTAAAGTATTGCGTAAGATTTTTGACCCCCCCCCCCTCCACCTTATCAGCAAAAGTAAGCAAAACTCTTACCCCCCACCCCCCACTCATGGTTTTTTTTTGGGGTGGGAAATCATCAAATAACTTCCCCCGCTCTGGGCGGAGCCTAGCCTACGGGGGGCGTGTCAGCCTAGTACTGACTAAAACCCACCCATGTTCCTTCTATTGCCCTTTACGTTCCGGGGCCGCGGTATCTCTTTCGAACAACCCGCAACCCCGGCAGGCGGAGGCCCTGGCAAGCCCCTCTGCTTTGCTGACTCTCTTTGAGGCGCGCGTGAAACACGAATGCGCCGTCGACACGGCCTGTCGTCAATAGACGGGCAGACAGTGAGCTACCCATTGCTCACCGTCCACAGACCCGCATCTACGGTGGCCGGGAGTCGTCTCGCGGCGCCCGGCGCCCTGGGCGTCTCCCCACCCTCTCATGTTTACATAAACATTCGTATGTGTATTTTCCTTTTTATGTACCTAATTTATTTTATTTAGTAATTAATGAGCGGCAGGCGTTATAATTCTAGAAATAATAAAATACGCTTAGGATAGATGACATTATTATATACTAGCTTGCGCCCGCGATTTCGTTCGCGTGGCATAGTTACTTTGGGCTAACGCTAACTTTCACCGGCGTGATGATCGAAAAAAATGTATCTTTCTCTCCCCTTTTCTTTCGTCTTAAGGGCTATTTTTTTAAAGGGGGAGACCCTAAATAAAAATAGCCTATGTCCGTCTCCAGGGTCCCAACTATCTGTGTATCAAAATTCTTTCTTTTTATTTTGTTTGCTCGTCGTAATTTGCGACAAAAAAATATTTTTTCTTTCTTTCTTTCAGTTTATGAACTAAAGAAGAATAACTCACCTTCTCATATGCCTCTTGTAATGGGATGTAAACGAATCCACCGAAGAAATTATAGTTTTGCAAATAGGACAAATGTAGTCCCCTAGATTCTGAAAGAAAGACAAACATAAATTAATATCACACTTGTATACCAGGGAAATGATGCCGTGACGTCTGATAGGGGAGAATGGAAGAAGAAAACGTGTTGTGCCGACCCCAAATAGAATGGGACAAGGTCAGGAAAATGATAATGTTACCAGGGAAAGTGGAAATGGGCCGGTCATGTAGGACGACTGAAAGATCATAGATGTACCAAAACAGTTACGTCATGGAAAAGCCCACCGATCAAGCGATATAGAACAGGGATAGCCAACAGGTCGATTGCGATCGACCGGTCGATTGCCGCTATAGTCCAGTCGATCGCGGCAAGGCAAAAAAATAAATACGTCCAACAGATGCGTATTTATATTATAATAATAATTATATGATTCAATGAAATAAATATATAATGTTTATAAAAAAAATGCCATAACAGGTAAAATAGAATTAACTAACTTATAAAAAAATAGCGTCAAAAAATTCGTCCTCAACGCTGTTATCTGCCAATGTCCCCAAGAAACAGGCCGCGTTACCACGTTGTATGGCAACGCTAAGCCTCTGGCCAAAGTAAAAGCCAGCCCTTGGGTCACGGGAAGTGTCAACCAAACGTTTTGAAATATCCAATATACGCCGATAAATATTTAAAAAAAAACTAATTATGTCTATGTACTTTTTTATTCGGTATCGCGGAAGTGTTTACGGATCACAGAAGTGGTCGAAACTGATTCGAAATTGTTGAGTGGCGACTTTGTTGAGACCTATGACCTGTAGGGTTACCATGATATCTTATAGCAGTACTTATTCCTGTGTGAGAAAGAGATGGTGCTAGACACCCTGTATAGCTTTGTCTCTTTCCCTCAGTGGAATAAGTTCTGCTTTAAGACGTCATGGCGGGGTAGCTGATGTGTTGACAGACACCGGTCGCCTGTTACTAGGTGTCTGTATGGCTCAGCATAATGTCAGGTAGAATAGCTGACGCTGGTATTCTGCTGGATCCCGCTAGCGAAATGTTTAAGCTGTTCCTATTTTAGAGGTATGCCAAACAGGGTGTAAAGCTCTTCATCCTCTATACTATTACAAAATATATGATATTAAACTAGCTGGCACTATAATGTTAGTAGGAAGTAGGATAGCTGGCCACCGCACCTTTCCCGGCGTGATATCGAAAAAAAAAGTATCCTATAGATTGTTCCAGACTATAATCTACATCTGTGCCAAATGACATTAAGACCCGTTCAGCCGTTTTGACGTGAAAGAGTAACAAACATCCATCCATCCATACATCCTCACAAACATTCGCATCCTTACTAATATTATAAAAGCGAAAGTGAGTTGGTTTGTTTGTTTGTTACCTCTTCACGCCTAAATGGCTAAACCGATTTTAATGAATTTTGCTACAGAGATAGTTGGGAGTTGGGACCCTGGAGGCGGCCATAAGCTAGGTTAGAAAGAGAAAAGAAAAGGGAAAAGTTAGCTTTGCTATTAAAATAAATCAGGCGCAAGAGAAAAACTTCAGGTAGCAGGTACCTGCAAATCAGGAAAGGGGAACCGTGTTACCCCGAATTTAACGCGAGCGAAGCCGCGGGCAAAACCTAGTTTAAAATATTACTAGCTTTTGCCCGCGGCTTCGCTTCGCTTTATTATAGGTAATGCTAAGTTTTCCCTTTTCTTCCCTCTTTCTCCCTCAAACTTCAATCTTTTTAAAAAAAATAGCCTATGTCCGTCTCCAGGGTCCCAACTATCTCTGTACTAAAATCGGTTTAGCCATTAAGGCGTGAAGACGTAACAAACAAAGTCACTTTCGCTTTTATTATATTAGTAAGGATAAGTAAAGTAAGAACTAAGACACATAGTTGTAAAAAGACTAAGCAGACGATGACGTCACAAATAAACTATTCTCTATACATTTTCACTCACCGTCGAATGCCTGGCCGCTACATGGTCAGTATAAGATTTGCTGTAGTTGAATCCGATGAGACAGCTCTCACATTTGTACTCAGCCTTAGTATACGCCTCTCTGGTAGATTCTCTCTCTCTTTCTAACAACATCTCCTCGTACGTCAGCTCTATGGTTAAGATCTTCTGGTTTTGATCTTTTGAAGGTTTTGGCTGTGAAGAAACAAATAATATTTTTAGCGGTTTTACGCAGTAGTTTGGGTCGAAAATATTAAATGATAAATAACGTTTATTTTGCAAGTAGGTTCTCACAAACACTTTACACGGCTTTTTTAAAAACTAGATGAGGCTGGTGTTTCATACCCGACTACTCTGAGAAGAAACAGCCGAAACAAACTCAGAGGTCATATTCTCTTTTAAGGTCCAGACAAAAATCTTGGTCAACTTACATGAGGACTATGCAGATTAGTATCCGAAATGGTCTTTTTAAGAAAGCACTAAACTGATTGAGTGGACCTATCCAGTCAGTGCAAGCATTTGTCAGTTACCGTGTAACGTGTATTATTGCAAAACAAAACCGATACGTTAACAATCAGTACAGTAGGGTTACCATGACATCTTATAGCAGTACTTATTCCTGTGTGAGAAAGAGATGGTGCTAGACACCCTGTATAGCTCTGTCTCTTTCCCTCAGTGGAATAAGTTCTGCTTTAAGGCGTCATGGTAGGGTAGCAGGTATTAATTTTACTTGGGCCGGTCAGCAATCGTTAGGTATTTGGTATCATTATACATATTTTTTTAATATAAAAAAACAACTTCCAAAAAACCACTAGAAGTGTAAAAGGGCTTTTATTCCCGTAAGTGACCTGTGACTTCCCGAAGTAAAGTTATTTTTCACATTTTGTTGTTTTTTTTGGAAATGGGTGTTTGGGAAAAGTATTTTTATTCTAGTTGATAATGTTTTGCCGTTTTTCAAAATTCTTTTAGAGGAGGAGAGGAGGGTATACCGAAGACACCAATTACATCAATTTTTAAGTGTTTTATGAGTTGTCTTCTATAATACATATTTTTTTCTTCTAATGTATATGGATGATATCCTATATCTTTTAATAGCAATTTAAAATCAATACTCGATAACAATTTGTGTGAGATCATCATACCGTAACTAAAAAGGCTGATATAAAAAAAAACATTTTTGCAAAAAAAAACCGACTTGAAGGACGGAAATTCTGTTTTTATAAAAAGTCGGTTTTTCTTTATTGTTAAATCTTTTAGTGTTTTTTGGAAGTTTTTGTAAAACGTCGATTAAAAACAATTACATACATGTCTTACCTTGACTGCAACTTTAGCATCCACTTTAACCCTTTTAATCTTCTTGTCCCTCTTTACTTTAGTCTTGCCGTCTCTCTTCCTCTTTTCATCCCTTTTCATAGAGCCCAATATATTCTGTAGTTCAGATTCGAAATTATTCGTGTTTTCTGAACTATCTGAAAGAGGGCTGGTTTCTTCTAAGATATTTGTGTCATCTGAAATAATAATCTATCTGATATAATATAATACAATGGAATTCGTAGATTGTAGATTCTTAGACGCTTGTTAACGTATTATTTTATTTTACGTTTTGTAAAGTAAGCAATGACTTATTGTCGGGCCTAGGCTGTCGTCTCATACTTAAGTAAAATAAGGCCAACTAGCAGCGATACGAAAGGTCATTAACCTAAAGAACAACTGTGGCGTTGACAATCTAATATTTATCTCTTTCCATCTTGTGCCTTTGTCGTAATGTCTCGTTCTCCCGGCAAAAACATGACAACGTTAAGACGGGTTCGCCAACATTCGGGCGGCCATTTTAGATGGGGTTTTAGCATGGGTTTTGTTTACATTTGGTATCGCTTTCGTTGGCCGTACTTTTACTAACGCTGTAACAACAACATTGTAAAACCAAAAGATTTTAAGAGTAACCATGGAGTTTCTTGCCGTTTCTTCTCCATAGGAAACGACCAACCCGAACCGTGCGTCTTTTCTCGACGTTTTATAAGTACCCAAGTAGTATTTTGATTTTGATTTCGTTTTATCGAAGGGAAATAAACACGTCATACTAAGATGACGTCATTTAAAGCATTTTGTGGAAAATAAACTATCTCCTGTTTTTGTTAGTATTTATTTAATAGAGAGAAACAAAATAGGGATAATCACAATATAACATCCATTGGGGGAACTTCAGCTATCAATTACCCTCAAAACAAATTTTTGCAGAAATTTCTTAAGAAATAAGCAGTACCTTTGTACTCTACCTTTGCAATTTTATGTTTTTTTCCTGCCTAGTCTACTGTGTGTACAAAAAAATAATAAATCAAATAAATACAAAAACAACCAAACCTAGAATCATTTGTATGCCAAACAAATATTTGCTCCTTAACCCATGCAAATGTTTGAGAACGATCATATTGATTAAAATCTGCTTAAAATAGTAACACATACCGTGATCACTTTCCCAGTCCTCTTTGAGCTCATCTTTAACGCAAATGATAGGTACCTCTGCGTATATTGGAGATGCTTCATACCCTTCTGAAGGAGAAATGCTGGTGGGTTCCACACAGTGGACCTTCAACCGAGGGGGACGACTGACGTCTGTTAGGAGACATTCATGGAGATTCTGGGGTAAAAGAAAATCTAAAATGTTCAATTGTTAAAGTTACAAGCACACTGTTTTCTTAGGCCTTTTATAAAAAAAAGGATAGTGTGGTTTTATGAAATCACGGTAAGAGTGAAACTTTTTTCATATTATAAACATTTAGACGTTAGCGGCCGACCGACATGCATCACACAGACGAAAAAGTTTGAGACGATGTACAAAAGTTTCACTTTAAAACAATATTGGCTGTGCTCAGCGGTTTAAACTGCTGTTCAGCTACCCTACTATGACGTCTTAAAGCAGAACTAATTCCACTGAGGGAAAGAGACAGAGCTATGCAGGGTGTCTAGCACCATCTCTTTCCCTCAGTGGAATAAGTTCTGCTTTAAGACGTCATGGTAGGCCTACAGGTACCATTCTGAAGAGGGCCACCCTTAGCACTTGAGTATCGGTCGTAATCTGTCTGGTCTGAGAATTGGAACTACATTACCTACAGAATTTACATTTAAATTTTCTTAAAAAGCGGTCAAGTCGTTTCAGAGGAGTATGCCAACTAAAACTATGATACAAGGATCTTATATATAAAATAATAAGCTTAGTAAAAACCTACGCAAAATACGTGCCTTGGACATAGAGTTGTAGACACCAGCTTGTTTAACAATCCTTACTAATATTATAAAAGCGAAAGTGAGTTTGTTTGTTACCTCTTCACGCTTTAATGGCTAAACCGATTTTGATGAATTTTGGTACAGAGATAGTTGGGAACCAGCAGACGGACATAGACTAATATTTTTTTTTTAATTGGGATTTGAGGGAGAAAGAGAGAAGAAAAGGGAAAACTTAGCGTTGCTATTACAAATCAATAAGGCGCTAGGGGAACTGTGATACCCCGAATTTAACGCGAGCGAAGCCGCGGGCAAAAGCTAGTACAATAATAAACTTAGGGGCCTTTTCTTGCGAATGGGAAATCATCAAATAGCTTCCCTCGCTCTGGGCGGAGCGGTGGGGAGTGTCAGACTTGTACTGACTAAAACCCACCCATTTTCCTTCTATTGCCCTTTATGTTCCAGGGCCGCGGTATCTCTTTTGAACAACCCGCAACCCCGGCAGGCGGTGGCCCTGGCAGGTCCCTCTGCTTTGATGACATGTCTTTGAGGCGCGCGTGGAACACTAACGCGCCGTCGACACGGCCTGTCGTCAATAGACGGACGGGCGGTGAGCTACCCATTGCTCACCGTCCACAGGCCCGCATCTACAATGTGATTATATCTCACACTTTTATCGGGTATAAATCGAACTTCAGTTGGCAGAGTAATCGGAGAACATACATTTTTTTTTCTTAAATACTGTCAAGCATAGAATTTCCTCCTTTTTTGAAGTTTATTAATAAGAAAAGGCTATGATCAGTTCTTTTTGACACTTACCTCTTGAGTATATGTCTGTAGTATCCTGTACGAGTCCTGGACTTGTTCTCTGAAGGATATACTCTTCTCTAACAAAGCTTTGCACTCCCAACAGACCTGCAGATTTACTGCAGACAAGCTGAATAACTGAAAAACATAATAAAAATCATTACTAATATTATAAAAGCGAAAGTGACTTTGTTTGTTTGTTACGTCTTCATGCCTACATGGCTAAACCGATTTTGATAAATTTTGGTACAGAAATAGTTGGGACCCTGGAGACGGACACAGGCTAAGAAATGAGGGAGAAAGAGGGTGGAAAGGGAAAACTTAGCTTTGCTATTACAATAAATAAGGCGCTAGGGCAAAAACTACAGGTAGCAGGTACCTGTAAATCAGGCAAGAGGAACTGTGTTAACCCAAATTTAACACGAGCAAAGCCGCAGGCAAAAGCTGGTCAATTATATTTTTGTTTTCTCTACCACATGGATCGCAAAAGTAAAAACTTAGAAAACAACTAAATCTGCATGCATCATTACAGTTATTTAATTTATCTACGACTATCTTCCCTGTGCGGTTTCCCACGTCTTTGGTTAATTCCCTGCTCCCATAGGTAGTAGCGTGATTTTATATAGCCATTTTACTCAGTGATTGTGCCTCAGACGTGGAGTTGCGGACACCAGCCCGTTATACAATACAAAACAATACAGTACTCAGTGATAATGTTTTTTTTTTTTTTTTTTTTTTTTTTTTTTAGTATAGCTATTGCAATCTGTCTCGGAGACATTCAGCAATACGTATGTAATGATGTATGGTATGTGAGGTACAGGTCCAGTGGCATGCCCTCTTAAATAGTGTTTTAAATTAGATCTTGAGGAGTTCTCTTCTTTAGTCTCCTAGTACTTGGAAGTATGTCGTCCATAAGGTGGTGTGTCAATATGTTAGGGTGCAGTTGCAGTCTGTCTTTATATTTTGTGACTCTCTCCTTTATTTCTTCTTTTACGGTTTTGATGCCAAGCTCTCGGTGAAGTCTTTCGTTAGTGACATACCATGGTGCGTCTACTATCAGCCTTAGCATTTTTGATTGAAACCTTTGTAGAATTTCTAGGTTGGAGTTGGCAGCTGTGCCCCATAGCTGTATTCCGTATGTCCATATTGGCTTTATTATACTCTTATATAACAAAAGTTTATTTTCCATTGAGAGCTGGCTATTTCTATTCATCAACCAATACATCTTACGCACTTGTTGTCCCATTGCTAGGCGTTTAGTAAAAATGTGCTTTCTCCATGTTAGGCGTCGGTCTAGATACATTCCGAGATATTTTGCTTCGTCAGATTGTGGAAGCTGGACGGCATTCAGGGTAACTGGGGGACAAGTCTGTCGTCGGGTTGTAAATGTTACCTGAAGTGATTTTGTTTCATTAGCTTTGATGCGCCAGTCTTTTAGCCATGTTGTGATCTTATCCAGGCTGTTCTGTAGTTTGAGAGAAGCTTGAATTGGTGAGTCATCTGATGCCATGATAGCTGTGTCATCGGCAAAAGTGCCCATAACAACATCGTCAGATATCGGCAAGTCCGCGGTATAAAGAAGATACAGAGTAGGTCCCATTACACTACCCTGCGGCACTCCAGCTTGAATTTCTTTAAGTTCTGTATTTGCTTCACCGTGACTGACGAAGAAGTGTCTGCCAAGTAGGTAAGATCTTATTAGACTATAAAAGTTGATAGGCAGTGTCTTTTTAATTTTGTACAGAAGTCCATCGTGCCAGACTCTGTCAAAAGCTTGTGATATGTCAAGGAAGGAAGCTGTGCAGTATTCTTTCTGTTCAAATGATTTTGCTATACCATTGACGAGTCTATGAATTTGCTCGATTGTACCGTGCTTTTCCCTGAATCCAAACTGGTGATCGGGTATTAGGTTGTTTTCCTTGATAATTGGATTTAACCTTACGAGGATCAATGTCTCCATTACTTTGGACGCAATTGGGAGTAGGCTAATTGGCCGATAGGATTTGGCATCTTCTGGACTTTTGCCTGGTTTCGGGATCATAATGATTTTAGCTACTTTCCATTGTGGAGGTACATATTCTTTTCGAAGGATAGCATTATATAATTGCGTCAAGAATGTTATGCCCTGCTCTGGTAGCTCTTTTAGAATGGTTGATGTAATTAGATCGTATCCAGGGGCTTTTCCTACATTCAGTTTTCTAATTGCAGATTTGATTTCTGCTTTGCTAAGTTTCTGAATGGGCAACTCTAGTTGGTGCGTCTGGTTCAGCAGTTCTACAACCATTTCCGCCTTTGTAGAGCCAATGTTGGGGTTTGGTTGGAAGACTTCTTGCAGATGTTCCATGAATACATTGGCTTTCTCCACATCATTCCTAGCCCATGAGTTATCTGCTTTGAGCAGAGGTGGTTGGTAAGTTATTGGGCGTTTGAGGCCTTTTGTCGCTTTCCACAATGAGTAGTCAGTAGAAGGTTTGGCGTCCAGATTTTGCAGGTATGTTGCGATATTCTGGTTTCTATCATCGCTCAATAGTTGCTTGAGTTGTGCGGCTAGTCTATTGAATGTTGTTTTGTCCCCTGGGTACCGAGTGGTTTGCCATCTCTTTCTAGCTTTACGCTTTTCATCTAGTAGCTTTCTGATAGATGGTGAGCTTTGGAATCCATCTCGATTTATGGGCTTTGGTGGAGGCGTGGCTTCCCATGCAGCTTGTTGGACTATGTTGTTAAAATGTTCAACTGCGCTTATAATATCGTCATCCTTTTGTAATGGCATTTTGACATCAAGAGATTTAGTTATTAACTCGCGAAAGTATTCCCAGTTAGTTCTACGGGTATGTAGTCGGCAAGGTCTTTCTTTTTGCAGAATTCTTCGACTCAATAATACTTCCACAGGAGAATGGTCAGAGGACAGGTCAGTACTAGAGTTGCAACTGAAGTCGGTGTTGCTAATACCTTTGATGACGCAAAAGTCAATGAGATCTGGCTTCCTATTTCGATCAGTGGGCCAGTATGTTGGTTTTCCTGTTGAGATAACGCCCAGTTGGAGTTTATTTATCGCTAGGATTAGCTGTCGGCCTTTTGAATTTATAGTCCGAGAACCCCAGAATGTGTGCTTGGCATTAAAGTCACCGCCAGACACAAACCGCTGTCCCAAGGTTTTAAGGTATTTTTCGTATTCCTCTTGCTTTATGACATGCTTGGGAGGGCTATATATAGCTGATACTGTGACATGTCCCAACCAGTCCTCTATCACAATGTTTGTAGCCTGAATTTTTTCAGAACAATAGTTGTGAGCTAAGTGATGTCTTATGTTGTTCTTAATCAGAACTGCACTTCCTCCGTGGCCTTTTCCGTCAGGGTGCGTGGTGTGATAGAATTTGTATCCTGGTATGTTAAAATAGCTTTTACTTGTAAAATGCGTTTCCGAGATTAACATAATGTCAATGTTGTTTAATGTCATATATTTATTAACCTCGAGGGTATGTTGTGACAGCCCATTGGCGTTCCAGAGCACCATTTTTATGGAGTCCAGTGTGCAGTTAATTTGGTCGTGAGATTCAGGATTAGGTTAGTGATTGCTGTTAATTGTTCCATCATTTGTCTCATCGTTATCATTAATTCTTTTATGTCAGAGTTCTGGTCACTGTTAGTTTTATTGTCAGGTTCATTGCCTCGCGGTGGTATTTTGTTTTGCACTATTTCGGCATATGTTGTTCCAGTTGTTGATGGGCCATGTAATTGTTTTGATCTATCATAATATGATTGTCTGTATTTCTGAACCTTTGCGGGTGCTGGTGGGAATTTTATTTTTTGTAGTTCTCTGTATACTTTGCAGCCTTTATAATTTGCTGGATGGTTGCCTTCGCACAGCACGCACTTAACGCTTTCGGATCTAGTTTTTCGTAGGCAGTCCGCTGTCAAATGATCGCCAGCGCACTTAATGCATTTTGGGCTTCTCCTACAGTAAGTTTTTGTATGTCCGTATTGGAGACAGTTTCCACATTGAGGGATTTCCCGCTTGGGTCTTGGCGGTTCGAGTACTACCTTACAGTGGAGTAGATATTTTATGTCGTATACAGTTTTATTATTTTCTTTTTGTTTTAATTCCACTATAAACATTGGCAGCGCTTTTTTAGTGGTACGCTGTTTACAGTGATAGCAGTGATAATGTAGCTTTAAAAATGGCGAAAGAATTTTTGAAATCAGTCTAGTAGTTTTTGAGATTTTTAGTTAAATAAATAAATATAATAATAAATATCTATACTCTTTTTAATATTAGTGTAGATATACACCAGCTGTACCCAGAGGTTTCACCGGGTGCTCAGTTCTTAAGTTTCGTAGCTAGATGTTATACAGCCTATGTTACTCAGAGATAATGTAGATTTTTTTTAAATTACTGTGATTACTTGCTAAATATCCTCCAGCGTTTGATAGTTTATTTCCAGTACACATGTTATTGGCAAAATTGTGGTATCTCTCGTCCACAAAAGCCATTAATGAAGAGTTGAAGTTGATAATGTAGCATTCTAATCGTGAAATATCTTTTTAAATCGTTCCAGTTGTTTTTGAGTGTATCTGCTAAAACAATACATACAATATTTTTTTTTATAATATTAAAGTGTATTAGTGTTATGGACGTGGGTTAGGATATTGAAATGGCAAAAGCGATAGCTCGTTTTACTCTAGAGCTATCAAAATATAATTCAGATTTTTAATTAGCATAGTATGGCCTTATCCCTGCCGTGGACCTTAGATTTTTTTTTTTTTTTTTTTTCTTTATCTTGCAATCGGTTCGTGAACCATTAGCAGATTTTGTGGGAGTCGGTTAGCATCAAGGTTCATTCTTCCAGTGAAGAATCTGCCTTCTCAGTACTATTTCCACCTTGCTCTAACTAGCAAAGTCCCAAATGTGGTGGCGTTTTAGTCGTTTGACAGCTGCTGGTTTACTCAGAGCTGTGGCTAAGGTGTTATTATGGGTCATTAGTCGGTATTTGTAGGACTTTGATCTGCGCTCTATTTCCTCCTTTATAGTTCCAATCTGAAGATGCTCATGTAGTTCAGAGGTTTTGGTGGCAAAACGTAAATTGTCTTAAAGGCGACCACTAACAATTGATAATACTTAGCTGATGCCTATTAAAAAAATAAAGTTTACTCACAGGAATTTCGTCCAGTGCCTCTATATAATATTTTTGAGTTTTTTCATTTGTAATGGTATGCAGCTTTCTCCCCACGCACAAGCAGGCATTGCAAAGCAGTTTATTAGCTACGCCTTCTTCTTTGACATCCATTTTTATTGATAATTCTTCATAAATTCATCGATTGATGCAGTTAGTTTTCCGAACGTGTCTAACTTTCACACTCAGCTTTCAAAAACTAACAAAAACAAACAGCGAAAATCGATTTATTTTCGTTTCTAAGAGAAATATGTAGGACTGTTTAAGTGAAGACCAGTGAATTAATATATTTGGTACGTTTTTATATCTCATTCAACAGAGTTTCTGAGAATTTAGTTTCAAAAACATACAACAAACAAAACAAACTGCTGCCATTTTGAAACTTTAGTGTTGTAGCCAATAGCTATATTGATTTCACCGGTTTTTAATTAACTGTCAAAACATAACCGTTAAGTCAATAAAAAGTTTCATACTTTTATTGAAATATGTACCGAGGTTATTTTAACAGATATATGTCGGCTATGTGCAGAATGCAGAGAAAAACTTCTTTACATTCTGCACATAGTCTACCGGCTTACCCAATCCTGTCAATACCATCCAATGTCTTGTAACAGGACGTCTGGCTCACGACACACGTACTAGTACGAAGGGCATACATTTCAGGGTCAACCATACAAGAACTTAAAAATATAATGCATGGGGATAGAAAAAAGTCCCAACAGCAAAAAAAAAACGATCACAGACCAATATTAGGAACCATTTTCTTTTCAACAAAAACCTTCATCATATTTCATTTTCAATTGGCGCAGCATATTGTATTCTTCCATACTTCGCTAGGAGTCATATGTATAAAGTCACTCTCAATCCTTCAATGCGTCGTTTTAACAAATACCATTCTCTAATATTTGCAATAATATCACGCACCAAAGGATTGGGCAGAGGTGAGAGGTGTACCAAATAAAGGTACTTATCACAAGTAATTTTTAAGTCCCATATCATAGAGATGATAGAGAACCGATTGATATCAACCAGACGCAAATCCAGATCTCCCGAACTACCCGCAACCCCGGCAGGGAGTGGCCCTGACGGGCCCTCTGCTTTGCAGACATTTCTTTGAGGCGCTCGTCAAACACAAACACGCCGTCAACAGGGTCGGACAGTGACCTACCCATTGCTCAACGTCCACAGACCTGCATCTACGATGGCCGGGAGTCGTCTCGCGGCACCCGAAGCCTGGAGCTTCTCTTGCGGTGGCTGGGTTGATTTAGGTTCTCTCCCTCAAACGTCCTTTCCTAGCATAAGGCCTCTGCCTCGAATTTTGCGGGCAGCGGGGCGGCGGCGGCGGCGGCGCGGCAGCGGGGCGGGCAACGCATACCTGTTCTCCAAACTAGCGGGCAGATCGCGCCGCACTATAGCGGTGTAGTGTTGTGTTCGTGGTTGTGTTGTCGAGATATTTGTTTTTATTCGCGAACGAAATGTCTAAAAAACGGCGACATCTTTTTGATTCAAATTTATTCCTAACGCTCGATTTATTGTGGGCAAAAGAAGAAGTGGATCCCTACTATAGGGCAAGGAAAATAAATGGCGAGTTTTATCGAAATTATGAAGAACAGACTTTAACTTTAACATTCAGTTCGTTTTTTATTTCTTCCCATAATTGGTTAATTATTCTTCTATTTTTATGGTTCACATCTTTGCTGTTCCATATGGGTGTCCTCTCAAAGATTGCCGAAATAATTAGCTCTTGCACGTCCGAAGACATTTTGATACGTCACAAAAAAAATGTACAACACTATATCTACAATGCAGACGCGCAACGCGGGCGGTCACCGCTTGACTGGAGTGCACCGCTCGTTGCCCGCCCCCGCGCCGCTCCTGCACCGCTGTATTCGAGGGCCGGTCCATTTGATTATACGCGTAAGATCCTGCCGCTACCGCGCCGCCGCCGCCGCCGCCCCGCTGCCCGCGAGATTCGAGGCAGAGGCCTAACTGCTTCGCAGAGGGACGACCTTTGAATTCACTCTCGTTCCGGATCATGGATTGTACCAGGGTCGGACGTGAGAGGTCGCCGCTGTCGATCGCTTCTATCTTTGTGATAAATTATATGTACAAATGAAAAATCTATGAATTTCAAAGTCCCTTTATTTCAGACACAGATATATTGATACAATGTAATGTAATTTAACATAATATCCATTGACAAGATTTTAAACCTTAGATGCTCTATTTCTGAGTACAATATTGATACATTATCTAAGATAGTTTATTTACCAGTACCAGTACTATTTAATGAGTTAAATATGTAAGTATTTTTTCATCACCCTTGCTAAACTATCTGTAAGTATATCAAAAGATTCCAATTTGAATGTAAGTTGAGAGTTTACCTAACACTTAAATACTAATCTACAGCCCTTTCATAGTTATTTTGCTTTATTACTGATATTTTATTCTAATTGCAATTGAATTGCTGATGCGTTGCCGCCATTAATAAGGTTTGTAAAAAATACACTGTGTTTGTGTATTGCCTGCTGTCATAGACAATATAACTGTGAAAGGACTTTACAACAGTCCCATTTCAATACATGTGGGATATCTACACTTTTATAATTCGGACACGAATTATGACATTAAAGTCTAAATCTAAATTCCATTAAATGTAGGTTTAGTACCTAAAACTTAAACATTAAGTAGGATTACAATAATAATCTCAACGTTCCCTGTTTTCAATGACATAATGGGATTTACATATAAAATAAATTGTATTTCTTTAGAAATACGCAATAAAAAAAAAATTACCAAATCGAGATCGTTTTACGTTGAATTGCGCACCCTTTCACAACATTTTGTGATACTTTTGTGAAGTCTCAAAAACAGTTATGAGATTAATTTAGTACAGGATTCCGTTTAGTAGGGTAATATATTTTTAGTGAAACACTTATGTCGATGTAATGAACATATGAATAGTAATGACGATTTTAAAACAAGCTAAAGATACGATTTTAATATTTCTTTAATCAGTGTTGGGCGCGCAATTTTAAACTAAATAATACCTACTTAAGTACCTACCTATACAAAATGTTTTTTTTAAGTGGGAAGGATTTACAGAATGATTTAAACGGCGGCCTGTAAAACCTTATTTAATGCCTCAAAAAATCAAAATAATTACGCTCTTTCAACCTCTATAGGTCAGCTTGCTGTTCAAATTTAAAATTATTTTAGGTCCAAGCCCCATACATTTGTTGAACGTCTCCTTTAGAAAGTGTTTTTAAGCGGTGATTAAGTTTTTAAGAATTTTAGCCCTATTAGCTACACTATCGTATGTTGTAATAATACAGAATGTGTGTTTAGTTTCAATATCAAAAGGTTCAATTCTTGGCTAGGAAATTGATTTGACCAAAATTCCAATGATGCAGTTTTAGATTCCGTCTTTAGACTCGATCCAGACTCCTTTGACTGTTTTTGGCTTTTCTTTAAGTTTCTAATTTGGGCACCCACGCCCTCGTAGAAAAATCACTTTGTATACTTAAAAAGTAAAGAATCGAAATCACAATATTTAATACTGTTCAAATAAAACTTAATCAGTCAAAACAAATGAGTTAATTAATGAGATAATAATAAATTTTACTTTAAAAAAAAACAATATTATGTGTGTTTTTTTGGTATGCGAATGATTTTCGAGGACGATACATAAATGTTTAGAAAAAATATACTTAGTCATATAAGTAGGGTTACTCATTCGAAGAATAATATAGAAAAAGAGAATAAAAAAGTTACTACCCTTTTTTCGCTGTAGCATGGTGCGGGTGACATTAGATGAAAAGATATGTTTAGTGCTTCATAGTAATGCATCCCATCACTAAACTTGTCTGTGGGTAGTCCTATACAGCCATGATGTTCAGGGTAAAGCCTTAAAGGGTTTCAGTCATGATCAGAAATCGAGGTAACGTTCCATATTGAAAAGGAATGGTATGTACATTTTACTAATGTCATCCGCACCATGGTACAGTGAAAACAGTATAATTGTTTGTTTTTTATTTATAGTTGCTTGTCAAATCTTTGCAACATAGAAGTTGCATACATGGAAAACTGTCGTCTCACTGCGGACTTTCATTGCAATTGTGCCATCGGAAGAGCACCTATAAATTTAGTTGTTTAATAAAAACAAGTTACTTTTTATTATCCATCCAATCTACATTTGTCCGCTACAAATACCAGGATAAGAAATTATACAATTTTTAAAGGTTATGGGGAAAGAATGTCATTTTAAAATCGTTAATTGTATTCATTCTTGCGCGTAGGATGTGCAAGCCATTGTCCTTTCAAAGTTTATTTTGTTATTAAATCGGCTACTCTAGGTTTCTGTAAAATCAAACTGCTAGAGGTAGCGGTAAATATACTGTGAAATGAAAAGTGCTTTTCCCTGTGGTAACCATTTTTTCGCGCGACTAAGCTTAGTTTCAGAATAGCGTACCGGCTTACGAAAATACACGCACGCCGCCTTACGCGCTTCAAGAAATCGAATAATGATCGAATACGCGTACACGCGCTTGTACCGCTTATGTTCATTTGGGGTGGGAGGCGTCTCTAACGGCTCACGTTTATACGATTTAATGAGCACCTTAACGCTCATACAAGTCACTCGTAAATCAAAAGCAGAATGCAGTGCGAAAACACGTGCTTCCAAAAACGAGCTTATACGCGCGGAAAATACGCCCATCTGAAATTACCCTTAGGCACGGTCAGGGAGCACAAACCTATGAATGTTTGTAATTAACACTTAAAATTATGCCAATGCCTTATAGTCCTAAGATACTTAATCTTTTTCTTGTTTTTCTTTTGTCTCACACCAATCCTCTCTTCTTCATTGTCATTAAAGATTCCAATTTCTCTCAAAAATAGCATAAATGTTGGAAAGACAGTCGTTTTCCAGATTAGATAAAACATTTTGAGAGGCAGGTACCACAGGATGTGCCGAAACCATGGAGAGATGGCAGAGCAGACATGTGTTAGAGTTATTACCATCATAACTTCTCGGAAGATTCTGAAAAAAAATAAGGTTTTTTGTTTAAAAAGTCTGCCCCGTTAACAGCAGCACTTGGGTGAATGGGGCAAGTCGATATTAACTCTTAATATCGGGTTAGAGGATACTTCATTTGTGTCCAATGGAAACGTTCTATCGGGATTAAAGTATCCTGTGTTAATGTAAGTTATAGGTAAACTATTTGTGTGGCAAAATTCATCCAAAGTAACAAACTAGGAAGTAGTTGTATTAATTAAATTCGTAAAACAAACAAACTAATAAGTCTTCTCTTTACCATTGATGGTTTAGTTCATTGGTGCATTCGGTACAACAGGACATTTATACATCCTCACAAAGTTTCGCGTGTTATAGTAGGATTATTTATTTAATCATTTATGTGCATACACACAGGAGAAAATACAAGGAAACACAATACTAAACTATAACTATTATACTAAAGTCCTATGATTTTTAGTAGGTACCTACTTACTCGCCCCAGCCTCCTCTGAGGTTCAAGTCATAGCCCGCGTAGAGTACTCTCTGGTCTTCCGAATATACTGGCTTGCTCATCCTTTTCATGATATAAGCTAATAGCATCAATGACAATGGCAGAAGAGTGTTTGAAAGCTGTAAAGAAAAATAAAGTTTAGTTGGTCTAGTGGTCGTCAGTGCTTTTGCAAGAGGCCATGGGTGCGAAACGGGGTCGGATGAAGTGTTATTGGATTTTTCGATTACAATTTTATCAATAGCAGCTTAGAGTCTGAATGTGTGCTCTGTTGATGGTAATAGACTCGTCCCTTTTATATGGGACTTATCTAGGTTCAAACTTAAACTTACAGCATTGATTAAATTAGGTACCATAAGGGTGTTGAGAGCGTTGGTTAAAGGACGCATCACAACTGACAGCGTTAGGCATCGTCCTAGTAGGCTATCGATCATACGAGAACACAATGCGTTCTCACACATCTTCTCCAGAAATCCAGAATGTCTTATTTAAAGGTCGCAAGCACAGGCAATGTTTAATTGACCATTTTCATCGCATTATGATAACGCTTCGTCTCTCCTTGCCGCGCCGGTTAGAACGACGCCACATGCCCTTTGACGTCACGGCATATGTCTCTTTTTTACTACTAACCAATGCGTGTCAGTATCATCATTGCTTTTCATGAGACGAGTTGCGGCCAAACGCTAGCCTAGTAAAAGCTCCAAGGAAACGCAGATTTGAGTTTAAGCTTTGAATTTCAAATCGATATAGACAGATAGACGGACAACAAAGTGATTTTATAAGAGTTCCGGTTTTTACGTATTAGAGTTTAAAAAAGATGTTTCACATCACTAAAACTTACCACGATTTCCCAGGTCAAGCTACTCAGGCTTGGCTTAAACGTGCGAATATTGATGAGGATGGAAAGAACGATCCGAATGAAACTTGGGCTCGTGGCCATGCATTGGCAAAAATCTATGACCATTTGGTTCTCCATCATTATCTGTTTAGCCCCTCTGGTCGGGGGCTTCCGTAGAAACTAGAATAGAAAAGGAGACAATTGAATATATTCTAGCGACCCGCCCGGCTTCACACGGGAAATGTAGGCACTAATATTA
The DNA here is from genome assembly GCA_905475445.1 of Ochropleura plecta. Lineage (NCBI taxonomy): Eukaryota > Metazoa > Arthropoda > Insecta > Lepidoptera > Noctuidae > Ochropleura > Ochropleura plecta. Next base: position 6,208,093 of record FR997751.1, read on the forward strand.
TACATATAAACTTTCCTCTTGAATCACTCTATCTATTGCTGCAATAAACTCCGTTGAGCAGTAAACAAAATCTAATTGAACAAACAGCGGAAACGACTTCATTTTACACAACGAGTGTGTAAAGACATGTGTTTTAATGAAGGCGGTCTATAGTTTCTATTTACCCCTATGGATAAAAGCCAAGATCTAATGTATTATTTAGAAAATAGAGTCGGTACTTTTTCTATTTGGTATGATCCACATGCAGTGAGAAACCGTAAACTCAGTTATTTTTTTATAAAAAAAAAACAATAACTCACGATCATTGCGAAAAATTGCCAGATGTCTTGGCTCCAGAGAGAAGGTCTTCCCCTGAAGGTGTGTTCAAAAGTAGATACCTATAGGAGAAAAAAAAAGTATTTTTAGAAGACACGCTCAAGAAATGATTAACTAGTAACACTTATCGAAAACCAATCATAATCGTGCATCTTTCTATAACGTGTGGTTAGTGCCCAATCAGCATAGCTATTCACAAACAATCCAACCGTAATCTACAATCGACTTTTATCGATATAATATGTACCTATGTCATACTAGCTTTTGCCCGCGGCTTCGCTCGCGTTGAATTCGGGGTAACACGGTTCCCTTTTCCTGATTTGCAGGTACCTGCTACCTGTAGTTTTTGCCCTTGCGCCTGATTTATTGTAATATCAAAGCTAAGTTTTCCCCTTTCTTCCCTCATTCTCCCTCATTTCTCACTTTTATTTAAAAAAAATAGCCTATGTCCTGTACCAAAATTCATTAAAAATTGGCTTAGCCATTTAGGCGTGAAAAGGTAACAAACAAACAAACAAATTCACTTTCGCTTTTATAATATTAGTAAGGATTTATCCAATCGTCAAACCGGCAAAACGATGTTCACAGATCCGTGTGGAGTTTTTTTCTCTTTCTGTCATGCTCTCTCTGCGCGCGTCACTCTCGACCCCCTTGAGTATGCGCGCGCGTGTACTACTAAGTTTTTTTTTAATTTATATTACAAAAAATTTTGTTTTTTTTTAATCAAAACTATTGATTAACCAACTACGTAGTTGTTGTTTTAAATTTTACCATTTTATTCCTACTTATTTTATTATTTGCACAGTTTCACACATTACACAATTCATTGTGTTATTAGTTTCAGATAGGTAATCTAATTTGAAAATAAATAAATAATAAAAAGAAATTTGCCAAGGCATATTATTTACACGTTACAAAACATTCGCAAACATATTCATTAATTAATTAACTGTTTTTTTTTTGTTGAGTTTAATTAATTATTAGAAAAAAAACTTAGATTTATTGTTTGGTAGATGAACAAACACACCCAAAATAAATGGGAACAAAATTAAAAGCATTTTCTTTTTATTGGGGTGGTGCAACCCCGAAATAAAAATAATTTAATAGCATCTGAATATGCTCAATAAAACCTATGAACAGAGCTAGCACCGAATAAATATTTAATTCACTCACGTACACGTAAAAGTATGTCTTATTCAAATGAAACTATTGAAATAATGAACTAAGAAATATTGCTAAATATTTTATATTATTAAAATGGGGTCGATAATATATTGTATTAATTTTGGGTAGTTCAAGGCAATAGGTTCGCTCCTATTACTTGAAACGTACACAAAACCGGCGAACTATGGGTGTTCTATACGTAAAACTCGGACTAATCCTCTGGGAATTACAAGCGCGATGTTTATGTTTTGTTACTTACCTCCTGGACGCTACCAGCTTTCAGATATTCACAGGGCAGGCAAGCACAGATGAAATGGACGATAGTTCAATGACCGGAATCAAAATCAATACTGCAGCAATGCGTTTCGTTTAAGACATTTTAATTATTTATTACATCCAGCAAAACTGTCACCATATAAAATATTCATAAAATTACCAGAAATACCTAGAGATTTCGCTAATTTTGTCAGTACTGTCAAACTGTCAGCGTAACATTATTACTTTGAAGAATAATCAATACTGGGAATAACGAAACGTAGCTCAAAATACAAACAAAAAACCTGCGTACTTACTGGCTTCCATGGAAATGTTGAGCTGTTTTGACAGTTGTGTTTTGTTGTGATGTCAAATTAACAGCAAAAAGAAAACAAGAAACGCAAAAAAAAATTGTATGTAACTAGAATTAAATGTTTGTTCGAAATGGAGCCACTATAAATATATTATAGAATATAATAAGGTTCTTATTAGTTTTCTTTATTGATAATTTGATTTATCTCGTAATAACACTTAGTCCAAAACTATTTATGTAGATTTACGTGTTTACCATTTGCATACAATTTCAAGTATTTGAAAATGATGGACGAAACTGAAGTAAAGTTTGAATTTCCTAACTATGAGAGCCAATGCTGCGTCTGCTTTAGTGTTGGAAGAAAATTAACGCATTTAGGAGAATATATCGATGTTTTTAGAAGAATTACTTTGGACTTTCAGAATCAGGTACTTCATTGTTATTTTTTATTAACCATAGAATTAGCAATTACTGTAAAACAGTTAAGTTTCAATTTTGTTGAGTATTACAGAATATTCTATGCTAATTATGTAGGTAGCATTATTTGGGACAATAACAGATGCAATAACAAACTTAAGTATACAATTACATAAAGCTTCATCAGAATCCAGCCAAAATAAATATGTTATCATTAATTGCACACCCCCAAATTTTCTATAAAAAAAGTTGTTAATGCACATCTAATATATAAAATTTTCGTGTCACAATGTTCGTTCCCATACTCCTCCGAAACGGCTCTACCGACTCCTATGAAATTGTTTATGCATATTCAGTAAGTCTGAGAATCGGCCAACATCTATTTTTTATACACTTCTCCAGAAAAGGAGCTGAGCAGCGGGTGAAACCTTAATAATAATAATGTACATTCAAAATTTAGGAATATGTCAAGATATGTACAAAACTGTCAGTAACTAGACAGCTCTAGTAAGACAAGTTGTTGAAGTTTTATTTCTTTAATGCTTTTTAGTGGTTTGCCATTTATTAATGACTTCCTCTGCCATAAAAATGCCATGTTTAAAAAATATAATGTAAAGCTGATTTTTATGGCAACCACTAGCATAAAGGAATATGTATCCAATTCTGTAATTGGATAGCTTAACAATATACATACATTGAACCAAACCAAATAAAAAAAGCAAAAATATTAATCTGTAAAACCATTCAAAAATACAAAACAAAATAACTATAATTATAAAACTTGAATTTTCTGGAAACCAGCTCTCCTTGAATATTTTCATTGCTTAAAAATCAAGTTTACTGTAATTTAGTAGCTAAAAAGTAGCGTATTGGGTATTAAAAAAGAAGCAGTACAGGTATAATTATCTGTGGACTATCCCCTCCATACTTTTGCTTCCATTTTTTATAACACACATTTATTTTTCAGAACCAGTCTCCATTAGAAAATCTAAAACTGTGTTGGGAATGTAAAGCCTTCTTACGAAGAGCGAGTTTATTTCAACAGCAGGCTAGAAGAGCCAATGAAATGCTTCATTTAGGGCAGGTGAATCATAATCATTATTTTTATTATCTATGAAATATTTTTTTTTAAACTTGAGGCAACATAAAGAATTTCTCTTGTATTGTGGCTGCCTTTATAAACATTTAAACTCACATACATAAACAGCCAAACCGGTAACAACTACCTGTAAGTCATACAAATATTTGTTCCGTGCACAGCGCAGCAGTTGATCACTCAGCTACTGTGCCAGCCGAGGCCACTAGGCCGATGTCTGCAGTATGTAGTGGGTTGTCTTCTCATCAACAGACCAATCGGGGCAAGCACATATCTCCTTGAATATTGATCCGGGTGGCTGTTATTATTTAACCACCAGCACTTCCTGCAAAGTCATTGACATTACCAAACTTAAAAATTGTTATTATTTTTTTCCATACGCAAAATACGCGCCTCAGACGTGGAGTTGCGGACACCAGCCCGTTATACAATACAATACCAAACTTAAAAGCTGTTTTCTTATAGGAATATGTACAAGTATAATTTTCAGTTGTTGAAGTCAATTAACTAAAAATTTTTTTCAGAACTACCTCTATGGAACTCAATCAAGCCTTACTACAATAATTCTAAATGATTTACATCCTCACACAATTTATGTTGATGATTTCAATGTAAAAGTACAGTCAGACACAAAAACATGTGACAAGAATAGTGATGATGATGAAATAAACGATACATTTGATGACACTGGTGATGACTATACTAAAATTGAAGAAGTGGTGAAAGAAAGTACAGGTAATCATATTAAATATTAATCATATGTTAGAATGTATTTCTTTAATGTTTTAGTACATGAAGCAGTGGTTTACGATTCGAAATTCAATTACCAGTACTCTAAAAATAATGAACTTATTTCATCACCTGGTCTCTCAAAACAGTGAAAGAAAAAATGGTGAAGAAACCAGCATGTTCTAGAACCAAATAGTAACCTTAAAACCCTTTTCAATAACCATTTTCAAAGCTTATTGTCAGGCTATGTACACGGGAAGTCTGTGGATCGTTGGAGGTCCTGCGCATCCAATATAATAATGTTTTCAGAATGCTGTTGGGGCTGCCCCGTTTTTGTAGCGCATCTGAGATGTTTGCGCTGAATCAGACTGACGACATTTATGCGGTCATTCGAAAAAAAAAATTCGTCATTGATAACGAGATTGCGGGACAGTGACAACAGTATTCTGAGGATAGTGGCGGAGAATATCTACTCTCCTATTCTGGGACGTTTGGTGGGGGTGATGAATGAGTGAGTTTCCTTTCCCATGTTCATCGTCCACATGACATGAAGCGAACTAGAAATATGGATACTATGTTTTTTTATATTAGAGAGATAATTAATTGGATTTTGTTGTCTGAAAATAAAGAATTTATTTATTTGTTATTTAAAACAGCCGTTCCATATATGAAAATGTCTGTGTATGTATTGATTAAATTTCTATGTGGTGGTGTCCTGTACATTCAGTATGTAGTGTTGTGACACTCACTTGTTGCCCTCCGAGTGAGGTCGAAATGTTCAGGTGTTATATGGGACAGGTGTACCAATAATAGCCATTACAGGTTTAGATATGTTTAATTCCCGAGGGAGGACCGTTTTAACAGGGGTGAATACACAATAGGTTAGGTGAAATATCACAAACTGAACTGCACAATAACTGATTTTAGGACATTTAAAAATAGATACAGATTATTAAAAAAATTGGTTGTTTGTAAAGTAGGTTTACGATCGAGATGTTTACGTGATAACGTCTTATTGGTGATATAAGTTTTTGGGAAGTAAGGAATTAATGAAGATAACAATTTTTAAGTGAAATAAACTAATGTAAAATTGTTTTGAAAAATTATACAATTTCAGCCAGAAGCCAAAGTAGTGACATCTAAAATGAAATTAAGTACTAATTTAAAGTTTTTTTTTCGAGCCAAGTAACAGATGGCGCTACCATCTTTATATCTCGTGAGGTTTTGGTGTGATACAAGTTTCTAAACATGTCACCCGACTAAAACGATTTTAAAGACGTTATCACGTCAAAATACAATAAACTAGCACAAGTGGCTGCTAGTCGTGATTCAAAAACGTAATGAGCCAAAAAATTACTGTTGAAGATGAAATGACAGAATGAAATTCGAAATATGAATATTTAAAAAATAATGTTGATCCAAAAGAGGTTGAGGCAACAGAGAGGGTAAAATACCCATTCTGTTACAGTGTTATTTGCCCGTAGTTGTAATGCAACGGGCATCACAAACCAAAGGAGGCTCTCATTAGGCCGCTGAATCAAGAACTTGATTCAGAAATCGGTACTCCTGGACACGGCTTGTATAGAAGGTTCTCTCTGGGGCCGTGACCGCCGGTAGTGTTGGTGCCCCCAATACCCGTGGGCTACTATTCTTTATATATTTTTTTTGTTATAAAAAATATTCAAAATTTATAAAAACAATTAAAAAATATTTAAATGTTGCCCCACTCTAGGAATTTCTCCTGTATGGGTGCGTTTACAAACATTTAAACTCACATACACAAACAGCCACACCCGGAACAACTATCTGTAGGCCATACAAATATTTGTTCTGTGCGGGATTCGAACCCGCGACACGCAGCGCTGCAGTCGACCGCTCAGCCACTGCGCCAACCGTGTCGGCAAATATGCAAATGAGACAATGAATTAAGAAAGAATAAATCCTTACTAGTATTATAAAAGCGAAAGTGAGTTTGTTACGTCTTCACGCCTACATGGCTAAACCGATTTTAATGAATTTTGGTACAGAGATAGATGGGACCCTGGAGACGGACATAGTCATTTCTCAGAGAAAAGGAGGAAGAAAAGGAAAAACTTAGCTTTGCTATTACAATAAATAAGGCGCTAGGGCAAAAACTACAAGTAGCCGGGTACCTGCAAATCAGGAAAGGGAACTGTGTTACCCCGAATTAAACGCGAGCGAGGCGGGTAAAAGCTAGTTATAATTAAATAAACAATTGTGTCTTTTCCAGGTGCTTCTCCCCACACAAACCCAGAAAATACGAACCAAACAAATAAAAAACATCTAAGGCTCAAAAATGTTACTTCTTTACAACAATCTTCAGAACAAAAAAAAACAAAAACCAATCGTTGGGCGAAGAAAAGAGCATTACAGAATAAGAAGCCGAAATTCAAAATAATTACAGAATATACTAAAGAATGTTTTAGAAGAGTACAGATAGATTCTGAAGAGTTAAAGATATTGTTCAAGAGTGAAAGAGAAAGCGTATATTTTAAGTCAAAAAAATTTAAATGCGAGAAATGTGTTTCGACGTTTTCGAGTCAAGAGATTCTGGGCAAGCATGTTAAGAAGTTTCATAGTAAGGTAATGATTTTATTTCTTTAAATACTAATAAATTAATAATTTATTTGCGTGAAATATGGTGCTTACAGATAATAAAATACAATCCACCTTATTCCGCCTGCTACATTCAGCAAGCAAATTTTTGGATGTGCCATGTTTTTATTTATTGAATACTAGCTTTTGCCCGCGGCTTCGCTCGCGGTAAAATCGGGGTAACACAGTTCGACTTTCCTGATTAACAGGTATCTGCTACCTGTAGTTCTTGCTCTTGCGCCTTATTTATTGTAATAGCAATGCTAAGTTAGAAAATAGCCTATGTCCGTCTCCAGGGTCCCAACTATCTCTGTACCAAAATTCATCAAAATCGGTTTAGCCATTAAGGCATGAAGAGGTAACAAACAAACAAACTCACTTTCGCTTTTATAATATTAGTAAGGATATAATTATGTATACCTGTTTATTTATTTTGTCATTGGTTATTTCTTATATTGTATCATTTACATTTTCTAACACATACACAAAAAATAAAGCTAATATAACAATATGCAAACAAGTGCAAGGATAAAATATATAATATAAATACAATATAAAAATAAATACATTTTAATTCTTTTCCAGTTAACAAAGTACACCTGTGATATTTGTACTTCAAGTATTTTGAACAAGCGCCATCTATCGTCACACGTAAGAGAGCACTACTACAAGTTCTCGTGCACGTTATGCGATTTCTCGTGTTACGACAAGTCACAGAGCAAATGGCATCGCCAGAGGAGGCATAGGAATGTGTTTCAGTGTCTGAAGTGTGAATTGAAGTTCGGGTGAGTTATTTTTAAATTATTGACAACTTTTTCATATTGCATACTAGCTGGCGCCTGCGGCTTCGCCCGTGAGATTATCGTAAAAAAAATGTGTAACACCAGGCTATAAGCTACCTTTGTGTCAAATTTCATCAAGATCCGTTCAGTCGTTTTGACATGAAAGAGTAACAAACATCCATACACCATCCATCCTCACAAACATTCGCATTTATAATATTAGTAGGATCGTTTTGTATGTCGTGATAGCCCAGAGGCCGCAAGGCGAGGCATTCGGGCAAGTACGAGTGGGTTTCGTACCTCAAAATGAACCTGGTTTGAAATTTCGCGTTGAAATTAAAACCATATAAAGTACGGCCAACGAGAAGCGATACCAAAAGTAAACAAAACCCATGCTAAAACCCCATCTAAAATGGCCGCCCGAATGTTGGCGAACCCGTCTTAACGTTGTCATGTTTTTGCCGGGAGAACGAGACATTACGATAAAGGCACAAGATGGAAAGAGATAAATATTAGATTGTCAACGCCACAGTTGTTCTTTAGGTTAATGATCTTTCGTATCGCTTCTCGTTGGCCGTACTTTAGTCAAGTCGGTGGTCCCTTGGAGCTGTGACAAAATCAACCCTCTAAGTCTACGCAGTCTAAAGATATGGCGGTTTATGTCGCAAGTAACCATGGAGTTTCTTGCCGGTTCTTCTCCATAGGAAACGACCAACCTGAACCGTGCACCTTTTCTCGACGTTTTATATGTGCCCATATATTTTGATTTGATTGATTTTAATTAATGTTGACAGGAGTCGTTGGGAGTTCTACAAGCACTACAAGGAGTGGCATGAGAAGTTTGTCTGCGATTATTGCGGGATCAGCTTCAAGATGAGATATTGTATCAAGGATCATATCAGGTAAGTTTCATGATCCAATTAATTTAATTTATTGTGTACTAGCTTTTGCACGCGGTTTCGCACGCGTTAAATTCGGGGTAACACAGTTCCCCTTTCCTGATTTGCAGGTATCTGCTACCTGTAGTTTTTGCCCTTGCGCCTTATTTATTGTTAAAGCAAAGCTAAGTTTTCCCTTTTCTTCCCTCTTTCTCACTTAAAAAAAGCATAGGTACCCAAATTCAACAAAATCGGTTTAGCCATTTAGGCGTGAAGAGGTAACAAACAAACAAACAAACGAAATCACTTTCGCTTTTATATAATACTAGCTTTTGCCCGCGGCTTCGCTCGCGTTAAATTCGGGGTAACACAGTTCCCCTTGCGCCTTATTGATTTGTAATAGCAACGCTAAGTTTTCCCTTTTCTTCCCTCTTTCTCCCTCACATCCCACTTTTTTCAAATAAAAATTAGCCTATGTCCGTCTCCTGGTTCCCAACTATCTCTGTACCAAAATTCATCAAAATCGGTGTAGCCATTAAAGCGTGAAGAGGTAACAAACAAACAAACAAACAAACAAACTCACTTTCGCTTTTATAATATTATATATATATATATAAGTAAGGATTAAAATGGTTTTTCTTTTCCTTAAAAAACTGTGCTATATTTTTAAAAACATTATTGTAATTATCCATATTAGCAAATAAATGAACGTATTCATTTATTTGCTAATATGGATATACCTTATGAACTAATTTAACGTTTTTTAGGGTTCCGTACCTCAAAAAGGAAAAAACGGAACCCTTATTGGATCACTTTGTTGTCCGTCTGTCTGTCTGTCAAGACCCTTTATCTCGGGAACGCGTGGAGGTATCAAGTTGAAATTAAAACCATATATTCAAGTCTGTGGTCCCTTGGGGCTATGAAAATATAAATCCTGTAAGACAAAAAATATAGCGGTTTTTTCGCAGGATTGTGCACTTGACTGGTTTTTTTAAGTATATTGTACTGTATTTCTAACTATTAAATAACTCTCTTTAAATTGCATCAAATACTACTTGGTTAAATCTTCCACTTATGTAAAACAAAACACTGTATTTCCAGAAAACAACACTCCCCCTTCGAATGTAAACCTTGTAACAAGCGCTGGGCTCGCTACAACGGTCTCTGGCTCCACAACAAGACATCACACGGCGTGCACGTGGCCGCCTACTGCGTGGAGTGTGACAAACAGTACCGGGACCCGTATCGCTACCGGTGGCACCTCGCCAATACACACAAAAGCGCGAGGCATAGGAAACATAGGTAGGTCATACCAGCCCGTTCTAGGTCACCTTGTGGGGGCTCTTGAACACTTTGAACTACCCTAGATCACTTTATGCCGTATTAGGTCACTACACCCAGCCCTTGGTCACACCACCCCACCCTAGGTCACTTTGTGGGAATTCTATAGCACTTTGTACTGCCCTAGATCACTTTATGCCGTATTAGGTCACTACACCCAGCCCTTGGTCACACCACCCCACCCTAGGTCACTTTGTGGGAATTCTATAGCATTTTGTACTGCCCTAGGTCACTTAACCTAACCCTAGGTCACTTACTTTATGCAGTATTATGTTACTATATCCAGTCCTAAGCCACACCACCCCGCCCTAGGCCACTTTGTGGGATTTCACTTTGTACTGCCCTTGGTCACTCAGGTAAATTCTAGGTCAGTTTATGCAGCATTAGGTCACACCACCAGCCCTAGGTCACTTTGTCGACTCTCTAGAGCAATTTGTACTGCCCTAGGTCACTCAACCAAACCCTTGGTCATTTTATGGAGCATTAGATCACTATACAGCCCTTGGTCACACCATCCCTTTCCTGGGTCACTTTGTGGGATCTCTAGAACACTTTGTACTGCCCTAGGTCACTTAACATAGGTCACATCACCCAGCTCTAGGTCACTTTTTAGAATCTCAAGAGCACTTAATACTGTCTTTTGTCACTTTATTCTAGCCTAAATCACTCAACCCAGCACTAAGTCATTTTGTAGAAGCTCCCTAGAGGACTTTCCCAGGTCACTTTATACAGATATAGGTCACTGTATAACAACCCAAAGTCACCTTATCCCACCCCTAGGTCACTTAAAATAAACTGTAACCATACATATTTCTTCTTCTAAAGTAAATGGACGATACGCTAACATCTCTTAGTATAATGAAAAATGAATACTCTATAAGATTTTGTACTATCATACCACAAATAAGAATGCCGAAAAAAAAAAGTGTGTGTGTCAGCTCCGACGCACGACTGGAGTTTACTCCTTAAGTACAATAATAAAAAAAAAAAAAAAAAACAAAAAAATAATAATAAAAAATTAAAAATATCACTGACGGACGACAAATTTCATAAAGCGCCATCTAGTAATATTCAACTGTACGACAAACACCATAGGTGCGGTTGCACCAAAAACGTAACGAGGTCATTCATCAGTAGATTTTACACCTCACCCGGCTTTTAGTGTTTTTTTGCCGCGGCCTAGAGTAGAGCACGCTTGTATAAAATAAACCAATCGGTTTATTTTAAACAAGCAGTCGAAATTCAGTCGAACTATGAATCCATATTCACTTATGCGGAAACGGAGGCCCTCTTACAACACACTGCATAATGAACTCTACTTCGTATACTACCACAGACACAAAACATATAACTACATTCTCAACACTTACACACCCACCACACATATCCTACACACATACTCCACACACACACATAACAAATTACACTAAACCTTCTACACTAACTTTTTATTAAGTATCCTAAATTTGCATTACTTTTTCCGGTTATTATTTTTATTGTTATTTTTTTTTTCGTATTCTCATTTTTTTTGTTTTATTTAGCAGTTCTGTACACATAGCATATACTTAAGTTTTGTAGAGCTAAGTATCCTACTACAGGCATTTTTTGCCTAAAAGAAAGCTTCAAAAACTAGTTAAGCAGTGCAAATACACTACATAAAGCATTTTGTATTTTTGTAATCAACCTTCGTGTCACAGGATCCCCTGCCCTGGCTGCGATAAGATCTTCTCAAAGAAGATCTACATGAAGGATCACTACAATCTAGTGCATCTTAAGTTTTACAAATACCGTTGTGAGCAATGCGATAAGGTGAGCACCATCAGTTACTTAGTACTGTAGAAAATTAAAAACTCATTTATCGCATTGACTTAGGTTGTAATGTAGATGTAAGAATAAGTCCTACTTGTCCTTACTAATATTATAAAAGCGAAAGTGAGTTTGTTTGTTTGTTACGTCTTCACGCCTAAATGGCCAAAACGATTTCGATTAATTTTGGTACAGAGTTAGCTGGGACCCTGGAGACGGACATAGGCTATTTTTTTTTAAAAGTGAGAAAAGGCGGAGAAAGAGGGAACAAAAGGGGAGAGGAAAGTATTTTTTTCGATTATCACGCGGGGTAAAGTTAGCGTTAGCCCAAAGTAACTATGCCACGCGAACGAAGTCGCAGCCGGAAGCTAGTAATATTATAAATGCGATTGTTTGTGAGGGTGGATGGATGTATGGATGTTTGTTACTCTATCACGTCAAAACGGCTGTACGGATCTTGATGAAATTTGGCACAGAGTTAAATTATAGTCTGGAATAATACATAGGATACTTTTTTTTCGATCATCACGCGGGCGAAGCCGCGGTCACTAGTAAATAAATAAATCATTCAATCGTAACTAAAAATGCAGAAATAAAAAACCTTTTTTGCAAAAAAAAGCAACTTCCAAAAAATTAAAAATAACTTTACTACTGGTGGCAAAAAAGTCAACGAAACAAAAATATATTTTCTACTTTATAGTTTCTTTCTTTAAAGTCTGTTTTTGAGGTTAAATATAACCGTAAAAAGATATGTTTCAGAATTTCATCCGTAATGCAGACCTAGTGAAGCATACTCGTCGAGTCCACGAAGGCATCCTGCCGCCTAAGAACAAGATATGTTACATGTGCGGCAGAGGATTTTCTGTAAGTGTCTATTATTATGAAAAATCAAACTCAAAGCATATCAAATAACTTCACCCGCTCTGAGCGGAGCGGGGGGAGTGTCAGACTTGTATTGACTAAAACCCACCCATGTCCCTTCTATTGCCCTTTACGTTCCGGGGCCGCGGTATCTCTTTCGAACAACCCGCAACCCCGCCAGGACCCGCAACCAAGGCAGGAACTCAATTAGACCATTACAGGCACTTTTGAATGTCAAGAAACAAAAAATATAAGCTACAGTCCCAGACAAAATCCTTACTAATATTATAAAAGCGAAAATGAGTTTGTTTGTTACGTCTTCACGCCTAAACGGCCAAACCGATTTTGTGAATTTTGGTACAGATATAGTTGGGACCCGGGAGACGAATAATGGCTATTTTTTAAAAAAAAAGAGAGAAATGAGGGAGAAAGAGGGAAGAAAAGGGAAAACTTAGCTTTGCTATTACAATAAATAAGGCGCAAGGGCAAAAACTACAGGTAGCAGGTACCTGCAAATCAATAAACGCCGTTTTGACGTGAAAGAGTAACAAACATCCATACATCCATCCATCCTCACAAACATTCGCATTTATAATATTAGTAGGATCTCAAAGTGGTCTCACGACCGGGTTTGGGAAGTGAGATTAGTTTCTAGATACTGCTTATAGACCTACTACTATTAAGTACCGCTCTACAGAATCCTTCGGGAATTACAAACATGATATTTATGAATTACTAGCTTTTGCCCGCAGCTTCGCTCGCGTTAAATTCGGGGTAACACAGTTCCCCTTGCGCCTTATTGGTTTGTAATAGCAACGCTAAGTTTTCCCTTTTCTTCCCTCTTTCTCCCTCACATCCCATTTTTTTAATAAAAAAAATTAGCCTATGTCCGTCTCCTGGTTCCCAACTATCTCTGCACCAAAGTTCATCAAAATCGGTTTAGCTATTAAAGCGTGAAGAGGTAACAAACAAACAAACTCACTTTCGCTTTTATAATATTAGTAAGGATTTATAAATTACTAGCTTTTGCCCGCGGCTTCGCTCGCGTTAAATTCGGGGTAACACAGTTCCTCTTGCGCCTTATTGATTTGTAATAGCAACGCTAAGTTTTCCCTTTTCTTCCCTCTTTCACCCTCACATCCCACTTTTTTAAAATAAAAGTTAGCCTATGTCCGTCTCCTGGTTCCCAACTATCTCTGTACCAAAATTCATCAAAATCGGTGTAGCCATTAAAGCGTGAAGAGGTAACAAACAAACAAACAAACAAACAAACAAACTCACTTTCGCTTTTATAATATTAGTAAGGAAGTAAGGATTGTTCTTGTTTCAGACCAACAAGATACTGACCAACCATTTACGAACACACACAGGAGAAAAACCTTTTGCCTGTACGATATGCAACGCTCGTTTTGCACAAAGTACTGCCCTATCGGCTCACGCGAGGGCAATACATCACACACTATTAAAACAGATATAAAGGAACTTGACAGCACGGTTGGCGCATCATTCCGTCCTCGCCGACGAGGCCCGTCGCGACGTCCCGGTAACTGCCCCACCCGTCCCTAGCAAGAGCCAGCCCGCGATGCTGAGCCAGTAAGTTTTAATCAGTCCACAAATAATATCAAACAGATCCAGCCTGTCCCTTGCTGTCCCTCAGCGACGCCCTAAGCCGAGGCTCGTACCCCACAGGGGGTGCCCTTAGCGTGTAGTCGCTTAGTTTGTAAGTTTTTACCCTGGCTGGAGGTCTTAATTTTGGTATCCATAGGATTCGCCCGGTTAAGCAGACGACAACCTCCTTGGTTGAACTGAGAGATGCCATTCATAAAAAAAAACGGTTGGCGCAGTGGCTGAGGGATCGCCTGCTTCTCTGAGTGTGGCGGGTACGATCCCCGCACAGAACAAATATTTGTGTGACCTACAGGGGCTATAAATAGTTGTTCGGGTCTGGCTGTTTGTGTATGTGAGTTTAAATGTTTGTAAACGCACCCACGATGTAGGAGAAATTTCTAGTGTGAGGCGACGTTTTTTTTTATCTGATATTTATGTTATTAAATTGTAAATAAGTTTCTGTTGAAAAAAAACCACTGACAATGAAATAATTCTATTTAAACTTATTTTTATTAAAATATAATAATTAATGATCAAAATGTTGATTAAAAACTGTTGTAATATTGTGAAAAGTAGATTTATGGCATATTATATTATATATTATTAAATTAATTCTATTAAATCTTATTTTATTTTATTGTAGAAAAGTACATTAATCAAGTATTTGTTGAAAAAAAAGACCACTGTGATTTTGAAATACATAATACTATTCCCTAAGTATAATCTTATTTTTAAAGATAATCGAAAACTGTTGTAACATTGTAAAAAGAAAAAAAAACAAGTTTTGAAAAAAAAATACCACTGTGAATATGAAATAAAACTATTTAACATAATTTTATTTAAAATAAATAATAATGTTTAAGTTAACTGCAGTTTTTTTTATGAGGAGCTGGTGGCTAAATAATAGCAGCCGCTCGGGTCGATCTTTAAGTTAAGCCGCGCTTGCCTAGGTTGGTCTGTGGATGAGTGACGACCCGTTACATACCGAGTTTCCTCCGTGCCTCGGAAAGCACGTTAAGCCGTTGGTCCCGGCTGTCATTTGTACTATGTTGGGGTCGGCTTCCAGTCTAACCGGATGCAGCTGAATATCAGTATTTTACATGGACCGACTGCCTATCTGACCTCCACAACCAGTTAGTACTGGGTAATACGATACCCCTTGGTAAGACTGGTTGTCAGACTTTTGGAACACTGACTACCTGTAACGATTGTCAAAGATCGCACGCACCTTGTATCCGCCTGATAAAATAATAGTCTTTTATCAGGCGGATACAAGGTGCGTGCTTAAATACTTTTCTAAGGCTCCCAAAGAAGCGCTCCTTTAACGATTATTTCATGTCGGCAACATTGATGCCCAACGCTTCCGACATACCTAAATACTTGTAGGTTTCGGCTGCTGAGAGGGATCTAGGGCCTAGCCCTTTAGTGGATGATTCTTTACTGGTTCATTATGTAGCATTAGTAAACAGGCAAATTAACTATTAACCTTCAAGCGGGCGCGCGGTCGTTTATAACGGCAGCGGTCACCCAAAATACCTATGGGATAAATAACAGAAATAAAGCACTTATTAAAATCAACATGATATATTTTTTGTGCTCACAGCCTTTTTAAGGAAATTTCAAAACGTTTGGTTGACACTTCCCGTGACCCAAGGGCTGGCTTTTACTTTGGCCAGAGGCTTAGCGTTGCCATACAACGTGGCAACGCGGCCGGACGAATTTTTTGACGCTATTTTTTAATTTATTTATAAGTTTAGTTAAGTTTAATAATTTTAGTTTATAACATTTTTATGTTTTAAAAATATAAAATATATGTTTGCAAAACAATAAATGAACGAAAATTTATTTTTTAATAATTGAAACCATTACTCTTTTTCTATGACATTAATTCGAGAAAATCAAATAAAAGTTAAAGTAAAAACTATGTAATAAAAGTAGAAAACAAAATTTTTGAATAAAAAAATTGTTTAGAAACAAAAAACCATCTTAGGGTGTCTAGCTAAAATTTTCTAGTAACTAATAACAAAATAAAATTATAAAATCAGTTGACTTCATGAGATCAAATAATTAAAATCAGGTTGGTTTTATTGTTCCGTGTCTTCAGTAAGATAACACTCATTGCAAATTAAGGTAGTGTGGGTTCTACAGATATTTCTGTGGCATGTTGTGTGTGGAGTTTTCGATTGCCTCCATTTCTTTGCTGGCTTTTCTTTATAGCAGCTTCCTCTGCATGATGTGCTGGAACCTTTTCGACGCCTGTGCCGTGACTAAAACAATTTATTGCGCTCCTTGCGGTGAAGGGGGTACGGGAAGTCAGTGTAAACTGTTTTTTTGGTAGGTAGAAACACTAACAAGCTACTATAATATGGATTCAATGGGAATTACTGTTAACTAGCTTTAGCCCGCGGCTTCGCTCGCGCCCCTTTCCTGATTTACATGTACCTGCTACCTGTAGTCTTTACCCTAGCGCCTTATTTATTATAATAGCAACGCTAAGTTTTCCCTTTTCTTCCCTCTTTCTCCCTCATATCTCAATCATTTTTTTTAAATAGCCTGTCTGTCTCCAGGGTACCAACTATCTCTGTACCAAAATTCATCAAAATCGGTTTAGCCATTTAGTGAAGTGAAGACGTAACAAACAAACTCACTTTCGCTTTTATAATATTAGTAAGGATATCAGCAAAATTGTATTGAAAGCCTTCGTTTCGACGTCGCGCGACCGCTTGAAGGTTAAGGAAAAGAAATAAAACAATAAAGTTTTAATTTTATTGTTTGTCACATGTTTCAAATAAACAGGTTTTCTTTTTTCTCATCCTAATGACAGTCAATTGTATTTTCGTTGCTTACCATTAGAAGGAAATAAAACGCTGCCTAGAATAGTAGACATTTATTTATAAAAAAAAAATATATTATTTAATTTTCTATCTAATAATGTCATTAACACAATGTGTTCTTAGTTTTAAAATCTTATAAATAAATATGTACGTACATTGTTTGCATGCTAACAAATAGAAGTAGTTTCCCCTCTCCAAATGGGGGGTAGAACTCCCCAAAATTTAATGATAAAATACATTTAAGAAGTTCAAATTCGGAGGGGTTTTTTTCTTGTTAGTTGAATACATAGACACTCCGTAAAAGCGTAGGGAAATGTTTGGAATTTTATGAATTATTTTAAATCCTACCTACCCACTACAGTTAAAGTTAAAGGTAAAAGTACTCTGTCCTACTTATTTACATTGTGCTGTGCCTGGCAGAATCTATAAGGGAATTTGTATGTATTTTTTCTTTACTTAATCAACAACAACCCAAGAAAAGTATTAAAAGCGATTATTTGTCGCAAAAAACACACTCAAATTGCTTTGGCCGTCATTTATCACAATTCCCTTTTTTAAACTTTTTATTTTCTAGAAAAAAATTTTTTTTTTTACAAATTGTATGTGTTTTATTCTAGCAAAAATTGCAATTATAATTTACAATAAAATCTTAGCGAAATTTTAAGTACTTTTATTTACCACCTATAAGTATACATAGTAAATAGCAACAAATATTAAAAAAAATAGATTTACATAATTCTGCAACCTAGCCTAAGTTTGGAACTCAATATAATACTGAAATCATTTATTTTCAACTAACAATTTCCTGGGTAATTCGGGATATTATCCTTAAAATACACATACTGCTAGACTTAAAAGTTACCCATCCTGTTATATACAACATTTAGATCGTTTATTTATTTTTACAAATATTTTTTATATTTTCACAAATATTTTTTTTATATTTTTACAATTTTTTATTTTAATTTTTACAAATTTCCTATTTAAAAAATAAAAAAAAAACAAAAATCTTTTAAAAATATTATATATTATTCTATACAAAATTAGTTTTAGTACATGCGAAACGTGAATTATCTGAATCGATTCCAATAATTTTTACACAGTTATATTCTATCTGAATAATATTTTAAAAAGTTTATGAGTTGGACACTTAGTAGGTATACGCGAGGTTATATAATCATATCTCGCGCAAGACAGGTCACAGCAGGTCAAAGTGACACCACACGGCGCGTTTGAGTCGCGTACCGACTGTTTTTTTATGATTTTTCATGAAAGAGTTATGAAACTTTGTACATAGATTATTTACATAAAAATACTAGACACATGTTTCAAATTCCTATTTTTTTGCAAGGTACCAAGTAGTCTATTTCTTATAAAACAGCTATATGCCAGTAATATTCATAGTTGTCAAAACCGGCCCAGCCATTTTGGATATTAGTCGGAACAAAACAGACAGAGACAAACAAAATCACATACAATCCATCCATCTTTTCTTTGGCCTTCCTCTCGCTCTCCGTCCATCAACATTCAGATCCATCACTCTTTTAGTCCCATGTGCTTCATCCCTCCTCATTACATGTTCTCCTCATTTCTGTAACAGGCGCAACTTTCAAACTTCCTCTAATATAATACTCATTCGTCACACTTAACAAAGCATGTTATTTAAAAAAAAAATACAATTGCAGGACTTATTACTGGCTGTCTGGCTTATTTTTCTCATGCCACGCAAGATGGGTTTTCAAATCTGCCTTTTTAACGAAAGCTTCTTCACAAATGTGGCATTTTTGAGTTTTTTCGTGGAGATGGAAAACACGCGTATGATGCTTAAGAGTATGCGAATCTCTGAAAGTCCTTTTCACACAAATATTGCATTTGTACGGGTACTCATTCGAATGTGTGTGCATATGCTTTTTCAAATGCCCCCTTTCTTTAAACGAATCCGAGCATTTATCACATTTAAAAGGTTTTTCCCCGGTATGTATACGAATATGCTTTTTCAAATCCTGTGAATCTCGAAATTTCTTTTCACAAGTCTCACACTTGTAAGGTTTCACACCAGTATGAACTCGGAAATGTTTTTTCAAGCCTTCGAGTTGAGTAAAACGTTTCTCACACACGTCACATTTGTGTGGTTTTTCATCACTGTGGGTACGTACATGTATTTTTAAAGCATCTGCAGTCCTAAAACATTTCTCACATTGCTCACATTTATGATCTCTTTCGCCTGTGTGTATAAGATTATGTTTTTTCAAACCATGCAATTGAGCGTAATTCTTATGGCAAAAGTTACATTTGTAAGGCTTTTCACCTGTATGAATTCTTAAATGCCTTTTCAAGTCCCCAGGTTGTTTGAACCCCATTTCACAGAAATCACACTTATAGGGCGATTCACCAGTGTGTGTAAAAATATGGCGTTTCAAATCAATAGGCAACATGAATCTACAATCACATAGATGACATTCATGCGGTTTCTCATTTTTATGAGCACTGACGTGAGTTTTCAAAAGATTCTCTTTTGTGAAACTCTCTTTACACAACGTACATTTGTAAGGCCTTTCTTTCGTGTGGATTATGATGTGTCGTTCAATATCACTTCTTTTGTCGAAAGATTTCTTGCATATGTCACATCGCCAGCGCTTGTCCTTGTTGTAGGGGCGCCAGATCTTCGTATACTGTGTGCAGACTTTTGGTTTTATTTTCCTAGGTGCTGTTCCTCTTTTAGACTTGAAAGGTTTCTCTGGGTTAGATGGAGGAGTAGGAGTCTGCTCTCTCTCTTTGCTTGGTGGAGGAGTTGAGAGCCTTTTCTCCTTTGGTGTCGATATGGAGTCTTTTCTACCTCTCTTTGGTGCATACCGGATGACGGATGGTCGTTCTTGTTGAGGATTTTTGTGAGACATTGTGATGCGTATTGTCAAGTAGTGCTTGTTAAATAAAGCTATCTAATTGCCATCTTTAAACCAGCATTGCGAGTCTCTAAACATGCGGTCAAGCCTTCTACGCTGTCACCTATGACGTCGCGGAAGTGACAACGTCTTGGCCAAAAAATAAAAGATCAAAAATCAATCTTGCCACAATTTGGGAGTCGCAGATATCCGTTTCGGGGATCAATCATTAAAGTGACATCAGGTAGAAGATTTGTCTAGTAAAGTATAACTCGGCCTTGATATAGTCAAAGTGACATCTGGTAGAAGCTTTTGTTGTGTAGTAAAGCGTAAATCCGTCTTGTTATAGTTCAATTGTATGATGTCAAAAACTGTAATTCTTAACCTTTTCCGCGCCAGCCCCTTTTTACGTTCACCCCCAACGCTAAGCCAATTTTTTTTACAAAAAAATGTATATTATGTGCTAGGCATTTTCACTAATGATAGGATATATTCGATTATTATTTAATTAATTATAATTTAGACAACTTTAGTTGTCAGTGGCGTTTTAGACACGCGTCCGTTTCGCAACTTAAGTCATAAATGGCGTTCAAAAAGTTAATCTGGGACTGTTGGTTGCATTTTAATTACATAACTATGAGCCAAATCCTGTATTTTGTTATGACTCCTCACATTTCCAAATTTATGTTTTGTAGCTATCATTCTGCTTGTTTAGGATGTAGGCTCATGCTGTAAATAATTTTCTGTGTGTTTCTTCAAAGATATATCTGAAAGATAAAAAAAAACTTTTCAGAATCAACGCGATTGGGTATAGAGTTCAGATGATCTTGATACGGTTTTTTTTAACTTTGCCTCATACTAGAAATTTCTCCTGAATCGTGGGTGCGTTTACAAACATTTAAAGTCACATGCACAAACACCCAGACCCGGAACAACTATCTGTAGGCCATACAAATATTTGTTCCGTGCGGGGATCGAACCCGCGACACGCAGCGCAGCAGTCGATCGCTCAACCACTGCGCCAACCGTGTCGTCAAAGATTATCTTGATACTGTATTTATTAATTAAGAAATATCTTAAGAGTATGGTCTAACGTTGAGACCAAGTTGTTCTCATTACCACAAGTGAGATTTGTTTCTAATTACTGCCTTTAGAGTGCAAACACACAGCTCATTTTAAAAGATATTTCTACCACCAGTCCTGCGAGAGGATATATTATGAAGAAAAGAAACGTAGACAGTAGTGTGTGAGAACAGAAAGAGAATAGCAATTAAAATATGAATGTCTTAACCTAAATACTAAATATGAATTATAAGCACTCATATAATTATCATAATACATATATACCTATACAAATACATAATACTAATATATACAGGGTTATTTGTAAAACACCGACAACCTTGCAGGACTGTATTACAATCATTATAAACAACAACTTTTACTCTATGATTTTTTACAAAATTTTATACATAATAGGCATGACGACAGTATAAAAAAATCGCTGATTCAGTGATGACAGGGGAGAAGTCATATTAAAAAAAAAGTAAACACAGGTTTAGTTTTATTTAAAAATAACAGATTATTAAGATTTTCAATAAAATAAAACATTAAAATACGGCAATCGGCCATTTTGACAGAAACACCGATCACAGCGTATGACGTCACGGATATGTGATTTATGGGACGTTGCTATAGAAACAATGTCATTTTTATTTAACTGTGACGTCATGCCGACGGCATGACACATGCGAGCTGTTTTCGGGCACTGTTGAAAATTTATGAGAAAAATGGCTTCAAACTTTGTTAAACTTAAGTTTATTACCGAAATAAAGGCTTTTTTGTAAATAGTAAAAGTGTACCCACATTATGGAAGAAGATTTTAAAATCTTTCGTCACGCCTATTACCAAAAACAAATCTTCAAGATTTCGTTGTCCTATCTAACACATTTCAACTCCGTATTTTGCTGTACCTACATACCTACACCGCCGCTTGTAGGTACGTTTGCTTCGCATAGATTTCGTAACATTTAGAGCGTTCAATTTCAATATTTTTATTTTTGTATGAAAATCTGATGAACTAAAATATGATAAATGTTTAAATGTCCTAGAACAAAAGTTGTTGATTATGATGTTAGTAACATGGTCCTGAGACGTTGCCGGTGTTTTACAAATAACCCTGTTTAAACAAATATGTTAATACACTATTATAAATATTCACTATTGAGAGGAAAGGTTTCAGGTTTCTCTTTTAATTTAATCTTAAAAATCGAAATGCTTTTCAAATCTCTAATGAACGCGGAAGTGAGTTCCACAATCTCACAGCATGGACGGAATAAGTACTTATTGTGCTTAAGTAACATCAATTTTACTTTGCTACAACACTTTCTCATTAACACAATAAATCACTGTTATTTTTGTCAATTTTCTTTCTGCGACTCTGAAATGAAATGAAGGGAATTCGTCGCAGGATGGTCGAGACATCATGGCGGAGGACACGAAATGATACTCGCAAAACTTTTGTTTACACTTGTATTGTCCTTTCACAAAATCAATAAAACAAAATAAGTAAAGATGCTAATGATCGATACAGATTTAAATCAGGAACGCGGGAAGTTTAGCGCAGAGTAATGGCTAACCGTGTTGCTCGCTGCCCGGTCCAAAAAGAAGTGAGCATTTAAAGCAATTTCTTTTATTAGATTCTCAGTTTCACTATAACATTTAAAAAATATGTTTGCAGTTATGTAGGTAAATTAAATCCCTTAGAGATGACCGGCAGATCTGTGGCCACGTGCTGCCGTGCACATTTGCACAGCGACGCTCAGGGGAGATCTCTATAGCTGCCCCAGGGATGTGTCTTACAAGCATTGCACAGCGGGAGCTCTGGATAGGTGAATTAAGAGGACACTGTGCCTCCTCTAATATGCGGATTGAGACCACCGGGGTAGTTATAGTGTAGTACAAGTCCTATACCTACTCCCCAGTCTTATCCCCATAATCCGTCGTCTATTGATAGGAAGAAGAAGAAGATGGGTTCCCCCAACAAAAAAAATGATACTAATTGTAGTGTTTGACAAATCAATAGTTTGCTGGCAGTTTAATATTATTGAAAGTGAGGGTACACGACAGTCGTTGCGGGTTGTTCGAAAGAGATAACGCGGCCCTGGAACGTAAAGGGCAATAGAAGGAACATGGGTGTGTTTTAGTCAGTAAAAGTCTGACACTCCCCCCCGCTCCGGCCAGAGCGGGGGAAATTATTTATTGATTTCCCACCCCAAAAAAAAATGGTACCCAACAGTAGTTTTCAAGAAACCCTCAATTACCTCTCATATATTAAATCAGTCAAAATGAGAAATAGGATATTTAGTTTTGTCTGAAGTCAATCAAAAATAAAATGTTTCAACTTTCTCCCACTCATTCATTAACAAAACAAACAAACTTGTTTTCAATGTTGTATATTTAAAGTTCAAATTAATCCTAAAATTCTAGATATTTTCAGAGCGTTTTTCCAACCATGTTGGTATTGGCTTCCAGTCTAACTGGATCCAGCTGAATACCAGTACCTTACATGGAGCAACTGCCTCTCGAGCTCTACTCCACAACCCAGTTAGTACTGGCTAATAAGTAAGAAATTTAGCTGCAAGGGATACATTCAAATTTGTGAGGAAAAACACTTTCGCTGCCCAGAACTCAGCATATTATTTTTTTGGACTCATATGCTGAGTTCTTCGCAGCGAAAGTGTTAATGTGCTTATTAGCATTTTATTTTAATCTTATTTTACCATCCCGCTTGACAAGAACCTCAGGAAAACTAAGAAAGCGAAACAGCTATCGATTTGGCACACGAGGTTGTCCACATGTGGAATGTTAACTTGGCTATCATTGTACCGATTGTTGTAACTGCCAATGGCAAGAACCAAGAGCCTCAACCACCATCAGTTGAAGCTCTCCTTAGGCAGTTGGATCAAGGGCCTGATTCCGAAGGCAGGAATCCTCAATACGGCCCGAATTGTGTGGAGGTACATGTCTCTGGAGCCAACGGTAGCTTGGATGCTACTCATGATACCATTTCTTAAAAGTTTTTAAATGATTTTGTATGTTATTTTATGAAATATTTAAAAATATAATATACATAAAGGAGATTTGACTTTTATTAAGAAACAGCAATAAATGTTAAAATGTATGTAACATGCCATACCTTTAAAACTGGTAATACTTAATATAGATAGAATTCTAGGGTTAAATAAGTGCCAATGATTCTATAGACAGAATAATAATACAATAAACTTCATATATGCACAAAGCAATGGAATCAACAGCAGGATAGATTAATTAAGAACACGTATTAACGGTCAAAATACTCACCAGACAATTATTGAAACACAAAAATAAGCACTATTGGTATTGTATAGCCACCTTTGTATATAAATGGGAACTTATTCACAAGAACTGAGCTGTATCTTCAATTATTTTCATTTCATTTAAGTAACAGTAAAAACACAGACAGAGAATAGAATAGAATTCCCGGTTCCCCTTCCACAATCACATAATTTGTTATTGATTGACGGGAAAATAAGATAATTATGAAATGTCAAATATCAACTTTAGTGTTGCCATGGTAATTTTCAAAACGCCTTTGATTTTACATGTGAATATTTTTTTAGTTGCCAGCGCGCATACAGTGTGGCGGGGTGGAGTTGTCGGATTTACCGACAGGACTGTACTACTGAAAAAATATTGCTCTCATACAAAGACCTAATAATTAAATCTTCTGAGACAAATATTTACGAAGTATTCATCAAAATGATACGCTAGGGGCTGATAACTAATCTACGTCTATAATAATAATTTTGAAACGACTTCAAAAACTTTCATTTAAATCTGTTCAGAAGTTTTGGCCTGAAAGAGTAAAGTTTTAAACAACCAACCTTACATACTTTTGCATTAATTGTGAGTAACACGGCAAATGGTGGTCAGACTCAATCAAAAAAGCTGTTGGAGACATTTTGTACCGAGCGGTTCACAAAGTCACATGGCTTGGAGACGGGTCATATTGTGGTCGCGATCCTCAACGGTGAAGAAATGACGAAGAATAAGAAAAACAAAAGGCAAAATGAGTAGGTGTACTTAATGTATAGATTTCTAATTTTCCAACATTGCATAATTATTCTTTTCTGATTTTACTGTATAACACCGCAGGTTCCTTTTTTGTTACCCGATTTTATGGATTTATAATAACCTGGCAGTACCAGCCAAATACATTAGAGCCATAACTGTCAGTGTCAATGCCAATACTGACTGTTTTTTTAATGGTCTGACACATAGTGTATTAGGACAGCCGCCTGTGATTAATTTGTACTTTATCTGTTACCCCTCGGTGAAGTAGGTCGCGACAAAAGCAAAGCGTTTGGCATTTAGTACCAGCTACTGATACCTACTCTAGTACAGAATATTTCCCATCCAAACTGACTAAGAATCAAGGAACTTAAATCATTTAGTTCCTAGCTAAGAATACAGTGGTCCCATATTTTTCTCCCTTACATTTTAAAGTAAGAAGTTGAAGATGTTGTTGGCAGTGAAGTAAGTTAATGCCACTTGTGCTTACTATAGGATGTTAGAAGAACTTATTGATACAGATATTATTGAATTAAGAATCAGAAATAACTCAAGTCAAATTACATTAACCGTTCTGAACGCTTTTTAATGCGGCTATTTCAATTAGGGTAGGGTAAGGGTTCTGACTAGGGTAAAAAGACAGTAGCTCACCGTCCGTTCGACGTACGCCTCAAAGAGATGTCAGCAAAGTAGAGGGGACTGCCAGGGACACAGTCTGCCGGGGTTGTAGGTTGTTCTAAAGAGATATCGCGGCCCCGGAACATAAAGGGCAAAACAAGTCTGACTGTGGGTGGAGAGGGTGGGGGGACGCTCTACCCAGCGCGGAAGAAGCTATTTGATGATTTCCCATCCGCAAAAAAAGGGTGACAAGTCAGAACTAAGGAGGGATAGTAATTGAGGCCCGTTCCAGTCTAATCGACTAGAATAGGCTGTTCCGACTAACTTTAGGTTTTAAAAATTGTGCAATAACGATTATTTATTTACGATAACGGATTAATCAACGACTCTTCTTCATATTCTTCGATATTAAAGACTAATGGGCTGCCAACTTCTTTACTGGGCCCGTCAACGGATCGGAATGATTGGCCTTTCTGTTCCTTACCGTCATTCAGACTCAATCCACCACCAGATCGATGAGTATGTCCCATTTTTTTGTCATCTAGAGCTGCATTACTTGCCCGGAAGAGCTTTTCCATTTCGTTCAAAGTTAGGTCAGCAGTATTTGAACGAACAATCATGTCTTTTGTTTTTTCATCTAGTCCTAAAGAATCATAGTTGCTTTCGTCTTGTTCCTGCTCCTTTTTTTTCTTTTCTGTTCTTTTTTTCTGCGGCTTGCCATTCTTCATTTTTTCATTTATCTTCTTCGCGTCTTTTATTAGTTTGTCCACAAACTTTGAAATGTCAAATTTTGCGACGGGGTCGTTTTTTTTCGAATTAGCTTTTATTTCTTCTCTTCTTATGCCGATTTTTCTTGATTTTACGAATTGAAGATCTGTGGCCAAAAGAATTTTTTTTTTGACATAAGTAGGTATGTACTTATTTTATTTTATTCTGAATGCCTATTGTGACCTTACTTTAAACCAAAGAGGCTGAAATGAAAAATTTTATTAAGAAAAAAATATTGCCAAACACAATGCGCCAGGGTGGTCCCTCCTTTCCTACCCATCCTGCACAACCACTTGCACCTATAGCTGCGCAGGTGGCTACATACGGGTCTAACACAAGATGAGTTTCATCGACATGATAACAAGAATTACCAATTTAAAAAAGAACCTAGCAAGGGTGAGTAAGACTCCCATACCAAGGTGTCCGTACAAACTTGCAACATAAACTTCCATATCTTTTGACTGCGTAGACTTAGAGATATGATTTTTCCACAACTCCAAGGGACCATAGATTTGAGTATAATTATGGTTTAAATTTCAACTCGATACCTTCACGCGTTCCCGAGATAAAGGGTCTTGACATACAGACGGACACAAAAAGGAACAATTTATTTTTACAAAACTTACTGAATAATGTAACGAGAATAACAGTTGCGTATATTGTATTAATTCTCATCGTTTCTTAACTGAACGCACCCTTGTAACGTCTGTTAAGTTAATTAATTAATTCATCATCACACTGAAAAAAAAGAGGTATCAATCAGAAAGTACAATTATCTATCATATCTTATAATTCAGTGTGAAATTAAAAACGCGATTGTCATCACATATAATCTTTCTGACCGTTTTTAGTCATGGCGGCCAATCTCAGCCGAGATTGATATTATAGTGCACAAGGGTGTGCGCAAGCGCATGTGCGATGGAATGGCAATCCGACACAACCAGAGAGAGATCAGGCGCAGTACCAAAGGCTGAACGTGCTTTTCGAGGCACGTGGGTTTCAAATCAAAATCATTTATTTCAAGTAGGCCAGTTACAGGCACTTGTAGGTACTGTCGAAACATTGACAAATTGACAACAATCAAATGAAGCTACAGTCACAAGGCATAATAACTGTGAAAGTACAGTAGTTGCCCATTCCAAAGCGTGGATCTCTATGGAGAAGAATGGGCAAGAACACTCCATGGATACTCCTTTAAATCAGAATATTGTTACAAAACATTGGTAACATTCGTGTTGATATAGTAAATTATGTGAGAACGATGTAGCAAGACGTGCACGTTAAAAGTGTCCATGGAAAAAACAAAAATCGAATAATTAATTCAAATTGGCTGTGGTAACTGAGAGATAACCAATCACAACTTTGCGGGTTGTTCGAAAAAGATACCGCGGCTCCGGAACGTAAAGGGCAATAGAAGGAACATGGGTGGGTTTTAGTCAGTACAAGTCTGACATGCCCTCCCGCTCCGCCCAGAGCGGGGGAAGTCATTTGATGATTTCCCACCCGAAAAAAAAAAGCCTAATAGGCATACGACAAACGTAACCAGCCATTACCACATCAAATCAGCGTCATCGGCATCATCAATCGGCTTTTGAGTATCTGATCTGAATTTGGAAACGCAGTGTAGTATTGCGTACGTGGTCAGTCTTGCTTGACGCCTAAAATACCTACTGCGCTACATTGCACGTTGACCTTGAGTTTGGACTTTTGAAACATTGTCAGAGATCAAGTCTAGGATTGATAGGTCAAAATGGGAACAATGCACATGTTTATGATTTTTGACTTAGTGACAAAGGAAGATTTCCTTTCTCTAACTCTTTAAGGCTACTGGGTCTAACACTCTTTTAAAAATACTGGCCACTGGTTAACTTCGCTTTTTCATAGACTAGATCTACAAAAAACAACATTTGTTTTTATTATAAAACGGCCTTCCCCGAACAAAACTGTAGGAAGCAATCAGCACTTAACAAAAAGCAATTCGCCAATGAGTTTTCAGACTTATTACCTTCACAATAAGAGCTTCAAAGACTGCAAATCCAGGTAAAAACTAAATCAGGTTAACTTCCAAGCCCTTTTCTTGTGAAAATGACCTGTGATTGGCCAATTTGGATGATGCGCGCGCATCCCTAATAGTCATTTTGTGTTCGTTCTCTATTACATAAAGTTCATTGCCGATTTTGGTTTCAGTCAGTGGTTATTTGCTTGGTTCAAAGCAGCAATGGAATTTATATAGGGAAAAGTGTTGTAAAAACCCTTTTGGAATCACGGCGCCTCTTTCAATGCAAGAAAGACGATTTAGTTGAGTTTCGCAATTCGTTGCATTTAGATACGAATATAAAAAAAAAAAAATATAAAATGTAACAAAAAACATACTTTAAAATTTTTCGCAATGACTTTAAAAAAACGTGCGTGTCTTATAAAATGTGCAGTAATATTAGAAAAATAAAAACAAAGTGTTTTATTTATTAAAAATAAGTTTAAAACATAAAAATAACTACATTTTTAGAGAAATATAAAAGAAATGGGTCGTCCATATTGAAAAATTTGAATTCACGTTACGTCATTACGAATAAGTTTTTTTTTTAATCAAAATGGCGAATGTAGGCAAAGTTCTAGCTACCATAAAGGCAGTGATCACAAGATTAGTTTTTGCCTGCCACGGTATTATAGCAATATGGCAAGTTACTGTTTTCAAAGACGACATAGAATATTGGTATCTGGCATCGCCGATAATGCTGTTAATTTTCGAAGGAGTTTTTACTTTGACTATCAAGGAAAATCAAGAATGGAAATGGTAAGTTTTTGTACCTAATAAAACCTACAAAAGAATAGATTCCAAAAAAAAATTAGTCCGTCTTTTAGATTATCCTTACTAATATTATAAAAGCGAAAGTGAGTTTGTTTGTTTGTTTGTTTGTTACCTCTTCACGCTTTAATGGCTAAACCGATTTTGATGAATTTTGGTACAGAGATAGTTAGGAACCAGGAGACGGACATAGGCTAATATTTATTAAAAAAAAGTGGGATATGAGGGAGAACGAGGGAAGAAAAGAGAAAACTTAACGTTGCTATTACAAATCAATCAGGCGCAAGAGCAAAAACTGCCAGGTCTGCTTGGTGTGTTATACCGAATTTAACGCGAGCGAAGCCGCGGGCGAAAGCTAGTATAAACATAAGGCCTTGATGCATTTTTTCGCATCTTTGTCATTTTTGGTCAAATATACAAATAAAAAATTCGTGTCCCTTATTTTTGAATAATCTAAAAGACGGACTTAATACAATGTAATTAAGTAAGTACTTTGATACCGGAAACTACCCTATTTATAACAACGCATAATCATCTGCCAAGCCTTTTCACAACTGTGTTGGGGTCTGTGTAACCAGATGCAGTTGAATACCAGTATTTTACATGGAGATACTGCCTACCTGACATCCATAACCCAGTTAGTACTAAGTAATGCGATGTCTTCTGTTAATACTGGTTGTCAGACTGTCGGCCCATTGATTAGCCTGTAACGACTGTCAAAGATCTACAAATGACAGCCAGGAAAACGGCTAGAAGCGTTATTTTGTCAGTGATCAACTGATCATCCGTCCCCGGACCAACTTAGGCAGGCTCGGCTTAACGTAAAGATCGACCTTAGCAGCTGTTTATTCTCCCTTTTAATACTGGTTGGCCTTTGCAAGTGGTCTACTGCATTCTGCCTTGAGACGGGTAAAGACGACAGATTAAAAACTGTCCCTAAGAAATTGATTTTAATGCATAGGTATTATATTTTCTCTATTGATAGAATAGGGTATACTTAATTGTACCTACGCCAAAATTGAAACCTAACTATTTTACAATATTGTTATTTCTATGGCTACAATGCGGTCTTGTCTCTGATAGCGATAGGTAAATTTTAGACAGATTTTGGTAATCAACGCACTGACAAGAGAAATGTTTATTTTCTAAACATCTGGAACAAGCATTGACGATTTGTGAAAACCTCGTAATCTGAATATGCTAATTCAATGGGGATACCAAATATTATGTACATTCAAATGATATAGGCTGTCAGGTTTTCTAGAAGAAAAAGAATGTTCAATTTAAGATTTAAATTAAAGTTTTTTTTTTTAAATTAATTACTCGATTGCGCCAAAGCCCAAAATGTCCGTTTCTTTGTTCCTTCTTATACGGATCCAAAGAATTGGTGAAATAAAATTATGCCTCGTTAAATTTCGTCTTGGTAGCGCGAGTGTCACCATAAACTAAATTAAAAATAAAATGAGAATGTCACTGGCTGTGAATATTTAAAACAAAAAAAAAAATGGCGGATTTTGAACGTCATAATGTGGATTTTGGGTTTTTTTTTATAAGTTTTGTTAATCCAGTTTTCGTCAGTTTAATTATGCTAAATACAAGCGTAATTTTGAATTACCAACGCTTACCAGCGCTTTAAGATAAAATATTAATATTTTAATAATATTACAGTACTAATTTTGCGTTAATAAAAAAAATATAAACTGCAACCAAAATGAAAAAATGTTGCTTATGTCAAGTCAATTATTTAAAATACAAAAATAATTTGGTGAAAAATAATGCTAATAACAAAAACGTAACATATTTTAGTACTTAATCTACAAAAAAAACCGCCCGGACAGGGACTTGAACCCTGGACCCTTGGATTAAAAGTCCAATGCTCTACCGACTGAGCTATCCGGGCCGTGCAAGTTACAAGTGAAATAACAGTGAACTAAATTATTAGTTAACTTTGATCGCGCCACGAATCGCTTGCCAAAAATCCACTTAATATTCTTACTCTTAATTTACATGACAATAAGTTAAGTTATTTATTGAGTTACTAATACTCTGTGGATCTATTTATGTCATCAATAAAAAATATAATGCATTCGTTAACCGACTTCAAAAAAAAGGAGGTTCTCAATTCAATAAGTTTTTTTTTGTTTGTTTGACACGCTATTTCTTCGTCATTTGTGGGCCGATTTTCAATCGAAAGGGTAAACTTCGGCTGGGGTTCAATTTTATCTTCATTATATCGCTTCGGTAGTTAATATTATCTTCTATAAAACATATAGGTATGTTTTTTCTTGTAATGTACATGGACGAAAATGGATAATATGCTAATAGTAGCTGGCGCCCGCGGCTTCGCCCGCATGATAGCGGAAATAAAAGGATCCTGTAAGTCATCATCTGCCTAGCCTTTTCCCAACTATGTTGGGGTCGGCTACCAGTCTAACCGGATGCAGCTGAATATCAGTATTTTACATGGAGCGACTGCCTATCTGACCTCCACAACCCAGTTAATACTGGATAACACGATATCCCTTGGTAAGACTGGTTGTCAGACTTTCGGAACACTGACTACCTGTAGCGACTGTCAAAGATCTACAAATGACAGCCGGGACCAACGGCTTAACGTGCTTTCCGAGGCATGAAGGAAACTCGGTATGTAACGGGTGGTCATCCATCCACAGACCAACCTAGGCAAGCGTGGCTTAACCTAAAGATCGACCCGAGCGGCTGCTATTTATTTAGCCACGAGCTCCTAACTAGGATCAAAAAGTAATCAAAAAGTAATCTAAGTAGGATCCAAAAGGATCCTGTAAGTAATTCCAGAATAGATTACCTACCTAGGTAATCTACCTCTGTGCCATATTTCATCAAGATTCAGCCGTTTTTACGTGAAAGAGTAACAAACATCCATACATCCTCACAAACATTTGCATTAATAATATTATAGTAGGAAGTAGCATTTAAAATTTTAGTTGGATCTTTTAGTAGCAATGGAAAATGAATACTCGACAAGAATTAGTGTGAAAAAAACATATTAACACAATACGCACCTGTGAGTAAACAATTAATCAATTTAAACAAAAGCTATGGAATACCATCTTTGGAAGAATAGCAAGACAAAATACTGTAAATAATAAGTAGTATAGTGTTATCTGTGATAATATATAACTTTGTTTAGAGTCAAATTGGGATCGATTACTTATACTTACACTTTTAGAAATAAAGAAACAAGAAAGATAGAAAATACGTATATTAGGCATATACATGCCACAAGTGCACACTACATCACACAAAAAAAGAAAACATAAAATTAAATTTAAAAATAATAATAACTTAAAACTAAACACAAAAAAAATATAATTACTGTGTTTATTTAATAATAATTGTTTATCTGAATCTCCCACTACAAAAATCGAAATTTTTATTTATTAATCTGGCAAGTATTTATCAACAAATTTATGAAAATTAAAAAACATTATCATTGATATTTTAAAGTAGTAGCGATTTTGCGAACCTCTTTTTTGGGAAATATACAAAATAGTTTATTGTTTCAATAAAAACAATACAATAAACGTATTAGTAGGTTCCGCTCTTTCTTATAACATTCGTACTCTATACTAGCTGTGAGTACAGTCTACCGTAAGTATATCCTTGTTTTCTATTACTATTTTTGATATTTTAAGTTTCAAAGTACAAATCCAGAAGAGAGAATTACAAAACTATATAAGAAACTAGCTTTTGCTCGCGGCTTCGCAAGCTTTAAATTCGGGGTAACACAGCTCCCCTTTCCTGATTTGCAGGTACCTGCTACCTGCAGTTTTTGCCCGTGCGCCTTATTGATTTGTAATAGCAAAGCTAAGTTTTCCCTTTTCTTCCCTCTTTCTCCCTCA
The DNA here is from genome assembly GCA_905475445.1 of Ochropleura plecta. Classification (NCBI taxonomy): domain Eukaryota; kingdom Metazoa; phylum Arthropoda; class Insecta; order Lepidoptera; family Noctuidae; genus Ochropleura; species Ochropleura plecta. The sequence continues at coordinate 6,241,178 of FR997751.1, forward strand.
TATCCAACTTTTTTTAAATAAAAATCAGCCTGTCCGTCTCCTGGGTCCCAACTATCTCTGTACCAAAACTCATTAAAAATCGGTTTAGCCATTAAGGCGTGAAGAGGAGACAAACAAACAAACTCACTTTCGCTTTCATAATATTAGTAAGGATAAAAGACATCTATGTCATATTTAGGTTTTTTTTTCGTAATCCATATAATATGTATACCTACGTTTAGGATAGACGACCCACAGAAAAGCAAGGCATCTATCACAAAACATCGCATCTTGCTTTCCCATGCAAAAAGAGCCAAAAGACACGGTCCACATGGATCGAAATATAAATTAAAAAGTAAGCGATTCAATTGATTAAGAAATCGGTTTAAGAAATTTTATTTCGCTAAAAAAGAATACAATTATTCACTTTTATGAGGAAAAACATAATAATTAAGATCTAAGTAGACGACGTTTCGCATAGTTATAAACTAAAATTAGGTTAAAACAAAAATGGTAAAAAACTTAAAATTATTTTACATTGTTCAGGTGGTGCTTTTTTTTTTTTTTTTTTTCGGGTGGGAAATCATCCAATGACTTCCCCCGCTCTGGGCGGAGCGGGGGGGCATGTCAGACTTGTACTGACTAAAACCCACCCATGTTCCTTCTATTGCCCTTTACGTTCCGAGGCCGCGGTACCTATCTCTTTCGAACAACCCGCAACCCCGGCAGGCGGAGGCTCTGGCAAGCCCCTCTGCTTTGCTGACTCTCTTTGAGGCGCGCGTGAAACACGAACGCGCCGTCGACACGGCCTGTCGTCAATTTAGACGGACGGACGGTGAGCTACCCATTGCTCACCACCCACAGGCCCGCATCTACGGTGGCCGGAAGTCGTCTCGCGGCGCCCGGTGCCCTGGGCGTCTCCCGCGGCGGCTGGGTTGGGCAGATGTTCTCTCCCTCAAACGCCCGGCCACCTCCTTTGCTAGCATTACTGCTTCGCAGAAGGTGGTGACCGCTTCCCATTCCCTCTCGCTCCGGACCATGGCCTGAACCAGGACCGGACGCGAGAGATCGCCGCCGCCGATCGCCTCCACGAGGGCACGGAGGTGCTCCGCCCAAGCTGGGCAGACCGCCACTGTGTGCTCCACCGTGTCCTCCGGGCGATCGTCACAATGGTGACACCCGGGCGCTTCCTTCCGCCTGATGATGTGCAGGAACCTCCCGAAACTTCCGTGTCCGGTGAGGACCTGCGTCAGGCGGTAGGTGAGGACGCCATGACGCCTCTCCAGCCACTCCTCAAAGAGGGGACTTACCGCCGCTATTGTGGCGTGCCCTTTCAGGTGGTGCTTGAGTAGCCTTTTGAAAGTTGGAAGTGATTTTGATTCTTTAATTACTGTAGGTAAAGAGTTATAAATTTCAGCCCCGTCATATACAACAGTCTTTCGACCGTAGTTTGTCCTCGGTGCTCTTAAAATGATGTGGTTAGCTTGCCTCGTCATGCGAATCGTCTTTTTGTAAATGTTATTTGTGTATGTATGTCTCTATTAATGTTTCATCAACAATCAAATACAATCGGGGCATTTAGCCTCTGGAGGCATCTATCCCGAGTTAACCCTACGTGTTAACTCTGATTTACACAGACGCGTTTCTTTTTGACATTTGGTCTAGTGGCTAAATATTAACAGCTTGGAACAATCTTCAGCCGCGCTTGCCTACGTTGGTCCGTGGATAGCTGGAATTTAAAACATACCGAGTTTTCTCTGTGCCTCAAAAACCAATTTAAGCTGTTGGTCCCGGCTGTCATTTGTACATCTTTGACAGTCGTTACAGGTAGTCAGTGTTCCGAAAGTCTGACAACCAGTTTTATCACCTCACTGTGCAATGCGAAATAGAAAGACGAAACGAAAATAACTGGCTTGCTTTCTTTGAGAGAGAGAGAGAGACACGCGCACGGCTTACAACTAAAGTAAAAAGTGTCGTTCCAACTTTTGGTCTTAATTGTGTCGTTACAACTTTTGTTCTTATTTTTTTCCGTCTAGCCCCCTTTCGCAACGCGCGATATGGAACTTTGTTCCAAAAACGAGCAAGAACCACCCCTAAATTATGAAAGCTGTCAAAAAGAAAAATAAAAGCAATCAAAAGTTTATTCTAACCTCTGTCAAAATGCAAACCGTGATTTTCTTATCTTACAAATCATGAAACCACATTTCTACTAGTATTCCAGCAGTTTTACGAGCAAATTAAGTACATTATTACAGATTTGAACTAAAATTAACGCCCGAACAGGGATTTGAACCCTGGACCCTTGGATTAAAAGTCCAATGCTCTACCGACTGAGCTATCCGGGCCGTGTCGGTGTAGCCAAAATTATGAGTCATATTCGATAGTATAAAGACTCGTCAGAATTATTTGATTTTTTCTTAGAAAACGATGGTCGTTTTCAACTCAAATATTGTTTATTTATGAAATGTTTGTTTTCTATCAAATAAGTTGTATTTGGAACAGTCATGGACTTAAAAAAACCGGCCAAAAGCGAGTTAGACTCGCGCACCAAGAGTTCCGTACAAACTAGCGACATAAACAGCCATATCTTTTGAATGCGTGTACTTAGAGAGTTGATTTTTTCACAGAACAAAGAAACTATAAACATGAGTATATGGTTTTCATTTCAACTCGACACCTTCACGCGTTCCCGAGATAACGATACGTCCGCGTGGCATAGTTACTTTGGGCTAACGCTAACTTTAACCCGCGTGAAGATCGAAAAAAAATATCTTTCTCTCCCCTTTTATTCCCTCGTTCTCCTTCTTTTCTAACATTTTTAGCCTATGTCCGTCTCCAGGGTCCCAACTATCTCTGTATCAAAATTAAACAAAATCGGTTTAGCCATTTAGGCGTGAATACGTAACAAACAAACAAACTCACTTTTATTTTTAAAATAGTAAGGATTTGCCATTATTTCGATCACGCACCTCCCTACTTTACTTGACTACATAATTTCATCGACGAACCCTCTCTTAAAACAATGTATTTAACAGAAACCAACCCCCAACCTCGTCACACACGATCTGTCGTTCACAAAGAGCTCATAATGTAACCTTTGCGCCAGCACCTCCGTCAAAGGGGTCGACTTTAATGGCAGATCGATGACACAGGGAAGTTCTCCGTATCTTTGTGTTTACGTGAAAAAAAAACAGTGGAATCTCACTAATTCGCCGCTAATAATAACCAAAAGATTATTGGCCGGGTTATTGGAATGTTCGGATTACTGGATTGTATAGAAAACTTCATCCTTACTAATTTTATAAAAGCGAAAGTGAGTTTGTTTGTTACGTCTTCACGCCTACATGGCAAAACCGATTTTGATGCATTTTGGTACAGAGAGTTGAGTATAGGGTTACAATTTCAACTCGATACTTTATCGCATTCCCGTGATAAAGGGTCTTGACAGACAGACAGACGGACAGCAAAGTGATCCTTTTTGGGTTTCGTTTTACCCTTTTGGGGGACGGAATTATAAAAATATCGCAATAACGGGAGAACAAAACTTCTTTACATTCTGTTCCTGTTCTCACACATTACGTCTACATCTCTATTCTTCATATATTCCCTCGCAGGCCAGCTATAAGAAATTTCTTTTAAAAGCTGTGCCTGTGTACTCTAAAATTATGATTTAAAGGAGTGTCCATGGAGTTTCTTGCCCATTCTTCTCCATAGAGATGCTACGCACACATCACAAGTTATTATGTCTTGTGACTGGGACTGTAGCAGCAACTTTTTTGTTTTTATGATGACATTCAAAAATGCCTGTAATGGTCTAATTGAAATAAATGCTTTGAGTTTGACTCTAAGTTTTGTTGTGATGTTTTCTTTTGTTTTTCCCTGTGTACGAGTATACATAAATCCTTACTAATATTATAAAAGCGAAAGTCAGATTAGAATAGAATAGAATATTCATTTATTTGCTCTGAATGTAGGTATTTACAATAAGATGGTTACAATAATTACGGAGAATCCTTGTACATTCTACCATTTCGGCATGCAAACATTGATGCAAAAACAGATACCTATACAACTAAAATTTATCAGACAGAAAGTCCGATACGGAGTGGTGACATTTGGTTAATAGGAGTGCAGTTAGTTTTTTTTTAAGGTTGTTACTGGTTGTTCTTTTATACAATTAGGAATGTGGTTAAAAATAGCCGGTGCCATACCAAAGATACTTTTTCTTAACAACGCGGCCTTGTGCGTAACACGTTCTGGTATTGAGATCGCAAAGTTACATCCCGGTATCTGTTCTCAGAGAGAGACGTAAATAGGTGAGGATTGTTTGTTTGTTACGTCTTGACGCTTTAATGGCTAAACCGATTTTGATGAATTTTGGTACAGAGATAGTCGGGACCCTGGAGACAGACATAGGCTAATTTATTTTTAAAAAAAGTGGGAAAGAGGGAAGAAAAGGGAAAACTTAGCTTTGCTATTACAATCAATAAGGCGCAAGGGCAAAAACTACAGGTAGAGGTACCTGCAAATCATGAAAGGGGAACTGTGTTACCCTGAATTTAACACGAGCAAAGCCGCGGGCAAAAGCTAGTAATTACATAAATAAACAAATGCATTTAAGCTTAACGTTTTTTATTCAACCTACGTAACTAAAAACATAGAAAGAAACTACAAAACATCGTTATTTCGCCCAGTCGTCGCCATCGTTAGGCAATTTGGGCGCGTCAGGAAACATGATGACGTGGTAAGTGAGCGCCCGTCTGTCTGATGCTAATGTATATTTCTAATCAATTGACTTGTGGACTTACTAGGCAAGGAGTCGAATTCCTCTGTAATGTTTATACATTTGCAGAGGGGCCTCCTTTTTGTCGAAATCATCAAACAACTTCCCCAATTCTGGGCGACGGGGGAGTGACAGACTTGTACTGACTAAAACCCACCCATGTTCCTTCTATTGCCCTTTACTTTCCGGGACCGCGGTATCTCTTTCGAACAACCCGCAACCCCGGCTGACGGTGGCCCTGGCAGGCCCCTCTGCTTTGCTGACATATCTTTGAGGCGCGCGTGGAACTCTAACGCGCCGTCGACACGGCCTGTCGTCAATAAACGGACGGACGGTGAGCTATATACCCATTGCTAACCGTCCACAGGCCTGCATCTACGGTGCCCGGGAGTCGTCTCTCGAAGCGGCTGGGTTGGTTTGAGGTTCTCTCTCTCAAACGCCCGGCTACCTGCTTCGCTAGCATGACTGCTTCGCAGAAGGAGATGACCGCTTCCCATTCCTTCTCGCTGCGGACCATGGATTGAACCGGGGCCGGTCAGGCAGGAAATTGAGAAATTTGCAAATGAGGTTATGGTTATACTAATGTGTACATTTAAAATGTAACTATTAATTAATTTTATAAACTTACTAGCTTTTGAATCCACTTGCTTTTGCAATCCACTCTACCCGTGAAACTTCAGGGGGTGCCATTGAAGCGAGTGACGAAGTTCAAGTACCTGGGGTACTGGGTCACCGAGGACCTCCGAGATGATATCGAAATTGAGCGGGAACGTAGGGCGTTGGTAATGCGTTGCAACATGATTGCCCGTCGGTTTGCAAAGTGTACAAAGGAAGTTAAGGTTACTTTATTCAAAGCGTACTTTCAAACTTTGTACACTTGCAGCCTATGGGTGAAGTTTACACGTAGATCGCTAGACGCCCTACGTGTCCAGTATAATAATGGTTTTAGGATGCTGCTTGGGCTGTCTCGCTTTTGTAGCGCGTCAGGAATGTTCGCCGAGGCTGGAACTGATTGTTTTAAAACAATTGTGCGCAAGCGTATTGCTTCTCTGATGCATCGAGTGCGTGTCAGCGCCAGCAGTTTCCTAAACACTATTATAGAAAGGATGGATGCCCTCTGGTGCGGTACTGGAACAGTGTGCACACGGGTTCCAGGCCAATAATTTTTAATTTTAGATAAGTTTTTTACTAACAGATTATTTTAATTTTATTTTTTAATTTAATTACTAACAATTTATGGATTTTTCTTATCTGTAATAAATGCTTAATAAATTATAAAATATTTTGCCCGCGGCTTCGCTGGTAAGTACTAAATTCGGGGTAACACAGTTCCCCTTTCCTGATTTGCGGGTATCTAATACCTGTAGTTTTTGCCCTTGCGCCTGATTTATTGTAATAGCAAAGCTAAGTTTTCCCTTTTCTTCCCTGTTTCTCCCTTATTTCGCACTTTTATTTAAAAAAAATAGAAAAAAATGTCCGTCTTTCGGTTCCAACTATCTCTGTCCCAAAATTCATCAAAATCGGTTTAGCCATTTAGGCGTGTAGAGGTAACAAACTCATTTTCGCTTTTATAATATTAGGTAGAAGTACATACATTAAAAATATACAAAATCCTGTAAAATCATTTTTCTGTATTCAATGTGTATTGTATTGTGTACTGGGACATTGGATACGCCTACATGCAAGTGTGGCGTGTAATTTATGATTGTTTTGTTTTGTGTTTCTGGTAGATTTAAGTACTAACATTAGTTTTTTAAGTTGTGTGTTGTACTAACCAAATGGATATGAATTTGTCTGTAATAAAAGAATTTTTTATTTTTATAAATCGTTAAATAAATCTAAAATATAAAATTCTCGTGTCACAGTGTTAGTTACCATACTCCTCCGAAACGGCTGGACCGATTTCAACTAAATTTTGTGTGCATGTCGGGTAGGTCTGAGAATCGGCCAACATTTATTTTACACTAGCTTTTGCCCGCGGTTTTACTCGCGTCAAATTCGGGGTAACACAGTTCCCCTTTCCTGATTTACAGGTACCTGCTACCTGTAGTTTTGCCCTTGCGCCTGATTTATTGTAATAGCAAAGCTAAGTTTTCCTTTTTCTTCCTTCTTTCGCCCTCATTTCTCCCTTGTATTAAAAATAGCCTATGTCCGTCTCCAGGGTTCCAATTATCACTGTACCAAAATTCGTTAAAATCGGTTTAGCCGTTTAGGCGTGAAGAGGTGCAAAACAAACAAACTCACTTTCGCTTTTATAATATTAGGAAGGATAAGGATACCCTTCTCTAAAAAAGAAGTGAGCAGCGGGTGAAACCTCTAGGCACAGCTAGTAATATACATATATAATTTGCAAATTGACAGGAAATGCTTCCATATTCCTTTTTTAAATACGTCAAACGTAGGGCTATCCCGCAAGGAGTGTGGAAGTGAATTCCAAAGGTTTTATAATTGTAACACAAATAAATTTCCATTGCCCCCAGGTTCTGCCCGTCAGTATTCATTTACCTGGGCTTAGTGGTCCCGGCGATATGGCTGCTGGAGCTACACAAGGTGGATCTTCGTCTGCAGAAGAAAATGACCAACTCGACATATGTAGAGGTATGCTATGTATGTATGTGTGTGTCTTGTTAGCTTCGTAATATGCTTATTTTAAGACTAGCGTTTGGACTGGCAAAATATTCACAATTAGCCATTAGGCATTTTCACCACAGACTACTTTCAGTACTGTCTCTCCTGCTTTAAATCCATCCAAAGGTTGTCTTGAAAAGATCGCTTTTAGCGATAAGACCGCCCATTGTGTCACCCTATTTATATCCAAGTTGTGTACTGTAATTCTTGTCATTTGTATGGTGTACATAATAAAGAATATTCTATCTATCTATCATTTTCGATGGGTTGGAAGTCGATCTAAATCCATCTTGATTAAGATCGACTTCCAAAAAAACTTAAAAAAAAAAAACAGAAAATATTATGTGTGTGTGACTTTTATATGATAGATCGTTTTTTTGCCACCCTTACCGTTCCGATTATTTAAAGAATTTTGTGAATATTCCGAAAAAATGCAGTCGATTTGAGAATGTCGTTAAATATTGCAATTTTTTTTTTCTGAAATGAACCCGCTTCCAAAAAAATTGGTTGTTTGTAAAGTAGGTTTACGATCGAGATGTTTACGTGATAACGTCTTATTGGTGATATAAGTTATCACCAGTAGTGACATCTAAAATGAAATTAAGTACTTATTTAAAGTTTTTTTTTCGAGCCAAGTAACAGATGGCGCTACCATCTTTATGAAATGTCGCTTGTGAGGTTTTGGTGTGACACAAGTTTCTGAACATGTCACCCGACTAAAACGATTTTAAAGACGTTATCACGTCAAAAAAAACACTAAAATGACAGAAAATAAATTTACTTCTGTATGTCGGCGACTTTTATTTGATTTATCGATTTTTACCGACTTCCGAAAGTAAATTTATTTTCCGTCTTTCTAGTGTTTTTTGGAAGTCGGTTTTTTTAGAAAAAGTTTTTTGGTTATGATCACTTTCGTTCAATGTTGGACTCATTCGCTTGATGTGTATGTGATTGTTTTACCCACAAAACATGTGATTATTCCCCCTCACTCCCCCAACTTTGGAGGTCTTTGGGAAGCAGGGGTAAAATGCACAAAGCATCACCTTAAGAGGGTGATTGGGAATTCGACTTTGACCTTTGAGGAAATTTCAACGGTATTGGCTGAAATTGAGGCATGCCTTAATTCGAGACCATTATTATATGTTGAGGACCACGATTTTAACAATTTACGATTTTAAGAATTAACAATTTGAACTCCAGGTCACTTCCCCGTAGACGAACCACTTGTTTTGCCGCCTGATTCAGACTAGGAAGGGGTAAATGTTGGTAGCTTGAGACGATGGCAACTGCAACAGCGAATGATGCAGGAATTTTGGCGAAGATGGTCGTGCGACCTTCATTATTTTCTGTCTTTCTTGGAAGTCGATTGGTTGTGATCTCTTTCGTTCAATGTTGGACTCATTCCCATGATGTCTATGTATTTGCTTTACACACAAACGATGTTTGGTTACAAAAATATGATTATTAACATTGCTTAAAAATGCTCCAACTATCCCTGTAATGTGCCGAAAAACTCCATAAGCTCATTCCACTACCTCTCTTCTTTCATCTGGAGTCCAGACTTACTGCGGGCTATCACCCAAACCTTGTCATATTCCGCACATTAGCACGGAGCGCTTGGATACATCATTTATTATTCGCATTGATAAGGAGTGGAATTCCCGGCGTATGTGAATAAAAAAAAACTAAAAAAAAATCAAAATCATTTATTTCAATTAGACCATTACAGGCACTTATGAATGTCAAAAAATACAAAATGTTAAAGCTACAGTCCCGGTCACAAGACATAATAACTTGTGAAAGTACTGTAGTTGCCCATTCCAAAGCGTTGAACTCTATGGAGAAGAATGGGCAAGAAACTCCATGGACACTCTTTTAAATTAGAATTTTATTTTATTGATATTACAAAATCGTATTTACATCATTTGTGTTGAGATTAAACAAATATGTGAGAACGATGTAGAAAGACGTGCACAGTAAGAGCGGTAAAAACAAAATTCAATATAAAAATCTTAAATAAATTAAATCTGTGTTCATATGACTGGATGGATTTAAGGGGAATTAATAGGTTTCTTTTAGGTTAGCTCGCCCCAATACTGGACCTCATCTATGTCTTTCGGACAACTCTTGATTTAACGTAAAAAATCCTAATGATACGAGCCGTGTCCAGGAATACCGCTTTCTGTATCAAGCCCTTGATCTAGCTGCCTAACGAGAGCCTCCTCAGGTGTTGGTCGAGGCTCTTGGCAATTAATCCAATTGCAGATATTTCAATAACTTTTTGATTCATTTATTGTTTTCTTCTCATATAATTACATTTTTAAATATTGCTTAATAAAAAGATTTAAAAAAACATTTAAAAAAATATAAATTAGTAGCCCACCGGTATCGGGAACAGGGTCCAAGCTACAGGCGGTCAGGGCTCCAGAGAAAGAAACCTCTTAACAATACGAGCCGTGTCCAGGAGTACCGCTTTCTGTATCAAGCCCTTGATCCAGCTGCCTAACGAGAGCCTCCTTAGGTGTTGGTCGAGGCTTTTGGCAATTAAGCCATTGGCAGATAACTTTATTGTTAGTGTGTACATAGGTGGTAGTTTATAATTGGGATTATAATGGACACTGTAGGGCACAGCAGAAAGGAACAAAAGAGTAAGCTCTGTTTTAAGAGATCGTTTAGTTGTTGTTACTTACATGTTAAAGTTAAATCTCAGCGGTCTTTTTTGGCGGATGGGAAATCATCAAATAACTCTGGGCGGAGCGGGGGTCAGTGTCAAACTTGTACTGACTAAAACCCACCCATATACCTTCTTTTGCCTTTTATGTTCTGAGGTATCTCTTTCGAACAACCCGCAAGCCCGACATATTAAAAAAAAACTTATCACATCTGTATGTGTCTATTTGCATGTGCGTACATCGGCATACCTATCTATCTAGGGATCCTTGATTCCGAGCGCTTAGCGGTTTGTTTCATACTTCACTTAAAAGCCCTTGAGTCTAACTTTGATATCGAGCCGACTTCAAAAGCCCTTGACTCGAGTATTTTTCTGAAATACCATGAAGGGTTTCCATAACAAAGGGGTCATCTTCACAAGTATGTTATACTACCTGGCGCCCGTGGCTTCGCCCGCGTGATATCGAAAAAAAGTATCCTATGTGTTATTCCAGACTATAATCTACTTCTTTGCCAAATTTCATCAAGATCCAGTCGCCGTTTTGACGTAAAATTATTAATAAACATTCATACATCCATCCATCCTCACAAACTTTCGCCTTATAATATTATTAGTAAGAAGTAGGATTCCGAAATGATCAACGTTCTGTCTTCTCCCACTCTAGGCAAAGCAGAAGGAAGTGTCAGACAGTGTCAGAGGATTTTTTTCGATATCACGCGGGCAAAGTCGCGGGCGCCAGCTAGTCAAAAATAAATAATTGGTAGAGTTATGTATGAATCTCGATCTAAACAGGTGTTCCTCTTCCTTACTTCGGCCTCGGTCATTATTTAAAATTTCCAGGTCAGCCAAAGCAACTTGTGTCCATGACGAAGGTTTTTATGAAAGTAACTACTTGTACACATCATGTAGTACTCACACACACACATCATGTGAATGAGTCCAACATTGGACGAAAGTGTACTCTCCTCATTAGATTTTAGCACGTGCCCTGCGCCATTATTTCAAAGAACTTTCAGCTGGTACTTGACTAACCTACCCTTGGGTGCTTTTGAGACCTAATGAGTCTCCTAAAGATACAGTTTTCTCATACTTAGAGAACTTTACACGTTAGATCCTCCCGCAAGGAGTGAAACAACTAGATTATATTCAACGCACAATACAAAAGTCCTGCACGAACGTGTTAAAATGACTGACAAAGTCCCGGATATCTGCTACTCCTTGGAATCATGATTCAAACTTTAAAACCAATTTTCAATTGTCCCCAGACGGATCTCCCGATTCCTGGTGCCACAAAGATCCCCACAGATATGTGGGTTACGCTTATAGAACAGTTCCTTATGCTGACTCTCATTGTGGGTCGGTGGCTGCTGCCTAAAGGAGACCTCACAAGGGACCAGCTCAGTCAACTGCTACTGGTCTATATCGGTAAGTAACGTAAGGGGTATGTATGTGGGTGACTCTTATGGTACATACACACATACAGTTCCTGATGCTGACTTTTACTGTGGGCCGGTGGCTGCTACTCAAAGAAGACTTCACAATTTCACATGAGACCAACTCAGTCAACTGCTACATAGTAAGTATCAGCGACGGAGTCTATCTAGACTTCTGCCCGGTTGAAGACAAAGATCGTCCAAACAATTTTTCGCTATTATTTTCTAACTTATTTGGGTTTAAAGATACCTTATTTACTCTAGAAGAACATACATTGTTCACTTATCGAATAAATACATAATTAAGATAAAGTGTAGTCCAGTAGCTAGTAGTGCTTACATGTTTTTTTTTAAATTAAAGTGTGGGTAGGTTGATGGACGGAGAGCGAGAGGAAGGCCAAAGAAAAGATGGATGGATTGTGTAAGGAATGATATGAAGGAGAAAGGAGTAAATGATGCCGTGACGTCTGATAGGGGAGAATGGAAGAAGAAAACGTGTTGCGCCGACCCCAAATAGAATGGGACAAGGGCAGGAAAATGATGATGTACTAATATTCCTAATCATTCGAGAATTATATGCGTGAGGGTACGTTTTACTAATTTATCTTTTTTCAGGTACTGCCGCAGATATAATAGAATTCTTTGACTCCTTCAAAGATGAGAAGGTAGCAACAGAGAAGGTTTTAGTTCTCCTTACCCTGGCCATCTGGTCGTGGTCTCTGATGCAGTTCACCGTGGTGCTCACTGCTACGAAGAGCAGGAAGTCGAGGGGAACTGCTAATAGGTCCGACATGTATGTATTCTATGTTACACCTGCACGCGAAGCTCATGATACACTGAACGCACTTTTTTTTGTGAAGCGGTTGGGTGGGAGAAGGGAGAAACAACTACAAAATTTAAAAAAAAACGTGATTCGTTAAGGTCGAGCGTAAATTCTATTTATGTAATCCTTTTCGGTTGGCAAGTAAAATAAAATACCCTAACAGAAATAAAATGTATTAAAATGAAGAAACATGTACAGTCGCCAGCAGGTCAAGCTACGCGAAACTGTCAATTTTTCCCAATGAACCTTGAACCTAATACTTTAGAAATAAAGTCGAAAATCTATCAAAGAAATCTGACAGATTGTAGTAGCTTGATGTGCAGGCGTCTGTACCTAATGGCAACCTAGAGGGGCGGCCGGTGAAATTCCGATCGCTTCTCGGGTAGTGATGTCATAAACAAACAATTGAAGATCGTACATACTAAAGCCGTCCATGGTGTTGTCATCGTTTTAAAAGTTTGTTAGAATTCAGGGAAATGGAAATTTATTGATATATTTAGTTTCATGATTTTTTATGCATTTCGTTTTATTTAGTAACGTCATTCTCATACTTTTAAGAAAGAAAAAGTGGGTATTTTATATAATACAGTTAAAGGATTTAAAATAAAGTACTTTTTGTGTTTTCTATATGTTTTTCATTTAGTTAAGTGCCATTGGAACTAATTATTCTGGTCTTATAAGTATTATAAATAAATACTTGGAAAAATAACAAAAAAAACTCATTATTAGAATTAACTAGCTCCCTTTTTCCATTCAAAACCGCCAATATTTATGTACATGAAAACAAATTTACTATAATACATCTAACATACATTCTAATTCTGTTCGTATTAACAATTTCTTCTTGGTAAGGATACGAATCTTTTCAGCGATTTTCAGGAAAATATTGGACAAAAATCCTTTCACCTTAAATTGTCATATTATTCACGCTTCCCAGCTTTTTGTGTACATTTCACATCGAATTTAACCCCGTGCGAGACCAGTGGGCACTGCTAAGCTCGGGGTCCATACCTGGGCAAAAGTGACATTAGGTTTTGTCCATTCGGAATTTCACAGTAACAGCCTGGAATTTGGAAGCTGGCGGTAAGATACCCTCGTGCCTCGGAAAGCACGTTAAGCTGTTGGTCCTGCACCTGAAGGGTAACCATGACATCTTATCTTATAGCAGTTCTAATTCCTGTGTGAGAAAGAGATGGTGCTAGACACCCTGTATAGCTCTGTCTCTTTCCCTCACTGGAATAAGTTCTGCTTTAAGACGTCATGGTAGGGTAGCTGATCTCTCTCCGGTCGGATTACCGTCCCATCGGACTATGAGAGTGAGGGAACAGAGAGTGCGCAGTGCGCACACACGCCTGCACTATAATATCTCCCGCGCTGATGGCTAATCTCCGCTGAGAATTGTCACCGTTGCTGACAACGGTCAGGAGGACCAAATCCATCGAATTTAGGATATTATTATTGTATATTAAGATATTTCTCGAAAATAATTCTATTCCACCTGGCACGCATTATAGTCGTCTTTAACATATGATGACAGCACGGTTGGCGCAGTGACTGAGCGATCGACTGCTGCGCTGTGAGTCGCGGTCTGTGCGATTCCCGCACAGAACAAATATTTGTAGGACCTGCCAGACCCGAAACAACTATCTTGTTTCGGGTCTGGCTGTTTGTGTATGTGAGTTTAAATGTTTGTAAAGCACCCACTATACAGGAGAAATCCTAGTATGGGGCAACGTTTTTTTTTTTTTTTAAAAAAGGAACGTGGTTTGGTTATAGTCAGTTCAAGTTTGACACTCTACCGCTCCACCCAGAAAAGTCATTTGATGAAAAAGTTACTGTTAGAAAAGAGAGTTAAAAAGATTCGACTTTCGAAGGCGATAGCTGTCACACGTGTCAGAGAGAATTTTTTTCCTAAAACAGTTGAATATTTTTATTTTATTTATTTCTTTGCAGATCTTAGTTTTTTTCAGTATCTTAGTGTAAAAAATGGATCATCCTCTCCCCCCTCCAGCTCTTCCTGACCCTCCTGACCCTCCTGACGCCGTTTCATCATCCTCCAAGACGTTCGGTAAGCGACGTCTTATTGTTGACTCTGAAACCATTGAGGTGGTTTCAAAAAAAACCATAATTAATAGAGACATGGCCGTTGCTTCGATACAAGCTATTTATGTCCACCCTTCTTTGGAAGCCGGGATTGGGTCGTACGACCTATCGGACAAAGGTCCTTTCCTTGTCCATGTTTCCAGATCCGAACCAGATCCTTCTGCCGGGACGTCGATTCGTCCTATTAAGTTTGGCCAATTTTTACATCAAAATCATATAGGTAAAATTAATAGAGATGGTGTTAAAAAAGTGGGCAGGAATAAAATCTCTGTCGAATTCTCCTCTGGAGATGCGGCTAATAAGTTTATGTCTAACCCGATTTTAGAGACATATAAATATACTTCTTCTATTCCGTCGTATAACATTACAAAAATGGGTATCGTCCGTCAAGTGCCGGTCGAAATGTCCATGGATGAGTTTGTCGAGGCTTTAATTCTACCAGATGGGTGTGGAATCGTATTGAAGGCGCGTAGATTAAACCGAAAAAACAAAGAGGAGGGCAAGACCTCCTGGATCCCTACTCAGACGATAGTGGTAACATTCAAAGGGCAAATTCTCCCTCAACGAGTCTTTTTATATCATACTTCACTTCCAGTGGAGGTGTATCAATACCCCACCATTCAATGCCAAAATTGTTGCCGTTTTGGTCACATTAAGGCTCAGTGTCGGTCCAAACCAAGATGTTTTAAGTGCTCACAACCTCACACCGGTGATACTTGTGACGTGGTAGAGTCCAATTCCACCTGTATTCATTGTTTGGGCCGTCACTTTGCCTTCTACGGTGGCTGTCCCGAACAAGGGAGACAAAAAACAATAAAAATATTAATGTCTCAGGATAATCTTTCATACGATGAAGCATCTCGGTCTCTTCCAAATGTAAAAAAATCATATTCTGAAGTCGCTCAAAATTTCCCGTCGCCTTCTTTCTCTGCTTCCCAATCGGGTATCCTTACTCCTCCTTCCTCTTACAGGAAAACTGTGTTTTCCTCACCCAAGCCTAGAGCTCCTCTAGGTAAATCTTATGATAGAGCTGCACATAGAGCTATTATTGCAGAGGATCCGTCGTCCTTGCCCAATGGTTTCTCTCTTCTTTCTCAAATTGCTTCCTCCCCAGTGTCTCCTCAAGAGGATAGTCTCTTAGAATTACTATTATCATTAGTTATTAGTCTTGTATCCCGTGATAATTCCCCTCTACCGTCCCACGTTGCCCAGAAACTTTCTCAAATTCTCTCACATAATAATGGATCATCCAGTCTCCGCTCTTCAGTGGAACAGCCAAAGCGTTCGGCCGAAGAAGCCTGAACTTTTGTTTTTAATAAATAAATTTCACCCCTCAGTCATTGCCATTTCGGAGTCTTGGTTAGTGCCTGGTTCACACTTTCGGGTTCCAGGATACTCTTGTCTTCGGAATGACAGGGCTGATGGGTATGCAGGTAGTGCTCTTCTTGTTAGGCGCTCCCTTCCCTTCTCTCTTATTTCTCTACCCCCTTCTTCTCCTGACATTAATATTGTTGCTGTTAGGGCTTTTAATATAACTTTTCTCTCTGCATACATTTCCCATCCCCATTCTAGGTTAATTCCAGACCTTCTATGTATATTTTCCTCAGTTCCCCCCCCAATCATTTTTATGGGGGATTTAAATGCTCATCATCGCTCATGGGGTTCGAGCCATGATGACAACTTTGGTCTTGCCCTTCTTGAAATTTTTGATGAAGTTGATCTATGCGTCATTAATAACGGTTCTCCCACTAGGAGGGTTCGTCCTTCTCAAAACCCAAACTCGGCTGTGGATATTACAGTATGCTCTGCCTCTCTTGCTTCCATTCTTTCCTGGAATATCTTGCCTCATTCTTATGGTAGTGACCACTTTCCTATCCTTGTCTCTATCTCTGATAGAGTTGTTCCAATGCGTAATTTTAATCCCTCTCTTAAGTACAGATTAAAGGATGCAAGCTGGTCGTCATATTCTGATTCTCTTGAAAATAAGTTAGCTTCTCTTCCCCCTCCCGATAGAAATAATCTTGTTGATTGTTATTCCAAATTTGTAGATTCTATTATCTCTAGTGCTGATGACAATTTTCCCCAAAAGAAACCCTATAAGTTTAAAGTCTCTACTCCTTGGTGGGATTCAGAATGTACTTCCGCTGTCAAGGAAAGAAAAATAGCAGAGGATATTTATTCAAATTCAATGACTCCTCAAAATTTTTTAGTTTACCAAAGAAAAGCTGCCATTACCATAAGACTTCTTTCAAAAAAGAAAAAAAAAGGTTGGCTCAGCTATTGTCAAAGTTTATCTCCTTGTTCCCCTTCTTCCTTAGTATGGAAGCAAATTAAAAGGTTCAGAGGCTCCTGTAATATTGTCGATATTTCAGCCAACGACCCTTCTTCCTGGATTGAATCTTTCTCGGATAAACTTTCTCCCCCTTCAGTTCCAAGTTTAAACTCTTTTCCCTCTTTACCGGGTTTTCTTCCTTCCGAAAATAATTTTGATGACAAATTTTCGTTTTCTGAACTTCGAATGGCACTTGACGGTCTCGTGGATTCCTCTCCTGGTATAGATGGGATTCCTTACTCATTTTTAAAAAACGCCTCAACAACTACAAAGCAATACTATTTAGATCTTGTGAATAACTTCTTTGAGTCTGGTTTGGTTCCTCAACCTTGGAAAATACAAACTATTATTCCTGTTATTAAACCTGGTAAAAATCCGTCAGACCCAAACAGCTACAGGCCTATTGCTTTGTCGTCTGTTTTGTGTAAGGTTGCCGAACATATGATTAAACACAGACTTGAGTGGTTTGTTGAAAACAGGAACTTGTTGCCCGCATCCCAGTTTGGATTCCGAAAAGGTATGAGCACTATGGATAGTCTTAGTATCTTAACTTCTGATATTCGTATCTCTCTGCTACGTAAACAACTATTAATCGGAGCCTTTTTGGACATTTCCGCTGCATATGATAACGTTTTACTTCCGGTGCTCAGGGATAAACTTTTGCATCAATTAAATATACCTAGGAGATTGGTTCGTTTCATTTGTAATCTGTTGATGGAGAGAACCATCTCTATAAAAACTCAAGACTCCTCTCTTCCCCCTAGGACTATCTGGAAAGGCTTACCACAAGGATCAGTCTTAAGTCCTCTTCTATTTAGCCTTTATACTTTTGATTTACATTTCTCTGTTGATTCTTTTTGTCAAATATTACAGTATGCTGATGATTTGGCATTGTACTTTTCCGGAAAATCTCTGGTCGAGGCTAGTGATCGTTTAAATTCCGCTCTTGAATATCTATCTATTTGGCTCCTTCAACACGGTTTGTCATTATCAGCCTCTAAGAGCTCCGTAGTCGTGTTTACAAGAAAAAGGCTTGTTCCACCTGTTGACATTAAAGTTAACGGAGAAAATATTTCCCAGGTGAACAATGTTAAATTCTTAGGAATTTGGTTAGATTCCAAATTATCAGGAATTGTTCATACAGATTACGTTGCTCAAAAATGCGAAAGAAACGTTAATGTTCTTCGCTCTCTTTCTGGTGTTTGGTGGGGTGCCCACCCATATACACAAAAACTGATTTACAATGCTATAGTTCGTAGTCACTTTGATTATGGTATGTTCTTATTAGACCCTTGTAATAAATCTGGCCTGCAAAAACTTGATAAAATTCAATCAAAGTGTTTACGTATTATTCTTGGGGCGATGAAGTCGTCCCCTATTAATGCTATGCAAGTTGAGTGTGTTGAACCTCCCCTTTCGATTCGTAGACAATTTCTTGCAAATAGATTTATTTTTAAACTGGTGCAAAATTCTGGTCATCCCTTGCTTGGTAAGCTGGACCAATTATCTTCCATCTTTGACTCTTGTCGGCGTTCTAATATAGAACTTCCTTGTCTTCTTCGTGCCTACCTTCAATTCTCTCGTCTTTCTAGCCCACTTTTTCAAAACCCTATTTTATATCTATATACAGTTCCTTATAATGCGTTGGTGTTCCAACCTGTTGTCATCTTGGACTTTGGAATTAACAAAAACACCTTGGAAGCAAATAAGATTTTTGCTCAAAAAGTTTCGTCTCATTATAATAATTGGACTACTATATTTACTGACGCCTCCAAAGTCTCTGATGATAGCCCTGTTGGAGCTGCAGTTTGGATTCCTCATACAAAAATTATTTTAAATTACAAGTGTCCTTCAGTTACATCAGTTTTTACAGGTGAATCAATTGCCATTTTAGAAGCCATTTCATTTGTTTTGTCTCATAAGTTGAATAACTCCATTATTTTCTCTGACTCAAAGAGTTGCCTTCAAGCCATTTTATGTAACCCTTTCAGATCTAAGTCAAGATTTCCTATAATTTTAAAAATTAGAGATTTGCTATTTCAATGTCATGAACTTCATATTAATGTTGTTTTAGCTTGGATTCCCGGTCATATCGGTATTCTTGGTAATGAATCAGCTGATTCATGCGCCAAAAATGCTGTTCTCTCAGGTTCTCTCGACCACTCTGAAATTTATTCACATGACATTTGTACGATATTACCTCAATCTATGCTTAAGTCTTGGTCCAATCAATGGCAAATCTCTAAGTCCATAAAAGGTAAATTTTATGGAGATATTCAACCTGAGATACCCCACAAACCTTGGTTTTTCAAATATCAATTGGGAAAAAAAATAACTACTTCGACTATCTGTCGTTTACGGTTCAATCATTGTTGTACTCCTGTTTTCTTGGCCAAACTTAGGATTAGGGATAGCTCTCTTTGTGAATGCGGTTTGGATGAAGGAAACGTGGACCATTTATTTTTCTCCTGTCCCAAATTGCGGTTCTCTTTTCATGAAATCATTCCTCCTCATATCCCTCGTCCAACTTCTGTTAAATGTCTTCTTTCTTTTGTGTTTTCTCGTTTTGTTTTCAAACTATGTAAATTCATCGAAATTAATAAAATTAAGTTGTAACTTTTTGGATCGTTTTTTTTTTTTTTTTTTACAGTCTCTTTTCTTTTCTGTCATTCTGTCATACATTAGATATGAAATGATAATCTAAATCTGCAAAGAAATACTTTTATTGTTTTTATATTTTTTAATTACTGTGATTACTTGCTAAATGTTCTCCAGCGTTTGATAGTATATTTCCAGTACACGTGTTATTGGCAAAATTGTGGTATCTCTTGTCCACAAAAGCCATTAATGAAGAGTTGAAGTTGAAGTTGAGAGTTAAAAAATACTGCTTTTGTTGACAATGACGCAACAAGAAGTTCTACAATAAGAAGGTCTTCAACATTGACTGAACAACGTTTGTTGTCTCTGTCCGCCATTTTGAATTTAATTTAAAATTCTGTATTGTGTAAAATGGCCGTTGCCCGCTTTGATTTCGGTCATTTCCCACAATCATAATACCGGGACGAAAAATCCTTACTAATATTATAAAAGCGAAAGTGAGTTTGCTTGTTACGTCTTCACGCCTACATGGCTAAAGCGATTTTGATGAATTTTGGACATTTTGGTACAGAGATAGTTGGGACCCTGGAGACGGACATAGGCTAACTTTTTTTTAAAAGGGAGAAATGAGGGAGAAAGAGGGAAAAAAAGGGAAAACTTAGCTATGCTATTACAATATTATAAGGCGCTAGGGCAAAAACTACAGGTAGCAGGTACGTGCAAGCCGCGGGCATAAGCTAGTCAAATGAATGTTAATCCAGATTAAAGACTAAGTATAATGTGTGCCAATTTTCAGTAATCCGTTAGTTATTTTTGCGTAAAAACCTTCACACACATCCATACAACCTCACAATCTTTCTCAGTAACTAAACTAGTAGGTTTTAATATTCTTTCTTTTCTTTCTTTCCTACAGAAACAGCCGAGCCTGCTGTTGCTCCATTGAAGTATGTGCTATAATAATGAATATAGCACTCCAGGACGCCCCGTTCTTGGCCTTCAGACTGCTCATCATTTGCCACTACAAGATTGTCAACTATATGAACATATTCTTCACTTGTAAGAATACCTTGGTAAGTGGTCGTTGTGTTTTTGCAAGTATTGTGTAGGTTTAAGGTTTGGGAATTCTCGAAAAATCAAAAATCCCGGTATTCGAGACGGCTTTCCACTAAAGTCCCGGGATGTCCCGGGAATTCGAGATTTTTAATGAAATTTAAATTTAGTGATGTATAAATAACGTATAAACGTAAAAATCAACATTTATTAAACACTTCGCCCGCGTGATGTTAAAAAAAGTATCCTGTGTTATTCCAGACTACAATCTACCTCTGTGCCATATTCATCAAATTGCATCAAGATCCGTTCAGTAGTTGTTTCGTGAAAGAGGATCAAACATACATCCATACTCACAAACTTTCGCATTATAGGTAATATTAGTAAGAAGATAATAGTAGGATAAAATACAATTCTAATAACGTTGACTACAAACTTTTACATTATGTAACTTTTTTTTAAATTCGAAAGTCTCGGAATATTCGCGGATGAGACAGCCGACGGGAGCTAATAGTCCTGTATATGACGGAGGGGACACTGATGAAAAAAGTGTACTACGCATTCAGTACATCATTCTAACTGGACTACATAGAATCTGGGGCCTTAGTCTGCTATTACAATAGTGTCAGAATGGTCGATCACTGATCGCATAATGGTTGATTTTGACATCTACTACATACTAAACCTGTCAAAATCAACCATTATGCGATCAGTGATCGACCATTCTGACACCATTGTAATAGCAGACTAAGGCCCCTGTTTGTCTGTAATTTTTTTGGTTCATTTGATCGTCTAAGCATAGCAGTTTTGTAGGATAAAGCGGTTTTCAGGGTTTCGTACCTCAAAAGAAAAAGCAGAACCCTTATGGATCACTTTGTCATTCGTCTGTCTCTCCGTCAAGAACCTTTATCTCAGAAATGCGTGGAGATATCGAGTTGAAATTAAAACCATATACTTAAGTCTGTGGTCTCTTGGAGCTGTGAAAAAATGTACTGTTTAAGTCTACGCAGTCAAAAGATATAGCCGTTAATGTCGCAAGTTTGTACGGAACGCTCAGTGCGCGAGTTTGACTCGCACTTGGACGGGTTTTTTCAACAACAGACGAAACAATCAGATTCTTCAACTACCCTACCATGACGTCTTAAAACAGAACTTATTCCAGTGAGGGAAAGAGACAGAGCTATACAGGGTGTCTAGCATCATCTCTTTCTCACACAGGAATAAGTACTGCTATAAGATGTCATGGTAACCCTTCTGAACGCTGTACCAAATACGAAGTGGTAACCATTTTAGAGTTGTGTCGCTTCCTTTGGTTGTGGTATTAAAACCTTAACCTTGTTGGTCTTTTAAAATCTGTTGTTTTGCACAGCTACCAAAACAATATGAAAATTAAAAAAAAAATGGTATTCGAAATCCAAAAAAAACCGGCCAAGAGCGTGTCGGGCCACGCTCAGTGTAGGGTTCCGTAGTTTCCCGTCCGTCACAATAAGTGTTCCCACTTATGAGTTTAAAGGTGGAGGAGGAAATTATTTTGTACAACTTTTTGTCTTTTTTGTACAAAAACTGTTGTGTCAATCAAGTTCAAAATTATTTTCCTAGAAAGTCCTTATAATGTTCTACTTTTCAGATTTTTTTCATATTTTCTAAACTTATGGTTCAAAAGTTAGAGGGGGGGGGGACACATTGTTTTTTACTTTTGGAGCGATTATTTCCGAAATTATAGACATTATCAAAAATGATTTTAGTAAACCCCTATTCATTTTTAAATACCTTTCCAACAATATATCACAAGTTAGGGTTGAAATTAAAAAAAAAATCACTTCCCACTTTACATATAGGGTGGCTACCCTAATAAAACATTTTTTTCCAATTTTTATTTTACCACTTTGTCGGCGTAATTGATATACATATTGGTACCAAATTTCAGCTTTCTAGTGCTAACGGTCACAGAGATTAAGCGAGGACGGACGGACGGACGGACGGACAGACAGACATGGCGAAACTATAAGGGTTCCTAGTTGACTACGGAACCCTAAAAAGAGCTCTAAGGACAATGCTCCGCATCAAGCAGACAGAATCATGTAAAGACAATATCATAAGACTAAAAGTTTTGACAACACCATGCCTATATATTCTTGTGTTACTACTAACTAACTTTGTTAAGAATTTACACAAAATTGAGACTGATGAGGAACGAAAAAGTAGGGCTGCTACGCGTAGGAAAGATCTGGTCAACGACTTACTACCGAAACTAAAAGTAAACAGTAAACATAGCCCAAGGTATCAATTAGTGCCGTGTCGACGGCGCGTTCGTGTTTCACGCGCGCCTCAAAGAGAGTCAGCAAAGCAGAGGGGCTTGCCAGGGCCTCCGCCTGCCGGGGTTGCGGGTTGTTCGAAAGAGATACCGCGGCCTCGGAACGTAAAGGGCAATAGAAGGAACATGGGTGGGTTTTAGTCAGTACAAGTCTGACATGCCCCCCCGCTCCGCCCAGAGCGGGGGAAGTCATTGGATGATTTCCCACCCGAAAAAAAAAAAAAAGGTATCAATTAGTGATTTTATACAACAAGTTACCCTTGGAATTGAAAGATGTCTAGTGTTAACTTATTTAAAAACAAACTCAAGACATTTTTATTGAGGAAAGGCTATTGATGAGTTCATAGATAAAAAATGAAATCCTAACTTATGATAATGTAAATTTGTGATTGTTTTTATTTTACACTAGCTTTTGCCCGCGGCTTCGCTCGCGTTAAATCCGGGGTAGCACAGTTCCCTTTCCTGATTTGCAGGTACCTGCTACCTGTAGTTATTGCCCTTGTGACTTATTTATTGTAATAGCAAAGCTAAGTTTTCTCTTTTCTTCCTTCTTTTTCCCACATTTCGCACTTTAAAAAAAATACTCTATGTCCGTCTCCAAGGTCCCAACTATTTCTGTACCAAAATTCATCAAAATCGGTTTAGCCATTTAGGCGTGAACACGTAACAAACAAACAAACAAACTCACTTTCGCTTTTATAATATTAGTAAGAATTTATAATTGACTGTGCCTTCGTGCGCTCTTACTGTGCACGTCTTTCTACATCGTTCTCACATATTTGTATAATCTCAACACGAATGATGTAAATACGATTTTGTAAAAATATTATAATTTAAAAGAGTGTCCATGGAGTTTCTTGCCCATTCTTCTCCATAGAGATCAACGCTTTGGAATGGGCAACTACAGTACTTTCACAAGTTATTATGCCTTGTGACCGGGACTGTAGCAGCATCATTTTTTTGTTCTTGTTTTTATGACATTCAAAAGTGCCTGTAATGGTCTAATTGAAATAAATGCTTTGAGTTTGAGTTCATTCTCGTTATTATTATTAAAATTCTAAATGTATTTTAATGAATGTTAATTTAATTGCAATTTTTAATTTATTGTGTTTATGTTTTAGATTTTCAACACGATTTATATTGTTATGAAATAAATTACTTATGACTTATTTTAATTTCCGCCACCCAGGTGATCCTGCTTCAAATATACAGGCTCTACGTCCTACACCTGGAGACGGTCGACGAAGGGAACGGTGACTCCGTTTACAGAAAGAAGACAAAACATAGGAATCCTGACAGGAAAGAGAAGGACAAGAAACATAGGTGAGCGAGGGATAGAGAGAGGAACGAACTTTGAATACCAGAGGGGCCATTTTCATCACTTTTTCCCGTTATCTGTCTGTCAAGACCCTTTATATCGGGAACGCGTGAAGGTATGGAGTTGAAATTAAAACCGTGTACTCTGCCATACTTCCAAGATACTCTTCTACAAAATAGGTGAACTTACTTTATGTAGGTAGCACCTTTTCATCATTTAGCTTTCAAGTTCTTGTTGATTGTAATTAAAGCTCCTGACGCTTTTGTTTCAAACTAAAACTATTCGAGTTCCAGATTCCCGTCACTCGCGGAATGTCTAGTCGCATAATAAATTTTGGTGCAATTAAAAAAGCAGGTTCCAAACAGATACTCTTTGCAGTCTGTGGTTCGTTGGAGATGTGAATACTCAACACTCTAAGGGCTGAAACTGCGTTAAACGGGCACCCGCGACGGACACCCGCCGCGTGTCTGCAAGCGTGGGCTCTGTGGGTATGTGAAGGACCCTGTCACAGGTACCTAAAGAGTTCATTCGCCTGACCTCATATGACAGAGCGACACTGCAGTTTCACAATTGCTCTTTCTCTGTTGAAATACATTTTCACAAGCTTTTCATCAAGCGTTATTAACTGAACAAGCCCGTGCGTGTTACCGCTGGCGGGGCCCGCGCGTATCCCCTCGTCGTTTCACTTTTGTAAAACCGCGCGGGTGTCCGTTTAACGCAGTTTCAGTCCTTAGTCGTTTATGTCGCAAATATGTACGAATCCTTCGGTGAGGTGTCGTCACGCGGGGGTAGTGTCGCTTGTACATACAATCAGCAAAAGAGATAACTACAAGGTTCAGATAGAGTTGAAATTTTCTTAAAAAAACAAATAAGTGGAAAATTACTTCACTTCCGGAAGTCGGTTGACTTTTGTTGGTTTCGTTGACTTGTTTGCCACCGACTTCAGGAAGTAAAGTTATTTTCAACTATTTAGTTTTTTTTTTGGAAGTCGGTTTTATTTTTTACAAAAAAGTTTTTTTATTTCAGCATTTTTAGTTATGGTATAATAATATATCACATTTTTTTATCTAGTATTCATTTTTCCATTGTTACTAAAAGATTAGCAGATCATCCATATAGACATCAGACATAGTATTATAGACGATAACAGCTCATAAACTACCTAAGCAATAAAATAATAAAATAGGTATGGGACAACTTGGGAAGTATACCCTATCAAACAAAAAAAGAATTTGCTAATAGGTCCAAGCGTCTCTAAGTAATCAGTGAACATACATAAAAAAAGATTCCGACGAATTGAGAACCTCCTTCTTTTTTTGAAGTCGGTTAAAAATAGTAGATTATTAACCAAGGGGATAAAGCAGTGTCTTCTGTCGCGGGTGACGATTTAAATCGCGAGCGTAAGGAAGGACTCGAGGTTTACTCCCGAGCGTAGCGAGGGTGTTAAAAACTTAAATCACGAGCGAAGCGAGGGATTTAAGACGAGTCCTGAGTGTAGCGAGAGATTTAAGTTCACCCAAGACTAAGACAGCTTTATCACCGAGGAAAATACACTACTTTTCGTACCATTTGCGAAAAAATTAACACGGTAATAATATGAGATAAGCATTTATTAAAAATAATGACAATTAAAAGTAAAAGTTAACATTCGAAACATTGGTCCAATTATTGATACCTAGAGAGAGTTACTTTTTTGTTTGGTACATTTATTGTTGATAAGTATAATTGCGGCAGCATTTGCACTGATGGAATCCGACAATTCACTGTCACTGTCGCTTTGATTTAACATCGCAACGTATTTTTGAAACATTAACTTATTTATAAAAATAAACTTTACGTTTATGTATGTGAAGAAAACAAAAATACGACAAATTCCAAGACTAATATTTTTTGTCGGAAAAGCAAAGGCATCAAGCTCTTAAGGCCTCGTCGGTTTTCGTAATTTTATTTAATAATCATAACTGCAAAATAAATGCGTATTTCTTTGCCAAAAAGATATAAAATGCTTTATTTACAAACTCAATGGTGTAAACATAGATTTAGTTCAGTATAAACGGTAAGTATTCCAAATTTAAATCACATTCTCCCCCTAGAGCATGAATGAAATTCAGTACAATTTTCTTTCCCTGTTTTTAACAGATTAAAAATGACTATTGTTATGTTCGCTTTTTGTGGCATAGAATGTCACTTTTTTGAGCAAGTGGTACGAAAAAACAATTATGTTTTCGAATAAAACAATTTTTATTTAACTTGAAAAAAAAAAATGTTTTATTCGAAAACATAATTGTTTTTTTTTATTTGACTTGAAATCTCAAAAAGAACTAAAGCGTACAAAGAACGAATTACAAACCATCCAAACAAGCTAGCCGTTAACCTGATGGACACCCAAACAGCCGCTAGGAGACTAAGAAGAAAAGTTCCTCAAGACCTCATATAGGAGGCTACAAGAATAAACGGGGCAGTCATTGGACAGCCTGCGTGCAAATCTGTTACATTTTTTCAAAAATATTGCTGAATATTTATATGATAGATTGCAATAATAAAACTAAAAAATTGACTTGAAGACAAATTTAGTTGGTTCGTCTATATCCTACGAGCCAGTACGAGCCTGGTTAATTATCTCTTTCGCTGACTGTACAACCACACCTATCATCTAAAAACATTTGAATATTCTTTCGCAGTAAACATAAATCAAAGAAACACAAGAAAAAACACGAGATTGGTGAGACTTCAATATCTGTGATCAGCGATAGGAGACACGACCGGGGAGAGGGGGGCCGCATCAGGTGAGTACATCTGATTAAGCACGACGAGAACGCATCGTGTCGTCGCACGATCCTTGCCAGTTAGGACAAGGCCTTTTTTTGCAGATGGGAAATCAACAAATAACTTCCCCGCTCTGGGCGGAGCGGGGGGGAGTGTCAGACTTTTACCCCCGAATACTGATACTGAAACGTCACTCAAAATTTGAGGGCTGCTTAACATTTGAGCAGATCTTAAACTTTAGATTTTGTATTGTCAAACGTCACTTTTGAGTATCTGTTAAATTTAAGTGGTACTTAAATTTTGAGTGACGTTTCAGTATTCGGGGGTTAGTGTCCTAAATAATAATAAAAGTCCTAAAACTCATCCATGTTCCTTCATTTGCCCTTTATGTTCCGGGGCCACTGTAACACTTCCGAACATCCCGCTACTGAGATTCAGCTACTACAACCGGTTTGACTGGGAGCTGATCCCAACATTATATGCAAATGCAAACCCACAAAATGTTCTTTATTCTTAGCATCACATGTTATCTGCCCTTAAAGCTAGACCACCTACAGCCGCGGTTTTTCTAATATTATAAAAGCGAAAGTGAGTTTGTTACGTCTTCACGCCTAAACGGCTGAACCGATTTTGATGAATTTTGGTACTGAGATAGTTGGGACCCTGGCGACGTACATAGGCTTTTTTAAAAAATAGATTGAGATATTAGGGAGAAAGAGGGAAGAAAAGGAAAAAATTGCTTTGCTATTACAATAAATTAGGCGCAAGGGCAAACACTACAGGTAGCAGGTACCTGTAAATCCGGAAAGGGAACTGAGTTACCCCGAATTTAACGCGAGTGAAGCCGCGGGCAAAAGCTAGTTCAAATATTTCTTATAATCCATTATGTATGGACACAGTCCAAGACAAAACATATTCCATACTGCATGACATATAGAACCATAGACAAGTATAATAAACTCTTTACTAAGTCTAAAACTAATAGAGAATTAAACTAAGGTGACTCAGAGCTCCAACATTTCCATTCAACTTGCACAAAAGACTTGACCCCACGACTATTGGCTTGGATTAGCCTATACTATATCTATACCGTGGCTACGCTTGGCTATGCTAGGTATAGTGCTGTGGGGTCGTGAGGGACAGGCGGTCATCACCTTGACATAAACCCGTTCAAATCAACCTTCGCTAGTGATGGGGTTAGGTATCGATAAAGTTGATGTCGATAAAACTACTTTGTTTACCTTTGTGTTTTGGCTCGTAAGTATTATTCATCTGACTGGTAACAGTCTTAGGGACCCATCGAACAAGGTAGTTTTATAATTTGGGAGGTGTTTATTCGTAATATAAGAACAAAGACTTTAGATTATATAATTTTATTTGCGAAAACCTATCCACTTTTATATGATTAGTTCTATATTTAAATGAATTGAGTATTCGAACGTCATTGTAAACAAGCCTGCACTCTTAAACGTTTGGTTAATGCTACATAACCTTTACAGTACACCCTCTGTTGCTGGGCCATGGAAGAGTGGCCATGTATTACATACAAGATAGAAAGGACACCGACCCGTGATTACCATGACCATGTATTCAGTATATCGGCCTCCCACATAATTATTTTTCGTTGGTAATTAAAATAAATCAGCTCTTTCCTACAAAACGACAATTCCTACATAGTGAAAATTTATGGAACAGAGGTTTTTATAATTTATTTATTTAATAAAACTTTATGCAAATGTATAAAAAACACTGCACAAAGGTGGACTTTATGTCTTGGGCATTTTCTACCAGTCTACCTTAGAGTGATGCAGAGACAAAACATAGTAGATTTAGGGGGCATAACAGAAAGTATTCAAGAAAATATTTACAACTAGCTTTTGCCCGCGGCTTCGCTCGCGTTAAATTCGGGGTAACACAGTTCCCCTTGCGCTTTATTGATTTGTAAGCTAAGTTTTCCCTTTTCTTCCCTCTTTCTCCTTCACATCCCACTTTTTTTTTTAGCCTATGTCCGTCTTCTGGTTCCCAACTATCTCTGTACCAAAATTCATCAAAATCGGTTTAGCCATTAAAGCGTGAAGAGGTAACAAACAAACAAACTCACTTTCGCTTTTATAATATTAGTAAGTAAGGATGTGAGAACGATGTTGTTAAACAGGCACATTGAGATCGTCTAAAATGAAAGTAGAAATGAAGCTTTTTTCCTAAGAAAACCGATAATAAATCTGGATCGATAATAAAATAATTATATGGGTAGATATTGATACACACTGAGCCTGTGTTTAGTAAAGTATTTAGCGTATTTTAAATCTAGCAAATTCAAATTATTATTAGTGTTTAATTTTGATGGTAAAACTATCGATACATTTCATCGCCTCACTAGCAGGGTGCGGCAAACGATGGGGTTGGTATCAGCCAGCATAGCTATAGGTTATCTGTTTGTATATCGTGTAGGCCATTATGTAGACGTATATACACCTCTTTGTTTAGGTTAATTTACACCTTTTCAACGACGTTGATTGAGTGTTTGGCTATTAGGGAATTTGGAGATTACCTAGGTTATTTAGTTCACCTAACTTATGAGGTCTAGTCTAGTGTTTATTTTGTAAGTAAGTACTGGCTCTAATTAGCCTATTTATGACCGTTTTCTATAATGTTTGGATTAATCCAATATGTCACTGTTTATAACCCTCATCTTAGTTCAAACCTTTTTCCAACTTTGTTAGGGTCGTTGTTGTAACGTTGTTGATGTCACTTGGAGTCCGCGTATCTTTACTAATATTATAAAAGCGAAAGTGAGTTCGTTTGTTACGTCTTTGTTTAAGTCTAAGTTTTCCCTTTTCTTCCCTCTTTCTCCCTCACATCTAACTTTAAAATTACCTATGTCTGTATCCACGGTCCCAACTATCTCTGTACCAAAATTCATCAAAATCTGTTTAGCCATTTAGGCGTGAAGACGTAACAAACAAACTCACTTTCGTTTTTATAATATTAGTAAGGATTTATCATAACGAATTATTAACTATTTCTTTATTTATGATAATTTTTTATGAATTTATCAGAGATTGTTCAGCTTTGTGGTCCGGGTGATACGCGGGAGGTCTTGCATTTATTATGTCGCATATTGTAATTTCTCAGACATATTTTACAGTTTTTAAAAGTATGTCTTCGTCACTTCAAATAAAACTACCTTCATGAACACATAGTTTTGATTTACTAGACGTTTAATTAATCATTCTGTTTCTTTCAGAGCCATCATCCTGACGAATTCGGACGAAATTAAAGAATTGGAACTGTCGAAGTTATTCAAAGATCAAATATCTACGGAAAACGAAAAGAAGAAGGGGTGAGTAACCTTTTTCAACTGTGGCGTTCATATGCGTCATCAAATAACTTCCCCTGTTCCGTTTTTCTTCGTCTTCTTTGTTCTGGGACCGCGGTATCTCTTTTTAACAACCCCTAAAACAGTAAAAGTTAGATCCAGGCACGCCGCAATTGGGGAGAGCACCTCTGTGTCTTCGTAGAGACGATCTCTCGCGTCCAGCCCTGGTTCAGTTCATGGTCCGGAGCGAGAGGGAATGAGAAGCGATCACCTTCTTCGGCGAAGCAGTCATGCTAGCAAAGGAGGGGACGTTTGAAGGAGATAATCTCAAAACAACCCGGCCACTGTGGACGGTGTCTGTGGACGGTGAGCAATGGGTGTCTCGCCGTTCTTCCGTCTATTGACGACAGGCCGTGACGGCGGCGCCTTAGTGCTCCACGCGCGCCTCGAAGTGATATGCACAAAGCGGTGGTGGCCCTGGCTGTCCTGCCAGGGCCCTCACCTGACGAAGTTGCTGGTTATTCGAAAGTGATACCGCGGGTCCAGAACGTAAAATTCGGGGGAAGTTATTTTATGTTTTTCATCCGCAAAAAAAGGCTCACCGCTAAATATTATTAATGAAGAAAGTTGGCAATATATTTATTGTGATGTAATCTCTGGCAGATCAAAGGCCTCTGATAGATTTTGCTACGGGCCCCGGGCTTGCCGCTGGTCTTATATTTGTCATGGCTGTTGACGCTAAAATTAATCTCTAATAATTCTAATTCCAGAAGCAAGAAAAAGCAAAAATCAGAAAGCTCAGAAGAATCCATAAACAATGTGCATCACACGACAGATGACTCAGGCATTTGACATCATCGGGTGCGAAGGGACAGCCCCAAAAGAAGTCCTAGGCATAGAGACAAACACGACGACAGGCACAGAGACAAGAAAAGAAACAAAAAGAAACACGACTCTAGTGACAGTGACACTGACAGCTCGAGTTGAAGGCCGCAAGGTTTTATACCTTTGCGATAAATCTTGTTGTCTCTGGTTGAAAATAAACTTGGATACTGGGCTTTTAGGATGTGAAAGTCTAATGGAACATGGATTTCGTATAATTAATTGATTAATTAAGTAATTTTTACAATGGAAATTGTTATTATATTATCAAAAATATGTATTTATTAATAAGATACTTGTATAATACGTCGGTTGCGGTGGTTAACGGCGTTTGGTAGTTTTTAAACTTTATGTGAAGAACGTGGCCTTTCTTGAGAGAATAGGTGTTAATATTATCGATATAGGTTTCACCTCGCGGTAAGTTAGTCACTATATTATATTATATACAAGGTGTAAACTAACCCTTCCCGAAGACGTCAACCATGCATTCTTTACATCAAACTAAATAACTCTACGAAATATTCTCGCTCTGAAAAAAATTGCTAGGAAACGACTTTTTTGTGCAAAATCACGATATCCGGTAGGAGTTAATGTAACACACTGTACATATTGTGCTGGTGGATGCATTGTGAAGGAAGCGTAGATGTATCTATAGTAAAGTTAAAACAATGCAACATTGCTAAAAAAAGTGAGAGAGAGTAGAGCTTTGACCTCCGGTATTTCCGTAACTAGAATCCCAGTTATGGTCTACAAAACAATGATCACAAGACGGGAGAACAAATGTATGTCGGCTTCTAAAGAGTATTTTTGGTATGTATCTATAGTATTTTAAATACCCACACACATGCCTAAAAAGGCAGTTATGTATAAATACGTACAGATATATTATAGTACGAACTTGCGACAAAAACAGCCATATCTATTGACTGCGTAGATTTATAGGGTTGATTTTTTCACATCACAAAAGGACTACAGAGTGTGTAGTTTTAATGTGACATGTGTAGTTTTAATTTCAACTCGATACCTCCACACGTTTCCGAGATAAAGGGTCTTGACAGACAGATGGACAACAAAGTATTCAAAAATCGGTCTCCTCTTTTTTCTTTTGAGGTACCGAACGGAATTATGACGAATATCTAACGACTGTCATCTACAAATGACAGCCGGGACCAAGCGCTTAACGTGCTTTCAGAGGCACGGAGGAAACTCAATAATTACCAACCTCCTTATAGGTGAATAAAACTAGCAAAAGTTACTAATAATACGACATATATGTATTTGAACTATTGAAAGTTATAAAAATTAAAATATTTATGTACAGACGCCAGCAGGTCAAGCTACCCGAAACTGTCAATTTTTCCCAATGAAACTTGAACCTAATACTTTAGAAATAAAGTCGAAAATCTATCAAAGAAATCTGACAGATTGTAGTAGCTTGATGTGCAGGCGTCTGTACTTATGTGAAATCCATAAAAATATAAAGATGATGTAGGTATGGTAAAATACAAGTAACCTTTTTTTTTAACTCGTTGAGTGTACATTTTTATATATGTATAATGTAGAATAGTAATATTTTAAGATTTGCACAATGAAACAACTACCTAACAATGTAATTGATATATTTCGTAGATTTTTAATAAAAAATATATTAGAGAAAACGTTTTTTAATTAAATATCCACTGCAGTCATTTCCCATCTATTTACTTTGGACGTTGCTTCACTGTTAAAAAGTCAGTGACCTTATTCTTGCGGGAAAAAGGTTGCTTTTCCGTTAATTAAATCAACTTTAATAAAAGTTGCACTTAGGAAATAAGGTCAAAAAAAACAAAAAATAAATAAAAAAAAACATGATTTAATTTATTAAGACCAATTTAAAATAATAAAATACATCAGTAAACAGAATTTCCATCTACCCATATCCAATCAAGCAACTGTCAGTTTTCCCGCTCAATTTCGGCGCCATATTTGTAATAGAGAGAGCGCCAGAAGTAAGCTCTTTCTGGTGTTAACGGCGCTACGTATTGGGGTTCCAATGTGATAGCCAGGTTGTGTGGATATGGCAACCATTCGCCGTTTGCTGCTTCTGGGGTTGGCGATCTGAAAAAAGGGAAAATCAATATAATACCTTGGATAATAGTTATAGTAACGAACCATTGTCTCTTTGGATACAATCGTTGACTTGTCCGATGTCTAGTCAAGCAGAATTAAAGGGTTGTTTATTAGAAAGAGATTAGAAAAGATAGATAGTTGTATAAAGTTTGACAAAGGCCTTTCTTAACACAGTCTCTGAATTTGTATCTTAGTAGATTATATACCAATAGGCTTCGTCAAAAATTAGTGACTTATGAAGTGAACTTTAAAACTAAGCAGAACTTACCCATATTTAGCAAAATTGGTCCACATCATCGTCATGAACGTCACAATTCTTGCATCATCTTCAGACATTGGCAGAGGCAGTCTTTCCAGCTCAAACAGATAGAACAGCTCATCCATATTAGTAGTAGCAGGCAAGCTGGTATTAGTCAGTAACCTTCCCAAATTCCTATACCCCATATGATTGAAAATATACTGGTAAACATCTACATCAGAATTATTAGTATACATTTCCACAAATAAAGACATTGGACCAACGTATGCGAAATCAGAATTCAAATTGATCAAGCCACCGATAACGTTTTCCTCTGAACTTATGTTCGCAAAATAAGTGTCTTTTAAAATCTCTCTGATTTCTTTTTTTTCTTTTTTCGAGACGTTAAAACTTCTTTGGTCGAGTACTGTGAAATCTTCGTTCGTTATTCTATCCATTTGAGACGTTATTGTGTAGTAATCTAGAGTGCAAGTTAGTCCTTCAACGGTATTCAGACCAAAGATAGCTGGAGCTGCATTGAAAGTCTCTGAAGTCATGATATTAAAAGGAGTATCGCATAGGAAAGGATCATCATCTAAATATTCTTCTACTGATGGTAAAAATACAGATTTGCAATTCATTTGGTTTCCAATAGCTTCTTCTAACTTATTAATTGGCACATCAGTGTATATGTTTAATAATTCTTCAGGATCTAGAGTTTTTACACCAAGAGACTTGGCTACTTGAGAAGCAGTAGCTAAAGGGTTTGCATCAAAAGATTTTGGTGTAAACAGACTTCCACTCTCAGAAATAATCCTCTTGAACAACCCATTACAAGACTCAGATAGTGTCAAATAAATAGCTGATACTCCTCCACTTCCATGCCCAAAGACTGTCACATTATCTTCGTCACCACCGAAGTTTTCAATATTTTCTTGTATCCATCTCAAAGCTGCTCTAATGTCCTTTAAGCCAGCATTTCCCGGAGCTTCTTTAACACCCAAATTTAGAAACCCAAGAGCATTCAACCTGTAGTTAACAGAAACGACGATGACTCCATGGCTGACCAAGTAATTAGGACCGTAGAAGACCGGGGAGCTGCTCCCGACGCCAAAGTCTCCGCCATGAAGAAAGACCATGACAGGCAAAGTGTCGTTATAAGAGCTGGGGACGTAAATGTTAAGGACGAGGCAGTCCTCGTTCTCGCTGGGGGCGGCAAGAGGGTCGTTTGTGGGGAATTGGGGGCATAGGACTAAGCGGTTGTCTGCATTGAAGACTCCTTTATGGGATGGTGGTTCTTCGGGGGCCTGTGAATGAATTGCAAAGTTGAGATGGAATATCTATCTTATCGCTTGCAGGATAGTGTTGGGACTACCACGCAGCCTGTGGAGTAGCGAGGTAGATCTTTTACTCCACACTTGGCACGTGGCAGTCGCAGCAATATCCTGAACGCATTATTATATTGAATACGCAGAGCATTTAATAAGCCTTTTCGATATATGTGAACCACAGGGCTCCCGAGTACAGCGAGGTAAATAAATCCTTGTCTATGAAGAGGTAAACTTTGTAAAACAGTTTTATTACGATTTTAAAAATTATTTCACTGATATACAACTGGAGTATCCTCTGCCTCGTTGGTCCAGAGGTTGCAAGCATGATTGCTGATCTTGAGATCATGGGTTTAAATCCCAGGTTGGGCAAAGTGAAATTTGGACTTTTCGAGTTTGTTTGTTTGTTACGTCTTCACGCCTACGGCCAAACCGATTTTGATAAATTTTGGTACAGAGATAGTTGAGACCCTGGAGACGGACACAGGCTATTTTTTTTTAAATTGAGATATGTGGGAGAAAGAGGGAAGAAAAGGGAAAACTTAGCATTGCTATCACAATAAATAAGGCGCCAGGGCAAAAACTACATGTATCAGGTACATGTAAATCAGGAAAGAGGAACTGTGTTACCCTGAATTTAACGCGAGTTAAGCCGCGGGCAAAAGCTAGTAGGATAATAATATGAATTACGTTATTTTGTTTTTAAATGGATGTGTGGAGTGGCAAGAATGTATAAAGTAAGGAATGAGTATAATAGAGGAAGTTTGAAAGTTGCATCTGTTACAGAAAAATTTAAAGGGAGTCGTTTGTCTTGGTAAGGACATGTAAGGAGGAGGGACGAAGCACATGTGACTACAAGAGTAATGGACCTAATGTTGAAGGACGGAGAGCGAGAGAAAGGCCAAAGAAAAGATGGATGGATTGTACAAGGAATGATATGAAAGATAAACTGAAGAATGGAAGAAGAAAACGTGTTGCGCCGACCCCAAATAGAATGGGACAAGGGCAAGAAAATGATGATGATGGTGTTCACAGACGCAGTTATATCATTTTGCCATTTTAGGAATGGTAACTTAATTTATATTATTATCCTATTATTCTACTAAAGCGGCCATTTTAGGGTCGCTCAGACACACAGCTAAGAACATGAGAAACTTTAATAAATAAATAATAAATATCTTGGGACAACTCACACACGGCTATCTGATCCCAAGCTAAGCAGAGCTTGTGTTATGGTAACCAGACAACTGATATACATACTTATATAATTTATAAATACATACATATTATAGATAAATCACACCCAGACACAGAACAAACAATCATGCTCATCACACAAAGTTTGTCCTGGGTGGGAATCGAACCCACGACCTCCGGCTCAGCAGTCAGGGCCACTAACCACTAGACCAACAGGCTCAACTTTGCGCAATGTACCAAAGAAAGAACACAATGCAGCTATTCGTCTATTATCTCGTTATCTAAATGAACAAACATTCGTTCGTCCGTACGAGAAATTGATTTAATTTCTCAGAAGAAGCTGGCTGGCACGCACGTAATCACACAATTAAAGAAAAAAAAGAAACTAACCTGATATCTATCTTTGATAACAGCATATTTAATTCCACAATATTCGTAATACAATTCGTTAGAAGCCAGATGTCCTTTAACTTTTCCTTGCTTTGTATTCACAGTTTTCGTCTTGTCTATGCCCAAAACTTGGCTCAAAACGATTAGAAAAACAAGAAGGCTGAATGACACTTGGCTGTAAGCCATTTCCTTAGCCCTTTCAATAAATAACTTAGAACTATATTTTGATTGAAAGATGGCCCGTTTTATACAGCTGTTGTTGCATAATGTTGATATTGCAACGTTTTAGTTTAATTTATTTGTAATTTTGATAGCACGGAGTTAAGTGTGAGCTGTTAAAGATAGTTAAGGTTCTGCACATTTTTAAATTAATTAGTTAGCTAAGCTAGTTCGTAATACCATTAAATAGGGATAGAAAAAAATATTTTAAATATACGATACCAATTCATTTAATTAGATTTAATTCCCTTCCTTCTCTTGCCTATTCTCATGTATGTCATGAAAGTTGTCAAACAGTTTAAGAATATACAAATAATGCGATATTGCTCAGGCCCCTAAGCAATTAGCGTGATAATATATAGCTTATGTCCTTTTCCAAGTTAAAATCTTCAATCAAGATTCAATCCGATCAGCCGTTTTGTTGTGAAAAGGTAACAAACTAACAGAGTTGCTTTCACATTTATAATTTAAAAAAAATATTGTACCTACCAGCTGTCCTGCGCGCTTTCATTTGCGTCTTTGGTTACTGCTCGGCTCCCGTAAGTAGTAGCGTGATGATATAGCCTCCGTTCATAAGAGATAACGTCAGCTTCTAATGGTAAAAGAATTTTTCAAATCGGTCTAGTAGTTTCGGAGCCTATTCAATACATCATCATCTGTCTAGCCTTTTCCCAACTATGTTGGGGTCGGCTTCCAGTCTAACCGGATGCAGCTGAATATCAGTTTTTTACATGGAGCGACTGCCTATCTGACCTCCACAACCCAGTTAATACTGGGTAATACGATACCCCTTGGTAAGACTGGTTGTCAGACTTTCGGAACACTGACTAAGTACCTGTAACGACTGTCAAAGATCTACAAATGACAGCCGGGACCAACGGCTTAACGTGCTTTCCGAGGCACGGAGGAAACTCGGTATGTAACGGGTGGTCACCCATCCACAGACCAACCTAGGCAAGCGCGGCTTAACCTAAAGATCGACCCGAGCGGCTACTATTTATTTAGCCACGAGCTCCCACACAAACAAATCTTTCCTCTATAAAATATTAGTGTAGGTGTATGGAGTTGGAGAGTATTATATAGTGCAGCGACACATTGATTCCTTACCACATATCCTTCGTCACGGTTTGGGAGTTTCAATCCCTTTGCAATGTTTTCTTTCACATTTAAAAAAAATCTTTGCCCCACACTAGGATTTCTCCTGTATCGTGGGTGCGTTTACAAACATTTAAACTCACATACACAAACAGCCAGACCCGGAACAACTACCTGTAGATCATACACATATTTGTCAAGTGCGGGGATCGAACCCGCGACACGCAGCGCAGCAGTCGATCGCTCAGCCACTGCGCCAACCGTGTCGTCAAACTTTAAACCATGGGCCTGCCACAAGGCACAATTCTGGGCACAAGATTACTATCAAATCTTCAGCAGCTGAAAGACAGGCAATATTTATTATGGGGAGACCGAAATATTTCTGTTGTAAGTACCAACATCATTATTTAGTAGTCATCAGTCTGGCTGTTAGTCTAGAGCTCACGAAATACTTAGCATGAGGTCTTTGAATCCCAGTTGTGACATAGGATGTTTCCACCGGGAATTACTCAGTAGCAGATCGAATCCTGAACTTTTGCTCGGGTGGCAATTAGCTCACCTCAAACTCTAGCGTAATGTGGGTGTACATATTGGAAGTATTACAACTGATCAGGGTTAGCGGTAACCCTGGTCAATTGTAATACTTTCAATATGTTGTGATGTCGATTAAGGACGACAGTCGTCAACTCCTTCTGCGAAGCAGTCATGAGGGAGAGAACCTCAAACCAACGCAGCTGCCGCGAGACGTCTCCCGGCCACCGTAGATGCAGGCCTGTGGACGGTGAGTAATGGGTAGCTCATCGTCCGCCCGTCTATTGACGACAGGTCGTGTCGACGGAGCGTTACTGTTCCACGCGCGCCTCAAAGAGATGTCAGCAAAAAAGCAAAGGGGCCTGGTCCACCGCCCGGGTTGCGGGTTGTTCGAAAGAGATACCGCGGCCCCGGAACGTAAAGGGCAATAGAAGGAACATGGGTGGGTTTAAGTCAGTACAAGTTTGACACTCCCCCCGCTCCGCCCTAAGCGGGGGAAGTTATTTGATGACTTCACATCCGCATTAAAAAAAATGGATGACAGTCATAATGGAACTTCCCACTCAGGTAGGTAGGTATTAGAATACAAGGTGTAAATAGAGCTTTTACGAGGTTACGCGAAAAACGTGAGATTTGGTATAGAGGGATGCGAGTTGGTTTGATATAGACACCGCAGCCCCGGTACACAAAAGAAGGAATATTAATGGGGTTTATTTACAAAGCTGGAGGATTCATTTGGTGAATTCCCATTTGAAATTAATTAATTCTTTCAATTAAATGTGGTATATTAATCCTTACTTCCTTACTAATATTATAAAAGCGAAAGTGAGTTTGTTTGTTTGTTACCTCTTCACGCTTTAATGGCTAAACCGATTTTGATAAATTTTGGTACAGAGATAGTTGGGAATCAGGAGACGGACACAGGCAATTTTTTTTTTAAAGTGGGATGTGATTAAGAAAGAGGGAAGAAAAGGGAAAATTTAGCGTTGCTATTACAAATCAATAAGGCGCAAGGGGAACTGTGTTATTGTATTGTATTGTATTGTATAACGGGCTGGTGTCCGCAACTCCACGTCTGAGGCGCGTATTTTGCGTATGGGTGGGAATATTATTCGATCCACCCCAGCTCCGCGAAAAACGTCAGCAGCGCCTTGGTGTTGCTGACGATCTCGCGAAGAGTACCTGGGTTACCGAAGTACTTTGCCCTGTATGGGGCAACCTCTGGGCAGTGCAGAAGCACGTGGGCTGCTGTTTCGTCTACCTCCATGCAGGCTCGGCACAGTGGGCTGTCTGTGACTCCTAAGACAAAGAGGTGTTTATTAAAAGAGCCATGGCCAGTAATGGCTGCTGTAATTGTGCGCAGCTGTGGTTTTGTCATCCGTAGCGCCTGTTTAGTGAAGCGGCCGTCGATACTAGGAAGAGCTTCCTTGGCCTGCCTGCACTCACCGTGGTCCTGCCACAGTTTGTGGTGTTGTTCTCTGGTGCGTTTCCTTACCAGTGTACGTAGGTACCCAAATGGTAGTGGCACGATAGGTGCGGGTCCCACTGGTACCATGCTCGATCCCCTTCTAGCAAGTTCGTCCGCAGCGTCGTTGCCTCGGGAGTCGCTGTGTCCTTTGATCCATTGGATAGTTAATTTGTTGAGATTACCAACCTTATTTAGGCGCTGGTGACACTCATGTATTAGCCCACAATTGACTGTTTGGCTGTTTAGTGCTTGCAGTACAGCCATGCTGTCCGAAAGTATGCGAATAGAGTGGTCCTCAACCTTCCTTGCCGTGATGGCTGACGCGGCTAGGGAGATGCCCATGCATTCTGCCTGAAACACCGTGTTGTGGACCCCCAGAGGTGCGGCTATGTGGATGTTGAGGTCCTCTGAGAAGACTCCGGCTCCCGTGCCAGTACCTGTTTTGGATCCGTCTGTGAAGATTCTTACCTCTGCGGGGCATAGCCCTTCGCAACGGTGGTCTTCATGGAGCTGGATTTTGTATTTCTTATCGAATACGAATTGTTTGGGTATCCGATCGTTTATTGCTTTGGCTATTGGGAACTCGTTGTAAAACTCCTCCAGCGCCTTTGTATGCTGTGTATATTTCTTACCCCATAAATGCAGTGTTTTGAGACGTAATGCCGCCGTCGTTGCCTCCTGCTGAATGAACAGGTGGAGCGGTGGGAGTTCTAGCATGGCTTCAAGGGCTGCAGTCGGAGTAGTCCTCATGCAGCCAGTGATCGCCGTGCAGGCAAGCCTCTGCATACGTTGAAGTTTAGCTGAGGCTGTCACCAATTTGGTGCGGGGCCACCATACCACGGCCCCGTACGTGACCATAGGTCGGATTACCGCGCAGTAAAGCCAGAGGATGATTTTGGGAGACAGCCCCCACCTCTTACCTATCATCCCTCTGCACTGCCAAAAGGTGATACAGGCTCTGTTTAGTTTATTGTCTAAGTGACTGCTCCAGTTTAACTTACTATCCAGGATGACGCCTAGGTATTTCACCTCGCTGGCTAATTGGAGTTCAGTATCGAATAGTTTGGGTAGGCGGTAAGGTCCTAGTGTTCGCTTTTGGGTGAACATGACTAGTTCAGTTTTATTGGGGTTTACAGACAGGTCGAAATCCCTGCACCATCCTTCAACGATGCGTAGGGCCTGTTGGGTAAGGTTGCAGATTGTCCCCGTCACCTTCCCTGAAATGAGGATGGTGAGGTCGTCTGCGTACCCGATTGTAAAGAAGTGGTTCGCGTTGAGTTTTGTGATAAGGTCGTTTATCACCAGGTTCCAGAGGAGCGGAGATAGTACCCCTCCTTGAGGACAGCCTCTCGCTATCAAGGCCATCTCCTGTACTTCTGCAAGGCGAACCACTCGTTCACTTAGCATATTAGTGATCCAGTCTATCATTACCTGTTCCACTCCGTGTCGAGACAGAGCGTTACGGATGCTGGAAAAGTTAGTTCTGTCGAAGGCTCCTTCGATGTCTATGAAGGTTCCTAGACAGGTTCCCTTCTGGTGTATAGCTTCTTCTATTCGGCTGACCACTAGGTGGAGAGCTGATTCGGTAGACTTACCCGAGCTGTATGCATGTTGGTTGTCGTGGAGTGGTATTGTTTTTAAAACGCCGTCCCTCAGCTCTCTTTCGCAGATCCTCTCCATGGTTTTTAGAAGGAAGGAAGTCAGACTGATTGGTCGGTGGGCTTTGGCGTTTGTGTAGTCACCCTTACCTGGCTTAGGGATGAATATAACCTTCACTTCCCTCCATCCTTTAGGAACGTATCGGAAGGCTAGGCACGCTCTCATTATGGGCAGCAGTTTACTGGCAACGGATGTGCTACCCCACTGCAGTAGAGCAGGGAAGATGCCGTCTGGGCCTGCCGCCTTGAAAGGATGGAAGCAACGGATCGCCCACTGGATTTTCTCCAGTGTTATCACCTTGTTAGCGTAATGCCAGTCGTTTACTGATGGCGTTTGAGTTGTCTCTGTCCAGTCAATCACCTGTGTAAATGCGCATCCTGGGAAGTGAGTTTCAATGAGGACGCGCATCGCCTCTTCTGGTGATGTGGTGAGTGTATTGTCAGGTTTTCGGAGAACAGTAGGCCCAGGTGTTTTTTGCTGTGCCAGTATTTTCCTTACCCTATTAGCTTGTTGACAAGATTCGATGTTGCCACAGTACTTGCGCCACCCTGTGGTGCTCCTGAATCTTATGCATTTTTTGTAGCTGGATTTGGCCGCGTAGTAGGCGTCCCAATCCTTGTCCGCCCAAGTATTCATAGCTCTGTTTAGAGCTTGTCTTACCTTGCTGCGCTTACGCTCCAGTTCCGCTCCCCACCATGGTTGTTTCCCTGATGTGTTTGGCGGAACGGTTTCGGGGCAGGTAGTCTGGTAGCTGTCTAGCATTGACTTGGTGAGCTGACTTACCCGCTCTTCAATCTGCGGTGTGCTCTCGTAAGTCACCCAGTCGTCAATTGACACCAGCTTGTTTTCAAGGGTGCGTGTATATGCAGCACGGTCTGTGTTGCGCGGGTTGCGCCGTGGCAGTGTAGGTGTTACAGTAACCTGGATATCGAAGCGGATCCACCTGTGGTCCGAGCAGGAGGCCTCCTTGGAGACCTGCCATCCGGTGGTGGTTGCCGCTGCGCCCTCCGAGGCCAGAGTAAGGTCTATAATTGTACGGCTACGCCTGGTTACAAAGGTCGGTTCAGAACCTGTGTTTAGTAGGGTTAAGTTGGTTGAGAACAGATAGTCTACTAAAGTCTTACCCCTTTCATTCTGCGTGTCCATGCCCCACAGAGGGTGGTGGGCGTTGGCATCGGCCCCTATGATAACCTCCAGCCCGGTGCACTCGCAATGTCTTACGAGGCGGGCGAGGTCATGCGGGGGCGGTTCCTCAGCCTCAGGCATATATACCGAGGCGAGGGCAATTTCCACCTCTGTGTCGTCACGCTGTATAGTCAGCCTAGCTGCAGAGATATCCCTGCAACAGAAATCTGTTAGTGGCTGTGTTTTTAGGTTTTCTGTAGTATAGATACACGATCTGGGTTGGTCGTGGTCTGTAGTAACTATAAGCTTACCCCTAAGATTGGAGAGGCCTTGTATGCGGCCAGCCCTGATCCACGGCTCCTGGATCAGAGCGATGGCTGTTTGTTGAACCTCCAACCACTTCCGTAGCTGAGCCGTCGCGGTCTGACTGTGGTGGAGGTTAGCCTGCAGAACCCTACAGGTCGACGAAAGGGACGCCATCGCTGGTCGCGCCCTCCTCGTCACCTGCTAGTCGCAGCCCGGCGAACAGGTCGCCCGCGTCGAAGCCCTCCTCCCCGGGGTCCGAAACCGACGACAGGATGATGTCGTCGATCTCTTCTCCCGATGAGAGGACGGCGTCCACGCTGGGGGCGGAGTCCACGGCCGGCGCTGCTGCTGCAGGAGTGTCCGCGGGTGGCTCCGCGGAGTTTGATGTCGGAGGTTTCTCATCCTCCGGTTTCGCGACCATGGTTTCTGTGGTCGGATCCCAACCCTGAGGGACATCGGCAAATTTGCCGTTCGGGCCCTGGAATTTAATGTACACCGTCCCTGCGCAAAATGAGAGACGGCGTTCGGCTTTCATCAGGGCCGGAATTTGGTCCTCAGGGATGCCAACCACAATGTACCATGCCGCGGGGGAACTGTGTTACCCCGAATTTAACGCGAGCGAAGCCGCGGGCAAAAGCTAGTAATATTATAAAAGCGAAAGTGAGTTTGTTTGTTTGTTACCTCTTCACGCTTTAATGGCTACACCGATTTTGATGAATTTTGGTACAGAGATAGTTGAGAACCATGAGACTAGGCAAATTTTTTTTAAAAAAAAGTGGGATGTGAGAGAGAAAGAGGGAAGAAAAGGGAAAATTAGCGTTGCTATTACAAATCAATAAGGCGCAAGGGGAACTGTGTTACCCCGAATTTAACGCGAGCGAAGCCGCGGGCAAAAGCTAGTCTTTCATAATTGTAATGTGTACCTTGGATATTACTGTATAAAGTCTAGTTCATCAATCCTATCAGACAGTTGGGTTGCTGGGGAGTTTGTTTCGCCACTTCTTCCCCGCTAAAACACTATAGGAAGTGTCGAAGAGTGGGCGTTTTGGGGGACTATTTTGTGTAATGACGTTCAAAAAGTGCTGGTCATGAGTCTAGTTTG
The DNA here is from genome assembly GCA_905475445.1 of Ochropleura plecta. Lineage (NCBI taxonomy): Eukaryota > Metazoa > Arthropoda > Insecta > Lepidoptera > Noctuidae > Ochropleura > Ochropleura plecta. The sequence continues at coordinate 6,284,944 of FR997751.1, forward strand.
AATAAATGTCTTTTAATTTGTTTTTTTTTAAGTTACTTATCTATGGTCTAGAACAAAAAACCAGTCTATCACAATGACGGGGCAAACACCTGCGTTCCAGATTCGTTATTGTTACTTTAACAGCCATTAGTCATTGTAGAAAATCATACGGAACTCTAAAAATGACAAGTTAAAATAAGTACGTGACATAAGATTGAATGTTGTTATCAACTCAAATCAACATATTTATTGAAATAATAAGTATTACCTAATAATATTATCAGTGAACATCGCGATATATCATAATAATCAATTATGTAATTACTAGCTGGCGCCCGCGGCTTCGCCCGCGTGATATCGAAAGAGAAGTATCCTATGTGTTATTCCAGACTATAATCCACCTCTGTACCAAATTTCATCAAGATCCGTTCAGCCGTTTTGACGTGAAAGAGTAACAAACATCCATACATCCTCACAAACATTCGCATTTAAAATATTAGTAGGATTCCTTTACAACGTTGATATAGTGGTCGTAAGGACGGTTACGGAATACAATACAAATACGTTTATTAATTCAAAAATAAAGAGAATACATCAACAATACTCTGTCACTTAAAATAGGATTCCCTGTGCTATAAGTGACAGTTGGAATCGCGGTTCGCCTTTTTTTGGGGTGGGAAATCATCAAATAACTTCCCCCGCTCTGTGCGGAGCGGGGGGGAATGTCAGACTTGTAGATACTGACTAAAACCCACCCATGTTTCTTCTATTGCCCTTTACGTCCCGGGGCCGCGGTATCTCTTTCGAACAACCCGCAACATCGCAGTTGGCCATAATTACAGTTTTCCAGACCATATTTATTTATTAAACCTTGTAACGCCTAACCTAAATTTAGGTCGATATAGGTACGTATATTACGGCCCTATAGGTACGTATATTACGGCCCAATGTACTAAAAATAGTTGCAGGTAGTTGCGTCCCAGAAATTTGATTTGGTAAAAAAGTGTTTAAATGTAATACTTTTGGCTAAACTCTTTTAAGGGGTATTTGTTATACCTAAAGTTAACTATTTCATGCAAAAAATATTTTGAAATTATTTCTCATTTTTTTAACACGTTAAGTGCGAAGCGAGGCCTAAATCACCCCTGATGCAACTTCCCTGTGGTGCGGCAAGCAAAAAAGTGAATTTCTCTGTCGTGCGAATGGCATAGCTTTGGTTTGGTCCAGTGTAGGAAAGAGATAAATATATATTTGAGATCACTAATGGTTCCGGACTTGGTGGTGTACCTACCTTGGTACCGGATGTCTTAGGCCTCGTGCCGCACTGAATTAATATAATTTTAATGCAGTGCGGAACGAGGCTAAAACGTCCCTGACCTCGTACCGCACTCAACGCGAGCTTCCCGCGACCAGTGTTGTGCATCACGTCGATTGGAGAGCACATAATTGTATTTTTAAAGCCCGAGGCAGAATAAATAGGACAGTTTCTTTTCTACTTCTGGTTGCCTTTTTTTTCTATTCTGTGAACCGCATTAAGATTTTCATATACAAATAGAAAGATAAACCTTATGCATAAACCGTAATCCATTATTTTCCAATAATAAGTCTGTAATAGGTGCCTCTTAATGGTATAGAATGGAACGCTTCGTGCGCGAGTCCGACTCGCACTTGGCCGGTTTTTTTTTCTTTATGGCGCCTTCAAGCACAATTTAGATTATTTAAAAAAAAATGTATCCTTTGATAGCTTTGTGTTGTTTTGCCAGGTTTTGCCCTTAAAACGATCTAATGAGATATAACTGATCAAAATCGGTCAAGTCGTTGCGTAGTTAAGACAGTTTAAAAACGTCGATATTATTTTTCCCATCACTAATAGCAGCGAAAATTTGCCCTATTTCAGTGCGTTACGAGGTGTATAAGATCCCATATTTTGTTTTGCTAATAATTCCTAAACTAGCCATCAGATCCCGGGGCGACGGTGGATTAGGGTTCATCAATTCACTGTCTATATCAATAAGGACCAAAATTCTCATTTATCTTTGATTTCGCGCCAGAAAATGGATTTTAGTCTGTAAAAGGAGGTGGGGTCTAATAGACCGCGTGTCGCCCTAACGTCTGGTCACGGTACGGGCCGATTATACCTCGTGCCGCAGGAACGGAAAGTATGCAAAAATTGGTGCCGCAGCTAACGTGTTAAGTCACTGGACCAAATTTTAAATAGTGTCTTGGGCCGGAGTGTCAACATTTGGTTGTTGGGCCTTACGGGGTTAAAAGTAGCTAGTAGAAAAAAGTAGTTTCTTCAATTTGAATTGGAGGAAGCAATTCGAAATTATCAAGATTGTTTTAAATATCTGTGTATCCCTTTGTGGATTACAGGCGTAATGTAATAGGTATATTGTAAATCAACTTCGTACAAAAAGAATCGCGCCATCTATGAAGAAACATAAAGGACTAACATCAACATTTTGATCGCGAATTATGACCGTAAGGAGAAACACTGTTGTTTTAATAAAAGGGTTAGGTACATCTACTGGCCTCAGTTGAATGTATTGGTCTGGGTGCCAATAGTGGCATAGACAAAAGGGATTAAGTATTTGTTATTCCGCAAAGTCATCTTATTACTCAGGCAAATCAATGTTCATTTTCCATAGTATGGTGACATTAAAATTATTGACTAAATTAAAGCGGCTTTTGCGTGTTAAACAAACGTAGATGTTGTTCTGTTTATCAAAACTACATAAGCATTTTTTTTTGTTTACCTAGTTTGTTAGCTAGAGGAATTCTATTACAATCCTGATAATTAAATGGCAATAAAAGAAACTTAAGACTTGTTTTGTTTCGATAATTAATACTCGAATCACCAGAACATGTCGATGACTTTTGTTAATCTCTGATAAGACAATACAAACAAAAACAAAGAAATTAATAATCCTTTCATACACGTTTCATTGTTTTGGATTTTATTGTTATATTCTCACATGACTCATTTTAATGACGAACGTTTGAAAATCTGATATGAAATTTAACGGCATCGTTGCAATTTCTAATATTTTTCTATAACAGTAAGTTATTTTTTATGACTTTGGAATTCATGTATATAATCTTTAAAAGTTTCTAAAGGCAGCTAATTGATTATTTTATAAATAATTTTCGTAAATTGATAACTTTTTCACAAACAATAAAGTGAAAGTTGACCGATGTCAGTTTCAAAACGTACACCAAACTTACGTTTTGACGTCCAAAATTGTGGTTACATCGAATTTATGGAAAATATTACCTAGAATACTCAAATATTTACTAGTGTTACTTAATTTATAACCGAAATATACATCAATTAGCATAATATATAGAACACAGTGAAATTTCAACTACAAAGTGTCAGTGAGATAGATCAGAACAAGTGTCTGCTTACGTGTTGAATTCGCAAAATCTAATAAAACTTCGTCCAATTATATTATGAAAGCTTGTTAAATCGGCATAGTTATGAATAAAAAACCTGTGAGAACCGGCCCAAGGATCAGAATAACAAGACCAGCGTTAAAAACACGAAAAACTGACGACCCAATTTCGATTTTTGACGATCGAAAATACATTTATTCGTGTCAGTATTGTCGTTTGAAATTTACTCAGAACAGTCAGTATTTCCGACACATGACTTCAAACCACGAGATCCAGCAGAAAACAGCGACGTTTGAGTGTAATGACTGTCAGATTGTCTTCAATAAGAAGAGCAACTTAGATCTCCATTGTCAAACACACCACCAAATGAAAAGCAAGTCTAAATGCGAGAGTTGTGCGATCACATTCAAGTCCAGGTATTGTTTACGCCGCCATCTGAAGCTGAAGCAGCTTTTACAAGAGAATTCTTGTTTCAAATGCCAGAAAAAGTTTACAAGTCAAGAGGGCTTAGCCAAACACGTAAATAACAAACATACTTTTAAAAATGTGACTTTTCAGTGTGATATGTGTTATTTGAAGTTTAAAGCTGAGGAGTCTTTAAGGAGTCATCTAGCTAGAATTCATAAGAAATTATGATTATTTAGGTAAATTTAGTTTTTTGAGTTTGTTTCACTGGTATGAAAGTTTGGTTATAAAATTTTGTGTGTAGAATTGATGTAAATAGCTTTTTTTTAATCATATTGTTTTTTTATGTCTGGTCAGACTAGAGCCCAACTCCAACATACTTGGGAAAAAGCTAGGCATATAATGATGGTTTTTCTAAACATTATTGTTGGTAAATCATAGCTAGCAGAAAATTAGAATAATTTCTAACTATTTTTACATTTTCTTAAATGATATGCTGGGCATGTTGTAAGCTATGTTTTTGGTCACAATTTACACAAATACTGCTGTAAGATATAAAACAAAACAACTGTTAATAGTATAGTTAGTGTGAATGCAATGTATAATTATTGTGTTAATGCATTGGTTGGTTACTAAAATCGGAAACAACACAATTACTTGATATTTATGTCCATCTAATTTTAAAAGCACTCTATAAATTAATTAATGTAATTCATTCACCAATGATATTTGCATCAATGTCAAATTAAACTTGACAACAGTTAATAACAATACTAATTGTTATACTTGTAACAAGCTTTAAACTTAGCAAATTTTTACTTTAATGAAGTCGAATGTAGATAAAATATTTTTGAAAAACAGGAACTTTATGGTGGACATTTTGTTTTATCAGACAAGACATTTTGTTTTAAATTCTAACTATAAGTATTTCATCCACATTTTAAATGTTGAGCTTCTATAAAAGTTTTAATTTGCAACGTTTATAGAATCAAGAGATGTTAATTTACATTTTAAAAAAACACTACGGGAAAAAGAAATGATTATAAACAATCTTTGATTTGTGCAAGGGATTAGAGAATACAATAAACTAATAATTCAATGCTGTTGTACCTGTGTCACAAAAAAGGTGGTAATAATTGAATAAAGCATTTCTACAACACCCTTAGAGTGTACTATAACCAAAAATTTAATCTGAACATTGTAAGGACAATAATTTTTGCTTGCAATGCCCGGATGCTATACAAGCACTTATTTATGCTCGTCAACCAATAGAATCACAGCTTCTGGGGATCTAAACTGGCCATTTAACCAGAATTATAAAAGGTTAATGATATGAATTACATTACCATTCGTGAAATAGTAACAATTCACTATTTTAACTGCATCCTTGACCATTTTAAGAATTTAAATGTGTTGTTCTACTGCCCCTATTAAAAAAAAAAAATTCGGACTTTACAAACTTGACCGACATAAAGGGCCATTTCTTTTGACTGCATATGTTTATAGTGTTGATTTTTTCACAGCTAACTCGAACCATATACTCGAGTCAGTGGTCCCTAAGGAGTATATGGTTTTAATTTGGACTCAATACCTCCACGCGTTCTCGATATAAAGGTCCTCGACAGACAGACGGACATCAAAGTAATCCAATAAGGGTTCCGTTATTTCCTTTTGAGGTACGAAACTCTAAAAAGACCAGATTTATCTTTTGGTGATAGTACAATAATAGTTAAAAAGTAAATAAACAAAAGAATAACACTGACATTTATAAACTTAACAAGAACTATTCTATGTATTCTAGAAAAAGATAGCAAAAAGGTTTATAGGTTATAGATTACTGTGTTAAACCAATATGTGCCTTTTCATTCCATATATAGTAATTATTATACAATAGCAATACAACTGGACTATGTCCCACAACACAACAAATGGGTTTTTTTTGTATGGTATCTCGCAGTTCGACCTATGAGGTCATTGTCTCCTTAACCGGACAGTCCTGTGGATGCCTTGCATTTAAGGCCTCCAGCCAGGGGCTTAAGTCCTCCAGCCAGGGGTTAAGTCCTCCAACCAGGGGAATGTTTCATTGATATTATCTAATCTTATATAGGCAGGGAATTTTCTTCTTGTTGATCTAGTTTACAATAGGATGGGATTATGTTATGATACTGGTTGTATAGGTACCACTTGCCTTGTCCGAATAACATGATTAACCTTTAATATCACTTTTATTGAAGTCCGTGACGGTGAAGGGGTTGATAAAATATATGTATAGTATTCTTCTCTGCTTACTCCATTTGGGGATAACTGGTGTGATGTGTTAGGTAGGTAGGTTGTGAATACAGTTGGTTATAGTGTTGATAGAAACTTAGAAAATGCTTTATCATACACCAAAAAATATAACATGGCTATTTTACATATTGTTTATTCTAAGAGTACACATGACCTTGCTTGTATAGATATCTCGTACAATAAGAGATCAGCATAAACTAGTTTTGTATACTTCTATGTGTTGCCAGGTGTACAATACTACTTTCAAGCCCTAGCACGAACGTTTGGTAAAAACGTTACCTAAATACGTCGATTTTTGAATCGTAAATACAATATCCTATAATATTTTAGTAACAATGCGTTTCTAATGAGAAAGTGAGTGAGTGAGCGCCATATTGTGACCTTATCTATCAACTGTCACTTGAATGCTGGCAAATTCTCGACATAATAAATGGTTGCGCAGTCTTTACCTGCGTATTGAGGCTTATCTAAATTCTTTAACGCAGTATTTAGGGAAAAAAAATTAAACAACCAACTTCTTCAATTTAACAGCTATGACGTCATCAACATGGCGCGAGGACAATCACTTTCTCACTGTAAACGCACAATTGTTTGCAACAAGCACACTCAGTATCATCCATAGGTTTAAATTCTTAAAATTATGTGAATATTATAAAAAAAAATATGTGAAACTGATATTTTTAAATCGGAAGTATTTACTTTTCACTATGCACTCCTGCCTCAGGTCTTTCGCTGACGCCAAATATTTGAAAAGCCTTTTTGACAACTGCAGTTTTAAGTTTAAATCACCATAGAAAAATGTATATGTGTGGAGGTAAATGCTGTACTGACAATTTGGTATCTTAAAATATTCAACTTATATTTTTAACAATCCCTTGCACAAATTACAGTTTTATCATTTTACAAGAAAAACTTAACAGTTAACTGTCTAAAAAAAAACTTAGTTGATATTTCTTTTTATTTTAATAAGGTTAATTGTGTAAATATTAACTTTAGTTTAAATACTTTTTATATTTATTTTTGTACTTAAGTTTAAATACTGCTTTATTTATGTTTAAATCTAAGTTATTTTTTAGGATAGTCTCACTTTACCCTACTTGTTACACTGATTTGTAAATTTTGTGTTTTTGATCCTTACTACTGCAATGCAAGATAATTTAACTACCTGGATAGGAAATTATGTATTTATTATCTGGATTATTTTCATATCTGCTTACCAGAAATGTTCAAATCTTCATTGTAGAGCAATAACAATCACTATATAATAACTTTTGACCCTTAAATGAAACTACACATTATAATATAAGTGATTGTTTTGGACTAAAAGTTAACTAAGTTTTTCCAAAACTATGGAAAGCAGCAGCAATTAGTTACAGTCAGCAAAACAGATCAATTACCAGCCTCATCAGATATTGTTAATTTTTTTAGAAATTGAATTCTTCAACTTATTTTTTTTAATGGCATTTCGCATGTCAAGCTATGAGGTTGTTCGCCACTCAATCGGACTAACCTGTGGGTGCCTTTAATTTCATCAGGGAAAAAAAATTGTAAACTTAACAACTGCACGTTAAGAGCACCCCCTGTGGGGTAAGCGCCTCGGCTTAGGGCGTCGCTGGGGGAGGACAGCAAAGGGACAGGCTGGATCTGAGTTCCATTATTTGGGTGATGATTTTGATTTACTGGCTCAGCTAAGCGGATTGGCTCGAGCAAAGAGTCAGGGGAATTTAATAAACTGTTTGTTTTTCATCACATTTTAATGTTTATTGGGTATCATTCAATGGATTTCTAAGAAAATTTCAATTGTGTCTGACGAGCTTAGTTACTTACTCATCTCTGTAGCTCACTGTACCTATTCAAATTAAAAAATAAAAAGTCTGTCTCAACTCTATGTTAATTAACTCCTTACTGTCTGTCTCGAAAACTCAGCCTGTATATTTAGTACATCGACAACTAAACTTTTTTTTTCTTTCTTTGGCAACTGAGACGATGTCGACTATTCTGCCAGCGTCATCGACAGCAACGTAGCTTGGAACACTTTTGTACTGTCATGTTTTGTAAGTTTTTTTTTGTATGTCACTTATAATTTTGAAATTCGAACTAGTCTTTGTAACATCTTTTTTTAATTTCTATTGAATTGTATGTTTACTGTGCTTCCTTCAAATTTTCTAAAAGCTTAAACGTTGAGCTTCCTCAGCCCAATTTAATTTAAAGTAATTATTAAAAAGTGTTTTTGGTAAAACATGAACTAGAAAATGATTACTGTATATGCTGTTGGTCGCGGCTATTAATTATAGTTTTTTGACTCTATCAGTGCCCCGAAAGTCTGACAACCAGTCTTACCAAAGGCTATCGTTTTATCATTTTTGTTCCATGTAAAATACTGGTATTCAGCTGCATCCGGTTAGACTGGGCGCGAACCCCAACATAGTTGGGGCAAAGCTGGGTGGTAACTAGATATTTTTTCTTTTATGTTAACTCAAATACTAGTTGCCCTGGAAACATAAAGAGCTTTTCAGCTTGTCAATTCGCACTACTGTGATCTTTATGCTTATAGCATTAAGGTTGATGTTAGGTTACGATATTGCTTTAAAAAGTAACTTTAACCACCATGCCTTAAAGAAACCTGCAATTAAACATTAACAAAGAAAACATTTTATTTTTATTCTTCAAAACATATGTTAACCGATTTCTAAAACGAAGGAGGTTCTCAATTCGTCGTGTATCTTTTTTTAAATGTATTTTTGGCTTTACTTCATTGAACGTTTTTGATGATTTCTTGGTTTCTTTTTATTAAACTTTTTTCTCGCTATTTATGCCAATGTTTTTTTGGTGTCGAGGTTGATAACCTATTTATGAGATTGTAACTTATGTTGTAAAAAAATCTTTATGAATAAATATTAGTTTAGGCATATTTACTAGTTTTTTCTTTCATTTCCCTCATTTTATAAATAACTTCTTTTTTACGAATGGCATCTCACAGTTCAACTTAAGAGGTTGTCGTCTGCTTAACCAGGCGATTCCTGTGGATGTCTTGAGGTTAAGGCCTCCAGCAAGGGCAAACTAAGCACGCTAAGGGCACCCCCTATGGGGTAAGAGCCTCGGCTTAGGGCGTCGCTGAGGGAGGACAGCAAAGGGACAGGCTGGATCTGAGTGATATTATTTGGGGACTGATTCGAACTTACTGGCTCAGCAACGCGGACTGGCTATAGCTAGGGACGGGTGTGGGGCAGTTACCGGGACGTCACGACGGGCCTCGTCGGCGTCGAGGACGGAATGACGGCGCTTTGCGTCTGAATTTACGTAAGGTGCTAGTTTCCCGACTGCTCTCCTGTAGCAGGGTTATAGCATCGTAAGGAGTGACGAGATTTTACATATTCGCGAGGGTTAGTATCGAGCGGCCGATGCGATAAGGGGATTGCGATGTTTTAACGCGGAGTCAAAGAAACGCTTGGAAAGACGCTTCATGAATTGAACGACACGGTGGGGATTCTTACCTCGACCCTACCTCGTCGCGTCATAAGTCTACTCAAAACCGCGACTGCAGAGCCCTTGGGTTTGATTTCCATTTCGGGTAAATTGTTATTATTATTATTAAACATTTATTTCAGTCCAGGACCATAAATTGTTAGTAACAATGCACTTAAAACTATGTTAAAATAGACAATCAAATTAAATCAAAACATGAAGCCTCAACAATATTTGCAGCTTAAGGGACTCCCACCGTTCAGTAAAAATACTAAGATACCTACGGTATATCTTGAGGTAGCAGCCATGTTTCTTGGAGGGCAACTAAGTCCGCTGACTGGCATATAAGTTTAACTGCATCAACCGACCGTTTTTTATGTTATTGGGTAATGAATTAATGATATTTTAATTATATATCTACAAATTAATTGCAAGGGTGTCATCATCTGCCTAGCCTTTTCCCAACTATGTTGGGGTCGGCTTCCAGTCTAACCGGATGCAGCTATCGGTAATTCAAAAGAAACGACATTTTAAGTCCATAAGTTTATTTGCCGTGGGGGACGCGTCGGGCGCCGCGAGATGACTTGCGGCCACCGTAGATGCGGGTCTGTGGACGGCAAGCAATGTGTAGCTCACCGTCCGCCCGCATATTGACCAGTCGTGTCGACGGCGTATTCCATGCGCGTTTCAAAGAGATGTCTGCAAAGCAGAAGGGCATGCCAGAGCCACCGCCTGCCGGGGTTGCGGGTTGTTTGAAAGAGATACCGCGGCCCCTGAACATAAAGACCAAAAGAAGGCACATGGGTGGGTTTTAGTCAGTAAAAGTGTCACTAGCCCCCGCCCAGAGCTGGGTAAGTTATTTGATGATTTCCCATCCGCAAAAAAGGTCTTATTTCAGGAGTAGCGACACAAAAATGCAAGTGGTAAAAGTACTACAGCTCCATCTATCCAGCCACTGAAGAACTAAACGGCAATATTCCTACATCGCGCAAGCAAAGTTGTGCGCGAAGTTAGCATATATACGAGCACACGACAAGCAACTGTCGGGCAGTGGCCCACCAGACACAACACCCGTCTGGTCGGAGAAACCTCCCTTTTCCATAGAGGATAACTAAACAGGCATTGATATGCCTTTCTGTAGAGTTTAAGATTTCAAATATGACCGCTGATATAATGATTAGGACTAATTGGCATCTATAATCATTATAACGGCAGCACGTATGTACCTAACTACGACGCGGCAATTTTTTAATTGAGAAAAGCGGCAGATTTAAAATAGACATTGGAATATGAGTGCTGTGGTTTTATGTATGTAGGTAGGTATACCAAACAGCTGAACATTATCAGTAAGGAGATGAATTATTTCAAGAGTACCTACCGTGCACTCACGCAGCCGAGGGTAAGTGGAGGGAACTTGGATTCATTGAAGATCTGAATGGCATCTCGCAGTTCAACCTAGGAGGTTGTCGTCTGCTTAACCTGTAGATTCCTGTGAATGTCTTAAAAATAAGACCTCCAGCCAGGACAAATAACTTACAAACTTAGTGATTACACGCTAATAGTCTAGTCAACAAGTGCTTTTTTAGTCAAAACTTTTTAAAAGGCTCGGAAAAATATGGTTGAGGGCTCATTAGATTCGGGATCGAATCTAGAAAGTTTTTGAAAAAATTCAAGACCCGCTCGAAAAAATTGCAAAAGTTATTAACAAATTAGTAAACAAAAACAAAGGAGTTTAGTTTTTTTGGTATATCTCGAAAACTATTTTATATATTTTGATTTTGAAAAAAGATTCAAAAAGAGGAGAAAATTTCCTAAAAAAAACTCCCAACTCGCGAAATTGTAGGACCAATATTAAAAAAATTACAGGGAGCTGAAAGTACGCCTGAAAACGGGTACTCGGGTTTCCGCAAGCCACGCCCCCTTCGAGCGCTTTAATGAAAAATATTATTTAAACATATTAAATGTTGATATTAAAATTTGAAAAAATTCAGACATGTACAGGACAAATTAAAGAATGAAATGCCGTAGAAAAAATATTTTTATCGCGATTTTATAAAATGTTATCCATAAATTAATTAACAATTTCTTCCGACGGGGCTATAGACATTGCAAGTTGCATAATTGTTAAACCAGAAATCTCAAAATTTTTTCCTCTCGTGGAGCTATTCTTCAAAGATTCAAGAAAGGATTTCCGTCGAATAAATTAAAAAATTGTTAATTTTCGATTTGTTATTAACAAATTACCTAGGCGGCAAATTAAATATTTAAATAAATGTTACAAGAATTTTTTTTTTGTAATATCTATAACCATTCGTTTTTCTATCAATAAAAGCTACCTAAAAATATGTTTTTATAAATTTTAATTCTTTTTGTTTATAAAATTGTTATAAACAAATAGATTATTTATAAGATAATTCAATTTTTTTTTTGGAAATAGATTCCTCGTAAAAAATTATGAATATTGATATAAAAAACGATCCTAAAAAAATTTTTTTACTGCTAAAAAACCGTTTTGTTAATTAACAATTTTTTTTTACCACTTGTTAATATAATTAAGGTACGCTTTTTTTTAAAATATCATTATTTATTATCCTCCTTAAATCAAACCTAATTTTTTTAGAACTCTTTACACTAAAATAAAACCGACTAATTACCTTTTTGCAAAAAAAAAAATATATTTATATTTATTATCGAATAAATTTTTTTTTCCGCAAAAAGGTAATTGGTCGGTTTTATTTTAGTGTAAAGAGTTCTAAAAAAATTATACAAAAAAAACATAATTGTTTATAACAAATTGTTTATTTAATAAACAATGAAAATTTATAAAAAACGAATTTTTTTTTTGATTATTAAGGAGGATAATAAATAATGATATTTTAAAAAAAAGCGTACCTTAATATTATTAACAAGTGGTAAAAAAAAATTGTTAATTAACAAAACGGTTTTTTAGCAATAAAAAAATTTTTTTAAGGATCGTTTTTTATATCAATATTCATAATTTTTTACGAGGAATCTATTTCCAAAAAAAAAATTTGAATTATCTTATAAATAATCTATTTGTTTATAACAATTTAATAAACAAAAAGAATTAAAATTTATAAAAACATATTTTTAGGTAGCTTTTATTGATAGAAAAACGAATGGTTATAGATATTACAAAAAAAAATAATTCTTGTAACATTTATTTAAATATTTAATTTGCCGCCTAGGTAATTTGTTAATAACAAATCGAAAATTAACAATTTTTTAATTTACTCGACGGAAATCCTTTCTTGAATCTTTGAAGAATAGCTCCACGAGAGGAAAAAATTTTGAGATTTCTGGTGTAACAATTATGCAACTTGCAATGTCTATAGCCCCGTCGGAAGAAATTGTTAATTAATTTATGGATAACATTTTATAAAATCGCGATAAAAATATTTTTTCTACGGCATTTCATTCTTTAATTTGTCCTGTACATGGTCTGAATTTTTTAAAATTTTAATATCAACATTTAATATGTTTAAATAATATTTTTCATTAAAGCGCTCGAAGGGGGCGTGGCTTGCGGAAACCCGAGTACCCGTTTTCAGGCGTACTTTCAGCTCCCTGTAATTTTTTTAATATTGGTCCTACAATTTCGCCAGTGGGGAGTTTTTTTAGGAAATTTTCTCCTCTTTTTGAATCTTTTTTCAAAATCAAAATATATAAAATAGTTTTCGAGATATACCAAAAAAACTAAACCCCTTTGTTTTTGTTTACTAATTTGTTAATAACTTTTGCAATTTTTTCGAGCGGGTCTTGAATTTTTTCAAAAACTTTCTAGATTCGTTCCCGAATCGAATGAGCCCTCAACCATATTTTTCCGAGCTTTTTAAAAAGTTTTGACTAAAAAAGCACTTGTTGACTAGACTATAAGGGCACCCCTGTGGGGTACGCGCCTCGGCTTAGGGCGTCGCTGAGAGAGGACAGGAAAGGGACAGGCTGGACTAGAGTGATATTACTTGGAGACTGCTTTGAACTTACTGGCTCAGCAGCGCGGGCTGGCTCTAGTAAGGGACGGGATTGAAAAGGTGGGGCAACTCTTTAAGCACGCCAGCACCTTTTTACGTTACTTTACCCCCGACGCTAAGTCAATTTTATTTATAAAAAAATACATTATGTGCTAGGCATTTCTGTGGTACATTATAGGTAATTGAGACAGCTTTAGTTGTTGGTGGCTTTACAGCCCGCTACTGTTTGCAACTTAAGTGGTCAATGGTTTTCAAAAGGAAATTGATTGAAAGATGATCAACACATCAATCAAATGGACGTAGTCACGATCTTTACTTGTAATTGACGTAATCACTTTTTCGCGCAGAGAATAAGCCCCAGTAGTATGCACATTCTAGTTTTACAACGCAACATTGGGAACATAAATAAAACAAAAATATTTCAATACTTGTCTTTTATATTACGTGCTCAAGCAAGAATACAAAAAAAGAAAATACTTAGTATTCGGTATAAAACTATGTTTTTCTTATTTATCTACATCATTTTGCTTCTACTTAGTTTCTAAGAAATCAAATACGTGGGACAATGTAGATTGATACTGTTAGGTAGGCTTGCGTCTCAGCTGGCAGTAGGGAATCGCACTTTTCTATGCTGCTATCCTTTTCTGTCGCGTATAATCGTCTTTTGCTAGAGCTGGAAACAGGTCTTTTAGCACGAAATCTGTAGATTCGGTAGAAGTTACGGTCGCTTCCAACTCCGTATCACTTAGGGGCATAAGACTAGTTACGTACACGAACTAAAAATTAATGACAACTTCATTGGACAGTTGTCTCTACTTCCGATATGTCTTCAATACTCATGAAACTGAATATAATAGGGAGTAGGGCTCATTTCGAAGTACCGAACTACTTTCGAACGGGTCCGTATCCTTCGTTGACAGACTGCACTGTCTCTCGCTTTTGAAAATTAAGGTTCTGGCCGACAGAATAGGATAGCTGTGTGGAAAAGTGAATCAGTGGGATTTTGCCTTGTCAGATGAGGTTCAATTCGTACCGGAGATCTTTGCCAGCACTTCTGTGCATCTGCAAAATTTCAACTTTATAGTGCATCTGGCCTGTGTGACTTGTAAGACAGTCTCTTAATCTTGCAATAAGATTTAAGCATTTAGGTTTGTTTTTTCTGGTTTTCGGATACTTAGGTGAGATTTTGTAGCGAGATTCAAATCGCACGTTCTGAAAAACTGTCGAGACACAGAAATAGCAGTTATACCTACGCAAAGTTTTCTCTGTGCTTAGTGCCGATACATGCCTTTCGTAAAAAAAACTGTCGCTTGTGAAATTCGGTGTGTCGCAGTACACATCGTTTTTTTTTACAATTAATAGGATAGTCTCAACCGATGCACAGGCATTTGGTTTGCTCTTTGTCCAACATCTAGAAGTCCAAACTCAAGGTTTACCAACGAGCTGTGGCAACACGCGCCTTAAAGAGATGTCAGCAAAGCAGAGGGCTTGCCAGGACCACCACCTGCCGGGTGGCGGATTTTCCGAAACAGATACCACGGCCCCTAAACAAAAATACAAAAAGAGGGAACGTGGGTGGATTTTAGTCAGTAAAAGTCTGAAACTCCGCCCAGAGCGGGGGAAGTTATTTGATGATTTAGCATCCGCAAAATGAAAAAGAAAAAGGTTTACCAACGAGCACCATTGAGCACAGTATAAGGTGTCAAAGTCAAAAGTCAAAAGTCAAAGTCAAAACCATTTATTTCAATTAGACCATTACAGGCACTTTTGAATGTCAAGAAACAAAACTAATCTACAGTCCCGGTCACAAGGCATAATAACTTGTGAAAGTACTGTAGTTGCCCATTCCAAAGCGTTGATCTCTATGGAGAAGAATGGGCAAGAAACTCCATGGACACTCTTTTAAATTATAATATTTTTACAAAATTGTATTTACATCATTCATGTTGAAATTATACAAATATGTGAGAACGATGTAGAAAGACGTGCACAGTAAGAGCGTCCAGAGTAAATAAAAAGCAAAATTTAATTTTAAATCTAAATAAGTTAAAAATGAACCGTGGTAGCTAAAAATGACCAGTCCCAACTGACAGCGCCCGTTCACGAACATGACGTATGGATCAGCCCCATTCAGCTCGACCATTTTGAAGGGAGCTAAATGACCCGACACAAACGCCACCATCAGCAAGACATTTAAGTGAGCATGACACTATCAACCACCAGGGCTTCGTCAAGTCAATAATAATACATAGCACTCACATATGGGCTTAATAATTATACAATACTAGAGAATTGATTCTATACATTGCAAAGATAGTCTTACAATCTTCTGCAGCTTCCACTATAGCTTCGGATACCAATCAATGAGTTTACCCCTATTCTTCTGGAGCAGGACCAGCATTAAGCCAAGCATTTTTATCATCAATATAATCCCCCAACTTATAATATGCTTGCCTACATAGTGTGCGTTTAATACAAGATTTAAATTTCGTTTCATTCAGTTGAAGAATGTGGGGAGGTATTTTATTGTAGCATTTTAAACAGTACCCCATGAAAGATGAGTCTACTTTAGCTAACCTGAAACCTGGTTGAACTAATTGGTCCCTATTTCTAGTATTATAATTGTGTCTGTCACCTCTTTTACTAAAAATATGCAAGTTTTTCCTGACATACATGATGTTTTCATAAATATATTGACAAGGTACTGTCATGATGTTAATATCCTTAAACTGTTCCCTTAAAGAATCTCGCCTACGTAGGTTATATATGGCTCTGATGGCTCTTTTCTGCAGAATAAATATAGACTCGATGTCTGCACCCCGTCCCCAAAGTAAAATACCGTATGACATGATACTATGAAAATAACTAAAGTAGACTAGCCTCGCGGTATCTACATCAGTAAACTGACGGATTTTTCCAACAGCATATGCTGCTGAACTAAGGCGTCCTGCAAGAGATGTTATATGCGGACCCCATTGTAGCTTTGAATCGAGTGTTATTCCCAAGAAAACAGTTTTTTCGACGAATTCTAGTTTCTCTTGATTCAATACTATGTCACACTCACTGTTTTTGACATTTGGTAGAGCAAATCTTATACACTTCGTTTTTTTCCCATTTAATACTAAATTATTAGCGGTAAACCAATTATGTACCTGCATTAGGGCATTATTTACGTCGTCAAGATTTGTGGCACGTCTGTTTATCTTAAATATTAAAGAGGTATCGTCAGCAAACAACACCATTTGTGGTTGGTTTTTAAATAAATGGGGTAGATCATTAATATACACTAAAAAGAGGAAGGGACCTAATATCGATCCTTGTGGTACACCCATCTTTACATTTAAACCCATTGAATTGACACCATTTATTTGTACTTGCTGCTGTCTATCATTTAAATATGATTTTACTAAACTAAGCGCAAGTTTTCCTAGGCCGTAATGTTCAAGTTTCAAGAGTAGGGTTTCGTGGCTAACACAATCAAACGCTTTTGAAAGGTCACAAAAGATTCCTATGGCATCCTGTGCCTCTTCCCACGCAGTAAATATGTGTTTTAACAAGGTAACACCAGCGTCAGTCGTACAACGTCCTTTGGTGAAACCATACTGTTTTTCATGTAAGATCTTATTGGTGTTAAAGTGGTTGAGCATTTGATTAAGCATTACCTTCTCAAACACCTTGCTGAAAACCGGCAAAACGGATACGGGTCTATAATTATTGGTGTCTTTACTGTCCCCAGATTTGAAAAGTGGTATTACCTTGCTGTATTTCATAAGGTCCGGGAAAACTCCTTGGTCCACACACAAATTAAATATTAAGGCTAAGTACGGTGCTACAGTCTCAATGATAGCTTGACAAACTTTAATAGACATTCCCCAAAGGTCTTCGGTTAATTTGATTTTTATTTGCTTAAAAGCTTTAATGACTGCAGTGGGGTTAATATGATTAAATTGAAACTCAACCGAGCATGGTAAAACGTTTGCTCTTAATAAGTCAACAGAAAGCCAGGGTGACGAATTTAACGTTTCAGTAGTTTTAATTGGGATACTAGTAAAGAAATCCACAAATTCTTGAGCAACTTCGTTTTTAGTGGTTAGAAGACCACGTGAAGACTCTAGTGTAATATCATTATTATATTTTTTATTTCTATTAGTTTCACTATTGATTATTTTCCAAACCGTCTTAATTTTATTATCGGCGGATTTAATCTTGTTGCTTATGAATAAGGCTTTAGCTACCTGGCAGGTGTTTTTAAAAATTTTTGAGTAAGTAGCAACATAGCGATTGAATGTTTCCGAGTTGATGTAAGGCTTAAGGCCGTAAAGCTCAAACAGTCGTTCCCTACTTTTTCTTATACCCTTAGTTGCCCAATCACTGAACATAAACTTTGGGCTAATAGATTTAGTTTTTATTTTTAGCGTATCATTGAACTCTGTGTAGACAACCGAAAAGAATTCCTCATAAAAATGATTTACATTATTAATATCATATCCCAGAATGCCTAGATTACTTATTAAATTATTATTAAATTTATTTAAATTGCTGGGTGTTATTTGTCTGGACTGTATTTGAATTTTTTGTGATGATGTGTAGGACTCGAAAACAACGGTTTGACCGCTGTGATCAGAGGGAAGGTAATTTACAATGGATTTATCTAAGAAGTCGCAGCAACAGAAAACATTATCAATACATGTAGCGGTATTTGTAGTAATTCGGGTTGGCTCCGAAAACACATTCAACAAATTAAATGATTTAAAAAGATTTAAGAATCTACTGCTATTTGAATTTTCATCTAAAATATTGATGTTAAAGTCACCACAGATGACTAGCGACTTATTACCCGTTGCAAGTTTTGCCAAAGCATCTTCCATTACTGACTCAAATATCGAGTAGTTTTGATAATTTGGGGGCCTGTAAACGCACACTATGACATGCTTATCTAGCTCAACACAAGACAATTCAATATTATGTTCAACCGATAGATCAACTATATCAATACGACTTCTAAATTTAATACTATTTTTGACTAAGATTAGTGAACCCCCACGCATCTTAGATTTACGGTTAAAGCAACTGCCTACACTGTAATTTTCATAATTAATTAACATTTCATGATCTTTTAACCAATGTTCGGTGAAACAAACAATATCAAACTTAGTTTTTTCTAAAAACAATTCAATCTCTAGTTGTTTTGAAGAGAAACCTTGAATATTTTGATGAAATAATTTCAAGGAATTCTGCTTAGCCCCTTTTTTAAATTTATCTATTTGAGAGCCAGAAGGTACTTTGGTGTCTGTTGTCTTACTAGCTAGTTTAAATGTTGTGTTAAATTAACGGATCGTGTTCGAAACAATACTGCGCTCCAAAACAAAATTATTGCTGATATGACTCGAAGGATGGACAGGACATGACTGCCGCATCTTACAAACTGTGGGCCAAAATAGCAGAAAACTGGTCCTGATACAGTGACGCGTGGACGCTGCAGACCTCGAAAGAGATGGCGGGACTAACTGGACTGGTTCTATCAGAATTGGAAGGACGCAAGTTTTAGAGAAAAATGAGAAGAGTGGACCTTCGGCCAGGAGTGGGCCAGAGCATGATAAAAAATATAAAGAATGATTGAAATTGAGTGGCATTTAGAGGAATTCCAAGTGATGCAGTTTTTTTTAAGTAGTAATTAAATATTTTCTGAAAACCTAAACCTAATACTTTTGTGATTCGTCAGTTTTTTAAAGAACCTATGAAATATTTCAGACCTATAACCGTTTTCATGAAAACTACACGATAGTATAACATTTACGTATTCGGTGTAAGTAAAAACGGTTTCTTTTTAAATCATAAATAATTTTCTCTAGGTACAAATATGTATAGAGCGAGGCGTTAGCCCAGCTGTGGGACAGTATAGGCTGATATAATACTAATTACAAATACGTTAACTTATCTACATAACAATCATATCTTAACAACAACAAAAATTTAAGACATTCCGAAGCTAGTTTCTATAGATGGCGACACTGTCGCTTGACTCCGTATTTAGAGTTGCATTAAAATTTATTATGCCAAAAATTCGAAGAAATATTTGTCTTCTACCAACGGCACTAGGACCAGCTGTGAGTTACAGCCCTCTTCCCTCTCAGATCTTGACAAGGCTTTTGTCCTAAGTGCTATAACTGAGAAATTCGTGATTGATAAACTCAATAACACTTCTTCGGACTTGATATCGAACTTAGGACCTCATTCTCAGCAGAAGCGCTTTCGACCACTCCACTAACGAGGTTTACCTTTTAATTTATAACAAACTAGCTTTTGCCCGCGGCTTCGCTCGCGTTAAATTCGGGGTAACACAGTTCCCCTTGCGCCTTATTGATTTGTAATAGCAACGCTAAGTTTTCCCTTTTCTTCCCTCTTTCTCCCTCACATCCCACTTTTTTAAAATAAAAATTAGCCTATGTCCGTCTCCTGGTTCCCAACTATCTCTGTACCAAAATTCATCAAAATCGGTGTAGCCATTAAAGCGTGAAGAGGTAACAAACAAACAAACAAACTCACTTTCGCTTTTATAATATTAGTAAGGATTATTTCTCTTTCATGTTTTAGTAGGAGAACGACAATACAAAATTGAGTAAAATTACTAAGCTGCCTTATGCACAAACTGAGAAAAGTCATATCAGAAGACTTTCATTGATATTCAATAATAAACTTTATCCTCATTTCCATAAGGCACAAAGTGGCGCGTTATTCGGCTAAGATAACAAAATGCTTATTGCACTTTATCACATCCTAGTACTAAATTGCACTTTATGCCGGTGAAAATAAGGTTTATTATTCAACATATACAAAACATTATAAAAATGTTATTTCTTAACTTACTATAAATACAAAACACCTTATAACTTAACAAAGCATCTATATTAACAACTAAGGCTCAGCCTAGATCAAAAAGGAGTAAATTACCAAGTGTTTTTTGAGAAATCGAAAAGTGAACTTTATTTTTATTGGAATAAAGTACAATTTAATACAGCCTAGTACACTCAAGGACTTAGTGCAAATTTACAACTTTGAGCCTTATCCACCTAAAAATAAAGTAAATTATTCAATGACATCAGAAAATCTTATGCTTTACCTATCCTTTTAGAGCTTTATTTTTTTGCATTGACTATAAAATAAGTAAATATTATTATCACACTAGTTTACTTAAAAATTCTAATTTAGTTTTGCTTATTTCACCATCTGCCCACATTTTCGCAACAATGTTGGAGTGGCTTTCAAC
This sequence comes from Ochropleura plecta, assembly GCA_905475445.1. NCBI lineage: Eukaryota > Metazoa > Arthropoda > Insecta > Lepidoptera > Noctuidae > Ochropleura > Ochropleura plecta. The sequence goes on from FR997751.1 coordinate 6,305,737, forward strand.
TAAAACCAAATGACACTTATTAATTAATACTAGTATTTTAAATTGAGTAACAGCAACTGAGAGTTAAATGTTAATAATTGTTACAAAATATGACTGTAACTAGTAGCGCCATCTATAACAATGTGTGTAAAACTTTGTCAAGAAATCTTTAAACTATTAGAACATTATTTCTCTCTCCCTGATGCAATGCTTATTTAGAGGATGAATTTTGTGGAAAAAAAAAAGTATTTGTTTTTTCTACAGATCTACTATTCACACAAGGGCCGTCAACCATGCATTATGTACATCAAAATAAGTAACTGTATGCAAGAATTATTGCAGGTAAACAACTTTTTTTTCTTGGGTGAAAATTTACATACATAATACTCAATGTTACACAATTAAAACATTTTGCTGATGGATGCATTGAGTAGTACGCGGTTCGAAATAGTATTTTAAATAAAGTTATGACATTAAAAAGTGGATTGGATATAGATTTCAAATAAAACATGTGTAAAAGTATGTCCATTACTAGAAGGTCACAATCTATGTTCTTGTTCTTAAAAAAAAAATTACAATGATGGGGTGAACACAAGCCTTTCTGCTTTATTATGCATCTTGTTAGACTAGAAACCGACCCCAACATAGTTAGAAAAACCTAAGCAGATGATTATACCTACTACTATATCTATAGTAATATTTACTACCTTAGACAATATCAGCAGAACTAACAAGTTTACCATTCAGTAATCCCATCTTATGCTTCTCCCGTACATGTCTCACAACATGGTCTTTCCTTTTATAAGACTGTCTGCAAATCGGACATTCAATTAATAACTTCATGTGCTGTGATTTAACATGTCTTAACATATGGTCCCGCCTTTTGAACGAAGTTTGACAATGAGGACAAATATGACGATCCATAGACATGTGTGTTAGCTCATGTTTTTCTAAATCCGAAAGTGTTCCACATTCAAATGCGCATTCGCGGCATCGGAAGACTTCTGAAGTGGTCGAATGTTTTCTTTTTATATGTTTTAGTAACATATCTTGTCTTTTACAATCCTTGCCGCATACAGGACAAATGCAATACTTTTGGTTGTTGTGTAAGCTGTGAATATGCCGTTTTAAGTGGTCTTGCCTTCGAAACGTCGCGTCACAAAGGTTACACGTCAAAATCTTCTTCCTACCGTGCATTTCGATGTTATGGTGTTCATACTCAGCAGTGTCCACGAAGGGAAGATCACAATGGGAACAGAATAGCGAAAATTGCTCGCTTATTCTACTTTTCAACAATTCTCGCTGGTTCGCAGGTTCTGGGGTCCCGAATGGGTTTATAGCGTACTTACTTCCCTCTGGTCCTTGGTACATTGCAGTAGGAATGTAATTTGCTCTATTATCAACCATTTTTTCGATTGTTTTTGTGTTCACATTGGATTCACAGCACGCCCCATTGAAAACACGCTAAATTAAGTGCGTTCCGTGTCCACCTTTGTTATGTCACTTTGTCATGTGTGGTTAACACTTTTACTCTAGCGAAATATGTGTGAAGGTATCTCTTTTGGATGCTATATATGATTGCTTTGAAATAGAAAATAGGAAACGCAAACTTCAATCAATGAGAAAGTGACATTGACAGCAGAGTGTTGCTGCTGAAGTAGTAGCAGTTCTACCAAAATAAAGCTCTTTTCACACTGAGCATACATGGGACACTGGAAGAAACGTTTACGACAATGCAATGTCTACTATCATCAAACACTCAAAATTTCGTTGGCTGTTTACCACCGAAAATATGCAACCTTTTTTGTATCACTAGTTGTGCAGTTTTACCCCCTGCTCAGATTCCTTTCTGAAAAGACTAGACTTACGAAATATACATCTAAAATTCATAAAAATCGGTTAAGTATTTTGGAAGAGAGTTTTTCCACGGCAAAATCAGATGCTTCGATGCCATAGGTTGATGAGCATAAATAAGAGTTTCTATAGCGGCTGCTAGCAAAAGTTCATACGGTGGTCAGATCAAACTTTTGGTGATGGTTCGTGACAGGTTGATGGTGCTGTCAGACAATCTTTATATATATAATTCTTCTGTGAGTGTGTATGTCACTGAACTTCTCTCAAACGACTGGACCGATTTTGATGAAATTTTTTGTGTGTGTTCAAGGGGATCCGGGAATGGTTTAGATTCACAATTTTGTCCGCTGGACAATGTTTTTTTTAATTAATTTTTAATTTATTAGTAGTTGTTGATTTTGGAATGTTTTACATTGGATCCGACAGACGGCGCTACCATCGCAGTGTCAAATTTTAAATAATATTCGAATTTTAAATTTAGTCTGTCCCGACAGTTAGCGCTGCGATCAAATTAAAAAAAAGTTTTGTTATCATTGTGTTATTGTAGACCATGTGCTGGATCAAATATTAAATTAAAAGGTACTGAGTGTTTTGAGAAGAGTTTTGAAGGTAGACAGGACAACTCAAACTCAAACTCAAAGCATTTATTTCAATTAGACCATTACAGGCACTTTTGAATGTCATAAAAACAAGAACAAAAAATGATGCTGCTACAGTCCCGGTCACAAGGCATAATAACTTGTGAAAGTACTGTAGTTGCCCATTCCAAAGCGTTGATCTCTATAGAGAAGAATGGGCAAGAAACTCCATAGACACTCTTTTAAATTAAAATATTTTTACAAAATCGTATTTACATCATTCATGTTGAGATTATACAAATATGTGAGAACGATGTAGAAAGACGTGCACAGTAAGAGCGTCCAGAGTAAATAAGAAGCAAAATTCAATTTAAAATCTAAATAAGTTAAAAAATGACCGTGGTAGTTAAAAAATGACCAGTCCCAACTGACAGCGCCCGTTCACGAACATGACGTATGGATCAGCCCCATTCAGCTCGACCATTTTGAAGGGAGCTAAATCAACAACGTCTGTTGGGTCCGCTAGTTTATTATAAAATTGATAATTGAGTCCGCCACACAATATGAGTGTACAACATGTCCTACTAAAAGTGAGAGTTATTGCTGCAGTGAAGCTCCTTGCTCATATGACGGTATAAAATGCGTTATTGCGGTTTGGTACTGTTATAGAAAAAAGCCAGTTTGACACCACTATCACTAGCGCTTGTTTGAGTAAGAGTAAGTAGTTGTAGAACAAGTTGCTAGTAGCTGTAGTCTTTTGGGCAGTAGTAATTTGGCTGGTTTCGTGGCTTTTGTCCAATGTACACGGCATTACTGTGCCGAAGTGGCGTCCTAGACACGGCAGTACAGTACTTAATAAAAAAAATGTAGTATTGTGGGATGGAGAATGAGCGATATTATCGATCGGGCTACGATAATGTATTTCCTCTAGCAGAGGCGAATGAAGTGTCCCAATGTTTTATCCTGACTGGTGGTAGTTTTTTTGAGCTATAGGCATTTGCCTATCGGCAAGCCAGTCATCTGCCAGGCGAGTAATTAGCACGGACTGAGTGGCCCATAAACATTCAAAGCCGACGATGGCTGCGTTTGGGCCCCCGGTTCCACTGAACCGGGGGCCCAAACGCAGCCATCTGCGCTGCACTCAGCGCAGGTTGTGTGTTAGGTGCTTAAATTGAATCATCATCATCATCAAAGTGTTGTGAGCGGCGGGTGACCCTTAGCCTGGTACTTCTTTTTCTTTATGTGAATAATTGTTTTGTTGTTGCATCCTGCAACAGACAGGCTCCTGATAGAACAGTTCATACCTACATAGGTACTAAGTGCTCAAACTTCGGCACTATCTTGTGCGTAGCTTGCTCCTATTTAGACATTTCTGCAGACGAACAGACCAGAGTCGTCATCACTTCAGCGTCAGGATAACTTATAGGTAACATCTAGGAGACAGCAAAGTGATCCAATCATTCTGATGTCAGAATGGTTGGCCACTTTCCTATCCCTGTTTCCTCTTTACGCAGGTACCAATTATTTTAGTAGGTACCAAATATGTAGATACAAACACTATGTCCTGCTAAAACCTGCATGGTCCAGCCATCCTGGCAGACCAGTCGGCGCGACATGACAACGTTGTACGTGAGGTCATTTTATGGCGGTAAATAAACACCATAAATATTGAGAGACATGGTAAAGGACACTATAATTAACGACAAGGGATATGGTGTAGAATAAACTAATTATTAAATCATTCAGTTGTGGTCATCACCTTAAGAAAGTAAAATACTGTATACCTGTCTTGGATAGTAACAGAACCAAATGTCTAGCTCAGTAGATTGTAAATATTTCCTTATAATAATATGATTGATTAGGTATTTGCTTTTGCTCGGGTTCAAAATAAAACAAGCATTAAAGATTTAATATTGGACTAATATTTAGTAAAATACCATATTATATTAATAAAATTCATATAAAAATTCAAGTATTTCAGTTTTTAAACAATACCTACTGGCTTATTGGGGACATTAGAGGGCATTGCATACATTAAAAAATACTTTTTAATCTGGCGACAGTTTGTGACTTTTTATCCATACACGAACTTTAACAGATGTAATACAATAAATAAAAATTAAGTACTTAAATAATACGGATAGTGAATAAATATTAATATACTACTTATATAATATTACTTTATTATAATATGAATCGATAAATCATTTATATTTTCAAAAAAACTCTTTAAAATTTGATACATAATACTTAAGATGAACAAAATATACATTAAAAATACAATAAAGTTAGGAACATTACAATCGTGTATAAATTTTCAGACTGCCTTCAGATTAAAAATCATTAATTTTCCTCAATGCAGTCCCCAATAAGCGTAACACTAAGTAATACTATCAAACAACAAAATAAAATAAAAAAAATCACTCTTAAAATAAGGAAAAACGCAGGTAAATCCAAAACTACTTATCTACAATAATTATGTAGTTTTTACATAAATACAAATATATAAAAAATTGTAATACATTTTACTTATAATAGAAATTAAAAAGAAAAAACAATAAAGCTCCGTTTTTTAGAAATTTGAATCTAATTTGCGATATTCAAACAGATTTTTTTACATTTTTTTCTATTTATTTCAAGTTAAATATACATAAATATACCTTATTTTACGGCCAACGTGCAAAAACTTTATATTCGCTGAAAGCTTATACTAATCTGTGTAAAATTACCTTTAATAATAGAAAAAAAAACTCGAAAAAAAATACTGAAAAAATGTAACACTAAAACTACTAGTGAATAAAACTACTAATTGATAAAAAAGTTATACAAAAAATTGGTAAAAAATAAATAGGAATAACATCAAAAATACATCAAAACAAGCGGGTGATTAAAAAATGTTTACAAAAAGCGACTTTTCACCGGAAATTAAGTAAAAAATAGGAATCAATCATGTCTTTTTGGTAGGTAACTTTGGGCCGCATACTGTCTTTGGTCGAAACTAGAAGGATGCTAATAAAAAATATGTACTTACAAAAATAATCTGGCACTAGGGCTAATAAAGAAACTGTGCTTTGCAGTTAAGTTTTCAAAACATGAACGTCGAAATAATATGACTGACTTTTCTAGTAATAAAACCTAAAGCCCTAAGTTGTGCAACTCTGGAGCTACTAGCAGGACAAGCAAGTGTGATATTTGCGTTCAAGCTAGTATTTTGTCGTTAAAAAAGTAATCTCGAATTGGTATTAACCATGAAAAATATGTCTGTAATTCATGTGTACCTACACAGCCTGCACGCTTCACTAAGCGAGTACCTATAAAAAATAACTAACTGCAATCCACAGCCCCAGCCCCACAAAAAAGGCATACAATTGCACTACCCCAGAAAGCAAACTACAATACAAACACAGGGCGAAAGTTTCAAATTCATTTTAATATCTCACAATAGTCGTAATGTAAGTCACGGGCGTGAAACAAGACTAAGCGAGTGTCGTGGCCAACACAAGGGGCACGGACGCTAATTGGTGCCGTTGGGCGCATGTTGGAGTGACGGTGAAGGGTAATACGGAAGCAGAAGAAAAATTGGGAACAAAGATGCTTAATGAGAAGCCTGCGAGTTGTTTACAACAGTGACAGGTACTGGGTTTCTTACAAGTTACGTTAATTCGATGTGAATAGCGCAGTTATTAATTCAACATCTTTTCCTGACACCATTTTCCCGTATCCCCAAAACTTCACCGAAACTGCACAGTCATTTAGAAAATGTACTTAAGTCTAAAACGAAAGCTTAAAAATTAATCTTAATTATTTCTCACTAAAGCTGTCACTAGGTATTGTAGAACGCTTACAGAAAAAACACATTAGACCCAAAGGCACCAAAGAAAACGTTTGGCGAAAAAATTGGTTTCAATTTCATTTTCAAGTATTAACAAAATTGATTTTATAAGTAAGTATAACAATGAATGAAACAACTGCATATAAAAATATATAAATCTTATTTTAAATCAATTTAAATTATAAGGTGGACTCGGGTACACCAACGTGTCTGTACATCAAAAAATATATTTGGAGACATAAAATATTTCTACTAAATAAGTAATAAACTTCAAGTGTTGAAAGTTTGGTAGAAACATGGTATTTTATTGAAGTACAAACACGAAATGCTTGGACACTCGTGAAGTTCAAACGAGTATCAAATAGATTTAAGTAAATACTAAGAGACTTCATATTTGACTCAATCTTATAGGTCCCTACATTTGTCTATAATGAAGTCCTGGATATAATAATGGTTTAGATAAAGCTTCTAATCGTTCGCCGAAGACTCGAGTGTCCACGCACTTACACAAACCTGAACGACAGTCCACTGAACATCGAAAATACTATTTAAAAAAATAAATTTAGATCCACCGCAACTTTCGATATAGTTTAAATTATACAAACAGTGAAAAAACACCTGAAGATAAAACGGTGCAATCATTTTTTATTATTTTAAAACACAATAATATTGTCCTAGCAACGGTACAAGATATTAGGTACATTATTAGACTCAACTAGGTTAGTTTAAATTGCGCTACTCTTTGCTATTCTTTAATTTCACTAAAAATTCTAGCACAAGAATTTACAAAACCCGCCCGGGCGATACGGGCGACGCTAAGACGAAAAAATTTTTCCTAACTCTGTTCCGCCATCGACATAATCGTAAAAAACATTCTTTTTTTGCGGATTTTTTAAAAATTTTGTTTTTCACCTAACTCCTATTTACATGCATGTGAAGTGCGAAACTCACTCGGGAGTAACGTGGGGGACGATACACCGATCAACAACAACAATTCATTTATAAAGATACAAATTTCATGTCAAAAAATGTATAAGAATGACACCGCGACGCCCCCCTGCTGTGACCGCACGCAGTGATATGCAAACGACAAAATTACGATCTAAAATTAATGAGAACAGCACACCCGTCCATAGAAAAAACAGACAACGTACAAACGTGAACGAGGGCCGCTTAGCGACGGCGCCGACAAAACAACAACTACAAACTAGCGACTAAAGGTACGTGCGAGAATACGGTCGCCCCGCCTCAACAAACTAAACCACGCTCCAAATCAACTAAAAAATATTTTCATTTTCAAACGCTACATGCCATTGCCATCAAAAGTAGACGATTGCTGTGACCTACTGCGGCAATGACGCGGGAATTAACATTCTAAGAACCCTACATCAAATTTAACTAACATTACCACTATTGCTGCCCAACTCTTCCATACCTAGCAACATCAAAACGATGCCGCGTCATTGAGGCAAAGAAGCCACAGTTTAACAAACTAAACATAGTCAAAACTAAAATAATGCGAGGCGACATCAAGAAACTACAACAACAGACAAGCGAAAACAGGTTATAAAAACCTCAAGAGAAAACAATAATAATAATAATAAAGGGAGGACGAATTGAAACTTCCCCCGTGCGTTAATATTAATTCAACTAAATAGCAAAATTAGTTACTAAAAATTCTTCGCATTCTACTGAATTGGTAGATAAGCGTTCGGCTGGTCACATACAGTCATGATAGATATTGTAAGCTATGTCCCTGTCATGGCGAACTGCATTTTTATTAGCAGTTTATTTTTATATCATTCAATTCGGTTATAATAACAGCCTCAAGTAGTCAAATAATGTAGCCTAGAAGTGAACAGAGGCACATAGTTTACTATAAAAGCTGGCGACCAGCGATACATGACGGTACAATCGTCACAAAGCCCTAAACACAGTGCAAATCTAGCCCACCGCTCGCAGGCAGACCACATATCCCAAACACACCTCGGTTTTATACTAACACCAATTATTAAGTTTTTATTACCGCTGGGTTGAACAGATCTTCAAGTTTATCGGTTTTTGAACGCAGTTTATAGAAAAATAATAGAGATCTCATAAATGATTAAATGCAAATTGCCTACAAAGTCTTTTTATAAAATCATTGATCGATGGAAATCGTTCAATAAATTTTTAATTCATATGATTAGTTTCAGGGTAATTTATATAAAACATTCACAATTTTAAAGACAGTATTTTGTCTAAACTGATTTCGTAACGTTCAAGGCATTCATTATTTAAGTAAGTTATCTTGAAGATCTGTTTTAATTTAATTTTATAAAGTCTTAACCCAAGCGTTCACTACAACGTTGCGCGTAAAGTAAAAAAATCACATCCGAATTCACATTATTTACGTTTTTTTTATTATAAAAATACAAAAATACAAAATGGGACAGTGCGACCATACATTCAACCATCGCCCGCCATACTAATTTCAACTAGGGGGGTAGGGAGTACTAAACAATTTTACAAAAAAACCATTGAGCAATTTCATTAAAAGAACCACCAAAAACATCGAACGAGTGTACGAAAATCACAAAGAAAAACATAAAAATAAATTTTTAGTAAAGTCTAAACTCAACGTACTGACGCAGAATCAAAACGCTACAAACAAAAATTTATTTTTCAAAAGTGTTGCCACAAAAACGTTGAAAAAACTACCAAATTTGAAAATGCAGTAGAAAAAACGAAAATCAGTCGATAATAAAAATTAACTAATGAAAGTGCGCAAGTGAAAATGGTACCTATTTAAGGTGTTCGGGGCGATCAAGGCGTGTGTTTTTTTAAATATTTTTCTAGGAAACTTCTATTTTTATTATTTAGAGAAATTGTATTCGCATTTGCTATTATACTGAAACTATTAATTTACTAACAGATCCGACATCCAACCAGAAATTGACGAAGGAACCAGATTATAATAATCCAAAAATGATAATATTTGCAAGTAAAATCACAAAGCGATATATCAACAATAGTTTTATATGAACTGGTTTCTTGTCATTTCAAGAATAAAAATGGATCGTGTAAAGAATTTATCACACAATCGCGTGATTTTATATATTCTGTCCGCGTCATGAGACTTTTTATACCGAAATACTATACATATATATCTAAATACTAAGAAAAATATAATATTAATATTATTCTTCAAATATTTTGTCTACATTAATTGATTAATACTTGAACATTTTCACCGACACAAAAAGTCTCGCAACGCGTCTATATGGCAAATTTTTACTAAAACGCTTCTACTATTAATACAAATTGTACCTACTTAACGTTTAGTGCAGGCCGACCCGGCCTAAATGATGAAGAATAAAAAATAGGGAATTTAGGAGTAAAACCGACCCATATTTTGACCGAAACGCGAGCCCAACCGGGGGAATCGACGATTATAATAATTTAGACTCGTCACAAGGAACAGTGAAACGGCCCAATGTTGAGAGGTCCGTGAGACTTTCTATATTCGAGCTACGTTGGGAGGGGTACACCAAACTCATACGCCACAACAAGGCACTATCAAGCCTCATGATAATTTTCGAAAAAAGGTACCACACAACACGAAAAAACCGCATCGAAATCATGAAAAAAATCATCAAAAAATCCGCGCAAGTCTTTTTACTACAGTCTATTTTATTTCCGTGGTCTTTCGGGATACGTTATCTAACTCCACACAGTGTGTATCCGTTGTTATTATACTTTAAGATTTAAGTACACGTTATACTGAAAAAAACATCGAAAATTTTGCGTTCCTTTTTCGCTTTTCTCGCTTACAACTCTGCTACATTTAGTTGGATACACATTAGAGATTGCATTCCCACAGGCTTTCATGTTTCCATTGTTTCATAAAACGACAGAAAGTAAAAGTACGCGTAAATGTGTTTATAGCTCTTGAAACCAGCCTGCTAGAAGTTAATGAGCCTTTTAAACTTCTAATGCGAACTAAACCAAGTGCGACAGGGTCCCGACTATAGAAACATACTGAAATTCGTAAGCGTTGTATCCATAAAACCATTATTATGATCAAACCAATTTCCAAACTTCAAGCCATTGCTTAGACCTTTCAATAATGAATGGTGTTCCACAAGGCACAATGCAAGGTTCAGAACTAATCCAAAATGATCTCCCCCGTTGATGTTAATCCAACACAAACAATTTCAAGACGCTTCAAGTTCAGTATTTACATTGAATCAGCATCGTTCTATCGATGCTCGCGCGATTGGACTATCCGCAGACACCGCGATGAAAGATAAACATCTGTGCTTTTTACGTTTACTATTTGAGCAAGTATATTCTAGCTGATGGTTTAGTAGCACTGTTTTAAACTAAATCTGGCAAAATAGAAACGGAGCCAGGAAATTGACTAAAAAAGAACCTAGGATTCCCTTCAACAGTGCTAACTTGAATGACTGCCAACAGCTCTGTTTATTGGCTAAAATATAATTGCTTTAGGTAGTAAACGTAGCCATCTCACTATAATGTAGTCTATCTCAATCCCAAGTGAACGAGCGCGAAGGCAAAAATTGTGAAACCTTCCTATTTACACTAGGTTTAATAAGGTTAATATTATAATCTTAAATAGTTTCAAATAAACGCACTAGTGGTCTTAATTTCCTAGTCGCTGAGGCCGCTAGTACGTTTTGATAATTAGATACTATGCTACCTTCTATTGCACTACCCCGGCGAATTAAAAAAAATAGTTTATTTTAATATATTACTTTTTAACGCTAAAAATAAAATGTGTGGGGACAGTTGGAGCGAGCCCGAACTATAGTTGGAAATTGAAAACCCTTAAGACGACAAAACGCCACAAACAGATGCGAATTGCAAAATTGACTTACCTACTGCGAGATCTACTATAACGTCTTCTTCGACATACTACACTTCTAAATCTCTTGAACACTGAATTCTCAAACAAGACCTCGGCTCGCACTCTCGTCCCCACAAAACTTGCAGAGCAAGACTACAGCCAAATTGGTAACCGTTTTGTTAAGTTTGTACTAAAAACGTGTCCCTACCGCCTCCCTATGTCGAAATCAAAACGAGCCCAATCGTTTATCCCTTAACTGTCCACGTTCCAGAGCGAGGTTTTGCCGCCTCCTGGCTCTTAGTATGTTGCACGACAAGTTTCGTAAAGGTTAACATTATATCTCATACAGGATTCAAACAGGGAATGATTGGAAAAAGCACAAATCTTGTCAATGCAACGTCAAACGACACTAGCCCCGCTCTGTGATGATTAATACAAAAGACTTACGATCACATGTCTGAATCTCACAAACACCATAGAATCGCAGCCACAAGTCGCAACGATGAACGGGACAAACGAGATAACAGCAACAGTATCCAAGTCAAGAATCTCTAATTAAATGAAAGGAAAATATCTGGAAATTGTCTCTAGCTACACAGGTACAGTTATTTTGAAAAAATTAGACATTTCACTTATGTCTTACGCTTAGTATCTTACGACAAATGAGCGTACACAAATGCGATTGTCGTGCGACAAGTCGCGAATGCGTCACCTCGTGACAGATAAGACTACCTATCCACAAATGACAGCGGACATCTAGCTAAGTTTTTGGGTACATATTTATTTCTTAAATCGAATCTATTTCTGTCAATAAACTCACTTTTGCAGAAACTATCAATGCAGCAAGTTTTTTTTTATAAACTGGCAACAGTGGTTTGATATATTTTAGGGTATAGTTTCGGAATTATCAAAGATAAAAATTATTCTTCACTAGACTTAAATTGCAATGTTCTTGCATGAGAAAGTAAAATTATCTACCTATTTGCTAATATAACATAGTATTCTAATAGCACTTCAAAGAAAATCTTGTATTCAATCAAATCACGAAGTATAGCCATAAATATTCAAACATGACGGATTCTACAAAAGCATGTTACTGAATCGACGCCTTGTACTTCCATCCTTAAATATTTTGCTATACATTATTAAACTTTGGATAATGTTGCAATCTTTTTAATTTTCTATACGCCACTGGCATCGTCAAAATGAGGTGAGTGATCGATGAACATCGATTTGAATAATAGACTTCTTGAATCGATTCTTATTCGATGTTATTACGCCATTAATCGTATATGTTGCGGTCAGATTTAAAGGACAGTATCGAGTCGAATATTCACACTAGTATAATAATCAAAAAATTAGTTACCTACTAAATTGCTTCTATTTTATAGCACTTACAATTATTAATCAGCGGCAACATATCCGATTAATAACCGAGATTATAGTCGATTAGTCTTGCAATCAATGTTCAAAAATCACTGAATTAATGTCCGTTTAGCAGTCAATTATTTCACACATGTGAAAAATGTTGCCATCACAAAAAACCCAGCCGCTTGGTGCTAATTCACTGAAGAAAACTAGTCTAAATAATAATGCTAGATGTATGTATACCTTCACGCCTGGTTTATAACGAGGGCAGGCAGGAGTTCTACTAGATACCGCACTAGACAGCCAGCCAGCAGTCAATCCGGTTCGTAGGCACGTGTAGCTAATATAGCTTGGCTGCGGCCGAAGGTTTGGTCAAAGATGGGTGGGCGGCCTGCTGCTTGCTGCTGCCTAGTGCGTTATCTGCCAAAGTGCAGTCAGATATTTTAATTTGAACATTTTATAACAAACTTATGTTAGTATTTCAATGCTCTGCCAAACTCGCAAGGAATAGGGTGAATGTACAGTCCTTTGGCAGTTTTTACCTCTGACAACAGCGAGCCAACATCAATTTTATTTAAACGAGCATAAAGATTACTCTTATTAAGACAGAATGGGAAACCAGAGTTCAAAAAAACTGTAGAAGGACTGAAGCATTTATTCGACAATATTACCAGCAACAAAATCACATTCAGGTGTTACCATGCTTATTCAAGTGTTGCCAGTAATTAAGACTAGTTTTTTACCATTCCATACTGTAATATTCCGCTGTGTGAATTGGGCAGATATTGCATGCGAAGGTGAAGTATTTTCATTGAGGTTGATAATACTTCATCTTCGCAAAGAGACCGCAGCGTGGGAGGTAAAGATACCGGGCAGTGGCGTTGGAACGGGATCAGAAAAATATATTTTATTAGTTTAAAAATCAATTGTATGTCCTGCAGTTTGGTAGTAAGACTTTCTCAGATGCTTGCAACATTTAGGGGTAATCAGAAACCTCCAGACAAAAACCATGTTATCTTGAATGTCACTTTCAAAGATATTCCTCTGAATTTAACCCCTTGAAAAAATACCCACAAAGTTATTGGGATATTACCCCAATAACAAAAAAAACATGCTTTAGCAAAAGTACCCTCGGATAATTAAATAACCCCAACATAAATATGTGGGTTAACCCAATGCCAATGTAATAACCCGCCGTAATTATGTACGTTATCCCAATGATAATGTATTACTCGTTTGTTTTGGATTACCCCACTTGAAAGAAAGCAAAACTACTGGAATGCCTTTACCACATCAAAAAAATCGAATTTACCCGTTCCAAACGCCTTCATAACCTAGTATCTTATGTTAGTATAGATAAGTTGTGTTGGATGTTAAGATACGGCACTTATGTTACAACTGTGGAACAACACGCTTACAACACTGGTATGGCTTTAAAAATATTATTATCTTAATAAATTAATACTGAATCGGTTTTGGGCAATTTTTGGCTTAGATAGTATATCTTTGGGTAGATTTTTTTGTTTCTGGTGTGGTAACATTGGCCATACATTATGAGACAGGCCAACTGGTATTTACCAATAATAATTGTATGGAATGTTTTGAGCTCTGTGGTTGTGTGGTATTCAGCTGCATTCGGTTTGACTGTTAGCCGATTTCAAAACAGCCAAGTTTTTTTTTAGCACAAAATTGAGCTCAACCTTCGGCAGCCAAAATATAAAGACCCCACCAGAATATAAAAATCAACCCAACATATCCTACACACTAACCGCCCGAGCACGACTAGACAACTGTCATAGACAATACCAATATGTCTTGAGATATATTTCTATCAAATTGTCAAATCAGGCAAAAGTACCAAGTCCAGTTGTCTCCCGACAAATTATATTAGGATACAAATATGAGATACTTTTTGGAATCAGATCCCACCGAGTCTCCCGAAATATTTCGAGAGACTCAGATCTGATTACAAAACCAGGCGATGGATCAAGTCCTCACAGTTGTCTCCTTACATATTGCCGGGTACTTTTCCTTATCAGTCTTCAAAGATATCCCGAAATATTTCAAAAGATCCCTGATACCCCATATCAGAATCGGCCGGATGGGTCCCCCAGTTGTCTTTCGAAATATATCGGTGCATTTTAAATTTAAATCAGTTGTGTTTGATCCCCAGTTGTCTAGACCCCCGGGCGGCTTAGCCTAGCCCCCAGTGCTGGCGGCGTGTGCGGCGTGCGACGTGCGTGTAGTAAGTAAGTGAGTGCGCACTAACACCAGCGGAAGGGCACGGCGCGCGGTCTGTCGGCGCCTTCCTTCACGAGCGGCTTGTGGAACTCGCGGCCGGGGCGCGAGTGGATCGTGGCCCAGCAGTGCTCGCAGTAGTACTGGAACCAGAGATACACGGATTATAGTATGCTGCAGAATAATAGTTAACACAACGGACCCTGTTCAACTTGAGACTTCATACGCTTCATACATGTGAGAAGGATCACAATAATTACTCGTGGTCGTGACCCAAACAAAATCCCGCGCACTCGATGACCACATCTGTTCCCCTCCCTTACTACGACGAAGTCCAAACTATGCGACTTTTTATATAACTTTTATTTTGTATTTATTTTAATTTTAAAGGGCTTTAGAAAAAAATAGTTTACGATGTTATTGGTTGATAAGCGTAAAATAGCTCTTCTATAATAGCAGCCGAGCGTTGCAAACAAGAATAGTTCTTACACTGCTGCAATGGTCAGATTCATTTTTTGGTGATGCTACTTGGCCAACCCATACATTTACCAACACTGCTTAAGCTCTACTAACTACCTGAGTTACCTGACATAAGCTATAATGACTACTGACAAATGCGTGCACTGACTAGGGTAGATCCCTTGAAAGGGTCCACGAAAATATGTGTGGTTCTTTTCTCAGAAGACCACCTCGGATAATAAGTGCATGACATTCCATATGACTAAACCGATGACCAAGGCCAACAAGTAATGAAGTGAGTGTATATACCTGCAGACAAGTAACGTTGGCGCAGAAGAAGGGCGCGAACTTGGAGCCGCAGCGCGCGCCGGCGCACTCGTCACACATCTGGTCGTCCAACACGTACGGCTTCACCTGCAAGCGTACGGCACAACGGTTCTACACTGCGGCATGTATGCATTTTGTTCCAAGGAATTGGAAATAACGTGTGATTTTAGTTGGGGTAATTCAAGTTTATTTTGATCACAAATACTCACGACGACGACTTATCAAGCTATACAAATCTCTATATATCTCTCATTGCAATGGGAAAATTATTTTATAGACTTAAATATGAGTTGCTTCACATGTGACTAATATTATGGTAGCTGGGTTAATTCGGATAAATATGAATAGTTTAGCCAAAATGGGGTAGGGTGATTCTTAACCAGTTAATGATCCACGCAGAAGATTACTTGAAAAAAAAGGATGTAGTGGTAAATTTTAGCACAATTTTTTATTTGGAGGGTGGGGCGGTGTAATGCTGTATACCATTTACCCCCCCCCCCTTTCCCCTCCAACGAAATGATTGGGCTTTTAGCAAAATTATTATTACACAGCATAGTAATAGTTTGGGTCTCTATAATATGGAATTGGTAACGTAATAGCGTATTGCGGTATTGGATAATTTTACAGGGGGGGGGGGGGGGGTTAAAGGTTTATCTGGGGTAACAGGTTCCTTTAAAAACTTAAAATTATGATGAAAAGATAGGAAATGATTTCCAGTCAATCTTGTGTGTGATGCAGTAGAAGACGATGATCATGATAGTTCGGTACCGGTACGTTACCTCGACGCGCTTGTCGATGTCCCCATGCTGTAGCTGCACGAAGCGCGCGGAGATGGCGGCGATGTACGACTGCTGGTTCGAGAACGCCACGCGGCCCGCACCCTGTACACACACGCGCATATATGCTACATACTAGTTACGCAAAATGCAAGAGAAGACTGAGAAGACAGCTGCCTACTGTGACAGGTGACATTGTGATCATGTCTCTTTTAGGGTTCAGTAACTCAAAAGGAAATAACGGAAACCTTATTGGATCATTTTTTTGTCCGTCTGCCTGCCTGTCAAGACCCTTTATCTCGGAAACACGTGGAGGTATCGAGTTGAAATCAAAACCATAATTATACTCAATTCTATGGTCACTTTGTGCTGTGAATATATTTTAATGACAACCCTTTAATATCGCAGGTCTGCAAGAAGAGATTTCTTTATGAAATAAGCAGTACCTTTATGCTCTTTTTTTCTTATGTACCTTTTTATATAATGTTTTGTGTGTACATAAATAAATAAATATAGCAAGTTTGTACGGGACGCTCGGTGCGGCAAGTCTGACTCGCTTTTGGCCGTTTTTTATCCAGAATAGGAATTTGTCCTGTATCGTGGGGGCTTCAAAAGTGCCTGTAACGGCTTAATTGAAATCTTGGCCATGTTACTTTTTTAGGGGTATGAAGAACAGGGGGTAAAGCTAATCATCCGCTATAGATTAAATCTAATCAAAAATTGACGACACGGTTGGTGCAGTGGCTGAGCGTTCGACTGCTGCGCTGCGTGTTGTGGGTTCTATTCGGACAAATATTTGTATGACCAAACACAAATATTTGTAGTTATTTCGGGTCTGGCTGTTTGTGTATGTCAGTTTAATGTTTGTAAACGCACCCACGATACAGTAGAAATTCTTAGTATGAGGGAACGTTAAAAAACACAGTTACAGGCGCTTTTGAAATGTCGATACAATGACAATAAAATTTAGCTACAGTCCCAGTCACAAGGCATAAAACTGTGGGCGTACTGCAGTTGCCCATTCCAAAGGGGTGATCTCTATGGAGAAGAATGGGCAAGAAACTCCATGGATAAATAGAATAGAAAAGATCTTCCGATCAGACGGGTCTTGTGTTCCACTAGTTGTCGGGTTCTCGTATTATATGGTCTTAACGCGGAAAACTTTGCTTGCGCGATGTAGGAATGATCAGTTAGTTCTTTAGTTGTGTCATAGATGGCGCTAGTGTCGCTACACTTTAACACAAATTAAGTTTATTTCCTTGATAAGCACAGATTTAGTAGTAAAGTGAAGTTTGGGACTGACCTTAGGGTACTTGAGCTCCGGGTCGGTATCGATGCCGGCGTAGCACACGCCGCCGTACAGCCGGTCCATTATCATCGCCAGCTCCACTGGAAACACATGGCTCAAATAAATAAATAAATATCTTGGAACAACTCACACACGGCTATCTGATCCCAAGCTAAGCAGAGCTTGTGTTATGGTAACCAGACAACTGATATACATACTTATATAATTTATAAATACATACATATTATAGATAAATCACACCCAGACACAGAACAAACAATCATGCTTATCACACAAAGTTTGTCTTGGGTGGGAATCGAACCCACGACCTCCGGCTCAGCAGTCAGCGCCACTAACCACTAGACCAACAGGCCCGTCAAATGTATTGATAGTAAACCAAACGCAATGATTCAGTCAAGATTAGTCTCACAAACATCCTTATACGTAGCGAGGTATCCTGCTTAAGTTGTTTCCACCCGCAATGAGCGAGGACTCATCTCGGGTGGGAACGCAACCTAAGAAAACCTTAACCCGTCAATAGAACAAAATATTGCAAGGATCCCTCCTAGGATCGAGCGGCATTGTATTATAACACAAAGATCAAACAATCTTACTAGAGAGAAGTTGCAACCTTACCAAATTCATATTTAAACGCACTGTAGAATAGTATTGTTTCATCAAAACGATTTTGTACCGGACTCGGCTTCTTGATTACAGCAAACTCCTGATATTTGAAAGGTCATTTCTTCCTGAAAATTACACCACAATTTTACGAAACTCACCAGCTTTTAAAGGACGCGGCACGCCTCCCACGAAGACAGTCTTCCTGGGGTCAAGCGGCATGCTAGCGTCGAGCACGAAGTCAGCATCTGCGAGCCTCCACGGCCGTATCTGCACCGGCTTGTCCCGGATCGTGGGCGAAGACACGCATAGATACAGCTTGTCATCGTCGGTGATGCAGGCTTCCATCAGAGCGGCTACTGAGCTCTCGTCCTGGAGATAGGTTGCAGGGATATTTTTTATTATAGGAAGTTCCACTTTGAAAATCAGACGATAGAGGGTGGTAATTTGAAATGGGATATTAGGGGTAGCATTTGATATCTGATAGTTTTGATTTATAAACGATTAATCTAAAGAATATTGAACATTCTAATACTGGCTTATTCAACGTTTAAAGACACCCTCCATCACCAGAAAGAGTAGTTTTTCTTGATCTTTAAATGGCCCTACTATAAACCTCAACTTTGTCCTGAGAAAAGAGATGAAATCGACGATGGAAAAACCTAACCCAAAAGCAGCCAGTATGTTCTGTGGTGGTTGAGGGAACTATGGAACGAACCTTGATTTTTCGTAATAACATGATATGAATACTATTCTCAGAATCAATAAGTATGGAGACTTTGTATGGTACTATCCTCGAGCTTAATCTAAAAACATCTGGATATGGTAAAACATGCCAAAAATCTGCAAAAAACATACCTGGAACAGTAGAAACGCGTAACCCTTGGGCGGAAAGTAACTCTTGCTCTCGGCTTTGTGCGGCCAGTCCACCACGAGCGGGCCGAACCGACGGAATGACGACGTTATCTCATCTGGAACAAGTTCATACAACATTGTTAGTCAAATAAAAGCTTCCGTTATATATTGGTATTGCTCTTTTAAGTTTTTGACCTCAGAGACGAGAACTGCTTTATACCAACTATATTGGGGTCGGCTTCCAGTCTGACCGGATGCAGCTAAACCAGTATTTTACAGGGAGCGCCTGCCTATCTGACCTTCACAACCCAGTTAGTATTCAATACTTACGCTGTAACAACAGCATTGTAATATCAGATGATTTTAAAAGAGTAACCATGGAGTTTCTTACTGGTTCTTCTCCATAGGAAACGACCAACCCGAATTGTGCACTTGTCTCGACGTTTTATAAATGCCCATGTAGGCCTATATGAAAAACATATATTTTGATCTGTTTGAATACTAAGTAATAGTACGATACTTTTTTTGCAAAACTCATTGTCAGACTTTTGGGATACTGACTACCTGTAGCGACTGTCAAATGTATACTAATGACAGTTGAGACCAACAGCTTAACGTTCTTTCCGATGCATATAAGACGTTTTTCGAAAAGAGACTAGTACAAGACCACAGTCAATTTTAAAATTACTGCAAATTAACTTATCCCGGATTCGAAGCATTCAACGGGTCTACGGCCTACTTTTCTAAAATACACTGAACTCCTACTCTCGCACAAAACCAGTGCATATTAGATTTAAACACAGACAGACTATCCATATTACCTAATATGTATTTTGAATACCTGTTGTTTATCGGTTACCGTACGCTATAAAAAGTGAAAATGTATGCTCAGGTAGACCATAAAATTGTTAGAATATAGACACAGTTTTGATATAAATAAATACTTAAATAGTAAAACGCTTTTTATGGAAAATCATCATCGAATGACTGCTGCCACTCTTAAGCGAATGTCAAACTTCTACTGACTAAAACCCATCCATGTTCCTACTTTGGCCCTTTGTGATCGGGGCATATTGTGCAGTATCTCTTTCGACCTTGTATTCCTGCTGAGGGAATCATTTCCAACCCCACCGCAGGCGAAACAACGGACAAAACTGGAAACTGACGGCTTTGATTGAAGGTAATCCGCGATGGAAGTCAACTAGTTACCGCAGATGAAAGCTTTTTCGATACCACGAATTTTTGTCAGTAGGTACTGCCGTCTCTACCCCAGAGATGACCGGCAGCACTGTGGCCACGTACTGCTGAGCACATTTGCACAGCGACGCTCTGGGGACCTCTAAAGTCACCCCAGGGATGTACCTTAACAGGCGTTGCACAGAGGGGGCTCCGGACAGGTGTATTAAGAGAAAACGGTGCCTCCTCTCATGTGCGGATTGTGACCACGGGGGTGTTTTAAGTGCGGTCAAAATCACTGCCCGGTCTTATCTCCAAAGACCGGCCGACCTTGGAAGGTTTCACCCGGAAAACAAAAAAAACTACTGCTGTCTCTAGACGCGGCTGCGTGCGGTACAGCTAAACATTCTACTCCACAAAACTAGTGCATAGCAGATTATTAACACAGACTTCCCATTAGGGTATAAACCGTACAATGTAAGATTGCAAGCGGCCCACGCACGTCCTTGTCACGATTGTTGCTCGGTGCGCGTGTCGCATTGATGAGGCTAACATTGCATATCCACGTGGAACGAGCAACGCTTATGACTTATGACGTCAGCCGGTACTGCATTGCGCTTGCCCTATTGAAAGAAATATGTCAAGTGATTGAAAATACATGGTGTAAACATGTAGGGTCCTAGAATCCTACATGGCATTATGTTTGTCTAACTAAGTAGTTCTGCGCTAAAAATGTTTTTGGGAAACTTGCTTTTTTTGGAGTAAGTAAAAATAAATACGGTAGGACTCAATGTAACTCAAAACATTGTGCTGGTGGTGGTGGTGTTGATGACACGCTAAGCGTTGGACTGCTGCGCTAAATGTTGCTGGTTCGATGGCACGGAACAAATATTTGTATGACCTACAGTTAGTTGTTCCGGGGCTGGCTGTTTGTGTATGTGAGTTTAAACCTACCTTAATGTTTGAAAACGCACCCACGATACAGGAGAAATTCCTATTCCTAGTGTGAGCAACTTGTTTAAAAAACATTGATAAATACAGATGTCATGTAGGTATTTAAAATTAATTTATCACATTTATAAGTTGTAACTTCGGCCTCCAAAGACCCTATAGATATGGTCTAAAACTATAACTATAGTCTATGGTCCAAGTGGGAGTCGGAATCGCGCCCCGAGGGCTCCGCATAAACTTACGACATTAACGGCCATATGTTTTAACTGCGTAGATTTAGAGGGCTGGTTTTTATTTACAGTTCAAAGAGACCCGAGACTTGAGTAGTTATATTGTTCAATTTCAACTCGATATCTCCACACTTTCCCGAAATAAAGGGTCTTGACAAACGCACACAGACAAACTGACAATTAAGTGATCCTAATATGTATGATTTGTGGCGACACAAAGATGCAAGTGGCAAAAAGTACTGCAGCGCCATCCATCCAGCCACTGAATAACTAAACGTCAAGATCCTACATCGCGCAAGCAAGGTTGTGCACGAAGTTAGCATATATACGAGCACCCGACAAACAACTGTCGGGCAGTGGCCCACCAGACACGACACCCGTCTGGTCGGAGGATCCTCCCTTTTCCATAGAGGATGGACAACTTTACACCCTGTTCTTCATACCTCTAAAAATTATTATTTTATTTTATGTGATGTATACATAATGGTTCTGTTTTTTCCTTTTGATGTACGAAACACTTAAAAACTGAGGGGGGAACGTAAAAGGTCTTTTATTCCCATTAATATTGTTATCAGTCACAGTCATTTCAAGCTAACACACACCTGTCTGATGGCAATTGGCCATCCAAGTCACCAGGATGAAATCTTAAACGACCTATCTATGTGTCTGCCCCATAAACTTCTTGAAACAGGAACACAGTGCCACTGGTTCTCTAGAAGTGTTCCCATTACCTACAACTTACAACACGGATGTATCAATGTCGCTCAAAGTTGCTTGCCATAATCCCTCGGGGGCAAAACTTTTAAACTGAAGAGAAGGGGTATCTATAATGCTTCCTTCAAAGCACGCGCCTGCGTTTATTGCTCTGGCGTTCAAATGATCGACCCCGACCCGGACAAACTTACGACCCACTGTAACAATCAACAAAGATCTACGGCTGACAACTAAGCATTAACAATATACATTATGTAATCAAACTCCAATCAGCCCCTAACATCAAATGCATTTCTCGAATTAAATTATTCACTTTCCTAAATAAGCATGGCCTCATCGCTAGGTTGCTAGGCAACGGCAACACAACACTTGTCCACTGCAATGTAATGGCAATCCCAAGGCCGGTAAGCTACATGGACGTCGGTATTGACCTGGATATTAATGTTTGTGGAACTAATAATCGTGGAAGGCTTTTTATGTTAAAATCGATTGCTGAAAAACTTGGTAATTACAAAGAATACAAATTGTAACAACATGTTTTGTGCCTGCCAGGGCTACCCGCCTGCCGGGGTTGCGGGTTGTTTGAAAGAGATACCGCGGCCCCGGAACATAAATGTAAAAAGAAGGAACATGGGTGGGTTTTAGTCAGTAAAAGGTTGAAACTGTCCTCCCGCTCCGCCCAGAACTGGGAAATAATATGATGATTTCCCGTCCGCAAAAAAAGACATATTTTGTAAGCAATTTTAATCATCATCTGGTAATAGCCCCCTCTCAATTATTGCTAAGTTACGTCAATGTAACAAAACCATTGTGACTTTGACGATTGCATCATCATCATTTTCCTGCCCTTGCCCCATTCTATTTGTGGTCGGCGCAACACGTTTTCTTCTTCCATTCTCCCCTATCAGACGTCACGGCATCATTTACTCCTTTCTCCTTCATATCATTCCTTCCTTACACAATCCATCCATCTTTTCTTTGGCCTTCCTCTCGCTCTCCGTCCATCAACATTCAGATCCATCACTCTTTTAGTCACAGGTGCTTCGTCCCTCCTCATTACATGTCCATACCAAGACAAACGACTCCCTTTAAATTTTTCTGTAACAGGCACAACTTTCAAACTTCCTCTGATATACTCATTCCTTACTTCTCACACATCCATCTTAACATTCTCAAATGACTTTGCGCATTGCGAACTGCGTTAATGAATAATTATGTAGGGGTCGATTTCCCTTATAACCGGATGCAGCAGAATACCAAGTTACATGGAGCACATCATATGGAAGAATAAGTAAATAAACTAAAATTATACTGGCATAATTGATGCATACAAAAAGATAAACAGAAATTCGGGAACAATAAAAAGAATCTCCATTAAATTATGACTACTAAAAACAAATGGGTGGTGGAAGGTCAGTTAGGCGCGCAGTCGCTTCGTGTAAAAACTGAAGTTTAAATAATTTTATTTTTTTGCATGCTTGTTCTCGTGACTCTAAAATGAACGCCTGTAAAATTAAACTTTTTTGCAAAAAAAAACACAAAGTGGAAAATAATTATTTTGTAGGTATATCATATTTTTTGCAACCGACTTCTTGAGGGAAGTTTTCACTTTTAAATCGGATTTTTGGGAAAAATGTTTTTAATTTCAGTCTTTTTAGTTCTTGTGGTATCTCACTACTTTTTTATCGAGTATTAATTTCCATTACTACTAAACGATCTAAGCACATCATCCGTATATCTACATTAGAAGAAAGGCTACCAAAGGAACATAAATAAAATATGTTATGAGAACCCTTCAGGCTGCACAATTTCGAGGCTCACAACTGTCGAAATACAGTCGAAATGAGAACCTATCTTTTTTTAAGTTTCTTAAAAAGGGTAATGAACGATTTTGGCTGTGCATTTCAGGAAATCGTAACAGTAAATTTAATAGGCATTCATTTAAATGCCGGCTAGCGTTTGAGAAAACGGACATAGTAGAGTACTAAAAAAAAAAGTCAACGTGAAATAATTTCACAAAGAAGCGCTTATCAACCTGATTCACACGTCGACGCTTCATTCTATAGGTATGTCAACACAGAAAACCACATGTTAACCACAACGTTGTATCATCATGACGTTGCGATAGCGCCTAGCTCTTATCTTAAACATGGGTTGCACCATCAACAATCTGTCATCGTTTCGTCAACATTAAATTTAGAGGAAATGGGTCGCATATAACCGATTAGACAAACTTAAATGTTTATAAAAAGCCTACGTACACTAAGTCTTCGACAAATAACATGTTAAACTATTTGCACAGCATCCTACGCACTATAGCGGACAGGTGGGACAGCCCCATACTGGGGCATTGGACACGCTTAGGTACAATATGTAAGTGTGGCTTATAAAGTACTAACATTACAGCTTATGTTTAACTTACCACCAGATATAGAAACAAATAGCAGACAAAAATAGTAAATGATCACCAAAATGAAACCCGCATTTTAATGTAAAATTATAACCAAAGTTTTAACACTTTGCTTTCCTATTTAAGCAAAATGACTCCAAATAAATCGTGGTTAACCCAAAAATAGTAAATGATCACCAAAATTAAACCAGCTTTTTAAAGTAAAATCAAAACCAAAGTTTTTATTTCTGGGTGGTTTAAAAAAAAACCACGAAGGCTAAAGCGGGAGCTCCGCTCCGCTACGTTCCCGCCTTATAGCCTACAACCTAACCTATCCGAGTCGGGGTACTCTGAGTCGTGGTGTTAACCATAATGAGGTTATATATAATTAAAGTATATTTACGAAAGTTTATAAAGTGACTTATTCGTTATAAAATAGTGTGAATTAATTACCTATTAATACGCCATTACAAAGTCGGCTATATCCCATTCAACGACAATGCTAAATGACGTTCAGTCAGCAAGATTTGGTGATCATTTACTACATTTGGTGGTCGAATACAATTTAAAGTGTAGTCGTGACTAAAATAGCTGGTACTATTGTAATTTTAGACATTATTTTTTTGGTGTTAAGTAGATATTTTTGGTTACATAACTAAGGGTATGAAAGCATTTTATGGTGGTCATTATATTTAACCCGGTTTGAAAGTTATGTTGTAATAACCGAATGGACTTTGTGTGTAATTAAATAATTTAATTTAATTTTTTATTTGTCAGCTGTTAGTATAACTATTATCGGAAGTATTTTCTTGGAGTAAGTACCACAGATCGCTTTTTCTATTTGATGGCCTAAGACAGGACCGAATAGAATAGAATAGAATCTTTATTTTGAATGGAACGAAGAGCCCATGTATTTCGTCTGCTAATAAATTAAGCATTAAATAACTTTGCATGCCGTAAGGCAAAATGTATAGGAAATCTCGTGAAACTGATCATCTTATTACCTACATTTAAGCAAATAAATTATTTCTGTTTCTATTTACATAGTTTTGACGACACGTTTGGCGCATTGGCTGAGCAATCGACTGCTGCACTGCGTGTCCCGAGTTCAGTTCCTGCACGAAACAAATATTCGTATGACCTACAGGTAGTTGTTTCAGTTCGGGCTGTTTGTATATGTGAGTTTAAATGTTTGTAAACGCACCTACCGATCAAAAGTTTTAAATTATGATATTTTCCGATGTCTTTTCGCTTAGATCTTTTAAACAACTAAACGGATTTGAATGCAGTTTTCAGCAATAGACAGAGCGGATTCAAGAGGAAGGTTTAAATGTATAATTCCTCTACGTGAGTGAAACCGCTGGGCGCAGCCAGTATAGAATATATTTGTTGTAAAACTTAAGTACAGCTGCATGTTTTGCCATAAGCGTACAAAACCAATAAATTTGGTTTCCAAAAGCAAACATTATTTGGTTGAGATTTTCTCATTGAAATTCGTCCCTCAAGGTCATCCTCTCTCGGTGTTTCCACATTTGCTACATTCCGTATCATAATCCCTAACGCAGCGTTCCAAAACGGTTGGAAAAGGTAGGCCATTTAGATGGCCATTACGCTTGCTTTTCTATCAAATGTCATAAGTCATTTGAATGGTATCTGTGACCCAGTTTGCACAAAGCGATGGCTGGGCCCGTCAACCTGTCCAGATAATGGCCCCTTGATAAATGGACAATAGGTGAATGACTATTGTTGAGATATTTACATCTGTAGTCTGGTCCAGGGATTGTATGGCTTGTAGAGTAGGGGATAATGGCTATATGAAAACAAATAAACTAGCTATTGAAGGCGATATTTGTCCGCAACTTGTATAAGAGCACTCGCTCTGGGCGAAGCGGGGGACTGTGTCAGACTTGTACTGACTAAAAAGCACCCATGTTCCTTCTATTGCCCTTTGGCCTGTTGGTCTAGTAGTTAGTGGCCCTGACTGCTGAGCCGGAGGTCGTGGATCCGATTCCCACCCAGGACAAACTTTGTGTGATGAGCATGATTGTTTGTTCTGTGTCTGGGTGTGATTTATCTATAATATTTATGTATTTATATGTATACTTTCTTTTACCTATGTGAAAAGAATAAACCTATATGAATTTGAATATGAATTCGTTTTATTTCCGAGATGTGAGCTGTCAAAGTCACAATCTTTACCACGTTCCCCGGTATCTCTTTCGAACAACCAACCCTCAACCCCGGCAGGCGGTGGTCCTGGTAGGCCCCTCTGCTTTGCTGACATCTCTTTGAGGCGCGCGTGGAACACTAACGCGCCGTCGACACGGCCTGTCGTCAAGAGACGGATGGACGTCCAGCATGTTTGTCTAAAAGGAACCGATTCACCGATCTTTGAAGAGATTCATATTATAATGGCGGAGATCTACAGCATATAACCGTCCCTACGTCGCGTCATCACAAGATTCTGCTAGTTAGAGATTCTGATTGGTTGATCTGTTTGAAATGTCCACAGAGTTTCAAAAAAATACTCAAGAGAAATTTACAAAAATGTTAATAGATTAGGATTAAGTGTCATAAAAATCTGTCCTATCGCAGGTCTGCTGGAAAAGATTTCTAAATGAAATAAGCAGTACCTACCTTTGTGCTCTTTTGTCTGAATATTTTTTTCCATCATATGTTTTGTGTGTAGGTACATGAATAAATAAGTATGTCTGTTGCTCCTTCACGCAAAAAATACTGAATGGATACACTTTAATATAGCATACATACATATCAGATTAACAAATAGGCTACAATTCATAATGATATATTGTTTATTCTACCACCACGCGAGTGAAACCGTGATACAATATTTTGAGCTGCGTTTGAAGTTGAGCGGGGAAAAGTCAAAATAACGCAAACTCGTTGGTCATTTTACGGGGTAAAATACACAATTAAGAGAAAAAGGGTTGTCAATGATTCTGAAAACAAATTGGCCATTTAACAAAGCGCAATTATTGCGATATGGCCCTTTATAATACGCTGTGTATTGCAGAAATGTTGTAGGCTAAAATGAAAGAGGGAGACTTTCGAAAATACATAGTACATTTGTGAAAACCCATATTGGAAACCACTGCATTCTTCACTATAATAGCGATGGTTAAGTGGTATTTACATTTGTGGGCCAATAGGTAGCTAGTTAGTAATAATTAGTAGCTATTTAGCCCTTCTAACCTGACAGACTTGTTTTGCTGGGGAGTTTGTTCCACCACTTCTTCCCAGCTAAAACACTAGGAAGTGGGACTGTCTCTTGTAATTTGACGTTCAAAAAGTGCTGAGTTATCAGTCTTATTTGAATACGGCCTGTCGTCACTTGACGGACGGACGGTGAGCTACCCATTGCTCACCGTCCACAGACCCACATCAATGCTATTATTCGTTAAGAAGTTCCTAAGTTAGGAGACCGCCAGTGACCCAAAACCTTGTCTCCGGCATGACTGGAAGCCGACTTCAATATTTTTTAAAAAGGCTAGGCAGATGATGAATCGTGGCTGCATTCCTAGAAATGACATAAGAGAAGCTCACCCTCATCAATGTCCGGCGGCAACCCGCCCACGAAGACTTTACGGCTGAACCGCTCGCCATGCTCAGAGCCCGCTGACACCGGAGACGAGCGAGCTGGCGAGCCAAGTGCACTCACACACATTGATAGTCCTGGAACAAATAAATGGGGCATATTGAGTAGGTGGTACAGCTACTACACCAAGCTTATGGTTAATCGTTTAGAACTCCCGGCCACCGTAGATGCGTATCTATGGACGTTAAGCAATGGGCAGCTCACCGTCCGTCCATCTAAGGGCTAGGCCACACGGTGCGGCACCGCACCGCACCGCACTGGCGGCCATATCAGCAGTGCGGCGTTGCAATGTTCGTACGGCGCCGCTGCGGCACCGCAACAGGCTTGGCTTGGCTTATCTAGTTGACGACAGTCTACAATAAACAATGGAGCGGCGCCGCTGCGGCACCACACTGCTTGCACCCCTCCCCGCCTCATCTGCCTCGCGCTGTTGTGCGGTGCGATGCCGGA
Source organism: Ochropleura plecta (assembly GCA_905475445.1). Lineage (NCBI taxonomy): Eukaryota > Metazoa > Arthropoda > Insecta > Lepidoptera > Noctuidae > Ochropleura > Ochropleura plecta. Next base: position 6,334,287 of record FR997751.1, read on the forward strand.
GTGGTGCCGGACGTACCGTATGGCATACCAATACATTTTTATAAGTAGGAAACCGATGCGGCACCGCTCAGGCGCCGCGCCAGAGCCGCACCGCACCGTGTGGCCTGGCCCTAATGTCGACAGCCCGTGTCGACGGCTCGTTTGGGTTCCACGCGCGCCTCAATGGGATGTCAGCTTGTCAGCAAAGCAGAGGGGCCCGCCATAGTTCGAAATATATAGATACCGTGAACTAAAGGGCAAAAGAAGGAACATGGATGATGGGTTTCAGTCTTTTGGATTTCCGCTGCGCGCTCCGTTCAAAGTGAGGAAGTTATCTAATGATATCCCGTTCTGATCAGGCCCGAGTGTTTTACTATCTACTCTGGATTATTGGGAGGTGTGTACTGACCAGCAGCCGACAGCCGAGAGACTACATCCTGGGCCTGGTCGGGCACGGAGGGCGAGCCAGCTCCGGCCGCGCCCCCCGCAACAGCCGCTTCCTCCACGCCTGGGAAGAACGGCGACTTGCCTGTGGACAAGAGGAAACAGGAATAAGTTATGGTTATGTAGATTCAAATTAGGCTTCATCCTAGTTGGCTATCGATCATACAGCTTATTTTTCAGAGTATTCTAATTGATGCCCGCCCCACAAGCCATAGCGCAAGAACAAGGAATGTATCATTGACAACTTTCATAGCAAGCGCACGACGGGAACGCATCGTGTCGTCGTACGATCCTTGCCAGTAAGGACAAGGCCTTAGGCTGTAAATTAGCGCTCGCTTTTTTGAATGTCAACATGAGTTCCCAAAACCGTTCGCCTTTTAATACTTCCTATTGATTTAGTTGGATATAACGGCAGAATAAACTCTGCAGCATTACATCTATAAGGGTATCGTAATTAGGTAAATGTGAAGACTGCCTGCCGGGGTAGCAGGTTGCTCGAAAGAGATACCACGGCCCCAAAACAAAGGGCAAATAAGGAACGTGGTTGGATTTTAGTCAGTATAAGTCTGCACTTCACCCAGAGCGGGGAAAATTATTTGATGATTCTTCATATCCCCGATCTGGGCGGACTGAAGGGGAGAGGGAGACTGGCAGACGTTGTTTTACCCTTTAAATTCTGGGACCGCGGTATCTCTTTCGAACAACCCGCAACCCCGGGTACTTCAGAACTTGGAAATGCCCTAACATTCTGATATGTAAAGTTTTTAAGAAAAACAAATAGTCAGCATGTAATGCTAAATAGTTGACAAAGACATGACCTCGAGTGACCCTGCAGAGGTCATAGAAACGGGTCAACGAACTAAAAATCTAGTATGTCCTGCCAATGAGGGTGGCATCGTTTTAGTATTATAAATTTGGACAAAAAGGTAAGATCAAACTAATTTTTATTTTAATGTTTCAGTACGCCACCATGGCTAGCTAGAATTGTTTTTTTTTTTAATTTTAAAAAAAGAAGTGTAGTTTAATAAGTTAAAATGATAATTGTAGACCCAACAAGTCAACAACTGAATGTCTTTTAGACATATTTTTTCTCTAAACCATATTTTTTACAGATATTTATATAAGTCATGGTTACCCTACCAAGTACAGAATTTTACGACTGCAGCATTGACACCGTAATCGCCAAGTCTTATTATAAAAACTGTGCAGTCTGTCTGTCAAAGCTTATCTGTTAAACTATTAGATGGGTTTTGATGCGGTTTTCGCTGAAAACTTTCAGGAATTTTAAGAGAAGTTTTAGCTAAGCGAACAGGGGCCTTAGTCTGCTATTACAATAGTGTCAGAATGGTCGATCACTGATCGCATAATGGTTGATTTTGACATCTACTACATACTAAACTTGTCAAAATCAACCATTATGCGATCAGTGATCGACCATTCTGACACCATTGTAATAGCAGACTAAGGCCCCTGTTTTGTGGTTAGGAATTTGGTTTTTTATAATTCCGTACCTCAAAAAAACGGAACCCTTATTAGATCACTTTGCTGTCCGTCTGTCTGTCTGTCTGTGAAAAACCTTTAACTCGGGAACGCGTGGACGTATCGAGTAGAAATTAAAACCGTAAACATAAGACTATGGTCTCCAGGAGCTTTGAAAAAATCAACCCTCTAAGTCTACGCAGTCAAAAGACATGGCCGTTTATGTCGTAAGCTTGTACGGAACCGTGGGTGCGGGAGACTGACTTGCGCTTGTTTATTGGATCGAAGTGCCTTATCGCACGTTGTGAAACGGAAAAAATTAAGACCAAAAGTTGTGACGACACTTTTTGCTATAGTTGTAAGGCGTGCACGTATTTTTCTGACTCATAGAAAGCAAGCCAGTTATTTTCGTTTCGTCTTTCTATTTCGCATTGAACAGTGTGGTATCGCGACGATTATTTTTGTTGAGTGTAAGTATACAGGTTTTTTTGTACATAATAATAAATAATAACATCGTTCCATCCGGGTGTCCCTTGACACCTCTCAAGTTTTTTTTATTCAAGGGTTTTCTCGTAGCCTAGTAGGCTAACTGGGACGTGAAAAGCAGATAAGACAGTCCCTCCATTTAAAATGTTTAGCTCTATAGGAAGTAGAGGCCTACTTTTATAAAGCCCAACTGTTGTATTTAAATAACGTTTCAATCAATTCTGTTGCTAAATGATCACTTTACAATAAAGCCAATTCCTCAATATTTGGCATGTCAACTATAAATTATAGCCACGCAATCGGTTTGACATCTAAACAAACATGTCTGCCAACTATCTAATTGTGCAACATCAATGATATTTACAATTGGATTGTTTAAATTGACGTTGTCTACACGAAATTTGTGTTAAGTACCGATTTCACGTCTTTAAGAGCATAGTGCATACATGAAAAGTCATAATTTAACAGAACAGTTAAGCGCGGAAAGCAACGAAACCTATAAAATTACTTGTATGTCGGTAGCGATTTTTCCGAACGCATAAAACGCGCTTTGGGCGTGCAGTTAGGACAACCATAGGGTCTAAAGTTTCCTCTATAACTAGAATCATAATAGGTCAATAATATGAATTAAGTAACCATTCGTAAAACGGTCAGTGTCAGTTCACAATAACAGCGTCTGTGACTACAAAGAACTTTAACGTATTTCATATTGTACTATGATTCTGTTCAGACGGCATTTTACACCAGCAGATCGTTATACAAATACTGATTGAAATTCGGTCATGATGTTATTTAACACAGCACTGTATATTTTCACATTAAATATTCCCTAAATTTATAGAACAACTAGCTGTGCACAGCAGTTTCACCCGCTGCTCAGCTCCTTTTCTAGACAAGGGCATGAAAAATAGATGTTGTACGATTCTCAGACCTACCCGACATGCACACAAAATTTCGTTCAAATCGGTCCAGCCGTTTCGGAGGAGTATGGTAACTTAACACTGTGACACGAGAATTTTATAAATTAGAATATATTCATTGACTACATTCATCATAGCCAAAGTCAATGACATTCATAAAAAGTCCACCATTTTGGAGAGACGCCAAAGAATAGTTATTTAAACGCGAGTTAAATAGACTTGTTAGACAATTATGTGTATGTAACATTGGTCAGAGTTAATGAAATAATATCTTTCATAATATTTAGTGGAGACTCACTGATCATTGTTTTGTCAGGAAAGATTTGAGCATGAATCATTATCATTCTTGTGCCCTTATCTCAAACTAGCTTTTGCCCGCGGCTTCGCTCGCGTTAAATTCGGGCTTACTGATTCGTAATAGCAACGCTAAGTTTTCCCTTTTCTTCCCTCTTTCTCCCTCACATCCCACTTAAAAAAAAAGCCTATGTCCGTCTCCTGGTTCCCAACTATCTCTGTACCAAAATTCATCAAAATCGGTTTAGCCATTAAAGCGTGAAGAGGTAACAAACAAACTCACTTTCGCTTTTATAATATTAGTAAGGATTATTTTGGGGTCGGCTTAGCATGTCTTCTCCCATACGCCTGGACCGATTTAAAAAAAAAACACTAATAGGAAGCCATATTATCAGGAAGTAACTGCTATACAACATCACGCTACTACCCACGGGAGCGGGGCAGCTAATAAAGACGCAGGTGAAACCAGCAAGACAGCTAGCATACGATAAAACTACTGTTTTTCAGTGCCTAGAGGAATTCTTGAATCCAACAGTGCAATTTATAGTTCTTTAAGGTTATCGTATATTGGATCTAGTAACAGAGCCGGGCTTTCAAACAATACAATCTATAGGTACTAATATCGTATAGAATATATTAAACTATAAATATGAAAAAAAATGTTTAGTTAAACGCACTAATTTCAAGAACTACTGGAACGATTTGAGAAAAACAAATTGTGTTGGATAGCTCATTTATAAATCGAGGAAGGCTTTAGACTATATTTATAACATCACGCTACAAGACTTAGGGACCTGAGCAGCGGGTAAAAAAGTAATTAAAATAGTCATTGAGTTAGGGCTAGAAAGTAGTGCCGAATTAAAACAGTTGATTAAAAGGATATTTTTAAAAAATATTGTTTACAAAAGATAATAAGTTATTTTTGATTGTGGCGATAAAGAAAAAAGGCGGGAAGAAGATACATTTTTTTTAAAGTTGTCCCTAAATGTTTTATACTGAAAATATACATACTAAGGAGAAAATGACAATATAGAAAAAATGCAATATTTGTGAAGAATTTCAGTCTATCGGTAGACTAATAAAAAACGGTAAGATGGCATTTTGGCGTAAAATGTACACACTAAAATATTAAGATTCACCATAAAAACGTACTGAAAATTTTTACAACAATTCCCTTCGGGATAGGCAGTGACATTTAGAAAACGGGCGCATGATGTGTCATTTCATGTACTTAATATAAAATTAAACAAGCTGTTTTCTTACGTACAACGCGTCGCTCTGCTTATCCCATAATGGACTTGATTGAAGATAATATAAGAAAAAAAACAAAACACTCACTCTTTCTGTACGGGAACCTCGGGCCTCTAATAAAAGGTGTAACCAGAGGAATAGTATGCACCGACATAATATATTACACGATTACTTGCTAAAACGCGGCTTTATCAATGAGAAAAAAAGGAAATAAATCGTTTTTGTATTTTTCTTCGAAAAATCGTGTAACCCCACTGCGACGGACTACGCGAATGGAAAAAAAATAGGATCGACAAACGTTCCAAATTTGAAATAATATTTTTTGAATCTAGCATGCCATGCCAGTGGTATTCGATCGAGTAACGATAATAACCGTTTTGAATAACTGCTGAACAACGTTTAAAATAACTTTGTTATAAATGTACGTGATGGTATTTTGTTAATGAACTATTAATTTTATAGTTTCAGTGCTGAGTGGTAATGAACTTATAATGAACACGTACCTATACATACTAATGTCGTTGTTTGACAAAAGGTTTCTATTTACTTCCATTATTTTAGTACCTAATGAAAAGGAAGGCTGTATCTAATTAGGTTCTATATTTTAAAAAAACTCAATGGTCTGTATGAATATTTTGTAAGGAGCGACAGATGAACCAGATGAACTAAACATTTTTGAATTGCTAAATACTTCTATTGGCTTTGGTTTTTTTATAAACTTTTTCGCAAATGTTAACCAATCTAACTACAGACGTCATTATCATTGAAGTACCATGAGAGTTTTGTTTTATTTTAATTTTAAATTATTAGCGTTTATTCCAAAAAAATAAAACAAAAAGTTCTTGTGAAGCTACAGTTTAATGCGATATTTGTACTTTTTTAAAGATTTAATTTAAATAAGATTTTAATCTTCGGTATAAAACTTACGAGAGATCATTTGTTTAAAATAAACTGGTATAAATGCGCTTTTTAAGGCTTTTCTGGTCCTTGCTTTACGTTTTTTTTTTGCAATATCGAGATAATATAGGCTAATAAAAGGTGCGTTGCTCCTCTGCTTACCCAAAACGATGCATTCACCTTGACATACCGTATCGCATATAGCACATAGTCAATGTCGTATTGCAGCACCCGCTAACACGCCAAGTGTCGCAATGCTGATTCGTGTCCACGTTAGCCGTAGATTTGCGATTTGTCGCTGCGATTGGTGGACGACCATTTAACAAGTTATAACGGGAATAACTAACTGGGTTTGTGTGGTGCGAAATTGGGTTAAGAAGGACGTGCTAAGGTAGTCCACACAATTCAAATTTTCTTACGTTTTTTGCAATTTGCTGATCAAAATTACGATGATTAAAATATGATTCGCTACCCTAACATGTGTGTAATTAATAACAGAATTATAGTCACTTAGTCATTGAATCCCATTGATAGACGGAGAGCGAGAGGAAGGCCAAAGAAAAGATGGATGGATTGTGTAAGGAATGATATAAAGGAGAAAGGAGTAAATGATGCCGTGACGTCTGATAGGGGAGAATGGAAGAAGAAAACGTGTTGCGCCGACCCCAAACAGAATGGGACAAGGGCAGGAAAATTATAAACAAATAAAGCGTAATTTACAATTATTATTCTATAATGATTCTGCTAAAGCAGCCATTTGAGACCCCGAGGGAACTATCATCTAGAAGACTAATAAAATAGCCCAGTATAAGTGAAATGTCGTATTGCGGCTTATAACTTAGTCGTATTAACAGTAATTGTGTCGCATTGCTTATTACTGACGGGTCAACGGAGGCTAGCTACGCAAATACAACTTGGTGCAAGATTTTGTCGTATTTATTTAGTTCTAACTTATGCACGTGGTTTCCCTGAGCGTAAGTAAGACTGAAAGCCAACCTGAGTGGAGTTGGGAAAAGGCTAGGAAGAAGATGGTGTATTAGCATTCCGGCGTAGTTCGGAAATTGTCCTGCGGGATCGTACTACCGGGATTGAAAGTTATTAAGGTATACAAAGATCGGTGAAGTAATGTCAACGCGCATGAATGTATTGTATCGGTGTGTATGTAGTGTGGACGTGTGCGTGCTGTCAGAAAAGAAAATGGTTCGCAAAAGAAAATGCTTGTCACTAGCCGCGTATAAACTGTTGTGTAAATTTATATCAATAAACCTGGTTTACCAGTCCGTAACGGATGGTCACCCATCCACTGACCAATCTAGGGAGGCACGGCTTAATTTAAAGATCTACCATAGCGGCTGTCATTATTTAGCCACAATTTCACTCTCTATTACATGATACTTAAAAACATGTATTAACTGTTGTGTAAATTTATTGATCTGAATTTACACAACAGTCTATACGCGGCTAGTGACAACCATTTTCTTAAGTGAAGTCATAAAAACCTGCGTTTAAAAGTATTCTATGTATTAATACTGGATATAAACTATACAATTTTAACTGTAGCATAGTACGGGTGACATTAGATGAACAGATAATTATGTTAAGCGCTTCATAGTAATACATCCCATCACTAAACATGTCTGTGGGTAGTCCTATACGGCTATGATATTCAGGGTAATGCCTTAAAAGATTGCAGTTATGATCAGAAATCAAAGTAGCAATCCGGATTGAAGAGAAATGGTACATTTTACTAATGCCCCCCGCACCACGCTACAGTGAAAACAGTGTGCATCACTGTGCTTAAATTTTATTTCTAAATCAGTATCGTAGTTTTTTTTTAATTTAATTGATACTAGCTTTAGCCCGCGGCTTCGCTCACGTTAAATTCGGGATAACACAGTTACTCTTTCCTTATTTGCATGTACCTGCTACCTGTAGTTTTTGCCCTTGCGCCTTATTTATTTTAATAGCAAAGCTAAGTTTTCCGTTTTCTTTCCTCTTTCTCCCTCAAATCTCACTGTTTTTTTTACTATCTCTGTATCAAAATTGGTTTAGCCATTTAGGCGTGAAGACGTAATAAACAAACAAACTCACTTTCGCTTTTATATTATTAGTAAGGATTAATATGACATTTAAAATTGATCTATCATTTATTTGGCATTATTTTGTTTCAACACACTTATTTTAAATTTGGTTTTAGATAGTAGTAATTAGAAGTAATTTTAGATAGTAAGTTAGTTTTAAATACTAGCTGACTAATTAAATGTATTCTTTTATGATTATTTTGTTATCTAATATGTTATGTGGGCGAGTGACAAATTACTACAACCATTAATTTATCTCCACTTTCGCATTCATGTAAGATCTTAAGATTGAGTAATAGAGATGTATTAACCTCTCAAGGACCGCCATTATTTACGTCAACTATCCGTCAAGCACCGCCGGGCGGGCCTTTAACATTCGTTTAGAAACGATTTTAAGACTTATCTTTACTACAAATACAGTTTTAAATCGGTCGGGGTTTAGTGGCACAAATTTGTGCCAGCGGGGCTCAACGGTAATATTTGTTTACTGGCACGTTTTTGTGCCGCTGGGGCTCTAGAGGTTAAAGAAGAATACATGGTTCGCCACCCACATATCTATTAAGGATAAGGGCAAGAAAAATTGTAAATAACAGTAAGATATACATTTCAAGTAACTATTTTAAAATTCCGTTGAAAATCTGACAGTACCTACTAGCAAGGGTTGTGGTCAGATAGGCAGTAGCTCTATTTAGAATAGTAATATTTAGCGGCAGATATTTTTTATCTTTCTCTATTTTCCTCATCAATCTCCTGCCATTATTCTTCCACTATCTTATATACTTAGTTACTTTGGGCTAACGCTAACTTTAACCCGCGTGATGATCGATCTCTCCCCTATTCTTCCCTAAAAAAAACAAACTTACTTTCGTTTTTTATAAATTAGTAAGGATTCTTCATTCGACATCATCTTAGCAGGCACTGCCTTTATAGTCATAAATCCACCTGTTAATAAATCAACGAAGATGTCCTAAGCTTGGTAGTAAACTTTCAATGTCGTATTGCACCCACTACACAAAATGTCGCAATGCAGGGACACAAACATACAATTTGTCGCAGACTATTATTTTTAACATTACAATTTCATGTGTTTCTTGACTTGTGAGTTATGCTGGAACACAAAGCATTACGGTGTCACCACTTTAAAACGTTCCGTTTTAGCGCTGGCGTGGCGCTGCATGTCAAGAAAAAATGCATCGATTTAGCCAAACTTGGTACATTCATTTTAGTTCTGTGTTTTTCCGCTTGCACAGAGAAGCTGGTTGAAGTACACGTTTGAAGTATCAAGGAGTCGTTTAGTTAAAAACAAGAAGAATAACGCCCGGTTCCAAAATCTGTAACGACAAATGACAGCCGGGAGCAAAGGAGTCACAGAGGAAACTAACATATTTAAGGCTAGGCCGATTATGATATTTATTTTATGTAGTCTGGTTTTATAATATCTTTGACCTAGTACGTCACACAAAATATAATAACAAATATTGTGCAACGCATTTGAATTATTCATTTTAAAACTGGTAATTATCTATGGATTCGTATTTTGATTTTTATAAACAATAATTGGTGTCATCTCGTGAGTTACGATCCGATTGGGTCACGATATTTATGGCGGCAAAATTACAGATGTCATATTTATTCATTTTTGTCTCTAAATAACTTATGCAATGCAATTTGAGCTATGCAATCGAAGTATTGTGACATACGAGAACCATAGACTAGTCTCTGGGCATTAGGTTATCGGATAATATCAGGACGGTAGCTAAATTACAAGAACATAGTCTTACAATACTGGGTAAGGTAAATTTTACACGATCCCTAATTGAAATAACTGAAAAACGGGCACAATTCTCATCATTGAGAACATGTCTCAAAGATCTATAATCGTGTCCTTCAACAGGGTAAAAAGATTTTTGGCGAAGTGATTTTAGTATCAAGTCTATCTTTGCCCAACCCTTCGGAAATCACAGGTTTGATTTTATGTTATGTTTTATTGGTGAAAAGTAGCGTCAAGTAAACGCGGGTGTAACGCCAGCGGTACATTACATATCTATAGGAGTAATATTGTTCTGTGATTACATATGAGGTAGTTAATAATTGAGTTGTGCTAAACAAAATAATGCTCCGCAGGTAAGCAAAGATATCATCACCTATTCAGCCTTCAAATGACATCCACGTCATTCTCTATGGTACCATTTGCACATGTCGTTGTATTACGTCGTTCTATTCTGTTCGAGTCATTAAAATCAATAGTTAATGAGTTAGCTCGAAGTTGAATACTAAATGCACTGCAGAAGACCTGATTCCCACAGCGGTCGATTTACTCAAGGTAGTGAAGTGTATTTAACTATGTATTGTTGGTTTTTATGTGGAGCAAAATATATGTATGGCATGGCTTTTCGACTACCGACCGCAACATAGTGGAAAAAGGCTTGGCAGATGATGATGATTTAATTGTGTTCACATATAATAATTATAATCTTCAATCATAAAATATTAAATAATCTAAGTAAATAACAAATAGGTAATCGTTTTGAAAAAATAATCAAAATGTTGCATCGTTATTTCATTCGTTGTTGGCCAATAGTACTTTATAGTTCCGTGTTATTAGCAGAAAAAGACTGTAAACCATAAACAAAAAAAAATTATGAAAAATAATTGACAGTTGTAGAAATTGGCGGGAAAATGGCTTAGCTCCTTAGTCCTGTAAAATTAGTAATCACAGTTTCTGAATTTGTAATAATTTGCAAAAATAAGTATGAAAGCATCAAACAAAGTGTTTTTTTTACGCACTGCCGTAGGTAAATAAAATCTTGGTATGCAGATCATATTACATCATTCATTTTTCTGCCCTTGTCCCATTCTATTTGGGGTCGGCGCAACACGTTTTCTTCATCCATTCTCCCCTATCGGACGTCACGGCATCATATACTCCTTTCTCCTTCATATCATTCCTTACACAATCCATCCATTTTTTCTTTGGCCTTCCTCTTCATCCTTCAACATTCAGATCACACATTACAAGGTCACATATCCGCAACTCTTTAGTCTATTTAGATTTAAAGTAATTCGTCAAAGGGTCATCCGTAAAGTTCATGGGAAGCAGAAATCGTAACCCGGAACCGTGAAACAACACCATTCCCATACAACTGTCATACATACTCATACACTTAAATACACAACTCCCCTCTTCGGAAGTCGGTCTAGCTCAGCTGGGAGGATGTCTCTCATTACTGCCGACCTCCATACTGTATGATTATTACGGACTTTGTGTATGTACAGTTGGCCAAAGACACAAGTAACCAGTCTCGTCAAATGCAGTTGAAATTTTCTTAAAAATCCCTAAATTATTTCAAATAAGGTTCAATTTTTTTAATAGAAAACAAACAGTTTATCAAATAAGTTAAAAACGTCGTTAAGACTTATCGGTTTCTAAGAAAAAATCAACTATATCTGAGGATCTTAGTTACTTATTCCTTTAGCTGACTGTACGTGCTTTGTGTTGTATGTGACATTTTTTTACAAACTAGTGTGATTGTTTAGTTGTAGCCAATAAGTTTTCGTTATATATGGGGCTCTGAAATGACCGCTAAATAAAAGAGCATTGTAAAATGGTTCACTATCATCGCCTGCCTACCTTTTTCTAATTATGTTGGGAGTCAAACCGGCCGGATGCAGCTGAATACCCGTATTTTACATTGTCCTGCTCTACCGGGTACTGGGTTTTACTAACCCTTGGTAAGACTGGTTGTCTGACTTCAAGCCACAGACTATCAGTAACGACTGTCAAAGATTTACAAATGACAACCAGAACCAACGGACCGAACTCGGAATGTTATGACTGGTTACCCATCCACAGACAAACCCAAGCAAGCGCGGCTTTACCTAAAGATCGATCTGAGCGGTGTACTATTTAGACACGATTATCTACTTGGTTTACTATTCATTGTGATAATTTTTAATGTATTGTACCTCGAAAGGAAAAAGAACTTCAGAGGTGTCAAGGGACAAAAATCCTGCATACACTCAACAAAAATAATCGTCACGACACCACACTGTTCAATGCGAAACAGAAAGACGAAACGAAAATAGCTGATTTGCTTTCTATGAGAAAGTGAGAGAGAGAGACAGACAGAGAAACACGCGCACGCCGCACGGCTTATAACTATAGCAAAAAGTGTCGTTACAACTTTTGTTCTTAATTTTTTCCGTCTAGCCCCCTTTCGCAATGCGCGATGAGGAACTTCGTTCCAAAACGAAACACTTCAACGATCACTTTGTAGCCTGTCTCTCTGTCAAGACTCTTTATCTCAGGCACGCGTAGGGATATCGAGTTAAAATCAAAACCATAATATACTCAAGTCTGTGGCCCCTTGAGCTGTGTAAACGTTCAGGGATTTTAAGAGAAGTTAAGCGAATAGTTTTGTGATTAGAAATTTGATTTTTTATGGTTCCGAACTGTTGTCCAGACGGACAACAGTTCGGAAGTCTGTCTGTCAAGAACCTTTATCTCGGGAACGCGTGGATATAACGAGTTGAAATTACTACCGTAAACATAACACTTTTGTCTCTTGAAACTGTGAAAAAAACAACCCGTTAAGTCTACGCAGTCAAAAGAAATGGCCGTTTATGTCGCAAGTTTGTATGGATCCCTTGGTGTGCGAGTTTTATTTCTAAACCATACCTGGATAGCTCATCGTCCGTCCGTCTATTGTCGACAGGCCGTGTCGACGGACGGCGCGTTAGTGTTTCACGCGCGCCTCAAAGAGATGTCAGCAAAGCAGAGGGGCCTGCCGGGGTTGCGGATTGTTTGAAAGAGATACCGCGGCCCCGGAACGTAAAGGGCAATAGAAGGAACATGGGTGGGTTTTAGTCAGTACAAGTTTGACACTCCGCTCTGGGCGGAGCGGGGGGAGCAACAAAAAAAAACCATTTCTGGAAACCAAGTTATGGAGATATTGGGGGTCAAAATTACTACATTTTTATTGTTGCAAACTTGAAAAGTTACTTCAAAAACCTCCACGACTCTCGTACAATTCAATGCATTCGTCAAATCATTGTTTTAAATGCATTATATTGAGCCCTATCTTAAAAAGGCACGCCGCCCACGTTGCCCAAGCAAGGCATTAAGTCCGCCTTTGTACAGTATTTTTATATATGTGTGCATAAAGTTTTAATAAATAAATCTAATATACAAAATTCTCGTGTCACAGTGCTAGTTACCATACTCCTCCGAAACGGCTGGACCGATTTCAACAAAATTTTGTGTGCAGATCGGGTAGGTCTGAGAATCGGCCAACATCTATTGTTCATACCCTTCTCTAGAAAAGGAGCTGAGCAGCGGGTGAAACCGCTGGGCACAGCTAGTAAATAAATAAAAACGTGATTTTCAACCCAAAATAAACTGTCATATCCCAGTAATAATTTTTGCGATTCGACCTTCATCCCCGACATACCATTAAAATGGATTGACTAGGTTAGAATAAAAGCAGAGAACCAGACAACCATATTAGTAAGAATTATTATTTAAATATGTACTAAACATATTTAAATAATAATTCTTACTAATATGTATTATAAAAGCGAAAATGAGTTTGTTTGTTACGACTTCACGCCTAAATGGCCAAACCGATTTTGACGAATTTTGATACAGAGATAGTTGGGACCCTGGAGACATAGGCTATTTTTAAAAAAAAAAGATTTATGTATGAGGGAGAAAGATGGAAGAAAAGGGAAAGCTTTGACGCATTGCTATTACAATAAATAAGGCGCATGGGCAAAAACTACTAGTAACAAGTACCTGAAAATCAGGATAGGGGAACTGTGTTACCCCGAATCTAACACGAGCGAAGCCGCGGGCAAAAGCTAGTATATAAATAATAATTGGGACACCTAATTAAGAGATATTACCTAATTAAGTTTTAATCCCACACAAATTCCGTGTTTCAGTGGTTTCATACTTCAGAGCTGAATAATTCTTGTTATTTTAATTATTTCGACCGCCCTTTCTACACGTGTATGTTATAATTACGCCCTTTAAACCTCGATGGGAGGACAGAGTGTATAATTATGTAAATTGTATGTTTGGTACAACAAGTTTGAAAGTTGCGCCTGTTACCGAAAAATTCGTTTGTCTTAGTTATGGACATGTAATGAGGAGGGATGAAGCGCATGTGACTAAAAAAGTGATAAATATAAATGTTATGTTATAATTGCGCCCTTTAAACCTCGATGGAAGTGACAGGAGAGTGTATAATTATGTAAATTATATGTTTGGTACAACAAGTTTGAAAGTTGCGCCTGTTACCGAAAAAGTCGTTTGTCTTAGTATGGACATGTGATGAGGAGGGCATGTAATGAGGAGGGCATGAAGCGCATGTGACTAAAAAAGTGATAAATATAAATGTTGATAGATGGAGAGGGAGAGGAAGATCAAAGAAAAGATGATTGAATGATAAATGATAAATGATGTTTATTTTGCAAGTAGGTTTTCACAAACACTTTTACACGTCTTTTTTTTTAAACTAGATGAGGTCGGTGTTTCGTATCCGACTACTCTGAGAAGAAACAGCCGAAACAAACTCAGAGGTCATAGTCTCTTTTAAGGTCCAGACAAAATATCTTGGTCAACTTACATGAGGACTATGCAGACTAGTGTCTGAAATGGTCTTTTTAAGAAAGCACCACACAGATTGAGTGGACCTGTCCAGTCAGTGCACGCATTTGTCAGTTATCGTGTAGCTCGACTCAAAACCCAAGGAGCTCAACGAAACGACGAACAATACCAAAAAAAGGACATTTGTGTAGGTCCCTTATAGTACTCAAACTGCCAGACAATCGTCAAAAACAAACAAAGTAAATAAAAGTTATGGTCCACATGGTCCTCACATTTACAATAAACAACTACAGACTAGAAAATATTTACAAAATTAAATTAATGAGATCATAATGAAATCATAAAATGTCACAAATCAAAAATAATAAAAAAAAAAAATGTAAAGTATAAAAAAATTAAAAATTAATAAAATATAAATAATAATGTCAAATCATCAAATGTCAGTGTATAAAATAAAGGAATAAACAATAAATAAATGAAACAAAGAAAAATTTTGACACTCACTGAGCAAATTAAATTGGAGCAGCTTAATCCCAAGCCTTTTTATCTTCAAGGTAATGATTAACATTATAGTAAGCTTTCAGAGATAGCTTACGTTTTACAAAAGATTTAAATTTATTGAGGCTTAGTGTTTGAACATCGTTTGGGAGTTTATTATAATAACGTATACATTGGCATGTGAACGTACCCCCTATTTTTTTGAGCCTCGTTGCTGGAACAACAAATTTATGTTTGTTCCTCGTATTTATGTTGTGGATATCACTGTATTTTTTAAACAATTTTATATTTTTATGCGCGTACAAAAGGTTTTCGTAAATAAACTGAGAGGGCACAGTAAGTATATTAATATCTTTGAATTTTTCTCTGAGGGAGTGTCTGGGACTTAGTTTATAAATTGATCGAATTGCCCTCTTTTGCAAAATAAAAATTGACTGAATATCGGCGGCATGGCCCCACAAGAGAATACCATTGGATTGTGTAACGAGTGATATGATAGATATTTAGATTGGATTGTGTGACGAGTGATATGAAGGAGAAAGGAGTAAATGATGCCGTGACGTCTGATGGGGAGAATGGAAGAAGAAAACGTGTTGCGCCGACCACAAATAGAATGGGACAAGGGCAGGAAAATTATGATATTTATATTACGTCAAGTGAACTTGAATCCACAGTTTAACTCATTTTCCTTTGGTGTCGAGGTGGCATGTCTTCTCTCTCCCTCCTTCCCTTGGCGTAATTGCCAAGATCCTCGACCAATAACTGAGGAGGCTCTCGTTAGACAGCTGGATCAAGGGCTTCATTCAGAAAGCGGTACTCCTGCACACGGCTCGTATTGTTAAGAGGTTCCTTCTGTGCTGTCCATTGCTCCCGATACCACTGGGTTTTTTTTTCGAATTGTATTTAAAAATGCTGTCGCTGCCCAGAGCGTTGGCGCCTCACCTCTGATACAGGAGGCAAGTACTAATGTGACCTTTTCAATTAATATGTACTTTCTAAAGTTTATCTTAGACATCACAGACATTGGTGAAGGAAAAACATCGTGAGGAATCCTGGACTTATAATAAGCTAGCTTCCCCCCGCGACTTCATCCGCGTGGCATAGTAACTTTGGGCTAACGCTAACTTTAACCGGCGTGATGATCGAAAAATATATCTTTCTCTCCCCTTTTCTTACTTTTTTTAAAATTACTTTTCTCCAGGGTCCCAACTATCTCTGTACCAAAATTCATCAAAATCGGTTTGGCTATTTAGGCGTGAAGACGTAACAAACAAACTCACTTTCGCTTTTATAATATTAGTAAGGATATAAGTCTGAAATCACCAATTCGTCTAAGCAAGCGTGGTGCCCAATAGTGGGACAGTTATATTTTTATATTTAAAATGTAAGTAAACAAATTAATACATTTTATTCTCTTTGTTCTTGGAGGAGCTCGTGGCTAAATAAAAGCAGCCGCTTGGGTCGATCTTTAGGTTAAGCCGCGCTTGCCTAGGTTGGTCTGTGGATGGGTGACCACCCGTTACATACCGAGTTTCCTCCGTGCCTCGGACAGCACGTTAAGCCGTTGGTCCCGGCTGTCATTTGTAGATCTTTGACAGTCGTTACAGGTAGTCAGTGTCCCGAAAGTCTGACAACCAGTCTCACCAAGGGGTATCGTATTACCCAGTACTAACTGGGTTGTGGAGGTCAGATAGGCAGTCGCTCCATGTAAAATACTGATATTCAGCTGCATCCGGTTAGACTGGAAGCCCACCCCAACATAGTTGGGAAAAGGCTAGGCAGATGATTCTCTTTGTTCTTGATAATCTTGGGTTATTTAGTCCATAACTAATTAATATTATGTATTATTGGCACGTGTAACCATCTCTGTACATATTAACCTTTTTTTAATTAATTTAGGCACCTTTTTTGGCTAGAACAGAAATTCCTAGTACCCCGTGAAAGGTATTTCTTAGAATCCACTAAATATATTTTAATTATTTCTGTACTATTTCTACGCAAAACGAAAATTCATTTTGCTTTAATAAGTACCTATAGGGAAAGAAAGATATCCTTACTAATATTATAAAAGCGAAAGTGAGTTTGTTTGTTTGTTTGTTTGTTACCTCTTCACGCTTTAATGGCTAAACCGATTGTGATGAATTTTGGTACAGAGATAGTTGGGAACCAGGAGACGGACATAGGCTATTATTTTTTTTAAAAGAGTGGGATATGAGGGAGAAAGAGGGAAGAAACGGGAAAAATTAGCGTTGCTATTACAAATCAATAAGGCGCTACCGAATTTAACGCGAGCGAAGCCGCGGGCAAAAGCTAGTTATTTATAAACTAGTAGCTTTTAACGGCTTCACTCGCGTTTTTGTCGTAAATTATAGTTGTAGTACGGACTACAATAGATTAGTGTAATTCAAACTGAAAGCATTTATTTCAATTACTTAGACCATTTCTTTTTCTTTTGCGGGTGGGAAATAATCAAATAACTTCAAGGGAAGAGTCAGCTTTTTACTGACGAAAACCCACCCATGTTCCTTCTATTGCCCTTTACGTTTTGGGGCGGCGTTATCTCTTTCGAACAACCCGCAACTCCGGCAGGCTTTGGCCCCGGCAGGCCGCTCTGCTTTGCTGATATCTCTGAGTCGCGCGTGGAAAACTAACGCTCCGTCGACACGGCCTGTCGTGACTGGACGGACTGACGGTGAGCTAACCATTGCTCACCGTCCATACCCAAATCTACGGTGGCCAGGATGCCCGGTGCATATCCCGCGGCGTAGTGAGAATGGGCCGTAGGTAGCATCACGCTTGCCAAGTGCGAGGAGTACATAATATATGATAGTTTGATGCAGAAGAAGAGACAATACAATTCTTCACAGCTCTCCGGGAAACACCGCGTGTAGTTAATTTTCTAAACACTCATTTAACACCAACTAAACCTCTAATCTATAAAATAACAGCATAATGATATGTTGTACCACATACTTTGTAATTATTATGCATGGCAACATTTTCTAGGTCACAAGCTACTAAAAATCAATAGTTATTGTCTATGTCATATTGGTATGGTACCTACTGAACGTGTTTGGAATAAATTGACTAAAACTACGTAACTATAGATTACATTAGTGTATTCTGGGTAACCTTACCCGGTAAAAGGGTTTCTCAGCAGCATTTCTGGCAGGAATTTTATGTCTGATGTGTGTCCGATTGCATTAATCTCGCCCCCCTATATTTTTATTTCTAATATTATAATTAAAAATAACTTATCACCAGTGTAACCTATTTCAAAATTTATACGAAAACATTATATACAAAATGTAAACGCCAAACCATATAATATCAGAGGGGCCTGCCGGGGCCCCCACCTGTCGGGGTTGCGGGCTGTTCGAAAGAGATACTGCGGCCCCGGAAAAGGGCCAAAGGAGGAACATGGATGGGTTTCAGTCAGACCCCTCGTTCTACAGTCACGCTTGTGACTTGAAACTAACAAAGCGGTTGCCTCCGTCGTAAAGGGGGTTTTATTGTAGGTTAATCTCTGCCTATCCCCTTTGGTCATATAGGCGTGCTGTTATATCATTCTGCAACACCTAAGGCAGTTTATAAAAAAACTAGGGCGTGAATAATGCTAAGCTTTTAACTCGATAGTAAACACAGTTTATAATCCGTTTTGTGAGACGGTAGACTATTCTTGGCCAATCCCATTACTGCGAGCCTCTTCGCTGCTCGTGTTGTCCTAGTACTTAACTATGATAAAAGTATGGAGTTTCTTTCCTACTCTTCTTCTAAACAAACCACTTAAGCGAACGGTGCAATATAATGTAATTAAATGCAACTAATTCTATCTCGTCAGGTACAGGTACAGCTACCCTACCATGACGTCTTAAAGCAGAACTTATTCCAGTGAGGGAAAGAGACAGAGCTATACAGAGTGTCTAGCACCATCTCTTTTTGACACAGGAATAAGAACTGCTATATGCATATATAACATGTCATGGTAACCCTACTGTACTTACCTTTTTAGGGTCCCGTATCTCAAAAGAAAAAAAAACGAAACCCTTAATGGATCATTTTGTTGTCCGTATGTCCGTCTGTCAAGACCCTTTATCTCAGGAAGGAATGAAAGTATCGAGTTGAAATTAAAACTATATACTCAACTCTGTGATCCCTTTGTGCTATGAAAAAATCAACCATCAAAGTCTACGCTGTCAAAAGATATGGATGTTTAAATGTCTCAAGTTTGTAGAGGACCCTCGTTGCGCGTATTGTGACAAAGGCACACTACTTCCAAACGACTACTACTCCTGAAAGCCAGAATTAACAGTGGTAACCACCAGAAAAGGCCCGAAACAATGGAATTCGACGTCTGTCTCAAAATTCCGGAGAAATTGTCTTGTGGGATACAAGGAAATTAATCGGAAAACCAACTCAGACGGAGATTCATTTATGACGGCTGTGAAGCTGTGGTGCTGTCCCTCCCACATACGATAGGGTCCTTAATAACGTGTGCTATTTGCTTGTTCCAGGAAATGTTGGTTAAGTTCTGGTCCGACATAATTTAGATTGTCATTCAGAATCTGCTTAACTTTACTCCAACTGTGTGGAGGTTGAATTCCAGTCTCAAACTCAAAGCATTTATTTCAATAAGACCAGGTTTTTTTGGGTGGTAAATCATCAAATAACTTCCCCCGCGCTCTGGGCGGAGCGGGGGGGAGTGTCAGACTTGTACTGACTAAAACCCACCCATGTTCCTTCCTTTACGTTCCGGGGACGCGGTATCTCTTTCGAACAACCCGCAACCCCGGGTCCGACACAATTTAGATTGTCATTGAGCCGTTATAAAAGAAGATAATCTGCTTAACTTTACTCCTTCTGTGTCGAGGTTGAATTCCAGTCTCAAACTCAAAGCATTTATTTCAATAAGACCATTACAGGCACTTTTGAATGTCAAGAAACAAAATGATGAAGCTACAGTCCCGGTCACAAGGCATAATAACTTGTGAAAGCACTGTAGTTGCCCATTCCAAAGCATGTTGATCTCTATGGAGAAGAATGGGCAACTCCATGGACAATCTTTTCAAATCGTATTTACATCATTCATTTTGAGATTATACAAAATATATTATGAGAACGATGTAGAAAGACGTGCACAGTTGGAGCGTCCAGAGTAAATCCTTACTAATATTATAAAAGCGAAAGTGAGTTTATTTAAAAAAAGTGATAAAAGAGGGAGAAAGAGGGAAGAAAAGGGAAAACTTTTGCTATTAAAATATATAAGGCGCAAGGGCAAAAACTACAGGTAGCAGGTACCTGCAAATCAGGAAAGGGGTACTGTGTTACCCCGAATTTTACGCGAGCGAAGCCGTGGGCAAAAGCGTTAATAATAAAAACCTAAATTCTATTAATAATCTAAATAAATTAAAAATGAACCGTGGCAGCTAAAAGATGTCTAACAGGGTGCAGTTGAATACCAGTATTTAACATGGAACGACTGCCTATCTGACCCCAATAACCTAGTTAGTACTAGGTAATACGATACCTCTTTATAAGACTTTTTGTCAGTCTTTCGGGACACTGACTACCTGTAACGACTGTCAAAGATCAACAAATGACAGCCGGGACCAACGGCTTAATTGCAATAGTGGTCTATTACTCCCTATTTGAGAGAATGAGGAGCTAGACTAAGCTATTCTTAGCTCATTCCAGGAACAATTCACAATTACCTTAAATATTGATCGACTCATCCAAAAATAACTTCGAATGGATGTTAGGGCTAATTTAGCTTGAAATTCAGCGCTTGGAAAGGCTAAGCTAATATAAGCTATATACGGAACTAAGTTCATAGTAAGTTTATAGAGACGACTTTAATGTGGACGTCACATGTGTCATGCTCATGCGCCATCCCATCTTCTTAACTCGTCGCTCCGGCTGCGAAGAACCTCAAGCAGTGCAAATAAAACCTTACTAGCTTCCGCCCGCGACTTCGTCCGCGTGGCATAAGTAGTTAATTTGGGCTAACGCTAACTTTAACCTGCGTGATGATCGAAAAAAAAAAACTTTTTCTCCCCTTTTCTTCACTTTTTCTCCCCTTTTTAGGGTTCCGTAGTCAACTAGGAACCCTTATAGTTTCGCCATGTCTGTCTGTCCGTCCGTCCGTCCGTCCTCGCTTAATCTCTGTGACCGTTAGCACTAGAAAGCTGAAATTTGGTACCAATATGTATATCAATCACGCCGACAAAGTGGTAAAATAAAAATTGGAAAAAAATGTTTTATTAGGGTAGCCACCCTATATGTAAAGTGGGAAGTGATTTTTTTTTTAATTTTAACCCTAACGTGTGATATATTTTTGGAAAGGTATTTAAAAATGAATAGGGGTTTACTAAAATCATTTTTTGATAATGTCTATAATTTCGGAAATAATCGCTCCAAAAGTAAAAAACAATGTGTCCCCCCCCCTCTAACTTTTGAACCATAACTTTAGAAAATATGAAAAAAATCTGAAAAGTAGAACTTTATAAGGACTTTCTATGAAAATCATTTTGAACTTGATTGACACAACAGTTTTTGTACAAAAAAGACAAAAAGTTTTACAAAATAATTTCCTCCTCCACCTTTAAACTCATAAGTGGGAACACTTATTGTGACGGACGGGAAACTACGGAACCCTACACTGAGCGTGGCCCGACACGCTCTTGGCCGGTTTTTAGCTTATGTCCGCCTCCAAGGTCCCAACTATCTCTGTACCAAAATTCATCAAAATCGGTTTGGCTATTTAGGCGTAACAAACAAACAAAGTCACTTTCGCTTTTATAATATTAGTAAGGATTAGTAAGTATATTTTCGAGCTGTTTGGTGTTGAAATTCTAGCATAGTAGGTTCCGAGTGCTGATTGCCTTTTCAGGAAAATTTCAAAACCATTTAGTTGACTCTTACTTGCTTAGCTATCTTAATGGCTAAGCGTTGTCATACAATGTGGCTTCGCCTTCTGTTTCTTGGGCACATTACCAGTTTTTATTTTAAACATTGCCCCACACTTATAATTTCTCCTGTATCGTGGGTGCGTTTACAAACATTTAAACTCACATACATAAACAGCCAGACCCGAGACAACTAAGTACCTGTAGGTCATACAAATACATACATAAACAGCCAGACCCGAGACAACTAAGTACCTGTAGGTCATACAAATACATACAAATATGTTTTCCTTGCGGGGATCGAACCCGCGACACGCAGCGTAAGTCAATCGCTCAGCCACTACGATTTTGAATGCCATTTTGTTAAGTTTGTTATGATATTTTAATTTATGCCTGTACCGGAAAAGTATGTTTATATTAATTACTAGCTTTTGCCCGCGGCTTCGCTCGCGTTAAATTCGGTAGCGCCTTATTGATTTGTAATAGCAACGCTAAGTTTTCCCGTTTCTTCCCTCTTTCTCCCTCACAACCCACTTTTTTCAAAAAAATATTAGCCTATGTCCGTCTCCTGGTTCCCAACTATCTCTGTACCAAAATTCATCAAAATCGGTTTAGCCATTAAAGCGTGAAGAGGTAACAAACAAACAAACAAACAAACAAACAAACTCACTTTCGCTTTTATAATATTAGTAAGGATAGGGTGTGATTCAAATCATAAAACGGTTTTTTTTTTATGGAACCAACAGCTAAATCGGGAAAAAGAGATGAGCATAGTTGGAAAAAGGCTGTCAATTACTAAAGTATCTATCCTAAAACCCTTTAAGATCATTGCCACTTAATTGTTTTCCAGAAACACAAATATCCGAACAAAAAAAAAGCATTGTTCACCAAAAATAGGCCTTACGGAAACCAATTTTTTACGTGCATCCGAAACTGTCTAATCGTGGCAAGGTCAGTGACCCCGCACGTGTTTATCCCGCGCGTGCGTACTGCGTTCTTCCCTAGATTTTGTTAGTCCTACACGAAACTTACGCAATTCCCTAAATAGGTTAGGTTTTCATTGAAATAAAAATGGCGGATGTTTGTAAATAAATAAAGGAGGCGAATTTTCTGTTTTAATATGGTGTATGATTTCACTTTTAGAATTATGTAATGTAACCACGTGGTTTTCTAAATAAAGAATTGTCCAAGACTTATAGTTAAATACTAATTTAATCTATTTTCGCAGCAGTCTAATTAATACAAACTTTAATGTGATGAATTAAAGTACACTGCGGTTTGACAGTAATAAAAATAGCGATGAAAGATTTAATGACGTCCATCTTGTTTTGCAAAAACTTAATTTGAAAAACTTTTTTCAGTGACTGGGAATCTTTCTAAAGTTGCAGCTACCATTGATCAGCTGATTGCCAAGTTATGTAACTACTTATATCTACATTCATTCAAAACGAGGGGAGCGTATATCGGCACCCATAGACAAGTAGATCATACATACATAAATTTGTGTTCAGTCCTATGGCAGCAGCCAAATGATTAGCAACCTTATGTTAACGCCTATAAAGATTACTATGAAATTAAGTTTTTTTTTCGTAATCTGTCAAAATTCCAGTGACATTTATTTATGTTAACGCCTATAGAGATTACTATGAAATTGAGTTTTTTTTTCGTAATCTGTCAAAATTACTGTGACATTTATTTTTGTCTTTCTATTTGTTTTCTTTCAGAAATAAAATTACATAACATCACATCTCTAATACCCAAAAGGGCAAGGCAGAACTGTATTAACTGTGTGAAACAACAATACGTCTTGGAATTCTTTCGTATATATTTACCTCAAAATCATGTTCCAAAAGGTTTCCCGCCATTACCCACTAAACGATATCCAAAATGGCCACTTTAAACCATGGACAATCTTCTCGTGAACTAGTCTAGAACTCCGTAGGTACATGAGCAGGTAACCTAAATGTCAAATGACCTAGATACGAACGTTCCAGCTCGTATTTATTGATAGATGCATACAGGGCTTGTATTTATGGAGCATTTTAAAATGGCGGATAGGGCAATTTAGTAAAATAACTAATTAAGCCTGCGGCTTAGTCAGACTTTTATTGATTAAAACCCACCCGTTTTCCTTCTTTTGCCCTTTATGTTCCAGAGCCGCGGTGTATCTTTCGTAGAATCGCAGCTCCGGAAGGGAGACGATTTTTTTTGTGGATGAGAAATCATCAAATAACTTCCTCGCTCTGGGCGGAGCGGGGGAGGGGAGTGTCAGATTTGTACTGACTAGAACCCTGTGTTGCTTCTTTTGCCCTTTAAGATCCGGGGGCGTGGCATCTCTTTCGAACAACCCGCAACCCCGGCAGGCGGTGGCCCTGGCAGGCCCCTCTACTTTGCTGACATCTCAATGAGGCGCGCGTGGAACACTAACGCTCCATCGACACGGTCACAGTTAAAGACCTTAGTTTAAAATGATCACTGAAGAGTTCATTATTACACAACAGTTCAACTTAAATGGATCACTTTTTCTAGAGAAAGCGATACTTTACAAGTCAGTGCTCACCGTTGATTACTTTGCTGTAACCGTTTGTCTCTTGTTTATTTACAAAAGAACAATAGAGAATTGGACAAAGTCTAAAATAGCAAAACTTGTGCCTAGCATAGCCATTCAGCATCTGCAAGGCTTTCCCTGAACGATAATAATAATAATTGGGTCTGGCTGTTTGTGTATGTGAGTTTAAATGTTTGTAAACGCACCACCCATGATACAGGAGAGATTCCTAGTGTGAGGCAACGTTTTTTTTTTAATATACATTTACAGGGTGTCCCCGAAACGTTGTTGTTTATGAATTTTGGTACAGTGATAGTTGGGACCCTGAAGACGGAGACCCTGATGACAAGAGAAAAAAGGGAGAAAAGGTGAGAAAAAGATATTTTATTTTCGATCATCACGCGGGTTAAAGTTAGCGTTAGCCCAAGTAATTATGTAATTATGCCAGGCGGACGAAGTCGCGGGCGAAAGCTAGTACCAAATATGTTGGGGACGGCTTCCAGTCTAATCGGATGCAGCTGAATACCAGTATTTTACATGGAGCGACTGCCTATATGACCTCCACAACCCAGTTAGTACTGGGTAAAACAATACCCGTTGTTAAGGCTGTCTTCTTGTCCCCTTTTTTTGCTGATAGTATTCATGCAATAACTTTCACCGCTCTGGGCGTAGCGGGGGGAGTGTCAGACTTGTACTAACTAAAACCCACCCATGTTCCTTCTACTGCTCTTTATGTTCCGGGGCCGCGGTATCTCTTTCGAACAACCCTTCACCCCGTGCGGCGGTGTCCCTGGCAGGCCCCTCTGCTTTGCTGACATCTCTTTGAGGCGCGCGTGGAACACGATCGCGCTTTCAACACGGCCTGTCGTTAATAGACGGACGGACGGTGAGCTAAATAGAACCCTTAAAGGATCATTTTGTTTAAAGTCTGTATGACTGTCAAGACCCTATATCTTGCGAACGCGTGGAGGTATCAAATTAAAATTAAATTAAAACCATATACTCAAGTCCGCGGTCCCTGTGCAAAAAACAATTCTCTAAGTCTACGCAGTCAAAAGATATCCAATGGGCGTTTATGTCGCAAGTTTGTACGGAACCCACGGTGCACGAATCTGACTCACAAATATCCGGTTTTTTTTTAAATTACCGATGAAAAGTTTATATTTAGAGTTTAGAATGATATTCTTACCTAAAGGTTTTGACGTCGATGTTCCTTACACCTTGTATAAACGAGGTTTTACATTAATATTATAAATGTGAATGTTTGTGAGGAAGGATGGATGTATGGATGGTTGTTAGATACTATTTCACGTCAAAACGGATCTTGATGTTTGGCACAAAGTTAGATTATAGTATCTACACATAGGATTTTTTTTTCGATCACCACGCGGGTGAAGCCGCGGGCGCCTGTTAGTAATAGATAAAAGGCGTCAACACTGAACGTAAGCCAACAGTTAAGCCGTCAAGTTAATCAATAACTGTAGTTATGGATCACCGCACATTGTCAAAGTTCGTAGTTCTGTGGGTCAACCTATTAACTTCCAACTACTGATCTTTGGGGTAAAACTATCACTCGACTGAATTGCCCAAGGGGGTAGCTAGGAAATTTTGTTTTTTTAACAGAATACTACTGTTAGGTACTTGTTTTCTAGCTCCTCCGCACACACACACACACACACAACAATCGTCTATATGTAGATACGACACCGCCTGAAAACAGAAAAAGGCCTCTTCTATCAAGTTTTAGAGGACTTTTCTTGCCATTGAACATCGAAGGCCATCTTTTCCTAAAAGGAAGGTATTTTGTTAATTTGGCATTCATAAAACTGAGTAAAGTAACCATAATCTAAAACGTGATTAATATCATCAGTAAATCGCAGTTATTTTTCTTTTTTGTCAACCAATAGATACTTAACTAATGCTACTTCTAAACATAATATAATACTTGTCTTAGAAATCCTCAACTTATTGTGGTAGATTAATCACAATGTGAATGTAGCAGAGTTGCGAGAGCCATTCTATTTTTTTTTAGGTATTCTGGCCCTTAATTCTTTCATTTCTTTAACTTCAAATAAGTACGTTAAATTACATTAGTAACTGTTGATACCAGCTGATTGTCAATCTAGGACCCGTTAAACAACATTATATTTATCCTGTGATATTTCAGCCAGAATTGTAGACTTTTAGAGCTTCATTGACAAATGGATACTTTTTACAACCTGTATCTGAATTAAAAGGAGCATTGACCATTCAAGAGTACACCATACCCGTTCAAAGCTACATGATACATCTTCTTTCAGACACGCCTACAACGACGCGCATGCGCGTAACCATGGAAACCGCAAGATGGCTGCCGTTGCCATGACAACCGAATGTAGGACACCACAGCCCGGGTGACCTAAATACGATGGTATCAAAGATATTGACGTTTGTTTGGTGAACTACTGTTGCTGAAATCTAGATTTTTTTAATGAAATTTTTATAGAATCTAGAAGTTTATTGTGTAAGGTAGCTTTTCTATATTAATACTTGGAGAAACCAGTCACACTTTCGGTATTTGAGGAACTCTTGTTCGCAAACGAGATTCTAACCCCAGCTGTTTTGTCTATTGCGAAATATTTTTTTAATCTGTACCTAGATAACTATTTACAGACACTTGATGAAATGACGTGCAATAGACAACTATGTAAAAATAAGATGTCAGCTTCAGCAACCCCCAATAAACTGGGACAAGAGCTGGAGAATGATGATTGGGATAATCACTCTTTAGTAAGTTCCCAACATCTTAAAGCTAGGCAAATATTTCTTGCTATACAAAATTAAATCGTTTCTTATCTTGCCGAAAGCTGAGGACCGCTGCAGTACCGTGTAAACCTCACTGCCATGCCACTGCAGTGCGGAGGTAATTATTTATACGGCGATTCTATAGAAAGTCACGAAATTAAGTTGACACTGCTCGTTTTAAAAGTTCTTGACATTTTATTGACGTTTAACTGACAGATATGCATGATTCGAGTGACAATTGTTTCTGAACGCACTTTTATGACATATTGTTGATCTTTTACACCTAAAACATGTAATTTTAGTTTTTAAGTCGTTATGATGATTAAAAATAGTGTACCTACTATAGAAATTTGGCTTCGTTGTCGCTTCCCATGACCCAAGGGCTGGCTCTTACCATGACCAAAGGCTAATCTTTCAGCAGCCTACAGATTAATCTATGACACTTTTCCTTAACAGACTACTAAGCTACCTAATACTAGGGGTTCTAAAGTGGCTACATTAGCAGAATCATAATTGGTTAGTAATATAAACTAGAAAATAATAACAATTAAATAAGTGGCAGTACTCCTTGATACAGCTCACATTGTGAGGAAATTCCTGTCTCTGGAGCCCTAACCACCGGTAGCTTGGACCCTGCTCCCGATACCAGCGGACCACTATTTTAAATGGTTGTTATTTAAATATGTTTTTTTAAAGAAATATTTATATATAAAAATGAGAGGAAAAGAAAATAAAGAAACAATAACAATCTTTATTGATCTAAAACTTACATCTAAATACAAGGTAAAGTTAAAACGATGGGTTAAACTTTGACTTATACCAAATTTCAAAAACATTGAAAACCTTACCTCTAAACTAGGTGAGAACCTGTATCTTAGAGATCAGTGTCCCTCCGCGGAGAATGTTAGAAGCCAAATATTGGATTAAATACTTCCTAGAATGTCTCGAGAGACGAAAGTGAATTCCGTTTTGAGGTTCGAAAATGTAAAAAGAGATGAACCTCATCAAAGAGCATCCGTTTTGCAGAGAGGGACCATTACTGGCAGGTAAGTTTATCGAGCGCACAACTGAAGGGAGTGCCTGACCTCCGTGACCTATTAAACTGATCCACGCAAGTGATGCAGGCGGGTTGATTGAACTGCTGGTATTACTGAAGTCCTGGGAATCTAAAATGGCTGCTTAAGTAGAATCATAATAGTTTAATAACATAAATTAAGTTACCATTCGTGAAAAGAGCCCTAAGTGACAGCTCACAATATTAACTGCGTCTGTGTCCATTTTAAGAATTGTAACGTAATTCATATACTACTACTAGCTGGCGCCCGCGGCTTCACCCGCGTGATATCGAAAAAAAAAGTATCCTATGTGTTATTCCAGACTATAATCTCCCTCTGTGCCAAATGTCATCAAGATCCGTTCAGCCGTTTTGACGTGAAAGAGTAACAAACATCCATACATCCATCCATTCTCACAAACATTTGCATTTATAATATTAGTAGGATGATTCTGCTACACGGGCATTTTAGACCCCTAGCTTTATACTGCCCAAATGAGTGCAGTGCGTTGTGTCAGTTAGACAGGGAGACGTTCCTGTCTCAATTCGAGTGCTGTACCTGGGTTTCGTCGTGACAGTAATATATTTCCTGTCACATGGCACCTACTTACTATGTTTTTGTCTCTGCATCACGCTAAGGTTGACTGGTAGAAAATGCCCAAGGTATTAAGTCCGCCTTTGTACAATGTTTTTGTTACTTGTGCATGCAGTTTTAATAAAGAAATACTTAAATAAAATAAATAAATAATATAAACGGTCGCTTCATGGAAAATACCGTTATTCAGATGCGTCCGGTTACTCTGGAAGCCGACCCCAACATAGTCCGGAAAAGAACTATACAACTAGAGATGGTGGTGGTCTAAAAAAACAGACTTCCAAAAAAAAAATTAGGGATCCGGAAAATGAATACTCGATAAAAAATGTGTGATATATCATTATGCCATAACTAAAAATGCTGAAATAAAACTAAAAAGTGGAAAATTACTTTACTTTCGGAAGCCGGTGACTTTTGTCTGTTTCCTTGACTTTTTGCCACCGACTTCCGGAAGAAAAGAAATTTTCCACTTTCTATTTTTATTTCAGCATCATGATATATCACACATTTTTTATCGAGTATTCATTTTCCATTGTTAATAAAAGATTAGCAGATCATCCATTTAGAAATAGAAGAAAAATATATAATATCATAGACGATAACTTATAAACAACACAAGTAAAAATAAAAATAAAATAAAAAAATCAATAATAAATCAGTAATATACACAGTATTTGCCAAACGTCATCCCTATATTGCAGCTCTTTGCCTATATAATAAAATTAGTAGAAAAGTAATCCTTCACGGATTAACATTTTTTAAGTTTACAAAAACCGTAAAATCCTTCCTCGCAACCTTAGATTACACAGAAACTGAGCAACTATTCTATGTGCCTAATTGAGACATTCCAAATAAAAACACGCTTACCAATCAAAAATCTTGTACACTCAATTCACTATTCACGCACACACACACACACAAACTCACAACCACACAATACTACACACTTCCCCTCACACGCACACACTCACACACACATTGTACATATTCAATCAAGGAAGACAAAAGAATAATATCTGAAAACTTCGAATTTGCTTCCTCCAATTTAAAGGAGATTGCCCGTTTTGTAAAGGAAGTTCGGTCCCAGTGGAAAATGCTTGTGCCCTGAAATTTTTTATTTTACCTAATAGTAAAAACATGGCATTTTCATAATCAGAAACCTTTTTTCATTTATTCACCCTGGTTCAGGAGATATCATTAATTTTTTGTTTTAAAAATCTAGGTTATAATTACAAATTGACATAGACTAGGTATACATCACTATTACCATATGCAGATTTCCATACTATAAGCATGTTTATGCACAAAGTAATGAAGACATAATTAGGTATACTGTACTGCTATTTAGCAAATTATTAAAAGTAGATAGGTGGTCATCTGTTGTGTAGAATAATAACGTTTTATGACAAAATACGTATAATTAGTTCACAACTTCAGCACTTTTGTACATAACGTACGCGAGGAACTTATTGGCTCAACTCGGTGGTAGCAGAAAACACGAGCACGTATCGTAAATAATAAAGTAACTACGTAAATACGGAATTCAAAACTCAACGTAGCTATCTAAACGAAGCAATCACGAACGAAACGAATCTCAGAACAAAGTGCTCAGGTGACATGCGCAAGTAAATGTTGCCAGATTAATTATTTTTAATCCATTTGTAAATCGATTTCAGTTTTTTTTATCGATTAAAACTCTTGTTAATTCGGCGTTTCCAAAATACGTAAGGCTTTTATGTTTTTGTAAATCGCTTTTATGAACATCTAATCAACAATATAGACTTATAGAAAATAAGCAACCTATTGTTGTCATATTCCATCGCTATCACTCGCATAGACTATAAGCAGTAGTTATATCCACTAGTTTACGTCATTAAATATTTTACATAATTAAACTCATACTTGGACTACACCTGTCTTCGTGCATTCCAGATACAATAATAAGTACCTATGAAAAAAACAGGATTTATACCATTCTAACTCATTGTCGAGAAAACATAATGCCATGATTTGGCATTAGTAGTAGCTTTGAAGTTGTCAAATATGGAGACTTACATTTAAATGTTGAGACGTAAACTAGCTTTAATAATTATTGTTATAAATATTTATTTAATTATCGTTGTTTTGATATTGATTACTCCATTGATCCAACTATAAGTCATTTTCGATAGTTATTTGATTTCTGGCAACTTTTTATTATACATCTATCAAACGGATGTCGATGTAATGTTTAACTATTAATAATAATTAACTTTATTCCCAGGGTGAATGAAATTGTATAAAAAATAATTTGCACACAAAAAAATAAATAATATTTTTTGGTTATTATTCCAATCAGGCACACGATTGCACAAAAGGGACCTGCCCCGTGGCAATGTCCTTTATGAAACAACCTTTTTTTTTCTACTAGCTACTGTTAAATAAATAAATACGGTCTGAAAACTATATTTGTAATTAAGGCCAACTGCGATTCCAACTGTCACTTATAGCACAGGGAATCCTATTTTAAGTGACAGAGTATTGTTGTTGTATTCTAATTATTTTTGAAGAAATAAACGTATTTGTATTGTATTGTATTGTAATATAAATAAAATAAATATGGGATCACGTTGGAAGATTACCCTAAAGATCCAATAAAAGAAAAAAATATGGTCGTACATAGAACTCCTCCTTATTAGAAGTCGATTAAAAATGGTTTAAAACTTACCGTAATAGGTCATATTGCTGACCAAATGTTCGTTGATCATGATATCCAGGGTAATTTTGTCACTGTCACAAATATTTGATAAAAATAAAACTCAAACACACATTTTACAAACACTCACTAAAAAATATAAGTTTTTGGATTTAGAATAGTGGATATTAAAAACTAGGCCAACATAATATTTGGACTCAAAAGTGAATATTTCGATAGAAGAGACAGTGATTCGTTTAATATTAAAAGACTATCACGCATTTTTATAAACCTCCAGGAATGAAAATACTGAAATTTCAAAAATAATTTTCAGCTTAATTTATAATGTAGGTAACTAGTTTCTACTAGCTACCGCCCGCAACTTCGTCCGCGTGGCATAGTTACTTTGGGCTAACGCTAATTTTAACCTGCGTGATGATCGATAAAAAATATTTTCTCTCCCCCTTTTCTTAACCACTTCTCCCCATTAGCTCACTTAAAAAAATTGCCTATGACCGTCTCTAGGGTCCCAACTATCTCTCTCTTAGAGATTCGATAAATGGGCTAACGAACACTAAACAAATCCATTCGAATTAATGAAACATATATTTTTTAAACGTTGCCCCACTCTAGGAATGTCTCCTGTATCGTGGGTGCGTTTACAAACATTTAAATTCACATACACAAACAGCCAAACCGGAAACACTACCTGAAGGCCATACAAATATTTGTTCCGTGCGGGAATCGAACCCGCGACACGCAGCGCAGCAGTCAATCGCTCAACCACTTCGCCAACCGTGCCGTCATGAAATGACATAAGTAGATTTATAAAACATGTTATTTAATCATAAAATTAACGATATATTATGAAAACAAACATAACCCACTTCCATATAATTATTTAAATGAATTCATAAAGTTAAGTTTTAATGATAC
This sequence comes from Ochropleura plecta, assembly GCA_905475445.1. Lineage (NCBI taxonomy): Eukaryota > Metazoa > Arthropoda > Insecta > Lepidoptera > Noctuidae > Ochropleura > Ochropleura plecta. The sequence continues at coordinate 6,366,722 of FR997751.1, forward strand.
TTACATTAATTAATATTTAATAACAAATACCAAGGCTAGTGATGTTGCCAGTTTAAAATCGATATCTTTTAAAGTTTATTGGGACAATGTCAATTCATACAATATAGTCCTATAATATTATCCTATTATATCAAACCTAAATGAAAAACAAACTTAATAAGTTTGACTGTTGCGTTATTACCTACGGGCTACGCTAAAACAACAAAAAAAATTTTTGAGAGATAAAATTTGACGACACGGTTGGCGCAGTGGCTGAGCTATCGACTGCTGCGCTGCGTGTTGTGGGTTCGATCCCCGCACGGAACAAATATTTGTATGGCCTACAGATAGTTGTTCCGGCTGGCTGTCTGTGTCTGTGAGATTGAATGTTTGTAAAAGCACCCACGATACAGGAGAAATTCCTAGTGTGGGGCAACGTTTTTTTTTTAAAGAAAAGATAGAAAGAAAGATAAAAGATAAAATGGCCGCTAAATCAAATTCATAATAGAATAAAGCATGGATTACGGAACAATGCTTAAAATGATCACAAGCTGACAATTCGTAAAAATATTAACTGCACCATGACAGAAAGAAAGAAAATGTTTGTTATTTGGCATTGGCCACAATTGCACACATCATTAAAAAACAATTCTTAACACAATAAAGAAAAAAAATACAGCCGTTTATACGGATATACCGAACTATACGGAGTTCGGTATGGACCCCTTCAGGGGCTCGATATTCAAACCTCCGTTGGCTCGGTACTAGCCCCGAAAGGGATCGATAAATTAAGTCATATGACCTCCTAACTATTTTTATTAATATTTTATATTCTGGTTGAAAAATAATATGAGTGTGCAATTATTAAAATAGTTGAATAAAAATCTCAAATGTATATCCCATTAAAAGTTCTCTAGATATTGAGCAAGTTTCTTAATAAAACCTGATAAAATTCAATGCGTAACTTAAACTTCCTCCATTATCGGATACTAGATATTATTTAAAAAAATATGAATCAAAAATATAATATGCAGACAGAGCCACAAGCAAACAGCTAGTAGATAAAAAAAATCATTTCATAGTTAATCGTCTAAGATAAGGAATCGTTATCTTTAGTGATCAATTCTGATTATTATTGACCCGCTATCGTAAAACGTGAGATTATGTATTGTTAAACACACGTACATAATATAGACTTTATGTTATACGAGGTAGGTATTGTTAAACTTGTGGTTTATGTAGATGATGGTGATATTTTTCCTATTTCTTGTATAGATTCTTATTTGAGAATGTTTTTTTTTCTTTGTGAATAGGTGGTCTTTGTGGGCCTTGTTAATTCTTAGACGTTCTTATTTTGCGTTTTGTGAAGTAAGCAATGACTGATTGTCGTGCCTACGCTGTCCTCTCTTAATTAGTACTAACGTTCTAACAGCAACATTGTAAAACCAAATGATTTAAAAGAGTAACCATGGAGTTTCTTGCCGGTTCTTCTCTTTAGGAAACTGCCAACCCGAACCGTGCACCTATTCTCCACGTTTTATAAGTGCCCATGATGTAGGCCTATGTGAAATAAGAATATTTTGATTAAGTCTAATGCTAGCCGCGGTTAAAACCAAAAATAGCACACCAAAACGTCACCAGTTTAACCATAACCCTCCGCTTCGCTGTCGGTCAATTGTCTTGACTACAAAGGCTACATTCATTGAGTTTTCGCTACAATGAGCAACCTTGCGCTACTTTACAATGGTTGACAACAACCGACGACCATCGTAGTACTGTGTAGTAGCACAACTTAGAAGAGATCATGGATAAAGTACCTAACCAAAAAACCGGACAAGTGAGAGACGGATTCGCGCACCGAGAGAGTTCCGTACAAACATGCAACATAAACGGTGCTATATTATGGTTGCGTAGACTTAGAGGCTTTGACTAAAAGAGTGATGGATCTGAATGTTGATGGACGGAGAGCGAGAGGAAGAGCAAAGAAAAGATATGAGAGAGAAATATGAAGGAGAAAGGAGTAAATGATTCCGTGACGTCTGATAGGGGAGAATGGAAGAAGAAAACGTGTTGCGCCGACCCCAAATAGAATGGGACAAGAGTAGGAAAATGATGATGAGACTGAGGCTTAAATTTTTCTATATTATTTGGGGTTAGGCGCAACATGTTGTTTTCTTTACTCTCTACAATCATCAGGTTCCAGAAACTGACTTAGGTGTACCTACTTTGTAGCTAAGCTACAACCAAATAAGAATGTTAAAGATCTTTGGTACCTTTAACGTCATCCTAAGTCAACCATTTTCCAAATAAATGTCCTGCCAAAGTAAATAGAGGGGAAGTAGGTTATCTCCGGCCCAATTCGCGATATAATTGCCTACTGTCATAGGGTTGTCACTTTTAGCTAAATTTTAATTTAGTACCTATAAATTGGCAAGGGTCGAGAAGTTGTATTTTTTACTTTTATTTTCTGGGTACAGGGTTTGTCAGGCCTCTCTAATTTGTACTATCACAAATTCATTAGTTTAAAGCCCAGCCCTGTCAAAGATCTCATAATAGTCAATAAAATTCAACAATGGTTTTCCTATCAAATATAGAAATGTATTCAAGATACAGAGCAGCATTATTTATAACTAACTTCCACCCGCGGCTTCGCCCGCGTGGTGTGTTGATAAAAAGCAGCCTATAGCAAAAATAACAAAATCGAAGAATAAATAAAATTAGAAAACTACGTTTCATTTTTAAGGTTACGTCCCCAATGGGTAAAAACCCTATTACTAAGTCTTCGCTGTCCGTCCGTCCATAGGTAATGGTACGGATCTAACTAATAGGTATGTATTATAAAACTTCATAAAACCTATGTTTTATTATATTTGATGTAATTAAATCTTATTGTACCTATGTTCACAAATAAAGGATTTGAATTTAGTTTGTAAGGAACCTGTCAACTCAACGTACCTACTCTGTGCTCACGCGTCTGCCCGTGTTCGGGTCGCGCACTCGAGCGATGAGCGACTTGTTCCCTCACCCCGCCCGCGCGGGCCAGCCTAGTCACGGCGACACGAAATTAATTTTGTGGCGCGTTATTTTGATTTTGCTGTATCTCCTAAAGTATTTATTTAATCTGCATGATGTAAAGGGAAAAAATAATCTTCATGAAATGTTCATGCCAACCAACCTATTTAAAATGATAAGGATTAATACTGTATTTGTGTAAATAGCTTTCTAAGTTAGCGCTTTATAATTGACCATTTGTTAAAGTATTAAAATGGATATAGTATGTTATCCTTAAGATATAGACATATGTCGCCGCTTTTCTGTAGACCTATATAAGATACATAATTACACCATACATTATTTAGTTATATCATATAGGGTTTAGGCAGCGTTTTCGTTGAAAGCTCCCAGACAGCATACTTTTTGCCGACATCTTCAACAAATATCGTTAATGTACACAGAAATAAATACAAAAACTTGACAAATTATATACTAAAACCTTCCTTAAGAATTACTCTATCTGTTAAAAAAAACCGCATCAAAATCCGTTGCGTAGTTTTAAAGATCTAATCATACATAGGGACAGACAGACGGCGGATAACGACTTAGTTTTATACTATGTACCTAGTGATAAAAAAAAGATCAAATAAACCGAGCGAAGTTCATTAGGTAATCTGAACAGACAATTCTGGAATTGATGAATTATTAAGACACCCAAACACACAGGAATACTTTCTCCCGCGATTATCAGACATTTTTTATTCGTTTAGCGGTGCCGAAAAGCCGTGACGCGCGAACCTCGTGCAGTGTTAGCCCCGACTGGCGCAGCGCGAAAGGAGCCGAGATTTTGTTTAGTGTGCGTGCGGCGACGCATAGATACTACGGCGCACACATACAAGCCGCGCGCTACGCGTTTGTATGAAGTTATCGTACTTCCCCTCTTTATACTATGGTCCTGCTAGACTTTGAATTCGTTGTGGAAAAATACAACGCTTTGAAATCGATTATTAATATTGTCTATGCCTAGAGTAGACAGCCATCTTGACAGTCATCCCAGTTACCACGTAACAAGAAAACGTGCCTAGGCTAATACTTAAGAAAATACACAGACTCATACGTACACTAAGAATTTTATTCACAATAAAATTAAGGTCAAATTACGCATCAATTAGGTATCTAATTCATTACCTTACTAAAATAGACCTTAATACCTTACCGTAACATTGGCAATGACCATGACATGGTCAAGATACAATTTAAGAGCAATAATATAAAAAAAAGAATATTTTATTCAAGAATATAGTGGTCCATAGGACATAAAAATGTATAATTGAAAAAAATGCTAATGTTCAAGTGTCAAATGAACCATACCTACTACACAAAACCTATTTGAAGAGATGTTATTTAACACATATCTATTTATTTTAAATTTAACAAAACCGCAGACATTCTAACATTACCGTTTTCAATTCGTCAGCAAACAGGTCCAATATAATTACAATATTGACAATGACCATGGACAATATAGAATGTAATACAAACCTAATAATCTACAAAAAAACAAAAGAAATGTTTTGAATGCAATTAGGTACGACCTTCACCTCGCTAACGCATTGAATATTGAATTTGGAATCGGCCAGTGAGCACATCACATTGCGTAACAAAGCGTAAAGTATATTTAGTATACGCTACGATATGTCAGTGGGTTTTACAGGTGCAAATAGTAGCTATATGTTGTTGTATGGCAAAGTGCCTATGTTAGCCGTTTGTAGATCTTTGACAATCTCTTCGAGTAGTGTAAAGCTTTGTCCGACCAAGGGCTATTGTATTACCCAGCAACAAAGAATTGTAGAGATCTGATAGACAGTCGCTCCATGTAAAATAATGGTATTTAGGTGCAACCAGTTAGACTATTTGAGGTTATGAGTAAATCTATTTATATAAGGATAGTATTTAAAAGTACTTCAATTTATTCCCATTTCATTTACCTAATTTTGCCTGTGTTCCACCAAATATACTGAATGTGCACCAAAATATGTTAATTGAAATATGTCATAACGAGCATCTATTTAACAACTGTTGCAAATTTGTAAAAATAGTAATACACCTAATTTTAAAAACAAGCATTTATTTTTTTAGTTTTACTTCAGTGTTATATCTTGGTGTTAATTTGGAATTTCATCCATTTTCTATTAATGAAAGTCGTTACTGGGGGGTCACAGTTTTAACCTAACCTAACCTACGCATTTTTTAACATTCAGGAATATTTGGTGCACGATCAGTATTTTTCGGGGAAGAAAAAAATAGTTATTGTTACAATAGAATATTTGCAGCGCACTACAATAAAAAAGTGTTATATCTTGGTGTTAATTTGGAATTTGTTTGATGTAACATATTTTGTTGGCCGAGTAGTTTAATTATAGTAAAACGAATTCACAACACCTAGTGTGGGCCAACGTTTAAAAAACGTAAATAACTGGTATCCGAAGCCGACCCTAACGTACTTTGGAAAAAGCTAGGCAGAAGATAAAAGCACTTAAGAACGTGGGTGTACAGGTGGATCACAGAGTAAAGTAGTTATATTTTTAGATGACTAACAAAACGAGGTCACACCTACAATACTAGAGGTATTTATTTCTGATGCATTACCATTCTTGAGACACAGAAAATGATGAAATATAGCATGTAAATATACTAAACCTATCTTTTTCACACAACGAACCGTATTAAATACTAATTTACTATTACTTACCAATTTTTGATCAAAATGGAAGCATTTATTTCAACAATACCTGTTTTTTTTTAAACGTTGCCCTATACTCCTGTATCATGGGTGCGTTAGCAAACATTTAAACTCACATACACAAACAATATTCATTAAAACTTATTCTGATTGCATTGACGGCTACAACAAAACAGGTAATATTAGTCGTAAAAACCATTAATTTGCCAAAAGAACTATAATTAATGGTGATTTTGTTTAGTGGTTGTGATACACTGAACATGACCAAAAAAAATCTAGTTTATAAAAATCTTAAACTCTCACTCTATCTGCCAGCCACTCACTGCAGAGCCCAAACCACCGAATCAAAATAAATTAAAATAAAATATTATTATTTTTAACCAAAATGAATAACATCTTGTTGACATGTAACGTAATGGCTGACATATCAAAGTGACGTAAGATTACAAATGGCTGCCAAATACTACGCGGTACGCCCTCCAACGACTTATGTACTCGGTGCTTGTAAATAAATAAAGCTGAAAGTCCCGGGCGAGTAGCAACGGTAAGGGAATCTGACCTGGCATGAATAGTTAAGATAGGTACGTAGTGCGCCGAGCACAACCTGCGTAGTCGTTTATGGCCTAGTACCAAAATACTCGAGTAGGTAGTATTTTTACTAGGTAGTATTTTGACTAAGGCATGAGTATTTATTGTGACCCCGCAGTCGTAGAGGTCTAAGGGTTCCGCACCCAATCACCATGTGTATGTGTATGTCGTGGATTCGCATCAAAGCAAGCACTTTAAATAACTTAACAACACGTTTGTAATCCCCGGAGGATTCTCAGGTGTATCTAATAGTAAACCAGCATTTTATTTTAAAAAAAAACTTCTCCCCACACTAGCTATTTCTCCTGTATCGTGGGTGCGTTTACAAACATTTAAACTGACACACACAAACAGCCAGACCCGAAACAACTATTTGTAGGTCATACAAATATTTGTTCCGTGCGAGAATCGAACTCGCCACACGCAGCAGTCAATCGCTCAGCCAACCGTGCCGTCATTTTTGTATGTTCGTAATAGGGGGGCCTATTGCGATGGCAATAATAGTCCGATTTGTCGTGCCCGGATGATGAACCGGGCACAAATCGAACTCCGTGGTTGCTATTGAGAAATTGCCAATAACACTTTGTCCAACCTGAGATTCGAATCCAGAACCTCATGCAGAAACCTCGAGGAAGTCAAAAAACATATTCTGTAAATTATTTCTTCAACACAGCTCTCATGAAGGGAGGAAGGTGGAAGAAAATCAACCAACATGTTATCTTTGTACCGAAAAATCAAAGATATTGGTCATTACCATCCATCATCAATCATCACCGTCACCGTTTTAAGACGTTCATAATTACAAAACTTAGTTCTTTTTTCAGGAACGCTTTGCCACAAGAAAACATCAAACAATCTCAATACCCTTGAATAAATTTCCCAAAATACTAGGGTAGCACATTGCTACCACAGACAACAATACCGCAGCGTAACGTAACAGTGTCTGCGTCTACCTTTCGCAAGCCTCAAGGTCGCATCGGACACAGTTTGTATGTTTACTCTAAATGTTAGGATGGCGTCGACAAAAACGCTGGCTGGTAAGAAGAGAACGCACCAATTAGAAATTTTAAAAAAATACAATGTTGACTGAAACGGTAGCTTATTGTTAAAATGCTATTCCCTATGTTTTACTTACGTGCATAATTGTTAATAAAAATAGTAGATAACTAGTGGTACGGTAACATTATTATTTTATTCTGTGTCACCGGGAACGGTTTTCCTCCGGTATTACTCCTTGCACTGGCCCGCTTAGGGCGAAGCGGAAAGGAGTGTCAGAATTTTACGGACTAAAACCTATGTTCCTTCTTTAGCCCTTTGTGATCCAAGACCGCGGTTACTCTTTCTCGTGGCCCCCTCTCTACCAGAGACGGGGAGTAGAGCATTTTATCTTTACTGTTCCTACTTTTTATATGAATGGCATCTCGCAGTTCAACCTAAGACATTGTCGTCTGCTTGACCGGGCAATTCCTGAGGATAGTTTGAAATGAAGACCAAAAAACTGCGTCTACACGCTAAGGGCAAACTCTGTTGCCAGGCGGGAGGCTTGGCTTAGGGCGTCGCTGGGGGAAGACAGCAAAGGGACAGGCTGAATCTCAGTGATATTATTTAGGGACAGGTTTGACAAACTGGCTCAGCATCGCAGGCTGGCTCTAGCAAGGGACGGGTGGGTTACTGCAGTATAATTTTAAATCTCAATAAAGAGACCAAAGATACGTAAGAAAACATGAATACTACAATTAGCGTTCTAAATAAACAGAAGCAATCAGTGCTAAAGCGTGCAACAACAAAAACACTACGTTTTTTGTGTCACCTCAACCCAAAAACGTAAGGCATTGTTTTTGTGTGTGTTTTTAACTAAAACTGCGGCGGCCATGTCAAGGCTTGTTGCGTCAGCTAAGTAATACGTAGTTTTGTGACAATTGTGGATTTATAAACAGAAAAAAAAACAAGCTCATGCAACAGTTACTGTTGCATGTGCTTGTTTTTTTTTTCTTTGATTTTGACATCTTGTTGCGTCCTGTTCAATTATGAACTGTATGACCTGCCTAGCCGTTTCTAAACTATAGTTCTGACATAATTTACTCGGGAGTTTGTTCCGCCACTTCTTCTTCCTAGCTAAAACATTGGAAGGCCGGGCGTTTTGACTGTCTCTTGGTAATTGTGACGTTCAAGAACTGCTTATTGTCAGCCTTGTTTGAAAATTGATTCTAATAATGTTGTATAATATAATTAAGGGTGTGTTGAGATTGGCTTAAAGTCAGGGGCCTAAGTCTGCTATTACAATAGTTTCAGAATGGTCGATCTCTGATCGCATAATGGTTAATTTTGACAAGTTTGGTAATCTACTACATACTAAACTTGTCAAAATCAACCAGTATGCGATCAGTGATCGACCATTCTGACACTATTGTAATAGCAGACTTAGGCCCCTGATCGGGTGCCGTCAAAAACAAATACTTTACATGAAGCAACTTGCTATCTGACCTCCATAGCCTAGTACACACCAGCACCTACCAAACAATCTATCCATTGATTCTTAGGTGTTTTCCAATAGCGTTCCAATAAACTTCAAGAACCGTATTACGAAAAAAAAAAAAATCTTTCTTTCTCCCACAATAGCTTGATTTCTAAACGGCCAGCAAGAGTTGTCGATTTTGTATGGCTTCTTTTTAGACATTATTGTTACAACCATAGACAATAATAGCGGTAGAGGAAAACTTTTTAAAAAGAGAAAAATAAATTAATTTGTAATTTTAATGGCTTTATTTATTTGGAAATTGAAAAGAAGCGTGTTTATTCACGTGTTTTCGTTTCGCAACAGTTGCCATGAAACTGAAAGGTTTCAACTGTTTTATGGGGAAATAAAATTTTCTTTGAAACTAAGTTCAAAGATCAAATGGGCAATCGCACCATGTGATGTTTTTTGTTGTTGTTAAATGTTATGTTGTTGAGCAGCAGGTGAAACCGCTAGGCACAGCTAGTTATATATAAATTCTATCTTTAGTACTTATATTATTACCACAAAAAGTTCGTTCACAAAAATACTTTTTGAGAATGAACGAACCCTAACCTAACTACGAGTAGGTAAAAGTATCTTAGTTATGATCATTAAAGGAAGAATGTTGCCCGATTTAAATATTATGAAACAAACTTATGCAAATGGTTACACGTGCCGAAAGGGCACGATATTCTAATAATACAACATACTATCATGACGGTATCGCTCCGTAGGGATAGATAGAGTGGTACCTCAAGTACAACTACGTTTCGACAGTCATAAGTTGTATGTACTAGTTATAGGCGAGCCTATTGATTGTCAAATCGGGTTCCGAGCTTATCAGAAATTCCTAATTTAAAAACCCAACACTATTAACCATAGCTTTCAAAACGTTTCGAATTTTCAAAATGACGTTTGACACAATTTGTTTTTTTTCACAAATCGACGTCCCCGGATTCGAGTTTTGAATCGAAAATACAATTATTCTATAACATTTTTTTTTTTTTTACAACAAGCACAATCAATATCATCCCTAGAAATTAATAAATTCTAAAATGTATGAAAATAATATTTGTGATTATTTTTCCGACCCAAATATCGACCAATAGAATTGCACCATTCGACGTCACGTGGTACAACCTACATGGTATTATACTGATAATTTTTTGAAAATTTTCTCTGGTCGTTGCTATATATAAAAAACAAAACATGGTGCAATTCTATTGGCCGACATTTGGGACGGAAAAATAATCCCCCGAATACCACACGAGCTTCAAAATTATCTGGCATTTCCCGATAATTTTGAAGCTCTTGTGGTATTATAAGTGAAAAGATTTATTTTACTTTAAAATTGTCGAATTTACGTTGCGTCACGTCATACCACCGCTTGCTTGTAGAAGTGCTTAAGGTTTTTCAAAAACAAGGGTTTCGTACCTCAAAAGGAAATACGGACTGGCTGGCTGGCAGATGGACAACAAAGTGATCATATAAAGGTTCCGTACCCTTATTGAATCACTTTGTTGTCCATCTGCCCGTCAGTCTGTCAAGACCCTTTATCTCCGGAACGAGTGGAGGTATCGAGTTGAAATGAAAATCATATAATCAAGTCTGTTTTCTCTTGAAATGGTGAAATCTACCTATATATAAGTCTAGGCAGTCAAAAGTTATAGCCGTTTATGTCGCATGTTTGTATGAAAGACTCCGTGCACGAATCCGATTCGCACTTGCCCGGTTATTTTTTTTTTAAATTAATCTCATTTCATCTACGCTTTCAGAGATATCACTCAATACTAAAATAAACCAAGAAAATGACAATAGCAATTGCTTACAGTATAATCTATGGTATAATCAAATAAAACGCACCTCAATTACTGTAAACGACAATAACTATCTTTAACTTCATTATCTCATAATTCAATGCATTACAGAGATGAAATATACCTAGACAGCCACTTGGAATCAATAATATTGGTTGGTTTAAATATACTACAATGTGTTTCTAATATTTATTATGGTATTCAATGTATAACTTAAAGACCGCCATATTTTCTCACATTTTCAACAAGACATAATGAGATGAGTAGATAGAGTAAAAGAATCATAGACTAAAAATATTGACAGCTCGCAAAGAGTTGTTCTCAAAAGTGAGTACTAACGCTACGCGTATCAATTAAATAATTAGGATTATATTTATTTAAATCCAGAAATTTCGATGCAGGAGAAATTCCTAGTGTGGGGCGTTATTAAAATTAAAAAAACAACAATTTTAATGACTAGAGAAAAAGGGAAAACTTAGCTTTGCTATTACAATAAATTAGGCGCAAGTTCAATCAAAAATTACAGGTAGCAGGTACTTGCAAATCAGGAAAGGGGAAACTGTGTTACCCCGAATTTAACGCGAGCGAAGCCGCGGCAAAAGCTAGTATACTTACTTATAAAAGTTTTCCCACTGCACATCAAGCTTCGTGAATATTTTTAAAAATATTTTCGCGCCGTTTGGGGTTGAAATTATGGGATTGTCAGGTCCGTGTGCTCATAGACTGTTTAAAGAAATTTCAAAACAGTTGACACTTCTAGTGCACCAATAGTGCCATACAACGTGGCAACAATCTAATCAAATGAAATCTTTTATTTCTTTGCAAACATGGGTCTAGTGTATAGGTATTTTTGTAGTAAACTCCATATTTTACCGTCAAATGGGCATGGTAAGGTTTACAATTTTAAAATTAAAACGCTGCTAGTCTCTAGGGGACATTTTTTTCAACAGTTTACAGAGTTTTTTGGCGCCATTTTTAGTTTCTTTATGGTATTTCAATTTGATTAAATGGTGCTGTTTATAAGAGATTATTGACATGTTTGAAGCCAGTACTGTCATCTTCCATACGTATCTAATTCTGCATCAGCAGTAATCAATTCTTTTTCAGTCATATCATCTTTCGCAAATTTCAACCATCTTCTTTTTTGTTATTTGATTAATGAATTATTTTATTTATATCTAGTAATACACAAGTATTATTTATCCTCTGTTACAATAAGTAAAGCAAAAATACTTATTTATAATTATGTATAGTTAATTAAAAGAAGAATCTATTTAACATTAAGGAATTCATTTAAAAATAGTAAGTCATCATTTCTTCCTAGAAAACTACACCTGGCTGTAGCCCTCAAAACTTTTGCCAGCTCTAGAATAGAACAAAAACTGAAAAAAAGTTGTCTCTGCCTAGGACTACGCGCGAAAAAAATAAACAATACAACACCGCGTGACAGAATAAATACCATCCATGCTTAAAAATAACTAGCATGCGTTTTATACATAATGTAAGTATATTTATTTTGTTTTGTTTGTTAATTAATTTGTGTTTGTAAATTAACCTGACGCAAATTGACGCTATTTTAATTTTTTTCATGAATTATTCATTCAAGGCAAAGGAAAAATATTACATCCTCACCTCGACTCACTAATCGATTACCTACTATCGATTTAATATTCACTTTCGAGGATGAAGTACGAAAATTTTAAAATATAAAATAGACAAAAATTACCAAAAAAATATACGATTTTCTTATTTAATAACCACTTTTCTTAGCACACAATAGACTAAAAAAACACCAAAATTTTGTAACAGAGTTCACTGCACTCCAAACGACCCGCGCAATATTTTTTTTTATAAAAATAGACCGAACTCGCAACGCCCACGGTTCTAATTTTGAATATTTTAAAAAGTTTCAAACGCATGCGCTTCGTTCGCGCGCGCTCACCTACTGACAACGTACATCACAGATTTCCGACTCGATTGTTATGGATTAACCGGCTATTTCAAATATCGAATCAGCACAACCGAAAATGCTCTACGGCGTCCCCTCTGTAGCTTTGCCGTATAATAATAGGCAAATAACCCAACCATTTCTAAAAGTCTCTATTTCTAATTCAGCAGAATTTGACGGCATACATTTTTAACTTAGTCGGTTTTTATGGAAATTCTAAGCGCGTTGGTAAGTCACGAGGTAGGCGACGCTTTTAGTAGCATATAGTTATTTTTAACTAGATTTAGACTACCGAGCCAAATGAGAAAATGTCAGCCGTCTCAATGGTTATTTTGCATTGATATTAGAGTTTTATTTGGTTTTATTTTGCTTGAAATCTATTAAGAGACAATCAAATGATGTATTTTTGACCTATTTTCGAAATGTCACGTTCTATTACGAAACGCAATGTGCTCTCTAGTATTTTTTCCTCAATTGTGTATATTGCCGCAACGAATTTAAGAAATACGACGGAGTTCAAGAGTTATTTATCTAAATACGATAAGAAAGAAGGTTGAAGTGGATTGAAGATAACATTTTGTTCAAAACAGATCTAGGTTTAGACAATTCTTATGATATTTTGCAGTATTTTAATCGATTAGGCCAATATTGCACACCGAACAATGATTTGTCACACATCATTGGAATTTAAACATCAAATTACTCCTCCTACCTATGCAACTTCGCCAATAAAAAAAAACAATGTCAAAAAAAAAACGTCGATACAATTTTTCATTCATTCAGCCACAGCCACTTGACTGTATGTATATGTAGTTTTTCATGATCAATGCAAGAAAAGAAAAACTTTGCGCTCTTTGTCTCTGGTTTTTACGACTTCCGTTGATAAAAGTGCGTAAGTTCTTTTTCTTTGATTATTTTCATCCAAATCTTAATAGGTTTTCCCAAATTTTCCACGGAACAAAGACTCCTTCTAATTAAAGATTCGAAACAGATGTTAAGCATAGATAAATAATAAAGGATGTTTATTTCGCAAGTAGGTTTACTCTGAGAAGAAACAGGCGAAACAAATTCAGAGGTCATACTCTCTTTTAAGGTCCAGACTAAAATCTTGGTCAACTTACATGAGGACTATGCAGATTAGTGTCTGAAATGGTCTTTTTATGGATCATAATTCATCATCCAGAAATATACAAGTATTACGTTATAATCCTGCCGATACGGAATTTAATCTCAGTTTAGAACCTAATTCAACATCACTATATAGTATAAAACATTGTCGCTCCCCGCTGTCTGTGTGTCCCTATGTATGCCCAGATCTTTAAAACTACGCAACGGAAACGCAATTTTGATGCAGTATTTTATTTATATAACTAGCTAACGCCCGCGGCTGTGCCCGCGTGATATCGAAAAACAAAGTATCCTATGTGTTATTTCAGACTGTAATCTACCTCTTTACCAAATTTCATCAAGATCCGTTCAGCCGTTTTGACGTGAAAGAGTAACACACATCCATACATCCTCACAATTATTCACATTTATAAATATTAGTAGGATATTGGTTTATCAGTGTCTACATTGCACCCGTTCGAAGCTGGGCGTGTCGCTAGTAATATAATATAATGAATGGCAATAGGCCCGCATATTTATTTAATGCACAATGTACAAATAGTTACACGCTAGGCTTACAACTCGTGAGTACATGACCCTGTTAGGGCGCAGCAAATAGTCTTAAAACTAATAAAATAATATTGTATTGAGTATCTACTACCTAATATCACGTACGTTATTAACTTTCACAATGATATTATATTAATTAAACTTTATTTTACTAAACACACAAATACTGACGAAATATAAGTGCACTCTTTCACACATCCGCCAAACCCCGGGGGGAAAATGGCGGCAAACAGGCTTTATTTTGATCACAGTTGACACATAACCTCAAATCTGTAAAACTTCTTTATGGATACAATTAACTCCTTGTAAAACAGGTGTTCCCGGTCATCTTGTGGTCGCAAGGGCAACTAAAAAGGGGCAAAAACGCTACTGGATTTTTCTAATCAATATTTCTCACTATTGGCCCGAAGTTGGCGGTATGATACCCCCGTGCCTCGGTAGCGCGTTAAGTTGTTGGTCCTGCGCTTGATCTCTCTCCGGTCGTATCAGATTGCTGTCTCATCGGACGATGAAACTGAGGCGACGGAGAGTGCACCCAAAGAGTATAATAATATATCGGGTAAAGAGAGCCCTCTTCAGGCTTTTTAAGGCAATCCTGTTTGAACACGAGCTCCATCTGGATTTTGGAGGCAAAACTAATCATAGTATACATACCTACGTATATATACCTATATATAATATTGTCCATAGTTTCACTTCACGGAAGGGATCCAATCCACACAGATAGTTATGAGAATCTAATCTCTAGTCGGACTAGAGATTAAATTCTCATAACTACCACTGTGTGGATTGGATCCCTTCCGTGAAAGTATTGACGATTGTAATAAAGCGACTTCTTCATGTTGTAGCAAAACCAACCCACACAATTTATTGTGAATAGATGTTGTAATAGTTTTTAATTTGATTTTGCCACAACATACGACCTAAGAAATTTAACTGGAATGAAGAAAGGAGAGGGTAACGTAGTATAAAATAAAAAAAAGATTAAAACGTGCGCACTCGCAAGAAGTAGCCGCCATGTTGTGCAACTTTTTGTGAGAAGCGGTGTGGCAATGTTTGTCACAGTGTTACAAATTAGAATATTTATATGTATGATATATTTATTTATTAGGTTTAATAAGTAAAGTAAGTTTTTTCTTAAATATAATGCTTCATTAAACATACTTTGAATACATAAAATATGTGAGGAACAAATAATTTACGAATGCAGCGCCATCTGTACAATTTTTGAGTACTAATGATAATTTTAGTTGCGGGTTCCAAGTTTCAGATGGAGCTACCATCTTTTAGAACTGTCATTTGTTAGGGACTGTCCCCCCCCTGAGTGCACCTATGCCTGCGCACACGCCTCCTCTATAATATCTCCCGCCGATGTCAAAACTTCGCCGAGATTGGACGCCGTGACAGAAAACGATCAGGGTGACTTTTGGGGGGTGAGTCTACTGTCTACTGAATCTGGTCAGACTGGAAATCGACTCCAACGTAGTTGGGAAAAGCCTAGGCAGATGATGATCGGAAACGATATGGTTATACTGAATTATAAATACTAAAAACATCAATACAACCTTATAAAGTCACTAGCTTTCGCTCGCGTTAAATTCGGGGTAACGCAGTTCCCTTTTCTGATTTGCAAGTACTTGCTACCTGTTGCCCTTGCGCGTTATTTATTGTAATAGCAAAACAAAGTTTTCCCTTTTCTTCCCTCTTTCTCCCTCATTCCTCACTTTAAAAAAATAGCCTATGTCCGTCTTCAGGGTCGCAACTATCTCTGTACCAAAATTCATCAAAATCGGCGTGAAAACGTAACAAACAAACTCACTTTCGCTTTTATAATATTAGTAAGAAGAATTACTTTTTCATGAAATCGCCATTATAACTTACAGGTCAGTATCAACCTGCGATTGCAAAAAAAACGTAACTAAATTTGAATTACGCGGGCTACTTTACCACTTCCCCTGATCATGAAGGTCGATCCGTGCGGTTGTTAAAATTTAGTCACCAGCTCTTCAATCTCATAGACAATAAGTAAAAACAAGCTGTTTATGTAAAACAGTATCAGTTGCACAGTAGCGTGAGTTAATTGGTTAACAAAACACTCAAGGTCATCACGAAGGCTGTCACAGCATTGTGTAATGCGCAAGCGCATAGGACTCACTAGATGTGCCTTGAGTGTAGTTGTGTTGTTAGAGGAATATGAAATTCTTACTAATACTATATAAGCCAAAGTGAGTTTGTTTGTTGGTTACGTCTTCACGCCTTAATGCTTTTTTTTAAATTGAGAAATGAGGGAGACAGACGGAGTTTCGGGAGGTTCCTGCACATCATCGGGCGGGAGGAAGCGCCCGGGTGTCACCATTGTGACGATCGCCCGGAGGACACGGTGGAGCACACAGTGGCGGTCTGCCCAGCTTGGGCGGAGCACCGCCGTGCCCTCGTGGAGGCGATCGGCGGCGGCGATCTCTCGCGTCCGGCCCTGGTTCAGGCCATGGTCCGGAGCGAGAGGGAATGGGAAGCGGTCACCACCTTCTGCGAAGCAGTAATGCTAGCAAAGGAGGTGGCCGGGCGTTTGAGGGAGAGAACATCTGCCCAACCCAGCCGCCGCGGGAGACGCCCATGGCGCCGGGCGCCGCGAGACGACTTCCGGCCACCGTAGATGCGGGCCTGTGGGCGGTGAGCAATGGGTAGTTCACCGTCCGTCCGTCGATTGACGACAGGCCGTGTCGACGGCGCGTTCGTGTTTCACGCGCGCCTCAAAGAGAGTCAGCAAAGCAGAGGGGCTTGCCAGAGCCTCCGCCTGCCGGGGTTGCGGGTTGTTCGAAAGAGATACCGCGATAGAAGGAACATGGGTGGGTTTTAGTCAGTACAAGTCTGACATGCCCCCCCGCTCCACCCAGAGCGGGGGAAGTCATAGGATGATTTCCACCCGAAAAAAAAAAAAAAAAGGGAGACAGACGGAAGAAAAGGGAAAACTTAGCAATGCTATTACAATAAGGCGCAAGGGCAAAAACTACAGGTAGGAAGTACCTGCAAATCAGGAAAGGGGAACTGTGTTAACCCGAATTTAACGCGAGCGAAATTGCGGGTAAAAGCTAGTTTTATATAAAGTAGCAAAACCTGGTTTCGAACCTGAATTCATAAAAAAAAACATGATGACGGACGGATTGACCAACCTGAAAAGATTATCGTAAAATTGAAGAATCTTATAGATTCCGTCAAGAAAATGATTCAAAACAAAATAATATTCAAAATAAACCATCAAATTAGCCAATAAAACCTCAAACATTATCACCAAAAACAGTCAGTTTAAACCTCATCGTAATATAACGACGTACACTTTAAAAAATAAAACTTTATTACCAGGTTTCATAAGGGCG
This sequence comes from Ochropleura plecta, assembly GCA_905475445.1. Classification (NCBI taxonomy): domain Eukaryota; kingdom Metazoa; phylum Arthropoda; class Insecta; order Lepidoptera; family Noctuidae; genus Ochropleura; species Ochropleura plecta. Next base: position 6,384,339 of record FR997751.1, read on the forward strand.
ACCCCTAATGAAACCTGGTCGTTTGGGACATTCGAGCTAAAAATGGCTCAGCATGAAGGTTTAATCTTTATTTTTATGTTGATGCCAAGTATAAAAATAAAAACAGAGTGTTTTAGCCCGTTTTTGGTATAATAGGCTGTTATGTCTGTTTTGTAGGAAAAACATCCGCTTGTATGGTTGGAGGGTTTTTGGCGATAAGAGGGTAGGAACATTGCTTGATTAGCTAATGAAGAAATGGATGACATGTCGTCATCAGCAGGAATAATATTATTATGGTAAAAAAAACCGCCCAAGTACGAGTTGGAATCGCGCACAAAGGATTCCGTACCATCCTTACTGATATTATAAAAGCGAAAGTGAGTTTGTTTGTTACGTTTTCACGCCTAAATGGCCAAACTGATTTTGATGAATTTTGGTACAGAAATTGTTGGGACCCTGGGAGACGTCCATAGGCTAACTTAAAAAAAAGTGAGATAAGGGGGAGAAAGAGGGAAGAAAAGGGGAGAGGAAGATATTTTTTTCGATCATCACGCGCACGGGTTAAAGTTATCGTTAGCACAAAGTATCACGCGGACGAAGTCACGGGTGGAAGCTAGTTATCTATAAAAATGTCAATAACATCATGTTTGTTATATAGGGGCTCCCATATGAAATGTTATTAATATATTTAAGACGTAATTTGTAATAATTTTTTTAATGTGTAATCTTAAAACAATAATTTTATTTTAACTTACATTTATATTTTAATGAAAAATTGTAATGTGTAATCTTATGTATTGTTATGGATTGTACAATATATGATATGATTGTATAATTACTGAAATAAATTAAAAAACTTTAAATAATTAAAAATTCGTCCTCAACGCTGTCAGTTGGCAATGTCTCCAAAAGACTGGATGCGTTGCCACGTTGTATGGCAACGCTAAGCCTCTGGCAAAGTAAAAGCCAGCCCTTAGGTCACGGGAAGTGTCAACCAAACGTTTTGAAATAACCTTTAAAAGGCTATGAGCACAAGGACCCAGAGGTCCCACAGTTTCAACTTCAAACAGCTCGAAAATATAGTTACCAATAAGTAATGTGAATGAGGTCAGCCGTAAGGTTCATTTTTCTTTACATTCGCTGAAATGCCTTCAGAAGCTCCTGCCTTTGAAGACTAAAATTTCTTTGGCACAAACCCTTATTCAGCCGATCATAGATTACGCCGACTCCTGCTACCTTGATGCTACTGAGGAGCTATTAAATAAGCTTGAGCGCCTGCAAAATTTATGTATTCGTTTTGTTTTTGGTCTCCGTAAATATGATCACGTTTCTCACCTTCGCAAAGAACTCAAGTGGCTCCCAATCCGCCTTCGCAGGAACACTCGGATCCTTTGTCTCCTCTTCAACATCCTACACAACCCTTTCTATCCCTCTTACTTGCGTGAACGTTTTTCCTATGCCCGTCCTAGCGACGCACCGTGTAGATCTCACCTCAGATCCCTTCCCAAATCCCATCCGGACAAGTCCAGTTATTATTCTTATTCCTTTTCTGTACACGCTGTTAGGTTGTTGAACTCACTGCCGCCTAGCATTCGCGATTTAAAGTCCTCTATTTCCCTATTTAAAAACAGAGTGAAAGAGCATTACCTGTCCTCTCAATCGTAATATACGTATTTATTTATGGATATATATTTAAGCATTATGTATTTATACAAGTATTTATTAGTATTTACTTATATATGTAGGTTATAATAGGTTAAGGCACACACACATATTTTTCTAATACTCTCTCACACACTATCGTCTACATTTCGTTCTCATATCTCCTTTCGCAGGTCTGCTGGCAGAAATTTCTTAAGAAATAAGCAGTACCTTTGTACTCAAATTTTATATGTTTTTTATCCTGTCTAGTTTACTGTGTGTACATAAATAGTTAAATAAATAAAGCTAATAGTTATTTAATTCCTTTCTATTAAGGTTTTAGACTTTGGGGCAGACATTAAAAATTATAAAACTTGAGAGGTGTGAAGGGACACCCGGATGGAACGAAGTTATTATTTATTGTTAAAGCTGTATACACTCAACAAAAATAATCGTCGCGACACCACACTGTTCAATGCGAAATAGAAAGACGAAACGAAAATAACTGGCTTGCTTTCTATGAGAGAGAGAGACAGAGAAACACGCGCACGCCGCACGGCTTACAACTATAGCAAAAAGTGTCGTTACAACTTCTGGTCTTAATTTCGCAATGCGCGATAAGGAACTTCGTTCCAAAAATTCTTGCCACATCCAGTCGCAAGCGTTTCACTGTACATCCATGTGACTACTTAGCGACACTCACAATTGTTACAAGTACTGTCAACAAAACAATATGTGTCAAGTTTACAATCATTTATTTATTTATTACACTTCTTATTGACAGTGTGGTAACTCTTTGACCGATAAGTTGTTTTTTTTTGTTACTATTTACTTAAACATCAGGCTTGTAACCCCAAAAAGTTAGACAGAGGTGTAGGTACCGTAATAGTACACACATTAAAACTTTTTTTTTAATGGAACCTCGCAGTTCAACTTATGAAGTTGTAGCGACACAGATATGAACGTGGCAACGTGCGTTTTAGGGCGCGGGACCACCGCGGTGCACGGAGAGGCTACGCTATTAGGCTACGCTATTAAGCTTCGCTTTGTAAGAAAATGTATGTGGTTGTGTCCCCTGCAACCTACGGAGAAGCTACAAAACTATAAAGTATTAACTAATTATTAGTGTGACTTTTTTGCCGACCGTATCTGCCAAGTACACAAGTACCGAGTACACCTACTCCCAAGTAACTATAGCAACTGTGACAAAACCGGACTATTTGTCTGACGGTACTAGTGTGTGTTAGTGATGGTTATTTTGTTGACTGTACCAGTTGACGATAAAAAGGAAGTCACGATACATTAACATGTATTATGTGTGTGGGGCCACTACATCAGCGGGAACGCTTTGGTTGTACAGGACTTCAAAGCGACTAAATGAATTCCGTAATCCATATCCTACTAATCTTACTAATAATTATAAATACGAAAGTTTGTGAGTATACGTATGTTTGATCCCCTTTACGTCAAAACGGCTGAACAGATCTTGATGATAATAGTCTGGAACAACACATAGGATACTTTTTTTTTCGATAACACGCGGGCGAAGCCGCGAGCGCCAGCTAGTATTATAAATGCGAATGTTTGTGAGGATGGATGTATGGATGTTGGTTACTCTTTCACGTCACAACGGCTGAACGGATCTTGATGAAATTTGGCACAAAGTTAGATTATAGTCTGGAATAACACATAGGATACTTTTTTCGATATCACGCGAGCGAAGCCGCGGGCGCTAGCTAGTAATATAAATTTAAAAAAAGTTAATTAGAAAAAAAAAAAGTTTAAACAAAAGTGTTTAATTAATTATTGGTGAAAAATATCGTAGGTACCTACTTATACGACTCTCATTAAATTCACGGTTTTTCGCCCAACGTAAAAATACTATCTATAAAAATAAAAAATATATCTCTATTATCCCCCCGTCCATTTTTCTCTGACTCAGTCAGGTTACCCTGTTTCTATTTCTACCTTTTATTTGCAGTTGGGAAATCATCAAATAACTTTCCCCAGAGCGCGGGGGCGCCTGTCATACTTACTGCTGCCTAAAACTGAGAGGATAAAAGAAGAAACATAGGATGGGCCATGTTCCTCCTTTTGCCCTCTCAGTTCCGGGGCCGCGGTATCTTTTTCGAACATCCCGCAACCCCGGGCCTGTTACTACCTTAAGGTGCTCCCACACCTGGAGCATTTACATGTAATGTAACGCCTGAGATTCACTTGTTTGTGTACGAAATCGAATCTTGGATTGTTACATTACAGGCGAATGCTCCCGGTGTGGGAGCACCTTTACGTGATTTTAAGACAATTCCAAAGGTACCTACAAAAATCGCTCGTTTAAAATCCCCACACAATAACGCTTCCGCTTATGTTTCACTCAGTATGTACAACAGTTGACCAACAGTAGCTGTCATAATCATGGCTAACTTATTTGTACTGTATCGTGACGTGTCACCTACCATAGAGAATTATAGAGCTAGGTGGCGTAGACAATCTAGCATAGACTTGTGACGCTGTTCGATACGCTTGCTGGAAAGCAATATTTTTTTATTAAAATTTATTTTCTTTCCTCTCAATTTTACATTTTTAAATATTTCCTTAAAAAAAACATAAAGCAAACATTTAATAATATAAAATTGTGGTCCGCCGGTATCGGGAGCAGGGTCCAAGCTACCAGTGGTTCTGGTTAGGTCTCCAGAGACAGGAGAGCTTCCTGTCTCTGGAGACCTAACCAGAACCACCAGAGACAGGAAGCTCCTCACAATGCAAGCCGTATCGAGGAGTACTGCCTTCTGAATCAGGCGCTTGATCCAACCGCCTATAAAGGAGAGCTTCGACAGATGTTCGTCGAGGCTCTTGGCAATCAAGCCATTGGCCGTTACGACCATCGGCACAATGATAGCCTAGGCTATATAGTAGGCTACTATTTATTGTATTTTTAAATGTTTATTTTTTATTTTATATGTTTTTATTAAGTAATATTTCAGGGGGGAGGGTTTGTATTTATGCTTTTGCGGTTGCACAACGACACGCTTTGCTTACGCTTTGCTTGGTAGTATAGATGCAAGCCTATCTTACTGCTCCTTCAGAGTCAGTAAGGTGGCGAGGTCTTGGGGGAGAGCGCAACAGTCGCGTAGATCCCCAAGGCAAGTCTGGTGGATCCACCTTCACGAGGTTGCCGCCCTGTTCTTGGTCTAATTCCCTAAGAAATAGACGCAACAGAAACCACCAGGCGCTTTTCCACTCCTAACCACGACCCTCTGTGACTGAGTGGTTGTGGGCTCAACCGCCACTAAATCCAGCTGGCGATGAGCAGGGGAATCGAGTCACCTGCGCTAGGACCTGCGCAGTTGAGCGCCGTAAGCGGGGATGAAGGAGTCCTGGGGGGTTGAGCCGAGCGGCGCTGGTGTTAATGCGTCCGTAAGGCAACACGCCCTCTTTGGTCCGGATTTCAAGCGAAACGGTGGCCCCACCCAATAGCCAAGGGTGGGGAAATGGCCACAGTGTCCCGTCAGAGGGGCACGGCGAGGTGCGGGGGGTCCGTGGAGGTCATCTTTGGAAGGCCGAAGCGGTGGGTTAAGGTCATGCTGACGGTGTAAGTGAGGGTTACCAACCCGATCAAGCACCCGATGTCGCACTGTAAGCCAGCCCTGCGCACCTATATCTCTCTGGTAGTCTTAGCGTTCGAGCTAGTTTGTAGCGAGACGCTCCCAGGTGCGGGCTCCATGGAGGGTGGGAAGCCAGAGAGATGAATACCTATTACACTTATTATGGATAATAAAAAACCCCTTAACACACCAAACACACACACAACACACATACACACACCACACACACACGCACCACACACACACACACCACAAACACTTACTCACACACACCTCACACACACACCACAAACACATACACATACTGGAGCGGAGGCGAAAGCCAATGAGGCTCCCACAGGAGGTGCCGTCGGCACCTTTGTCGCCCCTGGGCGCTCTGCTGCTTTTGCGGCTAGCTCCAGCGCGGGTTCCGGTCCGGCAGTGGCGAAAACCGCTGCCAAGACCAAAACAAAGTCCCGTAATAAACCGAGGAAAACGGCGCTGCCCGGGACCAGTACCGTTCCTCGTTCCTTCTCAGGTACACAGCCTACACCGACGGTTAACTCCGAAGGTGGGGCTATTAGCAAACACCCACCTCTGCCTGTGGATCCTCAAGCCGCCCCTCTACCGCCGGCCGTTACTGGCCAGCCGGTGGAGCCCGGTATCACCGGAGACGAGTTTGCGCTCGCCTGGCAGGTGCAGAGGAGCAAGCGCAAGGGCACCAAGGGGAAATCCTCGGAGAGTACCCAGTGCAACTGCGCTGACCACCCGAGGCAGACCGCCCCAACTTCTTCGGAAGGGGTCGGTAAGAAGAGGGCAAGACTGACGAAGAAAGAGCGTCGTCAACTGTGGAGAGGTAAGAAAACTTCACAAGTAACCATACAGGCTAACGCCGCGGCTACGGTTAAACCGGCCAGCGGTAATGTCAATTTCTCCGCAGGCAAGCGATCGCAGGCCGTGGCTGGCACCAGCCAACCAGGACCTAGCCAACCGCCTGCTGGCGCTGCGGAGGTACAGGGCCAGCACAGGAACCAGCGGCCCGTTCGGATGGATCAAACCGCGGCCAAGCGAGCTCTCAACGAGACCTCATCCCCTCGTGGCGAGCACAAGCGGCCGTGTCTTGATAGATCCAAACGGGTCGCCCACCAGAGCTACGCCCAAGCTGCCAGCACCAACCTCGACGTCGCAGTCACATGCGGCCGCACGGGGCTCATCAGCAGGGAGGTGTCAGAGCAGGTGCTAGCAGCCATACAGAAGCAGATCATTGCTGAGTCCTGCTCCCCCAAACCGGATGTCCCCGCACCGAACTTCAGGGCCAAACCGATTTTCGCCGGTGGGGTCCTTAGGCTGTGGTGTGGCACCGAACACACGCTGGCCTGGCTGGGGAAACTCGTCTCCGAGATGCCTCTTCCCGCCAGCACTCCGCTGGTGATCAAGAGGCAGTCGGAGATCCAGCGCCGCGTACGATGTGGCATACTCATCCCCAATGAGCAGGGGATGTTCACAGAGCCGACCAGTATTGGGCGAGCCCTGTGCTACCAAAACCCCTGGGTGGACATCAGGAGGTGGGTACTGCTGCACGGTGACAAACAGGCCGCGGCATGGTACATTGTGGTTGGCATCCCTGAGGACCAAATTCCGGCCCTGATGAAAGCCGAACGCCGTCTCTCATTTTGCGCAGGGACGGTGTACGTAAAATTCCAGGGCCCGAACGGCAAATTTGCCGATGTCCCTCAGGGTTGGGATCCGGCCACTGAAACCATGGTCGCGAAACCGGAGGAAGAGAAACCTCCGACATCAAACTCCGCGGAGCCACCCGCGGACACTCCTGCAGCAGCAGAGCCGGCCGTCGACTCCGCCGCCAGCGTGGACGCCGTCCTCTCATCGGGAGAAGAGATCGACGACATCATCCTGTCGTCGGTTTCGGACCCCGGGGAGGAGGGCTTCGACGCGGGCGACCTGTTCGCCGGGCTGCGACTAGCAGGTGACGAGGAGGGCGCGACCAGCGATGGCGTCCCTTTCGTCGACCTGTAGAGTCCTGCAGGCTAACCTCCACCACAGTCAGACCGCGACGGCTCAGCTACGGAAGTGGTTGGAGGTTCAACAAACAGCCATCGCTTTGATCCAGGAGCCGTGGATCAGGGCGGGCCGCATACAAGGCCTCTCCAATCTTAGGGGTAAGCTCTTAGTTACTACAGACCACGACCAACCCAGATCGTGTATCTATACTACAGAAAACATAAAAACACAGCCACTAACAGATTTCTGTTGCAGGGATATCTCTGCAGCTAGGCTGATTATACAGCGTGACAACACAGAGGTGGAAATCGCCCTCGCCTCGGTATATATGCCCGAGGCTGAGGAACCGCCCCCGCATGACCTCGCCCGCCTCGTAAGACATTGCGAGTGCACCGGGCTGGAGGTTATCATAGGGGCTGATGCCAACGCCCACCACCCTCTGTGGGGCATGGACACGCAGAATGAAAGGGGTAAGACTCTAGTAGACTATCTGTTCTCAACCAACTTAACCCTACTAAACACAGGTTCTGAACCGACCTTTGTAACCAGGCGTAGCCGCACAATTATAGACCTTACTCTGGCCTCGGAGGGCGCAGCGGCAATCACCACCGGATGGCAGGTCTCCAAGGAGGCCTCCTGCTCGGACCACAGGTGGATCCGTTTCGACATCCAGGTTACTGTAACACCCACACTGCCACGGCGCAACCCGCGCAATACAGACCGTGCTGCATATACACGCACCCTTGAAAACAAGCTGGCGTCAATCGACGACTGGGTGACTTACGAGAGCACACCGCAGATTGAAGAGCGGGTAAGTCAGCTCACCAAGTCAATGCTAGACAGCTACCAGACTACCTGCCCCGAAACCGTTCCGCCAAACACATCAGGGAAACAACCATGGTGGGGAGCGGAACTGGAGCGTAAGCGCAGCAAGGTAAGACAAGCTCTAAACAGAGCTATGAATACTTGGGCGGACAAGGATTGGGACGCCTACTACGCGGCCAAATCCAGCTACAAAAAATGCATAAGATTCAGGAGCACCACAGGGTGGCGTAAGTACTGTGGCATCATCGAATCTTGTCAACAAGCTAATAGGGTAAGGAAAATACTGGCACAGCAAAAAACACCTGGGCCTACTGTTCTCCGAAAACCTGACAACACACTCACCACATCACCAGAAGAGGCGATGCGCGTCCTCATTGAAACTCACTTCCCAGGATGCGCATTTACACAGGTGATTGACTGGACAGAGACAACTCAAACGCCATCAGTAAACGACTGGCATTACGCTGACAAGGTGATAACACTGGAGAAAATCCAGTGGGCGATCCGTTGCTTCCATCCTTTCAAGGCGGCAGGCCCAGACGGCATCTTCCCTGCTCTACTGCAGTGGGGTAGCACATCCGTTGCCAGTAAACTGCTGCCCTTAATGAGAGCGTGCCTAGCCTTCCGATACGTTCCTAAAGGATGGAGGGAAGTGAAGGTTATATTCATCCCTAAGCCAGGTAAGGGTGACTACACAAACGCCAAAGCCCACCGACCAATCAGTCTAACTTCCTTCCTTCTAAAAACCATGGAGAGGATCTGCGAAAGAGAGCTGAGGGACGGCGTTTTAAAAACAATACCACTCCACGACAACCAACATGCATACAGCTCGGGTAAGTCTACCGAATCAGCTCTCCACCTAGTGGTCAGCCGAATAGAAGAAGCTATACACCAGAAGGGAACCTGTCTAGGAACCTTCATAGACATCGAAGGAGCCTTCGACAGAACTAACTTTTCCAGCATCCGTAACGCTCTGTCTCGACATGGAGTGGAACAGGTAATGATAGACTGGATCACTAATATGCTAAGTGAACGAGTGGTTCGCCTTGCAGAAGTACAGGAGATGGCCTTGATAGCGAGAGGCTGTCCTCAAGGAGGGGTACTTTCTCCGCTCCTCTGGAACTTGGTGATAAATGACCTCATCACAAAACTCAACGCGAACCACTTCTTTACAATCGGGTACGCAGACGACCTCACCATCCTCATTTCAGGGAAGGTGACGGGGACAATCTGCAACCTTACCCAACAGGCCCTACGCATCGTTGAAGGATGGTGCAGGGATTTCGACCTGTCTGTAAACCCCAATAAAACTGAACTAGTCATGTTCACCCAAAAGCGAACACTAGGACCTTACCGCCTACCCAAACTATTCGATACTGAACTCCAATTAGCCAGTGAGGTGAAATACCTAGGCGTCATCCTGGATAGTAAGTTGAACTGGAGCAGTCACTTAGACAATAAACTAAACAGAGCCTGTATCACCTTTTGGCAGTGCAGAGGGATGATAGGTAAGAGGTGGGGGCTGTCTCCCAAAATCATCCTCTGGCTTTACTGCGCGGTAATCCGACCTATGGTCACGTACGGGGCCGTGGTATGGTGGCCCCGCACCAAATTGGTGACAGCCTCAGCTAAACTTCAACGTATGCAGAGGCTTGCCTGCACGGCGATCACTGGCTGCATGAGGACTACTCCGACTGCAGCCCTTGAAGCCATGCTAGAACTCCCACCGCTCCACCTGTTCATTCAGCAGGAGGCAACGACGGCGGCATTACGTCTCAAAACACTGCATTTATGGGGTAAGAAATATACACAGCATACCAAGGCGCTGGAGGAGTTCTACAACGAGTTCCCAATAGCCAAAGCGATAAACGATCGGATACCCAAACAATTCGTATTCGATAAGAAATACAAAATCCAGCTCCATGAAGACCACCGTTGCGAAGGGCTATGCCCCGCAGAGGTAAGAATCTTCACAGACGGATCCAAAACAGGTACTGGCACGGGAGCCGGAGTCTTCTCAGAGGACCTCAACATCCACATAGCCGTACCTCTGGGGGTCCACAACACGGTGTTTCAGGCAGAATGCATGGGCATCTCCCTAGCCGCGTCAGCCATCACGGCAAGGAAGGTTGAGGGCCACTCTATTCGCATACTTTCGGACAGCATGGCTGTACTGCAAGCACTAAACAGCCAAACAGTCAATTGTGGGCTAATACATGAGTGTCACCAGCGCCTAAATAAGGTTGGTAATCTCAACAAAATAACTATCCAATGGATCAAAGGACACAGCGACTCCCGAGGCAACGACGCTGCGGACGAACTTGCTAGAAGGGGATCGAGCATGGTACCAGTGGGACCCGCACCTATCGTGCCACTACCATTTGGGTACCTACGTACACTGGTAAGGAAACGCACCAGAGAACAACACCACAAACTGTGGCTGGACCACGGTGAGTGCAGGCAGGCCAAGGAAGCTCTTCCTAGTATCGACGGCCGCTTCACTAAACAGGCGCTACGGATGACAAAACCACAGCTGCGCACAATTACAGCAGCCATTACTGGCCATGGCTCTTTTAATAAACACCTCTTTGTCTTAGGAGTCACAGACAGCCCACTGTGCCGAGCCTGCATGGAGGTAGACGAAACAGCAGCCCACGTGCTTCTGCACTGCCCAGAGGTTGCCCCATACAGGGCAAAGTACTTCGGTAACCCAGGTACTCTTCGCGAGATCGTCAGCAACACCAAGGCGCTGCTGACGTTTTTCGCGGAGCTGGGGTGGATCGAATAATATTCCCACCCATACGCAAAATACGCGCCTCAGACGTGGAGTTGCGGACACCAGCCCGTTATACAATACAATACAATACAATACAAGTAATATTTCAAACTTTAATTAATATGTCTTCAACTGAATAAACGAGAACTGAAATAAATGTAGTACAAGTGTAGTTTATTTTCTAAAACACTAAACTACTAACTTTTACAAATTAAGTCCCTTTAGTGCCGTTTTCCGTCGTTAGTTTTAAGAAAACCGTTACTATATCCACGAAAAAGTAATTCCTATTTTAAATTACTTTTGCTTCAAATAAAACAAAGTTTTGTCTTCCCTCGGGTATTTAATTTCCTTTGTCCAACATCTTTGAGTAGTTTCTAGCAGAGAAAACATAAATCATATATAATTATTTCCCTACATAATAACAATCATCAACTGCCCAGCCTTTTCCTAAATATGTCGAGGTCGTTTTCCAGTCTGATTGGATTCAGCTGAATACTAGTATTTTACATTAAGCGACTGCCTAACTGGAGGTCTTAATATGGCCGCTTCATAAATAAGAATCATAATAATACTAGCTTCCACCCGCGACTTCGTCCGCGTGGCATAGAAACTTTGGGCTAACGCTAACTTTACCTGCGTGAGGATCGAAAAAAAAAATTTTGTCTCCAGGGTCTCAACTATCTCTGTACCAAACTTCATCAAAATCGGTTTGGCCATTTAGGCGTGAAGACGTAACAAACAAATAACCAAACAAACTCACTTTCGCTTTTATAATATAACCAAGGATGAATTACGTTAAAATTCTTAAAATGGTCACAGATGCAGTTAATATTTTGAATTGTCAATTTGTGACTATTTTACAAATAGTAACGTAATTCATTTTACTAACCTAAGTATTATGTTTCTGCTAAAGCTGCCATTTTAGAATCCCTGACCTCAGAAACACAGTTAGTACTAGGTAATACGATACCCCATTGATAAGACTGGTTGTCTGGTGTTGTAACGACTGTGAAAGATCTATAAATGACAGCTGGGGCCAACGACTTAACGTGCTCTTCAAGGTCGGTACGGAAACTCGGGATGTAATGGGTGGCCATTATCTACAGACCAACCTAAGCAAGCGTGGCGTAGCCTGAATATTGACTTGAGTAGCTATAATAATTTAAAAAAAAAACTTTTCCGAAATACGCTTACTGAAAGACGGATTTTTGTAAATTCATCCCCTAGAGACGTTAATCGGGGATTGAAGTTTATACAATTACGTCGTTGGTGTAGTGGTTACAGTCACGACTGCTGAGCATAAGGTCCGGGGTTTGATTCGTAGTTCAATTTGTTATTGAGTTTTTCCATCAGTTTCTCAATAGTAGCCTCAAAGTTTGAATTTGGTTTAATACGACTTTAAAACAGAATTAATTTTGTTACCAGCAGTCCAAAATAATTCGCAGTTCTGAGTGAATTACTTCATTTTACTTAGCATTGTTTATTCAAAAGTAATTTATTCATAGCCACACATGCGTTGCAAATGTTTCTTCAGCGTAACTTGTGATAATTTCCATTTTACATGACACGATACAATTTTAATTACAACGCCATCTGTTATTTGTATTACCCAACTACGTTGCCTTATTGCTGGCTATATATAGATGGCGCTTAAAAATAATAATACAATAATTCTTCGCAACCTATTTTGAATTTGGAGTTGTATTTTATTGACGTTTTGAAAATTAAATGTAATTGGAATTTTATTCCTCCACCAAAAATAGTTATTGAAGTGCATTTTCATTTTCTTTGTCTTGTTTTAATATCGTAGAAAAAAAACGGAATTTAAACATTATTTCATTACTTTAAATGGCACCTTTACGCATCCAACTGAAGTGCATTTTTACTTGTCGATGTTGTTAGTTTCAGGATTTTCCTAAAAAATATATACTTTCATGTCATATAATGTTACATTAACTCAAACGTAAAAGTGAATCCACACCTTAAACCAATTAATATTTAAAAGTTCATTAAATTTTTTTATGTACAATTTTTTTAGAATTCTTTGCACTAAAATAAACCGACCAATTACCTTTTTGCGGAAAAAAAAATAATTCGATAATAAATATAAATATATTATTTTTTTTTGCAAAAAGGTAATTAGTCGTTTTATTTTAGTGCAAAGAATTCTAAAAAAATTGTACAAAAAAAAATTAATTGTTTATAACAAATTGTTTATTTAATAAACAATGAAAATTTATAAAAAAACTAATTTTTTTTTTATTATTAGGGAGGATAATAAATACTTATATTTTAAAAAAAAGCGTAACTTAATATTATTAACAAGTGGTAAAAAAAATTGTTAATTAACAAAACGGTTTTGTAGCAATAATTTTTTTTTAAGGATCGTTTTTTATCTTAAAATTCATAATGTTTTACGAGGAATCTATTTTCAAAAAAAAAACTCAATTATCTTATAAATAATCAATTTGTTTATAACAATTTTATAAACAAAAAGAATTAAAATTTATAAAAAAATATTTTTAGTTAGCTTTTATCGATAGAAAAACGAATGATCATCGACATTGGAAAAAAAATAATTCTTGTAACATTTATTTAAATATTTAATTTGCCGCCTAGGTAATTTGTTAACAACAAATTGAAAATTAACAATTTTTTAATTTACTTAACGGAAATCCTTTCTTTAATATTTGAAGAATAGCTCCACGAAAAAATTGAGATTTCTGGTTTAACAATTATGCAACTTGCAATGTTTATAGCCCAGTCGGAAGAAATTGTTAATTAATTTATGGATAATATTTTATAAAATCGCGATAAAAATATTTTTTCTACTGCATTTCATTCCTTAATTTGTCCTGTACATGTCTGAATTTTTTCAAATTTTAATATCAACATTTAATATGTTTAAATAATATTTTTCATTAAAGCGCTCGAAGGGGGCGTGGCTTGCGGAAACCCGAGTACCCGTTTTCAGGCGTATTTCCAGCTTCCTGTAAAATTTTTAATATTGGTCCTACAATTTCGCGAGTTTAGAGTTTTTTTTAGAAAATTTCCTCCTCTTTTTGAATCTTTTTTCAAAATCAAAATATATCAAACAGTTTTCGAGATATACCAAAAAAACTAAACCCCTTTTTTTTTGTTTACTAATTTGTTAATAACTTTTGCAATTTTATCGAGCGGGTCTTGAATTTTTTCAAAAACTTTCTAGATTTTATCCCGAATCGAATGAGCCCTCAACCATACTTTTCCGAGGCTTTTAAAAAGTTTTGTCTAAAAAAGCACTTGTGACTTGTGACTAGACTATTCGTGTCATTATCTGCCTAGCCTTTTCCCAACTATGTTGGGGTCGGCTTCCAGTCTAACCGGATGCAGCTGAATATCAGTATTTTACTTGGAGCGACTGCCTATCTGACCTCTACAACCCAGTTAGTACTGGGTAATACGATACCCCTTGGTAAGACTGGTTGTCAGACTTTCGGAACACTGACTACCTGTAACGACTGTCAAAGATCTACAAATGACAGCCGGGACCAACGGCTTAACGTGCTTTCCGAGGAACGGAGGAAACTCGGTATGTAACGGGTGGTCACCCATCCACAGACCAACCTAGGCAAGCGCGGCTTAACCTAAAGATCGACCCGAGCGGCTGCTATGTATTTATTTAGCCACGAGCTCTATCTTCGTGTGTTATACAAAAAAAAACAGAATTACAAGATTAGTCTAAACTTGAAATAGTTCTTTCCACTATTGAAATAAAGATCATAATCACTTGACGTGACGAAGTGTCATCCTTTATGTATGTATGTTTTCTTTTTTTATACTATTGAGGCTTGCGTTTGAAATAGCACTTTAAACAATTAGAATAAAGACCATAATCACTTGACAAGAGTTTTTCAGTGTTTTCATGGTTTTCTTATAGATATTTTACCTTTCATGTGATCAGATGTGTCAGCTCGCATTATATCTGTTAGATAATGTTCAAGTGACCGCATATTGTCTAATCCGCTCCTTTCCTGCAACAAAAAAGAAGAAAAACATTAATATAAAAAAATGAGAACCTCTCTGTTTTTTTTAAGTCGGCGATCGTAGTCGAAAACCTTGCATTCAAACATCATACACAAAACTATCTACATCAAACTAAGTACCTAACTCTACACAGTATTTATAACTACCTGGCGCCCGCGGCTTCGTCCGCGTGATATCGAAAAAAAAGTATCCTATTTGTTATTCTAGACTATAATCTACCTCTGTGCCAAATTTCATCAAGATCCGTTTAGCCGTTTTGACGTGAAATAGTAACAAACATCTATACATCCATCCTCACAAACGTTCGCATTTTTATAATATTACTAGATGGCGCCCGCGGCTTCGTCCGCGTGATATCGAAAAAAAAGTATCCTATTTGTTATTCTAGACTATAATCTACTTCTGTACCAAATTTCATCAAGATCCGTTCAGCCGTTTTGACGTGAAATAGTAACAAACATCCTACATCCATCCTCACAAACGTTCGCATTTTTATAATATTACTAGATGGCGCCCGCGGCTTCGTCCGCGTGATATCGAAAAAAGTATCATAATATGATACTTAAACTACCTAAAAGTATCATAATATGATACTTTTTATCATGAAATAAGTAATGAAAAAAGTATCATAATATGAAACTTTTTATGTGTATGTTATAATAACACATAGGTATTATGTGTTATTCCAGACTATAATCTACTTCTGTACCAAATTACATCAAGATCCGTTCAGCCGTTTTGACGTGAAAGAGTAACAAACATCCATATATTTATACATCCTCACAAACATTCGCATTTATAATATTAGTAGGACTGTTTTTTTTTTTCAACAAAACAAAATTACGTTATAAATTTTACATTAGGGTTCAATGTAACGAAAATTGTACTGATAGATGCGTTCAATAATTCGGCGATCAAGGAAGCTTTAAAGCAAAGTTATAGCAGCAGTTTCACCCGCTGCTCAGCTCCTTTCCTTTTCTAGAAAAGGGTATAAAAATAGATGTTGGCTGATTCGCAGACCTACCCGATATGCTCACAAAATTTCGTAACAAATCGGTCGAGCCGTTTTGGAGGAGTATGGGAACGAAAACTGTGACACGAGAATTTTATATATAAGACTAGCTGTGCCCAGCGGTTTCACCCGCTGAGGTTTAGGAGTATGAAAAATAGATGTTGGCCGATTCTCAGACCTACCCAATATGTACCCAAAATTTCATAAGAATCGGTCGGGCCGTTTCGGAGGAGTACGGTAACTAACATTGTGACACGGAAATTTTATATATTAGAAGATAAAAATCTTGCGTTTAAATATATCTTGGAACTTAGACCCAGAATATCTCCAAAACTAAAAGGTACAGTCGGTGGGTCTCGACAAATATCACGTAATCCTTATGTTTGTTACGTCTTTACGCCTAGATGGCAAAACCGATTTTGATGAATTTTGGTACAGAGATAGTCGGGGCCCTGGAGACGGACATATTTTAAAGTGAGAAATGAGGGAGAAAGAGGGAAGAAAAGGGAAAAGTTAGTTTTGCTATTACAATCAATAAAGCGCAAAGGCAAAAACTACAGGTAGCAGGTACCTGCAAATCAGAAAAGGGGTGTTACCCCGAATTTAACGCGAGAGAAGCCGCGGGCAAAAGATAGTTTTAAATAACTCAGGAACAAAGTAAAATAGCGAGAAAACCGGCTTATGTAAAGTCTAAAATGTTTATCTACTAACATATGGCAATATCCTATACAATTATATATATTAACAAATATTATCGTGTCTATAAAAAATATGTTTCTTCAATCAACACAATCAAGCAAACACTTATTAAAATACGCATTTTGAAATGATTCACGAAAGTGGGAGGAAGGGATTCTCGACTCCTTAATGACGATCAAGTATCGAAATAAACACAATGGTAATAGCCTGGGAGGCCGCACCCTAGTGGCTCTGCTTGCTGTCAAACCGATTGAGCGATTTTCTTCTTCAGTACCACACTAATATCATACCTAAAAGCAAAACTTTGTATGTGTGTTTGTTTGTTACCCCCTCACGCATAAACATCTGGACCGATTTATAATTTGGTATTTAGATAAAATTTATATATACAGGGTGTTTGGCGCATGACCGACAAAAATTTTTGGGGGATTCAGGGGGTCATGTGCTAGTTTTCAGACCTAGACCCCATGTCCTAAGTTTCACTTTAATCGAGATACGATTTTTCTTATTGTTGTTTAAAATTATTTGAATTATCGTCTTAAGAACGTTATAACTTTTTAGTTTGTTGTCGTATTTGGACCAAATAACTTTTATTACATTCTCTAATAAAAAGAGCTGATTTATTCTAAAATCTAAATGAATCATAAATGTACAGCATAAGATGTTATAAAAATACTTGTAGTTCAGTCTCTTTCGTCTATAGTGGATCAATACAGTCATATTTGTAATGGCTATTAAAATATACAATAAATTACCAAAAGCCTTTAAAGAATTACCTCTGACTATGTTTAAACAAAAGTTAATTCATTGGCTTAAGGAAAAATGTTTTTACAGCGTTAATGAATTTGTGTCTTATATTGACGAAGGAGAGTAATGTTAAGGAATTTTATTTATAATTTTATTCATTTTTATTTGGTATTAATCTTACTTTGACATTATAAAATATTACTGTAATATGACATTAAATCGTTGCACTTATATCAATTCAGACATTTATAACAATCATATGGATAACAAATTATGTAATATTGTCACACTTTTAATAATTTTATCCATTCTTAAATTAGGTAAATATTTGCACACCACATTTAATGGTAGAATGTAAATGGGCCACATTAATGTTAAGATCATACATACTACTTGTACACCTACATTCTGGCAAATAAATTATTCTTATTCTTATTCTTCTTATTCTTATATACAATCGTTATTTTAAATAAAGCTTGAGATTTTTTAACTTGAAAAAAGTATATAAATATACTGGATTAACACACAGGTTACTATTTATTTGGTCAAGAAGGGTGAAACCGCGGAGCGCAGTTAGTTGTGATGTGTTTTCAGGTTACTTTTTGAACCAATTTTTAAAAGACTAGTATTACGACCAACAACTGATCAAACAATGATTAGGTATGTAAGACCGCTTTATAATTGACTTATATACCTACTTATGTATTAAAAATAATGATTTTTATTATGTTAGGCCGAAAAAAGATTTATTACTGAAATTAGAATCGAACCTTCGTCCCGTCTCGGCCTCGGGGTTATCATGCTATCTAGTGTGGGGTGGGAAAGAGACAGGGCTATTCAAGATCTCTAGCGCCATCTCTTTTTAAAATTATACTTATCAAAACCGACTTTGGAAAAGTAAAATGTAATTTTCTCTTTCCATTACCACAGACCATTTCTCTTACCACAGACCACACAAGGACATCAAAAATCTAGTAATATAGTGGGATAAAACCCCAAATGTCAAAGAATATTATCATAACTATTGCGCTTTTCAAAAAAAAAATGCTGATTGATTTTTAGATTACCGATTATAAATTTAAATGTGGGCGGTGTTCGGTTAACGTTATGTTAGAATATATTTCAATAAATCCAAAATGGCCACTCGGTCAAGTACCTACCTAATATAATAAAAAACAAAAGGCAATTTCGCAGTTTGAATTTATTTCGCTATAAAAAAGTAATAAAACAAAAATGTTCGTTTTCAATTTCCACGTGGCTTCACGAATAAATTCATTATTGGGTACCAGCGTTTCCCTGCAGCAAGAATTAAACTCATTACGATTGGTCGATTATGCTAACGCAGTTGCTGCTGCACCCTTATTGGTTAACGAGAACTAATTATTTTCTCGACCTGCATGACCCAATTTGAATTTGGAATCGCATTGGGTTGACCTTTCAACCTATGTGCTCTTATGTGCAACGTTTCAAAAGAACTAGAATTTTAAATTCCACTTTCACGTCAAAGCAAACCTTACGCCATTGAAACACGGTTGATTTTCTTCTACCACTTAAACATTTGTATGTTTTAATAGTATAATTAGTTTTCAACTTTATAGCGTGGGCAGTAAGATTCAATTCAGCTTGTGCCCATGTTCACGTTATGGCGCAATGCTGTACTGACGTCACACTGCGTAGCGGGAAAATAGGTCAGTAGGTTTACAGTATGGCTTGGCGGCCAGTTAAGTTAGACCTCTGTTGCAATAGAATTACAAAACATAAGAGGTCTTCGTAAAATGGACTTGTATTTTATGTAATGGCGCCTGAATGATTGATTCCATATTGATTATTTGAATAAAGAATGAACATATTCTATGGAATAGCTTTGCAGTAGTATGCTTTCGTGCATTTTCAGCGGAAATTCCGTATTTTTAGCATTGAGTTTTACTTATAAATAAGTTTTTTTTTTAATAAACTTCCTATTCATAAAATATAAACCTACTCTAATTCTCAGTAATATCATTGAATAAAATTCTCTTCCCCTACACGTACTAAAGAAAACAACTGAAGTATCTCTTTCTATTGTATACAAAATGACAGTGACAGACATAATATCAGCAAGAGAGCAAGATTTCATTGACTGGGAAAGGTACTCCGTCCTGTCAACAATTTCCCAATTTTTTGGGCAAAATATCGTCATTTGAAACCAAATTTAACTAAAGAAAGCCGTATCCAGTATAAACTGGGTTGTGGAGGACAGATAAGCAGTAGCTTCAAGTAAAATACTGGTATTCAGCTGCATCAGGTAAGACTGAAAGCTGACCCCAATATTTTTGGGGAAAGGCTAGGCTAGGATATGATGATGAACTTCTTACATCATCAAAACTTCCAACTTGGTACAAGATCCCAAACTCACACGAACTCTCTAATTACACTCCTTCGACAACAGTCCCTAATCGCGTATACAGGGTGGTCCTAATCACGTATATACAGACTGCTCCTCTAATCGTGACTATACAGGGAGCGCCTAATCGCGTATATACAGGGTGCTGCTTAAGTAGGTCGCCCCAAAGTATTTAGGGCACTGCGGATGTTCCAAAATGTATGAAAAGTGATGAGACTTCACAATTTTCGGACTTAATTTAACTTTTAGGGGTATCCTTACAGTATTTAAGGAGTTTTAAAGTGTTTTCATTGTTGGGTGTTTTATGAAAGGAGGTATTTTGAAACTTATACCGACAATGGTAGGTTTATTTTACGATGGTTTTGCATTTAAAACAAAATAACAGCTTTTTGACTCAAATTTAGATCGGCAGTTTAAACTTTTTTTTCTGATTTGGCAATGAGTCAATGTCGATTATTCTGCCAATTGCAATCTAGAGTCACACAAATTGAAACTTGAACTGTCTATTTTTGATTTAGATTCATAAAATGGCCCTCAGCCTCAGTTTACTAAAAATATCTACATGTAAAAGTGATGATTGACATTTTTCACAAGACTGAAGACAAAGTTGTATTCAGGAAATTACTCTCAAAAAGGGAAACAGTATTGACAGACAGATCCTGTAATCATGCTTTGACAGCTTATTAAAATGACAGTTGTTTTAGTCACAAAAAAAACATAGTAAGCGTATCAAGCGAATATAAACCTTATTTTTGACGAGATTAAGTTTTATATTCGCATGAAACGCTTACAACCGTAAAAGTCATAGTGCGATGTATAAATTTTGCCCATAGACAAGAAAACATAATTCTTCTAGGAAACTAAACGAAGCAAAGGCAACTCGCTACACGCCCACAATGAAAACTTAACAAATTAATTCAACATTATGAATTAATTATCAAACTAACGCCCCTTGCGTAAACTATGGATATTTTCATTAATATTTGATGTGTTAGACAATGTTCATCAATCTTTGTGTTTAGAAAGGGCTGCTATGCCATAGCATAACATCATGATGTTAGTAGGAATCAATACTTAGTAGAGTGACAAGACTTGTAACTAGGTCATAGATATCAGAAATGACGTTTTTAATATATCTGTGAATTTTCGTTCGTCATTAATCGTCATTCGTCCCCAAGCGAAGCTCTCCTAACTTTATGGTATAGCCAAAGCCTTTACCACAGATTACATAAATAGGACAAGACATTATCTATAATCATATTTCCAACAGCTGATACTGAAGTTTCCATACATTCTAGATAGGTACATTGTTGCATATACTTATATACGTCTATAAAGTTGTCAACCATTAAAGTTTGATTGATAATAAATTAATCAATGACACTTTTAGTAGAACCTTGGTTTTCCCAGTACTTAATAGGTATGAATAGGTCACATAAGCAGTCACTTGGTGTAAAACTTATTTAATTATGGTATAATGATATATTACATCATTTTTATCGAGTATTCATTTTCCATTGTTACTTAAAGATTTGCAAATCGGTCCTGGCGTCTTTAACCAATCAGTGACGGTGTGAACATACATAAAAAAAACCGACGACTTGAGAACCTCCCCGTTTTATAGAGGTCGGTTAAAAATACGTGTTATAATATATTTAGCTGCATACCTGAACAACGTTGGAAAAAGGAAACTTTCCGGAAGTCGGTGGCAAAAAAGTCATCGTACACAAACAAGAGTCACTGACTTCCGGAAGTAAAGTTATTTTCCACTTGTTAGTTTTTTTTTTTTGAAAGTCGGTTTATTTTTTACAAAAAAGTTTTTTTAGATAGAAAATTATCAACACCTTTTTAGTGTAAGTTCAATAGAAATATTAAAAACTCCTTTCTGATATCTATGGCATGGTAAGTACAAACTTTTTTATCTCACAATAATTATCCCATTGACCTCGTGAATCAAGTTGACGGCACGATTGGCGCAGTGGCTGAGCGATCAATTGCTGCGCTGCGTGTCGCGGGTTAGATCCCCGTATGGAACAAATTGTTGTATGACCTACATACAGGTAGCTGTTTCGGGTCTGGCTCTTTGTGTATGTTTGTAAACGCAACAACAATACTGGAGAAAATCAAAGTGGCCAGGTTTTTTTTAAAAAAGGTTGCGAAAGCGCCACTGCTGGGCGTGCGGTTAGGCAAATGGACAATGGGTATTTTCTCCAGGAATTTTTCAAAAGCAACCACGTAGTCTGGATTTGTACCCGGTCAATGGCAAGAGGCTCGTCTCCAATGATTGTTTCACGAAAATTTGCGCCACTAGTTGGCGCCACTGTAGCAAGAGGTCCCATCCTAATAAACCGTGCTATCAAAAGCGGCAAAAGTTCATCGTTTTTCAGTGTTTGATTTTAAAACCTACTCAATTCTATCTGAAAATTGATAATTCTCATGCATGGGCAAAAATAGGTTGCCGAGTTCAAACTTGAGCTCAAAAGAAGAGTGATTAGAGACATTATGACCTCCCTTTTTTTTAGCACAAAGGAGTACAACATTTTGGCATTTCGATTCTGAGATAATATATAGTGTACTTATATCATCATCATCATTTTCCTGCCCTTGTCCCATTCTAATTGGGGGTCGGTGCAACACGTTTTCTTCTTCCATTCTCTATCAGACGTCACGGCATCATTTACTCCTTTCTCCTTCATATCATTCCTTACAATTGTGTAATCCATGATATAAAAATGATAAAGTGTACTAATATCATTTTATTAAAAAACTAGCTTTCGCCCGCGGCTTCGCTCGCGTTAAATTCGGTATAACACACCAAGCAGACCTGCAGTTTTTGCTCTTGCGCCTGATTGATTTGTAATAGCAACGCTAAGTTTTCCCTTTTCTTCCCTCGTTCTCCCTCATATCCCACTTTTTTTAAATAAAAATTAGCCTATGTCCGTCTCCTGGTTCCCAACTATCTCTGTACCAAAATTCATCAAAATCGGTTTAGCCATTAAAGCGTGAAGAGGTAACAAACAAACAAACAAACAAACTCACTTTCGCTTTTATAATATTAGTAAGGATAAGGATACAAGATTTCAGACACAAATATATAGGCGCTATTATGACACTTTTGACAAGTTTCTGGACCTGACGTCTCAGTGCTGCCGCCTAGTGGCTGTCATTTCAGAAAACCCTCATTACATGGAACTTAAACATTGCTGGCGGAATATGCTTGTACTATTAAGACGAAGACAGTTGTGATGTTACAATATTTTTAAACAAAAACCTTCCTTCATACATAACAAACAAATCTATGACAGCTTCTTAACAAGCCTACAGTATTGCCAACTTACAATATAAACTGACAAGACCCACAATGGAGCCAATCGCAGGACGCGACGCGGGAAATTAGGTTAGCTTGCCTATTCAAAAATAGAACGGAACGAAGTTGTTGTTACTTTTTTTTAACTCGGAATATTGTCGTTTTGCCGTACGTGTTATTTTTTTTTCTTGTGTGTTTCTATTTCCATACACAGGCTTTTAGCAATAAGGTTTTATTATTTCTTATCTTGATGTATGTATCGGGAGCCTAGTTACATAATAATGGTTAAGTAAATTAGTTTACTGCTTGTAATGAGTGTTATTTCAACTACTTAAAATTATATCATAATACATTTATGAGATGTATTGGTAGACTAGCTAGCCTTTTCTTGAATATATTACGTCTGATTTGCCTCTTTCTCCTAGAAGTCGTAAGCATGGGTTCCAATCCCGGGTGGAGCAAAGTGTTTATATATTAAGTTTATCGTGTCATGCTCTGCCGCAGAGCCACCATGTTAGAAACCAATCAATTATATCTTCTATTGATGTACAGATGACGGCAGGTCAACCTATACTAAACTATTATAACCTGATCTTTCTACTACGAATCGCACACCGTAGTAGAGAGATCAGGTTAAAATGGTTTAGTGTAGGTTGATGTTCCGTCGTCTGTACGTCAAACGTACATAATGTACGCTTACCGGTATTGCTGTACGTGCATAAGGTAATAATGAAATATACATTGGAATAGTGTAATTTCCAGGATTAAAGTAATTATATTCTACTAGCTTTTGGCCACGGCTTCGCTCGCGTTTAATTCGGGGTAACACAGTTCCCCTTTCTTGATTTGCAGGTAGTTTTTGCCCCTGCGCCTTATTTATTGTAATAGCAATGCTAAGTTTTCCATTTCCTTCCCTCTTTCTCCCTCATTTCTCACTCTTTTTAAACAAAGCTAGTTAGCCTATGTCCGTCTCCAGGGTCCCAACTATGTCTGTACCATAATTCATCAAAATCGGTTTAGCCATGTGGGCGTGAAGGCGTAACAAACAAACAAACAAACACACTTTCGCTTTTATAATATTAAGTAAGGATTTAGTCCGTCTTTTAGATGGACATACGTATTTTTTTATTTTTAGTGTGTTTTTGTGTTTTTTTAGACCAATAATGACAAAGATATAACCCATTAAAGTTACGTGTGACGTCACTCGTTGCGAAAAATGCATAATGAGTATTAGTAGTAGAGTAGCTACGGAGTCTGGATTAGTACCCGATGGCCTTATTGCATGTCATTTAAACATAACAAGGGAAAAATGTACATAACTATCATTTTTTTTTTAATTTTCATAAGGCTGAAAAGGTCAGATATCAACCACAGCCTTTTTAAAATAACAAGTATCATAGTCAAGAGTTTAGTCGAAACATACCTGTTTGCTCGCCTTATCACCTCTTATCACTTTATCATCCGTTATCTAAACCTGTTATCGTCGCACAGATGATCTCTCAAAGTATTATCTATTTTCTACTCTTAGAGCAGTTTGATCCTGCTAATATTATAAATGCGAATGTTTGTGAGGATGGATGGATGTATAGATGTTTATCACTCTTTCACGTCAAAACGCCTCAACGGATCTTGATAAAATTTAGCACAGAAGCAGATTCACCAACACGGAGATCCATATGAGGCTCTGAGCATAAAGACTGTTAAAGAGGAGTTAAAACTAACAGGGCACAAATACAGAACACGACTGGAAAATCACCCAAATGACCTAGCCACCGCGCTAGCAACTATTAGCTACACTAAACGACTGAAGCTGACAGGCTGAAATGACTGATATTATCCAGAAACTTGGTGACAGATGGTGAAGGAAGAGGTGTCTCCTGCTGAGGAGCTCCTTCTATACGACATGAACGACGGAGAACAAATCTGCTTATAGTTTAAGACTGATTGCAGATAGGCACAAAACAAAAGAAGCAGAATATAGTCGGGAATAACACATAGGATTTTATCATCACACGGGCGAAGCCGCGGGGCGCAGCTAGTAGTACATACTCGTATAACTCTGCCGGCCAACTCTACTAGCTCTGTGACCGGGTATTTAAAAACAAATTAGGTCTGGCCAGTTGTATAAGGGGACAGGCAAAGAACTAGATTTAAAGGGTCGCCGTTACCGAAATCGGCAAGGAGGACAATAATAAAACAGAAAAAAAACTTGATAGGTGTCAAGGGACACCCGGATGGAACGAAGTTATTATTTATTATGTACAAAAACTTGTATTCACTCAACAAAAATAATCGTCGCGACACCACACTGTTCAATGCACTGAACATAACTGGCTTCTATGAGAGAGACAGACAGAGAAACACGCGCACGCCGCACAGCTTACAACTATAGCAAAAAAGTGTCGTTACAACTTTTGGTCTTAATTTTTTCCGTCTAGCCCCCTTTCGCAACGCGCGATAAGGAACTTCGTTCCAAAAATAAATGAAAATCATCAATCCTTTTTCAAAAAATGGTGATGTCAAATTGTTCTTATGTGTCATGTGTATACATTGTTCTCTCACAAAACGA
The DNA here is from genome assembly GCA_905475445.1 of Ochropleura plecta. Lineage (NCBI taxonomy): Eukaryota > Metazoa > Arthropoda > Insecta > Lepidoptera > Noctuidae > Ochropleura > Ochropleura plecta. Next base: position 6,409,906 of record FR997751.1, read on the forward strand.
GGTTATATTAGATAAGGGTCGCAATCTGTCATACGACTGTCAATGAATTAGGAAAAACACGGATAAGATAATATAATAAATAATATATGAGTCTGGGACAAATCACACGACGCTACATTCATTTTTTATCATAGACTAGCTTTTGCCCGCGGCTTCGCTCGCGTTAAATTCGGGGTAACACAGTTCCCGTTGCGCCTTATTGATTTGTAATAGCAACACTAAGTTTTCCCTTTTCTTCCCTCTTTCTCCCTCACATCCCACTTTTTTATAAAAAAATATTAGCCTATGTCCGTCTCCTGGTTCCCAACTATCTCTGTACCAAAATACATCAAAATCGGTTTAGCCATTAAAGCGTGAAGAGGTAACAAACAAACAAACTCACTTTCGCTTTTTTTTTTAAAGATTGAGATATGAGAGAGAAAGAGGGAAGAAAAGGGAAAACTTAGCATTGCTATTACAATAAATAAGGCGCAAGGGCAAAAACTACAGGTAGCAGGTACCAGTAAATCAGGAAAGGGTAACTGTGTTACCCCGAATTTAACACAAGTGAAGCCGCGGGCAAAAGCTAGTTAAAACCATATTCTCAACTCTGCGGTCCCTTTGTGCTGTGAAAAATCAACCCTCTAAGTCTACTCAGTCAAAAGATATGGCTGTTTTTATCGCAAGTTTGTTTGGATACTAGATCTGAGTAGCAAAACCAGCTGTATGATGATTCAGTATATATCGGGCCTAGTTTTATCTATTAGCTATCATTAAACTGTTATCAACACGCTTATCTGTCACTGGTGCGTGAGACAGGTTCCAATTTATCCATATTTTTTTGCGGGTTAACGCCCCCCCTTGATGTCAAAGTCTAATTCGATGAGACGCCATATTGATTCCGCGGACAAAGGTTGATTTCCCTCACTGCTCAGATGTTATATGCTAACTAATATTATAAAAGCGAAAGTGAGTTTGTTTGTTACGTCTTCACGGCTTAATGGCCAAACCGATTTTGATGAATTTACACAGTACAGAGATAGTAGATAGGACCCCGGAGACGGACATAGGCTAAAAAAATGAGAAAAGAGGGAAGAAAGGAGAGAGAAAGATATTTTTTTTGATCATCAAGCGGGTTAAAGTTATTAGCCCAAAGTAACTATGCCACGCGGACGAAGTGGCGGGGTGGAAGCTAGTAGTCTATAAATTTCGTAAAAGAATGCCCAAGCAAAATGTCAAGTCAATATCATCAAGGAATTGCGTTCTCCCATACAAAGTTTGATTTCCGTACAACTCTGTTTCTCCCCCTTAAGTAGTAAGGAATATAGCCTATATTACTTCCAGATTATTTATTTTTTATAGACAAAATAATGGTTAAAATCGGTTCAGTCGTTTCGGAGCCTATTCGACACACACAAACAAACAAGACAATATTTCTTCTTAAAAAGTAATACTATTAAGTATAGATTAACTAACATAATATATAATAATAAATTAATATATAAACAAAACAAATGCGTCAAAAATTCGTCCTCACCGCTGTCAACTGGTAATGTCCCTAAGAGACTGGCCGCGTTGCCACGTTGTATGGCAACGCTAAGCCTCTGGCCAAAGTAAAAGCCAGTCCTTGGGTAACGGGAAGTGTCAACTAAACGTTTGGAAATCACTTAATAAAGCTGTGAGCACAAGGACCCCACGGTCCCAGAGTTACAACCCCAAAAACTTCGAAAATATAGTTAAGTCTAAAAAGTTACAATATTTACACCACTTGAAATTCTCTGCACCCGTCTAATCCTTGAATTTATTTTCATGAAATATACGAAAACAAGCTTGTTTGTTTTCATTTCAAGTTTCAATTTCGATCAAGACTTGCCCTTCGATATTGTTTTCTATTTTCGATGGCTCTAAATTTAAATACGGCCGACTGGCGATCGTCATTTGTTGATTTGACAACTGCCTATACGATTTAAGGTCTTCAATGGTCTAGTTCATTTCAAACTTCACAAAACACATGTGACTAAAAGAACGATGGATATGAATCTTGATGAAAGGAGAGGTTGAGGAAGTCAAGAAAAATGGCCATATCTTTAGACTGCGTAGACTTAGAGGGTTGATTTTTTCACAGCTCCAAGGGACCACCGACTTGAGTATATTATCTTAATTTCAACTCGATACCTCCACGTGTTCCTGAGATACAGGGTCTTGACAGACAGTTCTCGGATTTCAGGATTTGAGAAATGAGCGAGAAATTTACAAATGGGTATCTCTCTTCGTATGCAATTGTTTTAGGAAATATATTAAAAAACCGGCCAAGTACGAGTCGGAATCGCGAACGAAGGGTACCTACCGTTGGGAGACGCCCTGGGCGCCGCCGCCGGGCGCCGCGAGATGACTCCCGGCCACCGTAGATGCGGGCCTGTGGACGGTGAGCAATGGGTAGCTCACCGTCTGACCGTCTATTGACGACAGGCCGTGTCGACGGCGCGTTTGTGTTTCACGCGCGCCTCAAAGAGATGTCAGCAAAGCAGAGGGGCTTGCCAGAGCCTCCGCGTGCCGGGGTTGCTGGTTGTTCGAAAGAGATACCGCGGCCCCGGAACGTAAAGGGCAATAGAAGGAACATAGGTGGGTTTAAGTCAGTAAAAGTCTGACACTCCCCCCGCTCTGCCCAGAGCAGGGGAAGTTATTTGATGATTTCCCACCCCAAAAAAAAGGGTACCTACCGTACGCAAAAAAAAATGTTTGTTGCATGGGAAACCCCTTAAATATTTGTTTTTATGTGTTGTTTTTTTAGTTTTTGTTGTTATAGTGACAACAGAAATACATCATCTGTGGACGGACGAACGAACAGCAGAGTCTTAGTACCTAATATGTTTGGTATCAGTTGTTTACGATTTTGGCAACGCTACAATATGCATAAATATAAATCTACAAATACTTTCTATCAAATAACACAAATAAGTATCAACATAGAATTTTCTTTATAAACTCCAAGTGAAAAGGAATCGACTCCTCATTTGAACTGTAAAACGTCGTGCAAGTTCGAGCAGGGACGAATTTGCATGAATATCAGGTCAACGAACGATAAACAAGTTGCTGTCGGTACCCGTACCACTAAAATGGATCATGTTAGTTTAACAAAACGTATTTTATTGGGCTTATCATCTGCGTAGCATTTTCCGAATTCGGTGTAAATCTATACCTATCTATTTCTAAACCAATATTATGATTTCCTGGTTTTGTATCTGAAAGCCCATGTGTGAGTACCTACCATGTACTATTATTGACTTGACGATGCCCTGGTGGTTGACAGAATGTCATGCTCACTTAAATGTCTCGCTGATGGTGGCGGGTGTGTCGGGTCATTTAGTTCCCTTTAAAATGGTTGAGCTGAATGGGGCTGATCCATACGCCATGTTCGTGAACGGGCGCTGTCGGACTGGTCATTTTTTAGGTACCACGGTTCATTTTTAATTTATTTAGATTTTAAATTGAATTTTGCTTTTTATTTACTCTGGACGCTCTTACTGTGCACGTCTTTCTACATCGTTCTCTTATATTTGTATAATCTCAACATGAATGATGTAAATACGATTTTGTAAAAATATTATAATTTAAAAGAGTGTCCATGGAGTTTCTTGCCCATTCTTCTCCATAGAGATCAACGCTTTGGAATGGGCAACTACAGTACTTTCACAAGCTATTATGTCTTGTGACTGGGACTGTAGCAGCATCTTTTTTTTTGTTTTTATGACATTCAAAAGTGCCTGTAATGGTCTAATTGAAATAAATGATTTGATTTAATTGATTTGAATAAAGAGGGATGATTTTTTTGTTTGTATTTTTGTATCTAAACTACTGGACAGATTTTAACCATTGTTTTTACTAATAGGAAGCTACATTATCAGGAAGTAACATAGGCTATACAACATCACGCTACTACCCACGGGAGCGGGGCAGCAACTGAAAACGCGAGTGTAACTGCACAGGACAGCTAGTTAAAAAGAAAGATGCTGATTCTGAACGACTACCGTGATTTTAGATTTCCAAACCTTATTTGTATTGAATTTTATTTCGAGAATTAATTAAATTATAATAGTAAAAAAAAACTAAACATAAACATATCTAGCTCTGCCCAGCGGTTTCACGCGCCACTCAGCTTCTTAGCGTCGGCGTCGTAGCGTGATATTATTATAGTCTATTAATTTTGTGAAAGAACGTCTACAAAAAATTTCAAGTCAATCCTGCCAAGGAATCGCTCCCATACAAACTTTTGCAAAATACCCATCGTAGTGAACTTCTACGTCCTAGTCCTTTCTTCCCTCTTTCTCCCCCTTATCTCACTTAAAAAAAAAGTCTGTGTCCGTCTCCTGGGTCCCAACTATCTCTGTACCAAAACTAATAAAAATCGGTTGGGCCATTTAGGCGTGAAGACGTAACAAACCAACTTACTTTCGCTTTTATAATATTAGTAAGGATTTTTAAAAATGCAATAGTATGACTCCCCGTGTGGTCTCATATCAAATGTATTTACATTTCTAACTTTTTTAAGAATGAAAGAGTAATTTCCTATAATACGTATATTTTCTTCTGTGTCAAAACAAAAATACTTCATCGTCGGAAGACTGCGGCAAAAAAAAATTATGTAACAAACAATTCACCGACTTCCGGAAGTAATGTTATTTTCTACTTTTTAATATTTTTATAGAAGTCGGTTGTTATTTTGCAAAAAAGTTTTTTTTTTATGAACTATCTTTGGACTACTATGAATTATATTTCCCAGGTTAACTTTGTAACTCAAAGATTATTCCAGGCATCTCCCCACTTCTGCTTACCACACATGTCTGTTATAACTAGGTTATCAGCGCACTTGTCACTTCATAACTCACACAAACATTGCTTATCGTAATGTTTTGGGACGCATACTCACCAAATATTGTCAACACAGATATAACTTTAAATGGAGATTGGTTTGAGGTAGTTTTGTGCTTAAAAACAATTTGATTTTGGAGTTTAAATTATTTGTGACCTCATCTTAAGGCTAGCCTTTTCCTATTATATCATGCAACACATCTGCGATGGCTCTGGGTTTTTTGAAGACTATTATTTCGGGTTCAGTACCTTAAAAGGAAAAATACGGAACCCTTATTAGATTACTTTGTCGTCCGTCTGTCTGTCAAGACCCTTTATCTTGGGAAATGCGTGGAGGTATCGAGTTGAAATAAAACCGTAAACTCAAGTCTGTGGTCCCGGTCACAAGGCATAATAACTTGTGAAAGTACTGTATTTGCCCATTCCAAAGCGTTGATCTCTATGGAGAAGAATGGGCAAGAAACTCCATGGACACTCTTTTATGTCTACGCAGTCAAAAAAGATATGGCTGTTTATATCGCAAGATTGTAACCCTCGTTGCGCGAGGCTGAGTTGCTCTTGGCCAGTTTATTTTATTAAACTAGCGACCCGCCCCGGCTTCGAATGCAGTGAAGATACTAATATTATACATATAAGCCTTCCTCTTCAATCACTCAATCTATTAAAAAAAACCGCATCAAAATCCGTTGCGTAGTTTTAAAGATCTAAGCATACATAGTGACAGACAGACAGCGGGGAGCGACTTTTTTTATACTATGTAGTGACGGCCCACTTTTGACCTTATCTTGTCCAAGAACAGAGAAGAGATCGACGATGGGAGGTGGTAACCCAAAAGAAGCGTATTAACTCTGAACTTAATAGATCCAGGCTGTACGAACTCAGGAATACAGACGCTGGCAGAGAATTCCAGTCCTTCCAATCTAACCAGATGAAGCTGTAAACCAGTATTTTTTTACATGGACCGACTCGCCTATACCGCCGAGATACCGCGGCCCAGGAACGTAAAGGGGAATAGAAAGAACATGGGTGGGTTTTAGTCAGTACAAGCCTGACACTCCCCGCCGCTCCGCCCAAAGCAGGGGAAGTTATTTGATGATTTCCCAACCGAAAAAAAAGGCAGGGAATTCCACTCCTTCCAATCTAACCAGATGCAGCTGTAAACCAGAATATTTTTACATGGAGCGACTGCCTATCTGACCTCCACAACCTAATTAGTACTGGGTAACATCTTTTGATATTTCCGGGCAATATGAGTAGATATTGTATAGTTATCACTCGCTTCGGTAAAGAAAAACATCGTGAACAAGCATGCCTTAAAGATATTTCTTGACAGTTTGTTTCGGTGGAGCACACAGTGGCGGTCTGCCCAGCTTGGGCGGAGCACCGCCGTGTCCTCGTAGAGGTGATCGGCGGCGGCGATCTCTCGCGTCCGGCCCTGGTGCAGTCCATGGTCTGGAGCGAGAGGGAATGGGAAGCGGTCACCTTCTTCTGCGAAGCAGTCATGCTAGCGAAAGAGGTGGCCGGACTTTTGAGGGAGAGAACCTCAAACCAAACAGCCACCGTGGGAGACACTCTGGGTGTCGGGCGCCGCGAATCAACTCCCGTCCACCATAGATGCGGGCTGTGACGACAGGGCCGCCGTCTGCCAGGGTTGCAGGTGGTTAGGAAGAAATACCGCGGCCCCGGAGCATAAAGGGCAAGAAGAAGGAATATGGGTGGGGATTTAGTCAGTAATAGTCCGACCCTGAGTGGGGGAAGTTATTTGATGATTGCCCATCTGCAAAAAAATACCCTGCAAAGTAATTAGATATAACGAGATGCCCGGTCAGGTCTCAATATTGTATTATCATTACTGTATTGTAGGTTAAGTAATGAAAGTTCACCCATCCACGGTCAAGCCCCAGCAAACGTTGCTTAACCTGCGATCAATGCATGTGTCTCTTAAGTCCTTAATTACGAACCCCTCCCTCAATAAAAAAGCAATAGAAGGCTTTTCATTTCCACCGAAATACTATTCGTATTTCCAATTTTCCTTCTACTCGCAAAAAACTATAAAACAACAAAAAAAATACTACCAATAACAAATGAAAATGAACGATTTCTGCATTGAACTCGTAAAACTATAGCCTTCTCCCTCTAACTTTGTAGGTTGAAGCGGGATAGCAAAGATGTTATTCACACGTGAGATGACGAAATCAAAATGGCTGCCGGCCTTGAAAAACTATGAACTGATAACGAAGAAATTTCTAACTACGAGAATGCACCTACACACATAAACTCACGCCTAGTTCCTACAGGGGTAGGCAGTCACAGAAAGCCTTTTTTCATGAATGGCTTCTCGCAGTTTAACCTAGGAGGTTGTCGTCTGCTTAACCGGGCGATTCCTGTAGATGCCTTAAAAATTAAGACCTCCGGCCAGGGCAAAAAGCTTACAAACTAAGCGACTACACGTTAAGGGCACTCTCTGTGGGGTACGAGCCTCGGCTTAGGGCGTCGCTGGGGGAGGACAGCAAAGGGACAGGCTGGATCTGAGTAATATTAATTTGGGACTGATTTGAACTTAAGCAGCTTTGATTAGGCTCTAGCAAGGGACGGGTAGATACACAGAAAGCCACCTGTTACGATCCTGACTCTTCTAGCCTCGTCCACATCTGGTCATATTTCTGACAACAGTTTCGAGTGCTACGCACCTGACCTTTCTGTAGAACCTCACTAATAAGGTCAGTATGACGTAAGACTTTGGAATACCTCTGTTCCTTTTTTAAATTTCCTTCTCTATTTAAAAATGTATTTCAGAAGAAAATAAATGATGCAATGCTGCCAGCGTTCTGGGCACCTTTTGATAGCGATATGGATGATTATTTTGACGCCCTATTATTGTTTTTCCTTTTTAGGAATCGTACATATTTTAGTTAGTTTAAAATAGTTACAGTTTTTATTTTTGTTTAATAAATAAAAGACAATGTCCATCTCCAGGGTCCCAACTATCTCTGTACCAAAATTCATCAAAATCGGTTTTGCCATTTAGGCGTGAAGACGAAACAAACAAACTCACTTTCGCTTTTATAATATTAGTATAGTAAGGATAAAATAATAATTAAACTAACAAAAACCCTCGGTGCCGAGTCCATGGGCGTAGCCACACTGGGGCAAGCTGGGGCACTTGCCCCACCCTGGCTCTGACCTATAAGGTGCCTAACTAAAAAAAAATGTTTTTCTTATAAAGGGTCTTTCAACTAGGGCGGGTCGATGTTGACAGTTTGTGGCGCCACAATGTTGTTTTGGCTGCCCTGAAAATATCAAATGCATTGTTATTTCTTCAGTTACTGATGCCAAATTATCATGGCAAGTTACACGATTGAGCAGCACGTCCAAATGATAAAACTTTATTATCAAAATGAGTGTTCGTTAGTGCAAACGTTACGCGCATTACGTCCATTTTATGGCAGACGCGGTGGCCCTTCAAAATGGACTCTCCAACGTTTGGTGACCAAATTCGAGACGACTGGTTCGGTAAACAACCAATCAGAATCAGAATACTTTATTTGTAAACATAGGTGAAGTTACAAAGTGTGAGATGTTACAGATAGGTGGATCCTCTATGTTTTGCCCAGAGGCGTACCAACCAACACCCTTACGTCAAAAGTCACGTGAGAGTGTGCAGGTGACTCCGAGGCAGTCGATTTCTCGCCGTGCACAAGAACTTGGCCTTTTGCAGACTTCAACTTGGCGAATTTTGCGTTGGGACTTGGGCCTACACCCGTACAAGATCCAACTGACTCAGCAGGAGCTCAAAGTGAATGACCATAGACAACGCCGTTTGTTCGCTAACTGGGCTACAGAACGTTTTGAAGAGGACCCTGATTAAGGCCGAAAAATTATTTTTAGCGACGAGGCGCATTTTTGGATGAATGGTTTTGTTAATAAGCAAAATTGCCGTATACGGGACGACCACAACCCACATGAGGTTCACCAGGTGGTAATGCATCCACACAAAGTTACTGTTTGGTGCGGATTTTGGTCCGGCGGCGTCATTGGTCCGTACTTCTTCGAAAACGATGATGGCAAGACCATTACTGTCAACGGCGAGCGCTACAGATCAATGATTAACAATTTTTTTTGGCCTCAATTGAACAATATGGACGTGGAGAACATGTGGTTCCGACAAGACGGCGCTACGTGCCACACAGCAAGCGACACAATGGACATGCTGCATGAACGGTTCGAGGGTAGAGTTATCTCTCGCAGAGGTGACGTGAATTGGCCACCAAGATCGTGCGATTTGACCCCGCTAGACTTTTTCTTGTGGGGTTTTCTCAAGTCGCAAGTCTATGCCAATAATCTGCAATCAACCGATGCCCTGAAAATCAATATAACGCAGGCTATCACTCAGATTCAGCCGGATCTATGCAGAAGAATCCGTTCGAAGCCGCGGTGGACATTTGAACGATGTCGTATTTCATAAATAATGGCATAAATGGGCCTTTCAAATCCTTACTTCCTTACTAATATTATAAAAGTGAAAGTGAGTTTGTTTGTTTATTTGTTACCTCTTCACGCTTTAATAGCTAAACTGAATTTGATGAATTTTGGTACAGAGATAGTTGGGAACCAGGAGACGGACATAGGCTATTTTTTAAAAGAAAAAGTGGGATATGAGGGAGAACGAGGGAAGAAAAGGGAAAACTTAGCGTTGCCATTACAAATCAATAAGGCGCAAGGGAAAAAACTGCAGGTAGCAGGTGTTATACCAAATTTAACGCGAGCAAAGCCGCGGGCAAAAGCTAGTAAAATAATAATTTCTTTAATATCTCACATACTTATAGCTTGTTTTATTTAATTTCAACATCGACTCGTCCTTGTTGAAAGACCCTTTACTAACAACAATCATAATATCCGTAAGAAAGTTACACAAAAAAATTAGTCGACATCAAAAAAAAGTGCGATCAAAACAAAAACCGCGCAAGATTTACCAAACGGGCAAGAAACATAGCGAGTGCAGTTTTTACGCTGGGATAAAATTGCATTTCTTTTCTGTGTTTGTTTATTTTCTGTACCTGAAAATATAAACCTCTAAATTTACAGATTAACAAATTGGCATAGGCGCAGAGCCCAAACGGCTCAAGTTACAAAAAAATACCGGGGCAGGGGGGGGGGGATAGGTTGACTGCTGCCCCACCCTGAGCCCAAGGCTGGCTACGCCCATGGCCGAGTCTGTCTAGCTCTTGGCCAGTTTTTTTTATGCTTTTAAAGGCTATCAGTCATAGTTATTTTTTTTGAACCAGAGATAATAAGCAAACGACGCGACTTCTCGAATCGGAATCAAATTGAAGCATCCGTGAATAGGGAGGCTGGTCACAAACGCAAGCTGTTTATAAAAAAAAGAATAAATATATATGGGCGCTATATAAATCACGGCTGTTCACTTTTATCGCGACAATTTAAAATTATCTACGAATCTGGTTTAATGCACTGATAACGTGTGGGTTTTATTTGTTTTTAAACTGACGAAGTAAAGTTTTGGTGGCTTGTAATAAATCCGTACAAAATCGTATAACTAACTCCCCCATATTTTTCATTACGTCATCACCTACCTATGCTGTCCGCCATATTGGATTTAAAATGGCGTCACAAAGACCTAGTTACAAATTAAATAATATATGTTACAACAACATTGAAAACAAATGATTATACCAATTAAATGCGATAGATAATAATTATGCAAGAATTATGTGTGTTTGATAAAGTATTGATAAAAATACAATAACAAATGCATTTGTGTAGATAGGAGCAGTGATGGCCCCGCAAAAAACTATCCTAGCTTACTATCCGATCGTAGGTTTGAACCTTTTCATAAAAAACTCGTTTTTACATAAAAATAACCTACTTCCAAAAATAGCACTAAATAAGTTTATTTCCGGAAGTCAGTGATTTTTGTTTGTTTCATCAATATTTTTGCCACAGACTTCCGGAAGTAAAAACTTATTTATCATATTTTAACAGTAGAATTGAGATCCTACTTCTTTTTTTGAAGTCGGTTAATGAGATTTTTAGATACTTATCATCGCGAATGATTTTCCCCAAAGTGTTAGGCAGAGGGAACAATAGCTTAAACACGGTATTATGATAGTTTAAACATATTTAAGACTGGCTACCCCAACATAATTTATTTAGAAGTTCATATTTAGTAGCTTTTACCTCTCCTTACTTTTGTATATTTTCTATGTTTGTATTTATCTATAATATAAAAATGCAGCAAAAGACACAATACAGGAATTAATACAAAAAAATATCAAACAGAAAAAGGAACACATTAAAAAAAAAGTAAGATTGCCTAAGTTAGATTGACCCATAGGCATTTAGACATTTCACATACATTTATAAAGGTCGCCCACTACTGGTCGATACAGCGATAAGATTAACTGCAAATGAGGAAAACTATGGTTAAAAATATGTAGTAAATGTGTACCATGGGTAGTAAAAATAATGTAAAGTCGAGTTCATATCATAAATATAGATAATTCATGAAAAAAACATCAAATAATACTATAGGGATTTTCTGAAGCAAAGAACATTAAATTTTCAGAAATATATATTCAACTAGCTTCGTCCGCGTGGCATAGTTACTTTGGGCTAACGCTAACTTCAAACTGCGTGATGATCGAAAAAAATTTATCTTTCTCTACCCTTTTCTTCCCTCTTTCTCCCCATATATCTCACTTTAAAAGCCTATGTCCGTCTCCAACCAGACGATACCAACTATCTCTGTACCAAAATCAAAATCGGTTTGGGCATTTAAGCGTGAAGACGTAACAAACAAACTCACTTTAATATTAGTAAGGATTCATGAAGACTATTAAATAGAACGCATTAGCGAACTAAATAAGATCCATTCATTCATGAAAAAATCCCCAAAAAAATAAAATACCTAAATGAAAATCTGTCAACACTCTTAATATAATACGAATTTATTATACTGTTTCTGCTGTAGCATAGTGTGGAAAACATTAGTAAAATCTACCATTCCTCTTCAATCTGGAACGTTACCTCGATTTCTGATCATGACTGAAAGCCTTTAAGGCTTTACTCTGAACATCATAGCCGTAAAGGACTACCCACAGACATGTTTAGTGATGGGATGTATTACTATGAAGCACTTAACATAATTATCTTTTCATTTAATGTCACCCGCACCATGCTACAGCCAAAAAAGTATAGGCGACCAGCACGCGTCGCTTTGTGACGGATTTTCATTCATATTTCGCTTACTTCAGGGTTGAATTTTCTAAAATCATTTCTTCCCTTAAGCCTACGTTATAATAGCTAACTATATGGCCTGATTAGTTCAATAGTTTAAGCTGTGCATTAATCAGAAAATTCTTTTTTTTAAAGTAACTTTTAGTAACACAAGCTTCACTCCTTAAAAGAAGTTTCCAATACAAATAAAAGCATAAACTCTAAGTATTCTATTCCTTTTCAACGATTTATTTTTAAAACCAATCATAAATAATTTCTACTGCACCATAACCGGGGTTGCCAGCATAATAAAATACATGGTAGTTAAGTAGAAATTTTTCGCGCGCGCAATCTGGGCTGTCGACCGGCGTCGCACTGCGGTTCGGTATGTAGGTCAGAAGCCTTGAAAATATGTTATATAGGCCGGCCCTGGTTCTACCGAGTGAGATATATAAGTTATATATATGTTTTTACCAGCTGCGCCTCGCGGTGAAGAACCAGATTCGAGTTATTTGATCATCCCACGGGAACACCACTTTTTTTCGCAAGTGTCAAATCAAATCAAAAGTCAAATTCAAGTTAGGCTTATAATCAGCACTTTTTGAACGTCAAATTACAAGAGACAATCCCACAAAACGCCCGTCCTTCGCCACAACACACACGTCGAAGTCGTCGAAGAGGCAGAACAAAGTCCCCAGCAACAAATCTGTCTGTCAGGTTAGAAGCACCAAATGTTATACAATTTCATGCATCACAAGGTTAATTTAAAAAATATTTAATTATTGTCACATGTCAGCTAGCAAACACCAATTAGTGTGAAGGAGTAACAAACATATATACACACACACAACCTTTCGCCTTTATAATGTCAGTATGATATCGTTAGGATGCAATAGAGAGGAATTAGAGGATTTAATGGGAAGAAAATTGGTTTTGCACCTTCCGAGGAGCGTAAATAACTTAGATGGCATACACAATTTGGCAAAATCGGGAATTCTTTATTTCTTTTCTTTTTTATAAAACGTTGCCCCACACTAGGAATTTCTCCTGTATCGTGGGTGCGTTTACAAACATATAAACTCACATAACAGCCAGACCCGAAACAACTATGTATCTGCATCTGCAGGTTATACAAATATTTGTTCCGTGTGGGAATCGAACACGCGACACGCTACGCAGCAGTCGATCGCTCAGCCACTGCGCCAATCGTGTCAAAATTAAGGAAGGTATAGGACTCAGTTTGAATGCGGTGTTCCCATGGTTTACTTGGTGGAGTATTCAAAGTGACCCAACACCTTAAGAATGCTTAATTGCGGAAGTAACATGATAAAACGTACCCATCATTAACCTGCTCTTTTCTCAATTTATTTGAGGTCGGTGCAGCATGTCTTCTTGGCCACGGCTCTTTTAATAAACACCTCTTTGTCTTAGGAGTCACAGACAGCCCACTGTGCCGAGCCTGCATGGAGGTAGACGAAACAGCAGCCCACGTGCTTCTGCACTGCCCAGAGGTTGCCCCATACGGGGCAAAGTACTTCGGTAACCCAGGTACTCTTCGCGAGATCGTCAGCAACACCAAGGCGCTGCTGACGTTTCTCGTGGAGCTGGGGTGGATCGAATAATATTCCCACCCATACGCAAAATACGCGCCTGCCGTGGAGTTGCGGACACCAGCCCGTTATACAATACAATACAGCATGTCTTCTTCTTCCAAATTCCTCAATTTTTCGTCATCTCATCGGACACCTCCTTTCTACCCATATCATCCATCACACATTCCATCCATCGTCTCTTTGGTCTTCCTTTACTTTTATCCACTTATCCACATTCATATACCAAATCTTCCTCACGACATATCTTTACTATAGGTACTTACTATCCTTACTAATATTATAAAAGCGAATGTGAGTTTGTTTGTTTGTTACGTCTTCACGCCTAAATGGCTGAACCGATTTTGATGAATTTTGGCACAGAGATAGTTGGGAAACTGGAAACGGACATAGGAGGACACATAAAAAAATGAGAAAAGGGGAGAGTAAGATTTTTTTTTCGATCATCACGCAGGTTATAGTTAGCGTTAGCCCAAAGTAAATATGCCACGCGGACGAAGTTGCGGGCGGAAGCTAGTTCCTCATATTTTTTGGGTCCTAGGTTGATCTGTGAGCACCAGTAACATACGCAGTTTCCTCCGTGCCCGGGAAAGCACGTCAAGCGGTTGGTTCCGGCTGTCATTTGTAGATCTTTGACAGTCGTTACAAGCAGTCAGTGTCCCGGAAGTCTGACTACCAATCTTACCAAGGGGTATCGTATTATCCAGTACTAACTGGGTTGCGGAGGTCAGATAAGCAGTCGTTCCATGTAAAATACTGATATTAAGCTGCACCCGGTTAGAATCGAAGTCGATCCCGGTTATTTGGGAAAAGGCAACCCAGATAAATACTATCTATGCTAAATAATAATTTAACAGTTTTGCTTAACCCCTTATTCAAAAAAAGGCGTGAAGTTACACTTGAACATGATGATTGAAAAAGATTTATGGAAGAAAACAACATGTTGTCGACAAAGAGATTCGGAAAAGCATCGTTTTTTTAAACTAGGATAACAATTGTATTGATCGTTGATAACGCAAATGGCTTACGTATTTGACCAGATACAATGACGAAACAAAAGGAGTATATAATGATCGTAGCAGATGGCGTAGTATTTCTGAACCAAACGGACAGAAAGAATCCTATCTGTATATTCAGGTTGTAACAAAATAAATACGAGACTTGAGTCGTGTCTCACACAAGAAAACTGAACAACTATTGCCATAATAAAGATTTTTTTGTAATGATTAACTAACAAATCTCCCGCCCGTTTTATAACCATCCCAAAATCAATGATATAACCGCGCATCAGTTATGTTATGCCACGCCGAACTAACAGATGAACGAAGACTGGGTCAAACCGGGACAAGGGCTGGGTAACCGCCGTATGTAGGGCACCCGGGCAAGCCGGGTGGTATGTAGTTTGTAATTTTAATGGCTCATTGTACCGGGTAATTACGTTTTTGATGTTAAGGTTAGAGATGATTTAAATTTTGTATAAATACGTTCTATGGTTCTTTTTTTAAACGACTTAAAAAAGGAGGATATTCTCAATTCAAAGGTATTCTTTTTTTTAACGTTACGCGTTATTCATTCAATTGTGGAACGATTTTTAAAATTCTTTTTATAATCGAAAGGGTATATTCGGTCGGGGCCCTATATTTATTTCGTCTATATTGCTGTGGTAGTTTTTGAATTAACTTGTATTCTAGGTTGGCTGCTGTAAATATAATCCGGCCAAATGGGGCATCATCGATCCATCCCAAGCACAATGCCAGTGTTACCAGTCAAGAGCACCTGCAGGCTATCCCACCTCTTTTCCTGCCCATCCTACACAACCAGTTACACGGATCAGGATTTAAACGAAGCAAATACTAGAGGTATGCAGCTACATACTGGACTAACACAAAATGAATTTCATTGACACCTCAACGTGTTGCTGAGATAAAGGGTCTTGACAGACAGACAGACAGACGGACCACAAAGTGATCCAATATGTCTTCCGTTTCATCCTTTCGAGGTACGAAAACCTAAAAGAGAACTATACCAGATTAAAAAAAAAAAAAAAAAACGAAAGACTTGCCGCGGCACTAAAATAGAAAGGGCTAGAGAAGGAATGGATAGGCACTCCCGACGGTATCGGGCAGTGGCCCACCAGACACAACACCCGTCTGGTCGGAGGATCCTCCCTTTTCCATAGAGGATGAAGAACTTTACACCCTGTTCTTCATACCTTTAAACTGGTGACCCCGACGTGATCACTCCCTCCAGCTCCCGATCGGTGACCATGGCGCCAGCACACTGCACTCCCGACGGTTGAGAGTCGACGCAGATCCTCTCCCGGTCGACGCCGGCAGTCAGCCACGACTCGACCTTGGGCTGCGGGGGGAGTGATGTAGCGACACAAAGATGCAAGTGGCAATAATTACTACAGCGCCATCTATCCAGCCACTGAAGTACTAAACGACAAAATCCTACATCGCGCAAGTAAAGTTGTGCATGCAGTTAGCATATATACGAGCGCCCGACAAGTAACTATCGGGCAGTGGCCCACCAGACACAACACCCGTCTGGTCGGAGGATCCTCCCTTTTCCATAGAGGATGAAGAACTTTACACCCTGTTCTTCATACCTTTAAAGTCTTAGTCAGTGCAAGTCTTTGTTTTTGCGGTTGGTAAATCATCAAATCACTTCCCCCGCTCTAGGTGGACCGGGGAGTGTCAGACTTGTACTGACTAAAACTCACCCATGTTCCCTTCTATTGCCCTTTATGTTGCGGGCCCGCGGTATCTCTTTCGAACAACCCGCAACCCCGGGTCAGTCTGGCACTCCCTTCTGCTCCGACCACAGCTAAAGGAGTTATTTGCCGATTTCCTATTCGAAAAAAGAGTGACAATATAAGTGTTGCTTTGAAGGCTGTTTGTCTTGGACCTATTGTGCTCCAACCATCTTTCGCAGTATCCAAGATGATGTTTCCTTTCGTTCTTTCCCCCCAAGTACCTAAACGAAGGTTATTGGAACAGCTTAATCAACAACACAATTTTTACGCCTGCTTCTGTAACTTAACGCGCGCATCTATTGTTCGCGTCTTTGTTTGTGCGCACAGCGGACGCAAAAATGCAACACTTCAAGTTATTGTGTACAATCGTACGGACGAGAAATGTTGGAAAAATGTCGGGTTTTGTAAGTGAGGGGAATTTTAGAAAAAAAACTGCACAAGAGCGAGTCAGACTCGCGCACCAAGGGTTTCATAGATAAACTTGCGGCATAAACAGCCATATCTTTTGACTACGTAGACTTACAGGGTTGGGACATCACAAACAGACCACCGATTCGAGTATTTATACGGTTTTAATTTCAATTTCATACCTTCATGGGTTCCCGAGATAAAGGGTCTTGATAGGCAGACAGACGTGATCCAATAAGGGTTCCGTTTTTTCCATTTGAGGTAAGGAACTCTAAAAACGGTGTAATTCTGACCAAAATCGGATAATTGGCAGGATCTTTCCAGAGATATATTTGAAGATACCAGCATGCTTGAGAGAAATTTCTCGACAGTGTGTCGCCAAGAGGTCCATGGGTAGCCTGGCCGTCTAGTCACGACAGGTCGTGTCGACGACGCGTTCGTGTTCCATGCGGCCCTCAAAAAGATGACAGCAAAGCAGAGGGGCCAGGGCCACCGCCTGCTGGGGTTGCGGGTTGTTTAAAAGAGATACCGCGGCCCCGGACCATAAAAGGCAAAACAAGGAACATGGGTAGGTTTTAATCTGTAAAAATCTGACACTAATCCCCTCCACACAGAGTGGTTGAAGTTATTTGACTATTTCTAATCCGCAAAAAAGAGGGAAGCATAAGTACTCTGATACCAGCTACCCTACCATGACGTCTTAAAACAGAACTTATTCCACTGAGGGAAAGAGGCAGAGCTATACAGGGTATCTAGCACCATCTCTTTCTCACACAGGAATAAGAACTGCTATAAGATGTCATGGTAACCCTTCAGGTTAGCTCTAACCATACCATAGAGAACAGATCAACACACATAAAATTCGTCCCAAAAAAATCTGAATCAATCATTTCACTTCACCGTCTATTACTTTACAATCTCGTCACAAACAAATTTGCAACCCTTGGCACACCCCACGACATAATTTTAGCATCGTTCTTGTACACAGGGGCGTATTGGGGCTGATCCGAATATCCTTAAATAGGGCGTTGAATTCGTTTCAGAGTCAGCTGATTTGATTGCTATGATGCGTCCGGTTTTTGTGATTGTGTAAGGTGCTGGTAGGTTTTCCGTCGAGGATTTTGCGAATCTATTTAATGCGCTTTTTCTATACGCTCATAAATATTTTTTAATATCTTTGGTTTAACTTTCGGTTTTTACACACAGGCGTGGTGTTTTGTGTGTGTTTATTATTTAAGTAAACAAAAATAATATTATGTATTTAATTTTAGTGGAAAACTTTGGTATTTTTAGTTAATGTAAAACCTGTTTTTTTTTAAACGGGTAGGTACTTATCTACAATCATGTAAATTCTATTCTCAATCGTCAGTGACACAAATTACATTAACAGAAGAAAAATAAGTGTGGCCAAATGCGTAACCAACACCTTTAAAAAAAAACTTTATTTTAAACTGATTACAAGTTATGGAACACCAACATTTTGTTAGCAACTCTACTTTTCTTCTCTATGCTCTATGGCCTAATATTGCCGCCAAAATGCTCCCAGCGAAGTTATAACATATTATGTCATCAAAAACGCATCCTAGCTCTTAACACGCACTAAACCGTATAACTTGCATGACGTCATTTATAATTTTACAATCAAAATAAACATAAGAAAATCTAGTTACCTGTTTATATCATAACAAAACGATAGAATCGTAGCATTATGGTTATTGAAAACACCATTCAAAAGGTATGATCTAAGACCTAAATAGGTAGATCTTTTGAAAGAGACCAGCTGTGCCCGATATTCCCATCGGCAAAAATAACAAACTTCGATAGAATCGAAAATTGATAAATTGAGTCTTGTATTTGTTCTTTTTTTTGTTATTATTAAAAGTAGGTACGATAAGTTGTTAGTCTCGGCTGTCATTTATAGTTCTTTGACAGTCGTTTACAAGTCTAACAACCAGTCATACCAAGGGGTGTCGTAACCCAGTAATGAGTTGAGGATTTCAGATAGGCAGTCCCTGCATGTAAAATACTGGTTCTCAGCTGCATCTGATTAAGCTGAAAGTTGTAAATACTGGAAAAGCCAGGCAGATGATTTATTACTTGTAGTGAAAAGATAACTGCAATTATGCAGAAATATTTTATATTTATGTAGATACCTAATCGTAGGTATCTGTAATGCCAGAAAGGAATCGATGAGGATGAATCATTTCATTACGTTCCTAAAAACTCATTTGTTTGTCAGTTTGACAATCATTTACGTAACTCTTGCTATCGGTCAAATTATTTCGTTTGATAGTATTAAGATTAGCCGTTTATGAATTTAATTCTAATTTACAAACAATACAATCATTATCTCTATCATTTCGATTGGTTTATTCAATGTCAAGGTATTTTTTTAATAAAAATATTAGTAACTATGAATCCTGTAGGGACAGAGATCAATAATGTCATTTTAAAAAACACTATTTGTCACATTCTGCTCAGCAAACGCTTTCATTTGATATCCATTTCATAAAAATGCGAAAATTACTGATCCGCCGTCATTGTCAGTCCGCCATATTGCATTTATATTGACGTATTTTAGTAAACCTTATATGCATTGTCATCAAAACTTAACACGTATGCATAATTTCAGCTATAAGAGAAACTGTAAAATGGGTCAAATTTAACTTCTAAGATAGTTACAGATGAAGCTAACAAAAGGGTGTTAGGAATGTATATTCTCATGCAGAAGGAGCAGTGATCAACACGTTTATTTACTGCGTGTTGACCATTTCGGACCTACAAACTGGGTCAACACATTTCATGTCATCTTTAGTCATTATTTCAGGCTAAGGATTTCAATTTATCCTACAAAGGGCGTCAGTAGCCACAGTTGCTCGTACCAACGTCAAACGCCATACAAACTCTTAAACATTGTCCATTTTCCGCCACGTCTAAAATGGCGACAGCTATTTTCTAAACGAAAATGTCAAAATTTCAAATTAAAAATTCAGTTTTCCAACCTACTTATTTTTTTATAAGTATAGTAATAAACCCTGTTATATAACTAAATAACCTACATAAAATGAAGCCTTCAAGCGTAATATTAGAATGTTAAAACGTTTAATAAATAGGTTACAAACTCGCGAAGTATTGATTTTGTTACGCTTCGGGCGAAAGAGATAGAGAATATCAGCTGGCTGTCAACCGCACCATTGTGACGAGTGTACACGATTGGCCATGCTGGTCAGTATTTTGTGTTAGGTGGCTTTGTAGCAAACACACGAGATGTCTAGTAAAACGATTCGAACGATTATTAAATAATCGTTCGAATCGTTTTTATTTCAAAAATCCAATATAAACTGATTGTCTATAGTATTTTGTTTTTTTTTCGGAAAGGTCCATTAATAAATGAAGAACTAATTTATTAGATTATAATATTTCGAAAATCGTTCGCATTTACGTTACCTATGTACTTACTCGTTTACTCGGCGTTTAAAACAAGTTTAATTTTAATGGATCTCAGATAATGGTGATTGGAAATTGTTTTTTTTCTGGATTGCTAAGTATTCTACTGATTCTGATTAATAATGTATGAGTAAGAAAATTTGGAAATAAATAAAGTATTAAGATTATAGCCTAGATAATATTTCCGCTGTCCGACTGTCGCAAGGAAAAATTTTGTAGATAGAAATAAAGTGTAATTTCACTAAGCTTCTATTTTCTCCACCCCGGGATGAAGTCTCATTAATTTTTATCACAAACACTAATTTCTTACAAATTCTGTTCCATTTTTAAACATATTTTTACTATAAATTAGGACCATAATAACGTAACCTACTTATTCTTTTTAAAATAGAACTGTTGCCATGTTGAATAACGTCATAGTTCTTTATTTTATATTTAATTTAGTATATCTTCATAGAGTAACGTAATTGGATTTCCTAAACATACTATATCATGTTTTAGAGTGTTTGGGTAGGTAATAAACAAAATGTTTTTCCGTGACGTCTTCGTAGGCGTATGACGTAGCGAGAATCTACGAAATGCTACGCGCTACGTAGCTACGAATCTTACACAGATTATAGTTTTCATGTTCTAAATTTTTTAGACTAGTAATATCATACAATTATCGGCTTACATTCATTTCAGGAAATCTAAAATCATATTATTTTATTTTTCTTTAAAAATTGCAACAATCTTAAAAAAAACTGACGTTCTATTTATTGTCTACGACATGAGGAGTAGATTGTATTTTTTTTGTAACATGTACTTTCTTGTATGTTGGTAAAAGGGAAAAAACCGTTGTCCTATCAGATCATTTCTTAAAATAAAGGAATAGCATTAATTACTATGCGTGTTGGTTGACGTTTCCACACAAGAGTTTTCTTGTTTGGTACAAGATTTTTCTTTTGCGGTATTTCATCTATGATATTTATTTAATTTGAGCCAAGGTTTTTTTTAAAAAAAGAAAGATTTAAAAGAGTGTCCATGGAGTTTCTTCTCCATAGAGATATACGCCTTAGAATAGGCATTTACAGTACTTTCAAAAGTTATCTCTATATCCCTTATGACCGGGACGACAGTATAATCCTTTTATTTTAAACATTTAAAAGTGCCTGTATCGGTGTAATGGAAACAAATTCTTTTTAAATATTTAATTAAACTAAGAATCTCTTTTTTGCGAAACATATCATTTATTTAGTATAACAGTAATGTAATGATGAAACATAATATATAAATATTGTATGCGTCATGAAAGGTAAAAAAAAAACGATTTATGCTGCGTGGTAGTACTAAACAACAGCCAGTAACACATGCGTTGTACTGTAACGAGCGAAGACACGTGCCTGCGTTGCGTTTAAAATCAATATTTGTATAAACAGAAGTGGGACTGTACAGGCAATGAACGTTTACACGATGGCCCATGCTGGACGGTTTTGACCGAAATATTGGTTTGAAAATGGAATTAGGTTTTTTTTTTAATTTATGAACTTATGATGACACATAGTATTTTTTTTTACATATTTTCTTTTTCGTTAAAGAAGTATTTCTAATATCTTTTTATCTTTACAATAAGAGAAAGGTGAGTAATTGACAATGGATTTCTACTTAACGATTAGCAGGGCGACGCCTAAATCCTAAAGAAGAGAGGATCAATTATAAACCGATCTTTTTTAAGTTAGCCTCCTTATAATGGATCAGTTTTAATATTTTAAATGTTTTCTTAATTTTATGAAGCGACAGCTGTTTTCTGTTTCCCTCTGCGGCGAAAAATATAGGTCACTGATAAAATCACCCTTAAAAAGACTTCACAAATACAATATTAATTACGTTTCCGCCCTTCTCAGTACCGTATTATTTTATTACCGTAGTGAAAACTGATGCTAGGTTCCACATTTATTTAGTAGGTCCAAATAGGTTAATTTTTATTATTTATTTTTACAAAGTAAAACGCAAAGAAATACATTTATTTGACGAAAAAAATAAAGTGTGTAAAAAGATTCATAAGTATGTATTCCAGTTTTTTTTCGAAAGTAAAAGAATAAGAAACAGTATTTATTTCAGGAACCAGGACTTATAATTAATATAAGTCTGAAATCACCAACCCGTCTTGAGCAAGCGTGGTGATCAATGCTCGTACCTTTGTAGTTTTTCTTTCTTTCTTTCTTTTCTGTATGAGAAGAAGCCTTTGTCCAGCAGTGGGACAGTGTAGGCTGGTATTATTTTGATTTTTAAGAAAAAAACAGCAATATTTTTTTTCATTGGTAAAACTCATAATTTCAGTCATTTCCTGCCTAGCATTTTAACTAGGATACAGATAAAAAATTGAATAGGTACCAGTATTTTACATGGAGACAGTGCCTATCTAACTTCAAGAACCTTAGAACAGTGCCATATGATAAAAACTGGTTGCAAGTCAGCCAAACCGCTCCCTTTGCTAAAATATTTGACAGGTAAACGTAGAAAATGTATTTAAAGGGGTGAATTAATTTTAAGCCTTGTGTAACCCGCTTAGAGATTTCAGTTACACTTCTGAGTTTCTTTTTTTTTAACACTCCTCAGGATTTTTGTCGATGGTAAGGAAAAATCACGTGATTTTCACTTCTATCGTAATTTTTTTTATTGAAGTAATTCTTCTTAAATTTACCTAAGTTATTATTAAAGTAATGTTTATATTTCATAGCTACGTATGTGAACAGTAATTTATGGTATACATGAAGTATTTAATTAAGACTATCTTATAAGTGGGTAATTCAATCACTCTATTTATCAATAATATATTAAATTCACTTTACTCGTTAACGTCATTTGCATTGCCGGTTATTTAAATGAAATACTTTTTTTTATTTTCTTTGCCTATATTTTCAGAATGAAAATCTCAAAAAAAACCTAAGAATAAAGATTTTCTTATAAAACAACGATCAGTTTCAATAGATGTTTTTTTCTGAAAACAAAAATAAAACTTGAATCAACTTTTCTTTTTCAGCTCACCCTGTTTCAGCAACAAGCTTGAAGTTTCAAGTATTGATAACACAAACTGAAACCAGACACATCTGTCAGACTGCGCAGTCGAAATATGCTAAACAGTTGACAAACGACCTAAATATCAGTCTACCTAAACCATACTATCAACCTACACGACTTTGAAAATTGAGTTTGAAGATAACACGTAGTAATAACCACACACACATGAATAAAAACACAATTTATTTTTTATGACAGACGTGGCTTTACGAGAAAATACGTAGTGTCAAAAAAAAAGGAACAAGTGACATACCTGGTAGGTGTCATCAGGTTTGCCAGGGTACGATGCACTTCGTCGGTAGTCGGGAGGCCGTGGTGGAGCCGGCGCCCTCCTCCAAGGGGCGAAGGCCGAGGGCTGCGGCGGCTGGGGCGCGGGCCACCTGTACTGCGGCGCCCGACGGAACGGCGCCCTGTACTGTCTCTCGTCATCAGCTACGCTTGGGGCCCCCGGGTATTGCAGTTCGCCCATTGAGGCATGCGTCCAACCTAGGCGGTGGTCGGACTGGAACTAACGATAACGTATCGGTCGATGTAGGATGCGCGCGCACGCCGCGTTCCGTATTCGAAATCGGGGGACAAAAAATTATATAAAATGTTTGTTTCTTTTTTTTCTGTGTATTTTCTTTAATGTAACATCTAATGTAAGTTTTGTCGCATCACTAATTGGAACACGGATTTGAAAATATGTCATTTTCTTTGCAGACACTTTTTTCTAAGATTCCTTCTTGAAATAATCTCATCGTTCTTTCAATGCAGTATTTGACTAACACATGTATAACCATGCTACATATTGAAGACGGCGAAAGCAGACTTTATCTAAGTGTTAAAGAACTGCCTAAAAACGGTTTGTCAACATAAAACACGCTAGCGAGGATTGGAAATTGATTTTTGACTCTATGCGGTAAAATCTACGAACTTATTTCTAACTTTAAATTATTCAACCTGAATTTCAGGAGTTCCACAAGAAAATACTTCATGGTTACTTTGAAAACAGAGAGAGGTGTATAAAACTATTGTTCTCTCTTTCACTCTCAATGCAGCTGTTTCCTTTCCACAGCCTGAAAAAAAATGTCATTTGTTGTTTTAATACGTAGATTTTATGTTAAAGAACGGAGTATTATCTTGTTTTCAACTAAGGTTTTGTAAAAGCGAACTACACAACGTCCATTTTCAAAATCATTAAGCGGCAGGTACATATTATGTCCCTAATTGATTGCCTAAAGAAAACTGGTCTGTTGGATTTTCAACCCTAAACGCACGCGAACCGTGTAAAAGCAAGGTAAGGCCGTTTTTTTGCAGATGGGAAATCATCAAATAACTTCCACCGCTCTGGGCGTAGCGGGGGGAAGTGCCAGACTTGTACTGACTAAAACCCACCCATGTTCCTTCTTTTTTCCTTTATGTTCCGGGGCCGCGGTATTTCCTTCGAACAGCCCTTCACCCCGGCAGGCGGTGGACCTGGGGCCTAAGTCTGCTATTACAATAGTGTCAGAATGGTCGATCACTGATCGCATAATGGTTGATTTTGACAAGTTTAGTATGTAGTAGATTACCAAAATAATCAATTTCGACCATTCTGACACTATTGTAATAGCAGACTTAGGCCCCTGGCCCTCTGCTTTGCTGACTTCTCTTTGATGCGCGCATGGAACACTAAGAACGATTAATCACAACAAAACTGTACAGCTATTCTTGGCTGTTGGTAAAAAACAGAGAACTCTACTTACTAAATAGTTTCAGAAACATTAAAGTTTAAAAAATATATACCAAAAGCACATTTTCTCGTCGAAAATAATATACCTGGGTATAATATTATTCATCATCTGCCTAGGCTTTTCCCAACTATGTTGGGGTCTGCTTCCAGTCTAACCGGATGCAGCTGTATTTTAACCGTATAGTTCGGTACGGACCCCTTCGGGGGCTCGACATTCAAACCTCCGCTGGCTCGGTACTAGCCCCGAAAGGGGTCGAACATTTAAGTCATACGACCTCCTCATTATTTTTGTAAATATTTTATTTTCTGGGTAAAAAATAATATAGGTGTGCATTCATTAGGATAGTAGAATAAAAATCTCATATGTAAACGTCATTAGAAGTTCTTTAATTATTGAGCAAGTTTCTTAATTATGTCTTATAAAATCCAAATGCGTAAATTACGATCATAGCCATTTTGATGGCAGTGTAGGTCGACGCTAAAAATCATAAAAAAATGGTTTTCGGACATATAAGCTCCACATTGTTGGGCCTGATTATCGTGTCCTTTTATTACGTGCAGAAATCATTCGTAATTGAACTTAAATTAGCAGTGGTAATGATACATTTTGAAATCTAAAGTCGAAGTTTCGCGCCAATCGTGCTTGTTTACATTTTTCATTCCACATTATATCACACGGACGCGAATAGATTCTATAACAAATGAGACAAATATCATTGCAAATATTATAAATAACATGAACATGCCCAGATCTTTTCGTAATTTGCAATAATAGGACCATTAACAAGCAATATTCATAACCACTACTAAATTTCACTTTCGAAAATGACGTCCATTTCTTTTTTTTTTAATTTGTGATGTGTAAATGCGATTATTTCAATCGATTATTTTCTTGTAAATAAATCAACTCGAATAATTAAATTAAGGAATATCAGAAATTGATAGATGAAAATAAGAGTAATTTTGTAATACGTGTAAAATACTATAAATATTGATAATAATATTTTTTACGCCACTAAAACCGACTCAACAAACAGTAGAATCTGATCTATGGCTAAATTCGCGCCAATTTTATTTTCAGATAAAAATTCAAATAAGGAATGCGCTCGCTGTTCGAATTTATATTAAAATGTTTATTTGCTATTTTATTAATAATTTGGTTTGTACCTACTATTTGAATGTGAATTGCAAATAGAAATAAATAAGGTTGAATATAGAACGCCCATAGTATGATCTTGGTAGGCACAGTAAAAAAAATCAGCCAAGATAAATTATATTTGTTCGACAAAATTGTTTGTAGTATGGTTGGATTAGTTATTTGGAAAGCGTTTTCATTCTTTCCTAAAACATGGCTCGTAGGCCAAAGTGTTCTTGGAGTGGAAGCCTTGGGGTAAAAATGGCCTAGAGGGAGACCACAATAATTGAGATGGAAAAAAACTCCAGGTACAAAATGGACCCATTTTGAACCTGGAGTTTTCTTGATGTCGTGTACCGGGGTTTTTTTTTTGGGGTGGGAAATCATCAAATAACTTCCCCCGCTCTAGGCGAAGCGGGGGGGAGTGTCAGACTTTTACGTACTAATGTCCACCGATCGATGTTCCTTCTTTTACTCGGGGCCGCGGTATCTCTTTCGAACAACTCGCAATCCCGGCAGGACCCTACCGGTGTTGCGGGTCTGACACTCCCCCCGCTCCGCCCAGAGCGGGGGAAGTGAGGCGCCACGGCATCCTCACCTACCACCTGACGAAGATCCTCACCGGGCACGAATGTTTTGGGACGTTCCTGCACATCATCCGGCGGGAGGAAACACCCAGGTTTCACCAATGTGACTATCGCCCGGAGGACACGTTGGAGCACACAGGCAGTCTGCTCTTTTGAGCGGAGCACCGCTCTGTCCCGGAGGAGATGGTGATGTTTGAAGGAGAGAACCTCAAACCAAGCCAGCCACCGCGGGAGACGCTACAGGGGTCGGGCGCCGCGAGACGACAACGACTTTTTGTTAAAAGTTTAACAGGAGCGGATATTTAATGATTTCCCATCCAAGTGGCGCAAGACCGATATAAATGGCGGAATTTGAATTTCGGAACTAAAGAAGTTCCTGAGAAGTTTATGAGAAGGCCTCCTTCAAATTCCTAAAGAAGTCCTTAAATTCCAAAAAAGAGAGATACACTATTTAAAAATACTTTTTAGGGTTCCGTATCTCATAATAAATAACAGAATCCAAATATCAAAACTGTGGTCCCTTGAAGCTGTGAAAAAAAAAACCCTCCAAGTCTACGTAGAGAAAAGATATGACCGTTTATGTGGTCAGTTTGTACGGAACCCTTGGTGCGTGAGTCCGACTCGCATTTAGCCGGTCTATTTTTAATAGGCTGAAGTTTTCCTTATACCTTTCTAATTTTTTTATCCAACCAATACTTTTAAGTGTCAATATTTTAGAGCCCCGATGTGTACGGAGTTCCTGTATGTCTAAAACAAGGCTCTACTGCGGAGGCATGGCTTTCTAGGTGCGGTACGGTATGGTTGTGCCGGCTGGGCTGCCTGACTGGCTACCTACAGAATTAGCATGACCTACATAATTGGCCGCCATTTTCATTTAATTATCGTCATTCAAGAAAACAGCCAAAATCTTTTACCGCGAAACCGTTTGACAGCAAATGTACCTCAAATCTGGGCGCATAACAAAATAATTATAGCATAATAAAAAAGCACGTGACAAAATGTCTTTCTGTTATAATCGATATCATAGATATTTGTACAACTATAATATCTAGTAGAATATTATGCCACCTCCATAGCTAAATTCCTCAATGGTCCCAAAATTTTTTTTTAAAGTTTACTCTATTACGATTATCGATTAGGTTGAATGCAACTTTTTAATCGTAATGATGAAACTTAGTTTTACGGTCAGCACTCAGCACTAAGAAATGTCATATTGCAACACATTTAGTAGTATTTTTTGTCGAGATTTGTATCGTGTTTTTTTATTAATTTATATGTAAAAGCGCAAAAATAAGAATGCAGATGGAATGTCACTGTTTTTATTTTAGATTTCCGATGTTATTATCAAATGGTTATCTTGTGTATGTACATTATTTCCAGCGTTTTTAAAGTACCTAATTTTTGGAAGGGTGTAGTAATATGTATTTTACACACATTTTGCAATAGATTGACGCCGTTTTATCGACCTTATGAGGTTTTTGGAAATATAAACTTCAAACTTATCGTATGACACAGCCGCTGTGATTTATTTTTAATAACAAAATTGAATGCTGTAAATTGATGAAAAATCTTGAATTTCATGACAATTCGCGTCACCCCCCACCGATTCAGCTGATGTGTCATATGTCAAAATCCTGTCGTGCAGAGTGGTTAAATGGAGCGACTGCTATGATCTCTACAACCAGTTAGTACTGGGTAACATACATATACAAATACGTGCATTCCTAACACATCTAGTGGTACTTATATTTTTTACTTTTTATTTATATTATTTTCTTTTTAAGGGAAGAGTGAGACACCTCCGACCAAGTATTTTTAACTTACTGGGCCTGCCTCAATTTATCTATGAAACAATTTTTGATATAAATTCAAAATTTTTGTTTTTTTTTAACTGTGCGCCTTTCCTTAGTACTATGTAGGTTTTATACCATTCATGACACCTTAAAGAGTGCTGGCTGGTTTGCGATGACGTTTAAATCAGGCGGTTTAAATATAGAATAGAAAAAAGAGAAGAGAATAGCTTTGTAATGATGTGACGTGTATTGGTAAAATCATTAACCAAAATATAGTCTTGAAGTGTTTTATGCCTCTTTTATTACGAATACTCGCCCCTACACATATTACAGTACTATTATTTATTCTTGTCCCTTGGTAAGATAGGTTGGCAGAGTTTCGGGACACTGACAACTTGTAACGACTGTCAAAGATCTACAAATGACAGCCGGGACCAACGGCATAGCGTGCTTTCTGAGGCACGGAGAAAACTCGGTAAGTAATTGGTGGTCATTTTGGTCACCCATCCAAAGACCAACCGGTCTATCTTTAATCGCCACTAAAATGGTGTGGATTATTCAAATTAGATGTGATTAGGTATGTTATTTTAAAAATCTTATTCTAATTTAATCCATTTATCAGAATCGGCATCAATGGTTGCTATTTATAAATTATTCTGTTTTTAGTAAAGTACTAGCTTTTGCCCGTGGCTTCGCTCGCGTTAAATTTGGGGTAACACAGTTCCCCTCCTGATTTGCAGGTACCTGCTACCTGTAGTTTTTGCCCTTGCGCCTAATTTATTGTAATAGCAAACCTAAGTTTTCCCTTTTCTTCCCTCTTCTCCCTCATTAATTACTTTAATTAAAAATAGCCTATGTCCGTCTCCAGGGTCCCAACTATCTCTACACCAAAATTCTTCAAAATCGGTTTAGCCATTTAGGCGTGAAGACGTAACAAACAAATAAACTTACTTTTGCCTTTATAATATTAGTAAAGTAAGGATAACAAATTTTCTTAAAAATCCTACGGGTAATTCTAAACTCGTTGTTATTCCACAATCCTACGATTTGAAAACTATTAAAGATCTATGATAAGACGCCATTTTTTTCATAAATAGTGAGAAAATATGATGGCTGCCCGGTCAATTGTCAATCAAAAGCAATTATCGTTTGCAACAGTCTAAATGACAACAATTATACGCCATTAAGTTGTGTCTCACTAGTTGCAATCTGGAAAACTCTAGAAAACATAATTTCTTTGAACAATATGAACCATTCTGTGTATCAAAACATAGTTTTATGTGAGTTCTGATAGCAGAAGTGGTTTAATGCATTTAGCTCGATGCGCCTCTGGTTGCAGAGGTCTACCGATAGCGTATGCAATTCTTAGACTATTTCATGAACTTGGTGACAGTAATTTGAGGTTGCAATGGATTCCATCTCACATCGGTATACGGGGAAACGAGAAAGCTGACATATTAGCAAAGAAAGCCATTTCAGAAGGATTGGAAATTGACATCGATCCGTTTTACACAGAAATACTTAACTATTACAAACACATGCAACAATCATTTTCAAGAATATTTCGACAGAAGTTCTAAAGAAAAAATCATAGGTATGGTACAAGACCATACAAAGTGAGGTCCCTCGAATCCCTTGGTTCTCTGGAAGTAGTAAAAAGGTCGTATGTGGTTATGGCACATAGATTACGTTCTGGACATTTTCCATCCAGGAAATTTGGATTCCTAATGAAAAAAACCACCTAATTGCCTAGTGTGTAGTAAAGTCGAGGATGTCCAAAATTTACTAATGGAATGTGAAAAGAACCGGACAGAGAGAGAGGTAGTGCTTTTTTTTAAATCTTTATTTTGAATAAGGGCTTTAGTCGCAAGCGATTATGCCAGCCTCGTAGTAGAGGTAGTGATGCGGGAATTAAAAATTAATATGTTTTATGTTGGAGCTTTCATTAGAATTCTATCTATACCTAGTACGGAAGAGGCGATACTGATCTATAAAATGGTTGCTGCATCACTATCTCCCTAATTAAAGTTTATTTAATAGGGTAGTAGTTAGTTAGATTAGGGTATGATGAGGCTGACATACCTTTGTAAGGTAAAAGCCTCTAAATAAATAAAGATTAAAAAATAAGTTGCGTCTCATCACCACATCGAGAGGGCAGAGGAAATGTCCTTCAGACTTCCAGACTGGGAAAACTCAAAACTCAAACTCAAAGCATTTTTGAATTGTAATTCAACGCACGTGTTAACGGACTAACCTAAAACTCTCTTTTTGCGGATGTTAACCCACCCATGTTCCTTCTTTTGCCCTTTATGTTCCGGGGCCGCGGTATCTCTTTCGAACAACCCGCAACCCTAGAACCTAAAAGTGCTTGCCCCTTATCACAATATTCTTGAAAGAGCAAAGAAACATTTCTTTATTGTAACAAATATAGCGCTAGGCTTTGGTAACAAGAGCTTACGACCTATTTCTCAGAGCTTATTATATTACTAGCTTGTGCCCAAGATTCTGCTTGCATAAACATTGGATATTATCCCATTTGTGGAACGTACTAAATATATCCTTAATAACTTTTTTGCAAAAAAAAAATCCGACTTCATTTTTTTTCGAAAACGTGGAAAATAAGTTTACCTACTTTTGAAAATCTGTGGCAAAAAAACTATGAATCAAGCAAAAGTCACAGACATCCGGAAGTAATCTTCCATTCCATCAACTACCATACATTAAAAGGCAGAAATAAAAACCTTTTTTTGCAAAAAAAAAATACACAAAATAGTGGTTTTTTTTTATTACTCCATGTTTAATTTTAGTTAATGTTGGTAGTCGGTGACATTTGTTTCATTCGTCGATATCTTTGCCACCGCCTTCCGTAAGTAAACTTATTTATCACTTTAAGTTTTTTTTTACTTAAATATAACTAGTAAAATGTGGATGTAATTTAAAGTATTCCTCTTGAAAATTGAATTGAATTCAATTCAATTTTTATTTACGGACTTTCTTGATCCAACAGCTAGTATACACACTGACTTAAAAACTATTGTTAGTAACACAAATAAAGTTACACGAATACAATAGGCACTGATTTTAATATTTCCCCTCAGGGGCAGGAAACCAGTAACTGCCCCTGACACTCATAAAGACCTCTGCGCTGAGACAACCCGCCCCATCCAGATAACCGATAGAGAGATAGGTACCTCTCTAATCGATCATCAGACGAATGAAATGCCTCAACACAGGAGCACACACATCTCGAGCTATAGTTTTCAGGATACTGTTGTGATATGATTATGTGTTAACTCTACCTAACTGTAATCAGCCATTCTGACGAAATGAATGGATTAAGGTGTTGGTTGATAACCAACAATAACCGCTCCGCTAATTTAAAAAAAAAAAGTGAGACAAGGGAGAGAAAGAGGGAAGGAAAGGCAAGAGAAATATTTTTATTTCGATCATCACGCAGGTTAAAGTTAGCGTTAGCCCAAAGTAACTATGCCACGCGGACGAAGTCGCGGGCGGAACTTACGCGTCCTTACTTAATAATTTATTATAAATGCGAAAGTGAGTTTGTTTGTTTGTTTGTTACGTCTTCACGCCTAAATAGATAAACCGATTTTGATGAATTTTGGTACAGAGATAGTTGGGACCCTGGAGACGGACATAGGCTAGGCTATTTTTTAAAAAAAAAGATTGAGATATGAGGGAGAAAGAGGTAAGAAAAGGGAAAACTTGGTATTGCTATTACAATAAATAAGGCGCAAGGGCAAAAACTATCTACAGGTAGCAGGTACCTGTAAATCAGGAAAGGGGAACTGTGTTACCCCGAATTTAACGCGAGTAAAGCCGCGGGCAAAAGCTAGTATTTAATAAAACTCTTGCGAAGGCGCTCGAGAAGTTCGATCACAATTGTTATGGTGGAAAACGGGGTGTTTTCGCATAACAAACCCAGCCGCCGCGGGAGACGATGAGCAATGGGTAACTCACCGTCGTTACCCATTGCACATCGTGTTCCACGCGCGCCTAATAGAGATGCCAGCAAAGCAAAGGGGCCAGCCAAGGCCACCGCCTGCAGTATAACCGGATGCAGCTGAATACCAGTATTTTACATGGTGCGACTGCCTTCTGCCTTCCACAACCCAGTTGCTCCAAGGCTAGATACGTTATCCTTTGGTAAGACTATTTAGAGGTATGAAGAACAGGGTGTAAAGTTCTCCATCCTCTATGGAAAAGGGAAGATCCTCCGACCAGACGGGTGTCGTGTCTGGTGGGCCACTGCCCGACAGTTGCTTGTCGGGTGCTCGTATATATTCTAACTTCGCGCACAACTTTGCTTGCGCGATGTAGGAATCTTGCCGTTTAGTTCTTCAGTGGCTGGATAGATGGCGCTGTAGTACTTTTTGCCACTTGCATCTTTGTGTCGCTACTACTATGTTTGAGCTATCAACTGCAAAAATCCAAATTCCAGACCACTTATATTTCCGGGGTTGCGGATTGCACGATAGAGATACCGCGGCCCCAGAACATAAAGCAATAGAAGGAACATGGGTGGGTTTTAGTCACTAAAAGTCTGACACTCCCCCCCCCCGCTCCGCACAGAGCGTGCGGCAGTTATTTGATGATTTGCCATACGCAAAAAAATGGTTCTGGCTACCGGAATGTTCAGTAGTTGCATTCCCGTCACATAATAGATTGGCCTTAGGCCTGCAATGCGGAGATTGTATGCGCAGATATTTCACGCCAAATAGGTGACGGCTTCGAAATACGACGTTCAAGGTCAGGAATTTACACCCTAGCCGCCATGTTCTTTAAATCATATCTTACTACACCACGTGTTATGCCACAGACTACCTACAGTACTGTGTCTCCTCCTTTAAATCCATTCAAAGGTTGTCTTGAAAAGATTGCTTTTAGCGATAAGACCGCCCATTGTGTCACCCTATTTATAAGTTGTTTAGTGTTATTCTTGTTACTTGTATGGTGTACATAATAAAGAATATTCTGTCTATCTATCTATCTACCATCATGCCTGTTATCCTCTAAGACTTACGTAGAGGAGCTCCTAAAAGTAGACCTGCCTTTCGCCAGTCCAACATGACTGGCGAAATCTAGGTCTGCTTTTAACTGCCAACTGCTGCTATTGAGAAATTCCTGATAAAGATACCAAAAACATGTTGCCTGACTTGGGAATCGAACCGAGGACTTGCGCTGAGTAGTAACGCTCGCAACCACTAAATCAAAAACCGGCCAAGTGCGAGTCCGACTCGCGCATCGAGGGTTCCGTACAAACTTGCGACATAAACGGTCATATGTTTTGACTGCGTAGACTTAGAGGGTTGATTTTCACAGCTCCACGAGACCACAGACTTGAGTATATGGTTTTAATTTTAACTCGATACCTCCACGTGCTCCCGAGATACACGGTCTTGACAATAAGGATTCCGGTTTTCTTTAAGGAACGGAACCCTAAATCAAGCCTGTTGTTCGTGATGTATCTTCGAACAATAGACACAAATATAGGGAAGTCCTACCTCCTTGCTTTAGACTCCAGGATAGAGACAAGTTTAGGCAAACCCGCTGTGTTCAAAGCTTTGAAGATCGGCCGGAACCACTGTTATTATTTAGTTGCTCAAAAACGATGAAGTATACCATTATAAGTTGCATGCAGTTTTCATAGCATCCAAAGTTGATGACTAAAGATCGATGAAACTGCAAGGTCAGACCGCGCTCGACAGCCTGTCGTCACTAGAAGAGCGGTCGTTTGAAACGATCGATACTTATCTACGCATCTAAATAGTTTTCACAAGTGGACATACTTTATAGCGGGATGTACATGTAATCATCATCATTTTCCTGCCCTTGTCCCATTCTATTTGGGGTCGGCGCAACACGTTTTCTTCTTCCATTCTCCCCTATCAGACGTCACGGCATGATTTACCCCTTTCTCCTTCATATCATTCCATCCATCTTTTCTTTAGCCTTCCTCTCGCTCTCCGTCCATCAACATTCAGATCCGCCTGTAATCCTCAAAGCATTTTTCAGGGTGGGCCTGCGAGGGCCACTGCCTGGTCACTCCCGGGTTACGGGTTGTTCGGAAGAGATAGGTACCTCCCGCTTCGCCCAGAACGGGAGAAGTAATTTGATGATTTCCGATCCGAAAAAAAAGAGGTACCTACTAGAAAACAAGCTTATTTAACCTAATTTACTGATTTGGGTAACCTACCAATAAGCTTAGTGTACAGAATGTTAAGTAAATAGCTTTTAATCTTATTAAAATGCGAATTTCTAAGTTAATTTTCAACTCCAAAATCTCTTGAAAAATATTAGGTACCTAAGTATTTGTGATTGCATTCTCTATTTAAAAAAAAAAAAACTATTAATCTAAATGGCTATATTTTTTCTTAATTCCACCTGACCCAGGCCATGGTATCCCACTGATGGGTTAAACTCTCTCTTTCCTATAAACTTTTGTCCTTTTTCGCCATTCTCTTGCATCAAAAAGTTTTTAACAATTTGGAGTTTCATCTATGCCCAGTTGATAGCAATATTCTTCATTGTACTATATTAATTATTTTCAATATTTACTCATTTGGACCCAATTAATTATGTTCAATATTTACTCATTTGGACCCAATCTACCTATACTATACATATAATCTACACTTTAATTTTATAAAGAGGAAATATTTTTTGTTTGTTTGTAACGAATAGGCTCCGAAACAATCAATCTCCGATTAATTTTAACAATTTTTTTTTTCACCAATAAAATCTAAATTATTAAGAAGTAACATAGGTTATATAAAATTACTATACGAAGCTTAGGAGCTGAGCTACGTGTGTAACTGCTGGGCATAGTATTATAAAATAAGGTCTTAATTCAACGTTGTCATAGAAATTCCACAAGCAAATCCATAAGATACTCTTCAGTGGACATCTTGCCCGCTGCTAAGCTTTATTTCACTTATTCACTATTAATAAAACATCCCTTCACAACAGGCCATTTGCTACCAAACGCAAGCTTGATAAAAAAAAAACCTTCCAAAATCAAATCAATAACCTATTTTTATCTATGGTCCCTCCAACTACCATGAAGGACGCATTGGGGCTACAAACTTCGTCCGCATTATGTTTGCTGCATACACATGACGGTTACCGCAATCCACTGACCTGCTTTCAGAGGCTTTCGGCCGGTCCGGACCGTTTTGTGCCGTAACGGCCGTGTACGGCGGTCGGGCGGCTGAAAATTTGTGTTTTATTTCGAGAATGTAAGACAGGAACCGCTTTGTAGGCTTGTCTTTGTAAGGGGGTAGTTTTTGTTTTCTAAAATTAGTAAGTCATGTTTTTATTGGACGTTTGTTTAACTAAAAGGTTTGTTATTTTTAGTTTCTTTCTATTTATTGCATGTCCTAGTGGTTTATTAAATTCTATTTGCTTATTAAATTTAAATTATATTTGTGGGCTCCCATAGCATAGCATCATGCTGAGTGGTGACCTACCTACCTATTTTTTCCTTTTTTTACTTTTTTGTTTTTGTCTGCTCGTAGTATTTTCCGACAAATAAATATTGTTTCTTTCTTTCTGTCTATTTTCGCTTTAATAAGCTTCACCGGTAACTATGTAACCAAATCTTAAAAGTTAAATTTGACCCACTTTCCAGATTTCAATTGAGCTAAACTTTTGTATACCTACAGGTTTAGTTTGGACGTCAACGCAGAGTTAGTAAAGTGACCTCATTCTAAATGCATTATGAAGGTTTCCCAAAGATGCGACGTTGCGGGTTGTTCGAAAGAGATACCGCGGCCCCGGAACAAAAGGGCAATAGAAGGAACATGGGTGCGTATTAGTCGGTACAAATCTGTCACTCCCCCCTGCTCCAGCCAGGGAAGTTATTTTGATGATAACCCATCCGAAAAAAAAGGTCTCCCAAAGATGGCGGACTAATTTATTTTTTATGAATTTCCATGTTAAGGGTCAAATGTAAGGTTTTTCTAAGAAATAAAACGACGTTACTCTACATATATTTACCGTATTGTTAAACTTCATTACCTTATTTATTACATGATAACCTTTACCTATATAAGTTTTTAAACTCACTTGCATGATGCAGCCGTAATAACTTCATTTATCCATGATGATTTTCAAAGAGTAACCATAGACTTTCTTGCCGGCGCAGTTGCATACGCCATGATCAATCAAATCAAATCAAAATATTTATATTTCACATAGGCCGACATGGGTACTTATAACACGTTGAGAAAAGGTGCACGGTTCGGTTTGGTCGTTTCCTATGGAGAAGGACCATAGGAAACATGGCGTACGAACTGCGCCGAAGTAACGGAATCAAAATTAATAATAAACATGGTATATCCCAATTCAAATGTCATAATTTATGAAAAGCTGTTTGACAAGAAGCGACAGCCCCATCAGATCTTTGTTTGTAAGTTATACATAATAATAACCCAGTTTACCGCACACACCCTTAGCTAAGGTCCATAATATGATAACTCCTGTTTTAGGAGCTTATTTCTATTCCAAAGTACGTTTTGATACCGGAACGAAACCATACCTACACATACCATTTGTTAATTCTCATGAATGCTTGCCAACTGCAGCACTATCTCAAGGTGATCGCATTGCAGGTTTTAGGCAGCTAAATGCGAAGATAGGGAAGAAAGAATGACCTAATTATTGAAAGCGTTTTTCTTTTTCTACTTTATTTGGCTTTCAAATCACGAAAACGTAAAATCTGTAATGTCTAGCAAAAAGGTAGACATTAAATAGGTCGTACTAGTTTAAATGAAAAGAAAATCTCACTCAAACCTGACTAGGTACGTCCATTTTCAATTATTATATTTTCTCTGCAATGTCACATGTAAAATGCTCTCAGCCTACACAAGAGGCAAGGTGGGGCGTGTTAATATAACGTACATAATGGAACTAAGTCAGTGTGTCAATGTACACAGCGGTATATAATGAATTGTTACCGCATAGTACGCAGCTGAAGATCAGCCTTTACGGATTTCAAGAACAATGGCTACCGTATTTCGTAGAATCATAGTAATGCCGGTAGATGGAGTTGGTAGTCTGTGTTTCGGAAAAGCTATAATAGATGGCGCTGATGATTAGTGTTTGGGAGAAACTTAAATAGATGGCACTGTAGGAAAGAAAATATTTTTTGCATTTTCTTTGCATCGCACACAAATTCTTTCCGAGTATTTAATTTTATTTTCCATTGCGACTACAAGATATAAATAAGCATTATCATCCACATAAAGTAATAGAAAAAATATGTACATATTACAGAAGATACTTAATTCATTACAAATTGCCCATACAATAAATATAAAATTGATATGGGACTATCTCAAGAGACTACCTCTTCGATTCTAAAACTAATTTTGAAAATTGCGAAAAAAACACAAATAAAAAACATTCAGTCGAATTGAGAACCTCCGCCTTTTTTTAAGGCGATTAAAAACGGTTATAATATGTGATAATTTTGCTGGCCATGCCTTGGACCCGGATATTTTTATTTTCTTTGTCAGTGTCAGATCAGTCAATTTGACATTATTAAACGTCACATTTCAAAACAATGTAGAACAGTGTTTTCATTTAGTTTGCAAGTGGTTTTCCTTGAAAGAATAACCAAAATGACCGAACTAACAACGTTAGCAGCTATAAAATGCAAGCAACAAGCAATACGCGCCGTCCGGTTTAACGTGGATGGCACGTACTGCCTAACTTGCGGGGCAGACAAGAAAATCAAACTTTGGAATCCCCATCGACAACTTTTATTGAAAACTTATGGGGGACACGCAAATGAGGTCTTAGATGCTGCAGGATCCTGTGACAGCAGCCAAATCATAACCGCTAGTGCTGACAAATCAGTAATTCTATGGGATGTTACCACAGGACAACCCTTACGAAGATACAGAGGCCATGCAAGTTCAGTTACATGCATAAAATACAACGAAGAATCCACAATGGCAGTTTCAGGATCCATAGACAATACCGTCTGCTTTTGGGATATGCTAAGCCGTAGACAAGAGCCTGTACAGGTTTTAAAAGATGCAAAGGACACCATAACATCCATCCAAGTAACCGACCATGAAGTTTTGACTACATCAGTGGATTGTCATGTTAGGTTGTATGATATAAGAATGGCGAAGATGATTTCTGACTACATAGGCCATATTGTGACTTTTGGTAGCCTAACTAGAGATGGACAGTGTTATATTTTAAGTTGTGCCGATAGTACTGTAAAATTATTTGACAAGGAGTCTGGAGAAATACTTAACACATTCACGGGTCATGAAAGTAGAGATTATTTGTTAGAAAATGCTGTTAATGAAAAAGACAGTCATATTATCTGTGGTTCAGCTACAGGAGAAGTTTTTTACTATGACTTAATTAGTAGTGCTTGTACCCAAAAGTTGAAACATAGTGAAAATAGGCCAGTAGTGTCATTAAGTCATCATCCTACTGACAATTGTTTGGTAACTGCCTGTGAAGATGAAATTAAACTGTGGGGAGTGCAAGTTATGGAAGAATAAAGTATTTATACACAACAAGGTTTTTTTTGTTCCTATATACTACTTATATCCTACTATGTATGATCCTTAATATACTACTTTTGCCTTATCTGCATTCATTCATACATCTTATCAAACATGGATGTGATATGATGTATACAAATAAACGTAGCAAGCAACTCGACGGCTACGTCCGATTAGTCCTAAACTAGCCCTCCTGGCGACTTGACGGTCCCTTCGAGTTGCACACTGCTTACTGTTCATATAGTGTTTTATTTAATATAAACCACCAATATCAAACAAATGTTATAGTAAACACCACCAGTGGCCAGTACTAAGCACCCCCATCAAAGTATATGTGTTCTGTGTAAACACCTGACCTTTCTGAGAAACCTCACCAATAAGGTTCTTCAGGATTACTCCTACCTATACTATGCCAAAATTTGTATATAGAATAGAACTTGGAAAGAATTAATTTGATTTACTATTAACTAGCTTTTGCCTGTGGCTTCGCTCGCGTAAAATTTGGGGTAACACAGTTCCTCTTTCCTGATTTGCAGGTACCTGCTACCTGCAGTTTTTCCCTCGCGCCTTATAGATTTGTAATAGCAAAGCAAAATCGGATAAGCCATTAAGGCGTGAAGAGGTAACAAACTCATTTTTGCTTATATAATACTAGCTTTCGCCCGCGTTAAATTCTGGATAAGACAGTTCCCCTTTCCTGATTTGCACGTACCTGCCACCTATAGTTTTTGCCTTAGCGCCTTATTTATTGTAATGGCAATAATAAGTTTTCCCTTTTTTTCCCTCTTTCTCCCTCATTTTTCACTCTTTTTAAAAAAAATAGACTATGTCCGTCTCCAGGGTCCTAACTATCTCTGTACCAAAATTCATCAAAATCGGATCAGCCATTTAGGCGTGAAGAGGTAACAAACAAACAAACTCACTTTCGCTTTTATAACATTAGTAAGGATTTCACTAGTTTATATTGTCATTAACATTAGTTGTATTGTAGTATTTTCATATTGTAAATACTTGCCAAGTGCGTGTCGAACTAAGAGTTCCGTACAAACATGCGACATAAACGGCCATATCTTGACTGCGTAGCATAGAAGAAGGGGGCCTTTATTGCAGATCTAGATCATCTAGATAGTAGTCCCATGGCTTTGCAACAGTCACCGAAGTCAGCAAGTATAGAAAAATCGCCAAATTCCTTATCGCAATCGGTTATAAGCGATTATTGGCCGAAATATGACGGTATGCGAAA
This sequence comes from Ochropleura plecta, assembly GCA_905475445.1. NCBI lineage: Eukaryota > Metazoa > Arthropoda > Insecta > Lepidoptera > Noctuidae > Ochropleura > Ochropleura plecta. Next base: position 6,450,292 of record FR997751.1, read on the forward strand.
TACGGCGCAGCCGGCGTTAAACAAACATCAGCCAATTCTATGCACATGACCGATAATTTGAATGCGCGTGATACTGACTCGCTCACTCAACCGTCGGACAGCTATGCTTCATCATCAGCGCGAGTCACCAAGCAACTGAATGAACAATGCAAAACCCCTACCGTAGGCCCTAATCTCATTAACTCGAACGTAAACAATAACCATACAACGCTTTCTCGAGTTATTGAACGCAAGACTATGGCGGAAACGGTTAAGGCGAGTAATGAAGGTAAAGAAATAGTAGGGGATGGATGGAAACTAGTGATGAAGAAGAATAAAACGAAGCATAGTTCTATGGTTGGTAAAGCTGATATCGATCCCGATGGAAAGTTTAAAGCGGCTATCATTAACATACCATTATATAAATCAAATGTAAATAAACAAACGCATGAGAGCGATATTTTAGCGTATATAAAAGACAACACTCAAGAAGATGTAACCCTATTAAAAATTAATAGAAAATCCGAAAAATCTTACAATTCCTATAAGCTGTATGTTCCCAAAACAAAACTCGACATATTTTTAGATAATAACCTATGGCCTAAAGATATTACCTTTCGCCGATTTGTAAATGAGCCTTATATGTTAAAAACAGCATATTGAAGCAACAATTGTGACATAATTATGGATGATAGCAATTATGACATCAGAAAATTCGTAAGTTTCAACTGCAAATCGATAAAACGGTCGGTTGATTATACTTACTTATATGCCAGTCAGTGGACTTAGTTGCCCTCCAAGAAACATGGCTGCTACCTCAAGATATACCGTATCTTGGTATTTTTACTGATCGGTGGGAGTCCCTTATGCTGCAAATATTGTTGAGGCTTCATGTTTTGATTTAATTTGATTGTCTATTTTAACATAGTTTTAAGTGCATTGTTACTAACAATTTATGGTCCTGGACTGAAATAAATGTTTAATAATATAATATAATAGAGGGTTGATTTTTTCACAGCTTCAAGGGACCACTGACTTTAGTATGTGGTTTTAATTTCACTCAATACCTCCACGCGTTCCCGAGATAAAGGGTTTTGACTTGATAATAGGTACCTGTATACTTTGCTTGATAGACAGACGGACGGAGGGAACACAGAGAGTGCACGTGTGCACCTGTGCCTGCGCACCATAGAGCTGCGCACACACTTGTGAATGTGCACAATATAATATCTCTTGCCCCGATGGCTAATCTTCGTTGAAATTGGCCGCCGTGGACAAAAACAGTAGGAGGACTATAATACATATTTGATTATTTTAAAAGCCAAAAAGTGTGAGAGTAGAGAAGACGTGTAAAATGCGTTTAAATAGTATGTCTTGTCTTGGTAATCAGGCCTATTTTAATGGATTTGTGAGTACTCATGCAGGATATTTTAAAATGAATATAATTGTAGCACTCGAAGCACAGGAAATTGTTCATTACGCAAATCCGAAACGCTTTTTTTGGTTACTGAAATAATAAACATTCTGCATTTTATACATAATGAGTACCTAATAATATTTTAGTGTCACCACAGCTCCCTGTCTAAAGACAAGGTGTCAAAGCCATAATTTCCAAACGAAGCGGAATTTAAAAATTAAGAATAATAATGTCAAGTTGCGTCAATTAAATTGCGTTCCAGACGCCTCATTAAATAAATTCCTAACCATTAGCATGACGTTTTCGTTAAAAAAATATTTTTAATAGTTTTGGGTGATTCATAATGGACTTTATCATATTAAAAACTATCCACTTATTAAATAATGAGAGTTGATGAATGATTCAAAATATTTAATTGTATGATTATACAGAAGAAAAGGCAGAAAGACTGCGAACTTTAGCGCCATCTTGTTTTAATAAATGTTTAAAAACCTTTTTCTTGTAATGGAACGCTTGTTCTATTTAGTTTTTATTCGCCGCCGTCACTACGTTCATAACTACGTTCAGTGCGCTTCTATTTGTGAATTTCTGTGATTGTTGCAAGCTTTTGTGTTAATTCGATTAAAATAACACATTTTGAGTACTAAAAGAACTGCAAAAATGGGAGCGAAGACACCTGAACAAGTAAAGAAGCTCAATAAACCGCGTCCGTCGGTAAAATGCGATGTTTGCGGGCGGAAATTCCTGACTGTCTCTGCATGGAAATCGCATTACAAATTTCTTCACGCAAAACAAGACCCAGTTAAACAAGTGGCGTTCAAAAAAAGAGACAATGCGAGGTCGCTTAAGAAAAAGATGATTCCTTTGCATCTATTGAAGAGGGTAAATCCTCCAGAACCGAAAGAAGTGAAAAAAACCGCGACACCTTTAAAGGCTGTAGAAACCGCGGCAAAATCTCCAACTGTGCTTAAAAAGCCTGAATTTGAGTGCCCAGTGTGTGCGGTTAAGTTCCCTGTGTATTTCACAACATTCAGACATATACAGAAAAACCATTGTGTTGATGAGGCAGGGGAAAAAGTGTGAGTGTTGCTTTGTGTTTACAGTACAGTATATAGTCTATGTTGACTTTAATGCTTTTGTAAACAAGTATATAAGGGCTATAAAAGCTTGCACACATGAAACAATTAATCCCAGCAAGCATTTAATTGTATTTATTCTTGTTTTCCAACAACAAAATTTTATTTTTTGGTACCTTTTTGCACTCTTATTCTCTATGTCAATAAAATGGCCTTTTATGTACCGACTGCTACACTTAAGAATATGCAGCCTGTAATTGCAGCCAGCTACCAAATTAAAATTTGATAAGATACCTCGATAGCCTCGCTCAGCATTTCATATCCGTTCTAAACTATATTGTGTTTAAGGCTAGAATAGGGCTGCCATACAATCCATTGCACTGGACCAGCCATGCTTAGGAACATTTTGTCCTCATCAATAAGACAGTCTTGGTTCTGTAGTCCCATCGGAATAGAATCACGAAGTTTTGGGTTTGGTCCCCTTGTGTACTTCGGTATTTATGCCTCTAAATATGTCTTAACTGGTTGTCCTGCTGTGCTAGTTAACCTGTTGAATGTAACAACAAACACGAAAATTCGACAAAATATGAGTAACGTTTTAGCGAGATAAGCCTTCAGAAAAACAACTATTTTACAGTTAAATCAATAGTTACACCATATAAAGCTCCCATAAGTACTTAAGACACTTGTGGCATTATGTCTTATATTCCCCCGTAGAAACTTAACAACATTGAACGGGTTAATAAGCTGCCAAGCATGTCATCCTGCGAATCCTTCTTGCACCTTGCTAAGTAAATAATGAAATTTACTTCTTTTGGTGTCAAAAAGACTGCTTCATTGGTCTAGTGGGTCATCCAGGAGTTATGCTGCTTTAATTGCAACCTGAGTTTCCGTAGTCATAAACTAGAACCAACCATACTCAATTGATTGTTTGGTGTTAGAAATTAGCATGTCTATACATGATTATTAATCTTTTGTGTCATATGGTTTGTTGAATTGAATTAGAAGTAGGTACCAGTGTTTTCAGCTATTGTTATAATGTTGGTGCCACATTATATACTAAGAAGTCTTTTTTTATTTAATGCACTTTTCAATCTTCTAGGGCACCCAACTCTCCGTTCCTAGTAAAGCCAATACGCATAGAAACGTGTGCGTCCTGCAAAAATGAAATACGTTCAACAATTCCCCATGAATGCCCGAACATGCAAGCATACAAAGAAAAGTACCTGTGTCTGGGTTGTGACCAGATATTTTGCGGTCTCGTACTGTTCCAACATCATATTAAAGGATTGCATTCAGATGGAGCCCAGAACTTTTTCTTTCCTGATAGAGAAGGTATGTATTCAAACTCAAACTCAAAAGCATTTAATTCAATTAGACCATTACAGGCACTTTTGAATATCAAGAAACAAAATAATGAAGCTACAGTGCCAGCTACAAAGTGTAATAACTTGTGAAAGTACTGTAGTTGCCCATTCCAAAGCTTTGAACTCTATGGCTAAGAATGCGCAAGAAACTCCATGGACATTCTTTTAAATCATAATAATTTTACAAGATCATGGTTATATCATGTTGATATCCTTACTAATATTATAAAAGCGAAAGTGAGTTTGTTTGTTTGTTTGTTACCTCTTCACGCTTTAATGTCTTAACCGATTTTGATGAATTTTGGTACAGAGATAGTTGGGAACCAGGAGACGGACATAGGCTAATTATTTTTTTTATAAAAGTGGGATGTGAGGGAGAAAGAGGGACGAAACGGGAAAACTTAGCGTTGCTATTACAAATCAATAAGGCGCTACCGAATTTAACGCGAGCGAAGCCGCGGGCAAAAGCTAGTTATACATATATGTGAGAACAATGTAGAAAAATGAGCACATCAAGAGCATCTAGAGTCAAAGCAAAAACAAATATAAATACATCATCATTTTCCTGCTCTTGTCCCATTTTATTTGGGGTCGGCACAACATGTACTTTAATTACATCATTTATATATTAAGTAATTAAAATGAAAGCTATGGGGCAGCCTGCAAAATTTAAATTTGCTTAATCTCTCGCATTTTGCAGCTCTCATTAAGTTCATTTAATCCCATTGAAGTACTATCTCATGAAATAGTCAGTGTATGTGATTAGATGAACAGAGAGGGTTGTATTGATGTTTTTTTATGGTAATAATATAACTCAATATCACATATTTGTTACTTCAAATCATATATTAATCAACCTGCCACTAAATACCAAAAAGTAAGTCAATTTGAATTTCACAGGCTGCTTTCGAACTTCCTCATTAACCTCTAGAGCCCCAGCGGCACAAAAACGTGCCAGTAAATAAGTATTACCGTTGAGCCCCGCTGGCACAAATTTGTGCCACCAAACCCCAACCGATTTAAAACTGTATTTGTAGTAAAGATAAGTCTTAAAATCAGATTACGCTTACGATGAGAGCCCGCCCGGCGGTGCTTGACGGATAGTTGACGTGAATAATGGCGGTTCTAGAGAGGTTCATGGATATACTTTAATAATTTCCTTTAATACTAATTTAGCATAATCATAATTAAATTACCTATAACATCTACTATGCTCTAGCACTAGCATGATCTATCTATTTTATAACATACAATGTTTAAATGTAAATAGCTTTGAATAATTTGTTCTCCACGGCATTCATTAATATTTCATATCAATATAAATCAGTACGACATATATTGTATAAAACACAAAATCGTCTCATACCAAGTTTTATGTCATTAAAATGAATGCACGGTTGAGGCAGTGGCTGAGCGATCGACTATAGCGCCGCGAATCGCACGGTACAAATATTTATATAACTAACAGGTAGTAGTGTATCTATAACAAAGAAAATTGTATAGACTAAAGAGATATCTAAAATTTTTCAAACAAGGAGCTGTATTTTTTTTTATATTCAATAAAAAATGCAAAATGACCTACATTTTGGCGGACATGGTATTTAAATAAAATCAAACACCGAAATATTTTCGACCTTATTTCTATTCTTTCGATGCAATACTGTCGTGTACTTGTGTCAGACCATGCCTAGTATGCAGCTAGCGTCACTTCCGCGAATACCTAAAGATTAGCTTATTGCCGCGCCTTAATACAAGTTTTATGCTGTCTGCTATTTGAAAAATAAAATGGTGAAAGTTAAGTTAGCCAGAAATGAATACTGGTATTATGTTCAATTAATTTCGATTCCTAATATCGTCAAGATAAATTAAACTTAGCAATGGTTGTATGTTAATTAAAAACTAACAACTACCACAATCTGACATAGATAAAATTATGAATTGAATCAGTAAATGTGTGGATCATAACATTTTTTTTTATAAATCAACCTATATTGTTCCACTACTGAGCAAATGTTTCACCCATAACTCTTTTCCTTGTGCGGATCTCACCAACCAATGTGTCATAGTTGACTCTAAGTATCACGCCGATGTTTTCTAGGCCTCCCTCTTCTAGCACGCACTGCGTGACGACTCTGGCCCATCGGTCCCAATTCCACTACAACTCACTCTCTTTCTATACGTAGTCGTAATCTGCGATTCCAGTTTTGGAGCGTATTTTGGTATTGCGAATCAGGATTGCCAACGCAAAAAATTCAATTTTATAATGTAAATAATCAGATAAAACACAGTATTAACGAAACGCCTCACATTTCAGAATTCGAATCCTGGAAAACAGAACTACAAGAAGCAATGAAAATAAGCTTTATTCGGCTGAACAAACCAAAAACAAAGGAAATCTACCATTGTCCCCACCAGTCCAACACTATAACAGCCACAACAAAGTTATGCCCAGCCACCATTATTGTCAGAGAATATTCTAGAGGCGTTCACGTATGCTACTTTAAAGACCACTGCGGTCACATCGTTGACGAAGACATACCATTTGGGGACTTTAATAAGTACAGCATATCATTATACACCAGAGAAACTGAAGATTCCAATTTGGATGCAGAAGGTGACAATGATCTGTACCAACAGCTAAAAACTATGGTCACGTGTATAATAAAAGAAGCAGTAAAAGCAGATGTCACTACCCTTAGAAGTTTATTAGACAAAGCACTAGAAATGACAACAGTATTAAAAAAAAATCATGGTGAAGACCTTGATGTGCCAACAGTTAATAAAAGTTTGTCAGACGACCAGATTTCTAAGACCTTAGATAGTTTGAAACCTAAAGGTAAGCGTAAACAAAGTATAGAGAAAAAAACTGAGAGTGTGGTAACGAAAAAGATAAAGAAGCCCCCAGCAACTGTTGAAAACGGTGTGTCAACAAGACCTCGTAGAAGTAGCACCGCTTTAAGCAAATCTGTGTCATTCAATAACAATGCACCGAAGAAGAATGAGGTAACAACTGATAAAGAATTAGAAGAGCTACTAGAAGAAGGACTAGGGCTTATACCGCAAAAAAGTTCCCTAAAAAAGCCAGTAGAACCTACAAAAAGTGTTCTCAAAAAAGTTGAAGAACCGCAACCAGCTGCCGAGGGTAAGAAAGCAGAGCAACCAGCAAGGTCCCTCCTCCAATCGCCGTCGTCATTCAACGACTCATACAAACACTTTGTAGATCAAAACTTCCCGAGTGTTACCGAAACAAGTACACCAAAAGCGAAACCTAATGTGAGGAAAAAAGAAATAATGAAGACTAAAATGGGACAATTCAAAATTAAATCGACTTCACCGAAGAATCTATCACCAAAATCACCTAAGCCGGTGAAGGAGATTGAAAAAGTGCCCAAGCCTGTGAAGGAGATTGAAAAAGTGCCCGTTACTCCTATAGTGTTTAAACCTAAACCAGATATTAAATATGTGGTTAAAGAACAGGAGAATGACTGTAATATTCTCATTTTAAAGATATGAAAACGACTGTTATTTTGTGTTAAGGTTTTTAGCACAAGAACATTATGATTGTAGTCAAGGGGGTCTAAAATGGGCGGCTTGGCAGAATCGTTATAGGAAAATAAAATAAATCGCGCAAAGTAATTACTGACAAAATTAACTGTGTCTGTGACCATTTTAAGTTAAGAATTTTAACGTGATTCATAATAATATCCTATTATGCTTCTACCAAAGCTGAGAATTTAGACCCCTGATAAAATGTTTTACGTGCGTAATAGTGCATACAAAAAACACGCGTAATTAAGAAGCCAGTGTAATCCTTTTGGCGTAGTATAGTTTGATTTTTCGGTCGAAAATCTGTGACATACCTAGATAAGTCACTATACAATAATAATAATGAGACAACATTCACAGAAATTTATTTTATGTAAGTATCTATTTCTTTAAGTCTGAAATCGCCGACCCATCTTGAGCAAGCGGGGTGATCTACAAAGTGTTAGGTTAAACGAGGGACTTATTGAGGGAGGGTATTCAGTATTCGATTCTCGTCCCAAATATGTATAAAACCTATAACCTTAATTTCTGACGTAATTGTCCAATAAAATACATTATTCATGAACACTGAGCGCGAGAGAAGTAACCTTGTAAACAGTGAAGTAAATCACGCGGCAAAATACCTACGCGCCGATTCTACCGAAAAGGCGTCCTAAGCCAGGTTTAAAGTATGAAGGGAAAATGGATTATACCTAAAGGTCATTGACACGCACACATATTCTGCGATAGTATTAAATCGCTAGCGCAAGGGTATATACACGTTGCGAGACTTATGCGAAATTTTTGGTAGGGTTCTGTCTTTTATTTATTAGTGTTTTTTTTTTTGTTCATATTTTTATTAGTATCATGTAAGTATGCACTATTGTGGGTTTGAATACGTCCCTCGTTTAAACTAACATATTGTATAGTGCCTTCTCTGTAAAAGCTGGTATTATTTTTATCTCTTTCGCATATGTTATTGCTAACTTCGTCAGCCCCCTAATTGTCAGCCCATAACGCGCCAACAACTGGGACCTGATGAAACCTTTTTGTTGCGATTTGTAGAGAACGTATTGCGTGAGTGAAATTAAACTTACTAAAATGGCCGCTTAAACACAGTCGTAATAGAATAAAAAAAACGGTTACAGGCGCAGTTATTGTAGCGTAATTCATATTATTATATTATGATTCTGCTAAAGTGACTAATTTAGACTCCCAGAACTGTAAATGTTTAAGGGTTGAACGCGAAAGAGTGAAAATCGTAGAAGGAATGTTATCGCACGCATTGTCTCTGCGCTCAGCAGCACGCTCTACTACTCACTTTAGCCCAACGGTTTTGAGCGACAGAAAATAATGATGGTTTACCCTAAGACTAGCACTGTTTTACAATGGTAATCGCTTACACGATAGGCAGAATTATGACTACTGAAAGAGGTAAAACGAATGAAACGCGTGCATGTGAAAGGCACTTAATGGCTCCTAGAAACTGGTTACGCACGTAAAACACTTTATTTGTATTTTTTGCACTGGCTAGCCATATCAAAAAAGGCTGGATTATTGTACTTTTTTTTAAAAGAAATTTAAGGGCCTTTATTGATATAGCAACATCATTTCACATAAAATATGTGTTGTATATTATGACCATTACTATGTGTGAAAATAAACTGACTTTCCAGGAAACCGTCAATCAAGTATAGGGTAGTTTCAAGGGTCAAAGTAATTACATTCTATTTAGTCCGTCTTTTAGATTATTCAAAAATAAGGGACACGTATTTTTTTAATTGTAAATTAGACCAAAAACGACAAAGATATAGCCCATTAATGTTACGTATGACATCACTTGTTGCGAAAAAATGCAGCAACCCGTGACGTTTTAGATTATTTATCTTTTAGCTTATTTTTGAATAATCTAAAATACTAATTTTTTTGGAAACTATCCTATTCTGTACATCTTTCGCTGTAGCATACTGCGGGTGACATTAGTTAAATAAACCATTCGTCTTCAATTTGCAACTTTCTCTGCGATTTATGATCATTACTGTATATAGACCCCTAAAATAATAGCGCCTCTTCGGGTCGATCTTTAGGTTAAGATGCGCATGCGGTTACATCTGGTATGACTGGAAGCTGACTCCAACATGGTTGGGAAAACGCTAGGATTATAGACCCATCATAGCAACACATCCACTCACAAAACATGTCTTTTCATCTAATGTCACCCCGCACCATGCTACAGCGATAATAATGTAATTGTTTGCAAACATGATACCTGGAAAATAACTTTTCATTTTGATGTGAAAAATCACGGTTTTAAGTGGGACTAGAGGTCATACAGGTAGTTAAATTGTTTTTTTTATGTGTGATGAACTGGTACTTTGTCCTTTAATATCTCTTAAACTTGAACATACTTAAAGGTGTGGTCTAAAACAAAAAAAAATGGTCGCAATAACGAAGAGAACAAGTGCTTTTCCGTTTCGTTAATGGTTTTTTATATCCATTATAACCCAGCCTCTATCTACATTGTCTTGAGTATTTGGCGGGAGAGTTTTTAAAGGTTGACTTTTGTCTTGAGTTGGGAATATTTTTGTATAAATGAGGTATTTGACCACGACTAAACAATTTCCTTTGTGTGAAATAACTGGACGCAATTCCGGGCACGGTGACAAATCAAGCTATTGATTTCCAGTGTAACATGGCATCGATTTATTTAGTTTAGCTGTACAATGGGAGATCCGTATAAACTGTTTTTTTTATAGCTTGATAAGTCGTCGTGCGATGCTCCTAAAACTATTTAAAGTAAATCTCCTCACACATAGTGGGTAGAAAAATAAAAATAAATTTTATTGAATTAATTGGTTTCTGGTGTTATCATATTTAAATATTGATACCCATCATTGTCTCAGGAGTTTTAATTACTTATTTACTTTTACTTGCAAAATGTCCATAGTCCATATTTATCAGACCTCGAACTATTAACTTCGCTAAGCTAAAGTTTGAGAAGTTCCTCTGTAGAACACGCTTTTTTTTTCTTGGGGTGGGAAATCATCAAATAACTTCCCCCGCTCTGGGCGGAGCGGAGAGGAGTGTCAGGCTTGTACTGACTAAAACCCACCCATGTTCCTTCTATTGCCCTTTACGTTCCGGGGCCGCGGTATCTCTTTCGAACAACCCGCAACCCCGGATGTATTTACCCTTGCAGAATGTATTACCATCCCTCGACCTATTAAGTTAGCTAATCTAAAGATTCATTCGTTCCACTGTAGAACACGCTTTTAAAAACTAAGAAGTTATGTTTTAATTAACTTTTTTAAATTAAAATTTATTGTTTAGTTTGGATGAAAATGCATTTTATAACTAATTGACTGTAAATGTTTTACCTACTTTCCTATTGAACTGCAAAATGTTTAGTTTGGATGAGAATGCACTTTGACTAGGACTAGTTATTTTTTTTTTATGAATTCCCATGATAAGCGTATTTATTGAAAGGGGTTTGCTTTGTGTAATACGAGGTAGCGTGTTGTTTAAACTATATTTTCACAAATTTTAGGTTACCCAACTTAACAGCTCGCGGTAAAATAAATTGTGAAAGGACAGTATGCGCAACTTATCAATATACGTATGCCTGGAAAGAGAGCAATAATAATTATTTTGTTTTGTTTATATATTTTTTTAAGAATTTAGTTCATAAAACTAGTGCGGACTACATATAAGGAAAATGGTGCCACAATTGTGTAGTTCGGGCTTTAGACGTTAAGGTGCTCCCTCACTATCAAAGATTCAATTTTAAATAGAAACAAGTTGATGTTTACAAATTTTATAATAACATTGTGCATTGAAATTGTCAATACTTCTCACTCATTAACGCAACTAATACTCAAATCTGGGGGTCTAAATTGGCCAGTTTAGTAGAATCGTAATAATGAATCTTGTCAAAATTGTTAAAATGGTAATGGTTAATAATTATGAAGTGGGACTATTTTACGAATTGTAACGTAATTGATGTTATGATTCTTCCATAGTGGCCATTTTAGGCCCACAAACTGTTACATTACTGGAGAGGGACCGCCTTTAGGATAAGGTTTTATAAATAAACTAGAATTTTGTTATTCTTATTACTTATTATGTAACGATGTTTGATATTTTAAAAAGGGGACAAGCTTTGCATAGTTATGTTACATTTTAAATGCAACCTTAAAGTGATAACTATAAAAACCAGTAACCAGTGTAACTACACTGGTTACAAAAATGCAGTACTGTTGTAACTACAACAGTACTGCATTTTTGTATCAAGTTTTTAGACTTAAGTTAGTGGCGCCATCTATTTTAAAAATAAGCAATTTAAAATGGCGCTTATCCTCTTTTTGAATTTAACAGTCGTGTGTAAAATACAACATACTGTACATTTTATTGATTAAATAATTATAATTTTGTAATTAATTAACATTGTTGTTTAATTTTTACAATACCACCAATCTGGATGTAAACGAACACAGGGGCTAATACAAAAAAAAAATAGATAATTGAGGAAGAGTTTATAAAAGGAGGCAAATTCCTCATCCTCCATCGAAGTAACCTATACAGACTGGCGCACGCAAGGTTTATCTTGTAAACGTATGACGTATCCAGTTTCTACCCAGCAAGAGATGCGACTTTGTTCGTTACTGCCTTGCGTACACGCGGCCTTTGAATTAGTGCTTGTGAATTTAATACTAGCTGCGTCCCGCGGTTTCTCTCGCGTGGTGATAGAATATACAATATATTTATATATGGTAGCTGTGTGTATTTTGATGTATGTACAACTTGTATCCTTACTAATATTATAAAAGCGAAAGTGAGTTTGTTTGTTTGTTACCTCTTCACGCTTTAATGGCTAAACCGATTTTGATGAATTTTGGTACAGAGATAGTTGGGAACCAGGAGACGGACATAGGCTAATTTTTATTTAAAAAAAGTGGGATATGAGGGAGAACGAGGGAAGAAAAGGGAAAACTTAGCGTTGCTATTACAAATCAATCAGGCGCAAGAACAAAAACTACAGGTTTGCTTGGTGTGTTATACCGAATTTGCCGCGGGCGAAAGCTAGTAAGCTATATTATTGTAAAGTTTCATTAAAATCCATTCAGTGGTTTTTGCGTAAAAGAGTAACAAAATTTCACGTTTATAATATTAGTAGGATTAAACTATCAACCGGGTGATAAAAGACGAATCCTTAGTTATTTATCTTAGTTTAATGAACAAAAAGCATTTGAGAAGCCATTTTCCGGGTTATTTACTCTATGATTTTGTGACAAATAAAAAGAAGGAACTAAATAAGTTTTTCCAAAAGCCCCATATCCGATTATAAAAAGCCATAAAATTACAGGAAACAAAACGTCAGATTTAAAATTTCAAAAATGACAACTTGTCAACGGCCATCGGCTGTTTGCTGTTTGTTTTGTTCCGATCAAAAAGTTAATAATTTGAGTTATGTATTGAATAGAATTTATATTGTAATTCTGTATTGAATTGAATACATTTTATAAAATCACGAGTCAAAAGATATCAGCGGTAAATAAAATGCAGCGCGCCACCAAAGACAGTAAGTAACAATACCAAACAATTTATTGTGTACTTTGTCGTGTATCTTCTAGTGTTTTTAAATATATCTTGTATCCTAAAAACCAACTACAAGATAAAGGTATTTATTAGGTTTTAAGACTTAGACTCAAAGGAAACCACCACTTAAAAAAACTTGTAAACAGTCGCTGGTATGTATTTTACTAAGAAGCTGGAAAGTGCTATAATAAATTACTTTCAAACATAACTTCTGTTATATTAAGGAGAGCTTAAACCTAAAAAAGCTAAAATATTACTCCGTAACAGACTTTATTCGACAATAAACTACTATCTGACCATTGAACAATTAAAAATCTTGCTATCCATAGAATCAAGCCTAAATCTTGCTATCCATAGAATCAAGCCTATCTAGTTGTATACACTATTTACTCTAATAACATATTTTTCGTCAAACAAAACATTTTAGAACTAACAATTTCTCGTCCTCTTCCATAAACGCCTTTAGCAATTTTTTTTTTAAATTCCAGAGTTGGCTGAACTTCAACACATCTTATCCAGGATGCCTCTAGAGGTATTCTGTGCGACTGCATTACCAGAGTTCGGTGTACGTTGGGTGGAACTGTCAAAGGCAGTCCGTAATGCACGACTGCCAATGCAACCCACTAGTGTGGCTAAGGTGCTATGCAAGCATGTATCTAAAGCTCTCACAGCTGAGGAACTTGAGGATATTGTTGCGAGGCTGAGACTGAAATGTAAGTATCTTTATACTGTTTTTGCTGTAGCATGGTGCGGGTGACATTAGTAAGAAGAACCGTTCCTTTTTAATATGGAAGGTAGCATGGTATGTTTCACATATTATGCCTACATGCCCATGTAGGCATAATATGTTATTATACTTATAAAACGTTTAGAAAAGGTTCATGGTTTGTGTTGGTCGTTTCCTGTGGAGACGAACCGGCAAGAAACTCCATGGATATACATACAATTGGTTTTACAATTTTGTTGTTACAACGTTAAACCTTCGCGCGACAAAGTGTTACGACGGGTGCAAAGTTTACCTACATTGTTACCCTACATTTTTGTAAACAATCGTGCAACAGGTTAATGCTTAAGTATGAGACTACAGTGTAAGCTGACAATAAGTCATTGCTTACTTTACAAAACGTAAAATAAGAAGTTAACAAGTGTCTAAGAATCCATGAGGCTCATTACTGGAAATAGGCTTTACTCTAAATAGGCCAAGGAAGCTCTTCCTAGAATCGCAAAACAGGCGCTTTGGATGACAAAACCACAGCGCGCACAATTACAGACGCCATTACTGGTCACGGCTCTTTTAATATACACCTCTTAGTCATAGGAGTTACAAAAGCCTTTGCCCGACTATGCTTCCAGCCTAACCAGGACACATGGAGCGACTGCCTATCCGACCTCCTTCCACAAGTGCCTTTCAGGTTCTTTAGGTGCATTTTTATACCTATAAGGGTCAATGATCCCTTGTCTTAGACGAAATACGGATGAGGATATTTAAAAAGAAACCAGTTAAATAATAATAATAATAAATCAATTTATTTCAGGCATCAAAGGCCCATACATACTATACACAAATAATCTTAAATTTATAAACTAATACATATTTTACAAAATTAAAAAATAAATAAAAACTATTGCACACGATGTGACGGCTTCGTGTTTAGCTGCGAGTTCGGTATCCTTCCACGAAAACGTCGATACACGACACCCTTCGGCCAAAACTCTTCTTTGAGGAAGGTGTCCAATTGACTAGTCGGCACCCGCACCACAAATGACTTAAAATTAATGTCATGGCGGGACTCCAACTGCACGACTCTCAAAGTCCAGTTTGTCTTCACACGTACATACTCCACGATGTCCTCAGTCGCCGTGGTGTGAAGCAATCTCGACACGTACAGCTGCGTCGTGGGTAATGCTGGACGCAGCAGCGTGTTGGATCCTGCCAGCGCGGTACCGCACTGGTTCTGACAAGGAGGCTTCTTCTTCTTCTTCTTTTCCACCTTAATAAAACCATCCTCTTCGCTGGAACCCCTTAACAGACCTCTTCAAACTTTTTGTCTTTACCTCTTTCAGTGGTAGCCACACAACCTCGCACTTGGCACGTGATCCGCCTCTTAGAGAAGACTTTGGACGAACCAGTGACGTCGATGATGAGAGCCCTTCCTGCGAGGATCACACAGGTGCTCAGGAAAAACAAGAGGAATATGAGACCAGAGGTGAGCTGAGGGTCCAATGGGTAGCAAAGCAGAGGGGCCTGCCAGGGCCACCGCCTCGCCTGCCGGGGTTGCGTGTTCGGTAGAGATACTGCGGCCCCGGAACATAAAGGGCAAAAGTAGGAACATGGGTGGGCTTAAGTCAGTACACGTTGACGCTCCCCCCGCTTCGCCCAGAGCGGGGAAGTTATTTGATGATTTCAGCAATCTTGAGCATTTTTAGTTATTGTTACTCAGAGATTATATATAGGAGCTCGTAGCTAAATAATAGCAGCCGCTCGGGTCGATCTTTAGGTTAAGCCGCGCTTGGCTACGTTGGTGTGTGGATGGGTGACCACCCGTTACATACCGAGTTTCCTCCGTGCCTCGGGAAGCACGTTAAGCTGTTGGTCCCGGCTGTCATTTGTAGATCTTTGACAGTCGTTACAGGTAGTCTAGTGTTCCGAAAGTCTGACAACCAGTCTTACCAAGAGGTATCGTATTACCCAGTAGTAACTGGGTTGTGGACGTCAGATAGGCAGTCGGTCCATGTAAAATACTGATATTCAGCTGCATCCGGTTAGACTGGAAGCCGACCCTAACATAGTTGGGAGTTGGGAAATGGCTAGGCAGATGATGTTACTCAGAGATTATCAGATCATCTATATGTATAGACATAGAGAAAAAAATATGTATTATAGAAGATAACTCATAAACTACCTAAGCAATATAAATAAATTGATATGGGACCACCTGGGAAATATATCATATCAAACAAAAATTTTGCAAATCGGTCCAGGCGTCTTTGAGTAATCGGTGAACATACATAAAAAAAAAACCGGCCAAGAGCGTGTCGGGCCACGCTCAGTGTAGGGTTCCGTAGTTTTCCGTCCGTCACAATAAGTGTTCCCACTTATGAGTTTAAAGGTGGAGGAGGAAATTATTTTGTACAACTTTTTGTCTTTTTTGTACGAAAACTGTTGTGTCAATCAAGTTCAAAATGATTTTCATAGAAAGTCCTTATAAAGTTCTACTTTTCAGATTTTTTTCATATTTTCTAAACTTATGGTTCAAAAGTTAGAGGGGGGGGGACACATTGTTTTTTACTTTTGGAGCGATTATTTCCGAAATTATAGACATTATCAAAAAATGGTTTTAGTAAACCCCTATTCATTTTTAAATACCTTTCCAACAATATATCACACGTTAGGGTTGAAATTTAAAAAAAAATCACTTCCCACTTTACATATAGGGTGGCTACCCTAATAAAACATTTTTTTCCAATTTTTATTTTACCACTTTGTCGGCGTGATTGATATACATATTGGTACCAAATTTCAGCTTTCTAGTGCTAACGGTCACAGAGATTAAGCGAGGACGGACGGACGGACGGACAAACAGACATGGCGAAACTATAAGGGTTCCTAGTTGACTACGGAACCCTAAAAAAGATTCCGACGAATTGAGAACCTCCTCCTTGTTTTTGAAGTCTGTTAAAAATTGTTTATGCAGTTTTCCCATTCCGCAGGTACAGACAGTCTTCCTCGGTGACCTGATGTACGTCAGCATCCAACTGGTATCGGACCAGAAGGAAGGCTCCACACTGTTTGTGGCCACTCCTCCCGGGGAGCCTGTAGCTTTGGTGTCCAGTGCCACCGGAGCCGGGCTGCTGAAGGCTGTTGTGGAAGGTAGGTTGACTCAACTCTAACGAATAAATATAATAAAAATAAATATCTTGGGACAACTCACACACGGCTATCTGATCCCAAGCTAAGCAGAGCTTGTGTTATGGTAACCAGACAACTGATATACATACATAAATAATTCATAAATACATACATATTATAGATAAATCACACCCAGACACAGAACAAACTATCATGCTCATCGCACAAAGTTTGTCCTGGGTGGGAATCGAACCCACGACCTCCGGCTAAGCAGTCAGGGCCACTAACCACTAGACCAACAGGCCCGTCAAACGAATTATTCCCGAATTTATTTCAAAGTACCCGCAACTTGCATGCACGGTTTGTTTTTGACGTGATAACGTCTTTAAAATCGTTTTAGTCGGGTGACATGTTCAGAAACTTGTGTCACACCAAAACCTCACAAGCGACATTTCATAAAGATGGTAGCGCCATCTGTTACTTGGCTCGAAAAAAAAACTTTAAATTAGTACTTAATTTCATTTTAGATGTCACTACTGGTGATAGCTTATATCACCAATAAGACGTTATCACGTAAACATCTCGATCGTAAACCTACTTTACAAACAACCAATTTTTTTAAATAAGTTTTTAGTTAGGAGGTTCTTTATCAATATACTTGATTAGCTCATCTTAACGGCCCCGCATGACGATGCGGGACCTATAGTACGGCACTTCCGATTTAACATGTTTTTTAGAGCAAGTTGCTGATGGATAATCCTGGGCTACAAGGTTGTGTCTATGCAAGTACTCACCGTTAGCTAGACGAGAACAACCAGAAATAAAGTGATGAATTGATTCACCGGAACGGTGGCATGCCCGACAGATGTCAACCGTGCCGTCCTTCACAATAAATCTCTGATAGTTATTCGTCATCATAACTTCATCCATTATTGCGGAAATTAAACCTTAGGTTTTTCCAATGAAATCGCCGGAACGTAGCCAGGCAGGCACACGAACGCCGATTGTAATAATTCCATTTATTGTTTGCGTTTGTTATCTTATGTCTCCAGTATCCATACACACCTTCAAATGAACGACACGTTTGACGCAGTAGCTAAGCGATCGACTGCTGCGCTGCGTGTCGCGGGTTCGATCCCCGCACGGAATAAATATTTGTATGGCCTACAGATAGTTCTTCCGGGTCTGGCTGTTTGTGTATGTGAGATTGAATGTTTGTAAACGCACCCACGATACAGGAGAAATTCCTAATGCAGGGCAACGTTTTTTTTTTTTTAAAATGTCTTTTGCCTTTTACTTTAGCCATTCTATTCTCATACATGTCATGAAGGTTGTTTAATAAGCGGGGAATATGGACAATATGCAATATTGCTCATTCTCCTATGTTATTAACGTCAGCACCGGATTAAGCAAGCGTGGCGCCCGTAGCAAATTCAATCTATGGGTCCTTGATCTACCAGAGAGGGACCTCCACATCCTTACTAATATTATAAAAGTGAAAGTGAGTTTGTTTGTTACGTCTTCACGCCTAAATGGCCAAACTGATTTTGATGAATATTGGTACAGAAATAGTTGGGACCCTGGAGACAGAAATAGGCTATTTTTTTTTGTGAGAAAAGGGGAGAAAGAGGGAAGAAAAGGGCAGAGAAAGATATTTTCTTTTCGATCATCACGCGCGTTAAAGTTAGCGTTAGCCCAAAGTAACTATGCCACGCGGACGAAGTCGCGGGCGGAAGCTAGTTCCTAATAATATTTTGCGATGTACTAACTTTTAGAATTAAGTTAAAAAAGTAAAGTTATTGTTGTATAGCTTTAGATACCTTCCATCATTTGCCTGGTTATGTGTAGTGACAGGTGGTTGGTTAAAGTTTTTTCATAAATGACGCCCAAATGGAAGTGGACTGGAACGGGGCCTGTAGCAATTGCTACTCGTAGTAGGTGGTTAATTGAGCATTGATAAGAGTAATAATATGTTGTCTATTTTTATCCTCAGGTTGAAATCTTTACCGAAATTCTATGTTGTAACTTTCCAGGTCTCGGCTACAAAAAATACGAGAACGCGAATCTTTACGGGCCCGACATTCAATCACTCCTACGGATCAACGACCGCGCCTGGAACGCGAACGCCGAACATTTGGCGGAACTGCCCGAATACGCGCCGACACCTACAATCACAGCTTCGGGAATTGACTTCACACACAAGAATTACGATGAGAACTATGTCGACACCATTATCGGACCAAACCCGCCAGTTATAACTGATTTAAATATAAAAACTTCGAAACTATTTTTCGATAGAACACGTTTAGATAAAACTATTAATTTGACGTTGAATTTGAAGACTGAAAATTTGGCTAGCACGTTGAAAACGTGGGTGGTTGATGGCGCTATTGCTCCTAATTCGGATTTAATACAGCTCTTTCATCAAATTAAGTCAAATAAGATTCAGTATAGTAGGCCAGATTCTGATGAAGATTGAGTTTATCACCTGCCTTGCCTTCCACTATGTTGGGGGGCTTCTAGTCTAAGATAGATGGGTGGACCGTGAGTTTGTAGGGCCCTGGACTAATACTATTTGGGGGCCTGCTTAATAAACTAAGTAATTACCCTTATGTCAAAAAACTTTTTTCGATAATGCTATACTAGGTAAATAAGACGACACATCAAGCGCATTTCAGCCCAGCTTTAAGTAGTTTTGTGTTTGGTAACGTTGCTTATGGTACAGTTGTAAACCTGCCAAATTATGGTGTTTGTTTTTTTTTCACAATTCTCTATTATCTTAAATGGTGACTGGGGGCCCTTCTCCCTCAAGGGGCCTTAGGTTACAGCCCTAAAAGTCCATTTATAGATCCGCCCCTGCTAAGATACAGCTGAACATATCTGACGGTTGACCTCCACAACTTAGTAATTGAATAATACGATACCCCTTGGTATGACTGGTTGTCAAGACTTCCAGAATCCTAACTATCCGTCACGATATTTTTGTTAAGGATGGAGCTGATGATTGTCTTGATTGTTCATCATCATTTTGCTGCCCTTCTCCCATTCTATTTGGGGTTGGCGCAACACGTTTTCTTCTTCCATTCTCCCCTATCAGACGTCTTGATTGATCATAGTGCCAATTCTAATGAACCACCGAATTAAACTTAACTAATATTAAAGTGCCATACCTTATCACATCTTATTTTAATCCACACCATTGTCAAGTTGGTTAAGGTTGTCAAGTTATCTTTTATCGCGATTAAAGATAACTTGACAACCATTATTTTGTTGGTGAATAATGTCAATATCAGAATAGCAAGATTGACATTTTCTCTAAATTGAGTTACTAAACTATCATTTTAATGCTGACAAACCATATTATTGTTCTCACTCTAATCAATTTCAGAAGAGGAAATGTCTTTTTACTAGAATAAACAAAACTTAAGTGATTTTTAGAGTAGTGTCGTTGTTTAGTAGAATCGTCACCAATGTGGATAATCTTGTATTAAATTGTTGTATAGTATTATATTTTTTATGATTAAGAACTTTTATAGTTTGAGTTTTACCGTAGTCTATTTTAATCTTTTACTAAACATACAACTACAACAACAATATACAACTATGCATAGTAAGGCATAGCGGTCATCAAACGAGCGAGCAGGACGGCGATACAGAGACTCGTGTTATCTCTCTCACACGTTTCTTGACCAGTTGCCAGAGCTGTTAACTTTTATTAATTAGTTATAATTTATTTATAAGTTATGATAGTCCATTCATTTATTCTACCTTTGACAGAAGCTGCCTAAAAGGAAACTTGCAAATAAGACCATTATGATTTTTAACAGTAGTTATAAAACCGACTTCCAAAAAAACAATTAAGTCCAAAATAAGTTTTCTCGGTGACTGGCCCCGGAACACAAAGGGCAAAAGAAGAAACATTGATGGGTTTTAGTCGGTAAAAGTCTGACATTCCCTTACGCTCCGCCCAGAGCGGGAGATGTTATTGGATGATTTCACATCTGCTGGTA
Source organism: Ochropleura plecta (assembly GCA_905475445.1). Lineage (NCBI taxonomy): Eukaryota > Metazoa > Arthropoda > Insecta > Lepidoptera > Noctuidae > Ochropleura > Ochropleura plecta. The sequence continues at coordinate 6,471,111 of FR997751.1, forward strand.
ATAAGGATAACCTCTAACCCTCTAAGGATATAAAATAAAAGTCATTTTGAAATATCGATAAAGTTTGTTTTATTGAAGGATCACATCGAATGGTTCTGTTTCACATCCACCTAAATAGGCTTGGCCGAATGGTTTCACTTATCAACGACAACGTATCGTGGCGAATTAACAACATTCATTTAAAATCTTTATTTAAGGTGTCAACATTGACGATGTTGCCCTCACAAACTGTTCTTACAAAGCAACATTATAAATTAGCTAAATTGTGAACAGGTTGAGGTATGTCAAATAATGTCATTTGCAAAACGGATAACAATTTAGATTATTCGATGTTTTTGAAGATGAATGTAAAATAAACGAATCTTTTAATTTAACGTTTCTATGCAAAACAAATATTGGCAATCGTAATAAAAACATTTTTAGTCTTATATTTTTTTTTGTGTTTTGATATCATTATTGCAAATGAGCTACACAATCCTGTCTTAAACTTTCAAGTATGAATATGACACAATTAGTTTGGTAATAGTTGACAATCAAAAATTTGCCTTTCATACATTTGAATCGGGAACAGCAATCTTGAATGGCAATTAATTTTACTATATAGTGCGTTTATAATAAGAAAGTTGCTGACCTTGTACCATGTTGATGACGTCATAGCTGTTAAATCGAAGAGTTCAGATGTTTCCAATAAAATACATAAAGCATTTAAATTTCCCTACGCAGGCAAATACTGCCGTACCAATACATATCGAGAATATACCTGCATTCAAGTGACAGTTGACAGATAAAATCTCAAAATGGCGCGAGGTCACCGACTTTCTCATTGTAAACATTGCATTTGTGTTACTGTCGTTTTTAACACTTTCATAATTCTTTGATTTTAAACTCAAAAAAATCTTCATAATACATTTTTTTTTGTTTCTTAATAGTATTTGTTAATTCGCCAAAATAACAACAAATTTTACATTAAAATTACAACGTGGCAAGATACCTAGATTCTTTTCAAAATTCACCTATCTAATAGAATTTGACATTAAAAGTTACCTTAAGACTTATTGAGCGAATCTGCGCTTAAAAATGTAATAAAATGGCGATTTTGTGCCGCGTTTTTACTGTTTGCAATTTTTGGGATATTGGATACCTAGTGTTACTAGATAAAAAAAAACTGTCACTGGTTTTAAGGGTCGCAAAATCTGGAATTTTGGGTTTGACCTCTGAATACTGGGAGTTTCCATGGATATAATAGACGCCCTTATGGCATGGGACTTGAACAGAACTGACACAAATCCAGACGTGCTTATAAAAAAATCCTGATGGAAAACCAATAACTATGGCGGACTTGGGAATCAAAAACCATGACCTCAAACGCAGCATTCGCGCTTGCGAACACTAGACCCAACGGCATCCCTACGGTCACCGATATCAGATAGATATGGCTTATAGTGCAAACAAAATAATGTTGCAATTGCCACCTTATCCACAACTTTAGCCAAGTAAAAACGCGACCACAAACCAACCAATATATTTAGTAAACTACAAAATCTTCCTAAAATTCGACTATCAAAACCCGCTTTCACACATCCAACCTTAACAAAAGCGCGCTGTTGAAATTTAAACCATCGATCATCATAATAATCTGCTTAGCCTTTTCCAATCTACGTAGGAGTTGACTTCCAGTATAAATGGAAGCAGTTGAATACCAGTATTTTACATGGAGCGACTGTCTCGATAGCAATCTACAAATGGCAGCCGGGATCAACGGCATAAAGCAGTTCCTGCGGGCCACTAACAACGAGTAACAACTGTCAAATATCTACAAATGACAGCCGGGACGAATGACATAAAGCGGTTATTTTAAAACCATAGATGAAAGTTGAAATTCCAATTGCACGCTTATAAACTGTCGGTTGGTGTGAACAAAGGCCTTAGTCGATTCAACAAGCATCTATTGTAACATCAAGTGCAACTTAAACATAATATTTCTAAAAGCTTTTTGACTGACAAATATGACCACTAGAAATGGCATTAAAAGACGATGAAGTTAGTCATATAAATACCAGTAACATAACCTGTAATCCCCGTACGGTAAGGCTCTAGACAGACTGACCGCCTTTCAACTGCAATCTAACCGCAAATTGCAGTTTGAATGAAGTTGACACGACTGCAATAGAACTGCAAACCAAACGTGCAGTCCGATTGCAGTTCAATTGCAGTCGGCGTGTAATCGTGTGAACTTCACACCGACTAACTGCAAACCAACTGTGTAGTTCGATTGCAGTCGGTGTCGGTTGAAATGCAGTCCCGTCTGTCTAGCTAGAGCTTATGCAGAGGTGTATCTAACAGTTTACCTAAAGCGTGTCTATTGCCATTAATCAGGCACAAAATTTAAATGATGATTGAGATAGAAATTCTTGTTGGTAAAATGGTAAAACCTAATAACTACAATTTTATATTGAAATGGGACTGTTTTTGCTTTCAATCTTGTCCTAAAGGCAGATGAAATCGTAACTCAATTTTATCTCGAACTAACCAAGAAAAACCCAACTTGCTTTTATACCAAAAGCTAAGCTTAACAGTAGTACTTCAGAGGGGCCTGCCAGGGCCACCACTTGTCGGGGTTGCGAGTTGTTCGAAAGAAATACCGCGGCCCCGAAACGTAAAGGGCAATAGAAGGAACATGGTTGGGTTATAGTCAGTACAAGTCTGACAACCCCCCCCCCCCCCCGCCCCGCTCCGCTCATAGCGGCGGAAGTTATTTGATTGCAGTAGTAGTAGCTACACCATTGACTACCCCCGTTATAATTTTATATTCGTACAGTCCATCCAAAGGTTATCTGGAAGATATCGCTATCAGATAAGACCGCCATTGTAACCATTAAATTAGTAATTTCTGTAAAACAGATTTATGTTTCAATTTTGGTGTGCAATAAAGTATATTCTAAGCTTAGCCCATTAATCTGACGCAGTTGTTCATACTTGTGCAGACTATAAACTATGTTAACAAGTATGAGAAACTGCGTCAGCTATACGAGCTAAGCTAAACTAACTTAGCTTAGCTCTTGATCTGCAACCCACATAATTGCTTGTATGAAATTACCGCTACTAATTCTGACTGATCGAAACGAAGGGTCTAGTTGTTATTTTTAAACGAACATGGTCCCTAACATTATTAGATTAGATTTTCTTTGTGAGGGACTGTAGTAGCGGTACCGAGCGCAAAAACCGTTTTGTCTAAACACCCACCCGCAATAATTTCAGCTTATCCGTGATCATGGCGTTTGCAACAGCGCCAAAATATCGAGAACTCAGAATAATTAATAAACATGGTAAATGCCCCGTTTCAATGGTATTTGTTAGAACAAGTATAAACCAAACAATATAAATTGTCATAGTTGTCTAAATAGCTCACTAGTTGGAGCTACTGTCTCATCATCTGCCTAGCCTTTTCCCAACTATGTTGGGGTCGGCTTCCAGTCTAACCGGATGCAGCTGAATATCAGTATTTTACATGGAGCGACTGCCTATCTGACCTCCACAACCAGTTAATACTGGGTAATACGATACCCCTTGGTAAGACTGGTTGTCAGACTTTTGGAACACTGACTACCTGTAACGACTGTCAAAGATCTACAAATGACAGCCGGGACCAACGGCTTAACGTGCTTTCCGAGGCACGGAGGAAACTCGGTATGTAACGGGTGGTCACCCATCCACAGACCAACCTAGGCAAGCGCGGCTTAACCTAAAGATCGACCCGAGCGGCTGTTATTATTTAGTTACGAGCTCCTCAGCTTTAGCTTTGGAGCTACTGTCTATGCCGCGATATTATCATTCTGTTCGTTGGAATTACATTCAATCTCTCTTGTGTCAACTGTTATACTGTGCTAACTGAATTATAAATAAATCTCAGTAATATACCTATTTAATCTTTTGTTATTTTCGCCCAATCCCATCAGTATTAATGGTCTACTAGCACTTTAATTTGTTCAACCCCAGAGGAAAAACGCACGCGCATTTTGCCCCAACCTTTGTCACATATTTGTATCGTTGGCGTCCAGGTCACGCGATTGCTTGTCACAAATATGTGACAACGGCGTTTAAAAGGTAACCTAGCCCTAATGTTGGCTTTTAGGTACTCCCCTGCACCCAGCATATGTTTTATGTAACTGGCATTTATATTCATAACTTATTTCCTACATCGACTGACGTTTAAAACTTAATGACAATATTGGTTCAACAAAAAACCGTTTCTTAAAAGAATTTATACCGAAATATATCCACACCACGCCTTAACCAAGATGAACAGATTTTAGACTAGATTTACTTATAAAAATCACCAATTCGGGAGTTTGGAAGTGTTATAATAGATGTATGTTAGAATTACTTCAGAACTAGACAATGGGGCCTATCGTTAATAAATTCGCCACTAGAAGCGCTCGTGTAGAGTGAGGTCTACAGAAATATCAAATGTCATAGTGTTCGCGTTGTTTAAAACTAATTTTAACAAAATTAAATACGACAAGACCTTACTCTCTAATGGCAGCGTCTGCTGAGCTCAAATACGATAGCCCTCATTCAATAAGTCTTATTGTGAAGTTGCAATAATTGTTGTTGTACGAAAAATCGCTTTTAAAACAAATAATTAATTTTGACCTATTTTGCACTAGGTCAAAATGAATAAATAAGCAAAACGCCTTAGTTCCAATGGGTGTTTTATCATAAACCAAAGCCAAACTCTTTGCTTACTTCTGGATCGTAAGTGACAGTAATTAGACTTTTTATAGGTTGAATCATTATGATTTTCCTGTCTTTTCCCAATATATTTGGGATATGAGCAACATAACCATACTTCACTATTTTAGTTATGTTCAAACTTTACGTTAGTTTGACGTGAGATGCGAGTTCTAATATCTAAGTCGACTCAGAACATCTAACGTGAAACTGCTCAGAACACAATTTTGGGTATCAATGCGGCGCAGAGGACAAATCACCTTGCAGCTTACTTCGGAACCGTCATGAAGTTTGAACAGAACTATTTGTACTCGTTATCTTACTAGATAGGGTAAGTTAAAAAAAACTCAATCATATAAATTAGAACAAAATTATACAGCAACTTTTCCGATCATACTTTCAAAATTAACAGACAAGTATGTATTCTATTAGAGCTGATATTTCGTTGAAGTTTCCCAACATACTATAATAATACGACTCCCAAACTCCTCTTATTCAAAAAATATACCTATTCATCTATATACCACAATAATTTAGTATTTAGTATTTCTTCTTACTAATCTTTCTAAAATTCCTTCTTTTTTTCTATCTAAAACCACAGATACAGCTTCCTTCTTGTTTATGGTATATAGACGTTCCAAACTTAAATTAATTATCAATTCTATAACAAAAAAGGAAAAAAAACATAAAAATATTTTTTTTATAATTATAATAATATGCAAAATGCATTTTTAAACTTAGAATGCTGGGTTTGGTATAAAAAAACTAGCATATTAATTTAACACCATTTGTGTAAATGACTGACGCTTGTTTTTCTATAATTATTTATCACTAGACTTTTTTTTAATATAAGTTTTTAAATGATAACTTTACTATAAAAAAAAAGGCAAGTGCGAGAAAAATTCCGTACCATTATTTACAAAAACGGCGAAAAATCATGTTTATTGTATGGAGCCCCCTTATTTTTTTTTTTAAGTATTTGTTTTTCAAGTGGCAACAAAAAACATCATCTGTGAATATTAGAACTGTCTAACTTTCACGGTTCATGAGATACAGCCTGATGATAGGCGGACGGACAGCTGAGTCTTAGTTATAGGGTTCCGTTTTACTCTTTGGATACGGAAACTTAAAACCTTCATGACCTTTGTACTATTCAATGCATCCATTAGAACAACGTTTTTAATTGCGTTTCATTGAGTTTTTGTCAGTACGAAGCCATGATATTTCACCGCAAAAACGTCGTTGGTTTTCTCTAATTTTTTTCTCTGCGTGTTTTTTTAACCCATTACACATTAATATCTGCTATAATATGCTAGTTTTTTTTTTCATAAAACAGCATTGTTTTTAACAATAATATTTACAGACAAAAACAATTTTAATTAAGGAACACAAAAAATATAAAATACGCATTTTTTTGTTATTGATTTGTTGACTTTATACCATTTCGTATATATTCACAACTTCAGGATTGTTAAATCTTATTTTTGATTTCTTTTAACAAAAAATTGCGCATTTCAAAACATCACCCAATCATTTTCAAATATTTAATAATAGTAATTGTCAAAATAACCTTAAGATCAACATTTCTTTCATTTAAAATCAGCGCAAAAATAATGCACTCCGCAATAAAAAGCAAGAATTAGGTATGTATATGGAAAACATTAGTTTATCTACTTTTTTTATAGTAGAAAACTAAGTGACTAAAAAAAAATAGTTTTTTTTAAATTGATAGTATGGCAACACCCATAGATTGCACCATAAAGATCTGATGACACATACTGGAGATCATTTGAGTCAAATATTAATTATTTTGACGCGTTTTTGTTGGTTCTGGTTTTTGCTAATTTTAATTACACTAAGGAGGAAAAACCTTCAATTTTAGTTTGTATAGTTGAACCGGGCGCGTCTTTAATGGCCGCTTTAACAGAATCATAATAGGATATGAATTACGTTAAAATTCATTAAATGGTCACTTACAAGTTAGAAGACGTTAAATCCTGAACCTGGAGTGCCTACAATGAGCTACCAATTACAAAGAGTGAATCCCAGTGGGGAACTGACTCTGCATGCCACTCAATCTGTAAAAACACATCTGCTCATAGTCAAAGGACTGATTGCACGATATACGAATACAAACAAAAAAAAATGGTAAACGGGCACCCGCGACAGGCACCCGCCTCGTCTAGACGCGTCCTTAAGAGTTTATTCGCCTGCCCCTAAGGCAGGGCGATACTGCGCTCCCACAATTACCCTTTCTGTATCGAAAAACATTTTCACAAGGTTTTTCTCCACGCTTTATTAACTGGACAAGCCCGTGCGTGTTATAAATGGCGGGAATCGTATGTGCCCCCGCGACGGTGGAACTGTTCGAGCGTCCGTTTAACGTAGTTTCAGAACAATTTAAACAAAAGCTTTAGAATTTGAAGGTCTTTCCCCTATTTAGTGTAACTGTTAAGTTTTGTAGCAAATTCTCAACCCATTTGGGGTTTTAAAATAAGTTTTAACAATTTTGCTATAAAGAATTAAAAATGCTTTTCCAAATTAGGAATAATTTTGTCGAGATTTAAATACATTTTAAAGAAAATAGTAGTTCATTGAGAAATTTCTGGAAGTTTTCGTTCTTTGCGTGTTGTATAATTTTCATTTGCTTCGTTGATGGAAAAAAGCATGTCTGAGAGATATTTCTTGATGGCAAGTTAAGCCAAAGAAGAGGCCCATGAGCGGCATAAAAATTCTGTCTCCAGGCACCTCTCCGGAAAATTAAGGCTAGAACTTAATTTATTTCCGTAATTTCTCAATAAAAAAGCCATTTTAAACAAAATACCTTAGGAACAATAAGTGGCAAACATTTTAAACTGACTAGTTACTGCTAATATATATCTCGACTTAAAAATAAAAATAGCACCGCCTTTACGAAAAAAAAAACATTTTTTTCATATTGCAACACCCTTAGTACTAACCTTAACTGGCAACACAGCTAGACAGATCGGAAAAACGGTTGGTTTTAAAAATTCTTACAGCTATATATAGAAGAAGCTAAATTCTAAGATTTTTTTTTATCAATTCAATTTATTTATTTTTGCTTTTTAGAAAAATGACAGTTTTCTTCGCTCTTCCTTTTTCGCTAAATAGAATTTTGTACTTGTATATTCCGAAACCGTTTTTTTTTTCTTTCAATAATTATCGGACATAGGTTCATTTTTGTAAACGTAAATACAAAATGGCTTTGCCAAAGATAAATTATGATGATATTCATTTTTGTTACATAAACTTGTACATACAAATGTGGCTACAATTTTAATTGTCAGTATCTCATGTTTAAAGAAGTAAAAGCGTGAGATTCTTAATATTGATGGAATTATAGTGTATTATCTAACGCGCTATGGAGTCCCGTCCAAACGAGGTAATTGTGACTTATTACAACCCCTGAACAACAAAAGCCGAATCCACATCTGTGCGTGATAACTCTTTTGATTTTCTTTACCACTTTTTCTCAAAGATTTATTCTAGAAGTTTTTTTTGACTAAATCAAAAACAAACCTATGTCCTCCCTTCATTTTTCTAACCTACATCACAATGCGCCAAACGATCACAGATATTTTCAACCCTGCCACTAAAGTACCAATGCTGTCATAATTTTGTGAAAAGTACCACTTTTCCTTTTGTTGTAATTTTTTGGCATTTTAATGTTATGGTAATTTTTTCATACTACAAAGTATCAAATAACTTCTAGCAAATATATTATAAATATGAACTGTACCAAATTCCTTCAGTCCCTTCAAAAGACTCGTAATAATATTTTATTTTCTTCTTCCTTTAATTATAAAACACACACAATGTTTTTTTTTATTTTTAATCAACAACCAGACATTTTTTACTGTAATCCTAAATTTGTTTTAGTGGATTTCATCCAGAAAAAGGTTTTTAACCATCTAACATCGAATCGGGGTACGAATAACATTGGATCGGTATAGAAATAACATCGAACCGGGGGGGTACTAATAATATCGAATAGGGGTACGAATAATATCGAAACGACTCGGTCGCCCAATACCTAGATTTTTTCTTTTTCAGATCTCGATTTAATAATAATTTTACAGAAGCAAGAAATAGGCCAGCCTATTTCGTCACACAGTCATACGTCACACTTCTTAAAATATCTTCAACAATTTCTTTTAAGATAATAATAATAGACGTTGAAGTCACCTATTAGTGCTTAATATGTTTGGGCTATTTTTTCCCTCTAAGACTTATTGTTTTTAAAGTTTTTTTAGAAGAAATTATTTTTCAATGCTCTTGTTGACAGATCTGAAGCAACAATATCGTAATGTTTTTATAACTTAACTTTATTAAGATACCAAAGATATATGTTGTTCTCTTAGAGAGCTTTTATCGCCTTTAAGACTTGTTAAGACAACAAATTATTACAACAGCATTGGCACCCAACACTTTTACGAAGTACCGCTATTTAAAAAAACCGAGTGCATATTAATATTACATGTAGAGAATTTCATTTGTGGCACTTTTAGTGACTTATTTTAAAACCATTCATACATTCCTAACGGACAAATTGTGGACGTGACTGCAAATAGCAAGAACTGACATAATTTATTAAAGAATTAATCAGTGTTTAATATTCGAAGTTAGTCTGCAATTTGTCCAAAGCGGATTGATAAAACATTTAGGCGGAATTGGGGCCGAAGACTTCTTAAAACATTGGTATTAATCTTCCAAAATATACCTTTCTCTACTTTTATAGCGTAATATTGCATGTATGCACTCAGGTTCTTCAAAAATGGTACTTCTATTGCACGCCATCCCACATCCGAAAGATTTTAAAATTTACAATTAATTATTTTAATAAAATTACCAAAAAACTTCAAAACTAGCTTTCCATAAACTATGTTTAAAAACATTTATAATATTATAATAATAATAAAAACATTTGACAGGTCGCCATTTTATTTTTTTCATTTTCAAATTTGGTACTTGGTATAACATTAAAAAGTACCAGTTTGGACGAAGAATTATACATGTTAGCATAGATTTAAATCATAAATCGCCATAATACCGAGTGAAAAAATGTTTACATTTCTATTTTGTTAGTATTTTTTTTTGTAAGAATGATATGAAGGAGAAAGGAGTATATGACGCCGAAAAATCTGACAGGGGAGAATGGAAGAAGAAAACTCATTGCGGTGACCTCAAATAGAATTCGTGATGGTAAATAAATTTGGAATGGCGTTGTCACACTCACTCATATCAATTTAAACACTTATTCGCACGACCTATTTCTGGTAAGGCCAAATCTATGATTTAAATCTATGCATGTTTGTATAATATCTCAGTGTGTCCATTCAAAATGGCGGCTAGTCGTTATGCATATTATATTACCCATCTAAAGTGGTCGTTTCTCGTTGTTCCGGTTTATTGGACTTCTTCGTTTCTTCTTGGTTTATTATGTGAGACATTGTCATGTGGCGTCTGAAAAAAAGCAAGGTAATTAAAAAAAAACGGCATAGAGTCTACCCTCTTTTGGCAGAATTTTTACGTCATAATATTATTTGGTACTAGCTGTGCCCGGGCAATGCAAATTTTCTACCCGCCCTACTTTTTTATAAGGACCCTCTCCTGACAATAACCAACATAACAAAAATAGAATTACCGAAATTTGGTCCAGCCGTTCACGCGTGATGCCGTGACAAAGGGAAACAGGGATTCGTTTTTATAAATTAGATAGAAGATAGATAACAGCGGATAGCATAAACATAATAATCATACGTTCAAAACTAATGGTTTTGTAAAACAGAATCATTTTAGGCATAAATTTCATATCCATAATAATCTATCGACTGCTGCGCTGCGTGTAGCGGGTTCGATCCCCGCACGGAACAAATATTTGTCTGGCCTACAGTAGTTTTATCGGATCTGGCTGTTTGTGTATGTGAGTTTAAATGTTTGTAAATGCACCCACGATACAGGAGAAATTCCTAGTGTGGGACGTTTTCCAAAAAAAAAAATTGTACCTTGTGTTGTCTTGTGTGGCTATTTTTGTCACTTTAATAGTGCATTAATACGATGTCTAGTAATAACATAAGAAAATCTCTTACCTCAGCCCCCTCTCCCCTCTAAACGACAAACTGCACAACAAACAGTGCTTGAACTCGTTTCTCCCTTTATCTTCTTTCAATTGCACCTTTGTCACTACTTCTGTGATCTCCTTCTTTAGGGGAGAAACTGTCTCCTTCAAGGAGGTAGGTACTGACTCCTTCAAGGGGGGAGGTACTGACTCCTTCTTCAAGGGGGGAGGGAGATCTGTCTTTGTCAGTTTAACTGTTAGAGTTTTAAGCGGAATTTTCTTGTCTGGACCTATTTTTGGTTTTAGATCTGCAAAAAGTAATTAAAATTATTTAGAAAATCAGTAGAAGGCAGTACCTATATCTGTGGCTTTTGGAAACGAATGGGCTTAAATTTTCAAGCAACACTTGTTTTTATATGAAAATCCTTTTTTGATTACTACATGAACTTATGTCAGAATTATTTGAAACAACCAATTACTACTACTTCTATTAAGTTAAAATATTTTAGTTTGTTTACATTGTATTAGTTAATAGTTTTATTCATTTTTTAAAATAAATTGATGTACGATGTTTACTTCTTTTTGTGTAAGCCTTTGACTTGCATACGTTAATTTTTAGTTTTACTCTATCTTTAATGTAATATTATAATAATTAATAATGTTCTTAGAATCGATGTCTTAGTTTTTATAAGGATACTTACTAGCTTTTGCCAGCGGTTTCGTTTAATTCGGGGTAACACAGTTCCCCTTTCCTGATTTGCAGGTACCTGCTACCTGTAGTTTTTGCCCTTGCGCCCAATTAATTGTAATAGCAAAGCTAAGTTTTCCCTTTTCTTCCCTCTTTCCCCTCGTCCCACATTTTTTTTAGAAAAAAAATAGCCTATGTTCGTCTCCAGGGTCCCAACTATCTCTGTACCAAAATTCACCAAATCGGTTTAGCCATGTAGGCGTGGAGACCTAACAAACAAACTAACTCACTTTCGCTTTTATAATATTAGTAAGTATTGTGCATGCCTTTTTTCTGCAGATGGAACAACTTTAAAAAACTTTCAGTGTTCCTTCTATTGCCCTGTACGTATCTCTTTCGAACAACCCGCAACCCCGACAGGGTCTGTTTACTCCTTGTAAGTTTAATACCATTTTTTTTTAAATATGTACATAAATGCTTACCTCTTGTCAATATGACAATATTGGGTACTCCCATGACATTGTCAGGTGACTCAGCGACGCTCTTGCTGTCTACCTCGACGATCCGGCTGAGCGGGAGGGCTTCATCACTAGAACCTTCGGAGTCGCTGCGGGTACTCTTGTTTGGGCGTTTCTTTACGCGTTTCCTGAATCTGGGTAAGAAAGCGGCGTTTCGTTAGGTCTGAGTATCAGAGCTGTACAAAATAGTAAAAGAAATGTATTTAAAAACAAAATGCAAATACTTTTTTTATTATTTACATTTATTCATTGAGAATGATAAAAGATTTTGCAAGTTTTTACAAAGACTTTTACACGTCATTTAAAAAAAAACTACATAGATGAGGGCGGTGTTTTGTACTCTGAGAAACAAACTCAAACGTTATAGTCTCTTTTAAGGTCCGGACAAAAATCTTGGTCAACTTATATGAGGACTATGCTAGGTCTGACTACCAGAACTGTACAAAATAGTTTATGAAATGTATTTAAAAACAAAATGCAAACACTTTTTTTTATTTACATTTTCAAATGCACAATATTTATTTTTGAATTACCTCACAAAATATTTTGCATTTTAAAATAAAATACAAAATGCTTTTTTAAACGATCTTGAGTTTCCGGGGCCGCGGTATCCCTTTCGAACAACCCGCAACCCCTGTGTTTCGCCCTTAATTTTGCTAATTCCCGTCTTAGTGAGCACCTACATCCTGGAAAGATCCCTCATGCAATACTCTTAACACTTTTAGTTTTCAAGACTTCGCGATGACTCAGTGATTTTCTTTTTTTTTTTTAAATCTAATCTAATATATAAAATTCTCGTTGCACAATGTTCGTTTCCATACTCCTCCGAAACGGCTCGACCGATTCTTATGATTTTTTTTTTTATGCATATTCAGTAAGTCTGAGAATCGGCTACTATATATCTTTCAAACTCAAACTCAAAGCATTTATTTCAATTAGACTATTACAGGCACTTATGAATGTCATAAAAACAAGAACAAAAAAAATTATGCTGCTTCAGTCCCAGTCACAAGACATAATAACTTATGAAAGTACTGTAGTTGCCCATTCCAAAGCGTCGATCTCTATGGAGAAGAATGGGCAAGAAACTCCATGGACACTCTTTTAAATCATAATATTTTATAAAATCATGGATACATCATACATGTTGAGATTATACATAATGTGAGAACGATGTAGAAAAACGAGCACATTTAGAGCGTCCAGAGTAAAAGCAATAATTAGCAAGAGTTTAATAGATGAATTAAAACATACCGTGGTAGCTAAGAGATGACCAGTCCCAACTGACAGCGCCCGTTCACGAACATGACTTATGGATCAGCCCCATTCAGCTCGACCATTTTGAAGGGAGCTAAATGACCCGACACACCCGCTACCATCAGCGAGACATTTAAGTGAGCATGACAATCTCTCAACCACCAGGGCAACCGTCGAGTCAATAAAATTATTCATACCTCTAAGTGAGCAGCGGGTGAAACCGCTGGGCACAGCTAGTATTTAGATTGATTGTTGATATGTATAGATTATGTGGTACGTAATTTAAACCTATGTAATAAAAAGCGAGCATTTAGTCTCTTAAGGGTGTTGTCCGAGCGGTGGGACTTGTCCCTGTTACAGAGGTGAATGCAGCTTCATGTTAGCGCCCCTCCCCGTATTAGCGGTGGGACTTGTCCCTGATACAGAGGTGAATGCAGCTTCATGTTAGCGCCCCTCCCCGTATTAGCGGTGGGACTTGTCCCTGTTACAGAGGTGAATGCAGCTTCATGTTAGCGCCCCTCCCCGTATTAGCGGTGGGACTTGTCCCTGTTACAGAGGTGAATGCAGCTTCATGTTAGCGCCCCTCCCCGTATTAGCGGTGGGACTTGTCCCTGTTACAGAGGTGAATGCAGCTTCATGTTAGCGCCCCTCCCCGTATTAGCGGTGGGACTTGTCCCTGTTACAGAGGTGAATGCAGCTTCATGTTAGCGCCCCTCCCCGTATTAGCGGTGGGACTTGTCCCTGTTACAGAGGTGAATGCAGCTTCATGTTAGCGCCCCTCCCCGTATTAGCGGTGGGACTTGTCCCTGTTACAGAGGTGAATGCAGCTTCATGTTAGCGCCCCTCCCCGTATTAGCGGTGGGACTTGTCCCTGTTACAGAGGTGAATGCAGCTTCATGTTAGCGCCCCTCCCCGTATTAGCGGTGGGACTTGTCCCTGTTACAGAGGTGAATGCAGCTTCATGTTAGCGCCCCTCCCCGTATTAGCGGTGGGACTTGTCCCTGTTACAGAGGTGAATGCAGCTTCATGTTAGCGCCCCTCCCCGTATTAGCGGTGGGACTTGTCCCTGTTACAGAGGTGAATGCAGCTTCATGTTAGCGCCCCTCCCCGTATTAGCGGTGGGACTTGTCCCTGTTACAGAGGTGAATGCAGCTTCATGTTAGCGCCCCTCCCCGTATTAGCGGTGGGACTTGTCCCTGTTACAGAGGTGAATGCAGCTTCATGTTAGCGCCCCTCCCCGTATTAGCGGTGGGACTTGTCCCTGATACAGAGGTGAATGCAGCTTCATGTTAGCGCCCCTCCCCGTATTTTTTGACATTATTGTGTAAGTTGTGTATGTCTAATCCTTGTAATTTATTGTTTTATATTTTTAATTTTATGTGTTTTTGATTTGGGCTAACGCTTACTTTAACCCGCGTGAAAAATATCTTTCTCTCCCCTTTTCTTCCCTCTTTCTGCTCTTTTTCTCACAATTTTTAGCCTATGTCCGTATCCAGGATCCCAAATATCTCTGTACCAAAATTCATCAAAATCGGTTTGGCCATTTAGGCGTGAAGACGTAACAAACAAATTCACTTTCGCTTTTATAATATTAGTAAGGATTATGGACTGTATGTCTGAAAAAAATGAGTTATTATTATTATCATCCACCGGGCACAAACCTAGACTTCGAAGCTGGTACTAAGAAAGCACCGAATAGCACTGCCCTTCCTGGGAATCGAACACACGTATGTCTGCTAAGCATACTCGCGACCACTGGACCAAAGAGGGAGTCAAAACATTCCCACCAGTGAACTAATTGCGAGTTGTTCGAAAGAGATACCGCGGCCTCGGAACATAAAGGGCTAAAGAAGGAACATGGGTGAGTATTAGACAGTAAAACTCTGACAACACCTCCCTCCACTCCGCCCAGAGCGGGGGAAGTTATTTGATGATTTCCTATCCGCAAAAAAAAAAAAAACTAAGTCCTTACAAATGTGATGTTATGAAATTATGGTATTTAAAACAAAGAGCTAGCTACCAAATACATTGCTTTGTTTTTATTGCAATCATTTGAATTGGAATGTCATGGTATTGTATGGAAGCAGTATTGTTATGGGCATACAATATTCATTCATTTGTTATGCTTGTAATCTCTTTACTTGCACGTCAAATGTTAATTTTGCTGAGGACTATGTTCCTCATATGGACTCATACCTGCTGTATGACAGTATCTCAAAATGATTTGGGAGAGCTGAGCCAGTATTTAAGCGTAACATGTCAAAACTCAAAGCATTTATTTGTATAAGGTAACTAATTTTGCCCGCGGCTTTGCTCGCGTTAAATTCGGGGTAACACAGTTCCCCCTTCCTGATTTGCAGGTACCTGCTACCTGTAGTTTTTGCCCTTGCGCCTTATTTATTGTAATAGCAAAGCTAAGATTTCCCTTTTCTTTCTCCCTCATTTCACACATTTTATAGAAAAAAACAGCCTTGTCCGTCTCCAGGGTCCCAACTATCTCTGTACCAAAATTCATCAAAATCGGTTTAGCCATTTAGGCGTGATGACGTAACAAACAAACGAACTCACTTTCGCTTTTATAATATTAGTAAGGATTAGACTGAATTACGTGTGACGTCACTCGTTGCGAAAAAATGCAGTACCGAGTGACGTCACACGTAACTTTAATGGGCTATATCTTTGTCAGTTTGGTCCAATTTACAAATAAAGAAATACATGTCTCTTATTTTTCTAAAAGACGGACATTATTGTTTTTGTTTTTTGGAAACTAGCCTATTAGACCATTTTTTTGCGAATCTTCAAATAACTTCTAAGAGAGAGAGTTTGTCCAAGATCGTCACTCACTGTACGCCTGATGGTGGAAATTGCCGTCGAGGTACACCGCGGCGAAGCTGGTGTGACGAACATGTCCAGATATCACACAGAATAGATTCGTTTGGAACGAGAAATCGGAGACCTTTTACCACCGGTGCAGTGGGACAAAACCATCAAATAACTTCCCCGCTCTGGGCGGGGCTGAAGGGAGGGTCAGACATGTACTGACTAAAAATTCATCTACGTTCCTTCTTTTGCCCTGTGTTCTGGGGCCTCGGTATCTCTTTAGAACAACCCGCAACCCTGAGTGATTACAAAGTTAATTGCAGTTGGTGAGCTCCTTTGATTATGAGTCGAGCTACACTATATACCAGATAACTGACAAATGCTTGCACAGACTTCTTAAAAACACCATTTCAGACACTAATCTGCATAGTTGATAGTCCTCATGTAAGTTGACCAAGATTTTTTGTCTGGACCTTAATAGAGACTATTTACCTCTGAGTTTGTTTCTGCTGTTTCTTCTTAGAGTAGTCGGGTACGAAACACCGGCCTCATCCTGTTTTTAAAAAAAGACGTGTAAAACTGTTTGTGAAAACCTACTTGCAAAATTAACATCATTTATCATTTAACCACATCTTAGCAGACGTATAAGGACAACACTTTTCCAACAGCAAACTGAAGTCGTTAAACCAATGTTCGGTATTTTCATTAGTTACCTACAAGTTTGTACGGAATCCTCATCTCGGTACGCGAGTCAGACACGCACATGACCGGTTTTTTGCTCTAAATCATATCTAGGAATCTTCTAGTTACGGAGATAGTGGGGGTCTAAGTTACAACTTATCCACAAGTGTTTTTAGGTTAGGATCACTGTGTTGTCCGTCTGTCTCTCTGTCAAGAACCTTTATCTCGGGAACGCGTGGAGGCATCAAGTTGAAATTAAAACCAAACACCCAAGTCTCTGGTCCCTTGGAACTGTAAAAATCAACCCAATCTACGCAGACGAAAAATATGGCCGTTTATGTCGCAAGTGTGTACGGAACCTTCGGTGCGTGACTCCAACTCGTAATTTTAATTTAATTGAATTATTTGTTCCGTGCGTGTTCGATTCCCGCACGGAACAAATATTTGTATGGCGTACATGTAGTTGTTTCGGGTCTAGCTTTTGTGTATGTGAGTTTAAATGTTTGTAAACGCACCCACGACATAGGACAAATTCCTAATGTGGCGCAAAGCTTAAAGCTCTCTCCCGTTTTCTTCCCTCTTTCTCCCCTTATCAAACTTTTTTTTAATTAGCCTATGCCCATCTCCAGGGTCCCAACTATCTCTGTACCAAAATTCATCAAAATCGGATTAGCTATTTAGGCGTGAAGACGTAACAAACAAACTCACTTTTGCTTTTATAATATTAAATAAGGATTGCACACCGTTTCGTGGCTAAATAATAGCAGCCGCTCAGGTCGATCTTTAAGTTAAGCCGCGCTTGCCTGGGTTGGTCTGTGGATGGGTGACCACCCGTTACATACTGAGTTACCTCCGTGCCTCGGAAAGCACGTTAAGCTGTTGGTCCCGGCTGTCATTTGTAGATCGTTGACAGTCGTTACAGCTAGTCAGTGTCCTGAAAGTCTGACAACCAGTCTTACCAAGAGGTATCGTATTACCCAGTACTAACTGGGTTATGAAGGTCAGATAGGCAGTCGCTCCATGTAAAATACTGGTATTCAGCTGCATCCGGTAAGACTGGAAGCCAACCCCACATAGTTGGGAAAGGGCTAGGCAGATGATGATGATTGCTCACCGTTTCCTCGGCCTCTTATAAACAGCCCCCGCCTTCTTCATCTTGGTCTCCTCATTGTTGTTGATGTTGATGTACTTCTCACAGGTTACCGGCGGTTTCTGCGCTTCTTCACTGCTTGAGATAGTATCTGTTTTGTCGCACGCAAACAGATCTGTTTCGTTGCTGAGATCATTACTGTCTATTTGTGAACTGGAAAGGAAAAACACGGGTATAATGAGATACATTGAGCTTGACGTCAAGGTACAAGTTTTTTTTGGTTGATCCGGGGCTTCCGCACGATCTCCGGCGAGGCAGCGAGCCTCCTAGCCGGATTTCCACCGTGGGATCCGGAGGCGATAGTCCTCGCGCGCCAGTGTGAGTGGCGCGCGGAGGCACTACACCGGGGGGAAACTCACACAGACCTCCGGTGCGATCTCATGGTGGCATGGAGAGAGCGACTGCGACTGTCGCAACCCCGTGCAGGGCACGCCACAATAGTGGCGGTAAGTCCCCTCTTTGAGGAGTGGCTGGAGAGGCGTTTATGGCGTCCTCACCTACCGCCTGACGCAGGTCCTCACCGGACACGGAAGTTTCGGGCGGTTCCTGCACATAATCGGGCGGAAGGAAACGCCCGGGTATCACCATTATGACGACACCCACAAGTTTCATTTATTCATTGAAAATGATAAATGATTTTGCAACTTTTTATAAACACTTTTACACGTCATTTAAAAAAGAACTAGATGAGGCCGGTGTTTCGTACTCTGAGAAACAAACTCAAACGTTATAGTCTCTTTTAAGGTCCAGACAAAAAATCTTGGTCAATTTACATGAGGACTATGCAGATTAGTATCTGAGATGGTCTTTTTAAGAAGCCACCACACAGACCGCCCCTAAGACTACCCACTGACCACAGATTGAGTGGACCTGTCCAGTCAGTGCAAACATTTGTCAGTTATCGTCTAGCTCGACTCATAACATAACACATGGAGCTCAACGACACGACGAACAATACCAAAAAAGAACATTAGTGTAGGTTGCTATGTCAAACATAGGTTCAAACATTAAAGTTCTTTTTTTTTATACATTGTAGGTGCAATGTTTTGCCTCTAGGGTGTACAATGTAGTAACATGTGCAATGTAATTAAAACAAGCTATCTTACTTATACAATTAAAGTGAAAGTTTGTGAGGATGTATGTAAGTATGTTTGTTGCTCTTTCACGCAAAACTACTCAATGGATTTTGATGAAACTTCACAATAATATAGCTTATATATCAGAATAACAGTGTTTCGCAATTTAACTCAAATGATGTTAGAATATACAATATTTCTTTATGAATTGTAGCCTATTGTTATTCTGAAATCTAAGCTATATTATTGTAATGTTTCATCAAAATCCATTAAGCAGTTTAGGAGTGAAAGAGCAACAAACATACTTACATACATCCTCATAAACTTACCCTTTTTAATTTTAGTAGGATTGTGAATATGAAGACCATGCGGGTCATTACTTTTATTTGTTTTTGACGATTGTCTGGCAGTTTGAGTACTATAAGCGACCTACACAAATGTTCTTTTTTTGGTATTGTATGTTGTGTTGTTGAGCTTCTTGAGTTATGACTTGAGCTACACAATAACTGACAAATGCTTGCACTGACTGGACGGGTACACTTAAATCTGTGTGGTGCTTTCTTTTAAAGAAACAATTTCAGTTACTAATCTGCATAGTCCTCATTTTAAGTTGACCAAGATTTTCGTCTGGAGCTTAAAAGAGACTTATAAAACTACCTCTGAGTTTGTCATAAGTGTTTCTTCTCAGTGTAGTCAGGTACGAAACACTGGCCTCATCTAGTTTAAAAACAATGTGTAAAAGTGTTTGTTAAAACCTACTTGCAAAATAAACATCAGGCAGGGGCTGTCTTAAGGCAACCCCTGTTAGCAGCACCTACTGATAAGATCACCAAGAAACATTGCTTCCAAAAACACTATAAGGTACAGCTCATGGAGGAACCACGAGAATACTCGGGACCAAACAAGCTGAGAATTTACACAGATGGCTCGAAAATCAGAACAGAAACAGGGGTTGCGGTCTTCTCCAATGACCTAAACATTAAAATCTCTAAACCAATAGGAATGCTCAACACAGTCTACCAGGCTGAATGTATGGGCATCATTCAAGCCGTCCTTGCCATTGAGGCCAGCGGAGTCATGGATACCAACATCCTAATACTCTCCGACAGTGCCTTGTTCCTCCAGTCCTTAAATAAGAACTGCTTCAACACAGGTCTAATATACCTACTAGCACATACGACCGCACACAACCAGAATACAGTGCCTTGTTCCTCCAGTACTTAAATAAGAACTGCTTCAACACAGGTCTAATATACCTACTAGCACATACGACCGTTGTTCCTCCAGTCCTTAAATAAGAACTGCTTCAACACAGGTCTAATATACCTACTAGCACATACGACCGCACACAACGTGAATACAGTAACTCTGCAATGGATCAAAGGACACAGTGGCTCTCTAGGCAACGACGCAGCGGATGACCTCGCCAGACGGGCGTCCATCTCTATGGACCGGAGCCAATCGTACCCATCCCTTTCAGCCAGATACATAGCTGGCTAAAGGAACACACACTCACATAAGCCTCACATTGGTGGAGCTCGGTACCAGGCTGCAGTCAGTCCAAGGTCGCTTTTGCCAGCCTTGGACCGCATGCTGTCCAAACGCTTTCTGCAGCTGGACAGAAAAAGCCTGCGCCTGGGGACCATCACTGTACACGGTGTATTGAACAAACACTTCCACACAAGGTATCACAGATAGCCCCCTGTGCAGAGCTTGCATGGAGGTGGAAGAAACAGTTACACATGTTCTCCTTAAATGTACAGGAATCATTGATATACTGAAAATGACACTGGGCACACCAGGGTCACTTGAGGACACCCTGGGTGGAGTAGCATACATACAATGATCCATTCAAAGGATCAAGTACGGAAACCGGACCCCGCAAGAAGCGGGGTCGACATAAAGAAGAAGAAATAAACATCATTTATTTTATAAGCTTCCTTCATATTCTAGAGAAGTGATCATAATAATGATCAAATTACATTTTATAATGGAAATTAAACATTTACAAAAATTAATTCTGCACATGTTGTATTATATTCTATATAACTAGTTGCAAACAAAAGGAAAACAGGCAAAAATTTATTCTTTATATTTAAATGGGAATATTTTAAGCACTAATTACAACAATATTCAAATTTATCCTCTTCATATTCTAACCTGCATAGATAAATTGTAATATTATCAAATATTCTTTTAACTTAACATTAACTTAACAAGTCTCAATGTTGACACAACCAAATTATGACATCTGTCCTTGAAAACTACCAATTGATTTTACGCTAGAGCTCATTGGAAATCAACTTACCCAATGATTTTATACAATGTAGGGATATGGTATACATAAATAAATAATAAAAAGATGGTGGATTTTGTGCTTTAAGATTAAAAACTTGTAAAAAAATAGATTTAAATCTCACCTGTGATCGGACAGTTCACTTTGGGCTTCTGTTTCTAATTTCTTTATTTGAAATGTTATATTTATCCTTTTGTATATCTCCTCTGTTATATTCCGACATTTTTCGTACTTAGAATCCAGTCGATCACCAGGAACAGACCAGATTTCCTTGTTATCCCCCAATGCAGACATTTTGGGAGTTTTACACAACTAACAAGATTCCTATTGGATTATTAATGGAGTTTTCCTGTTTCTTAGTCCCTTTAGACGGTTTTCACAACGAGAGTTGAGCAACACAGCCATATTTGTGACGGCAAACGGATAAAGTTTTATGTCGAAATGGTCAACTCCGACCGCCTATAAAACAGAGTTCAAATAAGCTTGTCTGACCACTTTTCACACTTGTTTCTAACAAAGAACAATAAAAACACACCTTATACGCCACCCAAATGCGTTTTCCACACCCAATTCACTAGAAAACACGGAGAAATAGCTGTTTCCCAAACAAAGGACTTTATATCAACAATTTTATGGCTCCATAAACCCGTCACAAGCACAGATATTTGCAATTAAATTACTCCGGACACGAAATAAGTTCTAAGACTAGATAAAATTATGGTTGTTACTATTAACGTAGTATTTTAACAATAATTAAACAAATAACAATAAAAATAAAAACTAAGTTGCCTTCCGGCTTTTTTTTAGATTTCTTGACGTTTTTAATATAGTGTTGCTGCTTGTTTGATTAATTGCACATAATTTTAATATAATTTTTGCCATAGACAACAGTATTTTTATTTGGAACAATGAGATCATGAGGCCCGGAGAAAATAGAGTTTGGCGGAGGGCAACATCAGGAAAGAAAAATGTGGAACACTCTGCATTCCGTTCAGAAAGGCCACACTTTCCTTGTGAAAGTAGTGAAATCATCAGAACTGTTGTGTGAATTTGACTGGATTTTTGAAATAAAACCGACAACAATATTCATTCAATTTCTTTCACGATGAACAAAGTATGAAGCTCTTAATAAACAATAATCATTACCATTCAGAATTTAAGCAGACGTTCAATGAATACGCTCTTTTGAAGTTTATAGATTTCTAGACGAAAATTATAAAAAATAGAAATTCCCGCCAAATGGTATCAATCAAATGGTATCAAACGCCATGTTTGATGATGTTTGTTGTTATCATTCATCATCATTTCATACCATTTGCAATGCTAATGTAATTTCTGCAGTTGCTTAATACAATTTCTTCTCACAATTATTTTATAATCAACGTTTTAAGTGTACTTGTTTGTTAATATGGCTTTATCATGAGTTAATAAAAAGTGGCTATAAAATCACCCATGATGGCTCCACGCAAAAGTGTTGGTAAAAGTAAAATTGTAGCTAAAATAGTGACTGGAAAGAAAGTGCCGTGTGCGTTCTGCCATAGTGAAGTGGATGACGAGTTAACTTACGGGAAATTGTACGCTATTGGAAACATACAATGTCATTATTTTTGTGTCGTGAGTACTATTCGTTTTGTTTTTTGCATAACCGTAATGAAAACTCTTTTAAGTTCTTCTATGATTCTATATGTGCACATATCTACTCCTATTTTTTCACACGCTGTAGTTGCCAAGCAGCTGGTTTACGCTTAACCTAATATTTAGGTCACTTCTGTCCTGAAAGCAGCCACGTAGATATAAAACAGACTGCATTACAAGTACTTCACTAACATAACAAACACCAGTAATCCTAGAATGGTTAACCATAGTTGAGACCTACATGTCGGTATTGTTTTGTGTCAACTCCATGTATTTGGGGTGCTACAATTCTACTACTAGTCTAAACTAGCAACAGTCTGGTAATGTATTTAAGGCTAGTTACCTGCTTCAGATGATACACCTGACTACTACTTGCTACTTTATAATAGTCGTCAAACAACCAGTTTTACTACTAGCTATATTACCCAGTATAAACTGAGTTGTGGCAATCACATAGGCAGTCGGTTCATGTAAAATACTAGTATTCACCTGCATACCATTAGACTGAAAGCTGACGTCATTAAAGGTGGGAAAAGGCTAGGCTGCTTATGAATAATTTTCAAACAGAATTTTAATAGAAATAATTTCAATTCTTAAACAATCAAGTTTTTGAGCTTCCCATTGTATTCTTAAATGATTCTTGCGATTTTGTTTTACTTATGACAGAAAGAAAAACACACAACACTATTTATATATTGACGGGCCTGTTGGTCTAGTGGTTAGTGGCCCTGACTGCTGAGCCGGAGGTCGTGGGTTCGATTCCCACCCAGGACAAACTTTGTGTGATGAGCATGATTGTTTGTTCTGTGTCTGGGTGTGATTTATCTATAATATGTATGTATTTATAAATTATATAAGTATGTATATCAGTTGTCTGGTTACCATAACACAAGCTCTGCTTAGCTTGGGATCAGATAGCCGTGTGTGAGTTGTCCCAAGATATTTTTTTTTTTTTTTATTTTTTTATTATATTTTTATTTGTCAATTGAAGCTTAAAGTTAAGTATAATAGTGACCGGAGTTGTGGGTTGTTCGAAAGAGATACTGTGGCCCCGGAACACATTGAGCAAAAGAACAGGGAACAGGTGTGGGTTTTAATCAGTAAAAGTCGGTCACTCTTTTCTGCTCCAAACAGAACATGAGTTATTTGACAATTACCAATCCGAGAAAGGAAAAGATATAAACATGGGCCCTGTTAACAGTGAGCTCAAACGGCAGTCTAAGAATTCAGAACTGGGAAATCCCAGTTCATACTACTGAAACAGTACTGCACTTGCATGTCCTAGTCTAGAAAGTAGTAGATAGTACTACAAAGGGATTTATGAAAATACTAGCTAGAGCCTGTGGCTTCTCCGGCTCGATATTGAAAAAAAAGTATCATATGTGAGTATCATGATCTACCTCTGTGCCAAAATTCATCAAGATCCATTCAGCCGTTTTGATGTGAAAGGACATTCGCATTTATAATTTTAAGTAAGATGAGGTGAAACATGGGATGAAAGTGTGTTTACAGTTTCTCATATTTACCTAAGGAAAATCCACAACTACCTGACCCACCCACCACTTACTTTAACTGATGAATGGGCCATTCATCAGTAAAAGTAGGACATAAACAATAAATATTATGTTTCTTGTGAAGCCCTGTGTGGTTTTTTTTTTTTTTTTTTTCTTCTTCTTGGCAACTGAGCCGATGTCGACTATTCTGCCAGTGTCATGTGGTGACGGCAGCGTAGTGAGGTGAGCCGTCGACTTTGCACTTTGTGGTAGAAAAGTTAGTAGCTGAAAGGACAGTACATTTTTTGTTAGTTGACATAGAATATTTTAAATGTAGGTACATATATAGATATAAGCAACACAAATCGACAAATATAGTTACAAAGATAAATTACTATTACACACCAAACTACAATTTGATATCATTGTCATTTAGGAATTTTGATAAAACTTGTATTAATTTAGGGGAAAAGTTAGTCAAGAGGCAGTGGAAGTTCGTAGGGAGGGTAATTTTTAATTTGGGAAGCTTATGGTACAAGTCAAAGGAATGGGAATTCAAAGGGCATGAGAAGAATAAATGATCAAGGGTGCCATCATCAAGGCCACATTCACATAAGGAAGTGTCACGTACATGTATTTTATTTAAGAAGACTGGACTACAGCAGTGGCCGAGTCTCAGTCTACACAAGGTGGAAACAGTTCTTTTGGACAATTTAGTGCATTTAAAAAACCAAGGTTTCCGCTGGATGTCTGGCTGAATAGTAGCGTAATATGCCCCCTTGAGTTTGGAACTTACCTGCCACTTTGCTGACCACGCGGTAAACAGCTTAAGTTTGGTGTCAGTCCGTAAGTCGTAACTATGCAGAGAATAATGTTTTTGGTCCACAGGGTTAGATGTTGCATATTTAGCCAGTGAGTCGGCGCACTCGTTGCCATCTATACCCGAGTGACTGGGCACCCAAGCTATCTCGATGTTTAAGCCACTGTTGTTGCAAGTGAAGAGTAATTGTTTTATATCTAAGATGATCTTACTGTGAATTTTGGATTTTAATTGAATTTGACCTAAAGCCTGAATGCTACTCCGAGAATCTGAAAAAATTACTGAATTTTGAATATTGTGGCTTTTGATGTAATTTACTGCTTCTAAAATACCTATACATTCCCCTGTAAACACCGAAGCCTCTGGTGGGCACTGAAAGAGAAGTGCTATTCTAGAATTCTGGAAGTAGGTTGCGATTCCTGTGCATCCTGATGGAGTCAATTTAGACGCGTCTGTGTAAAATAAACTCCAACCCTTCCAATACCTGTCGAGGGCCTGGTCAAAGTCTCCTTTAACGTCTTCTGAATTTTTTGAGATACCTAGCCCCAGAACAACCTTTGGTCTAAAATTAACTACCTCGTATTCAGAAGAGAATACTGGTAGGGTGGGATATTGGCAAACAGGTGAGGAGAGGGTTTTAAGCTCTCTGTACCTACTCATCAATGGGGGAAGCGATTTATTTTTCCAGTAAGGGGATTTATCTAAGGACAGATGGATTTGTTCTAAAATGGGAAGTAAGGGATGTGATGAAAGGGCGAAAACTTTGGACAGGAAACGATCAGCTAAGTATTGTCTTCGAAGGCTTAGAGGGGGTTCTGCACACTCGACCTGTAGGGCATTTATAGGAGAAGATTTCATTGCTCCAAGCACAATCCTTAGGCATTTAGCCTGGATGGCATCTAACCTACGGAGAGCCCCTTTGTTACAGGGTTCCATTAAGAAGCTGCAATAATCCATCACACTTCTGACCAAGGCATTGTAGATCAATTTAAGCGTGTATGGGTGAGCTCCCCACCAGACTCCAGATACCGCCTTTAAAACTGATACTGAGCGTTCACATTTTTGAACTACATTATTGATGTGTTCAACTCCGGACATTTTGGAATCTAGAGTAACCCCCAGAAACCTGGCCTTCTCCTTGACCGGGATAGCTTGACCATCTATGTTAATATTAAGAGGGGGAATTTGACGTTTGCGAGTGAAAATAACCGCGGTGCTCTTGGGAGCGCTCAAAGATAACCCATGATCAAGTAGCCATTGGTTTAGTGAAGCTAAAGAAACATTCAGAGACAGAGCTGCATCCTCTATGGAACTGCCAGAGACCAATAACGCAATATCGTCAGCATATTGAAGAATTTTACAGTTATAATTTAGACAGGATGGGATATCGAAAGTGTAAATATTATATAATATGGGACTAAAGACGCAACCCTGAGGTAAACCCCGCCAAGTAACTCTCTGCTCGGAGCTATCTCCTGGAATCCTCAGCTGAAGAGTGCGACTTGAAAGAATAGTGCATATCATCTGAATAATCCTAGCCGGTATTCTCAGCTCGTAAAGCTTTTGCCTGAGAACTGGGAGGAGAACAGAATCATATGCTGCTGAAATGTCTAGAAAAACGGCTACCACAGACTCATTCCTACTAAGGGCCAGTCGGATCTCTGATGTGAGGATACCCACACTATCAGTAGTACCCAGGCCTTTCCTGAAGCCGAATTGAGTCGTTGGCAGCAGTCTTCTATTCTCAACTAGCCATTCTAAACGGTTTTTGATTAAATGTTCAAGAATTTTAATAAGAATAGACGATAAAGCAATTGGTCGATAGGAATCGTGATCATTAGGGTCCTTGCCGAGTTTCAATATAGGAATAACCATTTGAACCTTCCAAGCTGGAGGAATATACCCTGAGATGAAACAAAAATTGACCAAATCCAAGTAATATTGCTGACATTTAACTCCTGCTTTTGAAATGAAAGAATAGGGGAATCCATCAACCCCAGGAGCCGAATCCTTAACATAGCTTAGAACCGTTCTAAGCTCATCAAGGGAGAAAGGTTTGTCAAGTGGGTCATTTGAATTTACAGGGCCTGCAAAATTAATTTCGTCTGTACCAGGTACATAGACTGGGGCAACTTTCGCGAAAAACTGATACCCCAAATCTTCAGATAATATGCCGGTAGTAGATGGCTTTATACCGTTTCTAAAACTCTTAACTCTTTGCCACACCACTGACGCTGGAGTAGATGGCCCCAGAGAGCTGCAGAACGATACCCAGCCTGTCCTTTTCTTTTTTCTACATATTTTCTTGGACCTGGCCAATATCTGTTTGAAAGCAATAAAATTATCCAGGTTCATTTCAAGGTTAAAATTCTCTTCAGCTTCATTCCTGGCCCTGATCATGGTAGTGCATTCCCTATCCCACCAAGGCGGAGAGGGAATATTCCCCGTTGGAGGATCTTTAGAAGGAAAGCAATCATCAGCTGTGGTGGATATGGTGTTGGAAAAAGATGAAAAACATTCCTCAGCGTTCTCAGCATTAATAGATGGAAGAGAAGAGATTCTTAAATCTAAAATTTTTGAATATAAGTCCCAATCTACTGAGTTAAGCCGGTATTTTAATAAAGGAGGGGAGGATTTGTCAGGAGCAGTTTTTGAAGGGATTTTAACCATGATGGGATAGTGGTCACTACCATAGGTAATATTCAACCGACTCCAATCAAAGAGGCTGGCTATGCTAGATGAGCAGAATGTCAAATCGACACAACTATTACTTTGCCCTATTCCAGACCTACGTGTAGCACTGCCATTGTTTATGATACATAAATCCAGCTCATCTAGCATATCCACTAGGCCTACACCAGTATTATCACAGGACTCCGATCCCCACCGATAGTGATGGCAATTAAAATCTCCCATAACTAGTAATGGGCCATGTATGTTACTTAGTAAATTTTTAATAGAATTAAGGTCTTCTAAACAAGGGTGTGCAATATAAAATGAAAAAATATTTATGCCCTCAACCTTAACAGCAACAACATTTATGTTGTCACCAACGAAGGGTAGAGGGATCTGGGAGAATGGGACTTTGCTACTGATGAACAAAGCACATCCTCCATAACCATCTGATCTATCATGGCGAATACCGCTGAAACATGGTATTCTGAAATTGCTATCAGAACGA
Organism: Ochropleura plecta; assembly: GCA_905475445.1. Classification (NCBI taxonomy): domain Eukaryota; kingdom Metazoa; phylum Arthropoda; class Insecta; order Lepidoptera; family Noctuidae; genus Ochropleura; species Ochropleura plecta. The sequence goes on from FR997751.1 coordinate 6,499,536, forward strand.
AGCCATGTCTCAGCGATGCCACAGACTAATGGTTTGTACTTATTAATAAGAAAGAGTAGGTCAGGTTTCCTGGGAGTAATACTCCTCACGTTCCATTGAAGGAATGTCTGGGGATGGAACATTACGGATATAATTTACTACAGATGACAATTTATAGGCAACGTGGTCAGGTAATGTATGTGTAGGATTCGATAATACCGTTATAAGCATTTCAGATATTATATTTAAAATGTTTTCTGAATCTAGGTTTCTAACAGGGCTGTTTGCACCGTCCCTAGGGAAAGCGCAGCCATTTTGGGAGGGAGAGAAGGAGTAGTTTTGAGTAAGGGCTTGATGAGCCTGCTTATCATAGGAAGGAGACAAAGGGGCATGGGATTTTGGCTTAAGTAAAACTGTTTTACGGTACGATTTTGTAGTTTGGGAAGCTGGACGGTGAATCTGGGATGGACTAGGCATTGGTTTAGGTTTTGAAGATACTTTTGACACTTCAGCATATGATCTTGAAACAGGTGGGAAAATCTGACTTGCTTCCTGATAGGAGATAAATTTCTCGGCCATTAAGGCTTTAATAGCCTTCTGTCGACCCAATTCAGGGCAAGCCTTGTCGATGGCGTAATGGTTGCCTGTACAAGAGATACAGAAGGCTTCCTCAAGGGAGACTTGACATCCATCTCCAGGGTGGTCCTGTCCACACTTAAAACATTGGACTTTAGAACGGCATATGGTACGTGTATGCCCAAAACGACAGCAATTGTAGCACTGTATAGTGGGGTACATGTACCTCTCAACTGGCAGTGCCGAATAAAAACAATACACGCGCTTAGGGAGAATTTGTCCGTCAAATGTGAGAATGACAGTTTGAGTGGGTTTCCACTCTGTTACACCCAGAGAAGTCACCTTGCGGTTCATTCTCCTTGCTTTTATAACTGGGCCGCATCCATCAGGAACCTTGATGTTTTTAATGATTTCATCCTCTGTCCACTCAGTTGGAACGTCTCTAATAAGACCCAAGCGAGTGATATTAAACTGTGGAACTGATGCGATGAAATTATTTTGATCCAGAGTACGGCTTATCAGGAAGCTATTAGCATCCTGATGAGACTTGAATTCGACTGAGATTCGGTTTCTTCCAAGACGTTTAACACTACCCAACAGAATGTTGTTATAGTTATTTTGTGTCAGAAACATGCCAAATTTGACTGGGTGGAGAACTGTGCCAGGGGTCTGTCCATCTTTTAGACTAACATGTACAATATAAGGAGGGCTATCCCTTGGTGTATAAGATTTCCTACCAATTTCCTTTTTTATTAGTTTGGGAGGGTTAGTAGCGGAAGTAGTAGGAGATGTAGCCACTCTTTTTCTGTTAGTGGATTCAGCATCCATGGGGGCTGCGGGTACATTGTCATCGGGGAGAGTGATAGTCAATATCGGGGAGAATTCAAAGGGTTCAGGGTCAGGAGGGTCAGGGGGCTTTTTGGTATCCATCGTTATTGATGGATATGATTAAAAAAAAACAACAAACAAACCTTAATATACACAACACAAACACAAAGAATAGTCTCGATTACAGTTCGCACTAAATAGTTGCACCAAAATCTAAAAAACTCGTAACACAGACAAAAGCACGTGTTTAACCTTCACCGCTACCAACAAAAGTCCCTGTGTGGTTTAATTGAATGATAAATTGAGGAATGAGATTTTACATTAATGTTGTGGCTGTAACAAAGATTTAAGTTTTAAAACTGACATGGTCAGTAACATTATTATTAACACTTGTTGTGATGGTGTAAGTGGAACCTAGCGCACACCCACCCACAATAACTTCAAATCAAGCCATTGCAACATGCCAAAGTATCGGAAACTCAAAATTAGTAATAAACATGGTAAATATTCTATTTCAAGTGTTAATAATAAAAGATGTGGTGACAAAAATTGAAAAGAGTGTCAAGATGGTTTGGTCATCTGGAGATGTTTAGTGAAAGACAACTAACAAAAGGCCAGCACACACAAACACCAACCTTATTGGTGAACATGTGAACACTTGACCAGATGTATGAATGTGAACAAGCAAGGATCAAAGCAATTGGTGTATCTTGGTATCAGACCTCTTTAAAATAATGGCGTGAGTATATTGTTTAATTTTTTTTTTTAAATTTCAGCTTTTGTCTTCCTGCCTAGTACAGAAAGGAAGAGATACCGATGGGCTTTTTGGCTTCGTTTATGAAGATATACTCACAGAGATTGAGAGGGCTAAGAAACATGTAAGTTACTCTCATTTGACATTTGAATGCACGGTGTCGCAACGGCTGAGCGATTGACTGCTGCGCTGCGTATCGCGGATTCGATCCTCACCCAGAACAAATACTACTTCTACTACTTTACACAGTGTGTGCCTGAAGATGGTAGTTATCACCGCAAACAGGTATCACTGATGTTAGCGGAGTCTGCTAGGTTAAAATGGAATGAGGCGGGTTATATTTTCAGGATAGGTCAGGACAGATGGGCCAGAATTGTTACGCAATGTGTGAAGATGGTAGTTGTCACTGCGGACGCCACAATACTTACTGGTGTGATGATTTTGACCAGACTAGGAATTTCTCATCTTTCGTGGGCACGTCTACAAACATCTAAACTCACATACACAAACAGCCAGACCCGAAACAACTACCTGTAGGTCATAAAAATATTTATTCCGTGCGGGGATCAAACCCGCAACACTCATCCACTGCGCCAACCGTGCCGTCATTCAATCGTGCCGTTTATTGGTTGGAAGGGAATGAGGAAAGCCTTTGCCCGGTAGTGAAACAAAATGGCAAATAAAACGGGCAACGATTTGTTCTCAATATACCCATAGTAGGTATGTTTTTTTTTTCAGAAATGCTCTTACTGCAGCCGTGGTGGCGCCAATCTGGGTTGTTCAGTGTCACAATGCAGGAAACAGTTCCATCTACCGTGCGGGAGACAGCGCAACGCTGTGTCCATGTTCTATGGGAATTACAAGTGAGTGACATTTATTTCAACCGACTTCAAAAAAACGAGTAGAAAAAATCACTCTAAAAATAATCAGCAGTTGTGACCAGCTAAAAGTTTTTGACTTTTGTTTCCTTCAGAATTTTTGCCACCAATTTCCGGCAGTAAATATATTTTCCGTCTTTTTAGTGTTTTTATGGAAGACTAGCTTTTGCCCGCGGCTTCGCTCGCGTTAAATTCGGGGTACCACAGTTCCCCTTTCCTGATTTACAGGTACCTGCTACCTGTAGTTTTTGCTCTAGCGCCTTATTTATTGTAATAGCAATGCTAAGTTTTCCCTTTTCTTCCCTCTTTCTCCCTCAACTCAATTTTTAAAAAAAATAGCCTATGTCCGTCTCCAGGGTCCCAACTATCTCTGTACCAAAATTCATCAAAATCGGTTTAGCCATTTAGGCGTGAAGACGTGACAAACAAACTCACTTCCGCTTTTATAATATTAGTAAGGAAGTAAGGATTTTGCTCAAATAAAAAATACCGGCCCAGTACGAGTCGGAATCGCGTACCGAAGGTTCCATATAAACTTGCAACATTATCGGCCATATATTTTGACTGCGTAGACTTAGAGGGTTGATTTCACAGCTTCAAGGGACCACAGATTTGAGTTTATAGTTTTAATTTCAACTTGATACCTCCACTCGTTCCCGAGATAACGAGTCTTGACATACAGTCAAACGGATAACAAAGTGACCATATAAGGGTTCCGTTTTTATTTCTTTTGGGTTACGGAACCCTAAAAATTAAATAAAATCGTCTGTTTGTAATTTCAATATACAAATAAATAAAAATTTGTCTGTCGGACTCGGCTGATCTCCGAAAATGGAACGATATTGCCACGATTTTTACAGGTTGATTGTTAATGTTATAATAAGAAGTAATAGTTTAATTTTAGAAAAAAGTTTAGGTATCTGCGTGATCTGAAAAAATGTAAACTCATGTCATTATTAACACAATTCAGTTCAAATAAGGTTATACTAATGTCATTAGTATAACCTTATTTACCGACCTTCATTAGTCTAATGAAGGTCGCAGGCAAAAGCTAGTTTATATTCTGCCCAGAGGTTTCCCCATACAAGGCAAAGTACTTCGGTAACCCAGGTACTCTTCTCGAGATCGTCAACCAAGGCGCTGCTGACCCCCTCTTTGAGGAGTGGCTGGAGAGGCGTCATGGCGTCCTCACTTACCGCCTGACGCAGGTCCTCACCGGACACGGAAGTTTCGGGAGGTTCCTGCACATAATCGGGCGGGAGGAAACGCCCGGGTGTCACCATTGTGACGATCGCCCGAAGGACACGGTGGAGCACACAGTGGCGGTCTGCCCAGCGCGGGGCGGAGCACCGCCGTGCCCTCGTGGAGGCGATCGGTGGCGGCGATCTCTCGCGTCCGGCCCTGGTCCAGGCCATGGTCCGGAGCGAGAGGGAATGGGAAGCGGTCACCTCCTTCTGCGAAGCAGTAATGCTAGCAAAGGAGGTGGCCGGGCGTTTGAGGGAGAGATCATCTACCCAACCCAGCCGCCGCGGAAGACGCCCCGGGCGCCGGGCGCCGCGAGACGACTCCCGGCCACCGTAGATGCGGGCCTGTGGACGGTGAGCAATGGGTAGCTCACCGTTCGACCGTCTATTGACGACAGGCCGTGTCGATGGCGCGTTAGTGTTTCTCGCGCGCCTCAAAGAGATGTCAGCAAAACAGAGGGGCTTGCCAGGGCCTCCGCCTATCGGGGTTGCGGGTTGTTCGAAAGAGATACAGCGGCCCCGGAACGTAAAGGGTAATGGAAGTTATTTGATGATTTCCCAACCCAAAAAAAGAAAAGCCCGTTATACTATACAAGCTAGTTTATAAATATAAACACCTTGCAGGTCATTCTGCCAATCCCACGCGCCCAAACAGAACATCCCAGCCGTGATCATGGAGAAGGCGCGACAGAGGAAGTTAAATGATAACAAAGCGAGGAAAGATCCCAACTTTAGAGATTTGAAGGAGTTGTCTTTGAGTTGTGAGGATGGTAAGTTTATTTCATTATTTATTTAAAAAATTGCACAAGTAGAAACTGTACAAAGCATTGAATGCTTTTGGGACATTTTCTACTAGTCTACTTTAGGGTGATACAGATTGAAAGAGATACTGCGGCTCCGGGGTATAAAGGTTAAAAGAAGGAAAATGGGTGGGTTTTAGTCAGTAAAAGTCTGACACCGCTCTGGGCGGAACGAGTCCCCCCGTTCCGCAAAAAAGGTGATGCAGAGACAAAACAAGATGCATAAATTCCAATATCTTTGCTGAATAGCCTATATAAACTACTTGTTGTACTGGAACAACTAAAATGGATGAAATACAAAACTTTATAGCCAAATAAGAGACTTCCAAAAAACACTAAAAGATGGAAAACTTTACTTCCGGAAGTCGGTGGCAAAAAAAACTATGAATCAAACTATGAACAAGTTACTGACTTCCGGTAGTAAATTTATTTTCAGTCTTTTTACCTAGCATTGGACATAACTCACCGGATTAACGCAGAATGGATGAAATGGCGACAGGTCACTGGAACAACTTGTGACACACGGATGCCCCTCAAGTTAAAGGGGAAAATATATAAGTCCGTGATTAGACCTGTTGTACTGTATGGGTCAGAATGCTGGACTGTATAAAAGGTGGATGAAAAACGATTGCATGTAGCGGAGATGAGAATGTTGAGATGGATGTGTTCAGTGACAAGAATAGATAAAGTAAAGAAAAGTATATTAGAGGAAGTTTGAAAGTTGCGCCTGTTACAAAAAAATTGAAAGGGAGTCGTTTGTCTTGGTATGGACATGTAATTAGGAGGAACGAAGCTCATGTGACTAAAGGAGTGATGGATCTGAATGTCGATGGACAGAGAGCGAGAGGAATGCCAAAGAAAAGGTGGATGGATTGTGTAAGGAATGATATGAAGGAATAAATGATGCCGTGATGTCTGATAGGGGAGAATGGAAGAAGAACACCTGTTGCGCCGACCCCAAACCACACAACCGTCTAAGCCGCGCGGCGACTCTCGGTCCAACGGTCCGCGCGAGAAATGACAATTTCTTCTTTACGACCGCGCGAGACCCTCTCAACAAAAACTGTTATTAATGCAAAACTGCTATAGCTACATTCAAATAAAAAATACCCACGGAAAGCTCAAAGAATACAAAATTTCATTTGAATAAAAGTAAATTACTATAACTAATAATAAAGGACGAAAATAAAGTTTAAAGTTGAAGATATCAAAAAAAAAATCGTATTTATTTTTATTTCGAGCTTTACGAAAAATGTAGTGGTTACTGGTGACGGTGGATGTTTTTTATATACTTATTATAATAATACGTATAACAGTAACAAAATGAAATAAAAATAAGCTGCGATATTTTAGGATCAAAATAATACACACACATACACAGCTTGACTTAGTTATCAATGAAATTTATTTCTATCTCTTCCAGATTCTAAAACGGACACCCAGTCAGTATGTGTAATATGTTATGAGGCTGTGGACGGCTACCCAACGATCAACACCTTCTGGCCACCGTGCTGTGCTCGAGATGCTTGGTTCCATAGGACTTGTCTACAGGTACATGCTGATATTACTTTGCCTATTCATCGGCACGGTTAGCGAAGTGGCTGAGCGATCGACTGCTGCGTTGCGTGTCGCGGGTTCGATCCCCGTACGGAACAAATATTTGCTTGACCTTGGTAGTTGTTTCGGGACTGGCTGTTTGTGTATGTGAGTTTGAATGTTTGTAAACGCACCCACGATATAGGAGAAATTCCTAGTGTGGGGGCAACTTTTTTTTTTTAAATTAAGTTTTTTTCTTTCATGAATCCTGCTAGGGCACAGCAATGTATATAATTTAATTTTTAATTTTATAAATTCCTATGTTCAAATTAAAAACTTTAGTGCTACAATGTCTCAATAATAAACCACTGTGCTTAAACAAGCCGATTTACAATAATTTTAACATGTTATGTCCATCATTAGTTAGTTATTTTAAAGTGAATGTCCTAACGAAATATAGTATAGCATAGGATACGATTTAATGAATTGGTCATCATTTAATGGATCAATTATTTGGTCAAAAAATCCATTTATAAAATATTTTTTTTTCGATGTATGTACTTGTGGTAAGTGCCGAAAAACCTCTCGTTTTCTTCTTCTACCTCCGTCATATCACACCATCATAGGTTCAGTTGAAAACCAGCGTCGGGCATTAGCTCGGCAGTTTGCTGAACTTGGGTTTATGGTGCAGCTGTGAGACAAATTAAAAAAATCGCAATAACATGAAGAACAAGTGTCTTTCACCCTTAAGACCACTCCCGGCCACCGTAGACGTGGGTTTGTGGACGGATTCACTTCGTCAGCCCCTCTGCTCTGCTGACGTCTCCCCAGACGTCTTGCCAGGGCCACTGCCTGTCGGGGTTGCTAGTTGTTCAAGAGACCTCTGCCCCGGAACACAAAGGGCAAAAAAAAACATGAGTCGGTTTTAGTCGAAAATAGAAGCTTCGCTAGATATGTTCTATTTTTCACTCGATTGTTTTCCCATTAAATTTTAATTTCACTTAGTCTAATTAATAAATTGTGTTGTTTATTTGCAGCGTATGGCCCTCACTGCGGGTATGCATTATCTGAAGTGTCCCCTTTGCAACGATAAAGACAACTTCTACCAAGCGGTAGTTACACAAGGATACTACGTCCCTGACAGGTGAGAAACCAGCGATATTTTTTTTTCTATTAGCTTACGTCAGAGGTAGCGAACCTCTGTGGATCAGCGTGCCATTTTTCTATACAAAAGTTTTATGACGCCATATACGTGTCGTTGAAATGTCGCAGCGTGCAACATTGTTTTTTTTTTTTGTTTTAAATTAGCTATGCGTTGCAATGCACCTTTACTACTCTATCCCATCTACCGGGATAACCGGGGTCCGTCTCCTGGTTCTAAGGTACCTCCCCATCAATTTTAATTTTTTTGAAGCCGGTTAAAAAAATGATAGCCTATGTCATATGTGAAATACAAAGTTTTGAGTTAAAAATGGTTTTATTACATTTGTAGCAATTACAAAACTACACACTTGGCTTGAGGTAGTTAGCGTTCTCTAAAGGCTAGTTATTGAAGTCATAATGTATCCATACAAATATTATAAATGGGAAAGTGTATGTGTGTCTGTTTGTTTGTCCGTCTTTCACGGCAAAACGGAGCGACGAAGTGACGTGATTTTTTAAGTGGAGATAGTTGAAAAGATGGAATGTGACATAGGCTACTTTCTGTCTCTTTGTAACCCCCCCCCCCCATTCCTAAAAGGAAGGAAGGAGGGTGGATGCGAGCGAAGCCGCAGGCAAAAGCTAGTTCCAAATATAATCACTAGATGGCGCTACAACCGATTCTGATTAATCTAAAAGGTTTATGCCCGAGAATGATGCCTGGCTTGGTTATGATACATTACTGGAATCTTTCAGAGATGCAGCATGGGAGTTAGAACAGAACGCATTCGCTGAGATCTACGACCGCGAGATAACTTGCTCAGCGGACGACTGCCTATGTCCTATGGGACGCAGCCATGACGCAGAGCAGGGGTAAGTAACTAATTTCCATTTTTACTGTCTTGTATCACTTACGCCCGGTTCCAATAAACAAAAAACGATTCGTTTTGTTCACGGATAGTAGTATTTTGACATAAGTTCTATGAGACATGTCAAAATACTACTATCCGTAAGCAAAACGACTCGTTTTTTGTTTATTGGAACCGGGCGTTAGTTAATTGGTGTACAAAATGTTAATGTTATTATAGTCTATGCGAATTTTTAAAAGATTGGAAAGACAATTACGACGATCTTGTAATTTCACAGATGATGTATTTCTGTTGCTGCTACAACAAGAAATACTAAAAAACAGAATACAATCCATGTTTAAAATTTCTTCTAAATTAACCGGGGGTTAATTTCTAATCGGCTTAGAATTATGTGCTGAAAACATGCTAATCTTTTTTACGTCGTTCTCCCTTTCACACAGTATGTTCGCTCAAACCAACAATTCTATGTATTTTGCGAAATAAATACGAATTTTGATGGCTATCCAATCTTAACTTGACCTGCCGAGCTTGCTGGTTGTTCGAAAAAGATACCGCAAAGGAAAGAACAAGGAAAAAAAGAAAAACTGTTTATTAGACTCGCATAGAACGGAACAATAAAATAAATTAAGAAAGAACAACAAGAACTAAAAGACAATTAATTAAATTAGTGCTGCAAGAGGCCAGAAGGCCCCTATCCCAGCATGTTGCTGCTACATGGCAGCCATGTTATAGTGCTGATATTCTGATATGGATGGGTTTTAGTCAGCAGAAGTCGGACACAAAAACAGCATAATTTAAGGCGCGGTAAGCTAATCTTTAGGTATTCGCGGAGGTGAGGCTAGCTGTAGCCTGGGAGTGGACTGACACAAGTATACGACAGTTAGTGCATCGAAAGATTAGAAATAAGGTTGAAAAAATTTCGGCGATTGATTTTATTTGAAAATAATGTCCGCCAAATTAATTTTGAAGTTTTAATTAAATATTTAAAAAAATACACGTGTTACGTGTTTTAAAAGTTTTAGATATGTTGTTAGTCTACGAAATTTCCTTTAAAATAGATATATAAAATATGATGATTACGTAACGCTGAAAAAATTTAGAATTTCGAGACGAAAACATTTTTTTCATGTTCTTTTTTTTTTCGTAGTATTAGACCTCTTTTGTAAACTGTTTTTGTTGAAAACTTTTTTATGTATTTGACTATACACTGTATTTTTTTTTGGCTTATGGTATGTATACGGCTAACTCATCATCTGCCTAGCCTTTTCCCAACTATGTTGGGGTCGGCTTCCAGTCTAACCGGATGCAGCTGAATATCAGTATTTTACATGGAGCGACTGCCTATCTGACCTCCACAACCCAGTTAATACTGGGTAATACGATACCCCTTGGTAAGACTGGTTGTCAGACTTTCGGAACACTGACTACCTGTAACGACTGTCAAAGATCTACAAATGACAGCCGGGACCAACGGCTTAACGTGCTTTCCGAGGCACGGAGGAAACTCGGTATGTAACGGGTGGTCACCCATCCACAGACCAACCTAGGCAAGCGCGGCTTAACCTTAAGATCGACCCGAGCGGCTGCTATTATTTAGCCACGAGCTCCTCTAGTATACGGCTAACTCTGCGACGAAAATCTAGACGTTATACAAAGTGTACGCTATGTACTACGCCTTAACGAGTATCCTTTTATTTATCTACTAACAAATAACAGAGCTGTAACATTAAGTATTAATATAAAATTTGCAGATGTTGGTGCATAAAGCTGTGCCTGCTGTGCGGCAGTAGCGGCGTGCACAGGGAGTGCGCGGGGGGCGCGGGGGGCGCGGGCCCGCACGTGTGCGCCACGTGTGCGCCCGCCGCGCCTGACCATATCGAACAGCTCGCTAGCTGTATTGAAGCAGGTACGTCTTTTCTTGACTAATTTGCTCTGGCGGTTGAGAGCATGTCATGCTCACTCAAATGTCTCGCTGATGGTGGCGCGTGTGTCGGATCATTTAGTTCCCTTCAAAATGGTTGAGTTGAATGGTGCTGATCTATGCGTCATGTTCGTGAACGGGCGCTGTCAGTTGTGACTGGTCATCTCTCAGTTGCCACAGCTTTTATGAATTAATTTTGTATTTTTGAAATTCTTTTTGTTTAACTATGGACACTTTTAATGTGCACGTCTTGCTACATCGTTCTCACATAGTTTACCATAATTAACACGAATGATATAACCAAGGTTTTGTAACAATATTCTGATTTAAAAGAGTGTCCATGGAGTTTCTGGCCCATTCTTCTCCATAGAGATCTACGCTTTGGAATGGGCAACTACAGTACTTTCACAGTTATTATGCCTTGTGACTGGGACTGTAGCTTCATTTTTATTGTTGTCAATGTTTCGACAATTCAAAAGTGCCTGTAACTGGCCTACTTGAAATAAATGATTTTGATTTTTGTACTTATCTTCCATCTGCCTGGTCTGTTCCCAATAAAAGGCTGTAAAAAAAAACCCTTATCAAATCCATGGGAAATCATCAAATCACTTCCCCGCTCTGGGCGGAGCCGGAGGAAGTATTAGAATTTTACTGATTTAAAAAAAAACAGTATTTTTGTGTTACCGGGCCTTGTGTCCCGGAGCCGCGATATTGCTTTCGAACACCCCTCAGTAAAAGTCTGACACTCCCTTCTCTCCTGAAATTATTTGATAATTTTTTATCTAAATTATTTGATATCTAAAAAGAAAATGGTACACCTCTGCAGAACCCTTCGCGATTACAGGCGTAATAATATGATACAATAGAATATACTTTATTGCACACCATAAACTAAAAACAAAACTGTTTTACAAAAAGATGCTAAATCTATGGTTACAATGGCGGTCTTATCGCTAATAGCGATATCTTCCAGACAACCTTTGGATGGACTGTTCGAATATAAAAATACAACGGGGGTAGTCAATGGTGTACCTACGGCTACACAAACAATTAAAATAAAGTTAGTCATTCAAAATATATGTAGAAATACATAAATAAATACGTAAAATAATCTATTTATTAAACATGTGTTTTATAATATTATGCGGTTGACAAATAGGATTCGTGTCAAACATTGATTTAGAAAAATTCAATGTGTGTTTCAGTGATATCACAGGAGCAGCAACAGTCGTCGTCCCGCGGTCGTCGCGGACCCGTGATGCCTTCCCGCATGTCATTACGACGTACCAAACGACATACTAACAACCAAAACTTGTAAGTTTTTAACCGACTTCAGAAAAGAGGAGGTTCTATGTTTGACCGTATTTTTTTATGTATGTTCACCGATTATTCCGCTAACTGTGGACCGATTTTCATAATCGTTTTTTTGTTCGATAGGGTATTATGTAGTGATCCCACATCAATTTTGTTTATAATGCTTTGGTAGCTTATGACTTATCCTTACTAATATTATAAAAGCGAAAGTGAGTTTGTTTGTTACGTCTTCACGTCTAAATGGCTAAACCGATTTTGATGAATTTTGGTACAGAGAGTATAGTTGGGACCCTGCAGACAGACGATTTTATTTAAAAAGTGGGAAATGAGGGAGAAAGAGGGAAGGAAACGGAAAACTTAGTTTTGCTATTACAATCAATAAGGCGCCAGGGCAAAAACTACAGGTAGCAGGTACCTGCAAATCAGGAAAGGGGAACTGTATTACCCCGAATTTACGCGAGCGAAGCCGCGGGCAAAAGCTAGTCGTCTATAATCCATAGGTTTTGTTCTGTCTAAATGGATGATCTGCTAATCTTTTAGTAACAATGGAAAATGAATACTCGATAAAAAAAATGTGCTTAAGAAATAATCAAATCACAAGTATTTATTTCAAGTAGACCTTTAATAGGCACCTTTGATCATCTGTCGATGATAACAATAAAATGAAGCTACAGTCCCAGTCACAAGGCATAATAACTATGAAAGTACTGTAGTTGCCCAAAGCATAGATCGCTATAGAGAAGAGTGAGCAAGAAACTCCATGGACACTCTTTTAAATCTATATATTTTTACAAAACCTATGCCTACCTAACCTATATATATACAGTGTGTTAGTTTAAACGAGGGACGTATTCAAACCCACAATAGTGCATACTTATATGATACTAATAAAAATATGAACAAAAAAAAAACACTAATAAATAAAAGACAGAACCATACCAAAAATTTCGCATAAGTCTCGCAACGTGTATATACCCTTGCGCTAGCGATTTAATACTATCGCAGAACATGTGTGCATGTCAATGACCTTTAGGTATAATCCATTTTCCCTTCATACTTTAAACCTGGATTAGGACGCCTTTTCGGTAGAATCGGCGCGTAGGTATTTTGCTGCGTGATTTACTTCACTGTTTATAAGTTTACTTCTCTCGCGCTCAGTGTTCATGAATAATGTATTTTATTGGACAATTACGTCAGAAATTAAGGTTATATGTTTTTTACATATTTGGGACGAGAATCGAATACTGAATACCCTCCCTCAATAAGTCCCTCGTTTAACCTAACACTCTGTATAACCTATGTTTATGTGAGAGCGATGTAGCAAGTCATGCAAGTTAAAGTGTCCACAGAATAGACGAAAATATAAATAACTTGCTTTTGCCCGCGGCTTCGCTCGCGATAAATTCGGGTAACACAAACACAGTTCCTCTTTCCTGATTCGTAGGTACGTGCTACCTATAGTTTTTGCCCTTGCGCCTTATTGATTGTAATAGCAAAGCTAAGTTTTCCTTTTTCTTCCGTTTCTCCCTCATTTCCCACTATAAAAAAAAATAGTCTCCGGGGTCCCAACTATCTGTGTACCAAAATTCATCAAAATCGATTTAGCCAATTAAGGCGTGAAGACGTAACAAACTAAGTCACTTTCGCTTTTATAATATTAGTAAGGATAATTATAATAAGCCATAGCAACTGAGAAATAAACCTTCTGCACATCTAGAACATCCTAGGATTATTCTCAAATCTTCTACAAAGTGCTATAGTGGAACATTCTAGACTCGATCGCAATCTAGAATGTTCTTGTCAATCAACTGACGTAACAATAATATTATATTTCTTAATTTCAGACCTTCGTGTTCGTCATCAGGAGTTACAGCTGTAAAAACTGAAGTTAAATCCGAAAGTAAGTTTAAATCATACCTTTATAAAAAAAAAATGTTGTACGGATGGGAAATCATCAAATAACTAATTCTGCTCTGGGCGGAGCGGGGGAGAGTGTCAGACTGAACTCTGACTGTCTGACTAAAAACCATGCATGTTCCTTCTTTATGTTCCGTGTCTTTCGGGGCCGCGGTATCTCTTAGAGCTCTTACACACGAGCGGCATGTTCCCAACGGCAGAGGTAACAGTTTGCAGTCGACCTATAGCGACACTTGCAGTTGTAGTGTGCCGCGTCCGCCATTTTGTCAATCGACTGCAAATAGTTCAAGAGTGCGCACGCGTCGCATATTTGTAAAATGAGTTCTACTGACAAAATTGATAATGAATTGCTAATTATGTAAAAAAAAAGTATTTGGAATTATAAATTGAAAGATTATAGTAATAAAACAATAAAAAACAGAGCATGGATGGCTGTTTGTGAAGAAGTTGTAAATGATTTTAATAATAAATCCATTTTACAACTGACTCCTATACTAAGAGAGCAGACGACGGCTGCCGCTGATCTTCAAAGTTGAAATCACTACGGCTGCCGTCAACGCGTCAACGGAAGCCGTCGACGGTTGCCGCCGCCGCACGTCGACGGCTGCAGTTACCTCTGCCGTTGGGAACATGCCGCTCGTGTGTAAGAGCTCTTAAGAAAAACCCGCAACCCCTTGTCTTTATAATACTTCGCTTAGAATTTAACACCCTTCACTCAAATAAATAATACTAGCTGGCGCCCAAAGCTTCGTTCGCGTGATATTGAAAAAAAAGTATCCTATGTGTTATTCCAGACTATAATCTATCTCTGAGCCAAATTTTATCAAGATTCGTTCAGCCGTTTTGACGTGAAAGAGAACATCCATCAAACCTCACAAACATTCGCATTTATAATATTATAAATAAATAATATAGGCTACTGGAAACTGCCTCGATTCAGCAATTTTTGTTGGTTGTCATTACCCAGCCTACCACTGTCCCACTGCTAAAGCACGAGCATTGATCACCACGGTTGCTCAAGACGGGTTGGCGATTTTAAATTCATATTAATTACAAGTCCAGGTTTCCTCACGTTGTTTTCCTTCATCGATGTCTGTGATGCGTTCCGCGTTTAAAAACTTCCTCTAACATATTCTTTACTTCATCCATTCTTGTCACTCACACACCTCCATCTCAACATGAATCTCCGCTACATGCAATCTGTTTATCTCGTTTCAAATTTGGCCATATTGGATTTAAGTCACGTGACTAATTTTTTTCGTATTCCTGACAGCAAACCCTTTCATTTGACACCCATATTATTATCATGGGGGTGGAATTCAAACAGCCAGTCCGTCATCTTGGGGAGGCCGCCATATTGGATTTTTAATGACGTTTCTTAGCTAGTCATGTATTATCATCAGAACTCAAAGCGTGTGCAAAATTTCATCCTAATCGAAGACCGGGAAGTGGGTCAAATTAACATTCCAAGATTTTCTTACATACATAGTTAGTTTCAAGTGAAGTTAATAAAAGCGTGTTAAAAAACCAAAAGCTAGTCAGACTGGCGCACCGAGGGTTCCATACAAATGTTCGATATAAACAGCCACATCTTTTGACCGTGTAGACTTAGAGGGTTGATTTTTTCACAGCTCCAAGGACCTACAGAGTTGAGTATATGGTTTTAATTTCAACTCGTTACCTCCACACGTTTCTGAGATAAAGGTTCTTGACAGACAGAGAGACGGACAGCAAAGAGATCCAATAAGGGTTCCGTTTACTTATCTAACTCAAATTCTTTTTCAGACCCCACAAACACATCATCGAGCCGTCAAGACTTAAACTTGAAAACACCGAAAAAACAAACGAATAACGCTACAAAATCGACCATTCTACAACAGAAGTCGACACCATCAAAAAAAGTCGAAAATTCACCTTTGAAAGGATTACAGTTGAAGTATATATCTCCTACGAAGTTATTGGAGGAGAGTTTGAAGAATAGGATGGGTGGCAATGATGTGGTTTTGGATAAAAAGCTGGTTGAGGACTTGAGAAAGAAGTTTCGGAAGCCTAAGCCTTTGAGTGAGAAGAGGAAGATTGTTAAGTAAGTACTACACTTGTTAGGTTTGCAATAATTTTTCAAATTAATTCAATTTGTATTTACGGACATCTTGATCCAACAGTTAGTATCTGACTTGAAAAATACGTGGTGCGCTCGGGGACTGCCGCGATAAAGCTATTGCATAGCATTTTTATCAACTTATGCAATAAATAAAAAAAAAACAAATGCAATATTAAAAAAAAAACTAAATATAATATCTAAAAAGTACTTCCAATGAAAAGAAGTCGCAAGAAGATATTGATTGACGACCCGATTCTCTACCAAAAACGCAAATTGAACATTGGAACCGCGATTGAAATAACTGACCGTATTCGTAATGTTAGGTATCTTCGTTACGAAATTTCTGGATTCGGTCTCCACGCTCAAGGCCAGCGATAGAAGCTATGCAATAGCTTAAAAACTATTGTTAGTAACACAAATAAAGTTACACGAATACAATAGGCACTGATTCTAATATTTCGCCTCAGGGGCAGGAAACCAGTAACTGCCCCTGACACTCATAAAGACCTCTGCGCTGAGACAACCCGCCCCATCCAGATAACCGATAGAGAGATAGGTACCTCTCTAATCGATCAAGAGACGAACGAAATGCCTCAACACACTAGCACACACATCTTCAGCTATTAGTCTTCATTATACTGTTGTGACTATAAACGTAATATAGACTTAGTTTTTAACGAACATAGAACCTCCTCCTTTTTTGAAGTCGGTTAAAAACTAACATTGTACAATCTATCATATGGCAGCATTAAGCACATGTATTGTAGATATCATTACAACACTAATCTTTACTATAATATTATAAAAGCGAAAGTGAGTATGTTTGTTTCGTCTTCATGCCTAAATGGCTAAACCGATTTTGATGAATTAGAGATAGTTGGGACCCTGGAGATGGACATAGTGTATTTTTAAAATGAGAAAGAGGGAAGAATAGGGAAATCTTGGCCTTGCTATTACAATAAATAAGGCGCAAGGGCAAACACTGCAGGTAGCTGGTCAAATGAGTCGAAATCAGGAAAGGGAAACTTTGTTACCCCGTATTTAACGCGAGCGAAGCAGCGGGAAAAAGATAGTTTCAAAATCAAAATATTTTTATTCCACATAGGCCTACATGGGCACTTATAAAACGTCGAGAAAAGATGCACGGTTCGGGTTGGTCGTTTCCTATGGAGAAGAACCGGCAAGAAACTCCATGGATACTCTTTTAAAATCATTTGGTTTTACAATGTTATTTTTACAGCGTTAGTACTTAAGTATGAGTGGACATCGTAGGCCCGACAATAAGTCAATGCTTACTTTACAGAAAGTAAAATAAAATAACCAAAGTTAACAAGGGTTTAATAATCTACCAGACCATTTTTAAAATAAAAACCTTTTTTTGCAGTGATATCCTGAACGGCGTATTCGACAGCTTACTTAAAGAGCCGAAGTTGAAAGAGCCTGTCAAGCAGTGGTGCTCGCCCAAGAAGTGTGATATTAACAGTGATGTAATTGAGATATTAGATGTAAGTAAAAGATTTTTATAAGAAGGCGTAGTGACAAAATTACCGGCTCAGAACGAGTCGGTCGCGCACCGAGGGGTTCCGTGCAAAGTTGCGACATACACGGCTATATCTTTTAAATGCTTAGATTTAGAGGATTGATTTTACAGCTCTAAAGGACAATTTTGGAATTTTTTTTTTTGGGCGGGGGATCATCAATTAACTTTTTCCGCTTACTAACTAAATCCTTTCCATGTGGAAGGAAGGACAGCGGTATCTCTTTCGAAAAACTCGGAACCCCAGATCCACCCGCAATCTTGGGTGACGTTTCCGTTAAGTTTCTTTACTACTATAATACTTTTGTCAAACAATACTTGGTAAACCTACCCTTTTCGTCGATTCGTCGATAATAAGCGTTTTTATATCTCGTAAAAGGTTGCATTTTTTTTTGGGGTGGGAAATCATCATATAACTTCCCCCGCTCTGGGCGGAGCGGGGGGGAGTGTCAGACTTTTACTGACTAAAACCCATCCATGTTTCTTCTATTGCCCTTTACGTTCCGGGGCCGCTGTATCTCTTTCGAACAACCCGCAACCCCGGCAGTCGGAGGCTCTGGCAAGCCCCTCTGCTTTGCTGACATCTCTGAGGCGCGCGTGTAACACAAACGCGCCGTCGACACGGCCTGTCGTCAATAGACGGACGGACGGTGAGCTACCCATTGCTCACCGTCCACAGGCCCGCATCTACGGTGGCCGGGAGTCGTCTCGCGGCGCCCGTCGCCCGGGGTAAAAGGTTGCATTACGTTCTAATTAAAACATTTCTCCAATTTCAGGACACACCACCATCCAACACTGACAAAGAAAATACAAAAACACTCGTCAAGCATGAAATAGAATCAGAATACTCCCTCACGACTCCCAAGAGATCCCCATCCTCAGACTTACTTATCAAATTTAAAAACAGCCCCGATAACATATACCCAATTTTTAATTCTCCCAAAAATCTTAAAACCGTCGACATATTAAAAGATTCGAGCTTAGAAATATCAGCAAAAGACGAAGTTATAAACATTGATATGATCAAAATTGAGAATGCTCAGAATAACGATTTTTTAAAGAAATTTGAACTTAAATCTCCGGAGATAAACAAGAAATGTGCTTTTAAGTTCAGTCCTTGTAACAAAGAGGTTTTAGATACGGAAAACATTGATATAGACATGGAGAGCTTCAAAGACCAGTATTTAAGCGAAGTTGGCTTACAACGTGTTAAGAAAGAGGTGAAAATAGATGACAAAATACCAGAAAAAACGTTGTCAAAGAAAAACCGAAAAAGAAAACTCGAAAATGACAAATTTGTCTTAAAATACGAGTCGCAAAAACGGAAAAGGGATCGCAAAAATATATCTATCAAAAATAAAAATATACAAGTAAAGATAAAATGGCGGAAAGAACAGTTTAAATTGAAAATTACGGACTCGAAAAAGAAGAAGAAATTGAATGAATCCAAGCAGTATGTTCTGGAATCTTCGCCACAGAATGGCTCATCAATTAAACGAAATGATGAAATCAGTCCAATGAGACGGAAAAAATCTAAGAAGCCGCAGAAAACTCCGGACCACTTGATCCAGACTTCTATTCAAAAGTTCTTTCAAATAAAAACCTCTGGAAAGGATTGAAGAACTTCTCATCGTCATCTACTTAGCTCCTTGCCAACTATGTTGGTTTCGACTACCAGATATTCCAGTGAGAGAAAGAGACAGAGCTATACAGGATCTCTAGCGCCATCTCTTTCTCACAATGGAATAAGTAATGCTTCAAGACGTCATGGTGACAGCTCCATCAAACGTAGATCTTCATCATCTGTCTAGATTTTACCTACTATGTTGTTATCAGCCTCCAGTCCAACTAGATGCAATTTTAACATGGAGTGACTGCCTATCTGACCTCCACAACACAGTTGACGGCACGGTTGGCGCAGTGGTTGAGCGATCGATTGCGGCGCCGCGTGTCGCGGGTTCGATCCCCGCACGGAAAAAATATTTGTATGACCTACAGGTAGTTGTTTTGGGTCTGGCTGTTTGTGTATGTGAGTTTACATGTTTGTAAACACACCCACGTTACAGGAGAAATTTCTAGGGTGGGACAATGTTTTAAAAAAAAAAACAATAGCAGTCAGGACTTGATATACGATACCCCGTTATGACTTGCTGTCAGACTTTTGGACCACTGACTATCTGTAACGAAAAGATATACAAATGACAGTCAGGATCAACGTCTTAACACTTTCGCTGCTCAGAACTCGTATGCGTAATAGTACGCAAAATACGCTCCTTTTGACAGATTTTTGTTTCTTTCGCCCAGTGGAGCCATCACTTGTCATATAATAAATTATGTCGTAATATCCGAAATTGAATCAGCGGACGGAATCTGAAACAACTTCATGTCCAAATCCGGTACTAATATTATAAAAGCGAAAGTGAGTTTGTTTGTTTGTTACGTCTTCACGCCTACATGGCTAAACCAATTTTGATGAATTTTGGTACAGAGATAGTTGGGACCCTGGAGAGGAACATAAGGTAGTATTTTTAAAGTGAGAAATGAAGGAGAAAGAGGGAAGAAAAGGGAAAACTTAGCTTTGCTATTACAATAAATAAGGCGCTAGGGCAAAAACTAGTTGCGGGTTGTTCGAATGAGATACCGCGGCCTCGGAACGTAAAGGGCAATAGAAGGAACATGGGTGGGTTTTAGTCAGTACTGCCCCCCCGCTCCACCCAGAGCGGGGGAAGTCATTGGATGATTTCCCACCCGAAAAACAAAAAAAAAAAAAAGGGCAAAAACTACAGGTAGCAGGTACCTGCAAATCAGGAAAGGAACTGTGTTACCCCGAATTAAACGCGAGCGAAGCCGTGGGCTAGTAGATTGATAATTTAAAGAAATCTGCTACTGAAGTTGTTATAGTGCACAAATGTGCTTCCTCTAAATGGGACTGACTGGTGTAGAGAAAGTAAATTATAGGCGAAACTCTGCCTAGTCCATCAAGTGAAGCAGGCTTGATGTTATATAGGTATAGGATTATCCTTTCTAGTTTTCATTGTCAAAAACGTTGACTAGTTAATTCTTTTCGTGTCGATTAAACTCATAGCTTAATTTTATTTAATTATGTTGTGTTAAAATAATTAAAGTGCCTTAAAAACAGTAAGTCATCTTTACAAATTGTTATAAATTATGTTATAACAATAATAATTGACATCACTATGTAAATGGAAATTATAGTACATTACTGCCGCGGTCTATAATGACTACTTTGCTGGTCGCGCTGATGATGGCCGACAGCGCAGCGTAGCGCAGCTCCAGGCCGACACAGCGCGGTCAGCATGCAGCTCTTGATGTACGAGCTGAGATAAAGGCCGAGACCGTAGGTCGAGGCCTTTACAGCGAGGACAGCAAGGGCTGCAATGATGGCCAAGCTGAAAGGCCTAGAGCGTAGCTAGGCTAGCTCGAGGCAATCATAGCGTGACCAGCGAAGCAGTCATTGTGGGCCAAGGTTTGTATAGTGCTTTACTCAAAAATGCAAGTACCTAATCTAAATAAAACCAGCAAGTAATTATTTAAATACAAAATATATTAATTTTCACTGAACCGGGCTTTTGTTACTTCTTTGTTTCTTTTTTTTGATCAATGGTAGTTGGAATTATACAGCCTAATATGGAATAAAATCTTTTAAATCTTTTTTTTTTTTACCTTTATACGTACAAACAGCTGTGTTTTAAATAAAATCTTTTTGGAATTGATTTTTTAAAACTTTGAAACGTCAAAATAGCGGTCGGCAAAACATTGCCGGCCTGTTAGAGCGGCCAGCAAAACTTTGCCGGCCGCTCCTTGAAACAGAACGGCAAGGTCGACTTTGCTCAAACAAGGTTGTCAAAATAATGACAACATTACATGCATTTTTGAGTAAAAACTATTTAATAAAATAAAATGGGTTTTTGCTGCGCAGCTTGCAAAGCAGGAAGAGCAATTAATAAAATCTCGGACATATTTTATAACATCCATTTTTACAAAGATATTTGCATGGAACATAATGTTTCTTTATATTTTTAGAATGGTATAATATAAGTGTAGTGTATAGTATAAGTGACATAAATTTAATAACATAGATTGATGATTTCAATTTATATTTGTCACATAATTCTCTGGAAAATAAAATAAATCGGTCAAGGTGCTAGATCTACGGTTTCGTATAGAAACTTTGACGCAGTGTTTGCCTATAAATTCTACCAAAATGGTATAATTTTAGTTGTCTTTGAGAATTGTGTTTAATATTAACTGCCAACGATCTCTATTCTTGAATGCATGGATTTGAAAACTACTTTGTAGATGTAAACGATGCTTCATATTGTATACTGTTTTTAAAAGTGTTATTGATAGCCTGTTAAAGGCCTTTAGAATTTAATACCCAACATATTTCTTCTTTGTATTTTTTTCTTTACAAATATTAATAGCATTTTAATTATTTTTAATGTTACACCAATTATGTCTTCGTTACTATTAAGTGTGTAAGTTAAGTTTTTCTTAAATATTTTAAAGATTTAACTTTGAAAATAAACAATTTTAAGTGATGTTTTTATTTATTTTTTTCAAATTTTGTGAATTCTTCCTAGCATTTTGCCAATTTCATTTAGCTCCGTTTTAGTGTTACCTCAGAACATGAACATTATGGATAGAATTTCACCTGGCAACACAGAATCCAATATGCTAAACTTTTCTGTCGCTCAGGATCACCATTTATTGCTATAACGACAAGCAGATCGTGCTGCCTATCGCTTCGTCGATGCTGACGCATGCGCTAGCATTCCTGCTGTTTTCGGTCTAACAAATTAATCCCTAATAAATTGTCAGAAACGAAAACTCGACCGCTTGGATCTTCCTGCCATGGATCGTACAACCGGGATAAAAAATATGGCAAATTTCATCAAGTACAGTAGTTTTTGCATGAAAGAGACATAAAATCCTTACAAACATTTGCACTTATACTTTAAGTTTAACAGTTAAATGACAAATTATAGTTCGAAAAAGATACCGTAGCTCCGGAACACAACGGTAAAAGAAGGAACATGGGTTTTAGTAAAAGTCTGACACTCGCACGTCGCCCAGAGCGGGGGTAAGTTTTTCGATGATATACCAGCCAAAAAAAAATCGGTACTACATCTACATTATCTATCTAGCCTGGTTTTACCCAACTGCATATGTTGGTGTCGGCTTCCAACGGCTGCAGCAAAATTCTAGAAATTAACAGGAAGCGACTGCCAGAATCCTGTTTCTGGGTAATACGTTATTCTTTGGTAAGACTGGTTATATTGGTACCTACTACGTTTTCGGATGATTAAATAAAGCGAACAATATTTAATATTTGGGCACTTTAAGATACATATTAGTTTAGATTTGCTCAAATCAAAATCATTTATTTCAGGTAGGCCATTAAAAGGCACTTGAATTGTCGATACAATGATAAAAATAAAATGAAGCTACAGTCCCAGTCACAAGGAATCAACGAACCCAAAGCATAAAGCTTTATGGAGAAGAAGAGCTAAAAACTCCATTGTCACTTTTTTAAATCAAAATCACAACATCATTAATGTTGAGATGGTATATTGTGTGAGAACGATGTGGCAAGACGTGCAGGTTAAGTGTCCGAAGAAAAACAATAAAAAAAAAACAAGGAAGCCGAACAACTGAGAGATGAACGTACGCGCCCGTTCACGAACATGACGCATGAATCAGCACCATTTTGAACTGTACTAAACGATTCGACACACGTGCCACTACCATCAGGGAAACATTTGACTGAGTTTGACAAACTAGTGCAAAACCCGCACAGAACCTACACTACCGAAATGTGGACAAATCATTTTCAGAATTTTGCCCAAATTACTGTTTCGCAAAAAATGCAAGGAGACTAAGAAGGCCCAGGAGCGGATCAGGGCAGGCAAATTTTGAACTGAAACGTCTTATTATTAATAATACAGAGCAAAATTATTATTATCAAGTAGGTAATTTTTTTTATATTTCACATTAACTCAAATCATTAAAATTCATACTTTAATATCCATTGGTAATGGTAGAAACGGTTTTTTATTGATCTGACAACACTGACCCCCATTGTTTACAACGCCAGCCCAGAACAAACGAAACAAAAACAAGTTCACCAGTTCACCACAGCGAGTCAGTTATTTTTGTACCCTGTCCCGATACGCGTCTAGAGTTTTCGCCATTTTGTAACTAATTATACTATTTTAACATTCATGTTCAATAACTAATATAGTTTTTGATAAATACAGCGACGTGATTTAGTAAATTAATTTCCAAAATAAGGTAGCCTTTGTTCTCAAGAGTGTTGTAAAGCGACGTTGCCGTTCTTCTTCTATACTTTTCTTATAAGAGAAACCTACTCCAGAGGATATTCTACATCAAAGTTTAGCATCATAAGTTAAATCTGTGATAATTTTGTGCGTGAATAACATAAAGTAATGCTCCAGTGTCTTGAAATGTGTATCTCTGAACGTTATACATTATCTGACGCAATAGCAATCTGGCAACAACGCGAGGAATCGGAGTGAATAATTTACTAATGTATTAGCAAAACTCAATTAGATATTATTTATTATCACACATCTTTCTACTTTTTATGAGGTAAGTGATATTTTTTCATACATTTCGTAGTTAAACATGCTAAAATAACATAAAAAGGAAGTGTAACGGTCATTTTAATTTTCCCGCGGAATGACGTAATTCGTCGTTTCTAGTCGGCCATCTTTGGACCGTCAGTCAGTCATCTGTCAAGCATTCTTGGTTTAGTTCGTGAAGGGTGTGAAACAAAAAAAATCATCACTTATAGGGTGGTTTTTATACAAAAACCCACCACGGAAGCATCCGGGTAAGTCTTTAAATACTTTATTTCATTGAAAACCATGGCCGTTACGATTTCTTTTTATGTAAAATTCTCTTTGTTAAAGTTAACCTCACTTAGTTGCTAAGCCAGTTTTTAGGTCAACCAGTGTCTTTTATGGCGAAATTCCGTATTTGCATGTGTTTTATTTGCATATACGATGTGTTTAGGCGCTCGTGGGAGTGAAATCGACGGCTTTTATAGGTTTCTAAAAGTTTTATGAAACTAGAAAGTTGAACTCGAAATCATTCGTGTAATTTTAAATATAGTTTTTACATAACCTTGATAACGTCATAGGATCCAACGTACGCCTATTTTTAACTAATATTTAAAACTTAAACGAAAAATGTAAAAAAATATGTTATTATATTTAGGAGGGTATTTGCAAAATACCCTCCTAAATATATCTCCAGAGTCCATAATCATTAGACGAGTACTAGAGCGCCATTCTAGAAGTTTCCAGAGACTTCTGCAGATGTAAAAATTACAATAAGCGAAAAATAACTTCTTAAATCTCAATTTGATTAAACCATTGCTAAATTTAGACTCACATGTTGAAACTTGTGCCCATTGCATAACCTTTATTCTGTCTGTGAATAAGCTTTAATTTTAAAGTATGGTGTAATATGTAAATGTTGAATATTGTGACTGTATCCATCAATTTATTATTAAAATTCTACCTCCACTTAGTTTTGTTGCAACACTTTCAGTTATTATAGTTTATTTTTCTGTGCACATATCTTTTTCAGCTTTAAATGGCATCAAAAAAGATGTTTTTAAACTTTTTAGATTAAAATAAAAAATTGAAATAATTTCAGTGTTTAAACCAGTAATCAAATGACTTGTTGCTATAGAAGCCGCTATGGGTCTGATTTACACCCCCTACCACTATATTCTACAGATGCCTCAAAGAAAAATCCAATAATTATGAGGATAATTATCCCAGTAAAATGATGTTTACACCCAAAATTTACTTTTAAACATCTTTAGTTAACTTATTACAATAGAGGTCAAAGTCCATCTGATGAAGTACAACCATTTTTTTACATCAATATTACTATAAACTCATTGTTAGTAAAAGACAAATTCAAAACTGACTAGAAAAAAAATATCTTATAGCACTCAGCAATAAAAAAGGTTTTTTTAAATTGAGTAAATTCAGAGACCAATCTGCCTAGTTTGATGTCTTAGGTTAGATTGCCAGGTTGAATAAAGTGTTACAGGGCTATGTATTTAGGAATTTCTCAGTAACTGCCTGAAGCCTGGATTTGTGTCTTATAATATATATAAATCACGTGTCACATTGTTTGTCCGCGATGGACTCCTAAACCGAATTAAATTAAATTTACACACCGTGTCCAGTTTGATCCATGATAGGGTAGACAGGTAGGTAGAAAATTGCATTGCAACGCATGCCGGGGCACAGCTAGTTCATTTCTCAAACAATTTTTGTGTTTTAATACAATATTACTCGCCAAACTTTACATTTGATGGCAAGATGCACTCTTTTCTTAAAATACACCTAAACCTTAAAACTATTTTAATAAATGCTAAAGTGAAATTTAAAAAATTAAAACAAATAAATAAAAAGCTGACATTTTCGTTATCATAAACAGCCAGACCTGAAACAACTATCTGCAGGTCATACAGTGTTCATCCTCTATCTATTAGATGGAACATAAATGTAGAATGTTGGTGTACTATCAAGTATATCTCTGCCATACCCTTCAGAGATTACAAGTGTGATATTTTGTATATGCTAGCCTATACTATGACAGATAAATTAATAAAGCAGGTTGAATACAGTAGTTTTCTTAGTAGGGGCTCGTGGCTAAATAATAGCAGCCGCTCGGGTCGATCTTAAGGTTAAGCCGCGCTTGCCTAGGTTGGTCTGTGGATGGGTGACCACCCGTTACATACCGAGTTTCCTCCGTGCCTCGGAAAGCACGTTAAGCCATTGGTCCTGGCTGTCATTTGTAGATCTTTGACAGTCGTTACAGGTAGTCAGTGTTCCGAAAGTCTGACAACCAGTCTTACCAAGGGGTATCGTATTACCCAGTATTAACTGGGTTGTGGAG
This sequence comes from Ochropleura plecta, assembly GCA_905475445.1. Classification (NCBI taxonomy): domain Eukaryota; kingdom Metazoa; phylum Arthropoda; class Insecta; order Lepidoptera; family Noctuidae; genus Ochropleura; species Ochropleura plecta. The sequence goes on from FR997751.1 coordinate 6,525,897, forward strand.
GTCAGATAGGCAGTCGCTCCATGTAAAATACTGATATTCAGCTGCATCCGGTTAGACTGGAAGCTGACCCCAACATAGTTGGGAAAAGGCTAGGCAGATGATGAATACAGTAGTTTTCTTATGATCATTTATTTATTTGTGTACATATTTTTACAAATTTCTTAGCAAAAACATTTAAAAATATAAAAATAGTAGCCCACCGGTATCGGGAACAGGGTCCAAGCTATCGGCAGTCAGGGCTCCAGAGAAAGGAACCTCCTAACAATACGATTATTACTTTTTAAATAAATCTGCTTACCACTTAAAATGAATACCAAATAAGGAATGCAGTGTTGTATCTGAGTCATACAGTAAATATGAATCATCACAACTTTTTAATTTATTTTAGACTGTTGCATCAGGTTTTAAGGGTGACTAAAGATGGTTATAATGTGCCTGTACTCACCTTTTTAAATTTATGATTGCATTGGAACGTCTTTTTGAAATAAGTTTTATAAAGTTGAAATACGGTTGGTGCAGTGGATAAGTGGGTGACTACTGCGCCTACGTCTCTTGGGTTCAAACCCCACACATAACAATTATTTGTATAACCTATAGATAGTTGTTCCGGGTCTGGCTGTTTGTGTATGTGAGTTTAAATGTTTATAAACGCACCCACGATACGGGAGAAATGTGGGGCAATGGTTCTTTTTAAACTCCAATAAAAATAGTTGTGAAATATGGGGATTTAATCAATTGCTTCATATCTGTCAAAATTTTATCATTATTATCAGAATTTAATAAGTTAAGCAAACATAATTAGTGCTTCTGCACGAAAATTTAATTAATAAAAATACTGAGGTCTTAGTATGCAAGCTAGTTCATAGGATGGGATACAGAAAAAATCTATTCTAGATAAAATTGTGTAATTGTCCATCACTATTGCTCCATCATGATCACTAGCTTATTTTTATCATAATTCTGCATATCAAAGGAACAAGTACTTTGTAATAAAATGACGTCACAATAAACAATAGCCGTTTTAAATTCATGATGCGTAGGTTTCACGCCAATCTACATTATCATTAAACTCTATATTAAATATAGAAGTTTCAGCTCGTGCAATGGGCGATTCGCTATGTTCGCACGTATTTTAGCGTGCACTGCTATTCTCTACCAACTGCACAACGCTGAGAGTTGAAAATACAGTGCGCGGTTCCACGTTCGGACGGGTTTTCTCTCGCTTAGGGGTGCGCTCTCTTGGATTATCAACATTTGGCTCAATGCACATAGTTGAAAATCGAGTATGCAGTCAAAAACGTCGCGTTAATAAAGCGCCCGCGTCTACATGAACGGAGGTATATAGGAAAGTCCTGAATACAGTGGCTTGTTTGTGTAGCCATGGTCATTAAGTGTAATCTGTAAATTTGCTGTCAAATTTTATTTAAAACGGGTTTGATTGAGCAAAACCGATTTGTTATGAATGAATTTCGATTTCGTTTCAAATGGTCTGGGGGTTCAAAATGGCCGTTTAAGCAGAATTATAATAGGATAATAATATGAATCACGTTACCATTCGTAAAATGGTCACTAAGTGCTAATTCACAAAATTAACTTCATCTGTCATTATGGACCCCAGATCTTGCATTAAAATGCCTACCAATTATAGTCATAGCTATTATAAATAGCTACCCAATGGTTCATAGACAACACTTCTGTGTCTATGTCTGCATAGAACAAAAATTCATTAGTTTCATGGTCCGAAAGACCACCAAAGAGGCTTTGTGCGTATTACACCCTATATAGGTATATTTAAAATCTTCTTTTCTATATTCTATAGGGCATTTAATCGTCTCTTACAGAACACATAAGCATTGGCCGCGTTTCCAATGAGGCCAGCGCCATACAACGTCTTCTTTCATACGCGTCGTACCTGTTTGTGAACCGCGTTAAGTTGGCTACGTGACTTCGTGCATATAGCTTGAAGATTTGACTAGAGACATGATGTCTGTGATCCTCGATGTTTTAAACCTTCGCGCGACAAAGTGTGCAGACGGGTGCAAAGTTAACATACATTGTTACCCTACATTTTTTGTAAACAATCGTGCAACGGGTTAAACAGAGGTGTACTTTGTTTCCATTGAGCTAGTGCCTAACGAGAGCTTCTTTAAAATGCGGGTTAACTGTCTGTTGCATACCCTTCGGCCATTTTGAAAATAAAATGGCGGCAAGGCATACAGTCGAGCGCATAGTTTATAAACCAATAAATAGCTGTCTTCATATTGAACGCAAAAAGAAACCGGTTTTTTTAAACAGTCTTGTTCAAAGACTAATATTTGGCCAGGTGCAATATATATTTATTTCTGTTTACCCAAAAACTTATTTTTTCTTCTATGTCACCTTCGTCTTTTTCTGGTAGTTAGTTGGCCTATAGATTCAAAACCTTCAAAGGGTTGTGTCTTAATCAACCTTGTCTGGAACTCCGACCTTTCAGCTACATATCAGGAGTAACAGTAACCTTTATCTCAGAAACCATCCGGCTATCCATGGACAATTTTTTTCTATAACCTTTAACCTTTTACGCCTAAGCTAAACCATAAACAAAACACGCAACCTCCTTAAAGTCACGTTTACTGTGTTGCCTGTAAACATAAATTTAGTTGAACGGCGGAGTTTTAAACCGATAAGCCCAATTTGGGGCAGATAACACTGTGTTGAAACGTTACTGCGCATCTAGTGTACGTCCGTAGCGTGAGGATTATTGAAATAGCGATCCGTGTTGCGAAATGTGTAGTACGACGCATTAAAACATTTCATTTGAAAAAAAAATGGACAATCTTTACAGATTACATAGAACTTTAGTAGTTGAAATTACTTACTAGGGGTCTACTATAGCTGCATATCTGTCTAGGATATTTTTTCCTATATATATACGTTTTTCATCTCAACGTAAACCTGGATGACCAGGGTAAGCCAGCAGTCAAGTGCGTGATTAGTCTGACTTTCCCGGGGTATAAGACATATTTCAAACAAAAATAAAAACAACGAATCAAAATGGGCTCATCCGTTCACACTAAGCATTTATTTTTTGGTCAGGAGATAATAATAGCTAGAAAGTTTCAACCGATATTGTTTAACTGGATAGGCTAAATTTTTTCTTGCCAAAACGCTGAAGAAATGAGTCATAAAACCCTTTCTTTATAAATAAGTACCAACTGGTAATCCAAGGAAGCCAAATCAGGCCTTAAAAACGTAATCAAGCAGCTGATATTTTATATACCATCTGCCGCTTGCCATATGCCTTGTTCCAGCCATATGTGTACGCACATTGATGCCAAAATGTACGCACTTCAGAACACCTTTCCCTGTAATCGATGTCCCACCTGGATAAGTTTTTTTGAGTACCTTGGCAGTGTCTTGTTACTGGGCAAGGTTCACGGTTCTCATCAGCTGTACTTAGCTTTGACTTAAGTCTGCGAACGTTTAGGTGTGTCGTTAAAAGAACTTGTTTTCTGCACACGGTAATAAATATTCCTGGATTTCCAAAATGACCTGATAGAGATGCTTCTGCTTGCTAAAATATATATTCCTCTTTCAATCTATTCGGCGAGAGTGCTGACGGCCAATCTTATCAGAGACTAGCCATCGACTGGTGTGGTTAAATGATAAATGATGTTTATTTTGCAAGTAGGTTTTCACAAACACTTTTACACGTCTTTTTTAAAAACTAGATGAGGCCGGTGTTTCGTACCCGACTACTCTGAGAAGAAACAGCCGAAACAAACTCAGAGGTCATAGTCTCTTTTAAAGTCCAGACAAAAAAATCTTGGTCAACTTACATGAGGACTATGCAGATTAGTGTCTGAAGTGGTCTTTTTAAGAAAGCACCACACAGATTGAGTAGACCTGTCCAGTCAGTGCAAGCATTTGTCAGTTATCGTGTAGCTCGACTCATAACCCAAGGAGCTCAACGAAACGACGAACAATACCAAAAAAAAGGACATTAGTGAAACGTTTGGTTAAACATGAGAGCGTTTGATAGGTGTGTGGATGTCTCTTCTCACACTCTCAGACGACAACTGAAGTCAATCAACATGACTGGATTGACTTCAGGCCTTGTATACTTTCGATTTTCAACTGATCCTGCTATTTATTTCTACATACTGAATTTATTAATAACCCAAATCGACGATAGACGTACCTAACAACTTCGTGCGAGCAAACGTGCTGACAATCGCGAAACGAGTTCCTTTAGTCATATGTAATTAACAGCCGAAATAAAAACAGCGTTCACGTGTTCGACATGTGAAAATCATTTAATGTTTTATGTCTGTAATGATATTGTTTCAGACGCTACGATAATGTTGTTACGTCATTTTCACTAAGAAGTCTTTGACTTTAAAGAAGAGGTTGTGATTCATTATCCTTTTTTCTGCCCTTATTCTAATCAAAATATAAAAATCTTTATTTGGGAGCGGTGCAACATCTTCCATACTTCTGTTACTCCTCATCTCAGAAGTTTGTTAATGATAGAATGAAAATCAATGACTGACCGCAGTTGTAGAGCTGCAGGAAAATTCTGAAAACGGAACTTCAAATTGACAGTTGTAGAGTAAGCAGCCTTCAGAAAGGCACTTTAACCCTCATAGGATCTTTATAAAGCACCAATTTATACCAAATATTGGAAAGCGTTTGTCGCTGCGCTGCGGTCACTTACGAAAGATGACCTTTAAAACTGAGTACGGGCGACAACCTTATATTTCACATACCACGATAACACAAAGGTATTGTACGATAATAATAAAGATATAAAATTAGTCAATTGACAGTATGTACTTGCTGAATTTCAATAAGTCATGCTGTGATAGACGTTTTAAAGGGCATATATTCAATTGTTTTTGATTGTCAAGCATGATCGTCATTCGATGATCGATAAACTGTTATTTTTATCGTATTAGCGCATTTTTTTTTCGCATGTGCGGGCAATCATCTAATAACTTTCCCCGTTCTGGGCGGAGCGGGAGTGTCAGACTTTTAGTTACTAAAACCCACCCATGTTACTTCTTTTGCCCTTTATGTTCCGGGGCTACGGTATCCACAACCCCGGGCGTTAGCGCATAGCAGTTCTTTTTGGGTAAAGTTTTTATCATATTGAACTCAAGACTGATTCGCCCGGCATGGATCTGAATGTTGAAGGACGGAGAGCGAGAGGAAGGCCAAAGATAAGATGGATGGATTGTGTAATGGATGATATGAAGGAGAAAGGAGTAAATGATGCCGTGACGTCTGATAGGGGAGAATGGAAGAAAAAAGCGTGTTGCGCCGACGACCCAACTCTCAATGGAATGGGACAAAGGGCAGGAAAATGTTGATGTTCTTCCTACTTCTCCACCAGATGTGCCGCCCGCTTGCTTCCCACTAGCTTAACTAGTTTTTCTAAAAGACAACAGTCGCATAATTATATCCCATTTATTTTCAACTGCGCAGATGATGACGTTTATTACCACTTTTAAAACCACATTTTCTTATTGTAACGCGCATAACGTGTTTGATCAAGTGCTGGATTAAATATCGCGTATTTTGCGCACAACGAATTCGCCTTGAAATCAATGTCCCAGTAGATATTAATAATATGAAAACTAGGACCTTCATTAGCATATTGTGACGCAGTTCTTTGTTATCAATTGTTAATTAAGGCAGTTATGATTATTACAAGGTTTTGAGGCAGACTCTTACCACAAAAACTGTGTTGAGTAGCGTTTTTTTTCTAGCATCAAAGCTTAAAAGGCTCCCACGCTCCACTTTTTATTGTCGTCTTCATGAAATCAAGTCAATTTTAGGCTTCCGTAGCGTAATTAGACTCCGCTGTTCGTTCGTCTGTCACCAGGCTGTATCTCATGAAACAGGATAGTAAGACAGTTGAAATTTTCAGATGATGTATTTCTGTTGCCGTTATAACAACAACAACAAATACTAAAAAACAGAATAAGATAAATATTTAAGGGTTTTTGTAGATAATAAGTACGGAAGCCTTTGTGCATGGTTTTATCATGTCCTGAAATCGTTTCTTGCTTTTCTGAACCAAATAAAAGGTGTCGTATCCAAAATAACACAAAACACATTCTTCGTCGCAATTTAAACCTCAAATTCCAGAATTCGGTTAAAAATAATTCTTCAGTCACCAAAGAAAAATGGCGGTTATTTTTTAACCAGTTGGCGGCCGGCCACATTTATTGATAACCTATTTAGGTTACATGTCGAAAAGGAGGTTGTCGCTCTAAATATGAAAGACCTTGTGATTGGTCTCCCCGTATAGGTAGATAAAACATATTGATAAAAACTTGACAGTTGGTCGCTGTCCGTTGATAATAATTGGACATTAGGGTTCGCTAGGTGTCCATAACTTTGTACAGAAACGGACCACGTTGCATATGTAACGTTTGCATATCCTCCATTCGATCTGAGGGTCTAAAATGTCATCTGGCCATTTTAGAAGCTGACTCGGGAATTTTCAAAAAACCAGGCGAGGAATATCCTTACTAATATTATAATAGCGAAAGTGAGTTTGTTTGTTACGTCTTCACGCCTAAATGACTAAATCGATTTTGATGAATTTTGGTACAGAGATAGTTGAGTCGAGAGACCCTGGAGACGGATTAGGCAAATGTTTTTGAGGAGAAAGAGGGAAGAAAAGGGATAACTTAGCTTTGCTATTACAATAAATAAGGCGCAAGGGTCAAAACTACAGGAAGCAGGTACCTGCAAATCTGGAAAGGGAACAGTGAATTTAACGCGAGCGAAGCCGCGGGCTAAAACTAGTATTTCAATAGATAATAAGCTTAGCGTAATTTGTAATGGTTGTCTTTTCGACTCGATATGAAGACATGCCTCTCCGAAATTTTCACCTGCTTTCAATGCATTTTTATTTTGATATTTTCTTTATACGTAGATACTTGTAAGAATGAAGATTAGCCATCTACAATATCCAGTCGACCAAGGCTAGAACATAATGCGAAGTCGCACACTAGAAAACGTGCGAAAGTCTTATGACTGCGAATGTGCAAGATATTGATACAGCTTCTAAGTATCTGTGTCGGGAAGAAAATCATGACAATACGTGTGAAAAGTATACGTTAAGACTGCGTTTTTAGGGTTTTGTACCTCAAAAGGAAAATAAGTTTGTAAGATCACTTTGTTGTCAATACCTGAAGGTTTCGAGTTAAAATTAAAACCTTATACTTAAATCTGTGGTCCCTTAGAGCTGTGACAAAACCAACCGTCTTAAGTCTACGCAGTCAAAAGATTTGGCCGTTTATGTCGCAAGTTTGTACGGAACCTTTGGTGTGCGAGTCCGTCTCGTACTTGGCTGTTTTTTTTTTACTTAATCACGGAAGTGTGCTAAGATAGTCCCAAACAAACGCCTGGTCTGGTGTGGTACTAATTATTGCTCGGATAAATGGATGATGACGGTAAAAAGAATTAGGAAGTGTTTTCAGGGAACGTTCTGTTTTTTGACGTGATAACGTCTTTAAAATCGTTTTAGTCGGGTGACATGTTCAGAAACTTGTGTCACACCAAAACCTCACAAGCGACATTTCATAAAGATGGTAGCGCCATCTGTTACTTGGCTCGAAAAAAAAAACTTTAAATTAGTACTTAATTTCATTTTAGATGTCACTACTGGTGATAACTTATATCACCAATAAGACGTTATCACGTAAACATCTCGATCGTAAACCTACTTTACAAACAACCAATTTTTTGGAAACCAGCCTTTTCACTGCAGGTTTATCTGTTCCCTGATCGTTATGAACTGGAACTTTTCCACGTTTTTTCTCTTAGGCAAGCATGCTCCATCAACGCGAGCATTAGGCGATTTGCGGAAAACGCAAGCCTGTTTCATAAAAAAAGATAATGATGCTGAATGTCTTTCTGTAACCGTCGTTGTGCAGGTGCTCTATGTGGAATTCTAAAATAATACTTTCAAAAAAGTGCTCTTAGCGGAATTCTTCGTTTATGTATCTTCGTAAGATTCCACTTCGGACGCGGATTAATTCGGATTTCCGATAGCTAAAACCACAAGAGAATTCCTCGAAATTCCAGCTTCGGGCAATCTGATTACGTCAGTCACACACAGTATTATCCTTACCTTGCTAAAACTACGTCTGACGTAAATAATCGTAATATTCGGTGTAATACGTAGTACAAAAGGCCTTGTCCCGGAGCTCCCTACAAAATTCATTCATCAGAAAATGCTAATGTAACACGGGTTAGTACATAAATATAATGAAAAAGTAGTCAGCCTTGGTGTCTCAACGGGTGGTTTTTATATGCTAATGTTATTGTCATCTCTTTCGCTCGTATTGTTTTTGACGTGATAACGTCTTTAAAATCGTTTTAGTCGGGTGACATGTTCAGAAACTTGTGTCACACCAAAACCTCACAAGCGACATTTCATAAAGATGGTAGCGCCATCTGTTACTTGGCTCGAAAAAAAAACTTTAAATTAGTACTTAATTTCATTTTAGATGTCACTACTGGTGATAACTTATATCACCAATAAGACGTTATCACGTAAACATCTCGATCGTAAACCTACTTTACAAACAACCAATTTTTTTTGTAGCATACTTTTTTTTTAGCCAAAGAGGTGTCTGTCATTTTCCGTAGGTAGTCACTCCGTAGGTAGGTAGGGAACACGAACGATTTTATTTAAGAACTAACTGCGCCCCACGGTTTCACTCGCCTGGTGATAGAATATACAATATACTTTTATGAATTGTAGCCTATGTGTTATTCTGATATGTAAGCTATATTATTGTGAAGTTTCATCAAAATCCATTCAGAAGTTTTTGCGTGAAAAAGCACGAAACATATGCACGTCCTCACAAACTTTCGCTTTTATAATATTAGTAGGATTGGGAAGTTAAAATCTCATTATAGGTATTGTGACCATACTTAAGTCCAGGGGCCTTAGTCTGCTATTACAATAGTGTCAGAATGGTCGATCACTGATCGCAAAATGGTTGATTTTGACAAGTTTAGTATGTAGTAGATTACCAAACTTGTCAAAATTAACCATTATGCGATCAGTGATCGACCATTCTGACACTATTGTAATAGCAGACTAAGGCCCCTGGTCTGACCAAATGAATGAGGTCATTTTTTTGAGGTCAAACGTCTCCCGCCATTCTTTCCAATATCAATTGTATACCAAAATTGAAATACTACTACATATTTTACAAAATTGCTAGTCTAATATCTGACAGTGATAAAATTAATATAATAACTATTTTGAAATATAAAACGAAACGACTACCTAGCTCCAATACTTTCACGATTCTCTTGCCCTCGCCATTTTTTAATTATAATTTTTTTTTTTTGCGTTCAAACCTTTTTTCTTCTACGCAAAAGTTCTTCCAAAATAGCAATTACTTTACAAAAAACATCCTATTCTCGTTCAAATTGTTTTTGTAATAGAAGCGAAAATTCCTTTGAAACAGCCAATGTTCCTTCAAAGGACGTAATATAAACTCCGCCATACTCATGACCTATTTTTACACCCCCCCCCTCCTCCCCTCTTGCCACTTGATCATGTACACGAGGCAAGTGGCCTTGTTTGCGTTTTTATATTGACTGTAATGTATTCAGTTAATTATGTATTACGTTTGAATTAGTAGATTGTTTGACTATTTTTTGTGGACTTCCCACGCTATGGGCGGAGCGGGGGGAGTGTCAGACTTGTACTGACGAAAACTCACCCATGTTCCATTTTTTCCCCTATGTTCCGGGGCCGCGGTATCTCTTTCGAACAACCCACAACCCCGGCAGGCTGTGGCCCTAGCAAGCCACTCTGCTTTGCTGAAATCTTATTGACGTGCGCGTGGAACACTAGCGCAACAAGTCGACAAGGCCTGTCGTCACTGGACCAACAGACGGTGAACTAACCATTGCTCACCGTCCACAGACCAGATTGTTTGACTGGTCTCTAGTTTTTTGATTAATTATTGTTGGTGTGAGAAATGGTGTCTTTTTAGATGAATTAAGTTACTCAACATAAAATGGCGTCAAAATTCAAAAACACACTCACATGGCTAAGTTGACTTAAATCTCCTGAGGACAGATACGGTCGACGATGGGACAAGCTCATTCAAAACAAGCCTATTAACTCGCAAATTAAATAGAGACGACTTAAATTGACTCAGAAACACCGAAAACGCCAAATTTGCACCCCAAATCCTCAAAATTACACAACACAGTATTCCAGTCTCTTGACATCATCCACTCATAATTAGCCGGCTCCTGCATAAGTTATACGTTCAGTTCTGTTAAGGGGGAAGCCTGCTTTAGAGGCTTCAAAAAATCGTTTTTTTTTTTTTTTCGAAACAAAAAATTGGGAAGGGTTGAAATATTCTATTGAAACGAAACTTTCAGGTTTTATTGTACAGTCTTCTCAAATTTTTTCATTAAAATTTATTGTCATATAATGCCTGGTACAAGTATTTTGCCGAGGCGCCTCGAATGTGCATGTGTCGTGGGGCGGGAAAGATGCAAGTCGCAAGCCTCGAGCAGGCTTCCCCCTTAACGGAGTTAAAGGAGTGACTATTTCCAATAACCGGGCATACTGATCGACAACGAGTTGTCATTCCTTCTCAAGTTTAAAAGAAAGAGTAACAAATACCTATCAGTATTCATTTTAGAGTCAATAAACTTTATCCCGATCGGTTTTAAATGGAGCATAGACATACCAATGTTAATTAATATTAGTGTGAATAGCATTTTCATTCTAATCTCACAAAATATTGAACTCAAGCAGCTTTAAATAGAAGATCCAACATCGCCTGATTAAACGCTAAACATTATTATATCAATCCAAAGACGTCAATCGTAACTAGTAGTTTTAAATAAGGTTACATGTGCGCTTGAAACGCATTAGTATCGCCCGCGTCATCGCCTGACGTTGACACGTCCGTTGCCTAGCAACGAGCGTAACCGTTGGTGATAAGAACAGCATGATATGAAGCGGAACGGAAAAGGTGGCACGATTCAATGAGGGCTACTTCCATAGTGTTCTTAGACTGGAAGTTATTTGTAGGCTTTTAAAGTAGGTTGCATAAGTGGTTTCAACAAGAATCAAATCGATGGTTTATCGTAAAATATAGTAGTTTTCAGCTTCTGGTTATACTGGACGCTGATTCGATTATAGTTGTGAAAATATTATGTAGTTAATAGTAGTAACTAGCTTTTGCCCGCGGCTTCGCTCGCGTTGTATTCGGAGTAACACAGTTCCCCTTTCCTGATTTGCAGGTATTTTTCGTTGGTAACAAAGAGTGTGTATACCGAGTTTAGCTTCCTACCTTGAAAACTGCGGAATGCTCCATAAAAACTTCCACCTCCTGTTTTAGGGAAGTGGGGGTTAGAAAGAGACAAAAAGTAGCCTATGTCCGTCTCCAGGGAACCCAACTATCTCTATAGCAAAATTCATCAAACAAACAAACTCACTTTCGCTTTTATAATATTAATATAAGTAACGTATTCTGGAAGATGTTGCCAGATTCCCTAGCGAAATCTCGATACAATAATGGCCCTATACATTAGTATAACAACCATTAGGTTGTCATGGTTTCAATTTCAACTAAAGCAATATAACATGACCCCTGTAATCCGAAAGGTTTGGCAAAGACTCACTGTACACCTACATTTCGACAGTAATGTTTTAAGTTCCATCTAACAGGCGTGCCCATCAACGGGCACAAAGCTAGATTCCTTGGTAGCTTCTGAACTACTCAATATACAAATAAAAGTACTTCTTAAATAATAATTCTGGCTTTTACACAGTGTACCCACTAAAGGAAATAACGCCATAGAATACACAAACAATAAAAGGAAGGAAAACACAGATTTAAGGTCAACTACTATACTAAAACAGATTGACCTCGCACCGAGGCGACGAGCTTGTGCGATTAATGATGCCAGTCTCTTTTTAGAGTGATATAGAGAGGCGAGGGAGGAGCTCATGGCTAAATATTAACAGCTGTTCACGACGCTCTTGAAGTTAAGCCTAGGTTTGTCCGTGGATGGGTGGCCACCTATTACATACCGAGTTTCCTCGCTTTCTTGCCTTCCACGTTAAACCGTTGGTCCCAGCTCTCATTTGTAGATCTTTCGACAGTTTTTAGAGGTTTTCAGTGACTCGAAGTTTGACAACCGGTCTTACTAAGGTGTATCATATTACCTTGTACTAACTGGGTTTTTGAGATAATATAGACAGTCGCTTCATGTAAAATACTGGTATTCAGATGCATCCAGTAAGACTGGAAGCTGGCCCCAATAGTTGGAGAAAGCGGGGCAGATGATGAGTAGATATCTCACCCGGGGAACTATACATTTTTCTTTATATTAAAACTGGTAGAATCGTTGTGAAAATACCGATTCATATAGCACTACGTACCTTGGTGAGCCAAGTTTTCGTCTAGATTCGTTGTATGATTTTTATAAACGGCTCTCGGGAAGATCAGAAAATTGAAAGATTGGTAAGATTGAAAGAACAAAGGCCAACACCCTTCACATCAGAACACAGCTCTGCCGGGTCTGCGATGTGAAGGGTGTTGGCCTTTGTTCTTTCAATCTGGTAGACCTCTTGCTTAGATTATCATCGGAGTTTGCTCGGGGGGATTTTCAACTCAAAATGTTGATCCGATCTGTCATAAAAAATGTCATGTAAAATTCTGGTATTAAGCTGTGGCCGGTAAGGAACCCTGATGATGAAAAGTCTAGACAGATGATGAGCATTGATCTGAACATTGTCAATCCAACAAAGGGCATATCAGCAGGTAAAAATGTATCGTTATATCGATATCCGTTAATCGATTGTTTTTCCTCCCCCGTCATACACTGTTATACATACCTACATAAAATTTCATCAAACCCGCTGTACCGTTAGATACGGCATGATAAATCCATGAAAACTGATATGGCAGCTCGTTATGGCTGTGGCCTCTTGGTAACAGTGTTGAGTAATACGACATATGCAATAAAGTGTGAGTAATAACGTTTTTCATGGCCGAGTTGCACCCTTGAATTATAAACAGTAATATGAAACTGCAAGTTTGATAGATGTTCGAATCTGCAATTTTCAAACCACGAATTGTAAGGCGCGTCGCCCACACGACCAACAGTCGAGGCGCGGGCGCATTAGGCGCGACGCCCACACGACATTTGTAAAGAAAATGTCGTTGCGGCGTGCCTCTTATGTGCCTGCACCTAAACTGCTCCTCGACTGTTGATCTTGTGGGCGACGCGCATAATGCGCCCGCGCCTCGACTGCGCCTCGACTGTTGGTCGTGTGGGCGACGCGCCTAAAGGTCTGATCAGGGTGTCTAAAAGGTTGCCCACCGTCCGTCCGTCTATTGACAGGCCGTGTCGACGGCGCGTTAGTGTTCCACGCACGCCTCAATGAGATGTCAGCAAGCCAGGGCCACCGCCTGCTGGGGTTGCGGATTGTTCGAAAGAGATACCGCGGCCCCGGAATATAAAGAGCAGTAGAAGGAACATGGGTGGGTTGTAATCAGTACAAGTCTGACATTTCCCTGCTCCACCCAGAGCGGGGAAGTTATTTGATGATTTCCCATCTGCAAAAAAGGGTGTCTAAAATGGCTGCTTTAGCAGAAACATAATAATATGAATTACGAAACCATTTGTAAAATTCACAATAATTATTAACTGCGTCTGTGACCAAATTTTAACGTAATTCATATTTTTATCAAATCAAAAATTAAATATTTTACGCGGGTACTTATAAAACGTCGAGAAAATGTGCACGACAAAACTGCGACTCTTCAGCCAATTTGAAAGCCCGGTGAAAATTAAAATAGAGATGTCATTCTCAAATTAAATTGAACAGGCTATGAGAAACATGAAAACATGTTCTAGGTCTTTTGGTCAACATACTGTCTGATGTTATTTCCCGATGTGAAAGAAGAGTAAAAGAGAAGTATGTAAGAAAAAGACATGCTGTGCCGACACCAAATAGATAGGTTTATGGACAGAGCATGATGATATTGTTTTTAATGTGTCAATCGAAAACTAAATTGTGTCGACCAAAATCTGAGCCACGATAAATATACAACCAAAATGTTGCAAAACTTGTTTTATTTTAATAATTCTATCTGAGAGAAAAAAGGAAAAGTCTTGCATAGTTTATAACAAGAAAACATAACATCTCCGATAATACAATTTGAACAGTTTCCAAGAGTGAACGCAAATTATATCTGAAGGTGACATCTTGATTAACATGACGTCTTCTACATGCTTTTGTTATTACATCCTAAATTGATAAGTGATAATGAACGATAATGATTGTTGGGAACTAAGAACGCAATTCAGTGTTTACTAAGGTTGAAAATATATGTTTATTTTTCACCATCATCTAATTTTATAAAGGCGAAAGTTTGTATATGTGTGAAACGTCTGGCCTGATTTGGATGGAATTTGGCATATAGATAGCGTATGCACTTTTATCTCGGTCTACGCGGGTGAAGCCGCAGGGCGAAGATAGTAATAGATAAGCCAGTCCCGTACTAGTGTGTGTGCCTTAGAGGATGTGTATAGGTGCACCAAGGGGTGTAGTACTATAAGTATTATAATCAATCTTTCTGTCTCGTCAAACGGAGTGTCTTCGTAATCTCTACAAGGTCACTCCGACACGCGCAACAGCTGTTTAATAACAATAAAAAACACAAGAAGCCTTCAGATTATTCATTTTACGGAATAATCTTTTAAATATTTTATTTCTAACCAACCTTCAGTATCAACAAATATTCTCAACAAACAAATTAATAACATACGACTCAAACGTCATCTACAAACAAGAATATATTCTACATTCACCCACACACTTACAGGCGATGTTTCGAGACTATGAGCTCATAAGAAAACAAGTGAGTTACCTTGAAGTCTGAAAAAAAAAGCTGGGCAAGTGTCCATGGCTTTGAACGAGTACATCGCCATTGAAACATTAACATTACGACATATTATGGTGATTACGAGAGAAAACAAAAATATTTTCTTTAAGCTTTTCTTTTGTTGGTATCGCTAGCCAAGGTTGAACTGCGTAAAGAAGCCAATCCTAAACCAAGAAAATCTTTTGCTTAAAATGGTGTATTTGTCCGTTTTGTTTGGAGCTTTAGCATTAAATACTGTGATAAAATACTAGCCAAGAAGGTAGATCAGATAATAATATATCATAATCACCTGCCTAATCTTTTTCCAACTATATTCGGGTCGGCTTCCAGTCTAGGCAGATGCAGCTGAATATTACAATGAGTGACTGGATCTGACAACCACAACCCAGTTACAACAACACTAGGGTTTTGGAGGTTTGCAGATAGAGCGATTGGAAACAAAAACTGTTTAAAATACCCTTCTAATATCTTCTACCAAATCTCAATGCACGAAGATCAGAAGCAAATTCACTATCTCTGTTACCAACAGACACTACCCGTTGACCCATTCTACCAACTTAGTATACCACGCGCAAACAAACGAGCGTTGGATACAAATATTGCAATGGCATACCATATTAGCTTGCTAAAACTACGACGACGAAGTTTCACTAGTCTTAGTAAGTAATTAGGTAACTGAGTTGGTCAGTCGATAGTATAGAAGATCCAACATTGTTTTTAGAAGAAAATTGAACTATGAAAAAGGTTAATAAGATAGAAAAGTCAGTTTTCTCTTAGTTTTGGAAAGAAAACCTTGGCCAGTATTTTTTTGGTTGAAAACACAAAAGATGACCTTCATTTGTGCTTACCGAATACAAAACGCGATGTCTCTATGTTGTAATCTACCTCTGTACCAATGCTTACAATATGAGCATTTGGGCATGTCTCAATTTCGTCAGTTAACACCACATAAAATCCGTACACACACACTGCCTTGAAAATAGCCATGGATTGCGTTTATCGAATTGAGCTTAAGCATAACTTATATCCTAGGAGTATTTAAGGTCTTAGAATGGCAAACAGATTTGATAGATACACGATCAATCAATTAAATGACCTTTTGCAAGCTACTTAAAATTCTTCAGGTTCCTTCCGGCTCATGCGAGTCAACATAACTGGTTTTCTAATATATGCATGCCCTACCCGTTTCGTTTATCTTGCAGAGTAAAGGATTACCGTTAACTTTACGATACTGCGAAAATAACGTCGTAGTTGTCCTTTCAGTTACATCTTGTTTTAAATGGCCCAACCGAATGCGAACTTTTTTGGAATTCGTTCTCAAAGATAAATTATCATTTCTAAAAAAAGCTACCGCTTTCCAACCTTCACAACCCAATATTCTATTTTGTAAATCTGTTGACAGTCAACACAATTTTCAAGAAAAATAAACATATCCCTTGAACATTTGTTTACAACAAAATCCCTTGACCAGATTCATTGACAACATTTAACGCATATGCGGGCCAAGGTGCCCAGTTATATATGAATGACCTCGGTTATCTTGCACTCCAATCATTTGTCTCCTGAGAGAACTATTACTGACCCCCCAGTCGAATTAGACGTGGATTTATAGGTTAATTCGCGCTGAGGGATTCGTCTTGCTGCAATTGGATTGCATTAGTTTGCCAGCTAGATCTTCTGTTGATTATGAAGCTAATGTTTTGTTGCTTATTTGAAAATCGTAAGTTTTTATTCAAATTTAGCTGAGGATTACTTAACTTAAACGTCAAAATTATATTACAACTAGCTTTTGCCCGCGGCTTCGCTCGCGTTAAATTCGGGCTAACACAGAACTGTGTTAGCCCGAATTTAACGCGAGCTTGCGCCTTATTGAGTTGTAATAGCAACGCTAAGTTTTCCCTTTTCTTCCCTCTTTCTCCCTCACATCTCACTTTTTTTAAAATATAATAAAAATTAGCCTATGTCCGTCTCCTGGTTCCAAACTATCTCTGTACCAAAATTCATCAAAATCGGTTTAGCCATTAAAGCGTGAAGAGGTAACAAACAAACAAACTCACTTTCGCTTTTATAATATTAGTAAGGATGACAGACTCGCGAAACACCCGTATCTCACATTTTTTAATTATTAAGTTTTATCGTAGACCTCATTACTATAGTTGTATCTTCTAAAAGGAATTTTGTTTGCCCATTGTTGTATGTTTGTTCGAATTTTTGATTTTGGGGGAAAGTGACAATCTTTAATCCATGTCTTGGGTAAAGCCAAAAGTTTACGCTCTCATGTACTGCTGCAGATAAAATGGTCTTAAGCTGATGCTCCTGTCGTTCGACCTCTATAAACACTATTCATCTTCTCTTCTTCCCTATGACTCAACTGAAAGGCATCCTTAAAGCGAAACCAATCTTAATTCCGGCCAAGGTACCGGTCAGTTATTTATGTGCCCCTTCTGAACTTGAATACGTCCGCTCAACCGGCCCCTTCATCGCAGATTACCTGCTTCTAAAAATATTAACGCGTTAAAACTAACGTTTCTTGTTTGTGCCAAATACTTATGTAACGTTATCATGATCTTTATCGCGGTGGAGCAACAATTTTTTGTAAAAAGTGTTTAATAGAACTTTGTAAGTACCTATGTCTGTCTGGAAAGACGATGTTGTTTCTTTTTTTTTTGTTTATTTCGTGTCCTATCTTTATAGAAGACTGATTATCATCTGGAGTTTAACAATTTAAAGGCGGATCAAGTCATAGTTTTACCTTGGTATCCTATCCTCTATTTTTAAATTGATTCAATTTCTTGCTTGTTCTATTTCGATATTTTCTTACATAAAACTATCATATTTATTGTTTATTCCATCTACAAAGTACTTAATACGGAAATCAAAGTCGATACATCGTTTTAGTTAAGCGGTATGGTATGATGTCATCACCGTATATTTTTAACCGAATCAAATGCTGATGGCTCGCGATTATTCTTATCTGTAATCTTGACGACTTTGTTCCGGTATCTAAAGTATGTTGTAACATCACTATTTAGTATGTTACTATTATGGTCTTCACTAGTCTATGTATTATCTGTGACTGCCGGCACTCCGCCACACTTCTTCCTGTCATGTCTTACGATGTGTACCTCCTGTGTCTCCTGTCAATAAACCAGTATCATACCCAACGGAATATCTTTTATTAAGAATCCAACATAACAAAGTACTGAGTGGATTTGTGGTTAAAATGCCATGTTTTATGGGGGAATTTAGTCAAAAGTAAAAAATCTGTCGTCCCACAGTTGGACAAAGGTTTCCAGCAGGCATTCATGAGGGATCGGGTCTTAGTTTACATTTGTTCTAGAAAATAATGTAATAATATCAAGCCGTTACCGGTTTTCTAAAGGCTAAATGTCAGCTCGCGCAATTTTAAACGTTATCGTCTTGTTTTTATTGTTTAAACACGCTATCTAACCCAAACAGCCTTAGCGGGAGAACAACGCTTAAATAAACTAATAAAAAACAACATGTTTATGACCAAACACATGCAAATCATAATTTACAAGAGACCAACGGAACACCAATTATTTTCATAACAGTACCGTCCCAATTTCGCGCCAATATACTCCCGAAATAGACGTACATTTGAATTTGGAACGCTCTGTTGTCTATGGCGGCGGCCATCTTGTAACGGTTCATTGTTGACACTGTAGCACTGTATGGTAATATTTTTGGATAAGAACTGTTATTTGTTATTTTGGTTAGTTTTTGAGTCTGGTTGAAGATGAAAAAGTATTGTTTTAAAATAATATTTCTACACTTCATTAATCCTTGCCATACTTCAATGTATACCGTTGTTTATAAATTAATGATTTAGTATCAAAACAAATGTTATTAAAACAGACACTAATCAATGATGTTAAAATGCTGATTAAAATCGGGGTCGTGACTTCAAATAGTGACAGTGAATGAACTGCTAAAGTTCATAGGTTTTGATGTCAACATAAATACTAGTACAAAATCAGTTTTATATTGAAACATTGTTGTAATTTAGTTGCTCGGTAGTGGAAGCCCAGTGATAAACCCAGGTCAAAGGTAGGTAAGTCCTTCGAACCCGGACAGGCAGTCTGTTATGTGTCTCATCACCATTCATAAGGAGAAGTAAGGGGGCGTCCATAAATTACGTGAGGTGTTTAAGGGGGGGAGGGGGTCGAGTCAAATCTCATCTAATCTTACGTTGGAGGGGGGGGGGGTCTCGGCAAATATCACGCAATTTTTTTTCTGATTGAAACAAAAAAAAATTATACTATTTTGCTCCATTTAATCCAGATTGTTGATTTTTATTACACTTATAATTAAACTCTCAGCAATATTGATTACTAGTCTTAACTAGTCGTAAATAAAAGCACGAAGCAAATTTTTTTTTCTTTTTACAATAACAATCCAACGCGTTTACGTAAGAAACCCACATTTTGAAAAATCTCACGTGAGATTGGGGGATGGGGGAGGGGGTTGAATAAAATCTCACGACATCTCACCAGGGGGGGAGGGAGGGACAGAAAATTCAAAAAAACACCTCACGTAATTTATGGACGCGCCCTAAAACATCGAAAGAAAACATGTCCTAGCTAAAATATAATTTCAACTCGATACTTCCACGCGAGATAAAAGGTCTTGATAGACAGATGGACAAAGTGATCCTATTAGGGTTCCGTTTTTTCCTCTTTGAGGTACGGGACCCTTAAAAATAAACGTGATGCTTGGGGGTAGTCTTATACCTCACCATGAGAATGTTGAGATGGATGTGTAAAGTGACAAGAATGGATAAAGTAAGGAATGCGTATATTAGAGGAAGTTTGAAAGTTGCGCTTGTTATAGAAAAATTTAAAGGGAGTCGTTTGTCTTGGTATGGACATGTAATGAGGAGAGACGAAGCACATGTGACTAAAAGAGGAATGGACGGAGAGCGAGAGGAAGGCCACAGAAAAGATGGAAGGATTGTGTAAGGAATGATAGATATGAACGAGAAAGGAGTAAATGATGCCATGTCGTCTGATAGGGGAGAATGAAAGAAGAAAACGTGTTGCGCCGACCCCAAATAGAATTTAACAAGGGCAGGAAAATGATGTATCACCAAGTGGCCTCACGTGATTTAAAGGTGACCCCAAATTCAGGACGCCCGTGTCCGAGCAGCCTCAAAGGTGCCTTTTACCCACGAATACTAAAACGTCACTCAAAATTTAAGGGCTGCTTAACATTTGAGCTCCTAAACTTTAGATTTCGTATTGTCAAACGTCATTTTGAGTATCTGTTAAATATAAGTGCTACTTAAATTTTGAGTGACGTTTCAGTATTCGGGGGTTAGTCTGGTATTCCATTTAACTTATCCGTTATGACTTATCAATTAAGTTTTTCTACTATATACTACACATTAATATGGAATTGTGTCAAAACAACATGTAAATTTGTGTTTTAATTTACATTTAAAAGGTGAAAGTGAAGACGAATTATTTAAATTTTCCGTTTTGGAAAAACAAAATAAAGGTTTCCCGGTTCATGATATCAGTTTGTAGTATAGAAGCAAAACAAAATGATTAGCCAAGATTTCTTCTGCCCTTATCGCAATTAATATGGAGTCGGCGCAGTAAGTCATCTTCTTCCATACATCTCTACTCGTTATCTCATCAGATACCTCCTTTGTTGCATATCATCTTTCATTATTTGTGAAATATAATATTTACTACGACGAAATTTCCTCTCGGAACGAATTGGTTAAAGATGCGCATACGCTTATGTAAGTGTCATCTTCGCCATAAACTAGTATTGGAGACGTTCGCTGGCGTCACAATTGTGTAATTAACTGGTTGCCTTGTTTAATATTCGTGCGAATAGGGACTGTGGCTTTCCAAAGTTTTATGAAATTGCTTATTGTATTTTTTTTTAAGCTTTTACCCGACAAATTAATGTTTATTTTAGTACTAGCTTTTGCCCGCGGCTTCGCTCGCGTTAAATTCGGTATAACACAGTACCTGCTACCAGCAGTTTTTGCCCTAGCGCCTTATATAGCAACGCTAAGTTTTCCCTTTTCTTCCCTCTTTCTCCGGCTCGGCCATCACGACTACTATAAATAAATAAATAAATATCTTGGGACAACTCACACACGGCTATCTGATCCCAAGCTAAGCAGAGCTTGTGTTATGGTAACCAGACAACTGATATACATACTTATATAATTTATAAATACATACATATTATAGATAAATCACACCCAGACAGAACAAACAATCATGCTCATCACACAAAGTTTGTCCTGGGTGGTAATCGAACCCACGACCTCCGGCTTAGCAGTCAGGGCCACTAACCACTAGACCAACAGGCCCGTCAAACTACTGTACTGGGCATGAAGTCCGCCTAACATGACTATCTATCGAGATACTGCGGCCCCGGAACACACAGGACAAAAGAAGAAACGTATAGGTTTTAGTCGGTACAAGTTTGACACTCCCTTGCGCTCTGCCCAAAGCGGAGGACTCATTTAATGATTTCGAATCCTTATCTTACATTTCTTACCGAATTCTCGAGCTACTAGAAGAGCCGCTTTATCGATTGACGGGAGGTAGTCATCTCACCTCCTTCACACAGATGACCTGATGTCGTGAGGGTGCAGAAATTGTAATAAAGTTGATGCAACTCTGCGCGAATAGCGAGCCTATAAGGATAGAGCGAGGTATATTTCAGGGCGATAGTTTGAGTCCACTTTGGTTCTTCTTAGCCTTGAATCCTCTAAGCACGTTTCTGGAGGATTCAGGTTATTATTATTCTATTTATGGGAGTGTTACAAAATAATTACAAAAATTACTTTTCGTAACTATCCCCCAACTAAATCAGGGTAGTTTGTATCACCAAGCATTATAGATATGATCTCATTTAGCAGCCATCAATGTCAGCAGGAAAAATATTCTGTGCCATGATGTTATCTAATCGCAGCCTACTATGTGTTGGACAATGAGCTAATTTTGTCGCTTTTCAATTATATTATTGTTATAATTTCAGTTATATCGTGCCAATTTCAAACTGTTAGAGTTTGAAATTGGCACGCAGTTTCCTGTATACAATGACAAATAATATGTTTCGTTTCAAATCAGCTTGTGATTCTGAACAAGCAGTGGTAGGAAGGCCAGCCTTTGTCTAGCAGAGGGGCGCTCTTCATCATCTGCCTAGCCTTTTCCTAACTATGTCGTGGTCGGCATCCAGTCTAACCGGCTTACAGCTGCCGTAGCGAGCGACTAGAGATTTGATTTCTACAACCCAATTAAACCTGGAACATACGATAGGTACCCCTTTTTTCCGGATGGGAAATCATCAAATAATTTCCCCCGCTCTGGGCGAGGTACGTTTTTCCCCCCAAAGAATTATTCCTTGTTTACTCATTTAGCGAAAGTTCCCACCGCTGCAAACAGTTATTGACAATAAAGTATTTTTCCACACACAGTGTGTTTGAGTTGAATTTCTCCTTAACAATGGTCGTTGCGCGGAGCATGTCCAGTGTTAGTGAAAGTCGCGTTTGTAGCTACGCAGCCACATTGTAAGGTGCGTGTCTCATCGTCGACGAGTAGCGAGAAGCGATTTAAACGACTCGTTAAGCAGCGGGCGTGTTGCTACGGCGACAGACGAATACTCGCTGGTATGTGTAAATATACATACAAATGACACGAAAGTTGGTAGTGATTATTTTACACCTTTGTGCTTTTGACGTTATAAGGTGGAAAGTTTTTTTTTTTCAATGGCATCTCGCAGTTTAACCTAGAAGGTTGTCGTCTGCTTTCGCTGCCCAGTCCAAATCTTATCTTCTTCTTTATATATATATATTATATAAATCACGTGTCACGTTGTTTGTCCGCGATGGTCTCCTAAACTACTTAACCGATTTTAAATTAAATTTGCACACCGTGTGCAGTTTGATCCAACTTAAAAGATAGGGTGGTAGGTAGGGTAGGTAGAAAATTGCATTGCAACGCATGCCAGGGCACAGCTAGTTATACCATATATTTTGGACTCATACGCTGAGTTCTGGGCAGAGAAAGAGTTAACCGGACAAATCCTGTGGATGCGTCGAGAGTAAGGGATATATTTGTACGGCTCTTGAGCGGCGATAGGTAGTCACTTGCCCGCTGGCAGTGGAACAGTTCTCTAAAGGGGGGAAATTGTGCGAACCACCTCTTTATTGTTGTTGGTTTTTATGCATTTATGACGATTTATTACCTTTTGGTATGTTGAGGTGATTATGTAGCGCCTTTTTTGGACAGGTTTGCTTTTTCGATTCGCGTGAGTGATTTTTTATAAGGGTTCTTTTGTTCTAGCTGCACTGTTCCTTGATAAAAGTTTCCTCCATTCTTTACGTTTTTCGTGAGCGCATGCATTCTTCTTCAATTTTTGAAAGAATTGTCTAGCTCTTCCCTAATCTCCATCATGGTCCGAGGCTGGCTCAGTCTCCGGGCGCTATGTGCTAATTTTCTTGTTTTGCAATCATAATTCTCTCGAGATTAAAACAAGACGAGAAAATAATAAATATTTATAACGTTCCAATTGACCCTTAGAATGACGTATTTAAATATTTTCACTCGAGCCTACTATAAACAACTCAAATTCATAGTCCAACAAAAATAACACGTTTCTAGAAAACGTAACGGTAACAATCGCTCGATATTTTCGCATAGGTTCATTGACTCCGCGATTTCATATGAAAACAACCTATACCGAAATTCAGACGCCTACCTACTACTTTATTTAGATTAGAAATGTTTTTTATTTCAGAACGAATTTTAGCTTGGTCGGGCAGTGTCGTAGCAGTAGTAGTCTTAATTTTTTTTTTGTATGGGATTTCATTTAATAACTTCTCCTGGTGTGGGCTGACGGGAAGGGAATGTAGTCACTAAGTCTGACACTCCCTTCTGGTCCTGCCAGAGCGGGAGAAGATATTTGATGAGTTTGCGATTTAAAATAATCAGATTTATCTATATATATATATAAAAATAAAACCCGTTTCCCGTTGTCACGCCATAACTTAAGAACGGCTAGACCGATTTGGCTGATTATTTTTAGGGTTCCGTAGTCAACTAGGAACCCTTATAGTTTCGCCATGTCTGTCTGTCCGTCCGTCCGTCCTCGCTTAATCTCTGTGACCGTTAGCACTAGAAAGCTGAAATTTGGTACTAATATGTATATCAATCATGCCGACAAAGTGGTAAAATAAAAATTGGAAAAAAATGTTTTATTAGGGTAGGCCACCCTATATGTAAAGTGGGAAGTGATTTTTTTTTAATTTCAACCCTAACGTGTGATATATTGTTGGAAAGGTATTTAAAAATGAACAGGGGTTTACTAAAATCATTTTTTGATAATGTCAATAATTTCGGAAATAATCGCTCCAAAAGTAAAAAACAATGTGTCCCCCCCCTCTAACTTTTGAACCATAAGTTTAGAAAATATGAAAAAAATCTGAAAAGTAGAACTTTATAAGGACTTTCTATGAAAATTATTTTGAACTTGATTGACACAACAGTTTTTGTACAAAAAAGACAAAAAGTTGTACAAAATAATTTCTGGACTAAGTTTGTAGTATAATCGTATATGCAAGCATTTTTTTAACTTCGTTTACATATTTTATTATCCTGAACGTATTTTTTTTTTCAAACAAAAAAAGAATTATTGAAATCGGTTCTCGCAATCCAAAATTACCTCCTTGCACGTCTTTGTAACCCAATTCCCCGAGAGATGGCGCTGTAGGTACTTATTACATTGGTCCGGGTATTACCGAATTGTTCGCTTGGTCTCTCCTTGGCATTGGCGGTATCTTATAACTACATAAAACTGCTATCAAGAACATGCTAAGGCAATTTAGAACAAAACTAAAATTCATTTTTTTAACACCATCAAAATGTTAAGGTAAAAACCACTTCATAAATGGTTCGATAGATGGCGTTGCGTAATGACGTCATTTTTTTAAAAGTCGATGTTAAGATTTTCCGTGCTTACACAATAAGTGTTCTTTACCACGGTAGGTCATACCTACCGTGGTAAAGAACACTTATTGTGACGGACGGGAAACTACGGAACCCTACACTGAGCGTGGCCCGTCACGCTCTTGGCCGGTTTTTTTTTGTAGTTTTCTAATACTCTGTAGAAGGTTCTTACGGAAAAAAAATATTAAAAAAGGTTTTAGAAAAATTGAAAAAAATACATTTAATTTTGCATATTTTAAAA
Source organism: Ochropleura plecta (assembly GCA_905475445.1). NCBI lineage: Eukaryota > Metazoa > Arthropoda > Insecta > Lepidoptera > Noctuidae > Ochropleura > Ochropleura plecta. The sequence continues at coordinate 6,551,078 of FR997751.1, forward strand.
AACGCGCGTAACGAATGTCAACGTCATTCACAGCCATAGACTATGTTGAAAGAGCATCGTTTGTTCGGAAATGTGGTTACTTAATTAAATTCTATCGCACTAATTTACCATTTTTTTTAAAGGGGAACTGTGTTACCCCGAATTTAACGCGAGCGAAGCCGCGGGCAAAAGCTAGTTGACAATATTTTACATAAAACAAACAGTCGTTCTATCTAAAATATTTTCAGCATAGACAGTAGAGGTCAGACGACAACATTTGACCTCCATTGTATTTATAAAACCTAGTCTATCTCAATTTACCGACAAACAAAGTGCTTACACCGTCCGAATCTCATTGCTGCATAATATTTACGCAATGCATTTCGCAATAGAAGACTTGTTTGTACTATTAATAGCCTGTTTTCAAACATTCTGTCTGATAGAACGTGGGCGACGACGCCTGGTCAAAATGGCAGAGATGGAGAATGTTTTCTTTGCTATGTTGTTTTATTCACAGCCCGACTTCAGCCGCTGCTGAGTCTAAACCTCGCTTTGCTTGTGTCAAGTTCCATGTTCTTGTGCTGGCCTCATCCAGGGTAGGGCATGCAATACCGGTTTCCCGGTTATCATTTTTACCGGTAAACCGCCCATTTTCGCGATTATTAAATTACCGGTAAAAAAATTATGTAACCGGTAATTTACCGGTTTTTAATAAGTTGAATTTTTAGTTCATTTTGATTTTATACGATTTGTTTAAAATATTCAACCTGCTCATCGCCGTATCCTTATTAATATTGTAAAAGCGAAAGTGAGTTTGTTACCTCTTCACGCTTTAATGGCTAAACCGATTTTGATGAATTTTGGTACAGAGATAGTTGGCAACCAGGAGACGGACATAGGCTAAAAAAAGTGGGATGTGAGGGAGAAAGAGGGAAGAAAATTCTATTACAAATCGATAAGGCGCAAGGGGAACTGTGTTACCCCAAATTTCACGCGAGCGAAGCCGCGGGCAAAAGCTAGTAAAAAAATAATAATAGATTTGATTGTATTCAACCCCCAACTTTACCAGCATAATCTTTTTAGAATTGGATTTCTATCTAAATCTTCTAAATGGCGTCATTCAATATAGACAAACAAACATACTGATCACGTAGCAAACTCTGCGAAACGTGATTGTCACCAACTAAGCACTAGATCTGCTGTTCTGCTTATCACATATTACACGCGTAAAGATAACGAATGATTGTTTTGTTTGTACAAAATACGTTGGAAACAAAGTATGTTGATTTCGTTATATAATAATAATAGCTTTTGCCCGCGGCTTCGCTCGCGTTAAAGTCGGGGTAACACAGTTCCCCTTTCCTGATTTGCAGGTACCTGCTACCTGCAGTTTTGGCTCTTGCGCCTTATTGATTTGTAATAGCAACGCCAAGTTTTTTCTTTTCTTCCCTCTTTCTCCCTCAAATCCCACTTTAAAAAAAAATAGCCTATGTCCGTCTCCTGGTTCCCAACTATCTCTGTACCAAAAGTTATCAAAATCGGTTCAGACATTTAGGCGTGAAGAGGTAACAAACAAAGTTACTTTCGCTTTTATAATATTAGTAAGGATAAGGACTAGTGTAGATAGAAAACGCAGTCAACGCATTATCTTCATAATATTTTTATTATTCTTTAAATTGCAAGTTTTTATAACAATGCCTTTCTTTATCTTTCATTGTTTTCTGTAGATAAAGGGTATTTTTCTACTGATACTGCAATTGCATCAATAATCAGCTGTTTTTTGTTTATGCTGTGAAAGTTGATTTTTTTGTTGTTGTTAAAAACAAGTCTAGTTTTGCGCAGTTTCAGCATGAAGAGTTAAATAAATATTATTGTTTGACTAACCACTTATCCGACCTTTTCTGGTCTGTCGTAACTTTCTTAGTCCTTTAATTTAAACTGTGTTTACAAACAGAGATGTACAGGGATACTAATAACCTAACGTTTAATATTCTTACTAATATTATAAAAGCGAAAGTGAGTTTGTTCGTTACGTCTTCACGCCTAAATGGCCAAACCGATTTTGATGAAATTTGATGCAGAGGTAGTTGAGACCCTGGAGATGGACCTGGCTACAAAAAAGTGAGAAAAGGGGAGAGAAAGATATCATCACGCGGGTTAAAGTTAGCGTTAACCCAAATTAACTATGCCACGCGATGTTAAGTTCTAGAACCCGTGAAAAGCATTGGCGGCTTGTTAAATAAATTCCGATCACGGGCTTAACCTTCAGTGACCTACATAGTTCAACTGGGTCAGCATTTAAACTTATTATTTTGTTTAAAGGCTGTAACCTTTTGTCCACTAACTTGTATGCCTGTCGGGGTATAATAAACAATACCATTGTTAAATTTGGCTTTTCAAAATGTATTTGTAAACATACGTCTAGCTAGACAGTCACCTTAACAGTATTTAAACGACCTGAAAACCCTGCCGGGGTTGCGAGTTGTTCGAAGGAGATACCGCGGCCCCGAACATAAAGGGCAATAGAAAGAACATTTACAATTTTCATTGCTACTAAGGGATATTAGCATATCGTCCTTATACATTATAAGAAAAAAAATTATAGAATATATATATAATGTGGTGTTCACTATAACACGTGTTTGATATTGGTGGTTTATATTAAACTAGCTTTCGCCCGCGGCTTCGCTCGCGTTAAATTCGGTATAACACACCAAGCAGACCTGCAGTTTTTGCTCTTGCGCCTGATTGATTTGTAATAGCAACGCTAAGTTTTCCCTTTTCTTCCCTCGTTCTCCCTCATATCCCACTTTTTTAAAATAAAAATTAGCCTATGTCCGTCTCCTGGTTCCCAACTATCTCTGTACCAAAATTCATCAAAATCGGTTTAGCCATTAAAGCGTGAAGAGGTAACAAACAAACAAACAAACAAACAAACTCACTTTCGCTTTTATAATATTAGAAAAAAAATTATAGAATATATATATAATGTGGTGTTCACTATAACACGTGTTTGATATTGGTGGTTTATATTAAACTAGCTTTCGCCCGCGGCTTCGCTCGCGTTAAATTCGGTATAACACACCAAGCAGACCTGCAGTTTTTGCTCTTGCGCCTGATTGATTTGTAATAGCAACGCTAAGTTTTCCCTTTTCTTCCCTCGTTCTCCCTCATATCCCACTTTTTTAAAATAAAAATTAGCCTATGTCCGTCTCCTGGTTCCCAACTATCTCTGTACCAAAATTCATCAAAATCGGTTTAGCCATTAAAGCGTGAAGAGGTAACAAACAAACAAACAAACAAATAAACAAACAAACAAACTCACTTTCGCTTTTATAATATTAGTAAGGATAAAACACTATTGGAACAGTAAGCAGCGTGCAACTCGAAGGGACCGTCAAGTCGCCAGGAGGGCTAGTTTAGGACTAATCGGACGTAGCCGTCGAGTTGCTTGCTACGTTTTGTTGAAGAGACTCTTAAATTAGCCAAACAATTGACTCCCGAAGGGATCCGCCCTTCGAGAGTAAACCCTTTCGATTAAAAAGAGTTTTCAAAATTGGCCTACTATCTACGGAAAAATCGCGTCATAAATATAAAAAGAAGGCAAAAAGAACCTATTCCTTTTTATAAGTCGGTTAATGAAATAAAATGTCTATCGAAACGAAAACATCACAAAAACTTGCCACCAAGTCTAAATATACCAAACAACCAAACTTTTAACTGCAATAAACGTAAACCAACTTCCGCCCGCGACTTCGTCCGCGTAGCATAGTTACTTTGGGCTAACGCTGGTTTCATCATATAAGGGATGAGCCTATTGCCATCAACCGAGCAAAAATCCAGATTTCGTGTCAGCTACTGAGAATTTTCTAATGGAAAAACAAAATAGCACTTACTTCGACCCGGAAATCGATCCAGCATTTGCGCTTGCGACCTCTAGAGACCAACGATGCAGTAAGTTTTGAACTCGTAATACAATTATTAGGGAACTAGCTTCCGCCCGCGACTTCGTCCTCGTGGCATAGTTACTTTGGCCGCTAACTTTAACCTGCGTGATGATTAAAAAATAATTATCTTTCTCTCCCCTTTTCTTCCCTCTTTCTCCCCCTTTTCTCACTTTTTTAGCCTTTGTCCGTCTCCAGGGTCCCACTCCCAACTATCTCTGTACCAAAATTCATCAAAATCGGTTTAGCCTTTAACGCGTGAAGACGTAACAAACAAACTCTCTTTCGCTTTTATAATATTAGTAAGAAGTCATTTATCATTCAGCCACCAACTAGGATGACGTTGTAGTCATAGACTAATAATATAAAATAAGAATGGTACATAGTCACTTAAAAATGAAGTCAATGATATAGTTTTAAATTCACTGATAAATATTACACCATTTATTTAGAGCTTAATCTTACTGTTGCATAGCAAAGACAACGTACGACATAAATTATTATTTATTATGATAATCAAGTAAAAACATTCAACAAATTTCATACGAAAGTGAGTTTATCTAAGCGACAGTGCATGACCAGTCCCCAGGTCGTTACTCCCGTGGCTCCTACGAACTCGTTAGAACTATCTAGAAGGTTGCAATAATGGGGTAGTTAATGTGATGTGAGCTTTATTAAGTGTTTTCACGGCTGCCGGGGTTGCGGGTTCTTCTATAAAGATACCGCGGCCCCGGAACGTAAAGGGCAATAGAAGGAACATGGGTGGGTTTTAGTCAGTACAAGTCTGACAGTCCCCCCCGCTCCGCACAGAACGGGGGAAGTTATTTGATGATTTCCCATCCGCAAAAAAAGGGTTTTCACGGCACCGTTGCCGCAGTGATTGAGTGATCGACTGCTGCGCTGCGTGTCCAAACATTTGTATGGCCTACAGGTATTTGTTTCGGGTCTGGTAAGTCAGTTTAAATGTTGGAAACGCATCCACGATTCAGGACAAATTCCCATTTTTTTAAACAACAAAAAATAAATGAAATTTGTAGCACGAATTAGCAGATTACAAAACTAGAATCTAGAACTAACGAAGAAAAATGGTTGGACAAATATATATATATATATTTTATACCGGTAAAAAAATAAATACCGTAAAAATTGATCTTTGCGAAAACATAATGACGTCATTATTAAAACTTGAAACGCGATATTTACCATGTTTGTTATTTGTTTCGAGTTTACGAGAGTTTTTGTTTTGAGTTCATCCATGATCATGGCGTTTGCAACATCGCCGAAATATCGGAAATTTGAAACAAATAACAAACATGGTAAATATCCCATTTTAAGTTTTAATAATAATGTAAGTAACCATGTCAGTTTAAAGACTTATAATGATCAACGTCCTTTGATATTTAATACTTCTTGGTCACAAGGATTTTATAACAATCAGTGTATTTTTTAACGGGCTGGTGTCCGCAACTCCACGTTCATGACGAGTATTTTCGTACGAAACAATTAATCACAATCTAATTACAAAACTAACAGAAATGCTCATCTAATTCAATAAAGAAAGTGAAATTCTTTCACAACCAAATTATAATTTCGGCTAACCTACGAAATGACGCGACGGCTACTTACGATACATGACAAGCCTTGTATTTAGATATAATATGTATGCAACGCGTTAATTTCTACTTTAATTAGTGATGCTAATTTAAGTTTGTAACTAATCTCATAATAATCAGCTGTTTAGTGCGTGGTTAATTTGAATTTAAACGTACGTGTGTGTGGCTTGCGTGTACTACAGTATAACTTAGGTTTTAGTTTTTAGGTAAGACTGAAAATTATCATGTATAAATTGTCATTTAGATGAGACTTATCTCATTTAGACGCAATATACACACGTAAAAATCAGGAAAAAATAAATAATTGTCGAAACAATTAAGGTTAACAAAAAGAAATATAGTCAATACAGCAATTTTATAAAAATACTAGCTGTGCCCAGCGGCTTCACCCGCTGCTCAACACCTTATCTGGAGAGGGCAACCCTTATAACTTAGGAGTTTGAAAAATAGATGTTGGCCGATTCTCAGACCTACCCGATATGCACACAAAATTTCATACATCGCGACTCGAGAATTTTATATATTAGAAGAAAGAATTTATCTATTTTGAAGTGTTTTTTATTTTATTTTTAATTATTGAGAATATAGTTATAAAAATGTAAAAAATAAGAAAGAAAATAAATAAACGGAGAAAATAATAACGAACACATTCAGGGGTACAAAACACGAGTATTTAATAGATAGATAAAAAACGTTAGTAGCTGTAGGTACTAACATAGCTAAAATACTACAGAACTGTGAAAGAAAATATTCATATCGTCAGACTATAAGACGACAGACGGAAAATCCGTGTCAAAAACAGATTTTGAAGCCATCTTCAGGCCGAAATATGGAGATAAGACTTTATCTCGTTGATAGTAAAGATTAATCATAAGTGAATAAAATGTTTTTATTGATATCTCTTAGAATATACATGAAAGAACTAGTTTCTGGTGTTGGTATATTCAATGTCATGTTTCAATTCCCTAATAATTGTAATATGAGATCAAAACTTACTGCGTCGTTGGAAAAACAAGTGTGATAATTATGAGCTGGTTTGTAATTAGAATTGAAACAGGACTGAACTGGAATAACTTCTTTATTTTCAATATTCGAACATACAACAGCCTGGTACTGTGAAATGCAAAAGTGATATATAGACGGCTCCTACGTAATTCATCTAAACTAAAAAATGATAAAAAAATCCTTCATTCCCTTAGGAACAAAGGGCTTTTTTTGCGGTTGTCAATTTTATAATTTCGATGAATTATGTAGGGGCCGTCGATATTTCGAGTCATCCATATATTTTGTTTGTGCTTTGAATTTCAGCCAATCCCGCATTGCAATACACGTGCGATATATTGTGAGATCAAAGTTCATTATCAATAAAAAAATAATTCAGTGCGTTTCAAGTTCTTGTCGATTTTTATCAGAAAATAAATATGGATATCTTAACTTTATCTCTTATGTAATGAATAACGACATTTGTGTGTTCATTAACACCTCATTAGGAAGATCTTGAACTGCAACAATTATTGGTGTCAAGCAGGGGCGAATCTATATAAGGGCTTATTGGGCTGTAGCCCAGGGCCCCCATTTACCATTAAAGACAATAAACAATTGTAAATAAAAGAAAAACAAACACTAATTTGGCAGATATACAATTCTACCATAAGCAAGCTTACCAAACACAAAACTACTAAGAAACTGGGCTATATTATACTGGAAATGCACTTGACGTGTCGTCGTATGTATCTAGTATACCATTATCGAAAACAGTTTTTTGACTTGGTTAATTAAGCAGGCCCCCAAATATTAAAAAAGACATCGGATATTTGGTATCCCGTTAAGTAGGGAAGGTATTGAAAGGTGCATTTCAACGACTACACAGCTAGTAGTTTATAAACTAAACCAGAGCCAAATCGAGTAATTCTAGAATACTGTCTTATAAATAAAATTAACAATTCAAAACGAGAATAGTATTCAACAATTATGTTTATTTCATAAAGGTCATGTTGCCATATGGACTGGCGAATGGCAGTAATAACAACTTGAGCCAGTAACTGTATATTATCCATATTAATTACTATGCATATTGCAAGTTTGTGGACGAATAAAGATATTCTCGCTTGTTAATATGGCTTCTTAAAAAAAAAGTACAAAACAATGGGACATTATAGCAGTATCTTTTTATCAATAAAATCTGAAACATTTCCCCGTACGAACCGGATTATATTTTAGAGTGTAGTCAACATAAGAGTTTGGTATGCACATACAGATCTACCTCCCCTTCATTGATAAGTTTTGTCACTTGATTCGACAAAAACTAACATATCAGATCAATGTAATATTTTACATATTACATTGATCTGATATGTTAGTTTTTACATATTACATTGATCTGATATGTTTGTTGTATGCAAGATCTCGCATGCTGATGATTCTGCTAGTTCATTTAATATCTAAAATATATTTACGGCCAGCCTGCCTTCGTATGTCTTTTATTGACTGAACATTGAAGCATTTCATCTCATGATTAACTTATGACGTCAAACGGAAGCATTGGTTACAAGTTACATTATTTTATTACACACAGCTATAATGAATATTATCATATTATTAAAATGTGCATGCAAAAAAATCTTGTGGGTTCTTGTCAAGACTTCTTTACTAAAAAAAAAAACTTGTAAGTATATCGTTCTTAAATGACGTCAAGGTTCCGTAAACTTAAAAAAAAAACCGTAACTTATTGGCTGCCAAAAGACACTGGTTTATTTCAAAACTAAGCTTAGAAACAACTTCTTTCAAACAAAGGTTAAATCTCATAGCAATCCATATGCCATATTCACTGTTGCAATTTTACAGGTAACTTTAAAACATTTTCTACTGCTATTTTAACCAATCCCTGTGAAGAAGCCCGAGTCGCTTGCTGCGATAGAACTGTCAAAGGTTCACATAAAAGTAGTATAAAGAGTCGACCAGGAGGTTACACTCAGTGTATACTAGGGCTAAGGGATAGACCGTGGCATTTTACTTGTGTTTTTTAAACGCTAGTGTCTTTGCGTCTCGCTAGAGCGCATTGTACGGCCTACATCAGTGCTCAACCACTGCTTGTAGCTTGTATCTGACCTGTTTGAGAGGCGCATTGGTGGCTGGGCAATTGTTTTTCAACAAGACATTGCTCCCGGTAGCCTTGAGCTGTAGCTCCTGAATCCTTTCATCCCGAAATCCTTGTTAACTCCTTCGAATTACCGAGAAATCGTATAATTTAAAGTTCCTATTAATTCATCAGTATTTACCGATTTTATATTAGAATCTCGCGAAAGACTTATTATCAAGTACCAAAAAAGGTCATAAATTTTATCTTTAGAAATTAAACTTTAAAATCTAATTCAATTATTTATTATTGTTATAATTTGAACTAACTTCAAGTTCCAGTGAAATTTTCTGATATTTGTTTTATAGAAACTTCACAATTTGAGATTACAATTTTGTGTACTTAGACGGTATACTCATATTTCGTCCCTAAGATTCCTTTAGTTGAATCTTTGACTGCTAAAGACTCCTTTAACTTAGCATCGAAGACCTTGTGACCCACCTTCTCCTTCTCCAAAACCCTGTATCATCGCTCAGCGGCCTACCCAGGCTGCAGTGCGTTGACCGCGCTCTCTCTTGTGTCAGGTACTAGGGCCCTCGCGCCCGGTCGCTCAAACCGTCGGGACGAGAGCTGAAGGCGGATCGGTGCGGGCATATACAACGACAACAAGCCGCTGATTGCTCCTGCACTCGCTTAGGTAAGGAGGTTTTCATGTTTCTCTTTATGTATAGTCGGCGAAATGTGTTCTTATGCAGCTTGACATACCACGTTTCATTTGATCAAGAACGCCAGTTGTCATTTAATGGCCAATTTAAGATGGTAGCCTTTACGCTTAACAGCACATTTCGGTTGTACAGGTCCTTGCATAATTGGGTTACTCTTTAGAGATGCCCAAAAAGTCAAAAGAATCTAAAAACTACTTATGAAATAAAAAACAAAGTTGGTGGTGTCTGATAACTGGACAGGCCTCACGTCCTGTAACTAGAATCGATCTGACGATTAATTAGTATGACTATTACGTTTGTATCGACATTGTCAAATACACGCTTACTCACCCTTCATTTCGTAAAGGACAGCATAGCGACGGAAATTAGTATGATTCACCTAAAACAAGTATGAACTAGACCGGAGTAAATCCGTTTTGACGCATGTGATTTATGCACCGCGCGCATTCACTTTCAGTGCCGCTCCGAGTCATCACCCCGTTATGTATTTTTAGCAAGTTCGTAATCTGTCATACAAGTTCATTCACATTCAATTTACGTCTCTTAACTCCCAAAATGTCAGTCTATAAATCTAGGCATGTTTTGAAACGGGATATTTACCATGTTATAATTTCCCGATATTTTGGCGCTGTTGGAATCGCCATGGTCACGGATAAACTGATGATATTGCGGGTTTTGCGGGTTATTGATATTAAATAATCATCATCATCATTTCCTGCTCTTTGGTTTCGGCGCATCACGTTTTCTTCTTCCATTTTCCCCTATCAGACGTCACGGCATCATTAACTCCTTTCTCCTTCATGTTATTTCTTACACAATCTCTCCATCTTTCCTTTGGCCTTCCTCTCCCTCTCCATGTATCAACATCCAGATCCATCACTCTTTTAGTAACATGTGGTTCGTCCCTCTTTTTTACATGTCCATACCAAGTCAAACGACTCCGTAATATAAAACAAACATGGTAAATATCCCGTTTCAAATGTTATTAATAACTAGCTTTTGCCCGCGGCTTCATTCGCATCCATCCCCCATTTTAGGGAAGTGGGGGGTTAGAAAAAGACAAATAGTACCCTATGTCACTATCCATCCTTTCAACTATGTCCACTTAAAAAATCACGTTGATTCGTCGCTCCGTTTTGCCGTGAAATACGGACAAACAAACAGACACACACATACACTTTCCCATTTATAATATTAGTATGGATGTTAGGATTATGTCAGTTTTAACAGTTATATTTGCAGCTTTCTAACCTGTCTTAACACTCAACAGGTGCCGATTCACCCTCAACTCGCGCCAATAATCCCGATAATGTTGAGATCGGGCGCGGGGCACCCGGATGCTGGCCAATCGGAAGCGTCCACGTCGCGACAGTGCTCTCCTGAGGAGGAGGCGCAGAGGATGTACGCGACGCTTAACGAGTATCTCTTACTCGAGCATAAGGCACAGCCCAAACTGTGTCTGCCTGCTGAATCTGAGGTAAGACTTGACAAAATTATTACTGGTGATCTTTAACACAAGTTTTTTTTTCCAAAATCTACACCAGTGGTACCAGTCTCTCACAATGGTAGACAAATGAGTATTTTTTTTAGAGTTGCGTACTTCAAAGGTAAAAAAAGAAACCCTTATTGAATTACTTTGCATCACAAGCGCGTCTATAGGTAGTGGAGTCCTTGGTTTGGTTCCTAGCCTTTAGTTTTATTAGGCTTTTCTTTCATTAATTTATCAGACATAAGAGTTAAGATTTGTGCCCGATTAATGACAATAGGCTCGCTTCCTAATACATAGGATTTAACTGATGTTAATTGTCAAAATAAGGGAATACTAAATACTGTAAATCTCTGCCTACCCCGTATGCGGATCGTAAATCGCCATATTTTTTCCCGCTCTGCGCGGAGTGGGGGGAGTGTCAGACTTTCTTCTTTTGCCCTTTATGTTCCGGGGCCGCGGTATCTCATTCGAACAACCCGCAACCCCGGTTTGCCTGGTACTGAAATTCTCCTAAAAAGCTAACTGCTGATACCATATATCTGTAGTTATGTCAATGGAGACATATCAAACTTTCCACAGACAACAATCTTACTGGACTATTTCAGTTTAGACATAGACTATGGAATACATTAAACAAATGCATGACATTACTTTGTTTAAATTGATTAGGATACATGTTTTTAGTCCAAACAGAAATAAAGTTCGTAACCACTGTGTAGGTCAATAGCTCCCAAGTAGATAGTCAGTAATTATTATATTTATCTTAATGTAGATTGCATATTATGCATGTAGGTACTATTTTCCCGGTTAACGAATGTAAAACCGGCACACACTGGTTTCGTTGAAGCATTGTGCGTATGACATTAGTAAAATGTATCATTTTAAGGATTTACCCTGAATATCATAGCCCTAAAGGACTACCCACAGACATGTTTAGTGATGGGATGTATTACTAGGAAGCGCTAAACATATCTGTTCATCTAATGTCACACGCACCATGCAACAGCGAAAATCCTTACTAATATTACAAAAGCGAAAGTGAGTTTGTTTGTTACGTCTTCACGCCTTAATGGCTAAATCAATTTTGATGAATTTTGGTACAGAGATAGTTGGGGCCCTGGAGACGGACATAGGCTAAAAAAAGTGAGAAAAGTAGGAGTAAGAGGGAAGAAAAGGGGAGAGAAAGATAATCTTTTTTCGATCATCACGCGGGTTAAAGTTAGCGTTAGCCCAAAGTAACTATGCCATGCAGACGAAGTCGCGGGCGAAAGCTAGTCTATTATAAATCTTTTATTAAAAGTGTTGACTAAAAACATCATTAAATAAAAGAGACCACGTTAGTAGCTATTTAGTAATCTGTGACGTAACTAACACGTGCAAACTCGATATACTGAGCGCTTCTGTCGGTCAAGGCCGTGAGGTTCCAATAAGGCGGCAGTTTTTATCTTAATCGCTGTGAATTAAGTAGGTATGTACTTACTACTCTTAAAGTATTTAGTGATATCCTTGTCCAACAAAAAAAAAAAAAACTTTAAAAAACAGAAAGGGGGACACAATTTTTATTCGCGTATCATAATGTAATTGACGTACAACCTGCCACTGATATGCAAAATTCAAAACTGGTAAAAAAATGACTAAAAAGGCACTAAAAAGACAAATAAGAAGAAAAATCTATGAATCAAACAAAAGTCGGTTTTATTTTGGCAAAAAGTTTTTTATTTCAGCCTTATTAGTTGTGTTATGATGATGTATGAGATACCTCTCATACAAATTCTTGTCGAGTACAAGTTATTAATTTTTCATTGCTGCTGAGTTAAATTTGGGGTAACACAGTTCCCCTTTCCTGATTTGCAGGTACCTGCTACCTGTATTTTTTGCCCTTGCGCCTTAATTATTGTCATAGCAATGCTAAGTTTTCTTCCCTCTTCTCCCTCTTTCGCCGCCATTTCTCACTTTTTTTTACAAAAAAAAAAATTGCCTATGTCCGACTCCAGGGTCCCAACTACATATCTTTGTACTAAAATTCATCAAAATCGGTAATAGTTTGTAATTAAATTGTAAACAGCATTGAAACCTGAACGAAACCTTCAAATCATGTTAATTCGTTGCTAAACTAGCGAACATTTCGTATGTACTTGCGTAATCAATTTAGTTTGAAATGTTCAATGTATTTAAAACAAAATCCGGTGGTTAGAATGTCGAAAATCGTATGTATGTAGGTACGGCAAATCATTCCGGGAAACCTTACTTTTTTTTAATAACAACTCCCAACTAGTTATTTCTCCTATATCGTGGGTGCGTTTACTAACATACACAAACAGCCAGACCCGGAACAACCATCTGTAAACCATACAATAGCAAATATTTGTTCCGTGCGGGGATCGAACCCGCGACCCGTAGTTGATAGTTATTATTCTCCTAATGTTTAATTTCTTTGTAACTATAATTGTACACCGTAAAGACATGTTGAAGATAAATTAAAAAAACCCTTATACCATATATTTTGACTGCGTTGACCTCGAGGGTTGATTCACAGCTTCAAGGGACAACGGACTTGAGTATAAGGTTTAATTTCAACTCGATACTACCACGTTAAAGGGTCTTGACAGACAGACACGGACGGACGACAAACTGATCCAATAAGGGTTCCGCTTTTTTCTTTTGAACAGAAACCTAAAAATCGCCATTTTGATTTGTAAGCAACCTACAACAACAGTAAATCGACGGTCCCTACATACATAACGGTCAAAAACCGAGGTTTCCAGGAGAGCGTAATTTGTGTTCAACATGCTCTAGAAATAATTCTATGAGCGATAATAAATATGTTCTTTCTACAATATTTTAACAGTTTTAAGAGCTTTATGATACCATTTACACATAAATATTTTATTTTTTCACGTTTTCTTAGAAAAACTGAGAGATGACCGTTTCTACGACACTTATTCTTTGTATTTATAAGACTTGTTCTCTTATACGATTTCTAAAACAAGGTAAATAAATTAAATAAAAATCGTATGTCAGCATGTGCGCATAGATAATCTAAAGCTACTGCGACAATAAAAAAAAATGCCATTTTCGTCATGTCTTTATGTACGTAGGGACCGTCGAAATGATCATTCTATTCTTTTCTAATGTGTATTACATTTGTTAACAGAATGGTGAGGTAACGACGGGAGCGCGAGACGGCGCCGCTCATGTCCTGAGATGTCTCAAAGTTTGGTTCGATTTGCCAGCTGACGTGCTCATCAATGCCATCAACTTGTTCGACAGGTGAGGGTCTAAACTAGAACCTGACATATGAATGGGTGTAGAAGTACCCGTAACGGCGCCACCAACTGGGGAACGTTTTAGTTATAGAGTTATTAAGACATTCATCAATTTTTCAATTCTATAACTTAAACGAGAGTATAGAGAGAGAGATGAGTAACGTTTTAGCGAGGTAGGCCTTTAGAAAAACGAAGATTTTACCATTAAATCGATAGCTACACCGTAAAAAGTTCCGCCGTGGGTACTTGAGACACTTGTGGCATTTTGTCTTATGCTCCCTCGTAGGAACTTAACAACATTCAATGGGTTAAATACCTCTCCGAGGTATTAAATGCATCCATTAATGTTTTGCGTGCGTAAAATTATCGTAATTCTACCGTGAAACGTGATTTTCGCCCTAAAAGAAACTCGTTTCCCATCATTCTTCCTTGCGTAGAGTTACTTAGTTTTGTGTACATAAATAATGCTTAGTTGAAGACTTCGTGAACAGTTTGTTACAGTATTCTAATGATAAAGCTGATCAAAAAAATTGAGTAGCCAACGAGGCATAAGTTTCTCCTAAAAAGCTAACTGCTGATACCATATATCTGTAGTTATGTCAATGGAGAGATATCAAACTTTCCACAGACAACAATCTTACTGGACTATTTCAGTTTAGACATAGACTATGGAATACACTTATTAAGATCTACACACAATCTTCAAATTAATAATTTGGACATCTTGATCTGAAACTAAGACAACTCAGTCTGTCAAGACCCATTATCTTAGAAACGAGTTGAAGTATCGTGATGAAATTAAATCCATATAATCAACTCTGTGGTCCCTTTGTGTTGTGAAAAAAATAGTGTTGCCTACAAGCAATATTCCCTATTTTTGTATTGTTTTTTGTTTGTTAAAAATAATAAAACCCAGTAATACATGTATTTTATTTTCTTGTAATCATCTCCATTCCAAAAAATCAAATAAATCCGAGTTTATGAGTGATAGAGGGTTAAGATTTGTTTTATAAAGGTAAATGACAACAATATTGTTTTCTATTACAGGTTCCTTACAAAAATGAAAGTGCGTCCGTGTCACGTGCCGTGCATCACAGTGTCTTGCATGAACATTGCCCTGGAGCAGTACGCAGCCGACACTGACACTAAGCGTAGCATCTCTGTCGAGGAGTTAGGTAAGTGGACATCAAAATTTCTCCAATAGTCCCGCACTTCTAACTTGCTAATTGCTGGCAAGAATTGGTGGAACGAACCGTGTTGTTGCTGAGTGTATGGTCCCATAGAGCTTTGTGGACAGAAGAATAGACAAAATGACAGATCACTCAGCTGTCAAACATAGTGATGTCAAAAATGTATAAAAAAAAAATACAACAACAAGCATGACAATTCTTTCCCTATCATTGACATTGGGGGTTAAACTGTGTAAGTTTGTTGAAATGAATAAAATAAAGTTGTAATTTATAATAACTTTTAACCTTTTCTTTTCTTAGAACACTGTGTCTGAAATGTCTGTGCAGAAAATGGTTCATTATTTGTTTGTTGAAATATTTTAAATCATTTAATCTCTTTGCTGTGTTCTATACAACCATAATAATTACTGATATAATCTCCAGCGTTTGATGGTCTACCATAGTACCTACGTGATATTGGCAAAATTGTGGTGTCTCTTTCCACAAACGCCATTAAATAAAAAAGTGAAGTGAAGTGACATTGGGGGATAGAAACATATCTTATCAAGAAATGTCAAATAGATGACTATTTGACATGTGTTTGACCTGCCAAACACAAAAAAAAATGAAGAATTTGAATAATGCGGGCCACCCCGGCGCTTTCCCCTTTACCACAACTATCCTATTATATTATAATCTCTGGTCAGTTCAAGCTTAGTGTTGCATGTCGAACAAAAGTAATACTAAGTTAAGTGTTGTGTTCCAGTATCAATATCCCAGTCGGCGTGCACGGCGGGCGACGTGGTCCGCATGTCGCGCGTGCTGGTGGACAAGCTGAGCCTGGTGCCGGGCTGCCGCAGCAGCACCGCGCTGGACTGGCTGCGCCTGCTGCGCGCCATGCTGCGCCTGCACGCAGACCAGTGCGGCGTCATACTGCCGCAGAGCTGTCAGGTACGGACTCAACATACATATAAGCACCATTTAATCCTAAGTTTGTAAGTGATACGGAGTAGGAATTTGATCGTAAGTTCATCTGAAACTGGATTTCGTGTTTTGGTGGGAAATCATCAAATAACTTCCCCCCCGAGCGGGGGGAGTGTCAGACTTGTACTAACTAAAACGATTTCGTGCTTAGAAAGACCTCCTGTTTCAGACACACGAAGCTCACTGTTTCGGCTTGTAAACTTGATTCCTACGAGAAGATCCCTGCAAATGATCATGGTTATGAGGGACTATCTATACTTATTGTTTTTTTTATGCCTTGAAATTAAGCCAGGGCCAACAACTTACAAACTAAGCGATTACACGCTCGGGAGCACCCTTTGGGGTACGAGCCTCGGCTTAGGGCGTCGCTGGGGGCTGACAGGCTAGATCTGAGTGTTATTATTTAGTGTCTGGTTTGAACTTACTGGCTCAGCATCGCGGGCAGGCTCTAGCAAGGGACGGCTAGCGTATTGATTGTTAGCTAATATTATTTTTTTTGTATGGTCCTGCCAGGAAGAAGAGCTAGTTCAGCTACTGGAGATCGTGTGCTGCGACGCGGCCTGTGTCAACACCCGCACCAGTGAACTAGCACTCGTGCTGCTCTACTACAAACTAGGTGAGATTTAAAAAATAAAAATACCGGCCAGGTTCGTGTCAAATTGGCGTACCGAGAGAGTCAAAAGATATGGCTGGTTATGTACCAACCATATTTCACAGCTACAAGACCACAGACCTAGGGTTTTAATTTCAACTTGATGCATTCACTCGTTCCCTAGATAAAAAAAGGTCTTGACACACAGACAGAGATGGACAACAAAGTGATTCAATAAGAGTTCCGTGCGGAACCCTAATAAACAAGAAGTA
This sequence comes from Ochropleura plecta, assembly GCA_905475445.1. Taxonomy (NCBI): domain Eukaryota; kingdom Metazoa; phylum Arthropoda; class Insecta; order Lepidoptera; family Noctuidae; genus Ochropleura; species Ochropleura plecta. The sequence goes on from FR997751.1 coordinate 6,568,187, forward strand.
ATTGAATTCATTAAACAAAGTTGCATTGTTAGTGTGGTCTGCATGTGTAGTTGTGTCGTATCGTAAAGTTAATGTAAACCTGTTCCTCTTTGTGTGCAGAGCAACAGTTGGCAGAGTCCCTGGCGGCGGCGGAAGAGAGCGGCGCCATTCCCGACCACGCGTACTACCTGTTTGACTTCGCGCGACAGCTGCAGCTCCATTGCCAGGTATGTACTGCTATATTCATTCAGATTTATTTATACTACTACTGCTACTTTTTTTGCGAATGGGAAATCATGAAATAATTTCCGACGCTTCCGTACAGAGCGTCGGAAGAGAGTGTTAGACTTGTACTGACTAAAACCCATCCGTGTTCCTTCCTTTGCCCTTTGTGATCCGGGGCTGCGTTATCTCTTTCGTACAACCTGCAGCTTTGATATTCTGCCCTTAGAACTGAAAACTGTTACGAAGTAATTGCAGTTAGTGTGTTCTAAGTTTGAGAGTAGTATTTTGACACCTGCAAACCTACATTGATAATAAATAGAAGCAAATTTCGTCGAGGTCTTACCGTAAATACCTCTTAACTAATCCTGTGTTTAGATATCTCATATTATGTGATTAGAATAACTAAGTAATAACGCGTGCCTGTTCCAGATGTGTGACTCGTCGCTGTCGCACGCCCGCGCGCGCGTGCGGCACGTGTTGTCGCGCTACGAGCGCTGCGAGGCGCGGCGCGATCAACGGCAGCGCCTCGTGTGGCGCTTGTCAGAACGTACGCTCAAGGTAAGGATCTACATCATCAGCGTAACCTTCGCAACTATGCTAGGTTCTACTTCTAATCCATTCGGATACAGATGAATAACAGTGACTGTTTATAGGACCACAAAATCAAAATATTTTTATTTCACATAGGCCTACATGGGCGCTTATAAAACGTCGAGAAAAGGTGCACGGTTCGGTTTGGTCGTTTCCTATGGAGAAGAACCAGCAAGAGACTCCATGTTTAATCTTTTAAAATCATTTGGTTTTACAATGTTGTTGTTACAGCGTTAGTACTCAAGTATGAGAGGACAGCGTCGGCCCGACAATAAGTCATTGCTTTCTTTACAATACGTTAAATAAAATGAATCATTAACAAAATTTAACAAGCCTCTCAGAAACTACAAAGCCAACCGTGTCCACTCATTCACAACGAATTGGTAAAAAAGAACCCGGTTACACAACCCAGTTAGTGCTAACACGATGCCAACAGACAAAACTGATCTTCAGACTTTTGGCCACTAACTACCAGTAACGACTGTCCATGAAAGACAGCCGGAACCAACAGCTTAACTGGCTTTTCATGGCACAGAGGAAACTTCGACCAACCTTTACAAGAAAGGCTTAACCTTTATGAGTTGAAAAATTTCTAAATCCAGAGATAGAACGTTCCCAGATGTAACCCAAAACACTTGTTAATGATTTTTTTTACACTTTTTAAATATTTAACTCAACTATGTTTTTTGTACCATCAGGTGCTTCGTCCAACGGACCGTCTGACCTCTCTCCTGCCGACCATCGAGGAGCAGCACTTCGCAGTCGACGCCACACCCACCAGGACCAGGTAAATAACATAATATACACCCATGCACACCCACACACACATGCATCACATTTTAAAAAGAAGTTGATAACAATATAAATTACTAATTGTTATTACTCGTGACGATTTTGTAAAATTTACTAACTTAAATTATATTTAACTAGCTTTTGCCCGCGGCTTCGCTCGCGTTAAATTCGGGGTAACACAGTTCCCCTTGCGCCTTATTGATTTGTAATAGCAACGCTAAGTTTTCCCTTTTCTTCCCTCTTTCTCCCTCACATCCCACTCTATTTAAAAAAAATAATAGCCTGTGTCCGTCTCCTGGTTCCCAACTATCTCTGTACCAAAATTCATCAAAATCGGTGTAGCCATTAAAGCGTGAAGAGGTAACAAACAAACAAACTCACTTTCGCTTTTATAATATTAGTAAGGATTCATCTCATAGACATACTTATGTAGTTTGTATTGTGTTTGTCTTTTATTGATGTGACTATTTTTAATTGACATCAAGTGCAATGTAAGTTAAATTCGACGGGCCTGTTGGTCTAGTGGTTAGTGGCCCTGACTGCTGAGCCGGAGGTCGTGGGTTCGATTCCCACCCAGGACAAACTTTGTGTGATGAGCATGATTGTTTGTTCTGTGTCTGGGTGTGATTTATCTATAATATGTATGTATTTATAAATTATATAAGTATGTATATCAGTTGTCTGGTTACCATAACACAAGCTCTGCTTAGCTTGGGATCAGATAGCCGTGTGTGAGTTGTCCCAAGATATAAAAAAAAAAAAAATATAAAAAAAATTAAATTAACCATTTAGTATTTTTTTTTATCAACAGATCGGGCAGTGAGAGCAGCGAAAACGAAGAGACATCAGATTGGCCGCGCAGTCCCGTACTCCCAGTCTACTGCGACAACTAATCACCGTCCTGCGCCGACCCGGCGACAACCGGTACTTAATGTGGCGACCCGCCCGACCATCTGACACTAACCGGTACCTAGCTGATACTAGTAGCAGACGATATGCGGTACTTGATGATATAAGTAGTCTTTGGTACCTTTTAGTGGCAATTAAGACTTATACTTGAAGATCCTAGCGAGTGTTTGTACGCATACGACGCGTTTTATGGTACTTTTAGTGACGCTTGAGACTAAGCGGTACTTTGTTAAAGGCTTGATTTGTACTAGTTACACGAGACTTGAGCGTCGAATGGTACTTTCAGTTAAGCTAAAGGGATAAATGGTACTATATGGATACATGTGGTACTATCGTAGAGCTTTATGACGAAAGAACTGAATGTCAAGCTGCAGTTGAGCCTTCAGTGGTACTAGAAGTAAAAGAATCAAGTAGTTTGCTGAAAGAACCATTTGATGACGTCCTTGTTTGGTCTTGAGTGGTACTTTGATCAAATTGTAATAATATCACACTTTGAGATGTGCTGCCATCTGTTATTATGATCGGTTAGTACTTTTAGTGTTAAAATATAAACCTAATTTGTACCTGGCAGCTCAATTATTAACAAAATGAGATCTTTTGGAATTTTCTCGAAGAATACTGACATTTTCTATTATATAATAAAATAAAAATATGACATTTATTTGAATTAGCAGATGTATTGCAGCATTAATATACGAAAAACATAATTTTATTGACATTTTCTTATCTCGAATTCTGAAAGGTCTTATTAAATGATAATTATTAATAGTTTTATAGTTAGACTTGAAATATAAATCTCCAATAGATGACAAGTAGAACTCATATTTGCCGGGTCTAAGCGGTCGTAATTATTAATATGGTGACGAGTATATAATATGGTTCTAAGCAATTAAAAAAGCATTTATTTAAAGCATTATCAAAATACAACTCGATATCAACATCAGCCTAGCCATTTCCTTACTATATTGGGGTCAGATTTACATAAAACAGTCCAGTTGAACAGCAAAACAACTCAACAGTGAGTTGAACTGAAAGTGCCACCTCAATAAAAAAACATGGAGTGATTGGTCTATGTAATATCTAAACAACCCAGTAACTCGCATGAATTAGCTCAATTTTGTATCTGATAATATAGCATAACGATTTTTTTACTTTTGTACCGAAATAGTTTTTTTTTTTCAACAAAAACTTTTAAAAGATTGCTTAACCAAATTATATAACTCGTCTCCAAAATTACAATTTCTAAGTTTATCTTACTTTTACATTTAAGAAAAAGAAGAAAAAAAAACAGTTCTGTGTTAATTAATTTATATCTAAAGAAAAAAGGAGAAGAGAAAAGCCGAGGTTCTAAATTTTAAGTTAAGGTTTGTTTTTCAAGGAATAAAGTCTCTGCGTGATCCTTGTTTTGAATATGTCAAAATGTATGTGATCCCGTTGTCTGTGGAAGTGCTCGTGTGTGTAGGTATGCGAATGAGGTGCGATTGCGTGGCTTACAGGCCTTGCAGCATTCCAACATAAACCTTATTGCCACGAAAGAAAAGATCAATTTCATGTTGACAGTCGTGTTTAGTCAGTTACAGTAATTTGTGTCAAGCAAATTAGCTTGTGAGATAATAAAATTGCGCCACAGTTGAATAACAGTTGTTCTACAATTGAGCCACTGTTGCGATGTGCCAGTTTTAGTATAGCTGTTTTGTCCTTACCAACACAAAGGAAAGCTTAAGTGAGGCGCTGTTGCATTTTCTATCTTCTGCTAAATGCTGCGAGATGAAATTCCAACGGTATAATAACATTTACCCTTAACGTTAGTGTCTACTGTTCTACATTTTTTTAACAGACTACTTAATTACTGTTTTAAGATAATTGCGATAAAAATCACACCCAACTGTCTAAATACTATAACTGTTATGGCGTTGGCACGCATTCGCATCACAATCGCTAAATGTATGTTTCGAAACTTAATTAAGTTAATTAACTATTAATCCGAAAAAAAGGACGAAAAAAAATACAAAAAATGGTGCAATTTAAAAAAAAAAACAAAAAGACCATATTTCGAAATTTAATTAATGGTAAATAAAAGTAATATTTGGAGTATTATTCATGTGAAAAGTTGTTTTTTTTTACATAAAATGTTTTTACATTGCGATGGACAACGTTTCTTTCGAATTGTGGGGGTAGGCAGAAATTTTATTTTGATAGACTTTGGGAACTTTTATTGACACTTCGGACTTGAGCCTGCAACTGCATATCAGTCCCTTAAAAAGCTTTACTATTGTTTTCGTTATTAATATGCACGAAAAAAGCGTTGTCTGTCATCCCAAAGCTTTTCCTTACTGTGATTTTTCTTATTAGAGAGAAAAAAAAAGTTCAAAAAAAAAAAGAATATTCCATATTTTTTACTAGTTTTTAAGGTCTGGGACGAAATCTGGGGTAGGAGCTGTGGTGTTAAATGGTGGATAAATATCAAAAGTGGTGTTAATGCATAGTATTAAATTTTATTAGGGTTAAATTGGAGAGCTTTAAAAACTGGGCGAGTAAATGTTTTTTGTTGAGACACAGTTGCGCAACAATCGTCCGACTATCGCGCCACAGTTGCTCCCCGAATCTCGTTTCTATATATTTAAATAAGAATTTGAGTCACATAAAACTGAGCGAATGTAAAACTTTTTTTATATGCGAAAATAAGTGAAAAAAAATATCCACCGAAAGTCTCTTTTTTAAGTACATCTATTATCTGTAATTTAAGTATTATAGTTATTGTAAAAAATAAATATTAATTAATAAATAATATATTTCCATTTACGAGTAACTCTTTCTACGAGTTTCGAGAAAATCTGATTTAAAGACAATTTTGGCGTTATAATTTTTCTTATTTCAATTACTTTTTATTTTATTTTTTCAGTAGTAGTAATCACTTATTTCTTTATAATCTTAGTAGTTTATAAACCAATAAATGACAAAAAAAATACAAATTTATGAAAAATAGTAAAAAAAAATGATCTCAGTTTGTAGTTTTCTTTGCAAAAATAAAATAACGTGGAAGTAATTAGGTAAAACATATTTGGGGTATTGTATGTGTAAAAGTTTCAGCATACTTTACACTTTTTTATTCTGGTAATGTATGCATTTATAGCATCAGTGTATTTCGTGACACGTTACAACCCGTGGCATAAGCTAAGTATGTATTTTTATTAATTATTTATTTCTTAAGCCTCTTTTACGCATACAAAACTTACAATTGAGCATTAAAATTGAAGTCTTTAAAGAAAGCAATGTACATTTACGCTCTGTGATAATGTTCAAATCGAAAAAGTATAGAAGAGTATTAATGCAGAAATCGCTTAAATAGTTACTCGAAAACAACACTACAGATTCGATCGAAAATTCTTGCTGAAAAGTCTGTGGCTACAACAGTACATTTAAGCGAATTTGCGCATTCTAAAGCGTGCCTTTTATACTTTTATCAAAAGTTATTAATAAAAAAAATCTTATTAATAGAACATCTCGAAATATTTTAAGATCGTTTTTATAAAAAGGTACAAGATCGACTTTTTATAAATATTATAAATAGTACTGATTTTAAAATATTGTGGTGAATGATTTTGACACCTTTCAAACTTATATTAGGTCCTAATAGCCGAATTTGTACAGTAAATATTAAGATGCCTTAATGTTATATAAAATAAATAGTATAAAATCTGTTCGCACAATAATCTTTAGTTGTAAATATAAAAACGAAGAATATATAAATAAATTAACTGATTATAATAATAAGCAACTGTATTTAATATTATTTTTATAAGAAATACCGTTTACAATGTAAATAACGAAATACTGAAGTTGTGTCGGGGTCATAGACAATCCAAGATGGTGGGTATTGTCATTTTGGCGCCAACATTTTAAAATCAGTACTAAACGGAGTGATAATTGTAAAATCGTTATTTCTAAGCTATTATTAGCTGCAACAGAAACACCAATTTTATGTTATGTATTGACAATTTTTAATGACGAATGTTTACTTAGAGAAATAGCCAAATCTTTTTTCGATACATGACAACAGACTATCAAATACATTCTTCCGAAGCAGCCGTTATCGTATTGACATCTCGGTAGACAGCGGAATAAGTTTTTAAAGAAGTTGCATCCCGCGGTTTCATCCACGTTGACTGGGATATTATACATATAAACTTTCCTCTTGAAATACTGCTTTAAAATCATTAAAATCCGTCGAGTAGTTTAAATGATCTACGAGAACTCACAGCGGAAACGACTTCATTTTATAATATATAAAGATTATTAATTGTCAATAGATGAAAGCCTGCATTTAATGTTAAAATCAATAGATGTGTATTCCCGTTATTAAAATGTGTGTGAATGTGATGTGAATTTTGTAAAGAAAATGTGCATGAGTCAAAGTAATCTCGAATGATGAGAATATACAGTTGGGACTCTTATTTTTTGTTTAATTTTTATCATCCTTAGTAAATACATCATCATCTACCTAGTCTTTACCATCTATGTAGGGGTATTCTTCCAGTCTTACCGGATGCAGCTGAATACCAGTATTTTACATGGAGCGACTGCTTATCTGACCTCCACAACCCAGTTAGTACTGGGTAATACAATATCCCTTGGCAAGTCTGGTTGTCAAACTTTCGAGACACCGACTACCTACTGGTAATGAATGTCAAAGATCTACAAATGACAGCCGGGACCAACAGCTTAACGTGACCAACAGTTTCCTTCTACGGACCAACCTATGCAAGCGCGGCTTATCCTCAAGATCGACCCGGGTGGCAGTCTGTATGCAGTCGTCATGAGCTACCTAGTAAATAAATTGTGACGATATATTCCGACCTAATCAGTCGTTCTCATTACGCGGCGACGACTTTCTTGGTGACCGGCTGCCATCTTGAACAATATTGCAGACGCGGACGCTTGTTAGTGCGATCCGAAACAAGCATTTATTGCAGTTACACCGTTATAGGTATTTAACCTCTCAAGAACCGCCATTATTTACGTCAACTATCCGTCAAGCACCGCCGGGCGGGCTCTTAATGTTCAGAAACGATTTTAAGACTTATCTTTACACAAATATAGTTTTAAATCGGTCGGGGTTTGGTGGCACAAATTTGTGCCTGCGGGGCTCAACGGTAATACTTGTTTACTCGCACGTATTTGTACCGCTGGGGCTCTAGAGGTTATATGTCAAAAATTAAAAGATGCTACAATCACAGGCCATAATAACTAGGGAAGTACCGTACCTACTTCTTAGATATTTTTAGGTCAATAATCGACAAAAAAACATAAGTAAGTAGTTTAACAATTTCAATTAGTGTTTCACCTTCGTACTGGACCCAGCCCAGGGGGGGTTATGACCCCCCCGATCCGCCCGTGGCCCGAAGCGTAGATCTCTATGGAGAGGAAAGGGCAAATAATCAAAATTTAAAGGTCCCTTATATTGTTAACCTCTTTCTCTATGACTACAGTAAACTTTGGGTTACGCACTTGTTATTCTGACTACTGAAGCGGAGACGAGCTGTGTTGTGAAGCACTTCTTATGTTTGGCATCTTTCAGGTCAAACGGTTGTCATCTACTTACCAGGATAATCCTGTGCCTTTGAAATTAAGGCCTCTATCCAGGGATGAATACTTGTAAAGGGCACTCCCATGTGGGGTTCAAGCCTCGGCTAAGGCAACCAAACCCAAACCAAAACCTAGCAGACAAACTTCAATACTGTAGCCTTCAGACGTTTTTAAGCTCAATAAAATTAAGCCATAAGTCAGGTAAGAAAGACGTTGAGACCTGTAATTATATTATTGAAGTATCCGCAGCCATACGCAAAGCCCTGATCTCAAACGAACGAGTTTTTGTAAACTGGTCATCATGCCCTGTGAGAGACTTCACTTTGGTTACACGTTGTTATAAGTGTCAGCAATATGGACACGCGGCTAAGTCATGTCGACAGACATCGTATACATGCGGCCACTGTGGCGATCAAGGTCACTCAATAAAAGAATGCCTGAAGAAATCTGACGAACCAAAATGCGCTACTTGCTTGCATTTCAAAAAACCTGACAAGCATAGCACAGGTGCTGCTGACTGCCCGGCGAAAATAATGGCTGAAAAAAGGTACATCCATTCTGTTGACTATGGAGGTGCCTAAGAGCGCCGTTTAAACTGGAGACGCTGAATACCCTTCGAGAAAATAGCAGAACTCCGGCAAAACAATTCCGTCGATTATGAGGGCACCTAACGCGTCATACACGAGGCCAGACTTCCATAACGTTTATTGCTGATTACCACACCACTGCGCTGTCCTACTTACTCCGATTTGTTGTCGTCTTAGCAAAATTGTCGACCGCTTCAAAAATGCCTTGATGCATATTTTACTGTTGTTTAATTTACTGCTGACACTACCATAATAGTTGTAATTAACCCTTTCAGACCTGATTTTTATTTTTTGGTCATTTGTAATTGATGATTTTTTTATAGTTTATTTGAGTTTAAGATAATACAAAAAATCTGAAAAAATGGTATTTAGTGAAAAACTTTTCGCGAAAATCGAGTTTTTCTTTATGTGCGCAAATATGGACATCCGGCTTATATGATTGTAAATAGCAATATATGGGGTATTGATCGAATCAATAAAAAGCAGTATGTAAAGTGAAACATTTATTTAAAAAAAGTATGAAATTAGAACAAAAACCATAGATTAACTTTAAGAAATAAAAATTATTATAGTTTCTGTATAAGTACGCACTAATAACAAATGAAACTATGTTTCCAATTCAACGAAATATGAAATCTTACACTAGTACTTATTAGGAACATTTATGTATGAAAAGAGAGAAAACAATTTTTATCTTTGGTTAGGCATAGATGCACTTTACATTTTATGCACATTATGCGTGACTTTCCCGTGCATCCCGGCAGCTTACATCGCGTTCCAGCCCCCTCATGGGCAGGGAAATGACCCACACCATCGCGAGCTATTTCAGCAGCTGGACGCACTTCTCCTGGTTTTCTCGGAATTATCTCTGGAAAAGGGCTGTTGCTGCTTGGACGACCTCTTTTTGCAATCGTCATCTTCTTGCGCAAAACCAGACTTTCAGACAATCGTCGACGAAACTGAAGAAGAGTCAGCCGTTTATTCTTGGGGATTGCGAGCAAATCATTGTCGATGTCGTATTCTCGGAATGCTTGAACAACCGCCAAATCCGAAGCGTGAAAGATCATTCGCAACGTCCACTTCTTCGATTTTATAAAGGTTCTACATTAGCTCATAAGTTGATCAAGCAAATCCACCCCTCCCATTGCATGGTTATACTTCTTCACAATTTCAGGCCTCTCAATATCAACAAACTTTTTATCTTTTTTAGACCATCTCTTTACCACATCCTTTTCTCCTATGCCAATAAAGTTTGATGCTAAATGAGCTGCCTTGTTATCTAACCATTTGACCATAGTAACATCACCATCAGTACTACAAATTTCTTCAGAAAAACCCCTTGGTGATTTGTGCATCACTCAGCAACGGAGGCTTCGCGAATCTATTCACACGAGCTGTACAAGTGGCCATTATCCCTTTGTGTTTGAGAATTTGCAGCATGTGGTAGGATGAAAAGTAATTATCGCAGTATAGTTCATGGCCACTGTTCTCTCCAATTCTTTTGGTTAGATGTAATACAACAGATGCGCCGAAACCGACTTTCTTTGTCAAATTTGGATCTAATTCTGGAGTTGAACTTTGATAAATTATAAAATCAAACGCGCGACCATTTTTGCCACACAAAAAGAAAAGTTTGATACCCCATGGACAAGGTTTACCCTTTACATATTGTTTGGCAGCATGCTTTCCTGTAAAAGGAATTATTTGTTCATCGACGCATAATTCTCTTTCTAAAGGCAGTTCCAGGCAGCGGCTCCTGATAGCATCATAGATTGGTCGCACTTTGTAAAACACATCATTGCAATTTTGAGGCATTTGAGTGTTATCTGCAAGATGTAAATTGCTCCGAAGTTCAAAAAATCTGTCTCTTGGCATGTTTTCTGTAAAAAGGCGAATTCCGTAGTTGGTTTCCCAATACATTTTTATAGCGGGATAGTTGAATACTCCTGTGGCCATGTGCAGTCCAAACAATATTTCTAACTCATTAGCAGTCGTAGGTCGAAACCTGGGTTTTCCTGACTGTACTGCATATAAGTTTGTCATATCAGCCATCAACCGAAATAATTCTTCTGGAACATATTTGGTGTAGTAATCAATTGGAGCTTGCACAACGGGATCAACAGCTATTGGTGGAAACCAATCTATGAGTATTGTATTTTCTAGCGGTCTGTGTCTCCATTTTATGTTCTGTTTAGGTGTCAGATAGTCAAAAACCTCTCCACTAATCGAAGGCTGTGTTGTCTCAACGTCTGGCTCTGCTTCGTCGTCATCGACAGGAGTTTCCTCATCTTCAGAGTCTGGTGGGTGGTACTCTCTTTGGTTTTGGTTCACTTCATCGGCACCTAATCGAACAGGTCTTGTATTTTGGGCATAATTATAAGCAGTCGTATCCTCATCATCCGAAGATAAGTCCAAGTCCGACAGATTTCCATTACGTAGTATATCCGAAGCGTCTGGATCGAACATTTTTAGAAATAGAATTACCTGAAAACATAAAATAGATACACTTCTGAGAATATTTTGTAACATAAATGATCGTAAAACAATATGTAGGTATAAAAAAATGCATTTTATTCAACTACTGCACCCTAATGAATAATTCGTAAAAAGTTATAGTTAAAACCGCATGTCCATATTGTATAAAACATTTGATATTTGTATAAAAAACACATTATCATTCATGTATATACCATTTAATAACTCAAAAACATTTTTTGCTATCAGTATTTACACCAAAAACATGAGATTTTGAAATAAAATAAATCACTTACCTCCTCACTTCAAAAGTTCACCGACCACTGGTCAAACTCGGCGAATTAAACCTCATAGGTGATAATAGATGTCACTACTAGTAACGTTATTATTTAAGAATAATGTGCTCAATCGATGACAACCGTCTTTTGCTACATAAAAAGTTATTTTAGTAATTTTGTAGGCAAAAAACTTTATGTCCTCAAATATGCACACTCGGTCTGAAAGGGTTAATTTCTGCAGTAGTCATAGAATTTATATACATGTAAAAGATTTGAATAATTATTTGTACTCGTAAAAATACCGTTTAACTAAATTAGATTATATAATTATCATAATATATGAACACGTTATCTCACTATTTAAAACTCTGTAATACTATTAAAAAATCTATTGTCCTTATTAAAATGTGTGTGAACTCATGCCGCCTGTGATACAGGTTCATCCTAGTACAGGCATCTTACATTGTTTTACCTACATTACCATTAAGTTTTATTGTATATTTTTTACCAATTTAAACTTTGAATAAAGATATATATATATATATACCGATACCGATATATATATATATAGATATGGCCGAGTTTTGCTGGTAGAGTAATAGCAAAGGGACATGCTTGATAGGAACGAGAGTTGACCACAAATATAAAAAAAGTATTTAAAGTTCTTTAAGTATTCTAAATATTCATTTTTCAACATATTACGCAACAACAACACATTTACAACTACGCTTACGGTTGGTGTTAAGAATAAAACCATTCAGGAAATTGCGTTACAATTTAATACTGACTCCTTCTTTCCTTTAATACTCCCCCCTCGTCATCAATTCATCTCTGCAAACTGGTGTTTCCTGCATTTTGCGTAAGGCTTACATTATCCCTCTTCCTAAAATGTTGCACTCTAGTTTTTTTAGACCCTTCTCCAATCTCCCTTTCCTGTATTAGAGATTACAATGTAGCATCACTATTATGAGTTCTTAGTCTGTGGTCTTGACTATGGTAACTCTCTCGTATAATGGCGGTTGAGTTGTATAGCGGTATGTGTTGTGTTCAATTAATTAATAAAAGGTTTTTCAAGTAACACTTCCTTTCTCTGGTATCCCATATACTCCAACAGGTTATGGGCCCAGGCATGAAAGATTGAGAGAACCTATTTTGCGAGTTTGATTCGATTAAGTCGCGGTGTAGCAAAGGTTGGAGCCCTACGTAGCCCGTGGTTCGAACAAGCAAACAAGAAGTTTAATGGCGGCAGTGGTTTGCGCGGCAATTCTATTTGTGTGAGATTGCGTGCATCTTAACAAAAATGTCGAGTTCGGAGAGTCATAAGACGATCGTTCTTAATGGTCGCAATTGGCAAGCGTGGCGTTTTCAAACAACAATAGTTCTTCGTTCAAAGAAGTTATTGGGAATCGTGACAGGCACTGAAGTGAGGCCTGCGGAAGCTGGTAAAACACAAGAATTATGGGATGAGAGAGAAAATAAAGCCCAAGAGGTGATCGTTACTAGAGTCGAGGAGACAGTGATGACGTATTTGATTTCGTGTTCCAGTAGTCGTGAAATGTGGCAGAAGTTATGTACCTTATATGAACCGGCAACGAGAGTCGGGGTGCATTTGTTGCAACAGAGATTTTTTAATATAAAGTATGAGGACCCAATAGCTGTGTTCATAACGAAGGTTGAGGAGTGTGTTAACCAGTTGGCATCAGCAGGAGAAAAGATATCAGAAAATATGATAACAACAAAGATACTTATGTCATTACCTGACAAATACAAACATTTTGCCTCAGCTTGGGAAAGTATTCCAGAAGAAAAACGGACATTGCAGGAGCTGACAGGCAGGTTGCTAGTTGAAGAGGAGCGCAGTGGCAATGGTGCCATTTCCAGTGCTAGTAGCAGCGGACAGCAAAATTCTGCATTGGTAGCCGGTGCACAGCATACTATAAAGTGCTTTGAGTGTGGTAAAATAGGCCATAAAAGGAGTGAGTGTAGAAATAGAAAGTGTAATAACTGTCACAAGGTGGGTCATTTAATGAAAGACTGTAAGTTTCAGAAAAATAAACCTATTGAGAAAAATATGAAAACCAATTCAAAAACTTCTTTTGTAACAAGAGAGATTCAAGGTAATTTATTAAATTCAAAGAATTTTGTGTTAGATTCAGGGGCAAGTGACCATATGTGTTATATTAAAGAGATGTATTCAGAGTTTTCTGAAATAAATACTAAAAGATTTGTTACAATTGGTAATGGTAATAATTTAGAAGTTTTAGGTATTGGAAAAGTTGATGTGTATGCCTATAATGATTCAGAGTATACTCTGTGTACTTTACATGATGTGTTGTATGTGCCTCAATTAAATGTGAATTTGTTTTCTCTCGGGTCAGCCACTAATAAAGGTCACAAGATGGTTTCAGATTCTAATGGATGTAAGTTTTATAAAAATGGTTCCGTAACTGGTGTAGCTGAGAAATATGATAAAATGTATGTGATGAAATTTAAATTTAGTGATGTAGCTTTGTTAACTTTGACAGATTGGCATAGTAAGATGGCACACCAAAATTATCAGTATGTAAAAGAGTTTTTAGATTTAAAAGGCATAAAATATGAAGGGCAGACTGATCAGTGTTTACCGTGTATCCAGGGAAAACAGCATAGGTTACCCTTTCATCAGAGTAGTAGTAGGTCAGTTGAACCAGGTGAACTCATACACATGGATCTATGCGGTCCAATGGAGGAAGTGTCAATAGGGGGCTCTTCATATTTTCTTTTATTGAAGGATGATTATAGTAGTTACAGATTTGTTTATTTTATCAAGAACAAGTACGAAATTAAAGAGAAAATTGTGGAATTTATAGAGCTGTTTGAAAATGAGTTTAGGCGTAAAATAAAAAGATTTAGGTCAGATAACGGAACAGAGTTTGTGAATAGAGTAGTAGAGAATTTATTTAAGACAAAAGGTATAGTACATGAGTTAACAGTTAGTTATACTCCTGAGCAAAATGGTAGAATTGAGTGTGAGATGCGTACTGTAGTTGAGTCTGCGAGAACAATGATTATTCAGTCTGGTTTAGGGAAAGAACTTTGGGCTGAAGCAGTGAATACAGCGGTGTTTACAATAAATAGGACAGGTAAAAGTAAGGTGAGTGGGAAGACACCGTATGAGTTGTTGTATAATAAGAGTTTTGATGTTACTTTATTGAGAGATTTTGGTTCTAAGGTATGTACACATGTACCTAAACAGCTTAGATTGAAGTGGGACTCTAAGAGTAAATTAGGAGTTTTTGTGGGTTATGGTGATCGTACAAAAGGATACAGAGTGTGGTATTCTAACACAAGAAGAGTAGAAACTCATAGGGATGTTGTATTTATCAAAAACACAAAAGAACTAGTAGAGAACAATATAAGTTCAAGCATTTTACTAACAGATGAAGATGTTATTGTACAAGAACCCCCTCTTGATATAGACAACAGGGAACAGAATCAAGAAGATAAACAAGTGGAGGAAGAAAATAAAGAGATTGAGATAGAAAAATGCAAAGAAGTTGAACAGCACGAAGACGGGCTAGGAAGTAATGTAGAAGATGAAAGATCAAGTGAAGTTGACATGATGGAAGAGTACTTAGAGGAAGAATTCTTAGATGCAGAAGAAGAGACATCTGAAGAAAATACAATTTCTAGAAGTAGAAGGAAAGTGAAGAAGCCTGTATGGACAAAAGATTACGAGATGGCATTGATAGCACAAGGAGAAGAACAATTAACTTATGAAGAAGCTGTTAGTGGAGAACATAAAGAAGAATGGCTAAAAGCAATAGAAGTAGAGTTAGAAGCACTAAACAAAAATAATACATGGAAAGAAGTTAGTTTACCAGAAGGCAAGAAATTAATTGATACTAAGTGGGTATTTAAAATCAAGAAAGAAGGAAATAAAGATCTTTATAAAGCTAGATTAGTTGTAAGAGGCTTTAAGCAAGAAGATAAGTTTGATCACTCGGAGATTTATGCTCCAGTAGCTAAACTACCTACACTGCGGATTTTATTAGCAATAGCTAGTGAATATAACATGGATATTCATCAGATGGATGTCAGAAGTGCATTTTTATATGGGAACATAGAGGAGGAGGTGTTTGTGGAGAAACCAAAAGGTATGAAGAAAGATGGCAAAGTATTGAAATTACAACGGTCTTTGTATGGATTAAAGAAATCTCCAAGATATTGGAATGACAAATTTAATCAATTTATGGTTCAGGAAGGGTTCCAAAGAAACCAGAGTGATTACTGTTTATATTATAAGAAGGATAAGAAGTTCTATATCTTACTTTATGTTGATGATTTGATTTTACTTTGTGAAGATGAACAAGAGATAAAAATATTTAAAGAAGCATTACAAGAAAAATTTGATATGAAAGACTTAGGGAGTAATAATTTAAAATATCTAGGAATAAATATAACTAAGAAGAATGATGTAATTGAGTTAAACCAAGAGCAGTATTTAACGAATTTATTGAAGAAGTATAATATGGAAGGATGTAAGCCTATAGCAACACCCATAGAACAAGGTTTAGTCTTAGAAAAAGAAGTGACTACAGATAAAGAATTGATAAAAAGGTGCAGACAGTTAATAGGAAGTCTCATGTATGCCATGTTAGGAACACGTCCAGATTTGTGTTATGCATTGAGTTATCTAAGTCGTTTTCAATGTTGTGCTAATGAGAGCTTATGGAAGGCATTAAAAAGAATTTTGAGATATATCAAGGGTACTATAGGATTAAAACTAATTTATAGAAAAAGAGTAGATGTGCCGTTAGAAGGGTATACAGATGCTGATTGGGCAGGAGATCAAGGGGATAGGAAATCTACATCAGGGTATATAATTAAAGTTTTTGGTAACATAGTGTCATGGTCTTCTAATAAACAGCAGTGTATATCATTGTCAAGTACAGAATCAGAATATGTAGCATTAGGAAAGGGAATCGCAGAGGGTTGCTGGATTAGGAATTTATTAGGAGAAATAGGAGTTGATTGTAAAAGTTTTATTATAAAAATTGATAATCAGTCTGCAATTCATGTTGCAAAAAACCCAGAATATCATAAGCGCCTTAAACATATAGATATTAAGTATCATTTTGTGAGACAGAAAGTTGAAAATAAAATTGTATGTTTGGAGTATGTACCTTCAGGGGATCAGCTTGCTGATATATGTACTAAAGGATTATGTAAAGTTACCTTTGTTAAGTTGAGAGAAATGTTGTTCTCTTAGTATTATAAGTTTGGATTTTTTAATTATAGTAGTTTGTAATGTAGAGTCAGTATTGAAGTAATAGTTGCATTGAAGTAATAGTTGCATTGAAGTATTGTGATGAAAGTTAGTTTTATGATTGTGAGTGATGTTTACATTGAGGAAGGGTATTAGAGATTACAATGTAGCATCACTATTATGAGTTCTTAGTCTGTGGTCTTGACTATGGTAACTCTCTCGTATAATGGCGGTTGAGTTGTATAGCGGTATGTGTTGTGTTCAATTAATTAATAAAAGGTTTTTCAAGTAACACTTCCTTTCTCTGGTATCCCATATACTCCAACATCCTGTCTAAGATCCTAGATCCCAGAAGCAGCTGCTTTTAAACAAATATCCTGTTACGTCCTTAAGAATAACCTCTTGTCCAGAACAGCCACAGCTCTGCTTAAAGTAACAGAAATTATTTGAGATGGCTTGGAGAATTCGAGATTAAAGGTGTTGTTTTTTTTAATAGCTTTTTCAAATGCTTTCAACATCGTTGATCACAACACTATTTTCGCGATACTGTCTCAAATTGAGATCTCTTCTATTAGTCCAGTCATTAAAGTAAGTTCACCTCGGAATTCGACATACCCAGCTGTGAGTCTGTAAAAACTTGTATATTGACACCCTAAAAGTTGTCTCAAAATATACATATATGGTAGGGTGTACGCAACTATTAAATTTCAAGGTCAAAGTTCTCAAAATCGGTTTTTTTGCGCTTTTTTTGTAAACATCTCATTTCCTATGGGTTTTTTGCTATTTGTATCAATATTGTAGAATACAGAATTCTCTACAAATTTTGTTTAGATTTTTTTGACGTGATAACGTCTTTAAAATCGTTTTAGTCGGGTGACATGTTCAGAAACTTGTGTCACACCAAAACCTCACAAGCGACATTTCATAAAGATGGTAGCGCCATCTGTTACTTGGCTCGAAAAAAAAACTTTTTTTATACGGGGTACCGTTTTATAGAGGGCGGAGAGTGCGCGGTCACAGCATCACTGGTTAACCGGTCACAACCGGTGCCTCCGGTCGAAAACGCGCCATATATAATTGATGAACAACTTCAAAGTAGCAGATTCCTTATCCAGAGTAGCAACCATATCGTGTCCCACGGCGGGCGCTAGACTTCTCAGAAGTTGCAACCGCGCAGGAAACAGACGCCGAGCTTGCAAGATTACAAAGCGAATCGTATAACAATAACACATTGTTATTGAAACGTGTTATTTTATTCGGAACTAACAAGCATGTAGTATGTGAAATGTCATCTGATATCGAACGTCCGTATAACTAAAAAAATCCGACGTTTAGCTTTCGATGCGATACATAATTTGAGCCATCCAGGTTTAAAAACAAGTAGGAAATTAGTTAGTGAAAGATATTTCTGGCCAAACATGAATAAAGACGTTGGTATTTGGGCGAAAATTTACATTAGAAGCGAAAAATTCAGAAGCATACTTTTTCAGATCTAAGGACTTTCGACAGCAGCAAACGCTACGACCAAGTTCATATAGATATAATTGGTCCCTTACCGACTACACCAGAAGGATTTAGATATTGTTTAACAATCGTAGACAGGTTCACGCGTTGGCCAGAGGCGTTTCCCATAAAAGAAATAACGGCAGAAATAGTAGCCAAAACATTATATGACGGCTGGATTAGTCGTTACGGGTGTCCAGTTAAACTCACAAGTGATCAAGGAAGACAATTTGAAAATAACTTATTTAAAGAATTAATGTCATTAATGGGAATTCAAAAAACGCGAACCACTCCTTATCATCCGCAGTGTAATACGTCCGTCGAACGCATGCCATGCACAGATCGTTAAAAACCGCGTTAAAAGCACGTTTAGATACCAAAAACTGGCTAGACGAGTTGTCAACGGTCATGCTGGATTACGCACAACAATTAGGTCTGACACAGGCGTAACCGCAGCCCAAATGTTGTATGGCAACAATATTAGAGTACCATTTAAAGTTCTTTAAGTATTCTAAATATTCATTTTTCAACATATTACGCAACAACAACACATTTACAACTACGCTTACGGTTGGTGTTAAGAATAAAACCATTCAGGAAATTGCGTTACAATTTAATACTGACTCCTTCTTTCCTTTAATACTCCCCCCTCGTCATCAATTCATCTCTGCAAACTGTTGGAGTATATGGGATACCAGAGAAAGGAAGTGTTACTTGAAAAACCTTTTATTAATTAATTGAACACAACACATACCGCTATACAACGCAACCGCCATTATACGAGAGAGTTACCATAGTCAAGACCACAGACTAAGGACTCATAATAGTGATGCTACATTGTAATCTCTAATACCCTTCCTCAATGTAAACATCACTCACAATCATAAAACTAACTTTCATCACAATACTTCAATGCAACTATTACTTCAATACTGACTCTACATTACAAACTACTATAATTAAAAAATCCAAACTTATAATACTAAGAGAACAACATTTCTCTCAACTTAACAAAGGTAACTTTACATAATCCTTTAGTACATATATCAGCAAGCTGATCCCCTGAAGGTACATACTCCAAACATACAATTTTATTCTCAACTTTCTGTCTCACAAAATGATACTTAATATCTATATGTTTAAGGCGCTTATGATATTCTGGGTTTTTTGCAACATGAATTGCAGACTGATTATCAATTTTTATAATAAAACTTTTACAATCAACTCCTATTTCTCCTAATAAATTCCTAATCCAGCAACCCTCTGCGATTCCCTTTCCTAATGCTACATATTCTGATTCTGTACTTGACAATGATATACACTGCTGTTTATTAGAAGACCATGACACTATGTTACCAAAAACTTTAATTATATACCCTGATGTAGATTTCCTATCCCCTTGATCTCCTGCCCAATCAGCATCTGTATACCCTTCTAACGGCACATCTACTCTTTTTCTATAAATTAGTTTTAATCCTATAGTACCCTTGATATATCTCAAAATTCTTTTTAATGCCTTCCATAAGCTCTCATTAGCACAACATTGAAAACGACTTAGATAACTCAATGCATAACACAAATCTGGACGTGTTCCTAACATGGCATACATGAGACTTCCTATTAACTGTCTGCACCTTTTTATCAATTCTTTATCTGTAGTCACTTCTTTTTCTAAGACTAAACCTTGTTCTATGGGTGTTGCTATAGGCTTACATCCTTCCATATTATACTTCTTCAATAAATTCGTTAAATACTGCTCTTGGTTTAACTCAATTACATCATTCTTCTTAGTTATATTTATTCCTAGATATTTTAAATTATTACTCCCTAAGTCTTTCATATCAAATTTTTCTTGTAATGCTTCTTTAAATATTTTTATCTCTTGTTCATCTTCACAAAGTAAAATCAAATCATCAACATAAAGTAAGATATAGAACTTCTTATCCTTCTTATAATATAAACAGTAATCACTCTGGTTTCTTTGGAACCCTTCCTGAACCATAAATTGATTAAATTTGTCATTCCAATATCTTGGAGATTTCTTTAATCCATACAAAGACCGTTGTAATTTCAATACTTTGCCATCTTTCTTCATACCTTTTGGTTTCTCCACAAACACCTCCTCCTCTATGTTCCCATATAAAAATGCACTTCTGACATCCATCTGATGAATATCCATGTTATATTCACTAGCTATTGCTAATAAAATCCGCAGTGTAGGTAGTTTAGCTACTGGAGCATAAATCTCCGAGTGATCAAACTTATCTTCTTGCTTAAAGCCTCTTACAACTAATCTAGCTTTATAAAGATCTTTATTTCCTTCTTTCTTGATTTTAAATACCCACTTAGTATCAATTAATTTCTTGCCTTCTGGTAAACTAACTTCTTTCCATGTATTATTTTTGTTTAGTGCTTCTAACTCTACTTCTATTGCTTTTAGCCATTCTTCTTTATGTTCTCCACTAACAGCTTCTTCATAAGTTAATTGTTCTTCTCCTTGTGCTATCAATGCCATCTCGTAATCTTTTGTCCATACAGGCTTCTTCACTTTCCTTCTACTTCTAGAAATTGTATTTTCTTCAGATGTCTCTTCTTCTGCATCTAAGAATTCTTCCTCTAAGTACTCTTCCATCATGTCAACTTCACTTGATCTTTCATCTTCTACATTACTTCCTAGCCCGTCTTCGTGCTGTTCAACTTCTTTGCATTTTTCTATCTCAATCTCTTTATTTTCTTCCTCCACTTGTTTATCTTCTTGATTCTGTTCCCTGTTGTCTATATCAAGAGGGGGTTCTTGTACAATAACATCTTCATCTGTTAGTAAAATGCTTGAACTTATATTGTTCTCTACTAGTTCTTTTGTGTTTTTGATAAATACAACATCCCTATGAGTTTCTACTCTTCTTGTGTTAGAATACCACACTCTGTATCCTTTTGTACGATCACCATAACCCACAAAAACTCCTAATTTACTCTTAGAGTCCCACTTCAATCTAAGCTGTTTAGGTACATGTGTACATACCTTAGAACCAAAATCTCTCAATAAAGTAACATCAAAACTCTTATTATACAACAACTCATACGGTGTCTTCCCACTCACCTTACTTTTACCTGTCCTATTTATTGTAAACACCGCTGTATTCACTGCTTCAGCCCAAAGTTCTTTCCCTAAACCAGACTGAATAATCATTGTTCTCGCAGACTCAACTACAGTACGCATCTCACGCTCAATTCTACCATTTTGCTCAGGAGTATAACTAACTGTTAACTCATGTACTATACCTTTTGTCTTAAATAAATTCTCTACTACTCTATTCACAAACTCTGTTCCGTTATCTGACCTAAATCTTTTTATTTTACGCCTAAACTCATTTTCAAACAGCTCTATAAATTCCACAATTTTCTCTTTAATTTCGTACTTGTTCTTGATAAAATAAACAAATCTGTAACTACTATAATCATCCTTCAATAAAAGAAAATATGAAGAGCCCCCTATTGACACTTCCTCCATTGGACCGCATAGATCCATGTGTATGAGTTCACCTGGTTCAACTGACCTACTACTACTCTGATGAAAGGGTAACCTATGCTGTTTTCCCTGGATACACGGTAAACACTGATCAGTCTGCCCTTCATATTTTATGCCTTTTAAATCTAAAAACTCTTTTACATACTGATAATTTTGGTGTGCCATCTTACTATGCCAATCTGTCAAAGTTAACAAAGCTACATCACTAAATTTAAATTTCATCACATACATTTTATCATATTTCTCAGCTACACCAGTTACGGAACCATTTTTATAAAACTTACATCCATTAGAATCTGAAACCATCTTGTGACCTTTATTAGTGGCTGACCCGAGAGAAAACAAATTCACATTTAATTGAGGCACATACAACACATCATGTAAAGTACACAGAGTATACTCTGAATCATTATAGGCATACACATCAACTTTTCCAATACCTAAAACTTCTAAATTATTACCATTACCAATTGTAACAAATCTTTTAGTATTTATTTCAGAAAACTCTGAATACATCTCTTTAATATAACACATATGGTCACTTGCCCCTGAATCTAACACAAAATTCTTTGAATTTAATAAATTACCTTGAATCTCTCTTGTTACAAAAGAAGTTTTTGAATTGGTTTTCATATTTTTCTCAATAGGTTTATTTTTCTGAAACTTACAGTCTTTCATTAAATGACCCACCTTGTGACAGTTATTACACTTTCTATTTCTACACTCACTCCTTTTATGGCCTATTTTACCACACTCAAAGCACTTTATAGTATGCTGTGCACCGGCTACCAATGCAGAATTTTGCTGTCCGCTGCTACTAGCACTGGAAATGGCACCATTGCCACTGCGCTCCTCTTCAACTAGCAACCTGCCTGTCAGCTCCTGCAATGTCCGTTTTTCTTCTGGAATACTTTCCCAAGCTGAGGCAAAATGTTTGTATTTGTCAGGTAATGACATAAGTATCTTTGTTGTTATCATATTTTCTGATATCTTTTCTCCTGCTGATGCCAACTGGTTAACACACTCCTCAACCTTCGTTATGAACACAGCTATTGGGTCCTCATACTTTATATTAAAAAATCTCTGTTGCAACAAATGCACCCCGACTCTCGTTGCCGGTTCATATAAGGTACATAACTTCTGCCACATTTCACGACTACTGGAACACGAAATCAAATACGTCATCACTGTCTCCTCGACTCTAGTAACGATCACCTCTTGGGCTTTATTTTCTCTCTCATCCCATAATTCTTGTGTTTTACCAGCTTCCGCAGGCCTCACTTCAGTGCCTGTCACGATTCCCAATAACTTCTTTGAACGAAGAACTATTGTTGTTTGAAAACGCCACGCTTGCCAATTGCGACCATTAAGAACGATCGTCTTATGACTCTCCGAACTCGACATTTTTGTTAAGATGCACGCAATCTCACACAAATAGAATTGCCGCGCAAACCACTGCCGCCATTAAACTTCTTGTTTGCTTGTTCGAACCACGGGCTACGTAGGGCTCCAACCTTTGCTACACCGCGACTTAATCGAATCAAACTCGCAAAATAGGTTCTCTCAATCTTTCATGCCTGGGCCCATAACCTGTTGGAGTATATGGGATACCAGAGAAAGGAAGTGTTACTTGAAAAACCTTTTATTAATTAATTGAACACAACACATACCGCTATACAACTCAACCGCCATTATACGAGAGAGTTACCATAGTCAAGACCACAGACTAAGAACTCATAATAGTGATGCTACATTGTAATCTCTAATACAGGAAAGGGAGATTGGAGAAGGGTCTAAAAAAACTAGAGTGCAACATTTTAGGAAGAGGGATAATGTAAGCCTTACGCAAAATGCAGGAAACACCAGTTTGCAGAGATGAATTGATGACGAGGGGGGAGTATTAAAGGAAAGAAGGAGTCAGTATTAAATTGTAACGCAATTTCCTGAATGGTTTTATTCTTAACACCAACCGTAAGCGTAGTTGTAAATGTGTTGTTGTTGCGTAATATGTTGAAAAATGAATATTTAGAATACTTAAAGAACTTTAAATACTTTTTTTATATTTGTGGTCAACTCTCGTTCCTATCAAGCATGTCCCTTTGCTATTACTCTACCAGCAAAACTCGGCCATATCTATATATATATATATCGGTATCGGTATATATATATATATATATATATATCTTTATTCAAAGTTTAAATTGGTAAAAAATATACAATAAAACTTAATGGTAATGTAGGTAAAACAATGTAAGATGCCTGTACTAGGATGAACCTGTATCACAGGCGGCATGAGTTCACACACATTTTAATAAGGACAATAGATTTTTTAATAGTATTACAGAGTTTTAAATAGTGAGATAACGTGTTCATATATTATGATAATTATATAATCTAATTTAGTTAAACGGTATTTTTACGAGTACAAATAATTATTCAAATCTTTTACATGTATATAAATTCTATGACTACTGCAGAAATTAACCCTTTCAGACCGAGTGTGCATATTTGAGGACATAAAGTTTTTTGCCTACAAAATTACTAAAATAACTTTTTATGTAGCAAAAGACGGTTGTCATCGATTGAGCACATTATTCTTAAATAATAACGTTACTAGTAGTGACATCTATTATCACCTATGAGGTTTAATTCGCCGAGTTTGACCAGTGGTCGGTGAACTTTTGAAGTGAGGAGGTAAGTGATTTATTTTATTTCAAAATCTCATGTTTTTGGTGTAAATACTGATAGCAAAAAATGTTTTTGAGTTATTAAATGGTATATACATGAATGATAATGTGTTTTTTATACAAATATCAAATGTTTTATACAATATGGACATGCGGTTTTAACTATAACTTTTTACGAATTATTCATTAGGGTGCAGTAGTTGAATAAAATGCATTTTTTTATACCTACATATTGTTTTACGATCATTTATGTTACAAAATATTCTCAGAAGTGTATCTATTTTATGTTTTCAGGTAATTCTATTTCTAAAAATGTTCGATCCAGACGCTTCGGATATACTACGTAATGGAAATCTGTCGGACTTGGACTTATCTTCGGATGATGAGGATACGACTGCTTATAATTATGCCCAAAATACAAGACCTGTTCGATTAGGTGCCGATGAAGTGAACCAAAACCAAAGAGAGTACCACCCACCAGACTCTGAAGATGAGGAAACTCCTGTCGATGACGACGAAGCAGAGCCAGACGTTGAGACAACACAGCCTTCGATTAGTGGAGAGGTTTTTGACTATCTGACACCTAAACAGAACATAAAATGGAGACACAGACCGCTAGAAAATACAATACTCATAGATTGGTTTCCACCAATAGCTGTTGATCCCGTTGTGCAAGCTCCAATTGATTACTACACCAAATATGTTCCAGAAGAATTATTTCGGTTGATGGCTGATATGACAAACTTATATGCAGTACAGTCAGGAAAACCCAGGTTTCGACCTACGACTGCTAATGAGTTAGAAATATTGTTTGGACTGCACATGGCCACAGGAGTATTCAACTATCCCGCTATAAAAATGTATTGGGAAACCAACTACGGAATTCGCCTTTTTACAGAAAACATGCCAAGAGACAGATTTTTTGAACTTCGGAGCAATTTACATCTTGCAGATAACACTCAAATGCCTCAAAATTGCAATGATGTGTTTTACAAAGTGCGACCAATCTATGATGCTATCAGGAGCCGCTGCCTGGAACTGCCTTTAGAAAGAGAATTATGCGTCGATGAACAAATAATTCCTTTTACAGGAAAGCATGCTGCCAAACAATATGTAAAGGGTAAACCTTGTCCATGGGGTATCAAACTTTTCTTTTTGTGTGGCAAAAATGGTCGCGCGTTTGATTTTATAATTTATCAAAGTTCAACTCCAGAATTAGATCCAAATTTGACAAAGAAAGTCGGTTTCGGCGCATCTGTTGTATTACATCTAACCAAAAGAATTGGAGAGAACAGTGGCCATGAACTATACTGCGATAATTACTTTTCATCCTACCACATGCTGCAAATTCTCAAACACAAAGGGATAATGGCCACTTGTACAGCTCGTGTGAATAGATTCGCGAAGCCTCCGTTGCTGAGTGATGCACAAATCACCAAGGGGTTTTTCTGAAGAAATTTGTAGTACTGATGGTGATGTTACTATGGTCAAATGGTTAGATAACAAGGCAGCTCATTTAGCATCAAACTTTATTGGCATAGGAGAAAAGGATGTGGTAAAGAGATGGTCTAAAAAAGATAAAAAGTTTGTTGATATTGAGAGGCCTGAAATTGTGAAGAAGTATAACCATGCAATGGGAGGGGTGGATTTGCTTGATCAACTTATGAGCTAATGTAGAACCTTTATAAAATCGAAGAAGTGGACGTTGCGAATGATCTTTCACGCTTCGGATTTGGCGGTTGTTCAAGCATTCCGAGAATACGACATCGACAATGATTTGCTCGCAATCCCCAAGAATAAACGGCTGACTCTTCTTCAGTTTCGTCGACGATTGTCTGAAAGTCTGGTTTTGCGCAAGAAGATGACGATTGCAAAAAGAGGTCGTCCAAGCAGCAACAGCCCTTTTCCAGAGATAATTCCGAGAAAACCAGGAGAAGTGCGTCCAGCTGCTGAAATAGCTCGCGATGGTGTGGGTCATTTCCCTGCCCATGAGGGGGCTGGAACGCGATGTAAGCTGCCGGGATGCACGGGAAAGTCACGCATAATGTGCATAAAATGTAAAGTGCATCTATGCCTAACCAAAGATAAAAATTGTTTTCTCTCTTTTCATACATAAATGTTCCTAATAAGTACTAGTGTAAGATTTCATATTTCGTTGAATTGGAAACATAGTTTCATTTGTTATTAGTGCGTACTTATACAGAAACTATAATAATTTTTATTTCTTAAAGTTAATCTATGGTTTTTGTTCTAATTTCATACTTTTTTTAAATAAATGTTTCACTTTACATACTGCTTTTTATTGATTCGATCAATACCCCATATATTGCTATTTACAATCATATAAGCCGGATGTCCATATTTGCGCACATAAAGAAAAACTCGATTTTCGCGAAAAGTTTTTCACTAAATACCATTTTTTCAGATTTTTTGTATTATCTTAAACTCAAATAAACTATAAAAAAATCATCAATTACAAATGACCAAAAAATAAAAATCAGGTCTGAAAGGGTTAATTACAACTATTATGGTAGTGTCAGCAGTAAATTAAACAACAGTAAAATATGCATCAAGGCATTTTTGAAGCGGTCGACAATTTTGCTAAGACGACAACAAATCGGAGTAAGTAGGACAGCGCAGTGGTGTGGTAATCAGCAATAAACGTTATGGAAGTCTGGCCTCGTGTATGACGCGTTAGGTGCCCTCATAATCGACGGAATTGTTTTGCCGGAGTTCTGCTATTTTCTCGAAGGGTATTCAGCGTCTCCAGTTTAAACGGCGCTCTTAGGCACCTCCATAGTCAACAGAATGGATGTACCTTTTTTCAGCCATTATTTTCGCCGGGCAGTCAGCAGCACCTGTGCTATGCTTGTCAGGTTTTTTGAAATGCAAGCAAGTAGCGCATTTTGGTTCGTCAGATTTCTTCAGGCATTCTTTTATTGAGTGACCTTGATCGCCACAGTGGCCGCATGTATACGATGTCTGTCGACATGACTTAGCCGCGTGTCCATATTGCTGACACTTATAACAACGTGTAACCAAAGTGAAGTCTCTCACAGGGCATGATGACCAGTTTACAAAAACTCGTTCGTTTGAGATCAGGGCTTTGCGTATGGCTGCGGATACTTCAATAATATAATTACAGGTCTCAACGTCTTTCTTACCTGACTTATGGCTTAATTTTATTGAGCTTAAAAACGTCTGAAGGCTACAGTATTGAAGTTTGTCTGCTAGGTTTTGGTTTGGGTTTGGTTGCCTTAGCCGAGGCTTGAACCCCACATGGGAGTGCCCTTTACAAGTATTCATCCCTGGATAGAGGCCTTAATTTCAAAGGCACAGGATTATCCTGGTAAGTAGATGACAACCGTTTGACCTGAAAGATGCCAAACATAAGAAGTGCTTCACAACACAGCTCGTCTCCGCTTCAGTAGTCAGAATAACAAGTGCGTAACCCAAAGTTTACTGTAGTCATAGAGAAAGAGGTTAACAATATAAGGGACCTTTAAATTTTGATTATTTGCCCTTTCCTCTCCATAGAGATCTACGCTTCGGGCCACGGGCGGATCGGGGGGGTCATAACCCCCCCTGGGCTGGGTCCAGTACGAAGGTGAAACACTAATTGAAATTGTTAAACTACTTACTTATGTTTTTTTGTCGATTATTGACCTAAAAATATCTAAGAAGTAGGTACGGTACTTCCCTAGTTATTATGGCCTGTGATTGTAGCATCTTTTAATTTTTGACATATAACCTCTAGAGCCCCAGCGGTACAAATACGTGCGAGTAAACAAGTATTACCGTTGAGCCCCGCAGGCACAAATTTGTGCCACCAAACCCCGACCGATTTAAAACTATATTTGTGTAAAGATAAGTCTTAAAATCGTTTCTGAACATTAAGAGCCCGCCCGGCGGTGCTTGACGGATAGTTGACGTAAATAATGGCGGTTCTTGAGAGGTTAAATACCTATAACGGTGTAACTGCAATAAATGCTTGTTTCGGATCGCACTAACAAGCGTCCGCGTCTGCAATATTGTTCAAGATGGCAGCCGGTCACCAAGAAAGTCGTCGCCGCGTAATGAGAACGACTGATTAGGTCGGAATATATCGTCACAATTTATTTACTAGGTAGCTCATGACGACTGCATACAGACTGCCACCCGGGTCGATCTTGAGGATAAGCCGCGCTTGCATAGGTTGGTCCGTAGAAGGAAACTGTTGGTCACGTTAAGCTGTTGGTCCCGGCTGTCATTTGTAGATCTTTGACATTCATTACCAGTAGGTAGTCGGTGTCTCGAAAGTTTGACAACCAGACTTGCCAAGGGATATTGTATTACCCAGTACTAACTGGGTTGTGGAGGTCAGATAAGCAGTCGCTCCATGTAAAATACTGGTATTCAGCTGCATCCGGTAAGACTGGAAGAATACCCCTACATAGATGGTAAAGACTAGGTAGATGATGATGTATTTACTAAGGATGATAAAAATTAAACAAAAAATAAGAGTCCCAACTGTATATTCTCATCATTCGAGATTACTTTGACTCATGCACATTTTCTTTACAAAATTCACATCACATTCACACACATTTTAATAACGGGAATACACATCTATTGATTTTAACATTAAATGCAGGCTTTCATCTATTGACAATTAATAATCTTTATATATTATAAAATGAAGTCGTTTCCGCTGTGAGTTCTCGTAGATCATTTAAACTACTCGACGGATTTTAATGATTTTAAAGCAGTATTTCAAGAGGAAAGTTTATATGTATAATATCCCAGTCAACGTGGATGAAACCGCGGGATGCAACTTCTTTAAAAACTTATTCCGCTGTCTACCGAGATGTCAATACGATAACGGCTGCTTCGGAAGAATGTATTTGATAGTCTGTTGTCATGTATCGAAAAAAGATTTGGCTATTTCTCTAAGTAAACATTCGTCATTAAAAATTGTCAATACATAACATAAAATTGGTGTTTCTGTTGCAGCTAATAATAGCTTAGAAATAACGATTTTACAATTATCACTCCGTTTAGTACTGATTTTAAAATGTTGGCGCCAAAATGACAATACCCACCATCTTGGATTGTCTATGACCCCGACACAACTTCAGTATTTCGTTATTTACATTGTAAACGGTATTTCTTATAAAAATAATATTAAATACAGTTGCTTATTATTATAATCAGTTAATTTATTTATATATTCTTCGTTTTTATATTTACAACTAAAGATTATTGTGCGAACAGATTTTATACTATTTATTTTATATAACATTAAGGCATCTTAATATTTACTGTACAAATTCGGCTATTAGGACCTAATATAAGTTTGAAAGGTGTCAAAATCATTCACCACAATATTTTAAAATCAGTACTATTTATAATATTTATAAAAAGTCGATCTTGTACCTTTTTATAAAAACGATCTTAAAATATTTCGAGATGTTCTATTAATAAGATTTTTTTTATTAATAACTTTTGATAAAAGTATAAAAGGCACGCTTTAGAATGCGCAAATTCGCTTAAATGTACTGTTGTAGCCACAGACTTTTCAGCAAGAATTTTCGATCGAATCTGTAGTGTTGTTTTCGAGTAACTATTTAAGCGATTTCTGCATTAATACTCTTCTATACTTTTTCGATTTGAACATTATCACAGAGCGTAAATGTACATTGCTTTCTTTAAAGACTTCAATTTTAATGCTCAATTGTAAGTTTTGTATGCGTAAAAGAGGCTTAAGAAATAAATAATTAATAAAAATACATACTTAGCTTATGCCACGGGTTGTAACGTGTCACGAAATACACTGATGCTATAAATGCATACATTACCAGAATAAAAAAGTGTAAAGTATGCTGAAACTTTTACACATACAATACCCCAAATATGTTTTACCTAATTACTTCCACGTTATTTTATTTTTGCAAAGAAAACTACAAACTGAGATCATTTTTTTTTACTATTTTTCATAAATTTGTATTTTTTTTGTCATTTATTGGTTTATAAACTACTAAGATTATAAAGAAATAAGTGATTACTACTACTGAAAAAATAAAATAAAAAGTAATTGAAATAAGAAAAATTATAACGCCAAAATTGTCTTTAAATCAGATTTTCTCGAAACTCGTAGAAAGAGTTACTCGTAAATGGAAATATATTATTTATTAATTAATATTTATTTTTTACAATAACTATAATACTTAAATTACAGATAATAGATGTACTTAAAAAAGAGACTTTCGGTGGATATTTTTTTTCACTTATTTTCGCATATAAAAAAAGTTTTGTTGTACAAACTGGTGTTTCCTGCATTTTGCGTAAGGCTTACATTATCCCTCTTCCTAAAATGTTCCACTCTAGTTTTTTAGACCCTTCTCCAATCTCCCTTTCCTGTCTAAGATCCTAGATCCCAGAAGCAGCTGCTTTTAAACAAATATCCTGTTACGTCCTTAAGAATAACCTCTTGTCCAGAACAGCCACAGCTCTGCTTAAAGTAACAGAAATTATTTGAGATGGCTTGGAGAATTCGAGATTAACGGTGTTGTTTTTTTTAATAGCTTTTTCAAATGCTTTCAACATCGTTGATCACAACACTATTTTCGCGATACTGTCTCAAATTGAGATCTCTTCTATTAGTCCAGTCATTAAAGTAAGTTCACCTCGGAATTCGACATACCCAGCTGTGAGTCTGTAAAAACTTGTATATTGACACCCTAAAAGTTGTCTCAAAATATACATATATGGTAGGGTGTACGCAACTATTAAATTTCAAGGTCAAAGTTCTCAAAATCGGTATTTTGCGCTTTTTTTGTAAACATCTCATTTCCTATGGGTTTTTTGCTATTTGTATCAATATTGTAGAATACAGAATTCTCTACAAATTTTGTTTAGATTTTTTTATACGGGGTACCGTTTTATAGAGGGCGGAGAGTGCGCGGTCACAGCATCACTGGTTAACCGGTCACAACCGGTGCCTCCGGTCGAAAACGCGCCATATATATAGTTGATGAACAACTTCAAAGTAGCAGATTCCTTATCCAGAGTAGCAACCATATCGTGTCCCACGGCGCTAGACTTCTCAGAAGTTGCAACCGCGCAGGAAACAGACGCCGAGCTTGCAAGATGACAAAGCGAATTGTATAACAATAACACATTGTTATTGAAACGTGTTATTTTATTCGGAACTAACAAGCATGTAGTATGTGAAATGTCATCTGATATCGAACGTCCGTATAACTAAAAAAATCCGACGTTTAGCTTTCGATGCGATACATAATTTGAGCCATCCAGGTTTAAAAACAAGTAGGAAATTAGTTAGTGAAAGATATTTCTGGCCAAACATGAATAAAGACGTTGGTAATTGGGCGAAAACTTGCATTAGAAGCGAAAAATTCAGAAGCATACTTTTTCAGATCTAAGGACTTTCGACAGCAGCAAACGCTACGACCAAGTTCATATAGATATAATTGGTCCCTTACCGACTACACCAGAAGGATTTAGATATTGTTTAACAATCGTAGACAGGTTCACGCGTTGGCCAGAGGCGTTTCCCATAAAAGAAATAACGGCAGAAATAGTAGCCAAAACATTATATGACGGCTGGATTAGTCGTTACGGGTGTCCAGTTAAACTCACAAGTGATCAAGGAAGACAATTTGAAAATAACTTATTTAAAGAATTAATGTCATTAATGGGAATTCAAAAAACGCGAACCACTCCTTATCATCCGCAGTGTAATACGTCCGTCGAACGCATGCCATGCACAGATCGTTAAAAACCGCGTTAAAAGCACGTTTAGATACCAAAAATTGGCTAGACGAGTTGTCAACGGTCATGCTGGATTACGCACAACAATTAGGTCTGACACAGGCGTAACCGCAGCCCAAATGTTGTATGGCAACAATATTAGAGTACCATTTAAAGTTCTTTAAGTATTCTAAATATTCATTTTTCAACATATTACGCAACAACAACACATTTACAACTACGCTTACGGTTGGTGTTAAGAATAAAACCATTCAGGAAATTGCGTTACAATTTAATACTGACTCCTTCTTTCCTTTAATACTCCCCCCTCGTCATCAATTCATCTCTGCAAACTGGTGTTTCCTGCATTTTGCGTAAGGCTTACATTATCCCTCTTCCTAAAATGTTCCACTCTAGTTTTTTTAGACCCTTCTCCAATCTCCCTTTCCTGTCTAAGATCCTAGATCCCAGAAGCAGCTGCTTTTAAACAAATATCCTGTTACGTCCTTAAGAATAACCTCTTGTCCAGAACAGCCACAGCTCTGCTTAAAGTAACAGAAATTATTTGAGATGGCTTGGAGAATTCGAGATTAACGGTGTTGTTTTTTTTAATAGCTTTTTCAAATGCTTTCAACATCGTTGATCACAACACTATTTTCGCGATACTGTCTCAAATTGAGATCTCTTCTATTAGTCCAGTCATTAAAGTAAGTTCACCTCGGAATTTGACATACCCAGCTGTGAGTCTGTAAAAACTTGTATATTGACACCCTAAAAGTTGTCTCAAAATATACATATATGGTAGGGTGTACGCAACTATTAAATTTCAAGGTCAAAGGTCCCAAAAATCGTTTTTTTTTGCGCTTTTTGTAAACATCTCATTTCCTATGGGTTTTTTGCTATTTGTATCAATATTGTAGAATACAGAATTCTTTACAAATTTTGTTTAGATTTTTTTTATACGGGGTACCGTTTTCTAGATAGAGGGCGGAGAGTGCGCGGTCACAGCATCACTTCAGGTCAACCGGTGCCTCCGGTCGAAAACGCGCCATATATAGTTGATGAATAACTTCAAAGTAGCAGATTCCTTATCCAGAGTAGCAACCATATCGTGTCCCACGGCGCTAGACTTCTCAGAAGTTGCAACCGCGCAGGAAACAGACGCCGAGCTTGCAAGATTACAAAGCGAATCGTATAACAATAACACATTGTTATTGAAACGTGTTATTTTATTCGGAACTAACAAGCATGTAGTATGTGAAATGTCATCTGATATCGAACGTCCGTATAACTAAAAAAATCCGACGTTTAGCTTTCGATGCGATACATAATTTGAGCCATCCAGGTTTAAAAACAAGTAGGAAATTAGTTAGTGAAAGATATTTCTGGCCAAACATGAATAAAGACGTTGGTAATTGGGCGAAAACTTGCATTAGAAGCGAAAAATTCAGAAGCATACTTTTTCAGATCTAAGGACTTTCGACAGCAGCAAACGCTACGACCAAGTTCATATAGATATAATTGGTCCCTTACCGACTACACCAGAAGGATTTAGATATTGTTTAACAATCGTAGACAGGTTCACGCGTTGGCCAGAGGCGTTTCCCATAAAAGAAATAACGGCAGAAATAGTAGCCAAAACATTATATGACGGCTGGATTAGTCGTTACGGGTGTCCAGTTAACACGTTAAGTGCGAAGCGAGGCCTAAATCACCCCTGATGCAACTTCCCTGTGGTGCGGCAAGCAAAAAAGTGAATTTCTCTGTCGTGCGAATGGCATAGCTTTGGTTTGGTCCAGTGTAGGAAAGAGATAAATATATATTTGAGATCACTAATGGTTCCGGACTCGGTGGTGTACCTACCTTGGTACCGGATGTCTTAGGCCTCGTGCCGCACTGAATTAATATAATTTTAATGCAGTGCGGAACGAGGCTAAAACGTCCCATATCCCCCCTGACCTCGTACCGCACTCAACGCGAGCTTCCCGCGACCAGTGTTGTGCATCACGTCGATTGGAGAGCACATAATTGTATTTTTAAAGCCCGAGGCAGAATAAATAGGACAGTTTCTTTTCTACTTCTGGTTGCCTTTTTTTTCTATTCTGTGAACCGCATTAAGATTTTCATATACAAATAGAAAGATAAACCTTATGCATAAACCGTAATCCATTATTTTCCAATAATAAGTCTGTAATAGGTGCCTCTTAATGATATAGAATGGAACGCTTCGTGCGCGAGTCCGACTCGCACTTGGCCGGTTTTTTTTTCTTTATGGCGCCTTCAAGCACAATTTAGATTATTTAAAAAATGTATCCTTTGATAGCTTTGTGTTGTTTTGCCAGGTTTTGCCCTTAAAACGATCTAATGAGATATAATTGATTAAAATCGGTCAAGTCGTTGCGTAGTTAAGACAGTTTAAAAACGTCGATATTATTTTTCCCATCACTAATCGCAGCGAAAATTTGCTCTATTTCAGTGCGTTACGAGGTGTATAAGATCCCATATTTTGTTTTGCTAATAATTCCTAAACTAGCCATCAGATCCCGGGGCGACGGTGGATTAGGGTTCATCAATTCACTGTCTATATCAATAAGGACCAAAATTCTCATTTATCTTTGATTTCGCGCCAGAAAATGGATTTTAGTCTGTAAAAGGAGGTGGGGTCTAATAGACCGCGTGTCGCCCTAACGTCTGGTCACGGTACGGGCCGATTATACCTCGTGCCGCAGGAACGGAAAGTATGCAAAAATTGGTGCCGCAGCTAACGTGTTAAACTCACAAGTGATCAAGGAAGACAATTTGAAAATAACTTATTTAAAGAATTAATGTCATTAATGGGAATTCAAAAAACGCGAACCACTCCTTATCATCCGCAGTGTAATACGTCCGTCGAACGCATGCCATGCACAGATCGTTAAAAACCGCGTTAAAAGCACGTTTAGATACCAAAAATTGGCTAGACGAGTTGTCAACGGTCATGCTGGATTACGCACAACAATTAGGTCTGACACAGGCGTAACCGCAGCCCAAATGTTGTATGGCAACAATATTAGAGTACCATTTAAAGTTCTTTAAGTATTCTAAATATTCATTTTTCAACATATTACGCAACAACAACACATTTACAACTACGCTTACGGTTGGTGTTAAGAATAAAACCATTCAGGAAATTGCGTTACAATTTAATACTGACTCCTTCTTTCCTTTAATACTCCCCCCTCGTCATCAATTCATCTCTGCAAACTGGTGTTTCCTGCATTTTGCGTAAGGCTTACATTATCCCTCTTCCTAAAATGTTCCACTCTAGTTTTTTTAGACCCTTCTCCAATCTCCCTTTCCTGTCTAAGATCCTAGATCCCAGAAGCAGCTGCTTTTAAACAAATATCCTGTTACGTCCTTAAGAATAACCTCTTGTCCAGAACAGCCACAGCTCTGCTTAAAGTAACAGAAATTATTTGAGATGGCTTGGAGAATTCGAGATTAACGGTGTTGTTTTTTTTAATAGCTTTTTCAAATGCTTTCAACATCGTTGATCACAACACTATTTTGGCGATACTGTCTCAAATTGAGATCTCTTCTATTAGTCCAGTCATTAAAGTA
Source organism: Ochropleura plecta (assembly GCA_905475445.1). Lineage (NCBI taxonomy): Eukaryota > Metazoa > Arthropoda > Insecta > Lepidoptera > Noctuidae > Ochropleura > Ochropleura plecta. The sequence goes on from FR997751.1 coordinate 6,603,928, forward strand.
AGTTCACCTCGGAATTTGACATACCCAGCTGTGAGTCTGTAAAAACTTGTATATTGACACCCTAAAAGTTGTCTCAAAATATACATATATGGTAGGGTGTACGCAACTATTAAATTTCAAGGTCAAAGGTCCCAAAAATCGTTTTTTTTTGCGCTTTTTGTAAACATCTCATTTCCTATGGGTTTTTTGCTATTTGTATCAATATTGTAGAATACAGAATTCTTTACAAATTTTGTTTAGATTTTTTTTATACGGGGTACCGTTTTCTAGATAGAGGGCGGAGAGTGCGCGGTCACAGCATCACTTCAGGTCAACCGGTGCCTCCGGTCGAAAACGCGCCATATATAGTTGATGAATAACTTCAAAGTAGCAGATTCCTTATCCAGAGTAGCAACCATATCGTGTCCCACGGCGCTAGACTTCTCAGAAGTTGCAACCGCGCAGGAAACAGACGCCGAGCTTGCAAGATTACAAAGCGAATCGTATAACAATAACACATTGTTATTGAAACGTGTTATTTTATTCGGAACTAACAAGCATGTAGTATGTGAAATGTCATCTGATATCGAACGTCCGTATAACTAAAAAAATCCGACGTTTAGCTTTCGATGCGATACATAATTTGAGCCATCCAGGTTTAAAAACAAGTAGGAAATTAGTTAGTGAAAGATATTTCTGGCCAAACATGAATAAAGACGTTGGTATTTGGGCGAAAACTTGCATTAGAAGCGAAAAATTCAGAAGCATACTTTTTCAGATCTAAGGACTTTCGACAGCAGCAAACGCTACGACCAAGTTCATATAGATATAATTGGTCCCTTACCGACTACACCAGAAGGATTTAGATATTGTTTAACAATCGTAGACAGGTTCACGCGTTGGCCAGAGGCGTTTCCCATAAAAGAAATAACGGCAGAAATAGTAGCCAAAACATTATATGACGGCTGGATTAGTCGTTACGGGTGTCCAGTTAAACTCACAAGTGATCAAGGAAGACAATTTGAAAATAACTTATTTAAAGAATTAATGTCATTAATGGGAATTCAAAAAACGCGAACCACTCCTTATCATCCGCAGTGTAATACGTCCGTCGAACGCATGCCATGCACAGATCGTTAAAAACCGCGTTAAAAGCACGTTTAGATACCAAAAACTGGCTAGACGAGTTGTCAACGGTCATGCTGGATTACGCACAACAATTAGGTCTGACACAGGCGTAACCGCAGCCCAAATGTTGTATGGCAACAATATTAGAGTACCATTTAAAGTTCTTTAAGTATTCTAAATATTCATTTTTCAACATATTACGCAACAACAACACATTTACAACTACGCTTACGGTTGGTGTTAAGAATAAAACCATTCAGGAAATTGCGTTACAATTTAATACTGACTCCTTCTTTCCTTTAATACTCCCCCCTCGTCATCAATTCATCTCTGCAAACTGGTGTTTCCTGCATTTTGCGTAAGGCTTACATTATCCCTCTTCCTAAAATGTTCCACTCTAGTTTTTTTAGACCCTTCTCCAATCTCCCTTTCCTGTCTAAGATCCTAGATCCCAGAAGCAGCTGCTTTTAAACAAATATCCTGTTACGTCCTTAAGAATAACCTCTTGTCCAGAACAGCCACAGCTCTGCTTAAAGTAACAGAAATTATTTGAGATGGCTTGGAGAATTCGAGATTAACGGTGTTGTTTTTTTTAATAGCTTTTTCAAATGCTTTCAACATCGTTGATCACAACACTATTTTCGCGATACTGTCTCAAATTGAGATCTCTTCTATTAGTCCAGTCATTAAAGTAAGTTCACCTCGGAATTTGACATACCCAGCTGTGAGTCTGTAAAAACTTGTATATTGACACCCTAAAAGTTGTCTCAAAATATACATATACATATATGGTAGGGTGTACGCAACTATTAAATTTCAAGGTCAAAGGTCCCAAAAATCGTTTTTTTTTGCGCTTTTTGTAAACATCTCATTTCCTATGTACTTCCTATGTACTGTTTGGCAGGTTATAAACAGAGAAACTGGAAAGACACAACGAGATCAGAATGAATGGTCCTTGAAAATAGATAATAAAACTATTTCTGATAAGCTAGAAGTCGCTGAGACACTAGAAAATTTCTTTACTAACATTCCGTTAGAGGTTACGAAATCTCTCCCCTCTTCCTCTAAATTAGCCGAAACTCTTCTCAAGGAAAACTTTACTAAGGATATACCTAACTTTAATTTTAATCCAATATGTATTGCTACAATTAAAAATGCATTTAAAAGTCTAAACATAAAAAATACTGAAGACTTATGGGGGATATCCGTCAAGGTTCTTGCTAATATTATTGACTCAATTGCTCCTGTCTTAACAGGCATATTCAATCAGTGTTTGGATAGCGGCAAGTTTCCTGACTTAATGAAATATAGTAAAGTAGTACCAATTTTCAAATCGGGTTGCAAGAGTGATCCCTCTAACTATAGACCTATATCTGTGCTTCCAGCATTAAGTAAAATCTATGAAAAAATCATGCTGGACCAGATGCTGTCACACTTTAACTTAAACGGGATTCTGCATAGTCAACAGTTTGGCTTCACGAAGGGCAGGTCGACAACGGACGCGGGAGTAAAACTCATCAGTCACATTTTGGAATCCTGGGAGCAGTCCCAGGATGCCATTGGCATTTTCTGTGATCTCTCAAAAGCGTTCGACTGCGTCGACCACAACACACTGCTCTGTAAATTACACCACTACGGAATTCGTGGACGAGCTGCTGATCTTGTTTTATCATATTTATCAAACAGGCAGCAAAAAGTAAATGTTAATGGGGCGACGTCCTCTGGGTCTCTAGTCAAGATGGGCGTGCCCCAAGGTTCTATTCTCGGTCCCTTCCTGTTTCTTGTTTATATAAATGATCTTCCTTATATGATGGCCAAACTATCGGATATAATTTTATTTGCTGACGACACTTCGCTAATTTTTAAAATAAATAGAAAAAATCCGGATGTTGTTAATGTTAACAAAAGTCTAACCGTTCTATCGAAATGGTTCGCAGCTAACAATCTCTTACTGAATGCGAACAAAACCAAATGTCTAAAGTTTGCCCTACCAAATGTACCACAACGTGATCTAAATTTAAATCTTGACGGCAAAAATCTTGATGTTATAGCAGAAACTGTATTCTTGGGGATGACTATTGATTCTAAACTGCAATGGGGCGCGCACATAAGAACTCTTTCGGGTAGGCTCAGCTCAGCTGCATATGCAGTAAGGAAAATAAGGCAGTTAACTGATGTAGATACAGCTAGGTTAGTATACTATGCTTACTTTCACAGTATTATGTCCTATGGCGTTCTCCTGTGGGGATCAGCAGCAGACGTCGATTCAGTTTTTATATTACAAAAGAGGGCAGTCCGCGCGATCTATAAAATGGGTCCTCGCGAGTCCCTCAGAGAAAAATTTAAAGAGATCGATATACTGACTCTGCCCTCACTTTATATCTTAGAATGTTTATTGTATGTCCGTAAAAATCGGGGGCTTTTCAAAATTAGGAGCGACTACCACAATATTAATACACGCAGTAAACACGAAATTGTAATTCCTAAATTTAGATTAACAAAAACTAGCAAGTCATTTCTAATAAACAGTATACGCTTTTATAACAAGTTGCCAAAATCAGTTATAGAACTGACAGATGGAAAGTTTAAAAACTACATAAAACGTGTCCTTATTAAAAACGCATATTACAAAATCAAGGACTACGTTGAAGATAAAGAAGTTTGGCTATAGTTCCTTCTGCGCATGCGGCTTCCCTGGTAGCTATAATCAGCACAAATTTGTGGATGTCTCTAACTATTCTCAATCTTATTTATTTGTGTGATCTCTTTAATCATTTTGTTTTTTTTTTTTGCAATAGTTGTCAAATCACATATTTATATCACCCTTGTTCTGAATAGTTACAGTACTGATAGCAACATCTGTGTGACTCGTCTTTTAGTTATTATTTTGTTTTTGCAATATTTTTTTATTTATTTTTTTACTTTTGTATAGATTCTTTTCTACCTATTAGTTGTGAATGAGTGGACATGGTTGGCCTTGTAGATTCTTAGACGCTTGTTAACTTTTGTTAACGTATTATTTTATTTTACTTTTTGTAAAGTAAGCAATGACTTATTGTCGGGCCTACGTTGTCCTCTCATACTTAAGTGCTAACGCTGTAACAACAACAACATTGTAAAACTAAATGATTTTAAAAGAGTAACCATGGAGTTTCTTGCCGGTTCTTCTCCATAGGAAACGACCAACCCGAACCGTGCATCTTTTCTCGACGTTTTATAAGTGCCCATGTAGGCCTATGTAAAATAAAAATATTTTGATTTTGATTTTGATTATGGGTTTTTTGCTATTTGTATCAATATTGTAGAATACAGAATTCTTTACAAATTTTGTTTAGATTTTTTTTATACGGGGTACCGTTTTCTAGATAGAGGGCGGAGAGTGCGCGGTCACAGCATCACTTCAGGTCAACCGGTGCCTCCGGTCGAAAACGCGCCATATATAGTTGATGAATAACTTCAAAGTAGCAGATTCCTTATCCAGAGTAGCAACCATATCGTGTCCCACGGCGCTAGACTTCTCAGAAGTTGCAACCGCGCAGGAAACAGACGCCGAGCTTGCAAGATTACAAAGCGAATCGTATAACAATAACACATTGTTATTGAAACGTGTTATTTTATTCGGAACTAACAAGCATGTAGTATGTGAAATGTCATCTGATATCGAACGTCCGTATAACTAAAAAAATCCGACGTTTAGCTTTCGATGCGATACATAATTTGAGCCATCCAGGTTTAAAAACAAGTAGGAAATTAGTTAGTGAAAGATATTTCTGGCCAAACATGAATAAAGACGTTGGTATTTGGGCGAAAACTTGCATTAGAAGCGAAAAATTCAGAAGCATACTTTTTCAGATCTAAGGACTTTCGACAGCAGCAAACGCTACGACCAAGTTCATATAGATATAATTGGTCCCTTACCGACTACACCAGAAGGATTTAGATATTGTTTAACAATCGTAGACAGGTTCACGCGTTGGCCAGAGGCGTTTCCCATAAAAGAAATAACGGCAGAAATAGTAGCCAATACATTTTATGACGGCTGGATTAGTCGTTACGGGTGTCCAGTTAAACTCACAAGTGATCAAGGAAGACAATTTGAAAATAACTTATTTAAAGAATTAATGTCATTAATGGGAATTCAAAAAACGCGAACCACTCCTTATCATCCGCAGTGTAATACGTCCGTCGAACGCATGCCATGCACAGATCGTTAAAAACCGCGTTAAAAGCACGTTTAGATACCAAAAACTGGCTAGACGAGTTGTCAACGGTCATGCTGGATTACGCACAACAATTAGGTCTGACACAGGCGTAACCGCAGCCCAAATGTTGTATGGCAACAATATTAGAGTACCAGGTGACTTTTATGACGATAATAATGTAAAGGCGTACGATGAACACAGTTTTGTAAAAAAAAACTAGAGGCCGTCATAGACGGATTAAAACCGTCTTGTCGAGAAAACAAGTCACCCCGCAAGATTTTTGTACAGTAGCGACACATATACAACGCGAACAGTTAGTCACGATAACTTTATTGGCTATAGTTATAATCTACTCAGGGAAACGAAGATGCATCAAAGGTATACGGAAATGGTTAAAAAAGGAAATGGTGGCCAGCGCAATAGCCTTACCAAACATTAAGGTGGAAACTGTGCAACCACCACAAACATCAACTAATCCTAAAGTTGTTTACTAAGATAACCAGATCAGAAATCGTCATCTTTCGTCCATCCAAGTCAAGTTATATGAAATATGTGTTATAGTGTAAGTGAATCAGACTTGTGTAATGTGTAATGTACGAATGTGTTTTTCACTGGCGCCACCATGACGAATACTGTGGACTCTCAGGGGTGCCAATTTCTTTTATAGCAGAGTAGGTCGTCATGGTGACTACCCTTAATTTTCTTATATTTAAAACAGGTACCAATTTCAAGACAGTACCTTATTAAAAGGTAACCGCAGCTTTGTGAAATAGAGGTGAGATGTTCACATATAATAAGTTGTTAGCGTAAGAACAATTTTATGGGTTGTAGCAACACAAAATATGAAGAGGCAAGAACGACTACAGCGCCATCTATGCAGCCACTGAAGAACTAACGGCAAGATTCCTACATCGCGCAAGCAAAGTTGTACGCGAAGTTAGCATTATACGAGCACCCGACAAGCAACTGTCAGGCAGTCCTAAGCCGAGGCTCGTACCCCTCAAGGGGTGCCCTTAGCGTGTAGTCGCTTAGTTTGTAAGTTTTATCCTGGCTGGAGGTCTTAATTTTTTAAGGCACCCACAGGATTCGCCCGGTTAAGCAGACGACCTCATTGGTTGAACTGCGAGATGCCATTCATAAAAAAAAGCAACTGTCGGGCAGTGGCCCACCAGACACGACACCCGTCTGGTCGGAGGATCCTCCCTTTTCCATAGAGGATGGAAAACTTTACACCCTGTTCTTTATCCCTCTAAAGGGTCATTAATTTCATTTACTGAACGATCCAAATCATAATATTATAGTATTGTGTAAATTCATTGTTTAATTATGTAAAATGGACATTGGTTATACCCAACTGTAGCTATGCAGTTTACAACACAATGTACGTCATAGTACTTTTACAAGTCACGTTTTGTTTGCTTATGTGACGCTTGTGCGCAGATATCAGATTACAACATTGTTTAAAGAACCCAAATGATGTATAAGCAAATTCATTGTAACTCGTAGTACAGTCAGCCACACAAAAATGTGTTCATATTATTTTTTTAATTTTATAATGATGAAATTATTCTTTGTAAAAACCATATTACTTTGATTTTTTAAAAAGGGGAGGAATGATATAGCGGCGCTGACGCAACATTTTGTGTTCCATGTAGAGTGCGCAGTGCCCGGGTTTTAGTCTGCCCGTAGCAACGACCACCGTACGACACACGTGCTTACATATGAGTAACATCTGTAATGTAATTCGTTCCAAAGTAAATACATATCCAAAACTAAAAGTGCTTTAATTTATCTCCGTACACACTTCCAAGGACAATACACCAACACGCACACAACAAGTGCAATATTATATAGGCCTTAAAAAATCCCAATAGGCATATTATTGAGGGATAAAAGCTCTAAGTTGGGAAACGTTTCGGACTGTCAAAGTGTCAACGTTGCTAACTACCCTCTATATTATTATACTCTTTGTTGCTAACGTTCGCGATGTAACGTTAATTTAACGTTAAATGTTGCCAATTTGTGGGGAATTCCCCAAACTGTGGGGAATCTCAAGTCGATTGGGGATTTATTGGGGATTGGCATTATGTGGGGAAAATGTGGGGATTTTGACATCTTATTCTCATATGTAAATATTTCATCATTCATTGGGCATGCTTATGCCGTGCACGATGTTTTTAATAAATTAATTTAATAGACTTGTTTGTGATAGCACAAAAATTAGACGATGAGTGGCGAGTTCACGCTATGCTGGATTTTCATCAACATGGGCTTGTTAAGTTATAAATGCCGATCAATATGATGCTGAATGTTACTGGGCTTAAGTGTTTCGCTTGAAAAACGCTACGGGAGAATACCTGTTCCCAAACATAAAAATTGTTATTTCGTTGTTGCTGATACTGCCTTTTTCAAAAATAAATAAATAAATAAATAAATATCTTAGGACAACTCACACACGGCTATCTGATCCCAAGCTAAGCAGAGCTTGTGTTATGGTAACCAGACAACTGATATACATACTTATATAATTTATAAATACATACATATTATAGATAAATCACACCCAGACACAGAACAAACAATCATGCTCATCACACAAAGCATCGGTCGAGCGCAAAAGTGATCTTAAAAATTTAAAAACTGCAAAACGCAATCGACTAAATAACGGTACTGTTGTGTCGTTAATGGTTGCAAGCGAAGGGATTAAAAAACTGGGCGGCAGTGTCAAGTTTAACCCTTCGAACCAAATGCTTTCCACTAAAATTTGTTAAAAAAATATAAAAACTATGTGAATAATTGAATATTAAGTTTCATCATAATAGCCTGAATCAGCTGTTTTTTGTCCCCAATTTGGGTAATCCGATCCGCATTTGTGGGGAATGGGATAAATTAGCATTGGCAACCCTAAAAGTGCCAACGTTGAGCACTTTCAGAGCAATACCATATCGCCAACAACGATATTATTGTCTGTCATTCGGAACGAACGCACCACAACTGTTGTCATTCGTGTAAAGTCATTTTGAAGAAATATAGGTACAGTTTTTTTCGTAAATAAGCGTAACTTTATGAATTAAAAGATGGATAAACTGCCTATGTGTAGGATATGTTTAGCGGAAAATGTCCGCATGTATGTAGTGGTCAACAAGAACCTGCATGAACTATATGAAAAGCTGACTGAAACTCCAGTAAGTTGATACCTTGAGTGATTGAATTTCCGATAATGTTTAACGTTGCCCCTCATCTCAAACACGAGGATTCTTGCGAATTATTATTTTGTCCATATCAATACAATAGTGTAATACAAGTTGTTTTTCAGTTTATAACTGAAGACTGTAGGCCGATTCTCGCTTGTTTTTTCTGCTGCGCTAAACTTAAAGAAAGCTACCGTTTGCTAAAAAAGTGCTTGGAAGCTGAAGAGCAGTTCGCTCAGATGATGAATGAGGACTATGAGGTGAGTTCGTCTTCAACAGACATTCTTTCAATTCCTAATTCAAAATAATGTATATTTTTTTCTATCATTTGCTACGGGCCCCGTGCTAAATAGGAAGCAATGCCTACAAACCAACCCACTTCCATTTGAGCATCATTTTTATCGAACCTTAAACCCACCTCCTGTCATTATAGTTGATAACCAGTCAATAGATCAATTATTTAAAGCTACACAACAATAACACTATTTTTTATCTTGATTGTAAAAGTTAGCTCCGGACACACTGCAAAATATTGTTATCTGGTAGATCGAGGGCCCCTCAATAGAATTTTGTACTGGTCCCTGGCTTGTTTAATTTAGCACTGTTAAACCCATGTTGGCTCCAGCTATTTATTTATTTATTTAACACTTCAAGTACAAAGTACAGAGGCGGACTTAATGCCATAGGCATTTTCTACCAGTCAACCTTTGGGTGATGCAGAGACAAACAGTGGTAGGTGTAAACAAAAAATTAAAAAAAAAAGAAAAATATCCTATATAGATATATAAAATACTATACATATAAAACAAAATACTATAAATATATATCAAATAATAGATACACTAAATAAAAATACAAACAATGGGGAAAACATTAACACTGTGACGATACTGCCGACTTTCTGCGAAGAAACTCACGAACTTTATGCTTAAAAGTTAAACGGTTGGTTGCCATCCTGATTTCCTGGGGAAGCGCATTCCACAACGAAATAGACTGGACAAAGAATGAACGGTGAATGAAGTCAGTGCGGTGAGAGGGACAATGCAGAATACGGTTCTCCGATGACCGCAGACTCCTATTGTGGTTGGCACAAATATACTGAAAGTGGGGAGCAAGGTAACTAGGGGATGTAGGAGAAACAATATAAGAAAACAAGGTAGTTAGTGCTCTTAGCTCCTTTCGCTGACGTATGGGCAACCACTTAAGAAGAGACCGGTGTTCAGAAAAGCTATGCGGCAACTCAAGTATTCCCACATATGGAGGCTCTCTTGATTGACTTTTCTTTATACTGGGCTCATTCATTTACAGCCAAAACCTGAAATGAATATAGACTATGTATTGTATTGTACTGGGTTTAGTAAAAGTCCAGTAGTGCACACAAGTTTAGATGATGGATCTAACAGTAAAATTATCGCTATCAAAGAAGAAATACCTACTTGTGAGAGAGAAGAGGATGTTATGGAGCCCAAGGAGGAATATCTAAGTTATGGTATGTATTTTGAACAACTATCATATTGCACATACTAGTTTACTGATTCTAGTTTCACTTACTGAATTGTATGCAAACTATTGACTCTTATTTCATCCCTTAAGGATTGAATTTACTAAAATTCTTTCCAAGCAGATTTTTACATCAAAACAGCTATCTGTAGTCCATATTTTATCTTGAACTGTCCAGTAGTTTGATCTGTGTGTTGATAGTCAGTCAGGACAAATGGATAACTATAAGCCAGTAATATAATAATTTACACAAAAAATATATTGACCAATTTATATTCAAGTTCCCAATATTTCAGCACTTTTGCTAATACCATGATTGTCTGATAAACTGGAGTTATTGTGTCAAGGTGTTTATGCGGCCCCAGAACTCAAAGCGTAAAAGGAGGAACATGGGTGGGTTTTAGTCAGTAAAAGTCTGACACTCTTGTTCCGCCAGAACGGGAGAAGTCAGATAATTTGAAAATTACCGCTGTTGTATGTTTATGACGAGACAAATCGATCTACCCTTGTCCTGATACCTTCTACGTGCTTGGCACCACTGTCACTGTTACAACTTAATTCTGTTCCTGACACACGAAACTTACTGTGTCCGCTGTTTTCACCACTTTTTCAAGCAATGCTCCTATCACATTAACTATTTTTGTTTATATACAGATATAGAACAGGAAAATACCGATCTATGTACAGAAGATATACTCTCACACCAATCTGAATTAGAAGATGATGTATCTCTAAAAGAGTTTACAACTAAACAGGAAGAAATACAAGAAGTACCCAGAAAGAGACGAAGAGCCGTGGAGACCATTAGTAAGTATTAGTGACATAATGGCCTACAGATAGTTGTTCCGGGTCTGGCTGTTTGTGAGTTAAAATGTACAAAAAAAAAACAATTGTTTACACATTACAACCCAAATTACACATTACAGTTTTATCCGACTCGTAAAAACCAACTTTTAAACACAAAAAAGATTCGATATATTTACAATAATTTGTGATGTGAGCAAAAATCGCACCGGTTGCCTAATGACTCGCCCACAGCGTGTGGTTTTAGTCATGGGCGGTAGCGTTTTCTGCTCACTTGATTCTGTACCTGACTCCCGCTGAATATTATCAGTACAACTATTTTCGGGTGGATTTTCTTCATTAATAATGTATGCTGGTTTTAATCTATCTATGGAAACGGTTGATTTACGATCACCAATTTGTATGTAGAAAGTTTTCTTATCCCTACTGATCACTTTATGAGGGCCGCTATATGATGGGGTCAATGGGCTCTTTACCATATCATTTCTTACAAAAACATGAGAACACGTGTTTAAATCTTTATGGACAAATATTTTTCGTGAATCGCTATTTTCCCTTGACTGAGGTCGCATACTATTTATAACGCTTCGAAGTTTGCTTACGAACGCAGGTAAATGATCTACTTTGGTTTTCTCAGATTCGCAATAAAAATCGCCAGGTAAACGTAGTGTCTGTCCTAATACCAATTCTGCTGAACTTACGGTTTCGTCACTTTTGCAAGCCGCACGAAGTCCCAACAATACCGTCGGTAATTAATAATAAATAAATAAATATCTTGGGACAACTCACACACGGTCATCTGATCCCAAGCTAAGCAGAGCTTGTGTTATGGTAACCAGACAACTGATATACATACTTATATAATTTATAAATACATACATATTATAGATAAATCACACCCAGACACAGAACAAACAATTATGCTCATCACACAAAGTTTGTCCTGGGTGGGAATCGAACCCACGACCTCCGGCTTAGCAGTCAGGGCCACTAACCACTAGACCAACAGGCCCGTCAATTCATCGACCCATGACCTATTATCCCGTAGTCTGGCCTTAAGGGGATTACATCGCTCAAACCCGAAAAATACGCTCGGATAAATGAAGTTTGTAGAGGAATTATTCAATGCTTTTACAAAAAAAAAAATATACAAGTAAACTAGAGTATATGAGAAAAACTTTGTATTGATTAAATTTTTTATAACTTGTCCAAATTTGGCCAAAAAAAAATGAGAAAATAGGCCTTTTTTTAAACTAAATATTAAATTGTCTATATAACGACTGGGTCATTTTGTATGATATTTATACTAAAAGAAAGAAAAACACCTGTTTAACAATTTGTATTGTCTATTCTTACGTATTTATTTTAATATTTTGTAATAATCAACAATAACCCGAATCTTTACAAAGTTCCCCACCAAGCGCCCCCGCTATGCCCGTGACGCTTACTCGGGATTCGTCTTATTAGTGTCTTGACGACTCATAAGACGAGTGGACTGTACGTGCGTTTTTTTATTCAAATAATATTTTTAATTCCTTATTCTTGAATGAAATCATAATCTTAGTGTTAGGAAAATATTATTGTCATTTAGAATAAATTGTAATTCAGTTTGTAAGCGTAATAAAACCCAGTTTCAACTAAGTTTTATTTTCAAAGTGATCATAGACTATGCCTAAATATAAAAATAAAAGTCAAGTGAAGCGTGGCCGAGCTCTCCAAAACTATTGGTAAGTACCTAAGCTGAGTGGTAAGTACGTTCTTGATTCGATAACAAAATATTATAAGTGTAGTAAGTTCATACCTTGTTTATTTATTTCAACGATGTTTTTGTATTCATCATATATATATTATGTTAAAGACTTCGTTGCTTGCTTAGATAAAAAATAATGTCTTGAGCTTCTTGATGGTGGAAATCCTCAATCATGACATGACACACGTAAATCAACATGTTTGAACTCATTTGAAAGAGCTCACGAAGACCTACGTGACTGTGAGGAACTGACTGACCTGATGGTGGACTCCGAAGGTAGGCAGACCTCAATCATGACACTCGTAAACCAACATGTTTGTACTCATTTGAAAGAGCTCACGAAGACCTACGTAACTGTGAGGAACTGATTGACCTGATGGTGGACTCCGAAGGTAGGCAGACCTCATTCATGACACTCGTAAACCAACATGTTTGAACTCATTTGAAAGAGCTCACGAAGACCTACGTGACTGTGAGGAACTGACTGACCTGATGGTGGACTCCGAAGGTAGGCAGACCTCAATCATGACACTCGTAAACCAACATGTTTGTACTCATTTGAAAGAGCTCACGAAGACCTACGTAACTGTGAGGAACTGACTGACCTGATGGTGGACTCCGAAGGTAGGCAGACCTCATTCATGACACTCGTAAACCAACATGTTTGTACTCATTTGAAAGAGCTCACGAAGACCTACGTGACTGTGAGGAACTGACTGACCTGATGGTGGACTCCGAAGGTAGGCAGACCTCATTCATGACACTCGTAAACCAACATGTTTGTACTCATTTGAAAGAGCTCACGGAGACCTACGTGACTGTGAGGAACTGACTGACCTGATGGTGGACTCCGAAGGTAGGCAGACCTCAATCATGACACTCGTAAACCAACATGTTTGTACTCATTTGAAAGAGCTCACGGAGACCTACGTGACTGTGAGGAACTGACTGACCTGATGGTGGACTCCGAAGGTAGGCAGACCTCAATCATGACACTCGTAAACCAACATGTTTGTACTCATTTGAAAGAGCTCACGGAGACCTACGTGACTGTGAGGAACTGACTGACCTGATGGTGGACTCCGAAGGTAGGCAGACCTCAATCATGATCATGACACACGTAAACCAACATGTTTGTACTCATTTGAAAGAGCTCACGGAGATTTACGTGTCTGTGAAGAACCATGATACCAACCAAATATATAACTTAAGTTCGTTTTTCCAGGCAATTAAAAAACAACACAAATGTGGATTACAAAATCAGGATGATCAACCATTGCCGGAATCCGACAAGTCATGTGAACCGTCTGATACGCCATTTGAAGAGGAGGCAGTGCAAAATGAGCCGGTAACCTACTGCATTATTTTATTATAATATTTTACTAGCAGCCCGGTACGTGTTTCGCTACTCCATTTATTGAAGTCATTTGTTACAAAAAATATGATAAATGAACCGCTCGACCGATTTTGTTGCAAACTTCACATAAACCATCTAATAAATAGTCCGAACAAAGCCTAAACATTTGGTTTGGAAAGATGAGCCCGTTCTCGAGTTAAAAATTACAACGAAAACTGGCATTGATTTATATATATGATATATTGATTCATCGATTTCTTTAAATGAAAATTAGATTTTAGGTTCTTCATTTAGAAAAACTTGATCATAAGAGATTTGTGGTGTCCCGTCTATAGATTGCTGGTAAAGAAAACTAATGATCCTAGCGTTATTCCCGATCGCATCTTCCATCATCATCCTTATCTCCTGCTTTGGAGAACGGATTTCATTATCTAGCATAGCCGTATTTAATTGAATATTGTTTTTTTTTATTAATTAGCGACTTACATAATATTGTAAAATAAATTAACGCCGGGTATATTTTTTAAATTCTGTTTCTGATGTACAAACTTAAAAGATACTTTGTCCTATACTTTTATTTGTGGCATCAATTTTATTGACAAGAATTTTTGTTTTAGCTTGAACAAGATGAAACTCTGTTACCAACTTGGATTGTTGAGGAAGAACAATCACAGACGGAAACAAAAACTGTATCCGGAAGAAGAGTAATAGACTTACATAACTTTTTTTCTAAAATTAAAATTCTGAGGAGTTAGTCAGTCAAGAACCAGATTTTAGTGAACTTCAAGAAACCGAACAGTTGACACAGTTACCAAACCCAATTAGCGACCAACCAACCTGTTCACGGTTTTTAGATTTTACTGATTTTTAATTCTATTTTGTATTACTTTGTTACTTCTATTTTGTTTTACTTTATTACTCGTATTTTGTTTTAGACTTCTGTTTCATTTTACTTGTATTTTGTTCTACCTCACTTTTTTAACAATTATGTTTATTTTTTGTATTTAAATTGACTTTGTTAATTTGGTATACTTTTTTTAACTATACTTTGTTTTACTTCACTTTGTTTTATGAATTATTTTTTTACTTTTTGACATTGTTTCTTCGTTTTCTTTTTATACTTGTACTAGATTTTGCCCGCGGCTTCGCCCGCGTTAAATTCGGGGTAACACAGTTCCCCTAGCGCCTTATTAATTTGTAATAGCAACGCTAAGTTTTCCCTTTTCTTCCCTCTTACTCCCACACATCCCACTTTTTTCAAAAAAATATTAGCCTATGTCCGTCTCCTGGTTCCCAACTATCTCTGTACCAAAATTCATCAAAATCGGTTTAGCCATTAAAGCGTGAAGAGGTAACAAACAAACAAACAAACTCACTTTCGCTTTTATAATATTAGTAAGGAAAGTAAGGATTTTGATTTATTTTACTTATTTTTGAGTTTTTTTTTAGTTTTAGTGTATTAGCTGATTTTGTAACTTCTGTTTCGTTTAACTTTTTTACTTCACTTTTTACTTATTTGAACTGTATTTTGTTTTACTTTTCTTTAAGTATAACTTTTACTTTTGTTTTAATATTTTTTTTTTGAAAACTGAAATAAATTATGGCTGAATTTAGACCACTGGGCGACCACTATTGCTTTTTAATACCCACTTTGTCATGCATGTCAACTTACTTATCATATCTTACTTATTGCATCTGTGCGGAATAAGATAAATGTTAGAACAGAGTCTTACTATTTTCATTACTGAGAACCTATTAAGCT
This sequence comes from Ochropleura plecta, assembly GCA_905475445.1. NCBI lineage: Eukaryota > Metazoa > Arthropoda > Insecta > Lepidoptera > Noctuidae > Ochropleura > Ochropleura plecta. The sequence goes on from FR997751.1 coordinate 6,619,601, forward strand.
CTGGTTTGGTTATCATCAGACCTTCAGCGGGTATATTGTAGTAGCAACCGTGATCAATTAGGCAAATGTTGAAAACTGGTTCCTCCTGACTAATTCCATTATTGAGAACTGTTAGGCGCTGTCCTGGTCATCATCACACCTTCAGCAGGTATACTGTAGTAGCAACCGTGATCAATTAGGCAAATATCGAAAACTGGTGTCTCCTGACTTATTCCATTATTGAGAACTGTTGAGCGCTGACCTGGTCATCATCAGACCTTCAGCAGGTATACTGTAGTAGCAACCGTGATCAATTAGGCAAATATCGAAAACTGGTGTCTCCCGACTTATTCCATTATTGAGAACTGTTGAGCGCTGACCTGGTCATCATCAGACCTTCAGCAGGTATACTGTAGTAGCAACCGTGATCAATTAGGCAAATATCGAAAACTGGTGTCTCCTGACTTATTCCATCATTGAGAACTGTTGAGCGCTGACCTGGTCATCATCAGACCTTCAGCAGGTATACTGTAGTAGCAACCGTGATCGTAAACCGTAATGTAAGTGTAGGCTCAAATAACTCTGTACATCTATAAAAGTACTTACTGCCTCCCAGAGACCGAATAAATTAGGCAAATACTACACAATATTGCGTCGCATCTGTAATTTTATATAATCATCAGTAAATTTTGTTATAGTATGATTTTCTGTCACCAGAGGGCACTTTATTTTTAAACACTGTTACAAAGGCCAGATCTTCAAGGTTATCGAGCAATGTAATGCCCTTAATTGCCGCCTTAAGTGAACGATGCATTCTTTCAACCACCCCATTCGCCTGTGGGTGGTACGCGCTGTCGTACGCGTCTTTTTTATGCCTAAAATGTTTAGCAAACTCTTGAAAACTTCGCTCTCAAACTGCCTTCCCTGATCGCTTGTTATTGTTAGCGGGCACCCGAACCTGCATACCCAACCTTCGTATATGGCTTTAGCTACGGCGTCCGCGGTAATATCTGTCACGGGAATTGCTTCAGGCCATCGCGTGAACCTATCTATCATAGTTACGCAATATCGATAGCCTTCTTGTGACGTTGCTAGGGGACCAATGATATCGACGTGTAACTGCTGAAATCTTTCTGTTAACGGAAAACTACTTAACTTGGAAACCGTATGCCGTTGCACTTTCACTTTCTGACATTGAATGCAACTTCTCGCCCACTTAGTCACATCTTTGTTCATTTCCGGCCAAAAGAAACGCTTCGTTATCATCTTACGTGTGGCCCTAATCCCGGGGTGACTTATGCTATGTACGGTATCGAATGCTAATTTACGAAATTGTTGTGGGAGATATGGTCTTACCTGATTTTCTGAAACGTCACAATAAATTGTTTTGTTACACAACGGTGAATGAATTTGTTTTAATACAATGTTACCTCGTGATTCCGCTAACATACATGTTATTTGATCGTCTGTTTCCTGTGCCCGAGCGACTTCGTCGAAATCTATGTGCGTTGGGCAAACAACGGTCTCTACTCTACCCGTGATAATGCGTCAGCGATCGGGTTCGCGTTACCGTGGACGTATTGTATGTCGCTCGTGAATTCGCTGATATACAATAACTGCCTTGCGCGTTGTGGGGTCTCTCGATCGGTACCTATTTTAGATAACACCCCGTCGTTTTAGCGTCGGGGGTTAAAAAAGCATACGTTAGTGGTTTGAGGTCTGTAAAAATAGTAAACTCTCGGCCTTCAATCATGTTTCTAAAATGCGCAATAGCTAAATATACTGCTAATAACTCTCGGTCGTAAGTACTATACTTCTGCTGAGCTTCTGACAGTCTCTTAGAAAAATAACCTAATGGCTTCGTTTTTCCGGCGACTCCTTGTTGTAGCACTGCCCCCACGCACGTATTAGATGCGTCACACATTAGGGACAATCTACCTCTGTCATCTGGAAATGCCAGTGTAATGGCGCTTTGTAGGCTTGCCTTACACTGCTCGAACGCCGCCGTAGCCTTATCGTCCCATGTTATTTTAGACTTGTCCTTTTTCCTGGCCCCATGCAAAAACTTATTTAACTCGGCCTGGTGTTCAGCCGCTTGCTTTATGTGTAGCCTATAGAAATTTACCATTCCGAGGAATCGTCGTAGCTGTTCGACGGTTTCCGGCCGCGGATAACTTTGTATGGCCTCAACCTTATCTTGCAAAGGCTTAATTCCTTCTGAGCTGACGCTATAACCTAAAAATTCTAATTGCGATTTACCAAAACAACATTTTGGCAGGTTAATAGTTATTCCAATCTGTTTGAATCTGCTAAAAACGGTCTCAGATGTTCACTAAGTAGCTCTGCGTTAGTACTTCCGATAATTACGTCATCTATGTAACAAAATAGGTACGAGCAGTCCCCTTTCCGTTCTCCGTCTAAATGCTCTAAACCCTGTAAAACTGTACTGTTCATAAATCTCTGAAATGTTTGCGCCGCATTACGAAAGGGGTAATGATAGCGGTTTTCTCTACATCCTGTGGTGCTACGCAAATATTATGATAGGCTCTGTTTATATCTAAGCGTGCAAAAGTTTTCTTACCTGCTAATCCATAGGTGAAAGCCTGTAGCCTCGGGATCGGGTACCTGTCCGGCTTCGTGATCGCATTGAGTGCACGATAGTCGCCACAGGGTCTGATCTGTCCATCCTTCTGAGGCACGACGTGCAGCGCGCTCGCCCACGGACTCTTCGATGGCCTACATATACCTAAATCCTGCATTAACCTAATTTCCTCCTGAACTACTTTGTATCTATGGGGTGGCAAAGGTCTAGCACGGGTAAATACGGGTGGGCCTGTGGTCTCGAACACTCGATATGGTGATACGTATTATGACTAGGAGGTTCTATGTACGAAACCGGTTTGGTTATTTCTGAAAACTCTTCGAGCAATTCTTTGTATGGGTTATCTTGTTGAATAATACTAGATATAGATACTTCGGAACATTTTACTACTTTCGCTTCTTTACTTAATTTAGTGAGACCGTCAATCAACCTTTTGTTATGTAAGTCTACTACTGATTGGTGTGCCTTCAAAAAATCTGCTCCTATGATTGGCTGCTTTACATCACAAACAATAAATGACCATTTATAACTTCTACGTAAACCTAAGTGTAAGTCTAAAGTCACTACACCATAGGTTTTAATTTCTGAATTATTTGCGGCGTAAAGTTTATACGTACACTCTTGCTTTGTTTTCACTTTACTCACAGGTATCACTGACACATTAGCACCTGTATCCACAAGGTACACTATTCCCGTTTTAAAGTCTTTCACACACAGTCGGTGGTTTCCCGCGGCACAATCGTCCACCGTCGCTGACTGCACCGCGTCTAGTTTCCCGGCTGCTGCTGCTGCTTCTTGGTCCAAGTACACGGTGATTCACACGCCCGTGCGTTGTTCCTATAGCGGTAATGATGTCTGCATAGCCAGTCGGGAGATTCCAGTGTTCGCCGCGTCCGACTTTTGGGTCTCGAACGTTGTTGCCATTGTCCACCTCCTGCGTTCCTATTTCGCCTCCTGATCTCGTTTATTTCTCCACGCAGTTCTTTCATTTCCGTTGCCAACTCCTTCAAATGATCGGCTACACTGTCACCTGATGTCGTACTTGGTGTTATAGATGCAACTTCACCGTTTCCCCATGTCTCTAATATCTTGTCCGCTTTCCTAGCCATATCTTCTAACTTGGTGTCTTCACCCATCGCTAACAACGCGCGTACATTCGGTGTTAGTTTGTCCAACTACAGCCTCTTTAGCGGTTCTTCTGTCAATTCGCATTTCTTCGCTAATGTTGACATCTTCCTGAGTAACTGTGACGGTTTCTGTGTTCCCAGATCCATTTCGTACATTAATCTCTGGAATTGCTTGTCTGCACTTTCTTCATAAACGGACAATAAACGCTTCTTTATCGTTTCATATTTGCCTGTTTCCGGCGGGGCTTCAATAATATCGGTTACCTGCTGCAAAACGTCTGTAGGTAACTTTGCGAGCACCATATCGTACCTTTGTGTGTCGCCTTGTTTCTGCGGTGCCATGATTGCCTCGAACTGGCAAAACCATGGCCTCGGTAGTTCCCTCCAAAATTCTGGAACTCTCATCTACACCGTAACCATCGCTATATCCGCTGCTGTTACTAGTGTATACCCTGGAGGACCGGTTATTCCTTGCGGGTTCATTTTGGAAAAATCGATGCACACACGTTTCTTTATAACCTAACTGGCACGTTGCGTTCTATTTTGCACCACGCGGTCCGTATGCCTCTGCCTCTTACGTAACTTGAGTCGCCTACTCAGCTGTCACTTGAATTTGAAAAACGTCGGGAGGTCACCAGTGTTGGGGGCGTGTTTCCCTATGTTGGGAGGTACTTAAATGACAAGTGACTTTAACTTAATAAATGTCTTTAAGTTCAATGGTCTTTAATTTGGTTCCACAATACTTCGTTATATCTAACTACGTACTAGTATGTGTAGAGGCAGGGCGGTGGTTCGTAAGCGACTGGTCAGCCGTCCGCTCGCGTCCCGATATAACGTCAAAAATGCAACTCAGCAATTAATCGCGGCTATCAAGCCGCTACAATATCTATAACAATTTATATTATAAAAGCGAAAGTGAGTTTGTTTGTTTGTTACGTCTTCACGCCTAAATGGCCAAACCGATTTTGATGAATTTTGGTACGGAGATAGTTAGTTGGGACCCTGGAGACGGATATAGCTATTTTTTTTTTAAAAGAGTGAGAAATGAGGGAGAACGAGGGAATAAAAGGGAAATATTAGCTTTGCTATTACAAAAAATAAGTTGCAAAGGCAAAAACTACAGGTAGCAGGTACCTGTAAATCACGAAAGGGAAACTTTGCTACCCCGAATTTAACGCGAGCGGAACTGCGGGCTAAAGCTAGTTTTCTATACATGCGCCGCCCGAGTGTCATCACTGTGACCATCGCACGGGGGACCCGGTAGAGCACACAGTGGGAGTTAGTCCCGCTTGGGCGGAGCAACGCTGTGTTCTCGTTGAGGCGACCTCTCGCGCCCGGCCCTGGTTCAGTCAATGGCCCGGAGCGATAAGAATGGAAAGCGGTCACTTCCTTCTGCGAAACAGTTATGATGGAGGTGGCTGAGTTTGGGAGAGAACCTTAAACCAACCCAGCAACCGCGGAAGCCGCTCCGGGCACCGGCGCCGCGAGACGACTCCCGGCCACCGTAGATTCGAGTCTATGGGCGGTGAGTAATGGGTAGCTCACCGTCCGTCCGTCTATTGACGACAGGCCGTGTCGTCGGCGCATTCATGTTCCACGCGCCCCTTATAGAGATTTCAGCAAAGCAAAGGGGCTTGCCAGGGTCACCGCCTACCGAGTTTGCGGGTTGTTCGTAAGAGATACCGCGGCCCCGGAACATAAAGGGCAAAAGAAAAACATAATGACATTGACAATTTGAATCACTGAAACCGCTGTTAATTTATTTTTTTATTTTTTAAACGTTGACCCACATTTTGAATTTGTCCTGTGTCGTGTGTACGTTTAAACATTTAAACTCTCATTCACAAACAGCCAGCTTAACATTGTACTTACTAGATTATTTTTACAGGAACGCCCGACATGAAACTAAAACTGGACACACGAAGAACAAAGCAAGAAGATTCAATAACTGTGAGCCTAAGGGAAAAGGAACACTCACACTTAGAAGCTATTCGGACAACTAAACATCGTACGTCCACACGTGGCACTTCTGTCACAAACACTTACAAACGTGATCTCGTGCCTCGTTCACGTATTGACAGACCTTACACATGTGATGTATGCCAGTGTAGTTTTGGTACAAAGTCTTGTTTATCTAGACATATCCGAGAAGTACATACAGTTGCAAAGTATTTTGAGTGTGATGTATGTCAGCGTAGTTTTAGTCAAAAGGCTCACTTAATTATACATATTAGAATACATACTCACGAAAAACCTTTTAAGTGTAATGTATGTCAGCGTAGTTTTATTACGAATAGTGATTTAACTAAACATATTCGAATTCATACTGGGGAAAAACCTTACAAGTGTGAAGAATGTCAGCATGGTTTTAGTCAAAAATCTAGTTTGATTTCACATATTCGAACACACACTGGTGAAAAACCTTTTAAGTGTACTATATGTCAACGTAGTTTTACTCAGAAGTGTGATTTAACACGACATATTCTAACACACACTGGTGAAAAACCTTTTAAATGTACTATATGTCAGCGTAGTTTTAATGTTATGGGTAATTTAACAAGACATATTCGAATACACACTGGTGAAAAGCCTTTTAAGTGTGATGTATGTCAGCGTAATTTTAGTCTAACGTGTAGTTTAAGAAGACATAGTCGAACACACACTGGTGAAAAATAAGTGTGATGCATGTCAGCGTAATTTTAGTCTAATAAATAGTTTATGAAGACATAGTCGAACACACACTGGTGAAAAACCTTTTTAAGTGTACTATATGTCGGCGTAGTTTTAGTGAAAACCCTGGTAGCTCATAAACAGCACAAAGGATAATGCCAAATCGTGCCCCAGCCATTTACAGAAAAAGTAAATTAATTAAAATAAATGGAATGAAAGACCTCTTCGTATTATTTTTTTCTCTTTAGATCTTGCGGATTACAAATCAATGATAAAAGGACTTCAGCCATTGAAATTCTTTTTTACGCCATTTCCTTACTACTGGCGACCATCTGCGTTACATATTACGTATGACACACAACTATGAAAGTTTTAATACACTTATAAAAACTTAATTTACATACATTTTTATTCAAGGGTTATAATAATTGTTTATTTATATTAAGATTATTATGCAAGTAATTATGAAAATCAAATGTGTTTTAAAAACATATTATTTCAATCATAGTTTTGCAATCATGGATTTTATGTAACGAAACGTTATTAACGCGCGCAAGCAAGCTCAGAATCAGTGTTGCCAGATGTACGATTTAAATCGTTTTCATACGGATTTTTTACATTTATTTTGCATGTACGATCCAAGGTCAGAAATCGTACGTAAACATACGACTTTTTTAGATTTGCAAAATTTGCTCTGGACTTACCTATTATGCCTTTCGCACTCTAACGCAGATTGTGAACGCTGCTTCAGTTCAGTCAATCTTATAAAAACAAAGATCCGAAACAGGCTGAGCAACGAAACATTAAATGGCACCCTTTTAGCCAAACAGCATATTATGGGTGTTGTGTGGATTTTTCTCCAACACGAGAAATGCTAAATAACATGAATAGTAAAACCCTTTACGGGCATAAATGAAGACTTAAAAGGACTGTTTTAATTGATTATTTGCTTTAATATAATAAAACAAAGGTTTTGAAAACGTACTATTTTTTTTTGTAGCTTTCTTAGGGAATACGACTTTTTATTTACCCATCGTACGATCGCCCATTCAAAACGTCTGGCAACACTGCTCAGAATGTCAATAATTCGCTCCATGTCAATATGTAGTATTTGTTTGCGCTTGCGCCTCATTTTTATACTGTGCTTTACATTGGTTTTGTTTACGGATCTTAATTCTCGCTGATTTTGTTCTACCTAACACTGATTTCGATCATTGCTTGTGATTTGGTGAACGAGGTTGCGGTGCATAAATAAAATTGTTACCTGAGTGTCGACAGAATGTTAAGACATTTTGTGTCTTCATTACAATCTTCTATGCGAAGCTCGTGGCTGAATAATAGAGCCGCTCGGGTCGATCTTTAGGTTAAGCCGCGCTTGCCTAGGTTGGTCTGTGGATGGGTGAGCACCCGTTACATACCGAGTTTCCTCCGTGCCTCGGAAAGCACGTTAAGCCGTTGGTCCCGGCTGTCATTTGTAGATCTTTGACAGTCGTTACAGGTAGTCAGTGTTCCGAAAATCTGACAACCAGTCTTACCAAGGGGTATCGCATTACCCAGTACTAACTGGGTTGTGGAGGTCAGATAGGCAGTCGCTCCATATAAAATACTCATATTCAGCTGCATCCGGTTAGACTGGAAGCCGACCTCAACATAGTTGGGAAAAGGCTAGGCAGATGATTACAATCTTCTATGCAAACTCTTCTCGCATCATGGGTATTGTTGCAACAGGTGTGTATTAAGTACAGTCCGTAAATTATTTGTAGCTAGTATAATAGTACCTACTGTCATATAGTCAAATGTCTATATAACTGCTGTTTTGTAAGCAACCAATTTAAAATTCCAGTAAAGAATACTTATTAAATAGCATACGTAGCGTGGTATACAGACGGTTTAGTCAGAGTCACCTTAGGGTAGGTGAAACACTACATACCTATTTCAAAACAAAACAATGAGTAATCTTACTCAAGTTAGTTTGTGACCCTTTAGTTATTTAAACTAATAGCTAAGAAAATCCAATATGTCATGGATTTGCCTTGCTGTTGAATGATAAGCTTACTGCTGTTCATGCAAGCTGATTATATGAAAAATATATTATACATTTATCTTGTAGTTTCCACCAGAAGCCGTAAGCTGCCACAAGAGTTTCGGTATTAGAAAGAAGATGTGTGAGATATCATACACTTGAAACTAGTGATCCGAAAATAGCCCCTATACTGGGGATATGCACTTAGAGGTTAGTAGTAATGTTTTAACTAACAAGCCAGCACACAGGTGCAAGAAATAACCCATACAGTCACAGGACTATATGGCAATTTTTTTCTTCATAGCCCCTTTGTTAAAAAATAGTCCAGGGTACTTCAGAGAAATATATAAAACTAGCTTTCGCCCGCGTTAAATTCGGGATAAGACAGTTCCCCTTTCCTGATTTGCAGGTACCTGCCACCTGTAGTTTTTGCCCTAGCGCCTTATTTATTTTAATAGCAATGATAAGTTATCCCTTTTTTCTCTCTATCTCCATCATTTTTCACTCTTAAAAAAAAATAGCCTATGTCCATCTCCGGGGTCCCAACTATCTCTACCAAAATCATTCGTCAAAATCGGTTAAGCCATTTAGGCGTGAAGAGGTAACGAACAAACAAACAAACTCACTTTCGCTTTTATAATATTAGTAAGGATATTCATCGATAGAACAATATGATAATGAAAATCAATAAAAAATCAACCAAGTTCAATAATAAGTAATCAAATCTATTGTTAAGCATACAAATAGCATTTTTCTTTGCAGTTGACATCAAGAGATGCACATGTGTGTCATTTATGTTGGATGCGTGCTACTCGCCACTTAGCACAAACTGTTGTTTTAAGACAACCAAACACAGATGAACATGCTGAAGTAGAGCTTCAACCCGTTGGGCCAGCACAATTGCCGGTACCTCAACAATCAATACCAGTTGCTCCACTACCACCTGAGTCTGTATTACATTTGAAGATTAATAAATAAATCAATAATGTATAAGTATGGTTTTTTTATCCCTAAGTTTTTTTGGTTTATATTATTTATTTTTAGGGGCTGACTCTAATTAACTGGGTTTCTGTAAAAACATGCCCTCCTAGAAACTGTAATAATAACACATCAATTATTATTATTTTGACAATAATTATAAACTGCACCTAACCTATAAATCAATGTCATTATTCTTTTTGAGATTTATGCAGGAACCGCAAGTTGTTAAATGAATTTTGACCTTTTCGACGCCCATCCCCCCAGTATTTGATCCGTGAAACTACTTTTAGCGCTAAATTTTGAAACTGATGATATTATTTTTAATTTTGTATTTTTTTTGTAATCTTCTATATAATCTCTATATATCATGAAAACAAAGAGAAACTTCGGTATTTAAATTGAACATTACCTGAATTTCGCTTAGTTTGCATGATATAAAGAGATTATATAGAAAATTACAAAAAAAATATGGAAAAGTATTTAAATGAAACAAAATTTTAAGCGTTTTTTAGAATACCTATTTATTTTTCGTTTCACAACTTTTTTCGTAGCGTCTCCGATGATTTGCGTATTTTTTTATGAATCTCGCAGTTCAACCAAGGAGGTTGTCGTCTGCTTAACCGGGCGAATCCTGTGGGTGCCTTAAAAGTTAAGACCTCCAGCCAGGGTACAAACATACAAACTAAGCGACTACACGCTAAAGGCACCCCCTGTGGGGTACGAGCCTCGGCTTAGGGCGTCGCTGAGGGACAGCAAGGGACAGGCTGGATCTGTACGATATTTATGAACTGGTTTAAACTTACAGGCTCAGCAGCGCGGGCTGGTTCTTGCAAGGGACGGGTGGGGCAGTTACCGGGACGTCGCGACGGGTGTCGTCGGCGAGGACGGAATGTCGGCGTTTTGCGTCTGAATTTGCGTAGAGTGCTACTCTCCCTGCTGCTCTCCTGGAGCAGGGTTATAGCATCGTCAGGAATGACGGGAGAATGTCTAGGACGATGAATTTTACTTATTCGCGAGGGATCGTATCGAGCGGCCGATGCGATAAGGGGGTTGCGATGTTTTAACGCGGAGTCAAAGAAGCGCTTGGAAAGGCGCTTCATGAATTGAACGACGGTTCTTAAGTCTAAGTGAAGACTATCGTTACGGACGTAAAAAGGGGCTCCCGTGATTTTACGAAGGAATCGGTTTTGCAAGGTCTGCATCTTATGAAGGAAACGCGGGTAGGCGGTGTGTAAACGCAATTTGCACTTAAGTGACAGTTTGCTTTTTGCCTGAATTAAAAAGTGAAACCTACCTATAGCAAAGGCAGCGCGCGAACAAGCCACTTTGAAATGTGCCGCGAAGGACATCAAGTGGCTGTCGAGCTAAGTATTCGGCTTGCTTCTCCCAGTTGATAGGCTTGCCGTACATAGAGATCGGACTGGGGTTCGGGGGATTAAAGCGCGGTTTGGAGTAATAACCGCCTGACTTTTACCGGGACTCACCTCGATTCTCCATTTCCTGAACCAAGCGCCTAGGACGTCGGCTGAGGTCTGGAGGGTACGGGCGATAGCGTTTGTACAGCGGCCAGTATAGTAAATGGCCGTGTCATCCGCGAACAGAGCTAACTGAGCTTTTTTGCTCTTGGGAATATCGCTAGTGAACAGCGTGAAGACGAGGGGGGATAAGACGGAACCCTGAGGGACGCCGGCCCTAATAGGATGAGGGGAAGAAAATGAGGCTCCTATGCGATAGCGGAAGGTGCGGTTCGACAAAAAGTCCCGTAAGATGAGCACGAGACGGTCCGGCACTCCTAGTGAGTACAGCTTGTATAATAAGCCGTTGTGCCAGACTTTGTCGAAAGCTTTCGCTATGTCGAAGAATAGTACGCCCGTCATCGCTCCGCGCTGGAAACCAGCGCTCATGTGTTCGACGATGCGGTGAACTTGTTGGATACACGAATGTTCAGTCCTGAAACCGAATTGCTCGTTGGGAATGAGACTTTTAGTCTCGGCGAAATCTCTGAGGCGCTTATAAATAAGTCTCATAGATTTTGCCGAGTGCGTTCAGGAAACTGGTGGGTCGGTAGCTCGTGGGCTCAGACTTGGGCTTGCCTGGCTTGGGGATACCGCTAACAGTGGCCTCTTTCCATATCTGCGGGAATAAGTTGTTGCTCAAGGCGCCATTGAAGATGGCCGCCAAAAGGATGATGAGCTGAGCGGGGAGGAGTTTAATTACCCTATTGGTGTATATTATTACTTCTAATCAAGTAGTGGCGCTGAGAACACGAAAATCTCGAACTTGTATAAAAGTGATTGGCGTTCAAAAGGTTTATGAGTGGGGCAAAGCTCTATTAAGAGTGTCTGTCATTGGCCTTTCATCGCGTACTGTTATATCCTTGAATATCAAGACAATACTACTTTTGTTAGTCTATGGTACGATCCTGTAAAAAATAAAGTTGGCAACACTGTTCGGAACGCACCCTAACTGTTGTGTTGTCATTCGTGTCAACGTCATTTTGAAAAAATATTAGTACCATATTAGTACACTACAGTTTTTTTTAGTAAATAAGCGTCTTTATGAATTAAAAGATGGATAAACTGCCTATGTGTAGGATATGTTTAGCGGAAAATGTCCGCATGTATGTAGTGGTCAATAAGAACCTGCATGAACTATATGAGAAGCTGACTGACACTCCAGTAAGTTGATACCTAGAGTGATTGAATTTCCGATAATGTTTAACGTTGCCTCTCGTCTCAAACACGAGGATTATTGTGAATTATTGGTCAGAGGGTCAAAGAGACTGACATCCGCCATCGGTGACTAAAAACTGGTAAACTGTGTGGGAAAACAAGGACTTAAAGCGTCAATTACATGGTATACAAAATAGAAAATTATATTTGTGAGATTGAAAGCGTTTTGTTCTCTTTTTTTGTTTGTTTTCTTGCAATTTGTTCCGTGCAAACTTTAATCATTTTGTTTAAATCAACACAATTGTGTAATACGAGTTGTTTTTCAGTTTGTAACTGAAGACTGTAGGCCGATTCTTGCTTGTTTTTTCTGCTGCGCTAAACTTAAAGAAAGCTACCGTTTGCTAAAAAAGTGCTTGGAAGCTGAAGAGCAGTTCGCTCAGATGATGAATGAGGACTATGAGGTGAGTTCGTCTTCAACAGACATTCATTCAATTCCTAATTCAATATAATGTATATTTTTTTCTGTCAATTGCTACGGGCCCCATGCAAAATAGGGAGCCATGTGTATAAACCAACCCACTTCCATTTGAGCATCATTTTTATCGAACTTTAACCCACCACCTGTCACTACAGTTGATAACCAGTCAATAGATCAATTATTTAAAGCTACACAACAATAACACTAATTTTTATCGTGATTGTAAAAGTTAGCTCCTGACACACTGCAAAATATTATTATCTGGTAGATCGAGGGCCCCTCAACAGAATTTTCTACGGGCCCCAGGCTTGTTCAATCCAGCACTGTTACACCCATGTTGGCTCCAGCTATGCGGCAACTCAAGTATTCCCACATATAGAGGCTCTTTTGATTGACTTTTCTTTATACTGGAATCATTTGTTTACAGCCAAAACCTGAAATGAATATAGACTATGTATTGTATTGTACTGGGTTTAGTAAAAGTCCAGTAGTGCACATAAGTTTAGATGATGGATCAAAAAGTGAAATTATTACTATCAAAGAAGAAATACCTACTTGTGAGAGAGAAGAGGATGTTATGGAGCCCAAGGAGGAATATATAAGTGATGGTATGTATTTTAACAACTATCATATTGCACATACTAGTTGACTGATTCTAGTTTCACTTACTGAATTGTATGCAAACTATTGACTCTTATTTCATCACTTAAGTGCTCCATCGTAGACCTCATCTGTCGCTTACCATCAGGCGAGATCGAGATCAAGAGTGAGTTCATTCTAAATAAGAAAATAAAAAAAAATCTTTCCAAGCAGATTCTTACATCATAACAGCTATCTGTATTCCATATTTTACTTTGAACTATCCAGTAGTTTGATCTGTGTGATGATAGTCACTCAGGACAAATGGATAACTATAAGCCAGTAATGTAATAATTTACACAAAAAAATATATTGACCAATTTATATTGAAGTTCCCAATATTTCAGCACTTTTGCAAACACCATGATCATATGATAAACTGAAGTGTTTATGCGGTTGTGAGTTGTTCAAAAGAGATACTGCCGCCCCAGAGTACAAAGCGTAAAAGGAGAAACATGGGTGGGTTTTGTCAGTAAAAGTAATACCGAAAAGTCTTACACACTCGCCCTCGATCCCCCAGAGCGGGAGAAGTCAGATGATTTGCTATCTGAAAAAAATGTGTTTATGCCCAGACAAATTGATCTACCCTTCTCCAGTAACGTACTACGTGCTTGGTACCACTGTCACTCACAACTAATTCTGTACCTGAAACACGAAACTTACTGTGTCTACTGCCAAACTGTTTTCACCACTTTTTCAAGCAATGCTCCTATCACATTAACTATTTTTGTTTATATACAGATATAGAACAGGAAAATACCGATCTATGTACAGAAGATATACTCTCACACCAATCTGAATTAGAAGATGATGTATCTCTAAAAGAGTTAACAACTAAACAGGAAGAAATACAAGAAGTACCCAGAAAGAGACGAAGAGCCGTAGAGACCATTAGTAAGTATTAGTGACATAATGGCCTACAGATAGTTGTTCCGGGTCTGGCTGTTTGTGAGTTAAAATGTACTAGATTCCCGATCAACGCTATAAGAACGGCCCGACAAGTAGAAAAAGTAAATATCATACCATACCAGATTTCTAGATCAACGAATGTTGTTATATTTTAACCGTGGCCAACACTAACACGTAATAATAGTGCAGTACGCGTTCAAGAATTGTGGAATATCTTTTTTTCAGTAAGGATATGCTGAAAACCCGACTGCGTAAGAAGTGTACCAAACTACACACATAATAAAAATGAACACATAACCCTCCTTTGCGGTGCGCAGTCGGGTAATAATACTTATTGGTGTGTGAGCCGTTCTAGATTTAAATAGGACCTTGATAGTTATTCTTCATAATTCCCGATTACAGTACTTGTTTTGGTTCTTTCAGTTTTATTTTTATTTGCTATGTAGTTTGGTACACTTTTGACGAAGTCGTGTTTTTTATTTTAGACTTTTTTAGTTATGAGTATCTATTATAACGACGGGCATTCTTATCTTCTAATTTAACTTGATTTTAATTTAATGTCCTAGTTTACTACCTCAGGACAGATTCATAAAATAATTACAAAACAAAAATGTAAACAATCAATTTTAGTTTCAAATAAACAATTTTAAACACTTTTTTATTGATGTTGTTGGGGGCGTGTTCCCCTATGTTGGGAGGTACTTAAATGACAAGTGACTTTAACTTAATAAATGTCTTTAAGTTCAATGGTCTTTAATTAGGTTCCACAATACTTCGTTATATCTAACTACGTACTAGTATGTGTAGAGGCAGGGCGGTGGTTCGTAAGCGACTGGTCAGCCGTCCGCTCGCGTCCCGATATAACGTCAAAAATGCAACTCAGCAAATCGCGGCTATCAAGCCGCTACAATATCTATAACAATTTATATTATAAAAGCGAAAGTGAGTTTGTTTGTTTGTTACGTCTTCACGCCTAAATGGCCAAACCGATTTTGATGAATTTTGGTACGGAGATAGTTAGTTGGGACCCTGGAGACGGATATAGCTATATTTTTTTAAAAGAGTGAGAAATGAGGGAGAACGAGGGAATAAAAGGGAAATATTACCTTTGCTATTACAAAAAATAAGTTGCAAAGGCAAAAACTACAGGTAGCAGGTACCTGTAAATCACGAAAGGAAAACTTTGCTACCCCGAATTTAACCTTTTCACCGCCACGGACATCAATAGAAGCTCCGGATTTTCGTGCCACCAGCGCCACGACTATATTAGAAGCCCTTCATTTTATCTATGTTATAAAAAAAAAATTACTGAATTTAACAGGTTTTTTCCATTTCATAATTTGAAAGCACCGTCTAATACCCTGTTTTTTTTATTTTTCCACACAAAATAAGCCATTAACTGTCATAAAATTGGCAAAAACAAAAACTCCGAAAATTTTTGATATCCCCAGAACGCCAAGGACTTGATATATAGTCGGCCAGTGATGTGACGCGAAAGTTAACACTGTTTGATTTCACCCGATGAAATATTTAAAAACATTATTATCGAAAACAATTTGAGGTCAGTAAAATATGAACTTAGATAACTACATTATAACAAAGGGAAAATAGATGAATTTCGTCCGTCGGATAGGTGCCGAACCGTAATTAAATAGTTATTTGCAATCCTTATTGATAATTATATTCACATCTCAATCTACAATGAAAAGTTCTGCCGGTTTTGTACGGTAAAAAATGTTGACAGAAGTAGTGTAAAAAACACGGCAGTAAACAAACATCGAAAAAAGACGACCATAGACCACATCCCTAATCAGAATTGAATTTAACGTGTTCTGAGCGCCAAGGACTTGAAATGAAGTCAAAGGATGACGACATGAAACAATTAGTGATGTGCCTCATTTCTTAGGGCTCTAATTGAGTTATGTATTTTGTTTCTTTGATATTTGTTATTTATATTGTTTTTCTTATCAAGGATACTGGGAAATAAAACAAATATGGCAATATTTAATCGGTTTGTATTTATATCCGTAAAATTATAAATAAAACATAACTTAACGTGTATAATTCTCATTCATCGATACCTACGACTACTACTGTTTACTATACATTTCGTTATACATGTATAGCTTGGCGTGAGGCGAGGCGTCGCGTTCTGTGTACGCTGGCGGTGAAAAGGTTAACGCGAGCGGAACCGCGGGCTAAAGCTAGTTTTCTATACATGCGCCGCCCGAGTGTCATCACTGTGACCATCGCACGGGGGACCCGGTAGAGCACACAGTGGGAGTTAGTCCCGCTTGGGCGGAGCAACGCTGTGTTCTCGTTGAGGCGACCTCTCGCGCCCGGCCCTGGTTCAGTCAATGGCCCGGAGCGATAAGATTGGAAAGCGGTCACTTCCTTCTGCGAAACAGTTATGATGGAGGTGGCTGTGAGTTTGGGAAAGAACCTTAAACCAACCCAGCAACCGCGGAAGCCGCTCCGGGCACCGGCGCCGCGAGACGACTCCCGGCCACCGTAGATTCGAGTCTATGGGCGGTGAGTAGGGCATGCAATACCGGTTTCCCGGTTTTCATTTTTACCGGTAAACCGCCCATTTTCGCGATTATTAAATTACCGGTAAAAAAATTATGTAACCGGTAATTTACCGGTTTTTAATAAGTTGAATTTTGAGTTAATTTTGATTTTAAACGATTTGTTCAAAATATTATCGAGAATGTAAGTTGAAAGTTAACTTGAGTTTATGTGATCAATTACATTGTGATTGTCGTTTTTATTATAAAGGAAACGTTGTAGCTGATTGAAAGTTAATTTAAGTTTATATACATACTAAATTGTTCAGGACAAATACTGCGGAAATATTAAGTTGTAAATTATATATTTTCATTTATTTTTTTACATACATATTTTTTATATTTTTACATATTTTTTATCAAAAACAAAAACATTTAAAAATAGTAGCCCACCGGTATCGGGAACAGGGTCCAAGCTACCGGCAGTCAGGGCTCCAGAGAAAGGAACCTCCTAACAATACGAGCCGTGTCCAGGAGTACCGCTTTCTGTATCAAGCCCTTGATCCAGCTGCCTAACGAGAGCCTCCTCAGGTATTGGTCGAGGCTCTTGGCAATTAAGCCATTGGCAGATACGACTATCGGCACAATGATCGCTGAGTCCACATCCCACATGTCGACAACCTCGCGAGCCAAGTCAATATACTTGATTTGCTTATCTTTGTCGGCTTTCACGAGGTTCTCATCATGCGGGACTGTTATGTCAACAATCATTGCACGCCGCTCTGATCGATCCACCACCACTATATCAGGCTTGTTGGCAACAATAGTCCTGTCAGTGATGATGGAGCGATCCCAGTACAATGTGATATTGCCATGTTCAAGAACTGGGTCGGGCTCATACCTATAGTATGGCACTTCCGATTCCACAAGGTTGTATTTTAGAGCAAGTTGCTGATGGATAATCCTGGCTACAAGGTTGTGTCTATGCAAGTACTCTCCGTTAGCTAGACGAGAACAACCGGAGATAATGTGTCGAATTGATTCACCCGGACGGTGGCATGCCCGACATATGTCAACCGTGCCGTCCTTCACAATAAATCTCCGGTAGTTATTCGTCATCATAACTTCATCCATAATTGCACAGACAAAACCTTCGGTTTCTCCAAAAAGGTTCCCGGAACGTAGCCAGGCTACGGACGCTGATTGATCTACATCAGGTCCATGTAGGGCCCGGAAAAGTTGTAAATTATTATTAAGACTACTAAAATTGGAAACTTACATACTGATTGTTTTTTATTTGAAAAATCTTTATAATTTGATTGTTTGTTAACATGTGATAATGAATATTGATTTAATTATAAATGTGCTACATTACCCTTGATGCGCCAAAAAAGGTCATGTTTTTAGAATTTGTGTTCCTATGCTCATTTTAAGCAATAATATAATCAATGTTTACCACCGTATACCTTGTATATATATTTATTTTTTGCTTTAAGACTACCCAATCATATTGTTATTATATCACATTGAAAAATACAAAAATTACCGTTTTACCGGTAAAAATAATTCTATTACCGTTTTTTTTACCGGTAATTTATTTTTACGGTAATTGCATGCCCTAGCGGTGAGTAATGGGTAGGTCACCGTCCGTCCGTCTATTGACGATAGGGCATGCAATTACCGTTAAACAAAAATTACCGGTAAAAAATCGGTAATAGAAATATTTTTACCGGTAAACCGGTAAAACGGTAATTTTTCAATGTGATATAATAACAATATGGTTGGGTAGTCTTAAAGCATAAAACAAATATATTTTATATACAAGATATACGGTGGTAAACATGTTTATATTATTGCTTAAAATGAGCATAGGAACACAAATTCTAAAAACATGACATTTCTTTTTTCGCAGTCAAGGGTAAATGTAGCACATTTATTTTAATTTCATCAATTTTCATTATTACATGTTAACAAACAATCAAATTAAAAGGTTTTTCAAATAAAAAACAATCAGCATGTAAGCTAGGTACCAGTTTTAGTACTTAGTCTTAATTTTCAACTTAATATTTTCCACAGTAGTTGTACTGAACAATTTAGTAGATTTATATACTCAAATTAACTTTCAATCAGCTACAACGTTTTCTTTATAATAATATAATTTAAACGACGGCTGACGGACGGTGTTTGTTGGATAGCACGTGTGTTTAGAGTTTTTGCTGTTTTTAAGTGTTTTTTGATATTCTATAGTGACTTGTCATAACATAATTGTGTTGTCCTTGTGTTCGTAACCAGGTTTGTATTGTTTTAGTTTAAGCCCCGTTTTACACAACATGGATAACAATAAACCCCCTGATAAGGTCCCTCCCGATATTCAATGTTCAGTTTCTTTCGACCATCAGTACTCACTGAACCCACTATCGCAACTAGCGGATGTTTTGGACGCCTCAGCGATGGATGTATCGATCCCTCAATCCCAACCAAACCCTCGAAAACGTCCTGTGGACAAAGAGAATTTGCCTCCCTCTTTGCCAAGCAAACAGCAAAAGAACCTAATTGGACGTACTAAGTATTCTGCCATGGATAAAGCCCCTTATGTTGTCCACGTTTCGCGTATTGAGACACAACCAAATACTGGCACCACCCTTCATCCCGTTAATTTTGGCAAATTCTTAATGAACAACAACATCGCGAACATTGTTCGTGGTGGTGTTAACAGAGTCGGTAGAAACCGGGTCTCGGTGGAGTTTGCTTCCCCTCAGGATGCTAACTCTTTCTTGATAAACAGTTGCTTGTCTAAATATTGTTACACAGCATCAATCCCTTCATTCAACATCACAAGGATGGGTGTTGTCACAGGTGTTCCCTCAGAACTCACAGAAGATGAAGCCATGTCGTATTTGACTGTGCCCTCAGGTTGTGGCCAAATTATAAAAGTAAGACGCATCAATCGCAAAACGCAAAGAGACGGGGTCAATGAATGGATACCCACAGAAACATGTGTCCTGACCTTTGATGGGCAGGTGCTGCCAACCAGGATTTACTGTTGCTATACATCCCTTCCCGTTAAACAGTACATATACCCTACAATACAATGTCGAAAGTGTTGTAGGTTTGGACATGTAGCAAATCTTTGCAGGTCTAAACCACGTTGTAACAAGTGTGGCCACGATCACCCTGGTGACGGTTGTAATATTACAGAGGCTGAGGCGTTTTGTGCGCTTTGTTCAGGGAATCACTTTGCTAATAGCCAGTCATGCCCTGAGTATGGCAGGCAGAAGGCGATTAAGACGGTAATGGCTGAAAAAATCATCCCCTATGCAGAGGCTTGTAAAATTATTCCTCTAGTTTCCCGCAACTATGCCAACATAGTTAAATCCTCTCCAACATCCCAGTCATATCGCAAAACTGTGACCCTCAAACCCAGAACCCATGCCCCACTTTCTCCATCATATGACAAAGTTGCTCATCAGCAGATAGTTAGCTCTCCACAACCCTCACAGCCTAATGGCTGTGCTTATAACAACAATTTTGCATCAAACAATATCAGTTCAATTATTGAACTTCTGGTAAAACTCCTTCCTACTCTTATTTCTTCTACTTCTTCCAGCTCACAATTACCGTCCAACGTTGCCGACCAACTTATAACTCTACTCCTATCTATTAAAAATGGCGTCCCGCCTAGTATTCCTACAGTGGAACGTGAGGAGCGTGTGGCATAAAAAGCACGACCTCATATTCCTTTTAAATAAACACAAGCCTTTGGCTTGTTCTATAGCTGAGACTTGGCTCACCCCAAGTCTTAGCTTCCGCATGCCACACTTCAACATTCTCAGATGTGACAGATCTGATGGATATGGAGGTTCGGCTCTCCTAGTCAATGATCGGGTCCCACTTCTACCCCTTCCTTTGCCTTCACTCACAGGAGAAATGAGTATTGTGGCGGGAAGGGTGGAAGGTATTACAGTGTTTTCAATATACATTGCTCACCCTCGGCATGAATTTCTGGACATTTTAAAAACCACTTTCTCTAATACTCAAGGACCAATTATGGTCATGGGTGATTTTAACTGTCACCATTATAGATGGGGGTCCGAACGCTGTGATGCCTTTGGTGTGGCTTTGGTTGAGATTTTGGATGATCTGGATCTCTGTATCCTCAATAATGGTTGCCAAACTCGCAGATCTCTTCCTGGACAACAAAAGAGTTGTGTTGACCTAACATTTTGTTCAGTTGAGTTGGCGGCTTCGGCCCATTGGGATTGTACGTCCTTGTCGCATGGTAGTGACCACTACCCTATAGTAATATCCTTGTTTAATAAGACCTATTTAGAGAAAAGTTCTCCTCCACTTCTGAAATATAACTTGTCTAAACCAGATTGGGCAAAGTTTGTATCATTACTGGAGGATAAAATTGAAGTTTTGCCAAATTTAAATTCAAGTTTGTTTGATTCTCCTGGTCACCACCATGCCAAGAGCTGCTATGAGGGTTTTGTTACAGCCGTCACCTCCAGTGCTGATTCCTGCTTTCCAATAAAAAACAGTGCCCGAAATAAAATTCCATCACCACCGTGGTGGGATCCAGAGTGCACTTCGGCAGTCAGGGACAGGAATGCGGCCGAGGTTTGTTACAATACAGATATGACCACTGAAAATCTGTTGGCATACTGTCAGATTAATGCCAGAACCAAACGTCATCTTCGCAAGAGGAAACGTGCGGGTTGGGTTAAATTCTGCACATCTTTGGCTCCCTCTACACCTGTGTCAGCAGTTTGGAAGAATATCAATAGGTTCAGACATGGGTGCTCTCCATCAGTTTCTTCCCCAATCACTAGGGAAACAGCTGAATTTTTTTTTGATAAAATTGCTCCACCATACGTTCCATGTTTTCCTGAATGTGTAAACATGACCATTCAAAATATATCAGAGGACCCTTTTGATGCGCCATTTACTTTGGAGGAACTGAGTGTGGTACTCAGTCATGTCCGGGACTCAGCCCCGGGTATTGATGGTGTGCCATATTCTTTTATTACCCATTCTGGTGACAAGGCTAAAACCTATTTTTTAAATATATTAAATTTTGCTTATATTCATGGTTGGGTCCCAGATCAATGGAAATTGCAAATAATTATCCCACTTTTGAAACCAGGCAAACATGCAGATGATCCGAATGGGCTTAGGCCAATTGCTCTGTCTTCAGTCCTAGCCAAATTACTGGAGCACCTAATTAAAAACCGTCTCGAGTGGATTGTTGAGTCGAGAGACTTACTGCCGAACTACCAATTTGGCTTTAGGAAAGGACTTGGTACTATGGACAGTGTTGGTACTTTAGTTGCGGACATACGCTTAGCGTTTTCAAAAAATGAGTCGGTTGTAGCTACCTTCCTGGACATTTCCTCTGCGTACGACAATGTACTTCTTCCAGTACTCAGGCAAAAATTGCAACAGCTGAGTTTACCGGTGAAGATGATACGATGTATATGTGAGTTACTGATGTCCCGCTCGCTGGTCCTGAGAGTCCAGGGAGAGGAATTCGATGAGAGGCAGATATGGAAGGGACTCCCACAAGGATCCCCCCTCAGTCCCATATTGTACAACCTGTACACGGCGGATATTGGGTCCTGCCTAAATAACAATTGTCAGATCCTACAATATGCCGATGACATTGCCCTGTACGTGACAGACTCCTCTATTGTCGATGCCGCGTCATCTTTGGGCCTCTCTCTGGATTCCTTGAATCAGTGGCTTTTAAGTCATGGCCTGTCGCTATCTGCGCCAAAGAGTTCGGCAGTAATCTTCTCTCGTAAAAGAACCACTCCTCATGTTACAATCGACATTTTAGGCCAAACTATTCCAATAGTTAATAAAGTAAAATTTTTAGGCGTCATTTTGGACACAAAATTATCCGGCAAACATCACATAAATCTCCTAATTAAAAAATGTGAAAGAACCATTTCAATTTTAAAAGTTCTTGCGGGCGTTTGGTGGGGTGCTCATCCCTACACCATGAAATTGGTTTACAATGCCTTAGTTCGTAGTGTTTTGGACTATGGAACCTATCTTCTGATCCCGTGCAACAAAGGTGCCTTAGTTGGACTGGATAAGATTCAGTCTAAATGCCTTCGAATCATCTTAGGTTGTATGAAATCCTCCCCCATTAACGCGTTGCAGGTTGAGTGTGCTGAACCCCCTCTGGCCCTTAGACGTCAATATCTGGCCTCCCGTTTTTTATCTAAGCTCATATGCAGAACATCACACCCCCTTATAGAAAAATTGTACGAATTAGATGCCATAAGTACAAATTCAAACTATTGGAAAAATAAAGAAATACCCCTAATTTTGAAATCTTTTCGAGAAATCCTAAATTTAGCATGTCCAATTAGTCAGTATCCCAGATTGCCCCTTTTTAATTTTGCGTATAATGTTTTAAGTTATGTTCCTAAAATTGTCTTTAACATTGGTATATCCAAAAAATCCCCGTCAGCAAACTCGATGTTCAACGCGGTGGTGGGCGAGCGATGGAATGGTTTCCAATTATTTTTTACGGATGCTTCGAAATTGTCTGAACTTAACCACACTGGAGCGGCGGTCTATTACCAGAGCTCTAAAATAATTTTACAGTATAAGTGTCCTAAGGAGTCTTCTGTATTCACTGGTGAGTGTGTGGCTGTATTGGAAGCTTGTCTTTTCATACAGTCGCATCATAATATACACAAAGCCGTTATCTTCACAGACTCTCTTAGCTGCCTGCAAGCCTTAAAACAAAACCCTTTTAAAAGTAAATTGCACAGCTACCTGGTTTTAAAAATTAAAGACTCCCTATTATCTTGTGCTACCAATCAAAAAGAGGTTCAGCTAGTTTGGATACCTAGTCACTGCGGTATTAAGGGAAATGAGTGCGTTGATGCATCGGCTAAAGATGCTTGCTCATCATCAGTAGCTGATCTTTCCCACAATAGCCTTCAGGGGTATGACTTATTGAATCTTCCACGAACTAACCTCCAGTCATCGTGGCAGGATCAATGGAATATCACTGGGGGGAAAAAAGGCAGGTTTTATCACGCAGTACAACCAACCATCAAACCAAAACCTTGGTTCTATGGCTACAAAAAAGTCTCCAAACCTGTGATATCCGTCATATGTCGTATTCGTCTAGGTTTCTGTAGTACTCCTGTTTTCTTGCAAAAAATCCGGGTTAGGGACTCCTCTCTTTGCGAGTGCGGGTTGGAAGAAGGTACTCTGGATCACATCTTCTTTGAATGCTCAAACAACATTCCTCCTTTAGATCTGTATAGACGTCTCCCTAAATTTAAAATCCCTCTTCCGACTAATTTCCCCTCCCTGCTTACATACTCCTCTCCCGAACTGCTTGTGGCGCTGATGACTTTCATCCGTCACAATAACATTAAATTATAAATCTGAATGTGTGGGTGTGGTATGCGTTTATTCTATGTTTTAACAATTTTAATATTTATTTATTTATATTTTTTGTTTGTTTCAGTCCCATACTAACCCGACAAGATCCACGTGGTGTCAAAGAATTTAATTTGCGATCTTGATTAAACTAACATTAGATTCATGTTTTTATTTTTTATCTTGCACACTTGTTTTTCCTATTCACTGGACATTGGCAGAATAGTCGACATCGGCTCTAATTGCCATTAAACAAAAATAGAATAGAATAGAATTTAAACGACAATCACAATGTGATCGATCACATAAACTCAAATTAACTTTCGACTTACATTCTCGATAATATTTTAAACAAATCGTATAAAATCAAAATGAACTTAAAATTCAAATTATTAAAAACCGGTAAATTACCGGTTACATAATTTTTTTACCGGTAATTTAATAATCGCGAAAATGGGCGGTTTACCGCTAAAAATGAAAACCGGAAAACCGGTATTGCATGCCCTAATTGACGACATGCCGTGTCGTCGGCGCATTCGTGTTCCACGCGCCCCTTATAGAGATTTCAGCAAAGCAAAGGGGCTTGCCAGGGTCACCGCCTTCCGAGTTTGCGGGTTGTTCGTAAGAGATACCGCGGCCCCGGAACATAAAGGGCAAAAGAAAAACATAATGACATTGACAATTTCAATCACTGAAACCGCTGTTAATTTATTTTTTTATTTTTTAAACGTTGACCCACATTTTGAATTTGTCCTGTGTCGTGTGTACGTTTACAAACATTTAATTTCTCATTCCCAAACAGCCAGCTTAACATTGTACTTACTAGATTATTTTTACAGGAACGCCCGACATGAAACTAAAACTGGACACACGAAGAACAAAGCAAGAAGATTCAATAACTGTGAGCCTAAGGGAAAAGGAACACTCACACTTAGAAGCTATTCGGACAACTAAACATCGTACGTCCACACGTGGCACTTCTGTCACAAACACTTACAAATGTGATCTCGTGCCTCGTTCACGTATTGACAGACCTTACACATGTGATGTATGCCAGTGTAGTTTTGGTACAAAGTCTTGTTTATCTAGACATATCCGAGAAGTACATACAGTTGCAAAGTATTTTGAGTGTGATGTATGTCAGCGTAGTTTTAGTCGAAAGGCTCACTTAATTGTACATATTAGAATACATACTCGCGAAAAACCTTTTAAGTGTAATGTATGTCAGCGTAGTTTTATTACGAATAGTGATTTAACTAAACATATTGAAATTCATACTGGGGAAAAACCTTACAAGTGTGAAGAATGTCAGCATGATTTTAGTCAAAAATCTAGTTTGATTTCATATATTCGAACACACACTGGTGAAAAACCTTTTAAGTGTACTATATGTCAACGTAGTTTTACTAAGAAGAGTGATTTAACACGACATATTCTAACACACACTGGTGAAAAACCTTTTAAATGTACTAAATGTCAGCGTAGTTTTAATGATAAGGGTAATTTAACAAGACATATTCGAATACACACTGGTGAAAAACCTTACAAGTGTGAAGAATGTCAGCATGGTTTTAGTCAAAAATCTAATTTGATTTCACATATTCGAATACACACTGGTGAAAAACCTTTTAAATGTACTATATGTCAGCGTAGTTTTACTGAGAAGAGTAGTTTAACTAAACATATTCAAATACACACGGGTGAAAAGCCTTTTAAGTGTGATGTATGTCAGCGTAGTTTTAGTCTAATAAATAGTTTAAGAAGACATAGTCGAACACACACTGGTGAAAAACCTTTTTAAGTGTACTATATGTCGGCGTAGTTTTAGTGAAAACCCTGGTAGCTCATAAACAGCACAAAGGACAATGCCAAATCGTGCCCCAGCCATTTACAGAAAAAGTAAATTAATTAAAATAAATGGAATGAATATAGACCTCTTCGTATTATTTTTTTCTCTTTAGATCTTGCGGATTACAAATCAATGATAAAAGGACTTCAGCCATTGAAATTCTTTTTTACGCCATTTCCTTACTACTGGCGACCATCTGCGTTACATATAACGTACTAGCTTCCGCCCGCGACTTCGTCCGCGTAGCATAGTTACTTTGGGCTAACGCTAACTTTAACCCGAGTGATGACCCGAAAAAATGTATCTTTCTCTCCCCTTTTCTTCCCTCATTCTCCCAATTTCCTCACTTTAAAAAAACTTGCCTATTTCCGTCACCAGGGCCCCAACTATCTCTGTACCAAAATGCATCAAAATCGGTTCGGTCATTTAGGCGTGAAGCCGTAACAAACACGACACGGTTGGCGCAGTGGCTGAGCGATCGACTGCTGCGCTGTGTGTCGCGGGTTCGATTCCCGCACGGAACAAATATTTGTATGACCTACAGATAGTTGTTCCGGGTCTGGCTGTTTGTGTATGTGAGATTGAATGTTTGTAAACGCACCCACGATACAGGAGAAATTCCTAGTGTGGGGCAACGTTTAAAAAAAAAAAAGAAAGAAAGAACAAACAAACTCACTATCGCTTTTATAATATTAGTAAGGATTTATGAAAATAACCGAAGGTAACTGAATGCCTATTCAGTTACCTAACGATATAAGCTACGTTAGAGGTCCTAACCTTACACTTAAAAAATCCAAGTGACTTAAATAATAAAACTGATCCTAAATACACTACAGCTACAACTAAATAAAACTACAGCTAAATAAATTAAAAAATAATAATTTGAATTTATAATTAACCTGAAAATAATTTAAGTACTAAATTATATATACAGTCGTGGTCAACTAATTAGGGACAATCTCTAGTTAAGCCAAATTGTGAATTTATTTTTTATTTTCCAACGAGTCTTAACAATATTCCATATCTTTTACACGTAAGTATAATTAGTCATTGATGTGCCCGATTATACAAAAAATAACAACTTCTTAAACATTAAACCTCTTTACAGTATAGCTGATAGATTATCAGTGTGCTATTTGTTCAAAGAATGCTGGCTGGCCATTTAATTAGGGACACTGAGATATTGCGTTCTATTTTCAAAATTTGAATCTCAATACTTTTTTATTTCTTCTTTTATTGTTTTGTGGTAGTTTTGGCGGCAATCCAGATTTTTAATTTTAAGTTTTGAGAATTATTTTGAAGAAATATGGGCAAAAATAAAAGTTGCGATCCAACACTACGAACAATTATCATGAAGTTTGTCGAGCGTGGTTGGTCATACCGAGGGATAGCAGAACATTTAAATTGTTCAAAAACTATGGTATGCAATGCAGTGCAACATTTCAGGCGCAATAACACAGCTTTAAATGTGCCCAGGACAAAAAGATCGAGAAAAACAACTCCGCAAGAAGATAGAATGATAACCAGGTTAGCTAAGAAAGATCCGTTTCTAGGCTCTATTTTAATTAAACACGAAGTGTTTGGGGCAGACGAAAGAGCCGGTGTATCAGCGAGGACCGTTCGACGACGTCTGGTAGAAGCAGGGTTGTTCGGAAGAGTGGCTCGCAAAGTACCGTTGTTGAAGAAAGAACATAGAAATGCTCGTTTGGCGTTTGCACGTAAATATGGACATTGGACCTACGCCCAATGGCAACATGTATTATTCTCTGACGAGACCAAGATTAATTTAATTTCTTCAGATGGAAGGCAATACGTACGGCGTCCTGTAAAAGCGGAAATGAATCCAAGATTCACAAAAAAGCAGGTGAAACATGGCGGTGGAAACATTAAAATTTGGGGTTCATTTTCTGGACGTGGAGTGGGACCTGTGAGAAAAGTTCAGGGTAACTTAGACCAACATCAATACAAAACAATATTGGAGGAAACTATGCTTCCCTATGCTGAGGAGCATCTCCCTATTATATGGACGTTTCAGCATGATAACGACCCGAAACATACCGCCCGTTCAGTCAAGTCGTTTCTTACCAGTCAGTCAGTATCGGTGCTAGATTGGCCAGCAAATAGCCCGGACCTCAACCCAATTGAGCACCTTTGGCACGAAATCAAGAAAAAAGTTTCAACTTATCGTACCACAACTTTAGATCAACTTAATCAAACTTTTTGTGAGGCATGGGCAAACATTCCTATCGAAACATGTCAGAAACTGATAATGTCTATGCCACATCGGTGTCAAGCGGTAATTACTAACAAAGGTTTTGCTACTGGGTACTGATTTTACACGTAATAAAATGGAGCTTTTAAAAATATTATAATACTGGAGATTATTCGTTTTGTTTAACTCTATTCATCATTATACTTTACTGTCCTTAATTAAATGTCCAGCTACATAATTATACCTTAAAATTTAATACATGTTCAACCTTTGATATTAAATACTTTTTTCTATTTAATTATTCTCTTATTTACAGCCATTTATAGTATAGTAATCGGACCAAATTATGCAAATAATAGGTGCTGAAAAATCAATAGGGTTTTATATTTATATGTACATAACCGGTTATTGCTCTTCACTATCTTGAATGTCCCTAATTAGTTGACCACGACTGTATATATATTTTTTTTTTTCAATATTGCCTATTATCTATAAGAACCTATTAATTACCAAATAAAGTAGGTACTAAAACTAAATAATTCTAATAGAATTATACCCAGAAATATGTAGGTAAGTACAACTTGTAACAAAAAAAGAAATTAAATAAAGCTAAAACGCCTGTCCAATACTGGGTCCACCCTTTATAGCAGAACTTTTTATGTCATAATTTTATTTTGCATAACAACGGATAGCATTAACTTCATTTCGCAGAAAATTGTTTGGCAGACACTCATTTATCATACATTCAAAACTCATAATTTTGTAAGTCAGAATCATATCTAGACATAAATTTCATATCTATAATATTAAAAAAGCAGAAACATTTCGCAGAAAGTTCACAGTCAGAACTGACCATGTCAGTTTAAAGACTTATTAGGCATATAAGTCTTTAAATACTGTTAATCAACAACACATTTATATGGTTATAGATTAATATTATTATGTTGATACAACTCTAACAAATAATTGGTAATCTTGCATTAATTTCGACTAAATTTGATTACCATAAAAACGGTTCTAGTGAGTTTATCTTAAAAGATAGACATATACCGTAACGGACATTTTTTTAGATCATATCAAGAGGAATAATTCTTTAATACATATTTTTTTGGTATTTTGAACCGTTTTCGCAGCGCACGCAACGGAAGCCCTCAAAGATGAATAATTTTCCCCGTTTTTTCCACATTTTCCATTGTTTCTTCGCTCCTATTAGTCGCAGCGTGATGTTATATAGCCTAAAGCCTTCCTCGATAAATGGTCTATTCAACACAAAAAGAATTTTTCAATTCGAACCAGTAGTTCCTGAGATTAGCGCGTTCAAACAAACAAACAAACTCTTCAGCTTTATAATATTAGTATAGACTATAGATTATAATATTAGTATAGATTAGTATAGATTTGTTTGCGCTTGCGCCTCATTTTTATACTGTGCTTTACATTGGTTTTGTTTACGGATCTTAATTCTCGCTGATTTTGTTCTACCTAACACTGATTTCGATCATTGCTTGTGATTTGGTGAACGAGGTTGCGGTGCATAAATAAAATTGTTACCTGAGTGTCGACAGAATGTTAAGACATTTTGTGTCTTCATTACAATCTTCTATGCGAAGCTCGTGGCTGAATAATAGAGCCGCTCGGGTCGATCTTTAGGTTAAGCCGCGCTTGCCTAGGTTGGTCTGTGGATGGGTGACCACCCGTTACATACCGAGTTTCCTCCGTGCCTCGGAAAGCACGTTAAGCCGTTGGTCCCGGCTGTCATTTGTAGATCTTTGACAGTCGTTACAGGTAGTCAGTGTTCCGAAAATCTGACAACCAGTCTTACCAAGGGGTATCGCATTACCCAGTACTAACTGGGTTGTGGAGGTCAGATAGGCAGTCGCTCCATATAAAATACTCATATTCAGCTGCATCCGGTTAGACTGGAAGCCGACCTCAACATAGTTGGGAAAAGGCTAGGCAGATGATTACAATCTTCTATGCAAACTCTTCTCGCATCATGGGTATTGTTGCAACAGGTATGTATTAAGACAGTCAGTAAATTATTTGTAGCTAGTATAATAGTACATACTGTCATATAGTCAAATGTCTATATAACTGCTGTTTTGTAAGCAACCAATTTAAAATTCCAGTATTGAATACTTATTAAATAGCATACGTAGCGTGGTATACAGACGGTTTAGTCAGAGTCACCTTAGGGTAGGTGAAACACTACATACCTATTTCAAAACAAAACAATTAGTAATCTTACTCAAGTTAGTTTGTGACCCTTTTAGTTATTTAAACTAACAGCTAAGAAAATCCAATATGTCATGGATTTGCCTTGCTGTTGAATGATAAGCTTACTGCTGTTCATGCAAGCTGATTATATGAAAAATATAATATACATTTATCTTGTAGTTTCCACCAGAAGCCGTAAGCTGCCACAAGAGTTTCGGTATTAGAAAGAAGATGTGTGAGATATCATACACTTGAAACTAGTGATCCGATAATAGCCCCTATACTGGGGATATGCACTTAGAGGTTAGTAGTAATGTTTTAACTAACAAGCCAGCACACAGGTGCAAGAAATAACCCATACAGTCACAGGACTATATGGCAATTTTTTTCTTCATAGCCCCTTTGTTAAAAAATAGTCCAGGGTACTTCAGAGAAATATATAAAACTAGCTTTCGCCCGCGTTAAATTCGGGATAAGACAGTTCCCCTTTCCTGATTTGCAGGTACCTGCCACCTGTAGTTTTTGCCCTAGCGCCTTATTTATTGTAATAGCAAAGATAAGTTATCCTTTTTTCTCTCTTTCTCCCTCATTTTTCACTCTTAAAAAAAATTAGCCTATGTCCATCTCCGGGGTCCCAACTTTCTCTACCAAAATCATTCGTCAAAATCGGTTAAGCCATTTAGGCGTGAAGAGGTAACGAACAAACAAACAAACTCACTTTCGCTTTTATAATATTAGTAAGGATATTCATCGATAGAACAATATGATAATGAAAATCAATAAAAAATCAACCAAGTTAAATAATAAGTAATCAAATCTATTGTTAAGCATTCAAATAGCATTTTTCTTTGCAGTTGACATCAAGAGATGCACATGTGTGTCATTTATGTTGGATGCGTGCTACTCGCCACTTAGCACAAACTCAAACACAGATGAACATGCTGAAGTAGAGCTTCAACCCGTTGGGCCAGCACAATTGCCGGTACCTCAACAATCAATACCAGTTGCTCCACTACCACCTGAGCCTGTATTACATTTGAAGATTAATAAATAAATCAATAATGTATAAGTATGGTTTTTTTTATCCCTAAGTTTTTTTGGTTTATATTATTTATTTTTAGGGGCTGACTCTAATTAACTAGTTTCTGTAATAACATGCCCTCCTAGAAACTGTAATAATAACACATCAATTATTATTAATTTGACAATTATAAACTGCACCTAACCTATAAATCAATGTCATTATTCGTTTTGAGATATAAGCAGGAACCGCAAGTTGTTAAATGAATTTTGACCTTTTCGACGCCCATCCCCCCAGTATTTGATCCGTGAAACTACTTTTAGCGCTAAATTTTGAAACTGATGATATTATTTTTAATTTTGTATTTTTTTTGTAATCCAAACTAATATTATAAATGCGAAAGTAACTCTGTCTGTCTGTCTGTCTGTCTGTCTCTTCTTCACGCCTAAACCACTGAACCGATTTCAATGAAATTTGGTACAGATATAGTCTGGGACCCGAGAAAGGACATAGGATAGTTTTCATCCCGGAAATCCCCCGGGAACGGGAACTATTAATCCACGCGGACGAAGTCGCTGGCAAAAGCTAGTCTTCTATATAATCTCTATATATCATGAAAACAAAGAGAAACTTCGGTATTTAAATTGAACATTACCTGAATTTCGCTTAGTTTGCATGATATAAAGAGATTATATAGAAAATTACAAAAAAAATATGGAAAAGTATTTAAATGAAACAAAATTTTAAGCGTTTTTTAGAATACCTTTTCGTTTCACAACTTTTTGACGTGATAACGTCTTTAAAATCGTTTTAGTCGGGTGACATGTTCAGAAACTTATGCCAAAACCTCACGAGATATAAAGATGGTAGCGCCATCTGTTACTTGGCTCGAAAAACTTATATCACCAATAAGACGTTATCACGTAAACATCTCGATCGTAAACCTACTTTACAAACAACCAATTTTTTTTGTAGCGTCTCCGATGATTTGCGTATTATTTTATGAATCTCTCGCAGTTCAACCAAGGAGGTTGTCGTCTGCTTAACCGGGCGAATCCTGTGGGTGCCTTAAAAGTTAAAACCTCCAGCCAGGGTACAAACATACAAACTAAGCGACTACACGCTAAAGGCACCCCCTGTGGGGTACGAGCCTCGGCTTAGGGCGTCGCTGAGGGACAGCAAGGGACAGGCTGGATCTGTACGATATTATTTATGAACTGGTTTAAACTTACAGGCTCAGCAGCGCGGGCTGGTTCTTGCAAGGGACGGGTGGGGCAGTTACCGGGACGTCGCGACGGGTGTCGTCGGCGAGGACGGAATGACGGCGTTTTGCGTCTGAATTTGCGTAGAGTGCTACTCTCCCTGCTGCTCTCCTGGAGCAGGGTTATAGCATCGTCAGGAGTGACGAGAGAATGTCTAGGACGATGAATTTTACTTACTCGCGAGGGATCGTATCGAGCGGCCGATGCGATAAGGGGGTTGCGATGTTTTAACGCGGAGTCAAAGAAGCGCTTGGAAAGGCGCTTCATGAATTGAACGACGGTTCTTAAGTCTAAGTGAAGACGGACGTAAAAAGGGGCTCCCGTGATTTTACGAAGGAATCGGTTTTGCAAGGTCTGCATCTTATGAAGGAAACGCGGGTTGGCGTGGGCGAACATGACACATGCGTACGTCATGATGGGATGGATGACCGCGGTGTGTAAACGCAATTTGCACTTAAGTGACAGTTTGCTTTTTGCCTGAATTAAAAAATGAAACCTACCCATAGCAAAGGCAGCGCGCGAACAAGCCACGTTGAAATGTGCCGCGAAGGACATCAAGTGGCTGTCGAGCTAAGTATTCGGCTTGCTTCTCCCAGGGTATAGGCTTGCCGTACATAGAGATCGGACTGGGGATCGGGGGATTAAAGCGCGGTTTGGAGTAATAACCGCCTGACTTTTAACGGGACTCACCTCGATTCTCCATTTCCTGAACCAAGCGCCTAGGACGTCGGCTGAGGTCTGGAGGGTACGGGCGATAGCGTTTGTACAGCGGCCAGTATAGTAAATGGCCGTGTCATCCGCGAACAGAGCTAACTGAGCTTTTTTGCTCTTGGGAATATCGCTAGTGAACAGCGTGAAAACGAGGGGGGATAAGACAGAACCCTAAGGGACACCGGCCCTAATAGGATGAGGGGAAGAAAATGAGGCTCCTATGCGATAGCGGAAGGTGCGGTTCGACAAAAAGTCCCGTAAGATGAGCACGAGACGGTCCGGCACTCCTAGTGAGTACAGCTTGTATAATAAGCCGTTGTGCCAGACTTTGTCGAAAGCTTTCGCTATGTCGAAGAATAGTACGCCCGTCATCGCTCCGCGCTGGAAACCAGCGCTCATGTGTTCGACGATGCGGTGAACTTGTTGGATACACGAATGTTCGGTCCTGAAACCGAATTGCTCGTTGGGAATGAGACTTTTAGTCTCAGCGAAATCTCTGAGGCGCTTATAAATAAGTCTCATAGATTTTGCCGAGTGCGTTCAGGAGACTGGTGGGTCGGTAGCTCGTGGGCTCAGACTTGGGCTTGCCTGGCTTGGGGATACCGCTAACAGTGGCCTTTTTCCATATCTGCGGGAATAAGTTGTTGCTCAAGGCGCCATTGAAGATGGCCGCCAAAAGGATGATGAGCTGAGCGGGGAGGAGTTTAATTACCCTATTGGTGTATAATAATACTTCTAATCAAGTAGTGGCGCTGAGAACACGAAAATCTCGAACTTGTATAAAAGTGATTGGCGTTCAAAGGGTTTATGAGTGGGGCAAAGCTCTAAAGAGTGTCTGTCATTGTCCTTTCATCGCGTACTGTTATATCCTTGAATATCAAGACAATACTACTTTTGTTAGTCTATGGTACGATCCTGTAAAAAATAAAGTTGGCAACACTGTTCGGAACGCACCCTAACTGTTGTCATTCGTGTCAACACTGTCAACGTCATTTTGAAGAAATATTAGTACAGTTTTTTTAGTAAATAAGCGTAACTTTATGAATTAAAAGATGGATAAACTGCCTATGTGTAGGATATGTTTAGCGGAAAATGTCCGCATGTATGTAGTGGTCAATAAGAACCTGCATGAACTATATGAGAAGCTGACTGACACTCCAGTAAGTTGATACCTAGAGTGATTGAATTTCCGATAATGTTTAACGTTGCCTCTCGTCTCAAACACGAGGATTATTGTGAATTATTGGTCAGAGGGTCAAAGAGACTGACATCCGCCATCGGTGACTAAAAACTGGTAAACTGTGTGGGAAAACAAGGACTTAAAGCGTCAATTACATGGTATACAAAATAGAAAATTATATTTGTGAGATTGAAAGCGTTTTGTTCTCTTTTTTTTGTTTGTTTTCTTGCAATTTGTTCCGTGCAAACTTTAATCATTTTGTTTAAATCAACACAATAGTGTAATACAAGTTGTTTTTCAGTTTATAACTGAAGACTGTAGGAAGTTTATCGTGATTGTAAAAGTTAGCTCCTGACACACTGCAAAATATTATTATCTGGTAGATCGAGGGCCCCTCAATAGAATTTTCTACGGGCTCCAGGCTTGTTCAATCCAGCACTGTTACACCCATGTTGGCTCCAGCTATGCGGCAACTCAAGTATTCCCACATATGGAGGCTCTCTTGATTGACTTTTCTTTATACTGGAATCATTTGTTTACAGCCAAAACCTGAAATGAATATAGACTATGTATTGTATTGTACTGGGTTTAGTAAAAGTCCAGTAGTGCACATAAGTTTAGATGATGGATCAAAAAGTGAAATTATTACTATCAAAGAAGAAATACCTACTTGTGAGAGAGAAGAGGATGTTATGGAGCCCAAGGAGGAATATATAAGTGATGGTATGTATTTTAACAACTATCATATTGCACATACTAGTTGACCAATTCTAGTTTCACTTACTGAATTGTATGCAAACTATTGACTCTTATTTCATCACTTAAGTGCTCCATCGTAGACCTCATCTGTCGCTTACCATCAGGCGAGATCGAGATCAAGAGTGAGTTCATTCTAAATAAAAAAAATAAAAAAAACTTTCCAAGCAGATTCTTACATCATAACAGCTATCTGTATTCCATATTTTACTTTGAACTGTCCAGTAGTTTGATCTGTGTGATGATAGTCACTATCACACAGGACAAATGGATAACTATTAGCCAGTAATGTAATAATTTACACAAAAAATGATCCGTATGCTCCTGATTATTTAAAAACTTATTTTAAAGTGTTGGGCAGTTCTCACAGTCGTAACCTTCGGGCTTCCGAAAATCTACTCCTACAAATTCCTTTACACCGCACCGGTTTTATGTCCAAATCATACGTAATTTCGACAATCAAGCTCTGGAATGCACTACCCTTTGACATTAAAAAAGCTGAAAGTAAATTTACTTTTAAAAGAAAAGTTCGTAACCACTATTTAGGTCCGTCTGCCAATTAAAAGTCATTGTAATTACTGTTAAAGTTCTCGTATTTATTTATTTTTTAAATGTATATATTAGTTTATTTGATATGTATATGTGTATTAGTATCCGTATAAAAAAATATGTTTTCGCAAAAATAGTTTCAGATATTTTATGTATTGTACCCTATCACAATGTTGTCGTATTTTACCCAAAGGTTGACTGGTAGAGAATGCCTTATGGCATTAAGTCCGCCTATATACCACTATTGTACATGAAGTTTAAATAAAAAAATATATTGACCAATTTATATTGAAGTTCCCAATATTTCAGCACTTTTGCAAACACCATGATCATCTGATAAACTGAAGTGTTTATGCGGTTGTGAGTTGTTCAAAAGAGATACTGCCGCACCAGAGTACAAAGCGTAAAAGGAGAAACATGGGTGGGTTTAGTCAGTAAAAGTAAAACCGAAAAGTCTTACACACTCGCCCTCGATCCCCCCAGAGCGGGAGAAGTCAGATGATTTGCTATCTGAAAAAAATGTGTTTATGCCCAGACAAATTGATCTACCCTTCTCCAGTAACGTACTACATGCTTGGCACCACTGTCACTCACAACTAATTCTGTACCTGAAACACGAAACTTACTGTGTCTACTGCCAAACTGTTTTCACCACTTTTTCAAGCAATGCTCCTATCACATTAACTATTTTTGTTCAGATATAGAACAGGACAATACCGATCTATGTACAGAAGATATACTCCCACACCAATCTGAATTAGAAGATGATGTATCTCTAAAAGAGTTTACAACTAAAGTGGAAGAAATACAAGAAGTACCCAGAAAGAAACGAAGAGCCGTGGAGACCAGTAGTAAGTATTAGTGACATAATGGCCTACAGATAGTTGTTCCGGGTCTGGCTGTTTGTGAGTTAAAATGTACTAGATTCCCGATCAACGCTATAAGAACGGCCCGACAAGTAGAAAAAGTAAATATCATACCATACCAGATTTCTAGATCAACGAATGCTGTTATATTTTAACCGTGGCCAACACTAACACGTAATAATAGTGCAGTACGCGTTCAAGAATTGTGGAATATCTTTTTTTCAGTAAGGATATGCTGAAAACCCGACTGCGTAAGAAGTGTACCAAACTACATACCTAATAAAAATAAAAGTTATTGGAGTGTGTGCCGTTCTAGATTTAAATAGGACCTTGATAGTTATTCTTCATTGTTCCCGATTACAGTACTTGTTTTTGTTCTTTCAGTTTTATTTTTATTAGGTATGTAGTTTGGTACACTTTTTACGCAGTCGGGTTTTTTATTTTAGACTTTTTTAGTTATGAGTATCTATTATAACGACGGGCATTCTTATCGGCGTCACAACTACATTTACAATTTAACTAGATTTTAATTTAATGTCCTACTTTACCCCTTTAGGACAGATGATTATTTATAAAATAATTACAAAACAAAAATGTAAGTATACAATCAATTTTAGTTTCAAATAAACAATTTTAAACACTTTTTTATTGATATTGTTGGGAGCGTGTTCCCCTATGTTGGGAGGTACTTAAATGACAAGTGACTTTAACTTAATAAATGTCTTTAAGTTCAATGGTCTTTAATTTGGTTCCACAATACTTCGTTATATCTAACTACGTACTAGTATGTGTAGAGGCAGGGCGGTGGTTCGTAAGCGACTGGTCAGCCGTCCGCTCGCGTCCCGATATAACGTCAAAAATGCAACTCAGCAAATCGCGGCTATCAAGCCGCTACAATATCTATAACAATTTATATTATAAAAGCGAAAGTGAGTTTGTTTGTTTGTTACGTCTTCACGCCTAAATGTCCAAACCGATTTTGATGAATTTTGGTACGGAGATAGTTAGTTGGGACCCTGGAGACGGATATAGCTATTTTTTTTTAAAAGAGTGAGAAATGAGGGAGAACTAGGGAATAAAAGGGAAATATTAGCTTTGCTATTACAAAAAATAAGTTGCAAAGGCAAAAACTACAGGTAGCAGGTACCTGTAAATCACGAAAGGGAAACTTTGCTACCCCGAATTTAACGCGAGCGGAACCGCGGGCTAAAGCTAGTTTTCTATACATGCGCCGCCCGAGTGTCATCACTGTGACCATCGCACGGGGGACCCGGTAGAGCACACAGTGGGAGTTAGTCCCGCTTGGGCGGAGCAACGCTGTGTTCTCGTTGAGGCGACCTCTCGCGCCCGGCCCTGGTTCAGTCAATGGCCCGGAGCGATAAGAATGGAAAGCGGTCACTTCCTTCTGCGAAACAGTTATGATGGAGGTGGCTGTGAGTTTGGGAAAGAACCTTAAACCAACCCAGCAACCGCGGAAGCCGCTCCGGGCACCGGCGCCGCGAGACGACTCCCGGCCACCGTAGATTCGAGTCTATGGGCGGTGAGTAATGGGTAGCTCACCGTCCGTCCGTCTATTGACGATAGCATGCAATTACCGTTAAACAAAAATTACCGGTAAAAAATCGGTAATAGAAATATTTTTACCGGTAAACCGGTAAAACGGTAATTTTTCAATGTGATATAATAACAATATGGTTGGGTAGTCATAAAGCATAAAATAAATATATTTTATATACAAGATATACGGTGGTAAACATGTTTATATTATTGCTTATATGAGCATAGGAACACAAATTCTAAAAACATGACATTTCTTTTTTCGCAGTCAAGGGTAAATGTAGCACATTTATTTTAATTTCATCAATTTTCATTATTACATGTTAAAAAACAAAAAAAGGTTTTTCAAATAAAAAACAATCAGCATGTAAGCTAGGTACCAGTTTTAGTACTTAGTCTTAATTTTCAACTTAATATTTTCCACAGTAGTTGTACTGAACAATTTAGTAGATTTATATACTCAAATTAACTTTCAATCAGCTACAACGTTTTCTTTATAATAATACACTTGAGAGCAATAAAATCGCACACCTTGATTTCTTTCACTTAAGGCTGTATTTTTTCACAAATATAAATTCATATTTGAAAAAAAACTTTTCTAACTGAAGGCTTACTTCAGTACCTATTTAATACTGCCAAAAATAGTGTACAATACAACCACATAGGGTTATAGAGCACAAAACCTAACATACACGAAAAATTACCTTATTACGCTTAAGAGAAAAAGAAAATAAAACTCAAAATAATCAGTAAAATTGTTTATTAATAAGGTGTATTTCCTCCCCTAGCCTTAATTACAGCTCTTAAACGGTTTTTCATGGACCGTATTAATTTCACCATAAAATCTTGTGATATCCCGTTCCACTCCTCTTCAATGGCAATTTGAAGCTCTTGGACCCGCGAAGGAGCTGGGCTTCTTGCTCGAACTCTTCTTTTAAGCTCGTCCCAAACATGCTCAATCGGATTGAGATCAGGGCTGCGAGCTGGCCACTCCATCGCGGTGATTCCAACGTCTACCATGTAGTCGCGAACTGTACTAGCGACATGTGGTCTGGCGTTGTCGTGCATTAAGAGAAAATTTTCTCCCATAAGCCATGCAAGCGGCCTCACATATTCTTCAAGAACTTCTTCGACGTATCTTACAGCCGTCAACCCTCGTGATCTCGGGCCGGTATTCGCCCCAGTGATGAATACAATGTCTGTTTTAGTGTCCAACATTATCCCACCCCAGAACATACACGATCCACCTCCAAAAGCAACACGTTCGCTTATGCAACATTGAGCAAAGCGCTCTGATGATCTTCGGTAGACCCTGGAGCGTCCATCATGACCATGTAGAGTCATTCTGCACTCATCAGAGAACATAACAGCCCGCCACTGTTCATAGGTCCAATTCAAATGTTCCCTGGCAAATTGTAGACGGGCTTGTCGGTGAGCTGTGGTCAATTTTGGACCATTTGCTGGGCGATGTGCAGTCAGTCCAGCTTCACCCAATCTTCTTCTAACTGTCCACCGACTTATACTGACATTGCGAACTTCTTGAAGCTGTTGTCCCAGTTCAACCGCGTTAAGTTGCCGATTTCTCAAAGAACTTGACACAAGAAAGCGGTCATCACGCTCTGATGTGGTGCGTCGCCGGCCCGAACCTGGTCGTCGAATGTAGCCACCGGTCTCTTGGTACCTCTGGTATACACGTCGAACTGAGTAGCGGCTCAGATTAAGTTGCCGAGCAACTTCACTTTGGTTTTGGCCTGCTTCAAGCAAAGCAACAACTTGAGCAGCTTCTGCGGGTGTGGTATCCATTTTTTCCAGCGGAGATGTTATCACGTTAACCTTCGGTGTGCAACTGATTAAAAATCCAGAAAAAATTACCATTTTATACCTACGGGTAAGGGTGCAAGTAGTGACGGCGCAAATTAGTGAATTTGGGGAAATTTGTTTTGGGTTGGTTTTTGTAAGAAACGTGAAGGTGTGTGCAGGTAAATGTTTTTAAATTTAAGAATCTTTAAAGCTAAGAATGTATGCTTTAATTTTACCTAATGATATGAACTCAAAACATTTAGCTTTAAGAAGAAAAAACAGTAATAAATCAAACTACATGGGGTGTGCGATTTTATTGCTCTCAAGTGTATAATTTAAACGACAATCACAATGTGATCGATCACATAAACTCAAATTAACTTTCAACTTACATTCTCGATAATATTTTAAACAAATCGTATAAAATCAAAATGAACTTAAAATTCAAATTATTAAAAACTGGTAAATTACCGGTTACATAATTTTTTTACCGGTAATTTAATAATCGCGAAAATGGGCGGTTTACCGCTAAAAATGAAAACCGGGAAACCGGTATTGCATGCCCTAATTGACGACATGCCGTGTCGTCGGCGCATTCGTGTTCCACGCGCCCCTTATAGAGATTTCAGCAAAGCAAAGGGGCTTGCCAGGGTCACCGCCTACCGAGTTTGCGGGTTGTTCGTAAGAGATACCGCGGCCCCGGAACATAAAGGGCAAAAGAAAAACATAATGACATTGACAATTTGAATCACTGAAACTGCTGTTAATTTATTTTTTTATTTTTTAAACGTTGACCCACATTTTGAATTTGTCCTGTGTCGTGTGTACGTTTACAAACATTTAATTTCTCATTCCCAAACAGCCAGCTTAACAGTGTACTTACTAGATTATTTTTACAGGAACGCCCGACATGAAACTAAAACTGGACACACGAAGAACAAAGCAAGGAGATTCAATAACTGTGAGCCTAAGGGAAAAGGAACACTCACACTTAGAAGCTATTCGGACAACTAAACATCGTACGTCCACACGTGGCACTTCTGTCACAAACACTTACAAATGTGATCTCGTGCCTCGTTCACGTATTGACAGACCTTACACATGTGATGTATGCCAGTGTAGTTTTGGTACAAAGTCTTGTTTATCTAGACATATCCGAGAAGTACATACAGTTGCAAAGTATTTTGAGTGTGATGTATGTCAGCGTAGTTTTAGTCGAAAGGCTCACTTAATTGTACATATTAGAATACATACTCGCGAAAAACCTTTTAAGTGTAATGTATGTCAGCGTAGTTTTATTACGAATAGTGATTTAACTAAACATATTGGAATTCATACTGGGGAAAAACCTTACAAGTGTGAAGAATGTCAGCATGGTTTTAGTCAAAAATCTAGTTTGATTTCACATATTCGAACACACACTGGTGAAAAAACTTTTAAGTGTACTATATGTCAACGTAGTTTTACTAAGAAGGGTGATTTAACACGACATATTCTAACACACACTGGTGAAAAACCTTTTAAATGTACTAAATGTCAGCGTAGTTTTAATGATAAGGGTAATTTAACAAGACATATTCGAATACACACTGGTGAAAAACCTTACAAGTGTGAAGAATGTCAGCATGGTTTTAGTCAAAAATCTAGTTTGATTTCACATATTCGAATACACACTGGTGAAAAACCTTTTAAATGTACTATATGTCAGCTTAGTTTTACTGAGAAGAGTAGTTTAACTAAACATATTCAAATACACACGGGTGAAAAGCCTTTTAAGTGTGATGTATGTCAGCGTAATTTTAGTCTAATAAATAGTTTAAGAAGACATAGTCGAACACACACTGGTGAAAAACCTTTTTAAGTGTACTATATGTCGGCGTAGTTTTAGTGAAAACCCTGGTAGCTCATAAACAGCACAAAGGACAATGCCAAATCGTGCCCCAGCCATTTACAGAAAAAGTAAATTAATTAAAATAAATGGAATGAATATAGACCTCTTCGTATTATTTTTTTCTCTTTAGATCTTGCGGATTACAAATCAATGATAAAAGGAATTCAGCCATTGAAATTCTTTTTTACGCCATTTCCTTACTACTGGCGACCATCTGCGTTACATATTACGTACTAGCTTCCGCCCGCGACTTCGTCCGCGTAGCATAGTTACTTTGGGCTAACGCTAACTTTAACCCGAGTGATGACCCGAAAAAATGTATCTTTCTCTCCCCTTTTCTTCCCTCATTCTCCCACTTTCCTCACTTTAAAAAAACTTGCCTATTTCCGTCACCAGGGCCCCAACTATCTCTGTACCAAAATGCATCAAAATCGGTTCGGTCATTTAGGCGTGAAGCCGTAACAAACACGACACGGTTGGCGCAGTGGCTGAGCGATCGACTGCTGCGCTGTGTGTCGCGGGTTCGATTCCCACACGGAACAAATATTTGTATGACCTACAGATAGTTGTTCCGGGTCTGGCTGTTTGTGTATGTGAGATTGAATGTTTGTAAACGCACCCACGATACAGGAGAAATTCCTAGTGTGGGGCAACGTTTAAAAAAAAAAAGAAAAAAAAAAGAAAGAAAGAACAAACAAACTCACTATCGCTTTTATAATATTAGTAAGGATTTATGAAAATAACCGAAGGTAACTGA
Source organism: Ochropleura plecta (assembly GCA_905475445.1). Taxonomy (NCBI): domain Eukaryota; kingdom Metazoa; phylum Arthropoda; class Insecta; order Lepidoptera; family Noctuidae; genus Ochropleura; species Ochropleura plecta. The sequence continues at coordinate 6,662,226 of FR997751.1, forward strand.
ATGCCTATTCAGTTACCTAACGATATAAGCTACGTTAGAGGTCCTAACCTTACACTTAAAAAATCCAAGTGACTTAAATAATAAAACTGATCCTAAATACACTACAGCTACAACTAAATAAAACTACAGCTAAATAAATTAAAAAATAATAATTTGAATTTATAATTAACCTGAAAATAATTTAAGTACTAAATTATATATATATTTTTTTTTTCAATATTGCCTATTATCTATAAGAACCTATTAATTACCAAATAAAGTAGGTACTAAAACTAAATAATTCTAATAGAATTATACCCAGAAATATGTAGGTAAGTACAACTTGTAACAAAAAAAGAAATTAAATAAAGCTAAAACGCCTGTCCAATACTGGGTCCACCCTTTATAGCAGAACTTTTTATGTCATAATTTTATTTTGCATAACAACGGATAGCATTAACTTCATTTCGCAGAAAATTGTTTGGCAGACACTCATTTATCATACATTCAAAACTCATAATTTTGTAAGTCAGAATCATATCTAGACATAAATTTCATATCTATAATATTAAAAAAGCAGAAACATTTCGCAGAAAGTTCACAGTCAGAATCGTCTTTTGACATATATTTCGGGTTCCCTCTATCTGGCAGAATCTTGATGCTCCGAAATGTATTTGGCATAACACACTTAGCATATTTTTCTTTAAACGAACATATTAATGGCATAAAAATTATTTGATATAATTATCGTTTGGCATAATGTTTAAAACTCCGAATTTACAATTGCATAGTTTTAAGATGGCAGAATTACATTTAGTATAATTACGATTGGCAGAGTTCAAATTTCGCATAATATCGTTTAGCATAATGTTCATTTAGAGCGACGAGTATTTGGTATAATTTCACTTTTCATACTATGCAGATGGCAGAATTTAATTAAGAATAACTTTAAGTTTAAAGACTTAAATGCCTAATAAGTCTTTAAACTGACATGGTCACTAACATTATTATTAACGGTTAAAACGGGATATTTACCATGTTTGTTATTTATTTTGAGTTTCCAATATTTTGATGTGAACCGATACAGTGAGTTACAATTGTATACAAAAACATATTAAGGCAAAAATAAGATATTTTTGGAATTATATAGAAAAAAAAGACATTGTTTTTAGTAGGTTACCCGGGACTCAACTATTAAGATTAGGTTAATTTGTTCAAAAAAAATGCGTAGGTTAGGTTAGGTTAAAACTGTGACCCCCTACGCACGAGCCGAGCGAGCGGAGCGAGCGGTGCCGCGGCAGCGGCCGGCGAGTGCCAGTAACGACTTGCATTGATAGAAAATGAGATTGTTTTTAGTAGTTTACCCGGAACTGAACTATTTACTATTTACTAATTAGAATAATAATTACTTATGGAATTAAATGACATTATTACAAATTCAATTAAATAATAGTTATAATAAATGATATAATTTAAAGAAATAAATAATTAAAATAAATGACAATAAATAATGATAAAGATGATTCTAACTATAAACTTTCTGCGATATGACAATTCTGCCGTTTAATGATATCGATATGAAATATATGTCAAAAGACGATTCTGACTGTGAACTTTCTGCGAAATGATGTTTCTGCTTTTTGAATATTATGGATATGAAATTTATTTCTAGAGATGTTTCTGACTTACAAAATTATGAGTTTTGAATGTATGATAAATGAGTGTCTGCCAAACAATTTTCTGCGAAATGAAGTTTATGCTATCCGTTGTTATGCAAAATAAAATTATGACATAAAAAGTTCTGCTATAAAGGGTGGACCCATATATTTCATATCGATATCATTAAACGGCAGAATTGTCATATCGCAGAAAGTTTATAGTTAGAATCATCTTTATCATTATTTGTTGTCATTTATTTTAATTATTTATTTCTTTAAAATAATATCATTTATTTTAACTATTATTTAATTGAATTTGTAATAATGTCATTTAATTCCATAAGTAATTATTATCCTAATGTGAATAGTTCAGTTCCGGGTAAACTACTAAAAACAATCTCATTTTCTATCAATGCAAGTCGTTACTGGCACTCGCCGGCCGCTGCCGCGGCACCGCTCGCTCCGCTCGCTCGGCTCGTGCGTAGGGGGTCACAGTTTTAACCTAACCTAACCTACGCATTTTTTTTGAACAAATTAACCTAATCTTATTAGTTGAGTCCCGGGTAACCTAGGTACTAAAAACAATGTCTTTTTTTTCTATATAATTCCAAAAATATCTTATTTTCGCCTTTATATGTTTTTGTATACAATTGTAACTCACTGTAGCGGTTCACACCAAAATATTGGAAACTCAAAATAAATAACAAACATGGTAAATATCCCGTTTTAACCGTTAATAATAATGATAGTGACCATGTCAGTTTAAAGACTTATTAGGCATATAAGTCTTTAAATACTGTTAATCAACAACACATTTATTTGGTTATAGATTAATATTATTATGTTGATACAACTCTAACAAATAATTGGTAATCTTGCATTAATTTCGACTAAATTTGATTACCATAAAAACGGTTCTAGTGAGTTTATCTTAAAAGATAGACATATACCGTAACGGACATTTTTTTAGATCATATCAAGAGGAATAATTCTTTAATACATATTTTTTTGGTATCTTGAACCGTTTTCGCAGCGCACGCAACGGAAGCCCTCAAAGATGAATAATTTTCCCCGTTTTTGCCACATTTTCCATTGTTTCTTCGCTCCTATTAGTCGCAGCGTGATGTTATATAGCCTAAAGCCTTCCTCGATAAATGGTCTATTCAACACAAAAAGAATTTTTCAATTCGAACCAGTAGTTCCTGAGATTAGCGCGTTCAAACAAACAAACAAACTCTTCAGCTTTATAATATTAGTATAGATTATAATATTAGTATAGATTAGTATAGATTTGTTTGCGCTTGCGCCTCATTTTTATACTGTGCTTTACATTGGTTTTGTTTACGGATCTTAATTCTCGCTGATTTTGTTCTACCTAACACTGATTTCGATCATTGCTTGTGATTTGGTGAACGAGGTTGCGGTGCATAAATAAAATTGTTACCTGAGTGTCGACAGAATGTTAAGACATTTTGTGTCTTCATTACAATCTTCTATGCGAAGCTCGTGGCTAAATAATAGAGCCGCTCGGGTCGATCTTTAGGTTAAGCCGCGCTTGCCTAGGTTGGTCTGTGGATGGGTGACCACCCGTTACATACCGAGTTTCCTCCGTGCCTCGGAAAGCACGTTAAGCCGTTGGTCCCGGCTGTCATTTGTAGATCTTTGACAGTCGTTACAGGTAGTCAGTGTTCCGAAAATCTGACAACCAGTCTTACCAAGGGGTATCGCATTACCCAGTACTAACTGGGTTGTGGAGGTCAGATAGGCAGTCGCTCCATATAAAATACTCATATTCAGCTGCATCCGGTTAGACTGGAAGCCGACCTCAACATAGTTGGGAAAAGGCTAGGCAGATGATTACAATCTTCTATGCAAACTCTTCTCGCATCATGGGTATTGTTGCAACAGGTATGTATTAAGTACAGTAAATTATTTGTAGCTAGTATAATAGTACATACTGTCATATAGTCAAATGTCTATATAACTGCTGTTTTGTAAGCAACCAATTTAAAATTCCAGTAAAGAATACTTATTAAATAGCATACGTAGCGTGGTAACAGACGGTTTAGTCAGAGTCACCTTAGGGTAGGTGAAACACTACATACCTATTTCAAAACAAAACAATTAGTAATCTTACTCAAGTTAGTTTGTGACCCTTTTAGTTATTTAAACTAACAGCTAAGAAAATCCAATATGTCATGGATTTGCCTTGCTGTTGAATGATAAGCTTACTGCTGTTCATGCAAGCTGATTATATGAAAAATATAATATACATTTATCTTGTAGTTTCCACCAGAAACTGTAAGCTGCCACAAGAGTTTCGGTATTAGAAAGAAGATGTGTGAGATATCATACACTTAAAACTAGTAATCCGATAATAGCCCCTATACTTTCATGGGATATGCACTTAGAGGTTTAAGTAGTAATGTTTTAACTAACAAGCCAGCACACAGGTGCAAGAAATAACCCATACCGTCACAGGACTATATGGCAATTTTTTTCTTCATAGCCCCTTTGTTAAAAAATAGTCCAGGGTACTTCAGAGAAATATATAAAACTAGCTTTCGCCCGCGTTAAATTCGGGATAAGACAGTTCCCCTTTCCTGATTTGCAGGTACCTGCCACCTGTAGTTTTTGCCCTAGCGCCTTATTTATTTTAATAGCAATGATAAGTTATCCCTTTTTTCTCTCTATCTCCATCATTTTTCACTCTTAAAAAAAAATAGCCTATGTCCATCTCCGGGGTCCCAACTATCTCTACCAAAATCGGTTAAGCCATTTAGGCGTGAAGAGGTAACGAACAAACAAACAAACTCACTTTCGCTTTTATAATATTAGTAAGGATATTCATCGATAGAACAATATGATAATGAAAATCAATAAAAAATCAATCAAGTTAGTTAAATCTCTGAGTTAGTAACATCCTTCTATTCTCATAAAAACTAACCCGATACCTTTAAATAATCAAATCTACCCATACGCAAAATGACGCAAAATACGCGCCTCAGACGTGGAGTTGCGGACACCAGCCCGTTAAACAATACAATACAATAATCAAATCTATTTTTAGGCATTAAAATAGCATTTTTCTTTGCAGTTGACATCAAGAGATGCACATGTGTGTCATTTATGTTGGATGCGTCAGATGCGTGCTACTCGCCACTTAGCACAAACTGTTGTTTTAAGACAACCAAACACAGATGAACATGCTGAAGTAGAGCTTTAACCCGTTAGGCCAGCACAATTGCCGGTACCTACCTCAACAATCAATACCAGCCAGTTGCTCCACTACCACCTGAGTCTGTATTACCATAGTATAAAGAGGGGAAGTAGGTTAACTCCGGCCCAATCCGCGTTATAATTGCCTACTGTCATAGGGTTGCCACTTTTAGCTAAATTTTAATTCAGTAACTATAAATTGGCAAGGGTCGAGAAGTTGGTCATGAAATGTTCATGTCAACCAACCTATTTAAAATGATAAGGATTAATACTGTATTTGTGTAAATAGCTTTCCAAGTTAGCGCTTTATAATTTTGTCCATTTGTTAAAGTATTAAAATGGATATAGTATGTTATCCTTAAGATATAGACATATATCACCGCTGACTTTTCTGTGGACCTATATAAGATACACAATTACACCATACATTATTTTGTTATATCTTAAAGGGTTGAGGTAGCGTTTTCGTTGAAAGCTCCCAGACAGCATACTTTTTGCCGACATCTTCAACAAATATCGTTAATGTACACAGAAATAAATACAAAAACTTAACAAATTATATACTAAAACCTTCCTTAAAAATCTCTCTATTACTAAAAACTCACTCTATCTATTACTAAAAACCGCATCAAAATCCGTTGCGTAGTTTTAAAGATCTAAGCATACATAGGGACAGACAGACGGCGGACAACGACTTTGTTTTATACTATGTAGTGATAAAAAAAGATAAAATAAACCGAGCGAAATTCAATACCTAGGTAATCTGAACAGAGACAATTCTGGAATTGATGAATTATGAAGACACCCAAACACAGCAATACTTTCTCCCGCGATTATCAGACATTTTTGATTCATTTAGCGGTGCCGAAAAGCCGTGACGCGCGAACCTCGTGCAGTGTTAGCCCCGACCAGGGTCTTTTCACTTAGTACATTCGTAACTTCTATGGACAAAAAGACTCGGGCAATAGTTTCATCTTTCCTCAACAGATGGCATATGCATAGCGAATTCACTCCTATAGAATTTTATAAAAAATTTAAACAATGTTTTTTATAAACTAAATATGTGTATTAAAACTTATCTTTAAAATTAAATAAAAAAGAAAATACAATAAAATAAAGAAAATAGTATCAATTATGCTTAATGGCAACACAATACGAAATTAGTGGTGAATTCGTTTCATTTCACGAATTTTTTAAACAATTCTAACTCGTTTAATTCTAAGTTTATTGGCATTATTTCTGGTTACTTTTACTTGTATCAATGTAAATCTTACCAATATTAATATCAGCCCCTATGTCGGTGTTTTGTAAATTTAAATAAACATAAAATGTTTGCAAAATCTGTTAACCTCTATGTAAAATGGAACGTCACTAGTGTCATAATACGACTAGTGATGTGCCGAGTCGCTGTTAATGAGTCTCGAGTCGACTCGAGTCAGTTTAAGCGGTATTCGAACCTTGACTCGATTCTACCATTCGAACCCAGTACTTGAGTTCTCTGTTTGGTATTCGAATGTTGACTCGAGTCCAGGACTTGAATCCAGGGCTCGAATACAGATCCGAGTCCAGGACTCCAGTCCATGATCCGAGTCGAGGATTTGATTCCAGAATTCAAGGTCATAGACGTCACTCGTGATTCATTCCCTGCACTTGCTGCATACATCTAACAAGGACGACGATTGTCTCGCCGACTCGAGTACGCAAGTCCAAAGCTGGAATCGAGTCAAGCCGTACTTGACACATCACTAAATACGACGTACGGCCATGTTTGTTTTTTTACCGGCATTGGCATTGGCAATTTGTCAATATCGTTGTTACTTGTGTTTTTTGTTATGCGTTTCGGATTTTCAACTTTACGACCTGGATTTGCTAAATGGACTTACGTGACTGTGTTTTTGTAAATGGACCAATAAATTAATAAATGGAATAAGCACTACTAAGGATGTAGATCCAAATGATGGTATTCAAAATCAAGCATCAGAATATTATTTGAAAAGACGAAGATCGGTAAATAAAAAAAATAAATGAAATAGTAAGGTGTGTCAATTTGTGTTTTATTGAACAAAACCTTTTGAAACAACATAAAAATGTAATTTGAAGTGAAACCCCCTACCTACAGCAAGAATGCACTACTACTTAGACAAGACACATACACCCCATTATTACTTTAAATACAGTTTCACCCACTCCGACCTTGAATGCTGCGCGGGGGGTATCCACCTTCTTGCCCGCGTCCACCAAGGCTGGAAAAGCAAGAGTTCGCATGAGATGGAGCAAAGAAGTCAATCTATTTATCATGCGAACCTACTTTTATATCACGAAATTAGAAACCGACATGACCACCTACAGAAAACAATTGCATGAACTTTTTACACAATAGTACCCTGAGATAACCGTATCCGAACAAAGAATTTCAGATCAGAGAAGAGCTATAGTTAGAAATAAACTATTATCTCAAGCATTAATCGACCAACTAAAAGAGGAAATACGAGTACAACTACAATCAGATGATAATACTTCTCCACTATTAGAAGGCCTAACCGATATTGCCCAACAACCACAAACACAATTAAATACCCAATTACAACCTAATATTCAATCTCAACTATACAATCAATCGCAAGCCAACACGCAAACATCACACACATCTACACAAACTGAATACATAACCTTTACGCTAGAAAATGATATTGAGACCTTAGTCGTCGAAAATCATAATCCAACCACAGATACATACATCCAAGAAATACATGACAAATTCAGAACAACCCTATCACAATACTCTGGTATGGATCCAGCAATCCGACCAAAGCTACCTAAACTTCGATATAGCCCTAATCTTTTTCGTTTGGTTAACTTATTTAATGAAAACATACTAAACCAATTTATTTCCGATGAAACACAACTTATTGATATACACACACTAATATATTGCACAGCAGTAGTCATATCTGAAGAACTTAACTTCAAAATCACACAAAACACGGGAAATCCAAGACCAAAACAAAATATCAAACCAGCATGGCAACAGAGACTAGAAAAAGACATAGAACAATTAAGAGCAGACATTGGTAGACTTACACAATACATTAACAACAATAGATCAAGTAAAGTAGTAAGGAGAGTTGAGGCTATATTTAGAACCCATTTGGTTCACACAAGGCACGAGAACAACAACAGAAAACCAGAGGAGTTCTTAGACACCATAAAACAAAAGTTAGCCCTTAAAGTTCATAGGCTCAGAAGATATAAAAAAGCTCAACAGCGCAAAAATGATAACGCTATATTTGCCACCAATGAAAAAATATTCTATAGAAACTTAAACAAACCAAACACTGACACACATTACGACACTAACACAGACACACCTACCCAACCTACAAAAGAACAATTAGAAACATATTGGGCTAGTATTTGGGAACAACAAGCACGACACAATGACGAAGCAGCATGGATAACAGAAGAAGAAACAAAATGGAAAGCAATAGATGAAATGGAGTTCGTAGAGGTTACAGAGGCTGATATCACACATATAACAGGCAGATTGCATAATTGGAAATCTCCTGTTATAGACAAAGTACACAATTTTTGGTTCAAAAAGTTAACGTCATTATACAAACCAATTGCAAGAAACCTAACACAAATAATACTAGGACAACAAAATGCACCAGAATTTATGGCAACGGGCATAACATACATGCTGCCTAAAACTAAAAACTCACCAGAACCTTCCCAATACAGACCAATCACATGTTTACCTACAATTTATAAAATATTAACATCAGCAATAACAACAAAAATCAACACACACATTGAACAACACAACATAATGGCAGAGGAGCAGAAGGGATGCAGACGGGGCCACATGGGATGCAAAGAACAGTTAATAATAGACTCCACAATACATGAACATGCCACCACAAAGAACAGAAATCTTCATTGCACGTATATCGACTATAAAAAAGCCTTTGACAGTGTCCCTCATTCTTGGTTGATACAGATACTAAAAATTTATAGAATCAATGCAAAAATAATAGATTTCCTAAGCAACATAATGTCACAGTGGAAAACCACACTTCAAATAAACTGTAATCAAAATAGTATTATCACGCGACAAATATTAATCAAAAAAGGTATTTATCAAGGTGACTCTCTGAGTCCCCTGTGGTTCTGTCTCGCGCTAAACCCTCTGTCCCATCTGCTGCAGCGCTGCCAGGCCGGATATCGTCTAAAACACACTACAGAACAGACAACAATTTCACACCTCATTTACATGGACGATATTAAACTATATGCACAAACCGAAAAAGATATGAAGAAATTAGTAGAAGTTACAGCAGATTTTAGCCAAGATATAAATATGCAATTTGGTCTGGATAAATGTAAAACACTTCACATCATACGAGGCAAGATACGACCCGGCAACTATGTAGTTAATAACACAGACACCATAACAGCGATGGAACCGACCGACTTATACAAATATTTAGGGTACACACAATTAAAGGGACTAGATCACGTTAGAATTAAAGAAACACTTACTGCAGAGTACAAGAGAAGACTTAACGTTGTATGTAAAACTCAACTGTCTGGTAAAAATCTCATCAAGGCCTTAAATACATTTGCCATCCCCATTTTAACATATTCATTCGGAGTTATTAAATGGACAAAAACAGACACTGAACAGTTAGAAAGAACTACACGCACCACTCTCACAAAACATAATAACTTACATCCTAAATCTGCCATAGAGAGACTTACAATAAAAAGACAAAATGGAGGGAGAGGCCTAATAGACATCCAGCACCTATGGCGAAAACAAGTCATTGGATTAAGAACTTTCTTTCACACGAAATCGCAGACTAGTAACATACATAAAGCCATAGCCCAAAATGATCAGAATTACACCCCACTTAACTTAAATGAACAATTAGACACCTCACACAATACTAACGAAGACCCGCAGACACAAAAAATTGAGGATTGGAAGAAAAAAGTTCTTCATGGCCGACATCCTTATGACCTAGAACAAACTCACGTCAACAAAGTTGCCTCAAATAAATGGCTCAAAATAGGTAATCTGTTCCCAGAAACTGAAGGATTTATCATTGCTATACAAGACCAGATTATTAACACTAAAAACTATAGAAAATTTATTATCAAAGATCCTTCAGTAACAAATGATAAATGTCGCAAATGCCACACACAACCAGAAACCATCCAACACATAACAGGAGCATGCACAACTATCACACAGACCGACTATACACACAGGCACAATCAGGTGGCAAATGTTATCCATCAAAGACTGGCAGTCCAATACACACTCATACAAGATACAAACACTCCATACTACAACTACACACCACAAGCCACCCTCGAAAATGATACCCATAAACTTTACTACGACCGCGCCATTCTCACAGACAGGACAATTCACTATAATAGACCGGATATAATACTACAGGATAAAATAAATAAAATTACTTACTTAATAGATATTGCTGTTCCCAACACACACAATATACAAAAAACCATCACAGAAAAAATTAGTAAATACGCAGAACTCAAAGAGGAAGTAACAAGAATATGGCGTCAAGAAAAAGTTTATGTGGTTCCCATAGTCCTCTCAACTACAGGTGTTATCCCAAATCACCTACTCCATAGTCTCAAATTACTAAGCCTAAAAGAAACACTTTACATCACCCTACAAAAAGCTGCAATTTTGAATACATGTCGCATTGTTAGAAAGTTCATGCAAATAGAAGAAAACGAAATAGGTCCTCATCACAACACACCTCACACATCAACATAACACACCACACGCTGCATTTACTTTGGTTTCGACCCGTAAATGTAGTTAAAAATACCAGTACGCTGAGAAGCAAAAGCACATCCCAAAATAATAATAATAATTTATTCAATAAGTAGTTTGTACATGGTATACAAAGTTGTCTTATAAAGAATTAGATATGTTATAACAGATAGAACCAGTACACATATAACATGGGTCATAGGACTCCCCTTCCTAAACTAGGCAGAAAATCTGTCTGTATCTTAGGAAAGAGTATCCAATCACAGTGAGTCTTACTACGGTTACAAAAATATTGGTACGTGCAGTAGGCGAACAAAGTACTTATGTTAATTAAAGTATAAAAATAAAATAAAAAAAAAGAACAAAAGATGAAATAAAAACATGAGTGTGGGTGGGTGTATGGACGTGTGTGTGTTAGTGTATATGTGTGTGTGTGTGTTAGTGTATGTGTGTGTGTGTGTGTGTGTGTGTGTGTATTTGGGTGTGTTGTGTTGTGTGTTGCGACCTATCTCTTTACTGTACCGTGGTTAGAAGCTCTTCGGTATCACTATATGTCAATGTCAGTAACCAGGAATTTAGCTTGTTTTTTAACTGGCCCTTAGTCAGGGCGTAAATATTTAATTGTTTGTGGGCTTTATTATACAGCCTAGCACTAAGGCCATTAAACTGGCGTCTTGCGAAGGCAGTCCTGCAAGAGACAGTAGGACATAAAGGAAAGCCACGGCGCCGCTGACTGACAAGCTGCTTATTAAACGAGATCATAGAATGCTTGTAGAGGATGGATCTTAAGATGTACAGTTTCCTAACAGTTAAGACATTGCATTCTGAATATAGCATATGTGTAGGGTAGTCCCGAGGTTTAAAGTGAATTACTTTAAGCACAGCCCTTTGGGCTCTTTCAAGTTTTAATAGTTCAGTTTTATGAGTCCCACCCCACACAGGGATACAGTACATCAGGATTGTTTGACACAGAGCCAAATAAACCATTCGGAGAGTATTTTTATCTGCTGAAAACCTTAGATTTTTAAAAATATAAATTAGTCTTCTGGTGCGTGAGGTTAATGACTCCAATTGAGTGGTCCAGTCTAGCTTCTCATCAACGAACACACCGAGGTATTTTATGGATTCCACCATAGTCAACGAGAGACACTTACAAGCATCCGTCTTTTTCTGACAGTTATGGGCTTTTAGATTTCCGGTTACTTCAGGTGGTGTTGATGTATGCGGTAGAATGAAACGTAAAAATTTGGTCTTATCAACGTTTAAGGTTAAAAGATTACTTGCTAACCAATGCATTACTCTCCGCAATGCGTTCGCGTGCGGATTCCAGTTCTACCCACTATAAAATTTAAAAGTCTAATAAAATAGTAATCAAGTAGCATCAACACTACAACTCAGAAATCATACACCTGTAGAAAATATTTCTATAAGTCAGTACGTATTTATGTAAATACTATTATTTTCAGGAGTATCAATGCATGGTTTTCCGAATAAAACTAAGTACCCTACCCTCTTTGAAGCTTGGGTATCAGTCATACCCGAAAATATGGCACAAGAAAATCCTGAGAAAATTGCAAAATCATTTAAAGTGTGTGACTACCATTTTAAACCAGAACACAGGACACGAGGCCATGGCGTTACTAAAACGGCTATACCCTGTCTGTATTTCGAAGGTAAAATGTTTATTGATTATTTGTTTGTTATGTCTTCCACAACATTTTTTTAAATAAATGGGTAGGTATGCATAATAATTAATGACTGCATGCACTTTCACCTTCAACCTAGGAGAACTGTGGGATAAAAAACCCGGGCCTATGCGTTAATTCAAGACATGGTCGACCTGAGTGCCAAATTTCATGGAAATCGGCTGTCTAGGCATGATTGAGTAACATGCATTGAAATAATTATAACTTTTCACTTGAAGTGTCAGCCAGACGCTGGTGCCCTCTCACTTTTTGTATTGTAGAAAGTCCCTTGTCCTTATAAATAAATGCACATGCAGGGATACAGTTTAAATGTAAAAACTTGCCTCTACTTACCTAACACTAAATTACGTTTCAGGAGTGCCAAAAGTAATAACCGATCTGGATACAGAACATAATTATTGCTTACCAAGGATGAAGCTAGCTGTTTCCTCAGCAAACATTGAAGTGGCTACACCATCATCATCTGGTGTTAAACAGAATACTGGTAAATAATAATTGTCAGACATAATATTTATCATGTTTGCATGGCTAGCAGGAAGTGTGGTAAAACAGTTTAACATCCCTTTATCTATATGACAGAAGATTTAGAATTAATTGGATGTCTCCATATCTTTATTTGCTTTGGTCCTGAGAAGAAACTTCTCTCTTTCCCGTTTTTTCTATACTAGCCCTACTGAGATTGTATACTTATCCATTCCTTAGATTAGTTAACCTATCAAGCAACTTAGAATGCTGCTATGCTTGTAGAGGCAAAGGCCATTCAATTATTTTAAAATTGTATCTATTAATTTTAGAGTTATAATCAGCAATTATATATACGACTTATAAGGGTTGGGAGCCATTGGATGCAAGTCACTTCCAACCGGCCAACTTGGAAATCATTGGGGGAGGCCTATTTTCAGCAGTGGACGTCTTATGGCTGATATGATGTTACAACAATTGTATACTATACACCGGGGACACCAGCAGCACTTTTACATTTAAATTAAAACAAATAATCTGTCATTTTGATGACTTATATTAATAATATTTAGTCTAGCCTTTGCTTGCAACTTCCACATTACTGGTATAGAAAGTATTATGTGTTAATCTAGGATGTCCAACTATTTGGGTTCAAAATTACATCCAAATCCATCAGCTCTTCCTGCGTGACTGAGTGACAATTATAAAAAGCACAAACATCTTCAGAAACTCCCATTTTGTATTAAAACAATAGGCAAATGTTTTTATTGAATGTTTTAATACAACAGTTGGTCTTAATTTTTCAGGAAAAAGAAATATTACCCAAACAACTAGGACTGAACCGATCAAAGACTTCCAGAAGCAAATCACAAACCTGAAGAAAATGGTTGCTCGTATGAAAATTAAAGAAGAGTCATTCAAAACCCGACTGGCGAGGGCAGAAAGAATTGCACGATCCTCTGTCAAAGTTACAAGTAATATGTCCAAGGCGGCCAGAATTTTTACTGGTTTACAATGCAGGGAGTCAGGAAAAAGCTCACGAGGTCGAAGATTTACTGAGGAAGAAAAAGTACTTTCGCTTTCCTTACTGAAAAGGAGTCCAAAAAGTTATAGCCTTCTCAGCAAGTATTTTTGTTTGCCATCTAAGAAGACTCTGTTAAATGTTTTAAAAGCCGTAAAATTAGTACCCGGCATAAACAAAATAATTTTTGAAAAGTTAAAAGATACCGTTTCAAAAATGAATGCCGAAGACCGTGTATGTAGCCTGATTTTTGACGAAATGTCCATAACTCCACACGTCTATTATGACAAATCAAGGGACGAAATTATTGGTTTCGAGAATATTGGCACTTACAAGACCCATAAGTTTGCTGACCATGTCACGGTTTTTATGATAAAAGGTCTGAGGAAAAATTTTAAGCAACCAGTTGCATATTACTTTAGCCAAAATATGAAGTCTGTAAATTTGAAAAATATTCTGATAAATATAATAAAAAATATTCAGTCCACTGGACTTCAGGTGTTAGTAACTGTCTGTGACCAAAGTGGTATAAATACTGCCACTATCAACAGCCTCATATTGGATGCTAAGCGACAGTATTTAAGAAAGGAAGGAAATTTTAAAAACAATATTTTCATTGTTGGTGCTAAAGAAATAATACCCCTATATGATGTGCCACATCTCTTAAAGGGTTTAAGAAATAATTTATTAAATAAAGATTTAATATTTGTTGATCCAACTTCAAAAGAAAAGGTTACTGTAAAATGGGATTATTTTAACATGCTCTATGAGGCTGACAAATGTTATGGTGAGCTCCGGTTGATGCACAAAATCACAGAGGAGCATGTACTGTCCGAAAAAATTAATAAAATGCGAGTCAAGCCAGCTGCACAACTATTTAGCCACAGTGTAGCTGTTGGCATAAAACACTTGTCTGTTAGGAATGAAGTCCCAAAAGAAATGGAAAAAATAATACCATTTATACAAATGATTGATAAATTATTTGATAGCCTAAATGGTAGCACTTTTAATATTAAAAATGGCAAAATTTATACAGGAGCTGTAAAGAAAAACTCACCACATCACAAACTGTGGGAGGAGGCAAAAAGTTTTTTAAGTTCTGTTCTCTATATACATAGAATAAGCAAAAGAGAAAAACGAGTTCCAACTATAAAAAATTGGATTAAAACCATAGAGGGATTCAAACTTTTATGGAAAACTTTAAATGAGAAATACTCCCAAGATTGTTTCCTGACTCGAAACTGCAACCAGGATCCTCTGGAA
Source organism: Ochropleura plecta (assembly GCA_905475445.1). Lineage (NCBI taxonomy): Eukaryota > Metazoa > Arthropoda > Insecta > Lepidoptera > Noctuidae > Ochropleura > Ochropleura plecta. The sequence continues at coordinate 6,677,349 of FR997751.1, forward strand.
AATTTCTTTGGAAATGTTAGGAGCATGGGTGCACGCAATGTGTCGCCAAATTGTGTAGGGTTTGAGGGAGCATATAAAACATTGCTTTTAAACAATTTTAGTGCTCACCATTCACCTCGTGCAAATTGTGAAGAGGACATAAATTCTTGCCTACAGTCGCTGCATTTTTTTATTACTGAAAAAGAAAATATCCAAGAAGAAACCAATAAATATGAAAATGTGCACAATGGTGAGCCACTTGAACTGTTTAGGATAAGCGACACGGAATCTCCTGGCATCTTCCAAAGAAATTATGTTTGTGGATGGGCCCTAACAAAGGTATTAAAAGCTGTAAAAGGGTGTAAAAAATGTAAGCTTTCTCTTTGTGGCAGTATAAACGAACAAGGAAACGATTTTATAAAATTAAAGGAATATAATAAAAACAAAACTTGGCTAGTATATCCATCCATAAATTTGTCAATATCTTTTAGCCAAATCCAATCTGTGGTTACCAATTTTTTAACACACGATGTGCACCTTCCAGGTTTAAAAGAAAGAATTAAATCTCTTGTAGAAATAACAACTGACTTTTCATATCACAATTGCAATAAACACAGAGAAATTGTAATTAAATACTTTACAGATATCTCAGTAAATGTGTTACTCTATAGTTGGTGTAAAAGCGTTAATAGAATTTTGTCAGGAAAATGCAACTACGATGGTGAAGACCAAATTAAATTAGCAGCCCTTTCATACTTCATCAAACATAAAACAAAACCAAAAAAGTAAATGGCGTGGCATGGTCTTATTGTTGTTATTGATTTTGTATTTAAATAACTGTAAATTATTTCTTATATGTATCTTAATGGAGGCTAAATAAGTAATTAAAAACTATGTTAAAATTATATTGTTTTATTATTTTAATAATTTATAGGCGATCGTACACCAGCAGCCTGATTTGCATTTAATTGCGCTTGTTACATGGTATACAATTTCTTTCGTAAATGCAAATCTGACTGAGGCTGCGGGGTGTAAAGGTCGCCTTCTCAGTAAACTCCCTTTCAATTTTTAAATAACGGCAGCAGTACGTATTTACTATACAGTATACTTAAGTACCTTTAAGTAAACAGGTAGGTACCTGTAGCCACGGCTTTGGCGGTTAGTTCTGATAAAGTTTCATAGACGGCAGCACTTTCTTCGTGGACGTTTTTTATGGTCGACTTCCCTCTCTATTCCTTTTTAGGTTACTATACTCTATGGGCGCACCGCGAAAGGAGTCGAGATTTTGTTTAGTGTGCGTGCGGCGACGCATAGATACTACGACGCACACATACAAGCCGCGCGCAATGCGTTTGTATGAAGATAACCTACTATCTGTCTTTATTCTATGGTATTACATTTGAAGATTAATTATTAAATCAATAATGTATAAGTATGGTTTTTTTTTTATCCCCAAGTTTTTTTGGTTTATTATATTTATGTTTAGGGGCTGACTTTAATTAACTAGTTTCTGTAATAACATGCCCCTCCTAGAAACTGTAATATTTAATAACACATCAATTATTATTATTTTGACAATTAAAAACTGCACTTAACCTATAAATCAATGTCATTATTCGTTTTGAGATTCATGCAGGAACCGCAAGTTGTTAAATGAATTTTGACCTTTTCGACGCCCATCCCCCCAGTATTTGATCCGTGAAACTACTTTTAGCGCTAAATTTTGAAACTGATGATATTATTTTTAATTTTGTATTTTTTTTGTAATCTTCTATATATGATCTCTATATATCATGAAAACAAAGAGAAACTTCGGTATTTAAATTGAACATTACCTGAATTTCGCTTAGTTTGCATGATATAAAGAGATTATATAGAAAATTCCAAAAAAAATATGGAAAAGTATTTAAATGAAACAAAATTTTAAGCGTTTTTTAGAATTCCTATTTATTTTTCGTTTCACAACTTTTTTCGTAGCGTCTCCGATGATTTGCGTATTTTTTTATGAATCTCTCGCAGTTCAACCAAGGAGGTTGTCGTCTGCTTAACCGGGCGAATCCTGTGGGTGCCTTAAAAGTTAAGACCTCCAGCCAGGATACAAACATACAAACTAAGCGACTACACGCTAAAGGCACCCCCTGTGGGGTACGAGCCTCGGCTTAGGGCGTCGCTGAGGGACAGCAAGGGACAGGCTGGATCTGTACGATATAATTTATGAACTGGTTTAAACTTATATGCTCAGCAGCGCGGGCTGGTTCTTGCAAGGGACGAGTGGGGCAGTTACCGGGACGTCGCGACGGGTGTCGTCGGCGAGGACGGAATGACGGCGTTTTGCGTCTGAATTTGCGTAGAGTGCTACTCTCCCTGCTGCTCTCCTGGAGCAGGGTTATAGCATCGTCAGGAGTGACGAGAGAATGTCTAGGACGATGAATTTTACTTATTCGCGAGGGATCGTATCGAGCGGCCGATGCGATAAGGGGGTTGCGATGTTTTAACGCGGAGTCAAAGAAGCGCTTGGAAAGGCGCTTCATGAATTGAACGACGGTTCTTAAGTCTAAGTGAATACTATCGTTACGGACGTAAAAAGGGGCTCCCGTGATTTTACGAAGGAATCGGTTTTGCAAGGTCTGCATCTTATGAAGGAAACGCGGGTTGGCGTGGGCGAACATGACACATGCGTACGTCATGATGGGATGGATGACCGCGGTGTGTAAACGCAATTTGCACTTAAGTGACAGTTTGCTTTTTGCCATACCACATACCTACCCATACCACTAACCTACCCATAGCAAAGTATGGGTAGGTTTCACTTTTTAATTCAGCGCGCGAACAAGCCACTTTGAAATGTGCCGCGAAGGACATCAAGTGGCTGTCGAGCTAAGTATTCGGCTTGCTTCTCCCAGGGGATAGGCTTGCCGTACATAGAGATCGGACTGGGGATCGGGGATTAAAGCGCGGTTTGGTGTAATAACCGCCTGACTTTTACCGGGACTCACCTCGATTCTCCATTTCCTGAACCAAGCGCCTAGGACGTCGGCTGAGGTCTGGAGGGTACGGGCGATAGCGTTTGTACAGCGGCCAGTATAGTAAATGGCCGTGTCATCCGCGAACAGAGCTAACTGAGCTTTTTTGCTCTTGGGAATATCGCTAGTGAACAGAGTGAAGACGAGGGGGGATAAGACGGAACCCTGAGGGACACCGGCCCTAATAGGATGAGGGGAAGAAAATGAGGCTCCTATGCGATAGCGGAAGGTGCGGTTCGACAAAAAGTCCCGTAAGATGAGCACGAGACGGTCCGGCACTCATAGTGAGTACAGCTTGTATAATAAGCCGTTGTGCCAGACTTTGTCGAAAGCTTTCGCTATGTCGAAGAATAGTACGCCCGTCATCGCTCCGCACTGGAAACCAGCGCTCATGTGTTCGACGATGCGGTGAACTTGTTGGATACACGAATGTTCGGTCCTGAAACCGAATTGCTCGTTGGGAATGAGACTTTTAGTCTCGGCGAAATCTCTGAGGCGCTTATAAATAAGTCTCATAGATTTTGCCGAGTGCGTTCAGGAGACTGGTGGGTCGGTAGCTCGTGGGCTCAGACTTGGGCTTGCCTGGCTTGAGGATACCGCTAACAGTGGCCTCTTTCCATATCTGCGGGAATAAGTTGTTGCTCAAGGCGCCATTGAAGATGGCCGCCAAAAGGATGATGAGCTGAGCGGGGAGGAGTTTAATTACCCTATTGGTGTATATTATTACTTCTAATCAAGTAGTGGCGCTGAGAACACGAAAATCTCGAACTTGTATAAAAGTGATTGGCGTTCAAAAGGTTTATGAGTGGGGCAAAGCTCTAAAGAGTGTCTGTCATTGTCCTTTCATCGCGTACTGTTATATCCTTGAATATCAAGACAATACTACTTTTGTTAGTCTATGGTACGATCCTGTAAAAAATAAAGTTGGCAACACTGTTCGGAACGCACCCTAAAACCTAACTGTTGTCATTCGTGTCAACGTCATTTTGAAGAAATATTAGTACAGTTTTTTTTAGTAAATAAGCGTAACTTTATGAATTAAAAGATGGATAAACTGCCTATGTGTAGGATATGTTTAGCGGAAAATGTCCGCATGTATGTAGTGGTCAATAAGAACCTGCATGAACTATATGAGAAGCTGACTGACACTCCAGTAAGTTGATACCTAGAGTGATTGAATTTCCGATAATGTTTAACGTTGCCTCTCATCTCAAACACGAGGATTATTGTGAATTATTGGTCAGAGGGTCAAAGAGACTGACATCTGCCATCGGTGACTAAAAACTGGTAAACTGTGTGGGAAAACAAGGACTTAAAGCGTCAATTACATGGTATACAAAATAGAAAATTATATTTGTGAGATTGAAAGCGTTTTGTTCTCTTTTTTTGTTCGTTTTCTTGCAATTTGTTCCGTGCAAACTTTAATCATTTTGTTTAAATCAACACAATAGTGTACTGGGGGGCTAAGTTGCTCACGTCCGTAGGATTTACCACCTTCTCCTAGGCCCACCCTACACGTGTCCCCCGGGTGGTGCTAAAAGAGCAACAACGCCGAAAAACAGGCGGCGGTGAAATAACCTGTCCACTGGCATACCACGAGCCAAGAAGGACTAAATCTCCTCTAAAAATGTGGCCATGATGCCTTGGGAAAGCAACATGAGTATGTCCCATCTTTTTATATGAAATATGAATATTACGAATGATGATTTGTCATGCGATCCGGCTAACACCCGGCGCTCGCAGGTACCCGGGCCTGCGAGTGAGAAATATGTCACCGAAGACTGCACGGGGGTAGGCGACCAGGCCCCTATGTTAGTGAATGCTACTGGCAGCGCGAATAAAAAATTAACTCAACAAGTGTTTCACACAGGTCTTCTCATTACAAGACCGAGATCATCGTCACTGAGTAGTGTAAAGAGTAGTACTCTCAAAGCTACTGACTCGAAAGATGCACCTACTACGTCTTCAGCTACGAATCCCACAGATGTTGTCAACCAAATTTGCCCTCCCACATGGCAAAGAATCCCCTCAGAACGCTATGCAAAAAGAAAGAGACTATCAGATAGCCCTCCAAAATTTGACCAAACACAAAGGGGAATCAGCACTTCCAACAGATACAGTGGACTAACTGTAGATTTAACTGAGGAATCAACAGAAGATCCACCCATCTTCACTAAAAAAATCAATAAACCTCCACCTATAATCCTGTATGGAATAGAAGATCTATCGAAGTTAACCGAACTTCTAAATAAAACTGTACCCACTGATAGCTACTCGTATAAGATCATTAACAGAGACCAGCTCAGAGTAATGACACAATCTACGGAAACATATAAAGACATAATAGATCTCATCCGAAAAAATGGCCTTATTGGTCACACCTTCACACAAAAGCAAAATAGGTGCTATAGAATTGTGATTAAAAATCTTCACCATACTACCCCTAAAACTGCTATAGTAGAGGAAATTGAAAATACAGGGAACAAGGTCAGAGGTGAAGTAATCTGTGCAATATCAAGGAAGAACAAAATGCCACTTAATATGTTCTTTGTAAATATTGAACCCGGACCCAACAACTCCAATGTTAAGAGTATACAATCTATATATCACACGAGAGTTAAGATCGAAGATCCAAAAAAATCAACCGAGATTCCTCAGTGTACGAGGTGCCAGCAATATGGGCATACCAAAAATAACTGCATGCGCCCATACAGGTGCGTCAAATGTGCTCAAGGACACAAAACAACGGACTGCCCAAAAAAGGATAAAAATACACCAGCTACGTGTACTCTTTGTCATGGCGACCATCCAGCCAACTACAAAGGTTGTCAAGTGTATAAAGAGATTCGAGCAAGAAAAATAACAAATAAAGAAAGCAGGAAAGCTCTGTTAGTCACAAGGCCGTTAGACAAACCGTCACAACAACTCTTTCAAAAAGATGATTTCCCTCCATTAGCACCTAGCATCTATACCAGACAGCAGTCCAAAAATAACCAAGAGCAACCTCAACTCTTACCTGATAACATGTTTTATACTAAGAATACTGGATACTGGAAAAGAAAAACAGAGAACAGAGATTCTCAGCCAACAAACTCATTAGAGCAGATAATAACTCAACAATCGACAAAGATAGATATTCTCATAGAACAAATAGGTACCCTAATGGGTCTCCTAACGACGCTCATAGCTCAGCAGAAAAAATGAAATTTCTGCGAATTGCTACATGGAATATAAACGGCTTATCCCCTAACAAGCAAGAAGTTGAATTGTTTATCAACCATAACAAAATAGATATTCTCCTGATCTCCGAAACACACATGACAGACGAACGAGTGGTTAAAATTGAAGGATTCAATATATGTTATGTTAACCACCCAGACGGGACATCACATGCTGGGGCTGCTATAATTGTGAAGGAAAATATAAAGCATCATATCCTCCCGAGTTTCAAACAGCTACATATACAAGCAGCTGTAGTATCAATAGATGACTGGCAAGGATCCCTAAACTTGGCTGCAGTGTATAGTCCTCCACGTCACCGAATTGACGAACAAATGTACAGTGACTTCTTCCAAACACTTGGCAACAGGTATATAACAGGCGGCGACTGGAATGCTAAAAACATCTTTTGGGGATCCCGATTGACAACGACAAGGGGCAGAGAGCTGAAAAAGGCCATTGATAGTAACACTCTCAACATACTATCAACGGGAGAACCAACTTATTGGCCAACTGACCCTAACAAGATTCCAGATTTAATAGATTTCTTTGTCACCAAAGGAATGTCAGGATTGTACACCAAAGTAGAATCATGTCTAGATGGCTCCTCTGATCACACACCAGTCATTTGTACAATAAGTACCACAGTGATCTTAAAACAACCGAATGAGACACTATACAACCGTAAAACGGACTGGGAAGCCTTTCGAGATTACATCGAAGAGAACACTAAATTGTGTATATCTCTTAAAACGGAAGATGACATAGAAGATGCTGCTTTGTACACTACCAATCTAATCCAAAAAGCGGCCTGGCTATCAACTCCTTGTATAGAACCCAAGCCACAAAATCAAGATATCACCCTGGAAATCCAAGCTATGATAGCTGAGAAGCGGAGACTAAGGCGTCAGTGGCACACTAGTAGGAATCGACAAGATAAAAGGGCGTTGAATAGGGCGCAAAAAAATCTAAAAGAATTACTTAAAGAAAATGAAAATAATACCCTCCAAGATAAACTCAAGACCTTATCTCCCCACAAAGCAGAGGACTATTCACTTTGGAAGATGACTAAATCATTGAAAAGACCAAAGAAACATATACCGGCACTAAAGCAATCAAACGGAAATTGGTCAAGAACACCCGCTGATAAAGCAGAGTTATTTGCTAAATTTCTAAATGACGTCTTTAAACCCAATGAATCTGATATCACTCACTCGGAAGATGAAATTAATAAAATCCTAGACAGCGACCAACAACTCTCATTACCATTGAAGCTGATAACACCAGTAGAAGTCAGGAAAGCCATATCACATCTAAACCAAAAGAAGGCACCAGGATTTGACCTGATAACAGCGGAAGTGCTGAAACAATTACCAAAAAAGGGAATAGTCCTGCTTACGATTCTCTTCAATGCAGTATTGAGACTTCAATATTTTCCAAAGCTGTGGAAAATGTCAATTATAAATATGATTCCCAAGCCGGGAAAGCCTGCTACAGAAGCCACATCTTACAGGCCAATAAGTCTTCTCCCCTTACTGTCGAAACTTCTCGAAAAGCTATTCTTGAGACGCCTTCTCCCAATTCTTGAAGAGCAAAATATAATACCAGACCATCAATTTGGTTTTCGTGGTCATCATGGAACGATAGAGCAAATACATCGAGTAGCTCACAAAATACGGCAGACACTAGAAAGAAAAGAGTATTGCTCAGCAGTCTTTCTCGATATCCAGCAGGCTTTTGACCGTGTTTGGCATAAAGGCCTCTTATACAAGATAAAACTTCAGTTGCCAAATACTGTCTACATGCTTGTGAAGTCCTACCTGCAACATCGGACATTCCAGGTTAAATGTGAGGGTTGCCTCTCATCCATCTCCCAAATAGAAGCAGGAGTACCCCAGGGTTCGGTGCTAGGGCCAATTTTATACATAATCTACACTGCTGACTTACCTCTTTCAGAAGAAGTAATGACTGCAACTTATGCAGATGATACCGCAGTCCTCTCCAGTCACAAAAATCCTACTACAGCATCCATCAAATTACAAGAGCATCTGGATAAAATTGGATTGTGGCTGAAGAAATGGAGAATAAAACCTAGCCCTACAAAATCGGTGCACATAACATTTGCATTAAAAAGAGGGGACTGCCCACCTGTGACACTTGAAGATACTGTCTTGCCGCAAAACTCAACAGTCAGATACCTGGGTATGCATCTAGACAGAAGGCTTACTTGGCGAGAGCATATAAAGGCCAAAAGAGATCAGGCAAACAAAAAGTTTTGTGAATTGTATTGGCTAATAGGTAGACAGTCGTCGCTAAGTCTGGAAAATAAACTTCTCATATACAAAAGTATAATAAAACCAGTGTGGACATACGGCATTCAACTCTGGGGATCAGCAAGCCAGTCAAATATAGAAATTCTACAGCGCTTCGAGAATAAAGTGTTAAAGAGCTTGAGCAACGCGCCATGGTTCATACGGAACACAGAAATACATGAGTACTTGGAAACTCTGACAGTCAAAGAAGAAATAGAAAAGTCCTGTGGGACATACAAACAAAGACTCAGACAACACAGAAATCATCTGGCCACAACACTGTTGAACACCAACAACTGCATGTTCCGCTTGAAAAGGACAAGACTAGCCTCAATCTGATGATTGATTAAAAATGGGAGATGGCACATCACTGGATGTGCAAATCGATAAGACAGATTATTAGTCAACAAATCTGATTATAGCTCTAGGGCTGATTGCAGATACACCAACAAAAAAAAAAAAAAAAAAAACACAATAGTGTAATACAAGTTGTTTTTCAGTTTGTAACTGAAGACTGTAGACCGATTCTCGCTTGTTTTTTCTGCTGCGCTAAACTTAAAGAAAGCTACCGTTTGCTAAAAAAGTGCTTGGAAGCTGAAGAGCAGTTCGCTCAGATGATGAATGAGGACTATGAGGTGAGTTTGTCTTCAACAGACATTCTTTCAATTCCTAATTCAATATAATGTATATTTTTTTCTGTCAATTGCTACGGGCCCCGTGCAAAATAGGGAGCCATGTGTATAAACCAACCCACTTCCATTTGAGCATCATTTTTATCGAACTTTAACCCACCACCTGTCACTACAGTTGATAACCAGTCAATAGATCAATTATTTAAAGCTACACAACAATAACACTAATTTTTATCGTGATTGTAAAAGTTAGCTCCTGACACACTGCAAAATATTATTATCTGGTAGATTGAGGGATCAATAGAATTTTCTACGGGCCCCAGGCTTCTTCAATCCAGCACTGTTACACCCATGTTGGCTCCAGCTATGCGGCAACTCAAGTATTCCCACATATAGAGGCTCTCTTGATTGACTTTTCTTTATACTGGAATCATTTGTTTACAGCCAAAACCTGAAATGAATATAGACTATGTATTGTATTGTACTGGGTTTAGTAAAAGTCCAGTAGTGCACATAAGTTTAGATGATGGATCAAAAAGTGAAATTATTACTATCAAAGAAGAAATACCTACTTGTGAGAGAGAAGAGGATGTTATGGAGCCCAAGGAGGAATATATAAGTGATGGTATGTATTTTAACAACTATCATATTGCACATACTAGTTGACTGATTCTAGTTTCACTTACTGAATTGTATGCAAACTATTGACTCTTATTTCATCACTTAAGTGCTCCATCATAGACCTCATCTGTCGCTTACCATCAGGCGAGATCGAGATCAAGAGTGAGTTCATTCTAAATAAAAAAAAAAAAAAAAAAAACTTTCCAAGCAGATTCTTACATCATAACAGCTATCTGTATTCCATATTTTACTTTGAACTGTCCAGTAGTTTGATCTGTGTGATGATAGTCACTCAGGACAAATGGATAACTACACTTCTGGACACATCTATTGGCCCACCTTAGAGTTTAGGTTTCGATGGCCCCTACCGAAATATGATTGCTAGATTGAACAAAAACTGTTGATGCAGTTTTAAACCTGATACATTTTACCATCTTTTTCGATCGTATTGTTTTAAATTTGAATTCAGAATACCATACGACATGGAGCTACGCCTAACAAGTCGGATATGCGCCTTGTTAAAGGCAATTGATTTTTGAATAAAAAACATGTTTTATCATATAAAGGTTTAATTTAATAACGCGTGTTGCCTCCATGGGCATCTACCACAGCTCTCATACGATTAGGCATAGAGTTTATCAACCGCTCTATGAAATTTTGAGGGATCATCTCCCATTCCTCTTCTATGGCAGTTTTCAACTCCTGCATCGTCTGGGCAACTGGCTGACGAGCCCTAACACGTCTTTTTAGCTCGTCCCACATGTGCTCAATAGGGTTCATGTCTGGGCTTCTGGCTGGCCAGTCCATAACTGTGATGTTCACATCCCGAAGATATTCCCTGACGATGCCGGCCGCATGGGCTCTTGCATTATCATGCATAAAAAGGAAATTTGGGCCCACATAGTCCGCGTATGGCATCACGTGAGGTTCTAAGCACTTACGAATGTACCTTTCAGCATTTAATGTTGGCAGCCGTGGTCCTGTAACAACCTCAAGTTGAGTTTTGCCGCTCGCGGATATACCGCCCCAGACAGTCCATGAGCCACCGCCATAAGCAACCCTCTCTTCAAAGCAGCATTGTGCGAAACGCTCTCCCTTACGTCGGTAGACCTTCTTCCTTCCATCATTGCCATGTAACACAATTTTAGACTCATCAGAAAAGAGTACACAGCTCCAATCTTGCTGTGTCCAATTTAAATGACTGCGTGCGAAATGAAGGCGCGCTGTTCGGTGGGCTCGCGTTAGTTTGGGCCCATTAGCTGGCTTGTGTGGTACCATATCGCGTTCTTTTAACCTTCTCCGAACAGTTCGAGCGCTGACAGATACTCCGTGGAAGTCGCAAAGTTGGTTTTGTATCTCAATGGAGGTAAGGTGACGATTTCTCAAGCTGGTCGTCACGATGAATCGATCCTGCCTTTCAGTTGTGACCCGAGATCGTGGCCTTCCTTGGCGACGAACAAAGCCGCCAGTCTCTAGGTACCTCCGATGAACATTTCGGACCGCAGATCGACTTAAATTAAGTTGAGCACTCACGTTTCTTTGGCTGTGTCCGGCCTGAATAAGTGCCACAGCTTGGGCGGCAATTTCAGGTGAAGTATCCATAGATTATTGATAGAACCTCACCTTAATGTTAAGAATAAGTAATGTTTGTTGCAAAACCAAAGATATCAATCACTTTTTCAAGAATTAAATCCCAGTAAACCAATAAAACCTGATTTTCTTAGTATTCGATTGTTTGATATCAACAAACAGGCTCCAAATTGTCTTTTGTTTCTTTAAATTCTGTGTTCGAAATTCAAAAAAAGACTATTGAATGAAATTGTGAATGTGCCAGGTTAAAAACTGCATAAAAACTTTTTGCTCGACCTAATATAAAATTTTAGCTAGGACCAAACGAAACTGAAAATACAAGGTGGGCCAATAGATGAGTCCAGAAGTGTATAAGCCAGTAATGTAATAATTTACACAAAAAAATATATTGACCAATTTATATTGAAGTTCCCAATATTTCAGCACTTTTGCAAACACCATGATCATCTGATAAACTGAAGTGTTTATGCGGTTGTGAGTTGTTCAAAAGAGATACTGCCGCACCAGAGTACAAAGCGTAAAAGGAGAAACATGGGTGGGTTTAGTCAGTAAAAGTAAAACCGAAAAGTCTTACACACTCGCCCTCGATTCCCCCAGAGCGGGAGAAGTCAGATGATTTGCTATCTGAAAAAAATGTGTTTATGCCCAGACAAATTGATCTACCCTTCTCCAGTAACGTACTACGTGCTTGGCACCACTGTCACTCACAACTAATTCTGTACCTGACACACGAAACTTACTGTGTCTACTGCCAAACTGTTTTCACCACTTTTTCAAACATTGCTCCTATCACATTAACTATTTTTGTTTATATACAGATATAGAACAGGACAATACCGATCTATGTACAGAAGATATACTCCCACACCAATCTGAATTAGAAGATGATGCATCTCTAAAAGAGTTTACAACTAAAGTGGAAGAAATACAAGAAGTACCCAGAAAGAGACGAAGAGCCGTGGAGACCATAAGCACAGTCTAAAAATCATACAGTCGTCCAACGAAGACGTCTAGACAGGGCAATCGTGCGGGGTGTGAGGGGCGAGACGCGGGTAAGCCGATCCCGAACTGCGAACAAAACGATGTTAGTAGTTCGGGATATGTTATTCAGGGCTAACGCGTGTTTATTTTTTATTTGTTTATTTAAATGGTGCATACGACGTGTGCTGTGAGTGATTGCAAGTCTTCATCTCACATAAATAAAGACCTGCGGTTTCATCAGCTTCCACGCACAGAAGAAAGGTAAATGAATCTGTTTTGTTATTGTAGAGTGCATAAATAATTTTATTTGTAATGTCGTGCCACGTTGATAACGCTAATAAAATGGTCGACCGATCGAATCGCACAGGGCATCCATCTGTTTGGAAATCCTACATAAATTATAATTGTGAAAGTGTTTGTTTGTATGTTCCGTGTCAAGATGGTGGACTTTTTTATTATTTACTAAGGGTGAATTTCGAGATGGTGGACGTAATTTTTTATAATTTGTTAAGGGTGTCAATTTTGAGTTTAATTGGGGTGCTTGTTACGAAAAAGCCATCCTTTTTTAAATCCAAGATGGCGGACGTCATTTTTTTATAATTTGATATGGGTGTTAATTTTGATTTTATTTGGGGTGCTTGTTACGAAAAAGGCATCCTTTTTGAAATCCAAGATGGCGGATGTAATTTTTTTATAATTTGATATGGGTGTCAATTTTGAGTATAATTGGGGTGCTTGTTACGAACAAGCCATCCTTTTTGGAATCCAAGATAGTGGACGACGTAATTTTTTAATAATTTGATATGGGTGTTAATTTTGAGTATAATTGGGGTGCTTGTTACGAAAAAGGCATCCTTTTTGAAATCCAAGATGGCGGATGTCATTTTTTTATAATTTGATATGTGTGTCAATTTTGAGTATAATTGGGGTGCTTGTTACGAAAAAGGCATCCTTTTAGAAATCCAAGATGGCGGATGTCATTTTTTTATAATTTGATATGGGTGTCAATTTTGAGTATAATTGGGGTGCTTGTTACGAAAAAGCCATCCTTTTTGGAATCCAAGATGGCGGACGACGTATTTTTTTAATAATTTGATATGGGTGTCAATTTTGAGTATAATTGGGGTGCTTGTTACGAAAAAGCCATCCTTTTTTAAATCCAAGATAGCGGACGTCATTTTTTTATAAATTGAAATGGGTGTCAATTTTGTGTTCAATTGGGGTGCTGGTTACGAAAATGCCATCTAAATAACTTAAATCTCTCTCGAGTTGGTCCTGTAGTAAAAGTTGTTCAGTTTGGTGGTCTGTAGCAAATTCTTTCGTATGTGTATGTATGTATGTATGTTCCTTTTCGGTTGGAATATAATTATTAATTTGTATTGTATTTTAACATTTCAGATGTAAATTATGGGTGGAAGCTTGTAGAAGACCGGATTTACTTGAAAGATCTTTCGAAAATTTAAAAAATATATATTTTGCAGTTTGCATTTTGAGAATGGTATGTACGGGAAGAACAACAACTAAAGATTCCATCCATACACAAACCGATCATAAAGTCAACATTTTAAGTGACGTAAAATTGGATCTACACAATAAACCCAGAAAAAAACGAAAAATAGCTCAAAGAGACCATGAATTAGCGGGTCCTTCATCACAAATTTCCCAACAGACCAGCACTAAAAAATACATAGTTATGGATTGTAGTTCTCAGACACCAGCACGATTGACTGATCACACTCCGCGAAAAAAGAGACTCAGAAAACAATTATTCAAAACAAGTAATAGGTTGAAAACTATTACTGAAAAACAGAAAGATATTACCGAGAAACAATTTTTGAGAGCTTGTGATCAATTTTTATCCCCTAAGTTAAGCGCGATTGTAAAGGCGCAACTGTATTTAAAACCACATTGTAAAAATAGTAGATACAGTAGAGAATTCAAACTTTTTTGCTTAAGTATGTATTACACAAGCCCACTTGCTTATCGATTTTTATCAAAGACAATTTGTTTGCCATCTAAATCAACTTTAGCTATGATGTACCTTCCTATGACAACTAAGCTCAACCATCAAATGTGGGATATTTTAACAGCTACAATCAAGCATATGTCACCGTCTCAAAAATAATGTGTGCTTTGTATGGATGAGATGAGTCTAAAGTTAAACTTATTCTGTAACACTAAGGAAGACAAAATATTAGGCTTACATGAAGTAGATGGGCAACAGGAACCGGTTGCAGCAGGATATGCTCTTACCTTAATGCTTCGAGGTATAACATCAAACTGGAGACAACCTATTGGCTTCTCTTTTATTTCCAGTAGTAAAATAGATGATCAATTAAAAACATGGATAATAGTTACAGCTAAACGTCTTCTACAGCTTGGATTTAATGTACGAGCCTTTGTATCAGATCTAGGATCAGATTTTTTGGCATTTTCAAAAACATTAGGGGTTTCTAAAGAAAGGTCATGTTTTGAGATTGATGGCCACAAAATATACTACATATTTGATGTGCCCCACTTAATGACATGCGTTCGTAATAATTTATTGAATTATAATTATGAGTTTGAAAACAAAATTGCTCGGTGGGAGGATATAAAAAACATGTATGAACAAGACAAAATGAAAGACTCCTCGTCTAACAGATTCGCATATACAGCCAAATAGTTTTCAAAAACAAAAGGTTCGGTTTGCCGTTCAAGTTTTCAGCAATTCTGTAGTAGCAGCTTTATATAATTACCAGTCGTCAGGTACTCTACAAATTGCTAATGGTACGATATATTTTATTGAAACCATGAACAACCTCTTTGATTTATTAAATTCAAGCAACATTGACTCACCAAAACCCTACAATAAACCATATAGAGGTACTAGAGAGCAAGAAGAATTGCTAGACAAATCACAGGTTCTATTTAATAGCATGAGAGTTAAAAAAAATAAAAATAACGGCCGAGATGTAACCAAAATAATAAAATTCATAAATGCTTTCAACGGCAGTTATATAAAGATATGAGATCTGAGGGTTACGATTATATTTTCACAGGAAGAATTAACAATGATTGCTTGGAAAATTTCTTTGGTCTCATGAGGCAGGCTGGTGGAAATTGTCGAGAACCCACTTGCATACAATTCACCAGGGCTTTTAGGAAACATTTTTTATGTCAGATTCTTAAATTGTCAGATGCTACAAACTGTACAGAATATTTCGACAGCATACTGACACAACTTGTAGAATTTACCAAAAATACGACTCAACCTCAAGTTTCTATACAGAATCCACCTCAAACATCTAACGAAAATATTACAAAAGAATACGATATTCCGGAAAAAATGCATTCCACTATATCTGTGGTTATTTATTGCGAAGGTGTGTTGAAAATCACAAACGTGACTGCCTATCGGTAGTCAATTACGCCTCATCATATGCAGATGAAGTAAATGAGAAAAATTTATATATCCACCTGAAAGCTTATGACACTAGCCGTGATCGCTTTGGAGGATTACAAGTCCCTCCGGATGATTTTGTGGATTACATCCATAGGTTGGAAACAGAATTGATGTCGACCTTTTCTTTTACTGAAAATAACATTGGGCTGAAATTATTTGAACATTTGAGTTTAGTAGAATATAGTACAAAATTATTTATTAGGATGAGAATTTTTTATATAATTAAGTTCAACAACAGAAATTTCAAATCTAATACATCTAGAAACCGAAAATATTTGTCAGTGGCCCATTTATAATTTTTTTATTGTCATAATATTTGAATTGTTCCTCAGCAAGCAGCAAGTTACACCTTCAATAATGATTGACTGAGTTTTGTGACTTTTAATTTATTCACTTTCAATTATTAAAAATGTACGGTGTGTTCCGTAAATATCAGTACTTATACTGGCCAGTGATAATGACTTCATGAATCTGACGCCATATTGTACTGGTGAGATGAAATATGGCATCAATTTATTGACATCATTACCACTTATCGTTATAATTTCTGAAATATTTCTTTTTCATTGACTACACTTACCTAAGCTAATTAAAACGATGATAAAGAGATTTAAAAACAACTGTCACGGGCAAAATTCAAGCCGTGATCTTTGCCGAACCTTGATGTCGCACTGACAACTGAGTAATTTATTTATTTAAAAACTTTACTTAAACAAGATTACAGTACAGTAATTGTCACAGTAACTAGTTATCAATTCTGCATCAGTTCAATTTTTAAATCTCTTTGTTTACGCCTCATCTGCATTTTATATTGTCATACTCAACTCCTTAATAATACATGCAGTAAAGAGCGGGTTAAAAATTGTTTTCATTATTATATCAATATATAATATTGTTTTATTATAATACTGCTATCGATATTGATCTGCAATAAATAAATAATTTTATAAATATTGTTTATTTGTGACAACCCTGGCCGATGCGTTACTGTCTATACGATGTCGGCATTTTGCACAAGATCAAAGGCGTCGTCTTACTGTATGATTTTTATACTGTGCCATAAGTAAGTATTAGTGACATAATGGCCTACAGATAGTTGTTCCGGGTCTGGCTGTTTGTGAGTTTGAATATTTGCATGCACGATTCTGGAGGAATTTCTAGAGTGGGGCAACGTTTTTATGTAAACAAACAGGACGACAGTAACCACTTACATGTGCTATATTTAATTATATCCATATATTTGTGGTCTCATTGTCATATTTTATGACAAGCGTGCGCGCGTTATGTTCAGGAGCTCGTGGGTAAATAATAACAGCCGCCCGGCTCGTAGTTTAGGTTAAGTCGCGGTTGCCCAACCTAGGGTCTGTGGACGAGTGACCACCTGTTATCCACCGAGTGTCCTCCGCTGGTTGCTCTCTCGGCGTGAGTTCTAACTAATCGCTTGGCGAGTATCGCCGAGCCAGTGTTATCTTTCATAGCTCTTGTCGCTCAACGACAAACTAGTGAAGCGAGTGCTCGCCGACAGTGTGAACAGTCAGCGATCAACTGTTTGTATATGCATCTCTTTTGTTCACACGGAAAGTATATCTATTGTACGTTTCTTGAGCGAGAAAATAGCCGATAGTTAGTCGTTTTCTCGTCGTTGATGGGACAACTGCCTAAAGCTTGTATTTAAGACGGGACCTACGCACTAAAAAGCTAAACATAACCGTGTTTGCGAATTACATCATAATACTATAACTAAAAATGCTGAAATAAAAAACTTTTTTGCAAAAAATAAAACCGACTTCCAAAAAAAAAAGTGGAAAATAACTTTATTTCCGAAAGTCGGTGGCTTTTGTTGGTTTCGTTGACTTTTTTGCCACCGACTTCCGGAAATTATTGTTTTTTTTAGACTTTTTAGTTATGAGTAGATATCTATTATAACGACGGGCATTCTTATCGGCGTCATCACTACAACCCAATTTCATTGGAATTTAACTTGATTTTAATTTAATGTCCTGTTTACTCCCTCAGGACAAATGATTATTCATAAAATAATTACTAAACAAAAATGTAAACAATCAATTTTAGTTTCAAATAAACAATTTTAAACACTTTTTTGTTTGATATCCTTTATATTATAAATGCGAAAATGAGTTTGTTACGTCTTCACGCCCAAATGGCCAAACCGATTTTGATGAATTTTGGTACAGAGATGGTTGGGACCCTGGAGATGGAAATGCCAATTTTTTTTAAAGGAGTGAGAAATGAGAGAGAAAGAGGGAAAAAAAGGGAAATATTAGCATTGCTATTACAATAAATAAGGCGCAAGGGCAAAAACTACAGGTACCAGGTACCTGCAAAACACGAAAGGTAAACTTTGCTACCCCGAATTTAACGCGAGCGAAACCGCGGGCTAAAGGTAGTTTCTTATACACGCGCCGCCCGAGTGTCATCACTGTGACCATCGCACGGGGGACCCGGTAGAGCACACAGTGGGATTAAGTCTCGCTTGGGCGGAGCAACGCTGTGTTCTCGTTGAGGCGACCTCTCGCGCCCGGCCCTGGTTCAGTCAATGGCCCGGAGCGATAAGATTGGAAAGCGGTCACTTCCTTCTGCGAAACAGTTATGATGGAGGTGGCTGTGAGTTTGGGAAAGAACCTTAAACCAACCCAGCAACCGCGGAAGCCGCTCCGGGCACCGGCGCCGCGAGACGACTCCCGGCCACCGTAGATTCGAGTCTATGGGCGGTGAGTAATGGGTAGCTCACCGTCCGTCCGTCTATTGACGATAGGGCATGCAATTACCGTTAAACAAAAATTACCGGTAAACCGGTAAAACGGTAATTTTTCAATGTGATATAATAACAATATGGTTGGGTAGTCTTAAAGCATAAAATAAATATATTTTATATACAAGATATACGGTGGTAAACATGTTTATATTATTGCTTTTTTCGCAGTCAAGGGTAAATGTAGCACATTTATTTTAATTTCATCAATTTTCATTATTACATGTTAACAAACAATCAAATTAAAAGGTTTTTCAAATAAAAAACAATCAGCATGTAAGCTAGGTACCAGTTTTAGTACTTAGTCTTAATTTTCAACTTAATATTTTCCACAGTAGTTGTACTGAACAATTTAGTAGATTTATATACTCAAATTAACTTTCAATCAGCTACAAAGTTTTCTTTATTCCTATTTCTATTTTTATTTATTACCTTTTTTTACGGAATGGTTTATTGATTACTTTATTATCATTTCTGCTGTTAATTGTCGTTATATACAATCAATATATAAAGAAATTGCAAAATGGAGAACGATCATTCTGACAATATTACATACAGAAAACCACAGCGTTCAAGTTCGCTTTGCGACCTAGCTAGTACAGATCAATCACTCTTCGATGCTACTATGCTGAGCTTGCCAAATTCTTCAATCGCTGAATCTCAGGAGAATAAGGAATTACTGGAAAAAGTTAGTCTCTTGCAAAATCAATTGCTGAGTGCGAATAGCGAAATTGAAAACTTAAACCTTGAAAACACTTCATTAAAACAGAAATTACACAAATTTGAGCAAGTAATTGATATGTATAAAAAAGTTGGAACCGCTGGAAATACTATTCGCACACCGAAATCTGCAAAAAAGAAGTATTCTTCTAAGTTTTCTATCATCGACAAAAGTTCCGATTTATTACCCCAAAGAAACCTAAGTCAATCTAACGAAAATCAGAGCAGCGCAAAACAGCAAGTACCGCAAACCTTAAGTAACCAGAGCGCTGATGTAGGCTGTAGTAATCATACACTACTATCACATAGCAATGGCACTAAACATAAAATGTGCATTTTAAGTAGCAATAAAACGAACAAGGTATTGTCCATAGCTGAAAAAACCTTTGATACCAGATTCAACCTGTGCCATTATTTGACACCGTACGGATGCACCAAACAGCTGCTTGCGGGTCTTGAGACAAAACTATTACAATTCTCTTTTGAGGATTTTTGTATAATATTTCTTGGTGAAGAAGATTTTAAAACGACCAACAACTACTATGACATTATTTTTCATATAAGAGAGGTACTGCAAGCCGTGCAACATACAAACATAATAATCTGTTTGCCTACATTTAAGTGCCCTTTTGATACAAGTATTTTTAATTGCCGAGTAGAGACTTTTAACAACCTACTGTATTTGGATATTTTGACGCTCGGGCACGCCTTCCTCTTAGACAGCAATCTGAATCTCAAGTACGATTACAGCATGTTTAATAAGTATACAGGATCTATAAAGAATCATGGCCTGTCAAGAATTTTAAACGACTTATCAGATTTAATTACTAGTATAACAGAGCAGTCTAACATAACAAAAATTGATTTAATTATAGATGAATCGATAAAACCTACGGAACCAAATGATACTCGAAGCTTTTTTCTCGACTAAGCATCTCTACTTGTTACACCAAAACATTGCTGGGTTACTAGGAAAATCAGACAACCTTACAGTCTGCCTGCATGAACTACTTGATAAGCAAATAAGGGTCGATATTTTATGCATCACGGAGCATTTTATGATGGAAGGCTATGAAAACCATCTCAACATAAAGGATTATTGTTTGGCGGCCAAATTTAGTCGTGAGGCAAGCAAACGAGGTGGATCGTGTATATTAGTTAGGAAAGGACATCAATGGAAGGAACTGGTAAAAATTGCAAAATTATCTATAAATGGTGTTTTCGAATGTTGTGCCATTGAGTTAACAACGTACAAGACGGTGATTGTTTGTGTATATAGGGTACCCAATTCTACTAACTTAAGTGAATGTATCGAGAAACTAGATATAATGTTACGTATGATTGTAAAAAAGTCCTATAAAAATATTATTTTGGCTGGGGATTTCAATATAGATATATTAAAGCGGAATAGGCAATCAATTGAATTTGAGACATTGCTACTTAATTACAACTTGAAACTTGCTTTATTTGAACCAACCCGTCTTGGGAGTCAGTCATGCATTGACAACTTTGCGCATAATTTTAGCAAGTCCTTCAAAGCGTCGGTACTAGAGTTAGCTCTTTCTGACCATACGGCTCAACTCTTCAAATGCCCTATTGAAACTATCTGTTCTTTAAAACAAACGCGTATCCTTAGACGCGATTACAATAAAGACAATGTCAATAAATTTAGGTCGTATTTGAGTAGCTTGACATTTTCGGATGTTTATGAATCTAATAATCCTAATATAGCCTTTAATGCATTTACTGAAATTTTTTTGATGCTATATAACCAATGCTTTCCTAAAATACCAATTTATATAAAGGCATTCAAGAAACAAAAATGGGTATCACGCGGTATTAAAAAATGTAGCGCAAAGAAACGCCATTTATTATGGCAGTATCGATTAAAACCCACGCAGCGTAACAAAACCTTATTTAAAAAATATTGTAATACGTTTAAAAAGGTCATCTGCTTGACAAAAAAAGTACAGAATACTTATAAAATACAAACGTCTAGTAATAAGTCTAAAACAACGTGGCAAATTATAAATGATAACAAACTAAATACTCCGAAACATAACATTAATAAAATTCGTATCAACGATACAATTATTACAGACCCTAAACAAATTGCAAACATGTTTAATGATTTTTTCATTGACAAAATAAAACCTATTACCACAGGGGCAACTGTTACTAACCACATTCAGAATAGAAAGGATTCAATGTTTATGGCGCCCAGCTTGCCTATAGACATATTTAAAATCATTATAGCCCTAAGAAACACAAAAAGTGTAGGTTATGATGGTGTTAGTACTGAGATAGTAAAAACTGTCGCTGACATTGTATGTGCCCCGCTGTGCCATATAATGAATTTATGTATCTGTGAAGGAACATTTCCTAATGCTTTAAAGAAATCCGTTGTAAAGCCGCTGCATAAGAAGCAAGAGAAAGATCTGATGCAAAATTACAGGCCAATATCATTGTTATCCATTTTCTCTAAAATATTTACAAAATATATTTCTCGTGAACTAAGCACGTATATAGATAAACATAATATACTTTGTAAGGAGCAAAACGGGTTCAGAAAAAGTAAAACAATTAATATGGCTGTTTACGACTTTCTACACAAAATCATGATAAATATGGATAAAAATACGCCTATCTGTGCAATTTACTGCGACATGACGCAGGCTTTTGACTATGTCCAGCATAACATTCTATTAAAAAAGCTCGAAGCGTATGGTGTAAGAGGGAATGTTCTTAAGCTCCTACAATCATACTAACAAGACAGGAAGCAAACTACAGAAATAACGACAACTAATGCGAGCACTAAACGTGAAGTAATTTTTACATCTGGGGAACGTAACGTTAATTTTGGCGTGCCGCAAGGAGGCGTATTAGCACCACCGTTTTTCAATCTCTACATCAACGATTTTCCAAAATGTATAGAACACAGTATGACTCTTTTTGCTGATGACAGCGCGATAACCATTCCGTGTGATAATAAGCATACGTATGAATCGGATATAAATACGACTTTAAACAAAGCGATTCAATGGTTACAAAATAATAATCTCAAGATCAACTTAAATAAAACAGTAATAATGCATTTCAGTCAAAGACAGTTAAAATTTCCAATTTTTAAAATTAATTATAATAATAATGTCATTGACGCAGTAAATTCCACTAAGTTTTTAGGATTAAACATAGATCGTAATCTGAATTGGAAGGCGCACGTAGAGGTCATTAGCAAAAAACTAAGCAACAGTGCATTCGCTCTTTATAAACTATCGCGGATTCTAAATATCGATGCTTTGTTATCGGCCTATTACGGCATAGCTGAGTCCACTATCAGATACGGTATTATATTTTGGGGACTCTCCACCGATCGAGATATCGCATTTAAAGCCCAAAAAAAATGTGTTAGATCCATGCTTAAATTAAAAATGACTGATAGCTGCAAGCCGTTTTTCATAAGCCACAACATATTGACTTTGCCATCAATTTATATTTTAGAAATATCTATATTTGTTAAAAATAATCCTAATCTATTTCCCCGCATGGCAGACTTGTACCCTAGAAATAGACGCGATAACAGTCAACTCTGCCAGCATAGGTCTCGGACTACACTTATGCGCAGAAGTGTCTTTAGTATGGCTCCCACAGTCTACAATAAGCTTCCGTATAGCTGGAAAGAGCTAAGCATAGATCAATTCAAAAGGAAACTTAAATCTTTTTTACTTAGTAAAGCATATTATGATGTGAATGATTTTTTAAGAGAATCATTGTAAATTGGCTGTCCTTTAAAAAAAAAAAAAAATATATAATTGAAACTAAAATGTCTTTATCTAAAACTATAATGAATGAATAATGTAATCAATCAATTTAATTTATTTATGATATCATTGTCAATTTTTTTACTTAATGTTGTTTTTTTAATATTTTAAATTATTTATAAATATTACTATTAATATTTGCACACCATGACAATATGGTAAACATGTTAGCACATCTTGATTTATTACACCTTGCATGCATTTTTATATTGTAAAATTGTATGTATACACTTGTTTATGCAAATAAAGTTATCTGAATCTGAATCTGAATTTATAATAATATAATTTAAACGACAATCACAATGTGATCGATCACATAAACTCAAATTAACTTTCAACTTACATTCTCGATAATATTTTAAACAAATCGTATAAAATCAAAATGAACTTAAAATTCAAATTATTAAAAACCGGTAAATTACCGGTTTACATAATTTTTTTACCGGTAATTTAATAATCGCGAAAATGGGCGGTTTACCGCTAAAAATGAAAACCGGGAAACCGGTATTGCATGCCCTAATTGACGACATGCCGTGTCGTCGGCGCATTCGTGTTCCACGCGCCCCTTATAGAGATTTCAGCAAAGCAAAGGGGCTTGCCAGGGCCTACCGAGTTTGCGGGTTGTTCGTAAGAGATACCGCGGCCCCGGAACATAAAGGGCAAAAGAAAAACATAATGACATTGCCAATTTGAATCACTGAAACTAGGGCATGCAATACCGGTTTACCGGTTTTCATTTTTACCGGTAAACCGCCCATTTTCGCGATTATTAAATTACCGGTAAAAAAAATATGTAACCGGTAATTTACCGGTTTTTAAAAAGTCGAATTTTAAGTTAATTTTGATATGATTTGTTTAAAATATTATCAAGAATGTAAGAAATTAAATGAAAATGAGAACGTTAATTTGAATTTATGTGATCAATCACATTGTGATTGTCGTTTATATTATTATAAGGAAAACGTTGTAGCTGATTGAAAGTTAATTTGAGTTTATACCCTAAATTGTTCTTTACAACTACTGCGAAAAATATTAAGTTGAAAATTAAGACTACCTACTAAAATTGGTAGTTTACATACTGATTGTTTTTTATTTGAAAAATCTTTATAATTTGATTGTTTGTACACGTGATAATGAAAATTGTTTAAATTCATATAAATGTGCGACATTTACCCTTTTTTTTTTTTCGGTTGGGAAATCATCCAATGACTTCCCCCGCACTGGGTGGAGCGGGGGGGCATGTCAGACTTGTACTGACTAAAACCCACCCATGTTCCTTCTATTGCCCTTTACGTTCCGGGGCCGCGGTATCTCTTTCGAACAACCCGCAACCCCGGCAGGCGGAGGCTCTGGCAAGCCCCTCTGCTTTGCTGACTCTCTTTGAGGCGCGCGTGAAACACGAACGCGCCGACGACACGGCCTGTCGTCAATAGACGGACGGACGGTGAGCTACCCATTGCTCACCATCCACAGGCCCGCATCTACGGTGGCCGGAAGTCGTCTCGCGGCGCCCGGCGCCCTGGGCGTCTCCCGCGGCGGCTGGGTTGGGCAAATGTTCTCTCCCTCAAACGCCCGGCCACCTCCTTTGCTAGCATTACTGCTTCGCAGAAGGTGGTGACCGCTTCCCATTCCCTCTCGCTCCGGACCATGGCCTGACCCAGGGCCGGACGCGAGAGATCGCCGCCGCCGATCGCCTCCACGAGGGCACGCGGTGCTCCGCCCAAGCTGGGCAGACCGCCACTGTGTGCTCCACCGTGTCCTCCGGGCGATCGTCACAATGGTGACACCCGGGCGTTTCCTCCCGCCCGATTATGTGCAGGAACCTCCCGAAACTTCCGTGTCCGGTGAGGACCTGCGTCAGGCGGTAGGTGAGGACGCCATGACGCCTCTCCAGCCACTCCTCAAAGAGGGGACTTACCGCCACTATTGTGGCGTGCCCTGCACGGGGTTGCGACAGTCGCTCTCTCCATGCCACCATGAGATCGCACCGGAGGTCTGTCCGCTGAGCGGCAATTTGCCGCGGCAGCGGGTTTTCTCCCCGGTGTAGTGTCTCCGCGCGCCACTCAAACAGGCGCGCGAGGACTATCGCCTCCAGATCCCACGGTGGCAGTCCGGCAAGGAGGCTCGCTGCCTCGCCGGAGATCGTGCGGTAGCCCCGGACAAGCCGTATGGCCACCACCTTTTGGGGCGCGTTCAGGTAGTGGGCGGCGCGCCGCCCTAAGGAACGCGCCCATACCGGGGCCCCGTAAAGGGCCATGGACCGCACGACTCCGGCATAGAGCCTACGGCAGGAGGCGTTTGGCCCCCTCAGATTGGGGCGACATTTACCCTTGACTGCGCCAAAAGAAATGTCATGTTTTTAGAATTTGTCTTCCTATGCTCATTTTAAGCAATAATATAGGTAGTGACTATTCGTACGGGTACTGTACGAATAAATTATATTTATTCGTACGGGCACTGGACGAATAAATTATATTTATTCGTACATACATTCAATTTTTATTTAGAACGATGATTTTTTGGTATAATTTCACTTGGCATACTATGCAGATGGCAGAAATGGCTAGGTAAGGTTAAAACTGCGACCTCCTACGCACGAGCCGAGCGAGCGTAGCGAGCGGTGCCGCGGCAGCGGCCGGCCAAGGCCAGAAACGACTTTCATTATTAGAAAGAGAGCTTGTTTTTAGTAGGTTACCCGGAACTGAACTATTTAGATTAGGATAATTACTTAATGATTAAAACATTAAAAAAAAAACAGTTTTTGGTTTAAATTAAAAACAAATAGACGCAATTTTTTTTTTAATTTGCACTCTTGTTGATGAAATAAAATTATTCGTCCGACTTCTGTACGAATAATAATAAATTACCCGTATTAATAGGCTCAGCCAATAATATAACATGTTTACCACCGTATACCTTGTATATATATTTATTTTTTGCTTAAAGACTACCCAATCATATTGTTATTATATCACATTGAAAAATACAAAAATTACCGTTTTTACCGGTTTACCGGTAAAAATATTTCTATTACCGATTTTTTACCGGTAATTTTTTTTTTACGGTAATTGCATGCCCACTGAAACCGCTGTTAATTTATTTTTTTATATTTTAAACGTTGACCCACATTTTGAATTTGTCCTGTGTCGTGTGTACGTTTACAAACATTTAATTTCTCATTCCCAAACAGCCAGCTTAACATTGTACTTACTAGATTATTTTTACAGGAACGCCCGACATGAAACTAAAACTGGACACACGAAGAACAAAGCAAGAAGATTCAATAACTGTGAGCCTAAGGGAAAAGGAACACTCACACTTAGAAGCTTTTCGGACAACTAAACATCGTACGTCCACACGTGGCACTTCTGTCACAAACACTTACAAATGTGATCTCGTGCCTCGTTCACGTATTGACAGACCTTACACATGTGATGTATGCCAGTGTAGTTTTGGTACAAAGTCTTGTTTATCTAGACATATCCGAGAAGTACATACAGATGCAAAGTATTTTGAGTGTGATGTATGTCAGCGTAGTTTTAGTCGAAAGGCTCACTTAATTGTACATATTAGAATACATACTCGCGAAAAACCTTTTAAGTGTAATGTATGTCAGCGTAGTTTTATTACGAATAGTGACTTAACTAAACATATTGGAATTCATACTGGGGAAAAACCTTACAAGTGTGAAGAATGTCAGCATGGTTTTAGTCAAAAATCTAGTTTGATTTCACATATTCGAACACACACTGGTGAAAAACCTTTTAAGTGTACTATATGTCAACGTAGTTTTACTAAGAAGGGTGATTTAACACGACATATTCTAACACACACTGGTGAAAAACCTTTTAAATGTACTAAATGTCAGCGTAGTTTTAATGATAAGGGTAATTTAACACGACATATTCTAACACACACTGGTGAAAAACCTTTTAAATGTACTAAATGTCAGCGTAGTTTTAATGATAAGGGTAATTTAACAAGACATATTCGAATACACACTGGTGAAAAACCTTACAAGTGTGAAGAATGTCAGCATGGTTTTAGTCAAAAATCTAATTTGATTTCACATATTCCAATACACACTGGTGAAAAACCTTTTAAATGTACTATATGTCAGCGTAGTTTTACTGAGAAGGGTGATTTAACACGACATATTCTAACACACACGGGTGAAAAACCTTTTAAATGTACTAAATGTCAGCGTAGTTTTAATGATAAGGGTAATTTAACTAGACATATTCTAACACACACTGGTGAAAAACCTTTTAAATGTACTAAATGTCAGCGTAGTTTTAATGATAAGGGTAATTTAACTAGACATATTCTAACACACACTGTTGAAAAACCTTTTAAATGTACTATATGTCAGCGTAGTTTTAATGATAAGTGTAATTTAACAAGACATATTCGAATACACACTGGTGAAAAACCTTACAAGTGTGAAGAATGTCAGCATGGTTTTAGTCAAAAATCTAATTTGATTTCACATATTCGAATACACACTGGTGAAAAACCTTTTAAATGTTCTATATGTCAGCGTAGTTTTACTGAGAAGAGTAGTTTAACTAAACATATTCAAAAACACACGGGTGAAAAGCCTTTTAAGTGTGATGTATGTCAGCGTAATTTTAGTCTAATAAATAGTTTAAGAAGACATAGTCGAACACACACTGGTGAAAAACCTTTTTAAGTGTACTATATGTCGGCGTAGTTTTAGTGAAAACCCTGGTAGCTCATAAACAGCACAAAGGACAATGCCAAATCGTGCCCCAGCCATTTACAGAAAAAGTAAATTAATTAAAATAAATGGAATGAATATAGACCTCTTCGTATTATTTTTTTCTCTTTAGATCTTGCGGATTACAAATCAATGATAAAAGGAATTCAGCCATTGAAATTCTTTTTTACGCCATTTCCTTACTACTGGCGACCATCTGCGTTACATATAACGTACTAGCTTCCGCCCGCGACTTCGTCCGCGTGGCATAGTTACTTTGGGCTAACGCTAACTTTAACCCGAGTGATGACCCGAAAAAATGTATCTTTCTCTCCCCTTTTCTTCCCTCATTCTCCCACTTTCCTCACTTTAAAAAAACTTGCCTATTTCCGTCACCAGGGCCCCAACTATCTCTGTACCAAAATGCATCAAAATCGGTTCGGTCATTTAGGCGTGAAGCCGTAACAATCACGACACGGTTGGCGCAGTGGCTGAGCGATCGACTGCTGCGCTGTGTGTCGCGGGTTCGATTCCCGCACGGAACAAATATTTGTATGACCTACAGATAGTTGTTCCGGGTCTGGCTGTTTGTGTATGTGAGATTGAATGTTTGTAAACGCACCCACGATACAGGAGAAATTCCTAGTGTGGGGCAACGTTTAAAAAAAAAAAGAAAGAAAGAACAAACAAACTCACTATCGCTTTTATAATATTAGTAAGGATTTATGAAAATAACCGAAGGTAACTGAATGCCTATTCAGTTACCTAACGATATAAGCTACGTTAGAGGTCCTAACCTTACACTTAAAAAATCCAAGTGACTTAAATAATAAAACTGATCCTAAATACACTACAGCTACTAAATAAAACTACAGCTAAATAAATTAAAAAATAATAATTTGAATTTATAATTAACCTGAAAATAATTTAAGTACTAAATGATATATATTTTTTTTTTTTTCAATATTGCCTATTATCTATAAGAACCTATTAATTACCAAATAAAGTAGGTACTAAAACTAAATAATTCTAATAGAATTATACCCAGAAATATGTAGGTAAGTACAACTTGTAACAAAAAAAGAAATTAAATAAAGCTAAAACGCCTGTCCAATACTGGGTCCACCCTTTATAGCAGAACTTTTTATGTCATAATTTTATTTTGCATAACAACGGATAGCATTAACTTCATTTCGCAGAAAATTGTTTGGCAGACACTCATTTATCATACATTCAAAACTCATAATTTTGTAAGTCAGAATCATATCTAGACATAAATTTCATATCTATAATATTAAAAAAGCAGAAACATTTCGCAGAAAGTTCACAGTCAGAATCGTCTTTTGACATATATTTCATATCGATATCATTAAACGGCAGAATTGTCATATCGCAGAAAGTTTATAGTTAGAATCATCTTTATCATTATTTGTTGTCATTTATTTTAATTATTTATTTCTTTAAAATAATATCATTTATTTTAACTATTATTTAATTGAATTTGTAATAATGTCATTTAATTCCATAAGTAATTATTATCCTAATGTGAATAGTTCAGTTCCGGGTAAACTACTAAAAACAATCTCATTTTCTATCAATGCAAGTCGTTACTGGCACTCGCCGGCCGCTGCCGCGGCACCGCTCGCTCCGCTCGCTCGGCTCGTGCGTAGGGGGTCACAGTTTTAACCTAACCTAACCTACGCATTTTTTTTGAACAAATTAACCTAATCTTATTAGTTGAGTCCCGGGTAACCTAGGCACTAAAAACAATGTCTTTTTTTTCTATATAATTCCAAAAATATCTTATTTTCGCCTTTATATGTTTTTGTATACAATTGTAACTCACTGTATCGGTTCACACCAAAATATTGGAAACTCAAAATAAATAACAAACATGGTAAATATCCCGTTTTAACCGTTAATAATAATGTTAGTGACCATGTCAGTTTAAAGACTTATTAGGCATATAAGTCTTTAAATACTGTTAATCAACAACACATTTATTTGGTTATAGATTAATATTATTATGTTGATACAACTCTAACAAATAATTGGTAATCTTGCATTAATTTCGACTAAATTTGATTACCATAAAAACGGTTCTAGTGAGTTTATCTTAAAAGATAGACATATACCGTAACGGACATTTTTTTAGATCATATCAAGAGGAATAATTCTTTAATACATATTTTTGACGTGATAACGTCTTTAAAATCGTTTTAGTCGGGTGACATGTTCAGAAACTTATGCCAAAACCTCACGAGATATAAAGATGGTAGCGCCATCTGTTACTTGGCTCGAAAAACTTATATCACCAATAAGACGTTATCACGTAAACATCTCGATCGTAAACCTACTTTACAAACAACCAATTTTTTTGGTATCTTGAACCGTTTTCGCAGCGCACGCAACGGAAGCCCTCAAAGATGAATAATTTTCCCCGTTTTTTCCACATTTTCCATTGTTTCTTCGCTCCTATTAGTCGCAGCGTGATGTTATATAGCCTAAAGCCTTCCTCGATAAATGGTCTATTCAACACAAAAAGAATTTTTCAATTCGAACCAGTAGTTCCTGAGATTAGCGCGTTCAAACAAACTCTTCAGCTTTATAATATTAGTATGTATAGATTATAATATTAGTATAGATTAGTATAGATTTGTTTGCGCTTGCGCCTCATTTTTATACTGTGCTTTACATTGGTTTTGTTTACGGATCTTAATTCTCGCTGATTTTGTTCTACCTAACACTGATTTCGATCATTGCTTGTGATTTGGTGAACGAGGTTGCGGTGCATAAATAAAATTGTTACCTGAGTGTCGACAGAATGTTAAGACATTTTGTGTCCTCATTACAATCTTCTATGCGAAGCTCGTGGCTGAATAATAGAGCCGCTCGGGTCGATCTTTAGGTTAAGCCGCGCTTGCCTAGGTTGGTCTGTGGATGGGTGAGCACCCGTTACATACCGAGTTTCCTCCGTGCCTCGGAAAGCACGTTAAGCCGTTGGTCCCGGCTGTCATTTGTAGATCTTTGACAGTCGTTACAGGTAGTCAGTGTTCCGAAAATCTGACAACCAGTCTTACCAAGGGGTATCGCATTACCCAGTACTAACTGGGTTGTGGAGGTCAGATAGGCAGTCGCTCCATATAAAATACTCATATTCAGCTGCATCCGGTTAGACTGGAAGCCGACCTCAACATAGTTGGGAAAAGGCTAGGCAGATGATTACAATCTTCTATGCAAACTCTTCTCGCATCATGGGTATTGTTGCAACAGGTATGTATTAAGACAGTCAGTAAATTATTTGTAGCTAGTATAATAGTACATACTGTCATATAGTCAAATGTCTATATAACTGCTGTTTTGTAAGCAACCAATTTAAAATTCCAGTAAAGAATACTTATTAAATAGCATACGTAGCGTGGTATACAGACGGTTTAGTCAGAGTCACCTTAGGGTAGGTGAAACACTACATACCTATTTCAAAACAAAACAATTAGTAATCTTACTCAAGTTAGTTTTGTGACCCTTTTAGTTATTTAAACTAACAGCTAAGAAAATCCAATATGTCATGGATTTGCCTTGCTGTTGAATGTTAAGGTCATGGCACATTATACCGGCACCGCAACAGCACCGCTCCAAACCAGCAATTAACTTGTCATTCAATTTAGAGCATTAAATCGTGTGCAGTATAATATATTTCATAATGTCAATATGAAAAAGCCAACGGCGGGCAGTCAGCGCGCTTGCCGCTACCACACGACTCGACTCGCAGCCCGTGTGCTACAAGCGAGCGGACCTTGTGCGCACAGCGCGCCGACAGCATGCTTGTTACGCGCCGACTCCGAGTCGGCAGCGAAACAACGTCATTGCGTCGTCGCACGTCGCTAGTTCGCGCAATGTAAACGAAGACATTATGAAAACGTGCAAGTCCTAGGCGTGTTCAATCATAAATGCCTTGAAACAATATTGAGTTCGCGGTGACAGCAAGCTTGCACCTCGCAGCCGGCGCGCGGACTGCGAGCTTGCACCTTGCGGACAACGCGTAGTTAGCGCGCTGGCAGCTAGCCGTAGTCTAAATTCAAGGCGACGCCGTGCTGCAGCTGTGCAGTTGCGGTGCCGGTATAATGTGCTATAACCTATAAGCTTACTGCTGTTCATGCAAGCTGATTATATGAAAAATATAATATACATTTATCTTGTAGTTTCCACCAGAAGCCGTAAGCTGCCACAAGAGTTTCGGTATTAGAAAGAAGATGTGTGAGATATCATACACTTGAAACTAGTGATCCGATAATAGCCCCTATACTGGGGATATGCACTTAGAGGTTAGTAGTAATGTTTTAACTAACAAGCCAGCACACAGGTGCAAGAAATAACCCATACAGTCACAGGACTATATGGCAATTTTTTTCTTCATAGCCCCTTTGTTAAAAAATAGTCCAGGGTACTTCAGAGAAATATATAAAACTAGCTTTCGCCCGCGTTAAATTCGGGATAAGACAGTTCCCCTTTCCTGATTTGCAGGTACCTGCCACCTGTAGTTTTTGCCCTAGCGCCTTATTTATTGTAATAGCAATGATAAGTTATCCTTTTTTCTCTCTTTCTCCCTCATTTTTCACTCTTAAAAAAAATTAGCCTATGTCCATCTCCGGGGTCCCAACTTTCTCTACCAAAATCATTCGTCAAAATCGGTTAAGCCATTTAGGCGTGAAGAGGTAACGAACAAACAAACAAACTCACTTTCGCTTTTATAATATTAGTAAGGATATTCATCGATAGAACAATATGATAATGAAAATCAATAAAAAATCAACCAAGTTAAATAATAAGTAATCAAATCTATTGTTAAGCATTCAAATAGCATTTTTCTTTGCAGTTGACATCAAGAGATGCACATGTGTGTCATTTATGTTGGATGCGTGCTACTCGCCACTTAGCACAAACTGTTGTTTTAAGACAACCAAACACAGATGAACATGCTGAAGTAGAGCTTCAACCCGTTGGGCCAGCACAATTGCCGGTACCTCAACAATCAATACCAGTTGCTCCACTACCACCTGAGCCTGTATTACATTTGAAGATTAATAAATAAATCAATAATAAGTATGGTTTTTTTTATCCCTAAGTTTTTTTGGTTTATATTATTTATTTTTAGGGGCTGACTCTAATTAACTAGTTTCTGTAATAACATGCCCTCCTAGAAACTGTAATAATGACACATCAATTATTATTAATTTGACAATTATAAACTGCACCTAACCTATAAATCAATGTCATTATTCGTTTTGAGATATAAGCAGGAACCGCAAGTTGTTAAATGAATTTTGACCTTTTCGACGCCCATCCCCCCAGTATTTGATCCGTGAAACTACTTTTAGCGCTAAATTTTGAAACTGATGATATTATTTTTAATTTTGTATTTTTTTTGTAATCTTCTATATATGATCTCTATATATCATGAAAACAAAGAGAAACTTCGGTATTTAAATTGAACATTACCTGAATTTCGCTTAGTTTGCATGATATAAAGAGATTATATAGAAAATTACAAAAAAAATATGGAAAAGTGTAGCGTTCTGTTGCGTCCGCGTCGCCGCCGCGTCAAGGTTAAGGCGTGCAGTACCCCACGCGACAAAGTCACCTCGCTCGCTCCCCGTCGCATGCGCTCGCTCGCGTGGCCAGTCGGCTCCCCGCTACGCTAAGAATAACCGCGCACGCTGCGATCGTGCGACGGACGCCATCTTATTGTGTATATTTTATCTAACGTTTGTTGTAACTGGATATCTTGTAATACAGTGTTCCTCGAGTAAATAGTTTTTGTAAATAAACCCCTTACAAATTGCGCCCAACTCGTGGCACGTGCTCCGTACGGCAAGTACTTACCTACAAAACGGAAAAATAACCGTCGCGAGCGCGAACGAAATCCACGCTAATCGTGTTCTACCTAGTCAAGGATCGAGAGAATCGTCGTAATCTGTGTACCTACTGGACCGACCTGCCGTTATTTACCGTTTGCGCACATTACCGAGTGTTAACGTCGAGAAGATGCCGCCGAAAACACGCCGCGCGCACGCAAACGAGGAGGGAAACGATGGTTCCAGCAGTGAAGAAGACAGCCACGCGGTAGCTAACCCCGCGAGCGTGAACACCACGGTTACAACTTCACCGATCCCGACTACGGCATGCAGTAACATGATTTCTATGTCCGAGGACCAGCTCACCAGATTGTTAACAAACGTCATGAGAAGCGTCGCGACTCCGACGCCGATTTCAACGATGGGCGACCCTACGGGACCGACTCAACCCACCGCTGCCCACACTGGACCGACCGTGCACGGCATGCAAGGCATGCACAGCAACTTTACCCAGTGCACGGCCCGCTTCGACGGAGCCACCCGCAGTACCGAAGCCCTAGAAGCATTCGTCGAGAGCGTGCTCATCTACAAAGAGTGCGCAAGTGTATCCGACGAACATGCCCTTCGAGGACTACCCATGTTGCTGACCGGAGACGCCGCAGTGTGGTGGCAAGGCGTGAAACCTACCGTGGAGACCTGGGACGACGCGATACGCCGCCTTCGCTTCATGTACGGCGCCCCGCGCCCCACCCACCGGATCTTACGAGAAATATTCGCGCGCGAACAAAGTGATAACGATAGTGTCGATTCCTTTATATCGCGAGTGCGAGCAGAAATGTCGCGTATACCGTATAAAGTGCCAGATGTAATGCAAGTAGATATAGTTTACGGCCTTTTACATCGTAAATTTCGTAAAAGAGTGTCACGCGATAGTGTAAATAGTGTCGACTGTCTACTCGAGCGAGTCAGGTATGTTGAGGAGACGCTAGGCGAGGTAAGTCATTCTAAACCACTAATTCCGTCCCTTAACGCGAGTACTAATAATAGTAATAATAACACTCCAAGTTCCGCGAATTCTCAAAATGTAAACATTAACCCTCCGATGGCGACGGTTAATCGGAGCAACCCTTCGCACGCCGCGTCCGACTCTGGTTCGAATATTTGTAACGGTTCGAATTCGAATACGAAACGTGTTCGGCCGCGCTGCGCTCTCTGTAAACAGTTTGGTCATATAAGAGATGATTGCAAAATAAAAATGAAATCGGGTGACCAAGGCGGCAATACTCCGCTGTCTTGTTACGGTTGCGGTCGAGAAGGAGTAATACGCTCGAAGTGTCCGACGTGTAAAGGCACGCCCTCCGCCGACAAGGTGAGTTTCCAAAGTGCTATCACCCAAGAGTCTGACCTGTCACACCCTATGGTCAAGATAGAGGTTGCGTCTTCAGTAGGTGTTGCAGTGTTGGACACAGGTGCAACGGAGAGTCTCGCCAGTCCCGGACTCTATAAAATATTATTAGAGCGTGGGACCAATTTTACGAAAACACGTCGCAACCTTGGCCTCGCCGACGGAACGCAGCAGGTACGTGAGTTAATGTCATGTGACACGAACGTTACCATTCAGGGACGTGTTATCCCCACCACATTCTTGGTGATACCGGAAGCTGATAACAGGACGCTTCTAGGGCAAGATTTTATCGCCAAAGCAGGTATATTAGTGGACCTCCAACATAACTGTTGGTATTTTTATAATCTCCCTGGACAAAAATTCACTTTTGTGCAGTCTTATAGCCTTACATCCACCAGCGATGCAGAGCTGATGCAGGTAGATATCACCGGCTTGGCGCTGAGAGACGATGAAGGGACGAAGCTGTCAGTTGCTCAAAGGACGCAACTCAACCAGCTCGTAACTAAGAGAGCTGAGCGCTTCGCCACCCAAGGACCCCCTACAACTTATGCCGCTCATCACATTCGGGTTGACGAGAAGCAGGAACCGACCGCTTCACCACCCTATAGGATGTCGCAAGGTAAGAGAGAGTTGTTGAACGGTGAACTTGAGAAGCTGCTGCGTGCAGATGTAATAGAGGAGTGCGAGTCACCGTGGGCTGCCAACGTCGTCTTAGTTACGAAGAAAGATGGCGGTGTCCGACTATGCGTGGACTACCGTAAGCTCAACGCCGTGACTGAGCCAGATAGGTATCCGCTCCCGCGCATAGAAGACGTGCTTCATGCAGCGAAGACCACCAGCTACATGACGACGCTAGACCTCCACTCCGGCTATTTTCAGGTTTGTGTCGCGGAAGAGGACCGCGACAAAACCGCATTCGTTACACCCTCCGGCACCTATAGGTTCAAAAGGATGCCGATGGGCCTTCGCAACTCTGGCGCCACGTTTCAGAGATTAATAGACCGTTTCAAGTCGAACCTGAGTGTGCCTATTCGAGGACACAAGGTAAGGGACGGCTCCGATATCCCACCAGACCCGCAAGGATGTAGGCCTGTGACTATTCTTGGATATCTGGACGATTTAATAATCTTGTCACCGAGTTTCGAAGGACATATTGAAGATCTCGAAGCGGTCTTCGACAGACTCGAGAAATTCGGCCTCCGAGTCAATCGAAAGAAAAGTTGCTTTGCCCGTGACTCTGTGAAATTCCTTGGTCACATTATTGTTCCTGGTGGTCTACAAGTAGACCCAGAGAAAACCTCGGCTATTGCTGACATGCCTGCCCCTAAGAATGAGAGGCAGCTCAAAGGCTTTCTGGCCACATCTAGCTGGTTTCGAAGGTTCGTTCCGAATTACGCTAAAATCGCCAAGCCTTTAACTGACCTACTTAAAAAGAACAGCAGTTGGAGGTGGCATGATGAGCAGCAAGCTGCTTTCGAGCGCATCAAGGAGCTTCTGGTGACCGCTCCCATTCTTCACCAGGCTGACGAGTCCGAACCTTTCTCCCTCCGGACAGATAGCAGTGGCTACTGTCTCGGCGCAGTTTTGATGCAGGGGGAGGGCCCCGACGAAAGGCCCATAGAGTACGCCAGCCGCTTGCTCTCGCCAGCCGAGCGCAACTACACCACCACCGAGCGCGAAGCCCTTGCCGTCATCTGGGCGGTCACGAAGTTCAGGGGTTACGTGGAAGGCTCGGAAGTAGTGGTTAAGTCTGACCATCAGCCGCTACGTTGGCTGATGAGTCTTAAGTCACCCAGTGGTCGTCTTGCCAGATGGGCATTGACCTTGCAGGCATATAATCTGCAGATACAGTACACTCCCGGAAAGGTGAATGTAATTGCCGATACACTAAGCCGCCCAGCTTGTTGCGAAGAAAACCCAGCTGGTTGCGAAGTATGCTTAGTGACCGTGGACATACCACATAGGACACCTGAGGATGTGCGCTCCAACCAACTTAAGGACCCAGACCTGAAGAGTATTGTCGAGGATCTAGAAACTACCGACGATCCCTTCAGGGGGAGGGATGGCCCTTATCGCATCCGCGAAGTAGTAAGCCCTACTACTTACCTGGTGGAGGGGGTAACTAGAGGTGAGCACGTAGGACGTTACCACGTCTCTGATTTGACCCCTTTCATCGGGGATGTCGAAGCTCCGGTTAGAGAGAAGCGCAGACGCGGCCGTCCGCGTAAATTTGATTGCTAGCCCGAACGCGAGGGCGCTATGTTCGAACTAGAGGGGGAGTGTGTAGCGTTCTGTTGCGTCCGCGTCGCCGCCGCGTCAAGGTTAAGGCGTGCAGTACCCCACGCGACAAAGTTACCTCGCTCGCTCCCCGTCGCATGCGCTCGCTCGCGTGGCCAGTCGGCTCCCCGCTACGCTAAGAATAACCGCGCACGCTGCGATCGTGCGACGGACGCCATCTTATTGTGTATATTTTATCTAACGTTTGTTGTAACTGGATATCTTGTAATACAGTGTTCCTCGAGTAAATAGTTTTTGTAAATAAACCCCTTACAAAAGTATTTAAATGAAACAAAATTTTAAGCGTTTTTTAGAATAGGTACCTTTTCGTTTCACAACTTTTTGACGTGATAACGTCTTTAAAATCGTTTTAGTCGGGTGACATGTTCAGAAACTTATGCCAAAACCTCACGAGATATAAAGATGGTAGCGCCATCTGTTACTTGGCTCGAAAAACTTATATCACCAATAAGACGTTATCACGTAAACATCTCGATCGTAAACCTACTTTACAAACAACCAATTTTTTTTGTAGCGTCTCCGATGATTTGCGTATTATTTTATGTATCTCTCGCAGTTCAACCAAGGAGGTTGTCGTCTGCTTAACCGGGCGAATCCTGTGGGTGCCTTAAAAGTTAAAACCTCCAGCCAGGGTACAAACATACAAACTAAGCGACTACACGCTAAAGGCACCCCCTGTGGGGTACGAGCCTCGGCTTAGGGCGTCGCTGAGGGACAGCAAGGGACAGGCTGGATCTGTACGATATTATTTATGAACTGGTTTAAACTTACAGGCTCAGCAGCGCGGGCTGGTTCTTGCAAGGGACGGGTGGGGCAGTTACCGGGACGTCGCGACGGGTGTCGTCGGCGAGGACGGAATGACGGCGTTTTGCGTCTGAATTTGCGTAGAGTGCTACTCTCCCTGCTGCTCTCCTGGAGCAGGGTTATAGCATCGTCAGGAGTGACGAGAGAATGTCTAGGACGATGAATTTTACTTATTCGCGAGGGATCGTATCGAGCGGCCGATGCGATAAGGGGGTTGCGATGTTTTAACGCGGAGTCAAAGAAGCGCTTGGAAAGGCGCTTCATGAATTGAACGACGGTTCTTAAGTCTAAGTGAAGACGGACGTAAAAAGGGGCTCCCGTGATTTTACGAAGGAATCGGTTTTGCAAGGTCTGCATCTTATGAAGGAAACGCGGGTTGGCGTGGGCGAACATGACACATGCGTACGTCATGATGGGATGGATGACCGCGGTGTGTAAACGCAATTTGCACTTAAGTGACAGTTTGCTTTTTGCCTGAATTAAAAAATGAAACCTACCCATAGCAAAGGCAGCGCGCGAACAAGCCACTTTGAAATGTGCCGCGAAGGACATCAAGTGGCTGTCGAGCTAAGTATTCGGCTTGCTTCTCCCAGGGTATAGGCTTGCCGTACATAGAGATCGGACTGGGGATCGGGGGATTAAAGCGCGGTTTGGAGTAATAACCGCCTGACTTTTACCGGGACTCACCTCGATTCTCCATTTCCTGAACCAAGCGCCTAGGACGTCGGCTGAGGTCTGGAGGGTACGGGCGATAGCGTTTGTACAGCGGCCAGTATAGTAAATGGCCGTGTCATCCGCGAACAGAGCTAACTGAGCTTTTTTGCTCTTGGGAATATCGCTAGTGAACAGCGTGAAAACGAGGGGGGATAAGACAGAACCCTAAGGGACACCGGCCCTAATAGGATGAGGGGAAGAAAATGAGGCTCCTATGCGATAGCGGAAGGTGCGGTTCGACAAAAAGTCCCGTAAGATGAGCACGAGACGGTCCGGCACTCCTAGTGAGTACAGCTTGTATAATAAGCCGTTGTGCCAGACTTTGTCGAAAGCTTTCGCTATGTCGAAGAATAGTACGCCCGTCATCGCTCCGCACTGGAAACCAGCGCTCATGTGTTCGACGATGCGGTGAACTTGTTGGATACACGAATGTTCGGTCCTGAAACCGAATTGCTCGTTGGGAATGAGACTTTTAGTCTCGGCGAAATCTCTGAGGCGCTTATAAATAAGTCTCATAGATTTTGCCGAGTGCGTTCAGGAGACTGGTGGGTCGGTAGCTAGTGGGCTCAGACTTGGGCTTGCCTGGCTTGGGGATACCGCTAACAGTGGCCTCTTTCCATATCTGCGGGA
This sequence comes from Ochropleura plecta, assembly GCA_905475445.1. NCBI lineage: Eukaryota > Metazoa > Arthropoda > Insecta > Lepidoptera > Noctuidae > Ochropleura > Ochropleura plecta. The sequence goes on from FR997751.1 coordinate 6,716,891, forward strand.
ATAAGTTGTTGCTCAAGGCGCCATTGAAGATGGCCGCCAAAAGGATGATGAGCTGAGCGGGGAGGAGTTTAATTACCCTATTGGTGTATAATAATACTTCTAATTAAGTAGTGGCGCTGAGAACACGAAAATCTCGAACTTGTATAAAAGTGATTGGCGTTCAAAGGGTTTATGAGTGGGGCAAAGCTCTAAAGAGTGTCTGTCATTGTCCTTTCATCGCGTACTGTTATATCCTTGAATATCAAGACAATACTACTTTTGTTAGTCTATGGTACGATCCTGTAAAAAACAAAGTTGGCAACACTGTTCGGAACGCACCCTAACTGTTGTCATTCGTGTCAACACTGTCAACGTCATTTTGAAGAAATATTAGTACAGTTTTTTTAGTAAATAAGCGTAACTTTATGAATTAAAAGATGGATAAACTGCCTATGTGTAGGATATGTTTAGCGGAAAATGTCCGCATGTATGTTGTGGTCAATAAGAACCTGCATGAACTATATGAGAAGCTGACTGACACTCCAGTAAGTTGATACCTAGAGTGATTGAATTTCCGATAATGTTTAACGTTGCCTCTCGTCTCAAACACGAGGATTATTGTGAATTATTGGTCAGAGGGTCAAAGAGACTGACATCCGCCATCGGTGACTAAAAACTGGTAAACTGTGTGGGAAAACAAGGACTTAAAGCGTCAATTACATGGTATACAAAAAAGAAAAGTATATTTGTGAGATTGAAAGCGTTTTGTTCTCTTTTTTTTGTTTGTTTTCTTGCAATTTGTTCCGTGCAAACTTTAATCATTTTGTTTAAATCATCACAATAGTGTAATACAAGTTGTTTTTCAGTTTGTAACTGAAGACTGTAGGCCGATTCTTGCTTGTTTTTTCTGCTGCGCTAAACTTAAAGAAAGCTACCGTTTGCTAAAAAAGTGCTTGGAAGCTGAAGAGCAGTTCGCTCAGATGATGAATGAGGACTATGAGGTGAGTTTGTCTTCAACAGACATTCTTTCAATTCCTAATTCAATATAATGTATATTTTTTTCTGTCAATTTCTACGGGTCCCGTGCAAAATAGGGAGCCATGTGTATAAACCAACCCACTTCCATTTGAGCATCATTTTTATCGAACTTTAACCCACCACCTGTCACTACAGTTGATAACCAGTCAATAGATCAATTATTTAAAGCTACACAACAATAACACTAATTTTTATCGTGATTGTAAAAGTTAGCTCCTGACACACTGCAAAATATTATTATCTGGTAGATCGAGGGCCCCTCAATAGCATTTTCTACGGGCCCCAGGCTTGTTCAATCCAGCACTGTTACACCCATGTTGGCTCCAGCTATGCGGCAACTCAAGTATTCCCACATATAGAGGCTCTCTTGATTGACTTTTCTTTATACTGGAATCATTTGTTTACAGCCAAAACCTGAAATGAATATAGACTATGTATTGTATTGTACTGGGTTTAGTAAAAGTCCAGTAGTGCACATAAGTTTAGATGATGGATCTAAAAGTGAAATTATTACTATCAAAGAAGAAATACCTACTTGTGAGAGAGAAGAGGATGTTATGGAGCCCAAGGAGGAATATCTAAGTGATGGTATGTATTTTAACAACTATCATATTGCACATACTAGTTGACTGATTCTAGTTTCACTTACTGAATTGTAGGCAAAGTATTGACTCCTATTACAGCCACTAGGGATTGAATTTACTTAAATTCATTCCAAGCAGATTCTTATGTCATAACTGCTATCTGTATGCGATATTTTATCTCGATCTGTCCAGTAGTTTGATCTGTGCGTTGATAGTCACTCAGGACAAATGGATAATTTAACTATAAGCAAGTAATAGAATAATTTACACTAAAAATATATTTACCAATTTATATTCAAGTTCTCAATATTTCAGTACTTTTGCAAACACCATGATTATCTGATAAACTGAAGTTATTGCATCGGGGTGTTTATGCGGTTGTGTATCTCTTTACTAAAACCCACCCATGTTCCTTCTTTTGCCCTTTGGCGAAGGAAGGAACGTGGGTGGGTTTTAGTTAGTAAAAGTCTGACACTCGCCCCCTATCCGCCAGAGCGGGAGAAGTCAGATGATTTGCCATCCGAAAAAAATGACAGATGTTGGATGTTTATGACCAGACAAATCGATCTACCCTCCTCCTGTTACCTCCTACAAGCTTCTGTCTGTCACTCACAAATTAATTCGGTTCCTGACACACGAAACTTACTGTGTCCGCTGCCAAACTGTTTTCACCACTTTTTCAAGCAATGCTCTTATCACATTAACTATTTTTGTTTACATACAGATATAGAACAGGAAAATACCGATCTATGTACAGAAGATATACTCCCACACCAATCTGAATTAGAAGATGATGCATCTCTAAAAGAGTTTACAACTAAAGTGGAAGAAATACAAGAAGTACCCAGAAAGAAACGAAGAGCCGTGGAGACCAATAGTAAGTATTAGTGACATATTGGACTACAGATAGTTGGTCCGGGTCTGGCTGTTTGTGAGTTTAAATGTTGGTCAATGCACCTACGATTAGAATGGGGCAATGTTCTTATGTAAACAAACAAGACGACAGTAACCACTTACACGTGCTATGTTTAATTATATCCATATATACGCGCGCGTTATGTTGAGGAGCTCGTGGGTAAATAATAACAGCCGCCCGGCCCGAAGTTTACGTTAAGCCGCGGTTGCCCAACCTAGTGTCTGTGGACGAGTGACCACCTGTTATTTACCGAGTGTCCTCCGTGACTCGAGTACTTTAATCTTTTGGTCCCGACTGTCGTTCGATCAACAATGTACTAGAATCCCGATCAACGCTATAAGAACGGCCCGACAGATAGAAAAAGTAAACATCATACCATACCAGATTTCAGATCAACGCACGTTGTGATACACTACTAGAAAAAATTAAAGGATCAAAAAAAATCCAATACAATCAATTTTGAAAAATATTCAACAGGCCGTAACTTCGATAGTAAGGTTTTTTTTAAAATTTAAGCACTTTCCGGAACAAACGTGTGGAAAAAACCGTTTTTTCTCATTTTTAAAAATAATGAGCTCTTAGAGCAAAAAAACATGATCCTTTAATTTTTCAGACATTCGATCGATTGAAACAAAAAAACGGCTGGCTGGATTAATTTGGTTCTTTGTAGGGTTTTTGTGGACATATTGAACAGTAAAAGGCACACTTAACATTAGTGGTTTCCTCAATATCTTCGAGCCAGCGTTTAACTTTCCAAAAAACCACCAAAATCCGTTTTTTTTGTTGCATTTTCAAATTCGTGACAAAAAGTTTTTTTTTTTTTTGAATAAGCAATAGTTAGTCGTTAAAAAAAATCATTCTAGTTCCTGAAACCCACCTTTAACCTTCTGTGCGATCATTGGTTGCTCAGATATCGACAGTCAAAGATAAAAAGATCCTTTTCCATTCAAAGACTGATATCGATACAAAGGTGAATAAAAAAAGAAATTGAAGCTAAATTAACAAAGTATCCAATTCTTATATAGTCCGGTCAATTTAGACATCCAAGGTTACATTAATTCCCACTTGGCTGAATATTGGTCGGATTGTTCAATACACTATTATAAAGGAAATGTGAAAAGTCCTCATTGATCCGCAAAAAAATTTACTCGGGGTCAAAGATCACAAAAACGGGTTTTTCGCGATTTTCAGCAAAATGGTAAGTTTTATCATACAATTAGCTCAGACAAAAAATGTAGATCAGATAATTATCTATAAAACATGTCTAAATACTTTTTCCTAAGAGCCACCGTTTTTGAGATATTAACGATTCAAAAAGTTGAAAGAGTTGTAATCGTCATAATATGCACACGTTTCCACGCCACCTTTTAGGTAGTGTACTTAGCGCGTTTTTTTAATGTGGTTTCCCCGGTTGGCCTATACCACTGATCTTTTATGATTCTGTTCAATTTGAAACTATTGAATAACTGTAGATATTGACAAGGGTTGAATTGAAAATGATGAAAGGGGTGTAAATTAAAAAAAAATAAGAAAATTTACACCCAGAATGAAGAAGATAAACAAGAAGAAGAAGAACAAGAACAAGAGAAAGCAGAAGTTAATGATAATTTAGATTCAGATGGATAAATTTCCTTTGCGGCGCGCAGTCTGGTAAAAAAAAAACATAATCGGTTAAAATTAAAATCGAAAGTCATTTTTTTATAAACCAAAACGTATTTTTACTGAGAACGTATCTAACGGAACAATAAGTGGCGTAAAAGAAAGACACAATGTTGAGTGATATCTACAAATTAGTCACTTTTAACTGTAAAAATGTGAAGCGCTCGGTACAGAGTATTCGTGATTTATGTAATCATTGCGATTTGATTGCACTGCAGGAAACGTGGTTGTTGCCGGATGAAATCTCATTTCTTAACACTATCAGTGATGAGTTCAGCTACACAGGTGTATCTGCGGTGGACACGTCAGGGGGAATATTATGCGGACGACCGTACGGTGGTGTTGCTCTCTTGTGGCGGCGTAGTATTTTTTATAATGTTACAACTATTGAGTGCGATAACCCTCGGTTGTGTGCAATAAAAATAGTGCTACAGGAAAGGTGTTTTCTAGTTTTTAGTGTTTATATGCCCACAGACTCAGCGGCAAATTTAACGGAGTTCACGGATATAATGAGCTCGGTGAGTGCAATTGTTGATAACTGTAGTGTAGAAAACGTTTACATCCTGGGAGACTTTAATGCTCATCCGTCTGAACAATTTTTTGATGAAATGTCTCAGTATTGTAATGAACAAAATTGGAAATGTATTGACGTAGAAATATTAGGAATGGGTTCGAGCACGTACACGTTTCTAAGTGAAGTCTACGGGTCTAAAAGGTGGCTTGACCATTGTTTAGTAACGGCAGCGGCCCTGAAGTCAGTTAGGAACGTGTATGTCCTACATGACGTTTTATGGTCTGATCATTTTCCCCTAGTCATCGAATGTTGTTTTAATACAATTTTACCAAAGAAACCTGTGAATTGTGTAATCTCGAATGGAATTCTGTGGGGTGATAGAAATCCATGTCAAATAAATAGCTATCAAAAAGAATGTCATGAGAAATTACGTTTAATTGACTTCCCTCAGGAATTAAGCAAGTGTTGTGATTATGTTTGTAACAACCCTAGTCACAGGAATGTAATTGATATATTTTATTCACAAATTGTACACGCCTTAAGCGAAGCAGCACTAGTGGGAAGGGTTGATAGCAACAGAACGTCTAGAAGAATTGTAGGATGGAATACCCATGTTGTTGACGCTCACAGGCATGCTCGGGAGAAATTTTTGCGGTGGGATCTGAATGGAAAGCCTACGTCTGGGAATTTGTATATTGAAATGCGCGAAAGTAGAAAAATCTTTAAGTCACGTGTCAAATGGTGTCAAGATCATAAAGATCAGCTGAAAATGGATGTCTTGGCGTCGTGTCATGCTAAACACGATTTTAAAAGCTTTTGGAAGCAGACTAATAGGTTGCAGAGTAAAGCGGGTGTGCCTGTGAGCGTCGACGGCGTGAGTGATTCAAAAGAAATTGCCAACCTTTTTAAAAAACGGTTTTTTGTAAAATCGCCACTAGGGCCGTCACATATGGGGTTGGATGTTCAACCCGGAGTGGCACTACAGGTTAAATTTCACGCTACCGAGATAGCTAAAATTATAAAATCTATGACGCGAGGTAAGTCCCCTGGCCACGATGGGTTAAGCATTGAACACCTTCAATATGCGGGTCCACATCTGTCGAGGGTCCTTGCTATGTTGTACAGCTTTTGTGTGAATCATAGTTACATGCCAGATGAGATGACGCGTACAGTTGTTGTGCCCATTGTTAAAAACAAAACTGGGGACCTCGCAGACAGTGGCAATTATAGACCGATTTCACTCGCCACGGTAATGTCAAAGGTGTTTGACAGTGTGCTTAATGCTCAGTTGAACTCTGTCATCAGCCTTAACGACAACCAGTTCGGATTTCGTTATGGGCTGTCAACGGAGGCTGCAGTGCTGGGTCTTAAGCATACAGTCACGTATTACACTCAGAGAGGAACGCCCGTTTACGCCTGCTTTTTGGACCTTTCTAGGGCATTTGATCTGGTTTCCTACAATAAGTTGTGGCAAAAATTGGAAAACACTAACTTGCCAAAAGAACTCCTTAACATCTTTAAATTTTGGTATGGAAGCCAGATCAACAATGTGCGATGGAATGGAGAGCTGTCTGAACCATATAGGTTGGAGTGCGGGGTGAGGCAGGGGGGGTTAAGTTCACCTACGCTCTTTAACCTTTATGTGAATGAGCTGATTGAGGAACTTGGCAGCACCAGAGTCGGTTGCTATGTAGATGGTGTCTGCCTCAATAATATTAGTTACGCAGACGATATGGTGCTGTTAAGTGCGTCGGTCTGTGGGTTGAGAAAACTTGTGGCCCATTGTGAAAGATACGCAGAACAACATGGCCTGATGTACAATTCTAAAAAGTCTGAAATCATGGTTTTCGAGGTTGGGGGAAAAAACACTAGTGCTGTACCACCTGTTACACTCAATGAAATGCCATTAAAGAGAGTGTATAAGGTTAAATATCTGGGCCACTTATTGACCCCCAACCTCCACGACGATGACGACATTGAACGGGAGCGGAGAGCGTTATCGATTCGAGCGAACATGCTGGCCCGTAGGTTTGCACGTTGTTCCCTTCAGGTGAAGATCACACTCTTCCGAGCTTACTGTACTTCTTTCTACACGTGTAGCCTTTGGGCCAGATATACTCAAAAGTCGTACAGCGCTCTCCGCGTTCAATACAATAATGCGTTTAGGGTACTGGTGGGGCTGCCTCGCTTCTGTAGCGCATCGGGGATGTTTGCTGACGCACACGTAGATTGCTTTTATGCGACCATGCGAAAGAGGTGTGCTTCTCTGGTGCGCAGGGTGCGGGCCAGCTCCAACAGTGTCCTGAGTATGATTGCTGGGCGTCTGGATTGCTCATACGTAAATCGTTGTTGTGCCGTCTCGCATGGGGTGAAGCAGCGGTGACTCGTGTGAGTTGATTAATTATTTTTAAGTAAATTAAATTGTGAAACGTTACTAACATAGTCTTAAGTATTACTAACATTATTGAGTCATGGTTACTCGAATAAAGAATTTATTATTATTATTATTTATTCAAATTACGCTGATAATCAGTACTTTTTGATCGTCACATTACAAGAGACATTCCCACAAAAACGCCCTGCTCTTCGCCACTTCCTAGTATTTTAGCTGGGAAGAAGAAGTGGCGGAACAAACACCCCAGTAACACATCTGTCTGTCAGGTTAGAAGAACCAGATTTTATCTGTGTCTATTTTATATGTGTATGAGCGCAAAAGAAATAAGCTAAGCATAATAAGATTTACTATTAACAGTAACAAAAAAAACTTGGTCAATAAGACGACCAGTCACCACAAGCAGCACCTGTTCACGAGCATAACGCGAAGATCAACCATTACCTCCCTCGCCATTTTTGAGGGAAGAAGGTATTCCGACCCACGACGCTACCGCAAGCAATGACATCTGAGGGAGAATGACGAACTTGCTGCCGGTTTTTGAGGGCAATAAATATAAATAATTATATTCAGTCAATGCTCGAGGTCACTAGTTCACCACATGTCATTAAATAAAAACACATAAAATGAAACAAGTATATAAACAAAAAAACAAGTATAACATAAAATTACATGACGAAGACACGTATCAGTAAGCTAATTTGGCAAAAGAACATGAAAAAAAAACGTCTTGAGTTCAACACAGCGACCAACTATGCTTATCGTCTAACTAACTAATCGTTAATGGAATAGTATGCTTTTAAACAAAGGTTAGATTTTACTTTAGCTTTAAATGTATTAAATGGGAAATCTAGAAAAGTAGGTCGTTATAAAAAGTTATACCAAACCCTACAAATGAATTATGAACCTTATGAAGCCGGTGGAAGGGTGCACGTAGTTTATGCTTATTTCTAATGTTAATGTTGTAAATATCACTGTTTTTACTGTATAGATAGATATTTTGCCTAATATATAAAATGTTGACCAAGATGAATTGAGAAGCCACCGTGAGAATACCAATCTCTTTAAAAAAACCTCTCAGAGAAACCCGGGCACCTAGCTGGTAAATTGCACGAACCGCTCGTTTCTGCAGAACAAATATATTTTTTATATCAGCGGCTTTGCCCCACAGCAGAATACCATAGGACATAATACTATGGAATTACCTAAAATAGACCAATCGTGCCGTCTCAACGTCAGTGTATTGTCTAACTTTTCTGACGGCGGTCTACAGTTTTAAGCTTCTCATTGCTAAGGACAATGTTGGGACCAAAATTTCTAACATTGGGTAGATCGAATTTAATACATTTTGTTTTATTGGCATTAAGAACAAGGTTATTTGATGTGAAACAATCCGTGACCATTGATAGCGCGCTGTTTACATCGTTAAAATCTTGTCTATTTCTACTTTAAATCTACTTTATATCTACTTTAAAAATAAGAGACGTATCATCAGCAAACAGTACAACGTCACAAATACCCTTTAAATAATATGGTAGGTAGTTAATATAAATGAAGAATAAAAATGGACCCAGTATCGAGCCTTGAGGTACACCTAGCTGAACAGGTGATTAGCTCAATTAATTCAATAGCCCAGAAGATTCCGCGCCATTAACATCTACACATAGAAATCTGTTTTGTAAGTATGAATCACTGTGACTATCGCGCGGGGGACCCGGTAGAGCACACAGTAGGAGTTTGTCCCGCTTGGGCGGAGCAACGCTGCGTCCTTGTAGAGGCGATCGGCGGTGGCGACCCGTCGCGCCCGGCCCTGGTTCAGTCGATGGTCCGGGGCAAGAGGGAATGGGAGGTGATCTGCAAAGCAGTTATGCTATCGAAGGAGGTGGCCGGACGTTAGAGGGCGAGAACCTCAAAACAAGCCAGCCGCCGCGGGAGCCGCTCCGGGTGTCGGGCTCCGCAAGACGACTCCCGGTCACTGTAGATGGGGCCTGTGGGCGTGAGCAATGGGTAGCTCACCGTCCGTCCGTCTATTGACGTCAGTGTTTCACGCGCCTCTTAGAGATTTCAGCAAAGCAAAGGGGCCTGCCAGGATTACCGCCTACCGGGTGTGCAGGTTGTTCGAAAGAGATTCCGCGGCCCCGGAAAATGAAGGGCAAAAGAAAAAACATGGGTGCGTCAGTAAAAGGCTGCACTCCCTCTGCTCCGCCCAAAGCGGGGGAAAAGTTATTTGATGATGTTCCTACCGTATACCGTGTTTTTTTCGGATATCATGCGTGAAGTTATCCATCACATTCAATGACATTGACAATTTGAATCACTGTAACCGCTGTTAGTTTCTTTCGCACTTGTAATTTGTCCTGTGTCGTGGGTACGTTTACAAACATTTAAACTCACATACACAAACAGCCAGCTTAACATTGTACTGTAGGAACTGTGCTAGAATCCTTATCCTTGCTTAATATTATAAAAGCGAAAGTCAGTTTGTTTGTTACGTATTCACGCCTTAATGGCTTAACCGATTTTGATGAATTTTGGTACAGAGATAGTTGGGACCCTGGTGACGGACATTGGGATATGAGGGAGAAAGAGGGAAGAAAAGGGAAAACTTTGAATTGCTATTACGATAAATAAGGCGCAAGGGCAAAAACGACAGATAGCAGGTACCTGTAAATCAGAAAAGGGAACTGTGTTACCCCGATTTTAACGCGAGCGAAGCCGCGGGCAAAAGCTAGCACTTCGCATATAATTATCCTTTTAGATCATATTTTAAGTTACATGTCAGTTGACACACTGCTTTTTTTCATTCCTATACTCTGTTTTTCCTAAGTTCCTTCTTTAAAACCACCTGAGCATTGGAACAATATAGCCAACCAGCCAGCATTGGTTAAGGTATAAAACCTCTTACAGTACTTACTAGATTATTTCTGCAGGAACGCTCGACATGAAGAAACTAAAACTGGACACACGAAGAACAAAGCAAGTGGGGCTAAAGAAAAAGGAACACCCACACTTAGAAGCTATTCGGACAACTAAACATCGGACATCTACACGTGGCACTTCTGTCACAAACACTTACAAATGTGATCTCGTGCCTCGTTCACGTATTGACAAACCTTACACGTGTGATGTATGTCAGCGTAGTTTTAATAAGAAGAGTGTTTTAACTAGACATATTCGAATACATACTGGGGATAAACCTTACAAGTGTGAAGAATGTCAGCATGGTTTTAGTCAAAAATCTAGTTTGATTTCACATATTCGAATACACACTGGTGAAAAACCTTTTAAATGTACTATATGTCAGTCTAGTTTTAGTGAGAAGAGTAGTTTAACTAAACATATTCAAATACACACGGGTGAAAAACCTTTTAAGTGTGATGTATGTCAGCGTAGTTTTAGTCAAAAATCTCGTTTAATAATTCATATTCGAACACACACTGGAGAAAAACCTTTTAAATGTACTATATGTCAGCGTAGTTTTACTGAGAAGTGTAGTTTAACTAAACATATTCGAACACACACTTGCACTGGTAAAAAACCTTTTAAGTGTGATGTATGTCAGCGTAGTTTTAGTCAAAAGGAACAATTAATTGTACATAATAGATTACATACTCGAGAAACACCTTTTAAGTGTAATGTATGTCAGTGTAGTTTTAATAAGAAAGTTCATTTAATTACACATATTCGAATACATACTGGTGAAAAACCTTTTAAGTGTACTATATGTCAGCGTAGTTTTAATTGGAAGGGTGGTTTAACTAAACATAATCGAATACACTCTGGTGCAAAGCCGTTTAAGTGTAATGTATGTCAGCGTAGTTTTAATAGCAAGAGTTATTTAACTTCACATATTCGAATACATACTGGTGAAAAACCTTTTAAGTGTACTATATGTCAGCGTAGTTTTACTCATAAATCTAGTTTGATTGCACATATTCGAACACACACTGGTGAAAAACCTTTTAAGTGTTAAAATTGTAAGAGTAGATTTAGTGACAAGGGACATTTAATAAATCATATTCGAATACACACGGGTGAAAAACCTTTTAGGTGTAATGTATGTCAGCGTAGTTGTAAAGAAAAGTGTACTATAACTAAACATATTCGCAAACACTCAGAAAAAAACCTTTGAGATTGTAATTAATGTACATATGTCAGCGTAGTTTAAGTACAACGTATCATTCTAAAGGTCGATTTACATCAGACGAGCGAATGCTCATTCTATCCCCAAAGTCGGTGTTAACAACGTGAGGTTTAAAGGGTAAGTGAAAGTGTCAACAAGACAGACACATATTATAATAAACTAGCTTTGGCCTGCGGCTTCGCTCGCGTTAAATTCCGGGTAACACAGTTCCCCTTTCCTGATTTGTAGGTACCAATGCTAAGTTTTCCCTTTTCTTCCCTCTTTCTCCCTCATAACTCCATCTTTTTTTAAAAAATGAACCGAATTTGATGAAATTTGGTATAGAGATAGTTGGGATCCTGAAGGCGGACATAGGCTATTTTTTTTCTAAAAAAAAGGGGTAAATGGGGGAGAAAGGGGGAAGAAAAGGGGAGAGAAAGATAAATAAATAAAATATAAATGAAAAAGCCTTTTATTAGTCGCGGTAATTGTGTGTTAGTTATTTTTATCGTATTTCTAATGTTAGTATTACTTTATATAAATTGAATCTGTAAGAACCCCCTTTTGGGTGTAGGCCTTCTCCAAGGATGTCCATATATCTCTATCTTGAGCTACTTTTCCCCAATTTGGACCGGCTGTTTTTAATTTTGTCTTCCCATCGTGTGATTCTGCCCCTAGTTATTTTGCCTTGTGGGCCACTCCAAAATGTTATTATTTTTGTCCATCTCTGGTCCGTGATTCTTGCTACGTGGCCAGCCCACTTCCATTTTTGTTTAACAACACTGGCAACACTGCCCGAGTGACATGTAAAATTTTGGCTCCGTATTTTAAAATTAAATTTAATTAGTAAATAAGTTATAATATAGTGTAATTATTTGTGCAATCGGATTGTAAATGTGTAAATACCCAGGATTATTGTTTTCCCGATAATCCATAACGTTTTTCGGTAATACATCGTTACCGGTAACCTACAAACATCAGCTGACGTTTTTACCTGCACTTAATATACGGACAATTCAGGGAAGTATTGTTATTTTTATTAAATAATAGCACACACTCGTCACTTTAACTATATAGCACATCTATGCCAATTCCTGATTTAATTTTGTGCTTATTTATTACCCTATAATGGTTCTAAATCGCTTTGTTGACAACCCAAGATTGTAATTTAAAAACACAACAACATTATTATAGTCTTTCCATAACTCTGTTATTCTTACATTCAAGCTTATTAATAACATTAATGATAATTTTGTCTAAAAATAATATTTGAAAGAACTACATTCATTTTTTTTTGTTTTTTATCAAAGCAGTGGCCCACTTAAGAAAAAGTATAAATAGGTTGATAAAAACCAGTTAAATTCAATATTCTATTAGATTAATTTAATATAAAGATAATCTTTTAAACTTAATATAACATCCTACCTCATTTAATTACATAAGTATCTGAACTTTTTGCCCTTTGTTGTTTTTATTTTTTTTTCCCTTTCACCGCTAACTTTTCTGTATTTGTCTATTCTGTTAGTTCTCACCGTTTCTTTATTTCTATTTTTCAGTTACCAATCCGGAAACCATGCCTGTGATGACCCGTAATGCTACTGCTCAGGAGATGGAGCTCAAGTTGAGAACGGCCCTCCAAGAGCTTAAAGAAACAAAACTCCAAGTCCAACAACTGTTACAGGAGAGAGAAGAAAGTGAGGTGGAAGTCGTTAAAGTCAACAGCAAAAACTCTTCCTTGAAAAGGCAGTTAGTAGACCTTCATCAGCAATACTTGGACGTTGTTGATGAACGGGATCAGCTAAAGGTGGTCACAGATGGTTTCAGCAATTGCAGTAATTTATATGAGGAGGCTTTATGTAGGATTAGGGACCTAGAAGATGAATTGATTTGATTCATGCCAATAGTTGTATTTTAAAGTTACAGAGAGAAAGACAAACTACTCAGGTTATTGAAACTAACCACTTATATAAGGAATTGTTAAATAGTAATTGTACCTCCCCTTCCTTAATAACTATTGATTTGACTGAAGATTCCTTACTAAAACCAAATTATTCAGTAAGCAATAAGAAAATAAAAAAATATGCTAAGTTAAATAGACTAATTAAAAAATGTAATCAATTTAAAAAACAATATAAACACTTTTCTAAAAACATTCCACTAAGGAAAGAACGTGTTGATTTAGTGAACAAGTTAAAAAATTACCAAATAAAGTTAGAAGACAGTATTAAAATATATAATATAGATACTCAGCAATTGCAGTCTGAAATAGAGGTACTTCAGGACTCAGTTAGTTCCCTTTCTAGTAAATATGTGAGTTCTCAAAACCAAATAAGGGAACATATTCTTGCAGCAAATGAGTTGGTAATGAGTCAATGTAGTTGCCATACGGTTTCCAACCTTGACACTACCCAGCCTGAGGTAATGGAGGACCAGTCCCAGGCTGAGAATTTGCCTCTGGACTGTATACTCAACCAAGATGCAGTTAATATTCCACAAAATAATTTAACAGTGGTACAAACTGAGATATATGATAGTTGTGAATGTTCTCACTCAGTAATGTTTTCAGATAGTATAGGAAGGGGTGTAGGTAAATTATTAAGTAATAACCTGAGTTTTCCCAGTCAAAATAATTGTATGCCAGGGTTAACTTATAAACAGATAATGGCATTAGTAACTGGAAATGTTTATAGTAAAAATACTGATTTAACTATATTTATAGGAAATAGTTCAAAAATTACAAAAGAAGACATCACAGAAGTGTAACTGAGTTGTTAAAGTTGAACTGTCGTAAAATAATATTATGTGCTTTTCCATATTTTGAAAGATTATCGAAACGAATTAACAATTATATTCACATGCTGAATAAGCATGTTCATTTTTTGGTAGGTCACTATTGTGACAAACTTATGTATCTGGATATTAACAATGTTGTTGATAAACTTAGGTCGACACGGGGTAATGTGTTTCTACCTACTAGTTGTAGACACAAAATAGCTAGGCTATTAGCTTATAATATTCACTCGGACATAAATATTATGTCTATGTTTTCTTCTATTATTAACACTGCGACTATTAGTACTTATACTAATATACCTTTTTACAAGGAAGGCGGGGGAGTATTGTCACTCACTCCGGCTCATTTAAACTAGCTAGTAAGACAACAGAAGATATAAATAACATAAGTGTTACACTCACTAACACCAAGGTACCTTCTTGCTCTCAAATAATTAAATTTAAAAAAAGGGGCTAAGCAGAATTCCTTGAAATTATTCCATCAAAATATTCAAGGTTTCTCTTTGAAACAACTAGAGATTGAATTGTTTTTAGAAAAAACCAAGTTTGATATTGTATGTTTCACCGAACATTGGCTAAAAGATCATGAAATGTTAATTAACTTTGAGAATTACAGTGTAGGCAGTTCCTTTAACCGCAAATCTAAGATGCGTGGGGGTTCACTTATCTTAATTAAAAATGGCATTAAATTTAAAACTCGTAATGATATAATTGATCTTTCGGTTGAACATAATATTGAAATGTCTTGTGTTGAGCTAGATAAGCATGTCATAGTGTGCGTTTACAGACCCCCAAATTATCAAAACTACTCTGTATTTGAGTAAGTAATAATGGAAGATGCTTTAGCAAAACTTGCAAAAAGTAATAAATTACTAGTTATCTGTGGTGACTTTAGTATTAATATTTTAGATATAAATTCAAATAGCAGTAGATTCTTACATCTTTTTAAATCATTTAATTTGATAAATGTCTTTTCGGAGCCTACCCGAATTACTACAGACACTGCTACATGTATTGATAATGTCTTTTGTTGCTGCGACTACTTAAATAAAGCCATTGTAAATTACCTTCCATCTGATCACAGCGGTCAAACCATCGTTTTCGAGTCTTACACACCGTCACAAAAAACCCAGATAAAATCTAGACAAATAACACCCAGCAATTTGAATAAATTTAATAATAATTTAATTAGTAATTTAGGCACTTCGGCATATAATATTGAAAATGTAAATCAACTTTATGAGGAATTCTTTTCGGTTGTCTACACAGAGTTCAATGATACGTTAAAAATAAAAACTAAATCTATTAGCCCAAAGTTTATGTTTAGTGATTGGGCAACTAAGGGTATAAGAAAAAGTAGGGAACGATTGTTTGAGCTTTACGGCCTTAAGCCTTACTTCAACTCAGAAACTTTCAATCACTATGTTGCAACTTACTCATAATTTTTTAAAAAACACCTGCAAATTAGCTAAATCTTTATTCATTAGCAACAAGATTAAATCCGCCGATAATAAAATTAAGACGGTTTGGAAAATCATTAATAGTGAAACTAACAGAAACAAAAAATGTAATAATGAGATCACACTAGAGTCTTCGCGTGGTCTTCTAACCACTAAAAACGAAGTTGCTCAAGAATTTGTAGATTTCTTTACTAGTATCCCACTTAAAACTACTGAAACATTAAATTCTTCACCCTTGCTTTCCATTGATTTATTAAGAGCAAACGTTTCACCATGTCCGGTTGAGATTCAATTTAAGCATATTAACCCCACTGCAGTCATTAAAGCTTTCAAGCAAATCAAAATCAAATTAACCGAAGATCTTTGGGGAATGTCTATTAAAGTTTGTCAAGCTATTATTGAGACTATAGCACCGTACTTAGCCTTAATATTCAATTTGTGTGTGGACCAAGGAGTTTTTCCGGACCTTATGAAATACAGTAAAGTTATACCCCTTTTCAAATCTGGGGATAGTAAAGACACCAATAACTATAGACCCGTATCCGTTTTGCCGGTTTTCAGCAAGGTGTTTGAAAAGGTAATGCTTAATCAAATGCTCAACCACTTTAACACCAACAAGATTTTACATGAAAAACAGTATGGTTTCACCAAAGGACGTTGTACGACTGACGCTGGTGTTACCTTGTTAAAACACATATTTACTGCGTGGGAAGAGGCACAGGATGCCATAGGGATCTTTTGTGACCTTTCAAAAGCGTTTGATTGTGTTAGCCACGAAACCCTACTCTTGAAACTTGAACATTACGGCCTAGGAAAACTTGCGCTTAGTTTAGTAAAATCATATTTAAATGATAGACAGCAGCAAGTACAAATAAATGGTGTCAATTCAATGGGTTTAAAGGTAAAGATGGGTGTACCACAAGGATCGATATTAGGTCCCTTCCTCTTTTTAGTATATATTAATGATCTACCCCATTTATTTAAAAACCAACCACAAATGGTGTTGTTTGCTGACGATACCTCTTTAATATTTAAGATAAACAGACGTGCCACAAATCTTGACGACGTAAATAATGCCCTAATGCAGGTACATAATTGGTTTACCGCTAATAATTTAGTATTAAATGGGAAAAAAACGAAGTGTATAAGATTTGCTCTACCAAATGTCAAAAACAGTGAGTGTGACATAGTATTGAATCAAGAGAAACTAGAATTCGTCGAAAAAACTGTTTTCTTGGGAATAACACTCGATTCAAAGCTACAATGGGGTCCGCATATAACATCTCTTGCAGGACGCCTTAGTTCAGCGGCATATGCTGTTAGAAAAATCCGTCAGTTTACTGATGTAGATACCGCGAGGCTAGTCTACTTTAGTTATTTTCATAGTATCATGTCATACGGTATTTTACTTTAGGGACGGGGTGCAGACATCGAGTCTATATTTATTCTGCAGAAAAGAGCCATCAGAGCCATATATAACCTACGTAGGCGAGATTCTTTAAGGGAACAGTTTAAGGATATTAACATCATGACAGTACCTTGTCAATATATTTATGAAAACATCATGTATGTCAGGAAAAACTTGCATATTTTTAGTAAAAGAGGTGACAGACACAATTATAATACTAGAAATAGGGACCAATTAGTTCAACTAGGTTTCAGGTTAGCTAAAGTAGACTCATCTTTCATGGGGTACTGTTTGAAATGCTACAATAAAATACCTCCCCACATTCTTCAACTGAATGAAACGAAATTTAAATCTTGTATTAAACGCACACTATGTAGGCAAGCATATTATAAGTTGGGGGATTATATTGATGATAAAAATGCTTGGCTCAATGCTGGTCCTGCTCCACAAGAATAGGGGTAAACTCATTGATTGGTATCCGAAGCTATAGTGGAAGCTGCAGAAGATTGTAAGACTATCTTTGCAATGTATAGAATCAATTCTCTAGTATTGTATAATTATTAAGCCCATATGTGAGTGGTATGTATTATTATTGACTTGACGAAGCCCTGGTGGTTGATAGTGTCATGCTTACTTAAATGTCTCGCTGATGGTGGCGGCTCCCTTTAAAATGGTCGAGCTGAATGGGGCTGATCCATACGTCATGTTCGTGAACGGGCGCTGTCAGTTGGGACTGGTCATTTTTTAGCTACCACGGTTCATTTTTAACTTATTTAGATTTAAAATTAAATTTTGCTTTTTAATTTACTCTGGACGCTCTTACTGTGCACGTCTTTCTACATCGTTCTCACATATTTGTAAAATCTCAACATGAATGATGTAAATACAATTTTGTAAAAATATTATAATTTAAAAGAGTGTCCATGGAGTTTCTTGCCCATTCTTCTCCATAGAGATCAACGCTTTGGAATGGGCAACTACAGTACTTTCACAAGGTATTATGCCTTGTGACCGGGACTGTAGATTAATTTTGTTTCTTGACATTCAAAAGTGCCTGAAATGGTCTAATTGAAATAAATAATTTTGAATTTGAATTTGTTTGAGCGCGGTTTAGACAGTTTGTTGCTTTTGTTATTTTTCTTATTTTTTGTGTGTCGTATTTTGTCTATTATCTTTATGATCAGCATACTGGGTTCAAGCCCTCTCTACAGATGTTGATCTTCTTTTTTACATCAGCTGTGAATTTCTATTTATGGCATCCGTATGTCAGACACGGCAGTAGGCTCGAATTTCCTGCCGGGGTTGCGGGTTGTTCGAAAGAGATACCGCGGCCCCGGAAAGTAAAGGGCAGGAGAAGTAACATGGGTGGATTTTAGTCAGTACAAGTCTGACATGCCACCCCGCTCCGCCCAGAGCGGGGGAAGTCATTGGACGATTTTCCACTTTTAGTTTGTGTATTACATCAATTATTTCTTTTGCGTCAATTGGTTCAATATTTTGTTCCTGTGTCTGTTCTGTGTCAGTTGGCTTGTCAAAACCGTTAGTTGTTTGGTCCTGATCGCTATATAATTGACTGTAGAATTCAGTTGCTGTAGAAATTATGTCGGTTCTAACGTGTAGATCTGTATCCTGTGTTTTCATATTCATATTCAGATTGTATGTACATACTTGTTGACTAGTTTGTACAGCGCTGTGAGCTCTTTTTTCACGCTTCGAGATTGTTGAAGTACGTAAGTGCGTCATTAAAATGCATAGAAACTATTTATCTTAATCTTAATATCTTCTTAATACATACAGCGTGTTGTTTTGCATCCTCGTCAAATTCAAGGACGTAACTATGCTAATGATTCTCGACCCGAATCGATAATAAAATAAGTAGGTTTTTTTTTTTTTACTTTTTTCGTATTTTCAGAAATCGGTAAGTGCACACAGGTGCGTGCATGCCGCTGTATGATACGTATGCGCCGACGCTCACGCACACTATTCTGTGTGTTCTGTAGGTGATTCTCTACTTTTGAAGTGAAATATTCTGTAATACTGTTAAATTTAAACACACAGAGACAGATCATAAAAGCGCCGTATATTATTATTGATCAGGTACCGTTATTTTCATTGATTATTTATGACTTTTACTAGCACCTCCTAAATTTTGACGAGGATGCAAATCAACATATTGTATAAATCACGTGTCACGTTGTTTGTCCGCGATGGACTCCGAAACTACTTAACCGATTTAAATTAAACTAGCTGTGCCCCGGCATGCGTTGGAATGCAATTTTCTACCTACCGACCCTACCTGCCCTACCTGGGTATGTAATGTTTGGCATAATAACAAATGCTCTAATTTCACTTGAACTAACGTTCATATGACATAATTTTCATATGACATAATATCAAATTACATAAATTCATATGACATTTAGTATAACGTTCATTTTATATAATTTTCAATATGTATAATAATATTCTTTTAATATAACGTTCATTTGACCTAAAATTCATGTTTAATGGGCACAGTTCTAGCCTAACTCAAATGGCACTTAACCAAACCTTAAAATATTCTATGCATGGTCGAGGGTGGGCTTGGTCGACGGAGCCCTGCTTCGCGGGGATCCTACTTCTGGGTGGTTTATAAAAAATTACCACGAAGAGGATCTATTCGCTCGCTTTCGCCAAGCCCACCCTCGACCATGCATAGAATATTTTAAGGTTTATTGTAATATTGTAAGCTCTTTCTTCTTCTCGTTGGTGAGGGCGACGGCAGGTGCGCCGGCGCTTCGTGGCCTCATGGTTTTGGGTGGGGCCAGCGGCTACGCAACAACTGCGCTGCCTGCCGGCCTTTCATCTGTGGGTGGCGGGTCAGTCTGCGCCTCGGACGAGACTAGGACGACCCGACGGTTTTCCTGTTCGGGTGGTGCGGGTTGACCCCCGCGCTTCTTGCTCTTGCTCCGCTTCCGCCGCTTGGAGGGGGGGGGGGGGAACTTCTCCGCGTTCCGTGGGCCCGTTGGCTGCCGCCATAAGCGACACGCCTGGGGCCTCCGTGGCTGCAACGTCTGGCCGACTGTCCGGGACCTTTCCCGGTCGGACAGCGGCGTTTGTGGAGGCGACAGTGCCTGCCCGCCTATTGCGCGCCTCCGCCTGAAAGACGGGGCACGAGACGTGTGAGGCTGGGTGGGCACCCCCGCAGTTGGCGCAAGTCGCCGGCTCCTCGCGTGGGCGGGGGCAGTCGCGCGCAGCGTGCTCCCCTCCACAGCGGACGCAGGCGAGCGGCCGGTGGCAATGGTGTGACGAGTGTCGGAACTTTTGACACCGGTGACACTGGGCGGGCCCACGCTTGCTCCGCCAACCTTCTATCTTGACACCTCTCATGTTTAAAAACACGGAGGTGTCGAAGATGCTGCGAGGGTCCGGTGTCCTCTTGAGGATCACATGGAACACGCAGCTGGGTCTGTCCGCGCGCGCCATGAGGTGGCGCACGTACTCCGGCTCGTGTCCCAATGTGCGGAGTTCTTCCTCGATCTTCTCCGGTGGTGTATCTGCAGGTAACCCCCTGATGGCCACCTTTAGGCTGCGCTCCGCCGGCAGTGAATAAGCGAACCAGCAAACGCCACTTTCCCTTTCCAGGCCCGTAAGATAGCGCTGGACCACCCTATATTCCTCCTCAGACTGAGGAGTGAAGCGAATGCCCGTCCTGTATGGACAAGCACTCGGAGAGTGGCCCAGCTTCTCTCTTAGGGCCCTAAAGTGGGTGGCCCATGCCGGCAGCCTCTCCACCACCAGCGGAGGATACCTCCGCCGCTGTTGCGGCTTCGGCTTAGGCTCGGGGGTGGCCGTCTGAGGGGTGGATGTACCAATGGGTGAGGCACTCACCCTATCCGCGGCGTGCGCTGACGTCGATGGCGGCGGGGT
This sequence comes from Ochropleura plecta, assembly GCA_905475445.1. NCBI lineage: Eukaryota > Metazoa > Arthropoda > Insecta > Lepidoptera > Noctuidae > Ochropleura > Ochropleura plecta. Next base: position 6,737,666 of record FR997751.1, read on the forward strand.
CGCCGGCGGTGAGCGCCTGGCTGCGTCTGCGAAGGAGGAGGGCGGGGCGGCTGTGCCCCGGCCCCGCGGTGGCGGCGGGTCGAGACAGTGTCGCTTCGCTTCCTCTTCGGTTTTCGGTGCTGCGCCGCCTCCGCTGAGGTCTCGGGTCCAACTGGGGCCCAAGTCTCTGCGGTGGCGGCGGGCATGGTGGTGGGGTGCGCCTGCTTCTTGGCGGCAGACTCGGCTCCTCGTCGCTGAGCTCTGCGGCGACCGACCCAGCCGACTAACGACGAGCATGCCGACCGCACTGCAGGGGAGTCAAACGCCGAGGCGCGAGGAGGCGCCGTCGAGTCCGGAGTGGCCGAGGTGGATTAGGCCGGTTGTTCCGGCCGTGTCGACATCCTCAGCCGCAGTCTGGGGTCGCGCTCCGCCGGGGCCGACCCGTGCAGCGCACTGCGAACGGGGCCGGTGGCAGCGGGGCGCAGAGCTATGGGGGCAGGCGCGTGCCACGCGGACGCAGCCACTGAGGGCGCTGTCGACGCGGTGGGACGCACTTTTCCGGTGGGACGCACTTTTCCGGTGGTTCGCGCGAAGGGAGGCGCGGCGGCACGCGTGTCCGGCGCTGCTGAGAGCCTGCCGCACGGGCTGTCGCGTATGTAGTACCGCGTCGCGCACGGCGGTGTGCGCGACTGTGGTGCGCGGTAGCGGTTGTGGGCCTCAACGAAGGCGGCGCGGCCGCGGCACGGTGACGGCTCGACGACGCGGAGGGCGCAACGCGCGCAGGCGCAGACGACGTCGCTGGGCCGGGCGCGGACTTAGTCGCACTCGCCGTGGCCGGGTGTTCGGGCCTCTTCTCGGCCTTTTTGGGTGGTGGTGGCTTCGTCTTGGTTCCCAGGGGGGGGGCGGGGACCGACGGGGGCCGGGGCGAGCGATCCGGGGCCAATGTTCCCGTCCCGGCCATCGACCCCGACATCACCCGGCCCGAACCTCGCAGGGACTCGCTTCCCTCGTTGGAGCCGGCGCCTCCGTGGCCTAGGGAGGCACGGGCGCCAGGCTGGGGCTGGGGCTTCGGCTTCATCTTCTTTCTTCTCTTAAGAAGGGCTTCTCGTTGGGAGAGGTCTCCCGCGACCGCTTCGGTGCACTGGAGCACCGGGCAGGAACTAGGGCTTCGCCCTGTGTTCGTACTGGCAACGGCAGCCACCAATATGAACACAGTAGTCCAAGAGCCCAGAGCGATCTGACATAACTTATTTTCACATAGATGAAACCTTACATTCTCAGTAGCGTCTCATGTGCTTTGAATACCTGCGTGCTTATGGAGCTCTCCGTGTGACACCAGATACGAAAGGTAACTAAAAATAAGTGTTACTTAACTTACATTTGTATGTCTGATTTTTTTATATGTTGTGTAGAACATTATTCTAAAGTTGTATCATAAGTGTCAGACACTTTCCATGGGCCAGAACTTTTGTCAGACGCTTTAAAGCTCCACTAAAAATAGCTGAATTTTACTTATTTTTACATGTCCGATTTTTATATATGTTGTGTAGAACATTATTCTAAAGTTGTATCATAAGTGTCAGACACTTTCCATGGGCCAGAACTTTTGTCAGACGCTTTAAAGCTCTACTAAAAATAGCTGAATTTTATTTTTATATGCCTGATTTTTAAGTATCATATTAAGGTAACTATTACTAAGTTATATTTCATCAGTCAGATAAATTGTAGTGACAAAACAACCCCTAAACACAAAAATTATGCAGCTGGGAGTATGAGCACGATAACACTATGCATTCGCTTCAGAACGATTGAGACGTCCATGGTCATTCGGTTCCCCTCCTTAAACTCAATATCTGTTCCGAGACCACTGGTTTAGTAGGTATACAGTAAAATTGGCGTTTGTGTGTGTCGACGGTTCCTACATACATGAGGTTAAGTCAAATACCGAGGTTTACAGGAGAGCGTAATTTGTTTTCAACACGCCCTAGAAATAATTCTATGAGCTATAATAAATATTTTCTTTTTAACCGACTTCAAAAAGGAGGAGGTTCTCAATTCGACTGTATTTTTTTTTTGTGTTTGTTACCTCATAACTCTGGTCTGGGTAAACCGATTTTGATGATTCTTTTTTTATTCGAAAGCTGGTGGTTGTCGTTTGGTCCCATAAAAAAAAATATCAAGATCCGGCCAGTGTGCGTTCGCGCAGCGGAATGTTGTTGAATTTAAAGATTTTAATTATGCAGATATTTAGTGTATGACGTCGTGTAATTGTGTATCGTAAAAAAAATTTGTGCACGCAGCCATTGTGGAGAAATTCACCAAAAACTGATTCCGCTGGGCGAACGTTGTCCTGGCGGAACTTTTTTTGATTTATAGACTTTAGAAGAAAAGTGATGAGTCTAAAAATTAGTGTGTATTTGTGTGTAATTGTGTATGTATGAATAAAATTTGTGCATGCATAAACTTCGGAGAAATTCAAGTTTCCGCTGCGCGAACGTTTGGCCATTAGCTAGTTTTCATATAAAGCGCTTACATAGAGAGCTGTAGATTTTTACATACGTTGTTTTGAATTTGTGTATATTTGTGTAAAAAACAGATTAAGATAAAATCGTAGGGCTTAAAAGATAAAAATATAAACGTAAAATACGCTTATTAGGTCTTAGTTCTTAAAGTATGCACTTTGGGGTCTAGATTTTCACGTTTATACAAACCTTGTAAGTGTCTGCAACATGTTGCCAAGTATCAATGATGTTCCGTTAGTAATTAAAGAGTTATAGGACCATTTACCATGAATAGATCACTGTTTACAAAGCAGTCAAATATCACGACGTTCTAAAGGGATTGCATGGTAAAATGTATGCCAATAATTAGTGCATTCATTCAACTATTCACATGCAACATTTCATGTCATTAAGTTCAGTAATTAAAGAAAAACAATTATAATACTGACGAAGCATCGAAAACCTACATAACCCGACCAAGTTCGGATGGCTACAAAAAAGCGGCCGTGCAATATATTTGGGTAACATCCCAAAATTTTGAGTATAATACCGGTATTGAATTGGTATAAGTGATAACACAATTGTTGTTTTGATATAATTTATAGGTCATTTATTTTTGTACACCTACTTTTTTAAATGTATTTGACTATGACAGAAAGTAGGTAGTATTTACGTAGGTACTTTATTTAAGTATGCGCTTGAGATTTGAGATATAATCTAGATATATTGCTTAAGACAAATAAAATTCATACAACTAATTTCTAGTGAAGATTTCACGGATTAGTCTAGTTATGTGGTGTGATTTTAATTTTTATTGAAGCTCGAAATATTATACTTACGTTTAAGTCTATTGCTGTCGTTGCAAGCGTTTGTTAACGTTATTATAATTTATTATATGGAATTAAAAATATTTTTGTACACGGATATTTAAATAGAAGTACTTGATAATTGAAGATTTATTTTTATCGTAGATAGTGGCGTTATTATTTTAAAATATTTTTCATTCAAGAAATGCAATTGTTTTATTTTTTCCTATCGCTTGTGTACGCAACTGTACCAAATTAATAAATACTATATTGGAAGGTTAAGAACGTTTGTTAGATATATGGCACGGCCGCTTTTTTGTAGCCATCCGAACTTGGTCGGGTTATGTAGGTTTTCGATGCTTCGTCAGTATTATAATTATTTTTCTTTAATTACTGAATTTAATGACATGAAATTTTGCATGTGAATAGTTGAATGAATACACTAATTATTGGCATACATTTTACCATGCAATTCCTTTAGAACGTCGTGATATTTGACTGCTTTGTAAACAGTGATTTATTCATGGTAAATGGTCCTATAACTCTTTAATTACTAACGGAACATCATTGATACTTGGCAACATGTTACAGACACTTACAAGGTTTGTATAAACGTGAAAATCTAGACCCCAAAGTGCATACTTTAAGAACTAAGACCTAATAAGCGTATTTTACGTTTATATTTTTATCTTTTAAGCCCTACGATTTTATCTTAATCTGTTTTTTACACAAATATACACAAATTCAAAACAACGTATGTAAAAATCTACAGCTCTCTATGTAAGCGCTTTATATGAAAACTAGCTAATGGCCAAACGTTCGCGCAGCGGAAACTTGAATTTCTCCGAAGTTTATGCATGCACAAATTTTATTCATACATACACAATTACACACAAATACACACTAATTTTTAGACTCATCACTTTTCTTCTAAAGTCTATAAATCAAAAAAAGTTCCGCCAGGACAACGTTCGCCCAGCGGAATCAGTTTTTGGTGAATTTCTCCACAATGGCTGCGTGCACAAATTTTTTTTTACGATACACAATTACACGACGTCATACACTAAATATCTGCATAATTAAAAGCTTTAAATTCAACAACATTCCGCTGCGCGAACGCACACATCCGGCCAGTAGTTTTTGAGTTATCTTTAATAATGCGTATTAGATTGACTTCGTCTACGTTGATGATATGATTTTAGAGGTTGTCGAAGACAAATGAATAAAAAACGCTATGCACTATGATTTGGAAGGTCATCGCAGTTTTTTGAGGTGATTGTATTTTAATTTGGTGATAGATCTTCAGTGATATACAACGGAACTCTTCAATAAATGACAGCAAATCTGCCGTGATTGCTGCAATCACATGTATAAGTATGGGTTACGCCAGGGTAGGCAGGCGAGTGGGAGCAGGGTGCCCGTACCCCCTCCCCTCCCCTCACCTAGTCATAATCATCAGATCAAGTATCCTCTGTATCCCCTAGGCGATGATGCATATGATTTCTGAATTGGTTTTAAACTAAAGCATAATTTAGATAGTATTTAACACTATAGCGTGATGTGGAACTAAAGCTTGTATTTAAGACGGGACCTATGCACTAAAAAGCTAAAAATAACCGTGTTTGCGAATTATATCATAATACTATAACTAAACCCAAAAGGTGGTAGCCATTAGGCTGATCCGGGGCTACCGCACGATCTCCGGCGAGGCAGCGAGCCTCCTTGCCGGATTGCCACCGTGGGATCTGAAGGCGATTGTGCTCGCGCGCCTGTTTGAGTGGCGCGCGGAGGCACTACACCGGGGGAAACCGGACAGCGGACAGACCGGTGCGATCTCATGGTGGCATGGAGAGAGCGACTGTCGCAACCCCGTGCAGGGCACGCCACAATAGTGGCGGTAAGTCCCCTCTTTGAGTAGTGGCTGGAGAGGCGTCATGGCGTCCTCACCTTCCGCCTGACGCAGGTCCTCACCGGACACGTACGTTTCGGGAGGTTCCTGCACATAATCGGGCGGGAGGAAACGCCCGGGTGTCACCATTGTGACGATCGCCCGGAGCACACAGTGGCGGTCTGCCCAGCTTGGGTGGAGCACCGCCGTGCCCTCGTGGAGGCGATCGGCGGCGGCGATCTCTCGCATCCGGCCCTGGTTCAGGCCATTTTTATTTTATTTTATTTATTTGGGACAAAAAACAGTTACACGTTACAATATTGAAATTTAGTTTAAGTACAATAAAAATATTTTAAAACGCATAACCCACACCATTGTCCACGGAATAACGACGATATTAAATAAGGAAACGGACGTATAACTATAGAAGTGAGAATTAAAAAAAACAAAATCCTAAAAAGTCACACTATCCAATTCTAGAAAGTGCTCCCCGTTAAGACGTGGAACACAAATCACCAAATAAAAAAAAAGAAAAAAAAAAGGAATAAATGAAAAAAAAAAAGGAAATAATCATGAAGAATGAGCAGCAAGTAATTCTATAGCCCGACCAAGTTCGGATGGCTACAAAAAAGCGGCCGTGCCATATATCTAACAAACGTTCTTAACCTTCCAATATAGTATTTATTAATTTGGTACAGTTGCGTACACAAGCGATAGGAAAAAATAAAACAATTGCATTTCTTGAATGAAAAATATTTTAAAATAATAACGCCACTATCTACGATAAAAATAAATCTTCAATTATCAAGTACTTCTATTTAAATATCCGTGTACAAAAATATTTTTAATTCCATATAATAAATTATAATAACGTTAACAAACGCTTGCAACGACAGCAATAGACTTAAACGTAAGTATAATATTTCGAGCTTCAATAAAAATTAAAATCACACCACATAACTAGACTAATCCGTGAAATCTTCACTAGAAATTAGTTGTATGAATTTTATTTGTCTTAAGCAATATATCTAGATTATATCTCAAATCTCAAGCGCATACTTAAATAAAGTACCTACGTAAATACTACCTACTTTCTGTCATAGTCAAATACATTTAAAAAAGTAGGTGTACAAAAATAAATGACCTATAAATTATATCAAAACAACAATTGTGTTATCACTTATACCAATTCAATACCGGTATTATACTCAAAATTTTGGGATGTTACCGGAGACAAAGCCAACATTGAAAATTATCGACCTATCTCTATCCTATCAGCCTTGTCTAAGCTTTTCGAGAATTTAGTGCACTGTCATTTGTTTCCACACTTGAAACATCTTATTATTCCCGAACAACATGGCTTTGTTCAATCGCGATCTACCTGTACAAACTTAATTATTTTTACACAATATTTATTTGAAAATATGGACAAAGGCACGCAGGTTGATGCTGTCTACACGGATTTTCGGAAGGCCTTCGACAAGGTAGACCACAAACTGCTGTTGGACAAAATTGCCTTCAACGGCATTAGAGGAAATTTACTTAGATGGTTTACGTCGTACATATTCCACAGAACTCAGAAAGTTGTCATCAATGGATATGAGTCTGATTACATAATTGTCGAATCAGGAGTGCCCCAAGGTTCAGTCCTGGGCCCACTGTTATTTATTCTGTTCATTAATGACATAAAGTCCTGTATCGTTAACTCTAAATTTCTTATGTACGCTGATGACATCAAAATTTTCAAATCTTGTGAAAATTTGCAGGATTGTTTGCTATTACAGGATGATTTATACAGACTTTCGCAGTACTGTCTCGATAATAAACTGCATCTTAGTCTACCGAAATGTCATTATATTTCATTCACCAAGAATAAAACAAGTATAAATTTTCCCTACACACTAAATGATACAAATTTGAATAAAACTGACTGCACTCGTGATCTTGGCGTACTACTTGATAGTAAACTACACCTTGACATCCATATTGACAACATTATTAATAAAGCCTATCAGATGTACGGTTTTATAATGCGTTCTTGCAAGGAGTTTAAAAGGGCTTCTACTTTCCTCTTTTTGTATAAAATCTTAGTCCGTTCCCAGTTGGAATACGCGGTGCCTATTTGGAGCCCTTTTTACGAAAAATATAAGCACAGACTAGAAATGGTACAAAAAAAATTTCTTCGTACTACCAACTATAAGTGTCTCCATACCAAAGTTTCTTACGCAGATCTGATGAAACAATACAAGATATTAAGCTTGGAGCACAGGCGTAAACTGCTGATGGTTATGATGCTGTATGGCATATGCAACAATAGGTAACCATCAGCAGTTTACGCCTGTGCTCCAAGCTTAATATCTTGTATTGTTTCATCAGATCTGCGTAAGAAACTTTGGTATGGAGACACTTATAGTTGGTAGTACGAAGAAATTTTTTTTGTACCATTTCTAGTCTGTGCTTATATTTTTCGTAAAAAGGGCTCCAAATAGGCACCGCGTATTCCAACTGGGAACGGACTAAGATTTTATACAAAAAGAGGAAAGTAGAAGCCCTTTTAAACTCCTTGCAAGAACGCATTATAAAACCGTACATCTGATAGGCTTTATTAATAATGTTGTCAATATGGATGTCAAGGTGTAGTTTACTATCAAGTAGTACGCCAAGATCACGAGTGCAGTCAGTTTTATTCAAATTTGTATCATTTAGTGTGTAGGGAAAATTTATACTTGTTTTATTCTTGGTGAATGAAATATAATGACATTTCGGTAGACTAAGATGCAGTTTATTATCGAGACAGTACTGCGAAAGTCTGTATAAATCATCCTGTAATAGCAAACAATCCTGCAAATTTTCACAAGATTTGAAAATTTTGATGTCATCAGCGTACATAAGAAATTTAGAGTTAACGATACAGGACTTTATGTCATTAATGAACAGAATAAATAACAGTGGGCCCAGGACTGAACCTTGGGGCACTCCTGATTCGACAATTATGTAATCAGACTCATATCCATTGATGACAACTTTCTGAGTTCTGTGGAATATGTACGACGTAAACCATCTAAGTAAATTTCCTCTAATGCCGTTGAAGGCAATTTTGTCCAACAGCAGTTTGTGGTCTACCTTGTCGAAGGCCTTCCGAAAATCCGTGTAGACAGCATCAACCTGCGTGCCTTTGTCCATATTTTCAAATAAATATTGTGTAAAAATAATTAAGTTTGTACAGGTAGATCGCGATTGAACAAAGCCATGTTGTTCGGGAATAATAAGATGTTTCAAGTGTGGAAACAAATGACAGTGCACTAAATTCTCGAAAAGCTTAGACAAGGCTGATAGGATAGAGATAGGTCGATAATTTTCAATGTTGGCTTTGTCTCCACTTTTGTGAATGGGAGTGATAAAGGCTCTTTTCCATAAGCTTGGAAATATCCCTTCACTTAAACATTTGTTAAACAGCAGATGTAGCGGCGTACAGATGTGTTGTGCTGTTTGCTTTAAAAATGTAGGTGGGAGATTGTCTGGACCAGGCCCTTTATTTAGATCCAAGGATAACAATGACTTAAGCACGTCACACTTTTTGAGAACAATATTATTAATACAGGCCGATTTCTCATCAAAAATATCGGGAGGTGTCCAGCAGTTAGGGTCGAATGTTGAGGGCTCGTACACAGAATTAAAGAATGTGGAAAACAGTAAACATATCTCGTCAGGGCAATTAGATGTTATATTTTTGTAGTACATGCTGGATGGAAGTCCGGAACTTTTCTTGTAGTTAGAAATGTACGACCAAAAGTGCTTGACATTAAGAGGAATGCTGTCTTCGACCGATTTCATGTATTTAGTGTAACACTGATCAGATAGTTGCTTAAACTGTTTACGATAAACAGAGAACTTTTCATAATTAGAAAGGTTTTGCTGCTTTTTCCACTTTATCCAGGCTCGTTCCTTGTTTTTGAATATTTTAATAAGTGGAGCGTTAAACCAAGCGGGAAAACTAGATGTCCTAGGTCGTCTGAGTGGGACATGCGCGCGGATTATGCCATATAAGTACTCATAAAAAACATCAACCGCCTGTTCACTGGAGAGATTTGAAAAAAAGTTTATCCCAGTTAGCCTTATTTAGTTCGATATTAATTTTTTGATAATCAGCTTTATAGTAATTATATTTTTTAGAGGGCTGGCGTCTCATGGGTTTATAATTGGTTTCGAGCAAAGTCAAAATAGAAAATGGGGGATGATGAGTATCAGGCGGGAGCAGTGTGACGTCAGCCTGTATTTGACATTCTGTATTACTAATGAATAAGTCCAAGACACGACCCAAGTGATTCTTTAAATTGTTGTATTGTGAAGCATTCAACATAGAAATCAAATCGAATAAACATCGGGAAACATTGTTTTGCGGTCGCGTAAACAAATGTTTACCAGAGACAGGCCAATCAATTTCGGGTAGATTATAATCACCCACTAGATAAAATGATTCAGTGCAGGGCTCAGTGAGAATATTTTCTAATTCGCAGAAATGAGACAAGTATGCGTCATCCTGTGTGCGAGGTGGTATATAGGCAGCACTAATAATATGGTGTTTATGGGAGCACGACGCGGGCAGTCTTATAATAACATGTTCGATGCCAGTGAGAGAACGTGCTAACATACGTGTAGGCCGGAGCTCGCGCAGTACGGCTACCAGCACCCCTCCACCCTCGCGCTTGTTTGTAGCGGCCCGGTCTCTGTCGTCTCTAAACACTAAGTAGCGGTCGTCTATAAATTCACTGTCAAATATATTGGGTGTTAGCCATGTCTCAGTTAATATAATTACGTCGAACGACAAGGAGAGAATATTAGTATAAAGAGTGTGTAATTTAGTACGAATTCCTCTGCAGTTCTGATAGAAAAAGGATAAACTGGTTTTAAGCATTATATCCAATTAGGTTATAAAAGAGTAAACAATGAACTAAGTTGGCAACAATGGTTATTGTTATATTTGAAAGCTTGGAGACAGGACGAAACTGCGTATGATGTAAAATACAATTAAAATCATTGTTATTACTAAACGGTTTTGACAACACACCGGTTAAACAGAGTACGTAATTGTGTGACATAAAAATGTAGGATAGTTTCTGAATAAGAAGTCGTACAGTAGTACTATAATGATAATTATTAAGTTGATGAGATATGAAATACAATAGTTTATGACACGTTCTTGAGATTTTTATGGTAATTAAGTAAACATGAAGTGAGGTATGACTGCTTAACATAATAATAATTTGTGCAAACACTTTTCTATAGCAACATAACAATCTACATAGGCACATACATTCACAATACAAAGATATACTATTCGTTGCGGGTACAATGGGCAATTTTACTGATATCATTTTGGGAACGTACAGCGAATGTTTTAGAAGTATCCGTTGCCTTAACAAGAATAGTGGCATTTTTAATCCACACATATTTGACATTACACTTGCTAGCCATCTCGCGACATTCACGAAATAAGTTTTTGTTATATAAAGTAAGATGCTCATTAATATAGATTTTATGGGAGGTACCTGATACACCAATTTGGTTAGATGACACATTTTTTGTCAAACGATAAGCACTTAATACGTTATTTCGGAGGTCACGTGAAGCACACTTAACAATAACATTCTTGGGTCGGTTGCTTTCTTGAGTGCGAGCGTGGGGTACACGGTGAATGGCTAGGACATCCTGGCGTGGAATCGGGCAATTGATGGCAGCACCAATACTTTGTATGAGAACAAAAAGGTCTTCATCGCGTCTCTCAGGCAGATTACAAATCTCGATGTTATTGAGACGGGCTTGTTGTTCCAGCGATTCAATCTTTTGCTCGAGACTGAATACTTTATCGTTCGTGTTGTGAAACGATGACGTCCGGGTAACAATTTCTGATACTTGCTTCTTGAGATCATCGACTTCATTAGTGTGAAATTGAAGTGAGTATTCGAATTGAGATATTTGTGCCTTGAAAGACGAGTGTTCTATGCGCAATGCATTAATATCTTGTTTGATTTCAAGCGATGTAGTTCTGAGATCATTAAGCTCAGCTTTGATGGTGTTAATGATGTCCTTATTTATTTGAGACAGCTTGTCGTCTAACTCACAGCGAAATTCCTTAAGTGCGTTAGCGATATCACGAGCCACAGCCGATGAATCCATATTGCAGGTAGACTTAACGCAGTCGCACTCACGTTGTTTTCTTTTTCGTAAAGTAATACAAGATTCTCTCGTTTCGGCAGCATAGGACAAATCTGGTGTGGAGTTGGCTTTATTTGGGGAAGCCATAATTAAAGACTTGATATTAAGTTTTCGATGACTTCTGAGAATTAATGTACAGCATACGATAATAGACTATGAGTATACCGTGATAGGGTCTACTTTTCAACGAGAACGTTTCACTAATTTAGTTCCAACGATGTGATCTCTGACACTAACACGACACGTCCGTCACCTTACGCGGTATGAGCGGTATGTATGCCATGGTCCGGAGTGAGAGGAAATGGGAAGCGGTCATCTCCTTCTGCGAAGCAGTAATGCTAGCAAAGGAGGTGGCCGGGCGTTTGAGGGAGAGAACATCTAGCCAACCCAGCCGCCGCGGGAGACGCCCCGGGCGCCGGGCGCCGCGAGACGACTCCCGGCCACCGTAGATGCAGGCCTGTGGACGGTGAGCAATGGGTAGCTCACCGTCCGTCCGTCGATTGACGACAGGCCGTGTCGACGGCGCGTTCGTGTTTCACGCGCGCCTCAAAGAGATGTTAGCAAAGCAGAGGGGCTTCCCAGAGCTTCCGCCTGCCGGGGTTGCGGGTTGTTCGAAAGAGATACCGCGGCCCCGGAACGTAAAGGGCAATAGAAGGAACATGGGTGGGTTTTAGTCAGTAAAAGTCTGACATGCCACCCCGCTCCGCCCAGAGTGGGGGAAGTCATTACCCGAAAAAAAAAATACTATAACTAAAAATGCTGAAATAAAAAACTTTTTTGCAAAAAATAAAACCGACTTCCAAAAAACTAAAAAGTGGAAAATAACTTTATTTCCGGAAGTCGGTGGCAAAAAAGTCAACAAAACCAACAAAAGCCACCGACTTCCGGAAATAAAGTTATTTTCCACTTTTTAGTTTTTTGGAAGTCGGTTTTATTTTTTGCAAAAAAGTTTTTTTTACAATATTTTAACAGTTTTAAAAGTAATGCTATTTACACATAAGTATTTTATTTTTTCACGTTTTCTTGGAAAAACTGGTAGATTACCGTTTCTACGACACTTCTTCGTTGTATTTATAATACTTGTTCTCTTATACGATTTCTAAAACGAGGTAAATACATGATGATAATAAATGATATTAATATTATTTTCCGAAGAGACATTTAGAAAGTGCAAGAACATATTAAAACAGCGCAGAATACATTAACCTAAAATACAAAGTAGTTTTACCGAGTGAGTTGTATGACAGTGTTTATCATCGAGAGTGCTACAAATGTTTTACTGCTTTGCCAAAAAAGTATTTTTCAGCAATTCCAGAGAAGCCAAAAAGTGCTAAAAAAAGAGTTCATCGAATATTGTTGAAATTACATCAATCGCATCGACATCAAGCCATTTGAAATTCGTCTTATTTAAATAGAGATGCAAAAATAATTATTGAATCGAAAGTAGTAAACTTATTTTTTGAAATATTTAAATATATACTCTGGGCACATGCGCATAATGTTATCGCGCTCATACTCCCGGCTGAATAATTTTTGTGTTTATTTATATTTTTTTTTATTTATGTTTTGTCACTACAATTTGTCTGACTGATGAAATATAACTTAGTAATAGTTACCTTAATATGATACTTAAAAATCAGACATATAAAAATAAAATTCAGCTATTTTTAGTAGATCTTTAAAGCGTCTGACAAAAGTTCTGGCCCATGGAAAGTGTCTGACACTTATGATACAACTTTAGAATAATGTTCTACACAACATAATTATATAAAAATCGGACATGTAAAAATAAGTAAAATTCAGTTATTTTTAGTGGAGCTTTAAAGCGTCTGACAAAAGTTCTGGCCCATGCAAAGTGTCTGACACTTATGATACAACTTTAGAATAATATTCTACACAACGTATAAAAAAATCAGACATACAAATTTAAGTTAAGTAACACTTATTTTTAGTTACCTTTCGTATCTGGTACCTGCCCAGGTGTCACACGGTGAGTTCCATAAGCACGCAGGTATTCAAAGCACATGAGACGCTACTGAGAATGTATGGTTTCATCTATGTGAAAATAAGTTATGTCAGATCGCTCTGGGCTCTTACTCTACAGGAAAAAGTAGGTGGGCGGTCCGAGCGGAGCGGCTCTCGTCAAGGTAACGGTCCCCAGGTGGGGGGCGTCACCCGACGGGAGCCGTGGCGTTGGTGAGCGCGCCAATCACAGGCGGTGTTGAGGGGGGGTACCCCCCGACCTTCCTCGCGTCCGGTCGGAGGTGGTGCCACGACTCTTCTGGCCGCCAGCGGAGCCCGAGGAAACTTCGCTGGCAGCTACGCACTGGATGGACGACTAACTTTTGCGACCTCTGGCGGTCCTCAGAAGTAACAAACAAACTCACTTTCGCTTTTATAATATTAGTAAGGATTTACACAAGTCGATAGAGGGCGCTCTCGCGACGCCGCGGGTCGCGCTTATAAAAACGGGCGGCCCTCGCGCGGCCATCCGCCCTTAGCCGAGGCTCGTACGTACCCCACAGGGGCTGCATTAGCGTGTAGTCGTTTAGTTTGTAAGTTTATTGCCTTAGTTGGAGGTCTTAATTTTTAAGGAATCCACAGCAATCGCCGGTTAAGCAGATGACCATGCCAATCCTAAAAAAATAAAAACACGACCGTCCATTGCCTGGCCCGCCGCCGCCGTCGTCTTGTCAACATCGCTGCGTGTGTGAAGAGCTCTGCGTCGGAACTTCTGCGTCGTCGGCTCTTCACTTCTGCTGCATTGAAGATCTCAAGAACGGCGACGGCCCCAACAACCAAACCGCTCCTTTCAGAGCGATGTACACGCCGCGCTGACGCTATCTTGTTTCTTATCAGACGTCATAACGTGCGGCGTCATAAAATGATAGTTGTTCCGGAGATACGGCATGGTTATGTGGTTGCATAGTATTGGTACTGGTGGTTGCTGGATATGTAGGTATGTCACTATTACAATTAGTTCATTGCTTAGCATTCAGAGGGCGCCGATCGCTAACTAAACCGAAAGCGACAGTTGCCAGTCTATCTAATCTTTTATAATAAAAAATGAATTTTTGTATTTACTGCTAAGCGCAAAAATTGCATTGCAACGCATTCCGAGCAAAGCTAGTTGTATATAAATTAGTGTATGCCAAGAACTGCGTAGAGCGTTCTTGCGTGTTTTGACCTTGTATAACATATCACAATGCTGTGTGTGGTTGACTGGTAGAGAATGCCGTATGTCATTAAGTCCGCCTGTGTGTCACTGTTGTACATGAAGTTTAAATTAATTAATTTCAAGGGAAATATTATTTTAGTATATTGGAGCTAATAATTTATTAAAGATCGCCAATTGGTAATGAATTGAATTGGCGTTTTTCTCATTCTAATTAACAATAAGTGCAATTTTATTTCAGCCTTAAAAAAAACCAATAGCAACTAAAATATCTCGACTTGGCACATGAGGTAAACCAGAAGCTTGACTGGTAGAGAACGTTGTCTGGTATTGGGGATCCCGAGGTTTAATAAATACGGTTTTCCTGTGTGATGTGTTAGGTCAATGGGGTAAAGGTCATGAAATATTGGTTTTGTTCTTGTTGAGTGATGGAACAGATGATGCAGTTGTTACCACATCTGCATATAATTTGGAAATTAGGGGGTGAAGCTGTGATGCTTCAGCATACGACACGCAACTATGGGCCATATAGTGCTTAATTGTTTTGTCTTTGTCGAACTCTGGGCATTTTTTATTAATGGCGTAATGAGTGCCACCGCAATGACAGCATTAACTATCGCTTTCGTCGTCAATACTACGAGTGTCAGGAGAATGCCTCTCCCCACACTTGGAAGCATTGAGGGTTCGACCTACATTGTACCTTTGTGTGTCCAAAACGACAACAATTAAAACATTGTATTGTAGGAAATGTATACAATTCTACTGGCATAGAATTGTAACAACAAAACACACGTTTTGGTATTTGTCCATCAAAGGTCAGCACGACTGTTTGTGATGGTTTCCACACAGGGGTCGGTTCGTGTACTTTATAGTTAAGGCGCCTTGCCTTGATACTTTCCCGCAACCGGTGGGGACAGACACATTTTCTATAATTTCGTCGGGGGACCATTCAGTAGGGACACCTTTAATTATTCCTACTCGACACACATTAATTGAGGGTACAAATGCCTTCAATTTCTCTTTGGCTAAATAAGAGTCATTTATAAAAGAGTTTGCATCCAGGTGACAAGAGAATTCTATTGCGACCAATTCGTTTTAACGAACCATTGATATGTGGTTGTACTTACGTTTTTTACGGAAGTGCCCTAAAGTGATAGGGTGTAATGTTTGACTCGAGTTTACAGATTCAATTGATATTTTATTTTTTGGATGTGGGCTAAGCTTTCCATTGCCGGCCGTCGAGTTGGGGGTTGATATTTTTTTTACAGAAAGGTTAAATTATTATAAGAACACACGTAAAGTCTCAACATGCGGAGACGCGTACTTTTTGAGAAAAAAAAATGTTGAAATTAAATATTTTTGCAGTATTTATATCAATTCCTACCACAGATTATATAGAATTCTCGCTATTGAACGTTTCGTTTCGCCAACGGTTAAGTTGTCTTACGTTTGGTAACATTTTATTTTATATAAATTTACGTAAATAATAATATTTTGTACTAGTTTAAATAGTTTTCATGCACACATTTATATTTAACAGTTTATATATAAATTTCAGCATTATTTTCAGTACGAAATAAAAAAAAATAAAATGTTAAGTGTTTACCGTTTTTTGTCGGCTTGTGGAACGAAACGTAAAACACTGTCTTCGTCAGTCATCGTTTGTGTCCCTAGCAGTTGAGAAGCTGCGGCTTATTATTACTTTATAGGAGAGACTGATTGCAATCTGGACTTTAGGGCACCCCGACTCGGATAGGTTAGGTTAGAAGGGGATGGCGGGGTCGTGTGAGCGAGCGAAGCGAGCGTATAGACCCCGCCATCCCCTTCGTGGTTATTTTTTTATAAACCACCCAGAAGTAGGAGCCCCGCGAAGTGGGGCTCCGTCGACCAAGCCCACCCTCGACCATGCATAAAATATTTTAGGGTTTGGCTTGGCTGATAGGTAGTTATGAAACGTGCCATTTATAATTTTTAACTTACTAAAACCGCTATTTACAACTGCCTCTTTAAATCACTGCCATTTTTTTTTATGAAGGGGGTTTCCCCCTTCTGTAGGCGGAGAACCCCCTTCCCCCCAAAAGGGGTCCCCCATGGTTTTTTACACTTACTATTAATTTTAATTCATAAAATGGGAAAAATTTCCTTAGACTTAAAAATTAAAAAAACTCGAAAAGGGGGGGGCTCCGCAACTTTTCCCTTTAAGGGGGGGTAGTACCCACCCTCGCCCCTCCCCACCCTTAATTCGACGGACGTCAATGGAAAGTCGTACCCTTTTCCGCTCCGATCCCGTTATGGACGAGTCTGTACCCATACTCAACTCAATAGTTACATTGTGCCCAACCGAGGGGACTGTGCTCCCCGGATCAGGCGGTTCGTTGTCCATAGGTCAGTAAAAAAGAAAATATATCAAACTTACCCAAAATATGAAGAACAGTATGTACATACACAAACAATAAATTTAACTATTCTCATCTATAACTACATAAATCTATAAAACTTATCTCAAATTTAAATAGTTTAAAAAAAACCGAAAGTAAAATCACGACCGCCAAATTCGACGATCCCCGCGCTTTTTCTGTACTAATGTTTCTTCTACTTGACTTTGACAACGAATGACAACACTTACGGTGCGTTCCGAATGATAATAATATTTCTGCTACCGATCGGTAGTAACCGCTCTGACAGTACCCAACATTAGCCCTTTTAACGTTAGCAACGTTGACACTATGACAGTCCGAAACAGGGTATCCAACTAATGGTTTTTATTAGTCTCCTTTATTCATTTTTCACACGTATTAATATATTTTTAAATATTCTTAAAAAAAAAAAAACAAAAATAGGTTGGTGCTCCAGAGACAGGAACCTCGTCACAATGCGGGCCGTATCGAGGAGTACTGCCTTCTGAATCAGGCCCTTATTCCAACCACATAAGGAGAGCTTCGAGAGATCCGTAGGCCGTAACTACTATCGGCACTATGACAGTCAAGCTCACATTCCACATATCGACAACCTCGTGTGCCAAGTCGAGATATTTCAGTTGCTAGTCAGGTTATTTTAGTTGCTAATGGTTTTTTTTAAAGCTTGAAATATATTGTACTAATTGCTAATTAGAGTGAGCAAAACGAGTAAAAAACGCCTATTCAATTAACAATTGGCGATGTTTAATAAATTTTTGGCTCCAATATACTCAAATAATAAAGGAAACTCACTTAGATAATACCCTTGACATTAATTTATTTAAACTTCATCTACAACAGACACACAGGTGGACTTAATGACATACGGCATTCTCTACCAGTCAACCTTTTGTTAAAATACGACAACATTGTGATATGTTATACAAGGTCAAAACACGGAAGAACGCTCTTCGCAACTCTTGGCATAGACTAATTTATATACAACTACCTATGCTCGGAATGCGTTACATTTTCTACCCTACTTATGCACAAAAAGAAAACAAGACAGACCAAACTAAATAAAAATAAAGTTGAACATATACACGTCTGCACACTGAATACTCGGACACTAAGAACAGAAGAGAGCCTAAAAGAACTAGAGTTAGCCATATCCAACATAAAATGGGACATATTGGGCATCAGCGAGATGAGAAGGTCTGGAGAAGGGATAGAAGAGTGGAATGACTATATTATGTTCCACAAAGGAGGAAACACGGGACAAAAAGGAGTAGGTTTCCTTATTAAGTCTAAATTGAAGAAGAACATTCTGAGGTTTGAAGGAGTTTCTGACAGAATCGCGGCAGTTCATTTAAAACTTCCAGGGTACAAGAAAAACTGGGCCATCTTTCAAATATACGCCCCAACAGAACAGGCAGGGAAAACAGATATAGAACATTTCTATGAAAATATCTCGGAAGCAATAAAACCGCACTACAGCAACAACTTAATAATCATGGGCGACTTCAACGCACAGGTTGGGGAAAGGCAAATTGGAGAAGAATCAACTATCGGGAAGTTTGGGCATGGCAAAAGAAGTCAAAATGGTCAGAAACTAGTAGAATTCATGTTGGAAAACAACCTTACATTAATGAACTCACGTTTCTACAAAAAAACTAAAAGCAAATGGACGTGGTCCTCCCCAGGGGCAAAATTCAAAACTGAAATAGACTTCATTATAACCAACAAAGCAGGCGCGTTCACAGATACCAACATTGTTAAAAACCTCAACTTTAATACAGACCACCGTATGGTAAGAAGCTGCCTAAGCCTTAACCAACCCAAAAGATCCAGGAAAAATATAGCAAATAATAATAAGCTGTACCAAATATCAGAGCACAGTCATTCCACAAATTCCCGCACAACTGAATCATTCAATGAAATTATAACTTCGGACGTAGAAACTGGGATTAAATATAGAAGACTACAAAACAAATTGAAGGAGATGCTAGCCAGCAAACCTAGAAACAAAGAAAGCTATTTAAGCAAAGAGACACTAGAACTACTAGAAGAAAGAAGAACAATAATATCAAACAAAGGGGACGAAGAAAGACGCCAAAAAATTGCAAAACTTAGCAAAAAGATCAAGGAGAAAATGAGGAACGACCGTAAGGAGAAAAGAAAAAGAGTTCTGGAAGAAAACATAAAAAGAACAGGAGGAACAAAAAAAGCTATGAAACAACTAAGCGAACACGGTAAAGAATGGATATCGAAGCTAAAACAACGCGAATCTCACTTAACTAATCGACTCTCAATACAGAAACTGGCTACGGACTACTACCGCATATTATATTCTGATAAATTCGATTCGGGGATGGACATAATCTCGGAGGTAAATGAAGCAGGCGAAAACAAAATAGACGAAGTACCAGAAATCCTTGCCTCAGAGGTAATCAAGGCAATAAACTCCCAAAAACTTGAGAAAGCCCCAGGCCCGGACAAGATACCTAATGAATTGCTCAAGGGTACCCTAGAGGAAATCAGTCCTGTGCTGGCAAAACTTTTCAACGAAATTTTACGAACAAAACAAATACCAGAGGAATGGACCGAGTGCCACATTATTCTACTACATAAAAAAGGCCCTAGAGACGAGATTGGTAACTATAGGCCAATTTCTCTAATATCCAACGTATATAAAGTTTTTGCTAAAGTGATCCTGGAAAGAATATCTTTAACACTAAACGAAAGCCAACCTGTAGAGCAGGCAGGATTCAGAAAAGACTTCAGCACAGTAGATCACATCCATACAATTAAACAGTTGTTACAGAAATATAACGAATATAATAAACAAATCTACCTGGCGTTTATAGATTATTCAAAGGCATTTGACAGCCTCAGGCACCAATACATATGGCGAAGCCTTGAACAACAAGGGGTTCAGAGCAACTACATAGAAATACTTAAGAGTATATACAAGTCTAGCAAGGCCAGCATTAAACTAGAATCTACAGGAGAATCATTTCCTATTAAAAAGGGCGTACGCCAAGGCGATCCTCTCTCCCCTACGCTATTTAATGCTGTACTCGAGCACATATTTAGTCAACTTAACTGGGACCACTTAGGTCTGAACATTAATGGAGCTCGCCTAAACCACCTTAGATTTGCCGATGATCTGGTGCTTCTTGATGAGAATCCAGCAGTAATTGAACAAATGATGCAGGATTTAGCAAATAAAAGTAGAGAAGTTGGCCTGGAAATCAATGCCAGTAAAACAAAAATGATGACAAACTCAAAGGAAATAGACATTATAGTGGATGGCACCAAAATTGAATATGTCACAGAATACATCTACTTAGGACAGATAATATCCCCCTCGGATGAAATGACAAAGGAAATAAACAGGCGAATAGCCCAAGGATGGAGAAAATATTGGTCACTGAAAGAAGTAGTGAAAAGTAAGGACCTAAGCAACCACATAAAAAAGAGAACATTCGAGACTTGTATTCTACCAGTCCTTACTTATGGCTGCGAAACATGGTCAATAACACTACATCACAGGGAAAGGCTAGCGAAATGCCAGCGGGCCATGGAAAGAAGTATGCTCGGGTTAAAAATCAAAGACAGAGTCAGAATTGCAGACATAAGAAGAAGAACAAAACTCACAGACATCCTCACTAGGATAGACATCCAAAAATGGAGATGGGCTGGACATATGATTCGCCACCCCAGTAACAAATGGAGCAAACAAGTCACCCTCTGGCAACCAAGAGACGGCAAAAGAGGCAGGGGTCGTCAAATCAGGAGATGGGAAGATGACTTGAAGCAGACAGCGGGACCATTCTGGTTGAGAGTAGCAAGAGACAGGACCCATTGGAAGGAATTGGAGGAGGCCTATGCCAAAAGGCACACCGAACTTTTACCAGCTTTTGCCCGCGACTTCGCTCGTGTTAAATTCGGGATAACATAGTTCCCTTTACCTGTTTTGCAGGTACCTCCTACCTGTAGATTTTGCCCTTGTGTTTTTTTTTATTGTAATATCAACGCTAAGTTTTCCCTTTTCTTCCCTGGTTCTCCGTCATATCCTACTTTTTTTTTAATAAAAATTAGCCTATGTCCGTCTCCTAGTTCCCAACTATCTCTGTACCAAAATTCATCAAAATCGGTTAAGCCATTAAAGCGTGAAGAGGTAACAAACAAACAAAAAAACTGACTTTTGCTTTTATAATATTAGTAAGGCTTAGTGCCCTTAACTCTTGCCAGAACGCCCATACCGATCTACTCCAACCGGTATCCAGGTGTCGTTTGTCCAAGGGGATGGCGAAGTAGATCGGCACGTACCGCACCGGATCAACGCAGGATGGATGAAATGGCGACAGGTCATTGGAACAAGTTGTGACCTACGGATGCCCCTCAAGTTAAAGGGGAAAATATACAAGTCCGTGATTAGACCTGTTGTACTGTATGGGTATATGAAGAATGCTGGGCTGTAAAAAAGCTGGATAATGAGAATGTTGAGATCGATGTGTGAAGTGACAAGAATAGATAAAGTAAGGAATGAGTACTTATATTAGAGGAAGTTTGAAAATTCGCCTGTCATAGCAAAATTTAAAGGGAGTCGTTTGTCTTGGCTATAGACATGTAATGAGGAAGGATGAAGCGCATGTGACTAAAAGAGTGATGGATCTGAATATTGATGGACGGAAAGCGAGAGGAAGGCCAAAGAAAAGATGGATGGATTGTGTAAGGAATGATATGAAGGAGAAAGGAGTAAATGATGCCGTGACGTCTGATAGGGGAGAATGGAAGAATCAGAATCAGAAGAAGAAAATGGATTGCGCCGACCCCAAATAGATTGGGGGCAAGGGCAGGAAAATGATGATAACGTCACAAAACCTAGTGCTTCTAACTATATCATACATTTTTAAAGCGCTTCAATTTTGGGAAATATTGTTTTATATTAGTGAGAATTTACTTCTAAAACGAAGTAACCTTTCTAATTATCTAGGTTAATATAGTGAACACACCAAAAAGAGTAAACTTGGCAAAATGACACCGAAGAACTGTCCTTAATGTCAGTGTCAATCAATATTTGATTTACGCGTTTAGCTAATAATTGCTATCTAAAAACAAAAAATCGAAGAATTGATATTTATCCTAGAAAATCAACATTTGTTTTATTTTTGTTGGAACATTTTTTATATGATGAATATAAATATCTTCTTATATACCTAATATTTTGATATGACATAAGGACGCTATCATATTTTTGACGCGCTCAATTTTAGGTATCCTAGTCGCAACACAACAACAATTCGCGCACGCAGACATAGAATCAATCACTCGCTCAATTTTGTACTTAAACCTAACTTTTGATACATTAAGATATTATTTTTTTTCTGGTGTTTATTGATTTTATTGATCAGTAATTATAGTCCAATAGGTTGGTACTTACTTTTTCAATATTTACGAAACATTTATTAGATAATTACAACCAAACTTCAATTTCAAACAAACGAACATAAAAGCAGAAGAAAGTCTTCAAACTCTATAAATATGATGTGTTTTATGATAAAAGGTATTTTTTATTTCTTTTTCGCTTTTAAGGGCGAAAATGCCCTTACATATAAACCCTAAAACCCTGTTCCGAACTGTCAGTGTCAACGTTGGTAACGCTATAACGTTGGAACGTTAATCGTGCTAATGTTGGGTACTATCAGAGCGGTTACT
Source organism: Ochropleura plecta (assembly GCA_905475445.1). Classification (NCBI taxonomy): domain Eukaryota; kingdom Metazoa; phylum Arthropoda; class Insecta; order Lepidoptera; family Noctuidae; genus Ochropleura; species Ochropleura plecta. The sequence goes on from FR997751.1 coordinate 6,760,351, forward strand.
ATCGATCGTTAGCAGAAATATTATTGTCATTCGGAACGCTCCGTAAGTGTTTACATTCTTGTCATTTTGACATTTATTGACAATGTCAAGTTGAAGAAACAATGATACAGTTTTAAAGTAGATAAGTGGAACTTTATGAATTAAAAGATGGATAAACTGCCTATGTGTAGGATATGTTTAGCGGAAAATGTCCGCATGTATGTTGTGGTCAACAAGAACCTGCATGAACTATATGAGAAGCTGACTGACACTCCAGTAAGTTGATGAACCTAGAGTTAGTGAATTTCCGATAATGTTTAACGTTGCCTCACTTGCCTCTCATCTCAAACACGAGGATTCTTGTGAAAATTATTGGTCAGAGGGTCAAAGATACTGCCATCCGCCATCGGTGACTAAAAACTGGTAAACTGTGTGGGAAAACAAGGACTTAAAGCGTCTATTTCATGGAATACAAAATAGAAAATTATATTCGTGAGATTAAAAGCGTTATGTTCTCTTTTTCTGTTTGTTTTGTTTCAAACTGTTCCGTGCAAACTTTTTTATTTTGTCCATATCAATACAATAGTGTAATACAAGTTGTTTTTCAGTTTGTAACAGAAGACTGTAGGCCGATTCTTGCTTGTTTTTTCTGCTGCGCTAAACTTAAAGAAAGCTACCGTTTGCTAAAAAAGTGCTTGGAAGCTGAAGAGCAGTTCGCTCAGATGATGAATGAGGACTATGAGGTGAGTTCGTCTTCAACAGACATTCTTTCAACTCCTAATTCAATATAATGTTTATTTTTTTTCTCTCAAGCAGTGAAGCTCATACCTATATTGACTGTTTGCATATAACTGTTTTGGCTTTCGTATGAAACTTGTTAATGTACATGGCAGTTTGATATCACTCCTCCCCAGTGACAGATTAACCACTAAGCAAGAGCAACAGGCCCCGTGCGAAATAAGGTCCCATGTGTCCAACTCAGCCCACTTCTATTTGAGCATCTTTTTTTACGAACTTTAACCCACCACCTGTCAATACAATGGATAACCAGCCAATAGATTGATAGTAGTATTTAAAGCTACACACACAGTATTAGCTATAATGTTTATCTGAATTGTAAAAGTCAGCTCTGGACACACTGAAAAATATTTTTTGGAATGGCGGTCCCTTTCTGGTAGATTGAGGGCCTCTCAATAGAATTTTCTACGGGCTCCAGGCTTGTTTAATTCAGCACTGTTACACCCATGTTGGCTCCAGCTATGCGGCAACTCAAGTATTCACACATATGGAGGCTCTCTTGATTGACTTTTCTTTATACTGGAATCATTTGTTTACAGCCAAAACCTGAAATGAATATAGACTATGTATTGTATTGTACTGGGTTTAGTAAAAGTCCAGTAGTGCACATAAGTTTAGATGATGGATCTAAAAGTGAAATTATTGCTATCAAAGAAGAAATAGCAACTTGTGAGAGAGAAGAGGATGTTATGGAGCCCAAGGAGGAATATCTAAGTGATGGTAAGTGTTTTAACTAGAGATGCCACAAATAGTGAATTGGCCGAATACCGAATACCGAATATTCGGCAACACTGTTGGCCGAAACGCCGAATATTCGGCGCGAAGTACATGCTTGGTGGGGGCGCGTTAGCTGGAATAAGACAAGTCACAACCTGTTTTTCTCGTTGCGTTCGCGCGGCAGGTGACGACAGCACGCGCGCCGGGCGGGGTGCAAGCAAACATTGTGTTTGTTTCAATTGCGAGTAAATCGCTTTTTCGTTTACGATGAAAAGCGCAATCGTTTGCTACCAAAAAATGCTGAAAAGCTCGTTTTTATCCATCACAACTTACCACTGATTAATTTTAACTACTAAAATGTTGTAATTTGGAAATAAATACATTATTTCGAGTAAAATAACGTGTCCTTTTTTACAAGATTTGATATTCAATTTTGAATAGCAAAAAAGTGGCCGAATAGGCCGAATACCGAATAGTTGCCGAATATTCGTGGCATCTCTAATTTTAACAACCATCATATAGTTGACACATACTAGTTGACCGATTCTAGTTTCACTTACTGAATTGTATGCAAACTATTGACTCTTTTTTCAGCAGAAACAGCTATCTGTATTCCACATTTTACGTTGTACTGTCCAGTAGTTTGATCTGTGTGTTGATAGTCAGTCAGGACAAAATGGATAACTACAAGCCAGTAATATAATGATTCACACTAAAAAATGTATTTACCAATTTATATTCATTCACCATTAAACTGAAGTTATTGCATCAGGGTGTTTATGCGGTTGTGTGTTGTTTGAAAGAGATACTCCGCCCCAGAACACAAAGGGCAAAAGAAGGAACATGGGTGGGTTTTAGTCAGTAAAAGTCTGACACTCGCCCCCGATCCCCCCAAAGCGGGAGAAGTCAGATGATTTGCCTTCCGAAAATAATGAGATTATGACCAGACAAATCTATCTACCCTCCTCCTGATACCTTCTACGTGCTTAGCACCACTGTAACTCACAAATTTATTCGGTCCCTGACACACGAAACTTACTGTGTCCGCTGCCAAACTGTTTTCACCACTTTTTCAAGCAATGCTCCTATGACATTAACTATTTTTGTGTACATACAGATATAGAACTGGAAAATACCGATCTATGTACAGAAGATATACTCCCACACCAATCTGAATTAGAAGATGATGCATCTCTAAAAGAGTTCACAACTAAAGTGGATGAAATACAAGAAGTACCCAGAAAGAAACGAAGAGCTGTGGAGACCAATAGTAAGTATTAATGGCCTACAGATAGTTGTTCCGGGTCTGGCTGTTTGTGAGTTTAAATGTTGGTAAATGCACCCACGATTCTGGAGAAATTTCTAGAGACGGGCAATGTTTTTATGTAAACAAACAGGACGACAGTAACCACTTACATTACATGTGCTATGTTTAATTATATCCATATATTTGTGATCTCATAGTCATATGACAAGCGCGCGCGCGTTTTATTGAGGAGCTCGTGGGTAAATAATAACAGCCGCTCGGCTCGAAGTTTACGTTAAGCCGCTGTTGCCCAACCTAGTGTCTGTGGACAAGTGACCACCTGAACACCGGAGAGTACTTTAATCTTTTGGTCCCGACTGTCCTTCGATCAACTATGTACTAGATTCCCGATCAACGCTATAAGAACGGCCCGACAAATAGAAAAAGTAAATATCATACCATACCAGATTTCCAGATCAACGAATGTTGTTATATTTTAAGCGTGGCCAACACTAATAAGCCAGGGTTGATAATTTTTTAAACAAAAAAAAATACAGTAGGATGAAACCCATTTGAAAAGGTGGGGAATATGATAAAAATGAAAGGAAAAATAATTTACGTTCGATCCGAGTTGGGGAAATGGGAGGGGTTGAAGGGTAAAAAATGGTTTATCTTGATTTCCGGCAAAACTACAAGTCCGAAAAACACAAAGTTGTAGGTAATAAAAAGATCTACAACTTTTGTATTTACAGTTCTTTCACATAACCTCAAAAAAGTGAAAAATTCAAATAACCAAGTTTTTGTTTTATTTTTTTAGATTTTACAAAAAATGTTTTTTTTCTACGACATTTGGTGAAAACTTATCTTATCATGTCCCAAATACACTGTAATTTATTTGATTAAAAATATTGATTTTTTCGCCTTATTTTTATTATATTTTTAATTTTACCCTAATTTTCAATCGAAAATTCTCGTGTCAAAATATCAGCTTTTTCCAAAAAGTCAGGAGCTATTTGTTCTTTGAAATCTATACAAATGTGTAAAAAAATATACATTAAGTACCATAGTTCTCAGAAAATGCAAAAAAAAAATTGAGCTATTTATCAAAATTTACAAGATTTCATGTTTTTTTCTTTAAGCTTTCCTTGAACTAAAAGTGATTAAATTGGTTTTATCCAAGTTGAGGGTGAGCAGGTTCTGCGTGAGCCATCTCATAATAACTCGCAAGGCTGAATCTGCCTAAAGACGAGCTTCGCTCTAATCACTGCCACGAACCAGAACAGTGTCATCGGCATAAGCAATTACTCTGGAGTTCTTTAAGTCAAGTTTACCGAGCTCGTTTATGTAAACAGGGAAAAGGGTAGGTCCTAAGACACTACCTTGCGGAACTCCGTATGTGAGGAATGCTTCCTTACTGGTGTAGTTACTTTTAAACAACCTAAGCGGTAGGCGTCTTATTCCAATCCTGTCCAGTTTACTGAGAAGAATGGGAACAGAGACAGTGTCAAAAGCTTTAGAGAAATCAGGGAAAATGGCTATAGATTTGTCCTTGGTGTTAAGATTTTGGGCTACTGAACTTGTTAACTCTAGAATGGCATCCTCAGTGTTTCTGCCTGATCTGAATCCATATTGATTTTTTGCGAGTATATTTTGTGAGCTAAGGAAATCCAGCAGACGTTTATTTATAACTTTTTCAAGGAGCTTAGACATTATTGATAATACAGATATGGGTATGTAGTGTCTCCACTCTTGTGAATAAGGTACACAACGGCCTTAATGAACACTGTTCTGGTATAATCCGGATGTAAGGGCAAGATTAAAGACGTGGCAGATAACTGAAACAAGAGTGCTCCTAGCACTGTAAGTTACAGTTGCACTGTAAAGTAAATTTCTCACAATTCTCTTAGAGTAACTGAGCCTGCACGTGTATTTTTAAAAACGATGTTGTACACTGCTCTGTATCTCGAATACTGGCAATGATTTTTACAGTTGCTACGAAATAGCAAGGTTCGTCCCCACTTCTCTATGAAATACCTTACAATGGGCTAAAACTTACCGAAGGTCAGTCATGTGTATAAATTATCTTAAAACAGCAATAAATAGGCATCTACAAATATTATTTAAAGAAGATTCTACAACTTTTTAAAATATAGTAGATGTCTTCTTAAATATTAACTTATTTGTTTGTTAATTATAGTAGTACTAGCTGTGCCCCGCGGCATGCGTTGCAATGCAATTTTCTACCTTTCTACCTACCTACCCCACCTACCCTACCTACCCTATCTTTTAAGTTTGATCAAACTGCACACGGTGTGCAAATGTAGGATGTAGGCGTGAAGACGCAACAAACAAACAAACTCACTTTCGCTTTATTAGTAAGGATAACTTTGTCGTGTAACTTTTTTCCATAGGACTTGTAGTTTTGCCGGAAATCAAGATAAACCATTTTTTACCCCTAAAAACTCACCCCCTTCCACTTCCTGAACTCGGATCGACCGTAATTTATTTTTCCTTTCATTTTTATCATATTCCCCTCGTTTTCTAATGGGTGACATCATACTGCAATTTTTTTCATTTTTTACCATTTATGAAGGCTTCGGCCCCAGTCTATAATACGTAAAACTTGTGCAGTACGCGTTTAATAGTTGTGAAATACCTTTTTTTCGGTAAGTATATGGCTAATAAGTGCTTATTTTCAATTTTCAGTAGCAATAATTATTCAATATCTATAAGTTATTTTAACAATGTTTGGTTTGATCCACCAATGTTTGGTACAATACGTCAAACATTAGTCCAACGTCGACTGATTTAGAATAGTGAGTGGAGTGGAGTAGAATAGGACTTTAATTTCGCCGTAGTACATCCTGCATCCTATCCTACTAATATTATAAATGCGAATGTTTGTGAGGATGTATGGATGTTTGTTACTCTTTCACGTCAAAACGGCTAAACGGATCTTGATGAAATTTGGCACAGAGGTAGATTATGGTCTGGAATAACACATAGGATACTTTTTTCTCGATATCACGCGGGCGAAGCCGCGGGCGCCAGGTAGTAAAGGTATATTGTATATTACATCACTGCGCGAGTGAAACCTCGGGGCAGCTAGACATAAATAATTAACTTAGCTATTAAATTAAAAATAAAATGTAAAAAAAAAAATATTTATCATAATCTGGCGGGAGGAAACGCCCGGGTGTCATCACTGTGACGATCGCACGGGGGACCCGGTAGAGCACACAATGGGAGTCCCGTTTGGGCGGAGCAACGCTGTGTCCTCGTAGAGGCGATCGGTGGCGGCGACCTCTCGCGCCCGACCCTGATTCAGTCCATGGTCCGGGGAAAGAGGGAATGGGAGGTGACCACCCCCTTCTGCGAAGCAGTTATGCTAGCGAAGGACGTGGCCGGACTGTGGGCGTAAGCAATGGGTAGCTCACCGTCCGTCCGTCTATTGACGTCAGTGTTCCACGCGCCTCATAGAGATTTCAGCAAAGGAAAGGGACCTGCCAGGCTCATCGCCTACCGGGTGTGTAGGTTGTTCGAAAGAGATTCCGCGGCCCCGGAACATCAAGGGCAAAAGATAAAACTGGGTGCGTCAGTAAGACGCTGACTCTGCCCCCGCTCCGCCCGGAGCGGGGGAAGTTATTTGATGATGTTCCTACTAATAAAAACGTATATATCCTTTTAAATTATATTTTAAGTTACACGTCACACTGCTTATTTCATTCCTATACTCTGTTTTTCCTAAGTTCCTTCTTTAAAACGACCTGAATATTGGAACGTTATGGCCAACCAGCCAACATTAGTTAAGGTATAAAACCTCTTACAGTACTTACTAGATTATTTTTACAGGAACACCCGACATGAAGAAACTAAAACTGGACACACGAAGAACAAAGCAAGAAGATTCAATAACTGTGAGCCTAAGGGAAAAGGAACACTCACACTTAGAAGCTATTCGGACAACTAAACATCGACCGTCCACACGTGGCACTTCTGTCACAAACACTTACAAATGTGATCTCGTGCCTCGTTCACGTATTGACAAACCTTACACATGTGATGTATGCCAGTGTAGTTTTGGTACAAAGTCTTATTTATGTAGACATATCCGAGGAGTACATACAGATGTAAAATATTTTGAGTGTGATGTATGTCAGCGTAGTTTTAGTCAAAAGGAACATTTAATTGTGCATATTAGAATGCATACCCGTGAAAAACCTTTTAAGTGTGATGTATGTCAGCGTAGTTTTAATAGGAAGGGTGATTTAACTAAACATATTCGAATACACACGGGTGAAAAACCTTTTCAGTGTGATGCATGTCAGCGTAGTTTTACTGGGAAGAGTAGTTTAACTAGACATATTCAAATACACACGGGTGAAAAACCATTTAAGTGTGATGTATGTCAGCGTAGTTTTACTGAGAAGGGTAGTTTAACTAAACATATTCGAATACACACGGGTGAAAAACCTTTTAAGTGTGATGCATGTCAGCGTAGTTTTACTGGGAAGGGTGATTTAACTAAACATATTCGAATACACACGGGTGAAAAACCATTTAAGTGTGATGTATGTCAGCGTAGTTTTAATAGAAAGGGTGATTTAATTACACATATTCGAATACACACTGGTGAAAAACCTTTTAAGTGTGATGTATGTCAGCGTAGTTTTAATAGAAAGGGTGTTTTAATTACACATATTCGAATACACACGGGTGAAAAACTTTTTAAGTGTGAAGTATGTCAGCGTAGTTTTAATAGGAAGGGTTTTTTAACTTCACATATTCGAATACATACTGGGGATAAACCTTTCAAGTGTAATGTATGTCAGCGTGGTTTTATTAACAAGAGTGATTTAATTACACATATTCGAACACACACGGGTGAAAAACCTTTTAAGTGTGATGTATGTCAGCGTAGTTTTACTGAGAAGGGTAGTTTAACTAAACATATTCGAACACACACTGGTGAAAAACCTTTTAAGTGTGATGTATGTCGGCGTAGTTTTAGTCAAAAATCTAATTTGAGAATTCATATTCGAACACACACTGGAGAAAGACCTTTCAAATGTACTATATGTCAGCGTAGTTTTAGTAATAAGCGTAATTTAACTAAACATAATCAAATCCACATGGGTGAAAAACCTTTTAAGTGTAATGTATGTCAGCGTAGTTTTAAAGAAAAGTATACTTTAACTAAACATAATCGAAAACACTCAGAAAAAAAACTTTGAGATTGTAATTAATGTACATATGTCAGCGTAGTTTAACCTTTTGAACGCCATTGTCACATATTTGTGACATACAAGCGCGTGCCCTGGACGCCAACGACACAAATATGTGACAAAAATTGAGGTAAAATGAGATACTTGGCGTGAAGGGCACGCGCATGCATTTATGCTCTGGCGTTTAAAAGGTTAAGTACAACGTATCATTCTAAAGGTCGATTTACATCAGACGAGCGAATTCTCATTCTATCCCCAAAGTCGGTGTTAACAACGTGAGGCTTAAAGAGCAGAGTGAAAGTGTCAACAAGACAGACACATCCTTACTAATATTATAAAATCGAAAGTGAGTTTGTTTGTTTGTTACCTCTTCACGCTTTTTAATGGCTAAACCGATTTTGATGAATTTTGGTACAGAGATAGTTGGGAACCAGGAGACGGACATAGGCAATTTTTTTTTAAACATTACGAAAAAAATATTATAATTAAAAAAATATTTAGTAATATTCGTTGCTATTACAAATCAATAAGGCGCAAGGGCAAAAACTGCAATTAGCAGGTACTGTGTTATACCGAATTTAACGCGAGCGAAGCCGCGGGCAAAAGCGAGAAAGAAGAAAGAGTCTAGAATTTCTAAAAAAAATCCCCATAGTAATAAAATTGGTACTAGAACTTCTCCAGAACTGATGTTGTGTATTAAATTAAAATCGCTCATTACCAAAATTGGTTTAGGTAAAACTGATAAAAGATTATTAATTTCAGAAAGAATATTTACAGTAGAACGAGAATAATATATACATATTAAACATATTTTATTTGCAATAACAGCAACGGCAGAATTATATTGTCACTGAGACTGGGTCTGACTGGAAAAGATTGAAAGGACAATTTATTTTTTTACTAGTATGGCGACACCGCCATACCCATCGCTTCTGTCTGTTCTTAGAGACGCATTACCAGGTATTCTAAATGAGAACCCTGGTTTAAGCCATGTCTCACAGAGAGCGACTGCAAAGGGATCGTACTTATTCAATATTATATTGCAATTCAGGTTTTTTATTGACTATGCTGCAACTGTTCCACTGAACAATCTTGGATAGATTTGGATCCATTATGATTTTGGTTAAATAAGTTAGACAGCGTATCAATTACAGTGGCAACGTTGGACAAATCAATAATGTTATTTTTAGATAAAGTATTAATTAACATGATAATTATATTTAAAATTTGACTTTCATTATTAGTTGTTTTATTTTGCAATGCAACACCATTTCCTGACGTCGACAGTTCATTATAGATGTGTTCTAGATGAGCTGCCCGGTCATACCCCTTAGTTGTTTTTGGGGGATCCCGAGGTTTAATAAATACGGTTTTCCTGTGTGATGTGTTAGGTGAATGGGGTAAAGGTCGTGAAATATTGGTTTTGTTCTTGTTGAGTGATGGAACAGATGATGCAGTTGTTACCACATCTGCATATAATTTGGAAATTGGGGGGTGAAGCTGTGATGCTTCAGCATACGACACGCAACTATGGGCCATATAGTGCTTAATTGTTTTCTCTTTGTCGAACTCTGGGCATTTTTTATTAATGGCGTAATGAGTGCCACCGCAATGACAGCATTAACTATCGCTTTCGTCGTCAATACTACGAGTGTCAGGAGAATGCCTCTCCCCACACTTGGAAGCATTGAGGGTTCGACCTACATTGTACCTTTGTGTGTCCAAAACGACAACAATTAAAACATTGTATTGTAGGAAATGTATACAATTCTACTGGCATAGAATTGTAACAACAAAACACACGTTTTGGTAAAATTTGTCCATCAAAGGTTAGCACAACTGTTTGTGATGGTTTCCACACAGGGGTCGGTTCGTGTACTATATAATTAAGGCGCCTTGCCTTGATAACTTTCCCGCAACCGGTGGGGACTAACACATTTTCCATAATTGCGTCGGAAGACCATTCAGTAGGGACACCTTTAATTATTCCTACTCGACACACATTAATTGAGGGTACAAATGCCTTCAATTTCTCTTTGGCTAAATAAGGGTCATTTATAAAAGAGTTTGCGACCAATTCGTTTTAACGAACCATTGATTATATTGTTGTACTTACGTTTTTTAAGGAAGTGCCCTTAAGTGATAGGGTGTAATGTTTGACCCGAGTTTACAGATTCAATTGATATTTTTTGGATGTGTACTACGTATGGCGATAGGTCTCTGGCTTCGTACAAAACCCTAGCAATCTGTGGCGTTTTCTGGGGGTGATCCGATTTACACGGCCTTTCATTCCGGGGGTCATCCACAGAAAGTGTAGTGGATTCCTGATGACCGAAAACTGTTGGTATTTCTATTTGAAATGTTGGATTGTTACTGATTATTAAATCACTATCACAATGGCAGTGTGTATTTTTATTGATTCCTGTTATAGATTGCCCATGTCGCCTTCTTTTGCTGCATTGCTTGCAATATTTGCGTGAATCCCTAGCCCTTTTCCGCTCCGATCTCGTTATGGACGAGTCTGTACCCATACTCAACTCAATAGTTACATTGTGCCCAACCGAGGGGACTGTGCTCCCCGGATCAGGTGGTTCGTTGTCCATAGGTCAGTAAAAAAGAAAATATATCAAACTTACCCAAATATGAAGAACAGTATGTACACAAACAATAAATTTAACTATTCTCATCTATATCTACATAAATCTATAAAACCTATCTCAAATATAAATAGTTTAAAAAGAAAGTAAAATCACGACCGCCAAATTCGACGATCCCCGCGCAACGAATGACAACACTTACGGTGCGTTCCGAATGATAATAATATTTCTGCTACCGATCGGTAGTAACCGCTCTGACAGTACCCAACATTAGCCCTTTTAACGTTAGCAACGTTGACACTATGACAGTCCGAAACAGGGTATCCAACTAATGGTTTTTATTAGTCTCCTTTATTCATTTTTCACACGTATTAATATATTTTTAAATATTCTTTAAAAAAAAAAACAAAAATAGGTTGGTGCTCCAGAGACAGGAACCTCCTCACAATGCGGGCCGTATCGAGGAGTACTGCCTCCTGAATCAGGCCCTTATTCCAACCACATAAGGAGAGCTTCGAGAGATCCGTAGGCCGTAAATTCCACATATCGACAACCTCGTGTGCCAAGTAGAGTTATTTCAGTTGCTAGTCAGGTTATTTTAGTTGCTATTGGTTTTTTTTAAAGCCTGTAATATATTGTACTCATTGCTAATTAGAGTGAGCAAAACGAGTAAAAAACGCCTATTCAATTAACAATTGGCGATCTTTAATAAATTTTTAGCTCCAATATACTCAAATAATAAAGGAAACTCACTTAGATAATACCCTTGACATTAATTTATTTAAACTTCATTTACAACAGTGACACACAGGTGGACTTAATGACATACGGCATTCTCTACCAGTCAACCTTTTGTTTAAATACGACAACATTGTGATATGTTATACAAGGTCAAAACACGGAAGAACGCTCCACGCAACTCTTGGCATAGACTAATTTATAAACAACTACCTATGCTCGGAATGCGTTACATTTTCTACCCTACTTTTTTATGTTATTACTAGCTTTTGCCCGCGACTTCGCTTGTGTAAAATTCGGAATAACACAGTTCCCTTTACCCTTTTTGATTTGCAGGTACCTCCTACCTGTAGATTTTGCCCTTGCGTTTTTTTTTATTGTAATATCAACGCTAAGTTTTCCCTTTTCTTCCCTGGTTCTCCGTCATATCCTACTTTTTTTTTATAAAAATCAGCCTATGTCCGTCTCCTAGTTCCCAACTATCTCTGTACCAAAATTCATCAAAATCGGTTAAGCCATTAAAGCGTGAAGAGGTAACAAACAAACAAAAAAACTGACTTTTGCTTTTATAATATTAGTAAGGATTAGTGCCCTTAACTCTTGCCAGAACGCCCATACCGATCTACTCCAACCGGTATCCAGGGGTCGTTTGTCCAAGGGGATGGCGAAGTAGACCGGCACGTACCGCACCGGATCAACGCAGGATGGATGAAATGGCGACAGGTCATTGGAACAAGTTGTGACCTACGGATGCCCCTCAAGTTAAAGGGGAAAATATACAAGTCCGTGATTAGACCTGTTGTACTGTATGGGTATATGAAGAATGCTGGGCTGTAAAAAAGCTGGATAATGAGAATGTTGAGATCGATGTGTGAAGTGACAAGAATAGATAAAGTAAGGAATGAGTACTTATATTAGAGGAAGTTTGAAAATTCGCCTGTCATAGCAAAATTTAAAGGGAGTCGTTTGTCTTGGCTATAGACATGTAATGAGGAAGGATGAAGCGCATGTGACTAAAAGAGTGATGGATCTGAATATTGATGGACGGAAAGCGAGAGGAAGGCCAAAGAAAAGATGGATGGATTGTGTAAGGAATGATATGAAGGAGAAAGGAGTAAATGATGCCGTGACGTCTGATAGGGGAGAATGGAAGAATCAGAATCAGAAGAAGAAAATGGATTGCGCCGACCCCAAATAGATTGGGGGCAAGGGCAGGAAAATGATGATAACGTCACAAAACCTAGTGCTTCTAACTATATCATACATTTTTAAAGCGCTTCAATTTTGGGAAATATTGTTTTATATTAGTGAGAATTTACTTCTAAAACGAAGTAACCTTTCTAATTATCTAGGTTAATATAGTGAACACACCAAAAAGAGTAAACTTGGCAAAATGACACCGAAGAACTGTCCTTAATGTCAGTGTCAATCAATATTTGATTTACGCGTTTAGCTAATAATTGCTATCTAAAAACAAAAAATCGAAGAATTGATATTTATCCTAGAAAATCAACATTTGTTTTATTTTTGTTGGAACATTTTTTATATGATGAATATAAATATCTTCTTATATACCTAATATTTTGATATGACATAAGGACGCTATCATATTTTTGACGCGCTCAATTTTAGGTATCCTAGTCGCAACACAACAACAATTCGCGCACGCAGACATAGAATCAATCACTCGCTCAATTTTGTACTTAAACCTAACTTTTGATACATTAAGATATTATTTTTTTTCTGGTGTTTATTGATTTTATTGATCAGTAATTATAGTCCAATAGGTTGGTACTTACTTTTTCAATATTTACGAAACATTTATTAGATAATTACAACCAAACTTCAATTTCAAACAAACGAACATAAAAGCAGAAGAAAGTCTTCAAACTCTATAAATATGATGTGTTTTATGATAAAAGGTATTTTTTATTTCTTTTTCGCTTTTAAGGGCGAAAATGCCCTTACATATAAACCCTAAAACCCTGTTCCGAACTGTCAGTGTCAACGTTGGTAACGCTATAACGTTGGAACGTTAATCGTGCTAATGTTGGGTACTATCAGAGCGGTTACTATCGATCGTTAGCAGAAATATTATTGTCATTCGGAACGCTCCGTAAGTGTTTACATTCTTGTCATTTTGACATTTATTGACAATGTCAAGTTGAAGAAACAATGATACAGTTTTAAAGTAGATAAGTGGAACTTTATGAATTAAAAGATGGATAAACTGCCTATGTGTAGGATATGTTTAGCGGAAAATGTCCGCATGTATGTTGTGGTCAACAAGAACCTGCATGAACTATATGAGAAGCTGACTGACACTCCAGTAAGTTGATGAACCTAGAGTTAGTGAATTTCCGATAATGTTTAACGTTGCCTCACTTGCCTCTCATCTCAAACACGAGGATTCTTGTGAAAATTATTGGTCAGAGGGTCAAAGATACTGCCATCCGCCATCGGTGACTAAAAACTGGTAAACTGTGTGGGAAAACAAGGACTTAAAGCGTCTATTTCATGGAATACAAAATAGAAAATTATATTCGTGAGATTAAAAGCGTTATGTTCTCTTTTTCTGTTTGTTTTGTTTCAAACTGTTCCGTGCAAACTTTTTTATTTTGTCCATATCAATACAATAGTGTAATACAAGTTGTTTTTCAGTTTGTAACAGAAGACTGTAGGCCGATTCTTGCTTGTTTTTTCTGCTGCGCTAAACTTAAAGAAAGCTACCGTTTGCTAAAAAAGTGCTTGGAAGCTGAAGAGCAGTTCGCTCAGATGATGAATGAGGACTATGAGGTGAGTTCGTCTTCAACAGACATTCTTTCAACTCCTAATTCAATATAATGTTTATTTTTTTTCTCTCAAGCAGTGAAGCTCATACCTATATTGACTGTTTGCATATAACTGTTTTGGCTTTCGTATGAAACTTGTTAATGTACATGGCAGTTTGATATCACTCCTCCCCAGTGACAGATTAACCACTAAGCAAGAGCAACAGGCCCCGTGCGAAATAAGGTCCCATGTGTCCAACTCAGCCCACTTCTATTTGAGCATCTTTTTTTACGAACTTTAACCCACCACCTGTCAATACAATGGATAACCAGCCAATAGATTGATAGTAGTATTTAAAGCTACACACACAGTATTAGCTATAATGTTTATCTGAATTGTAAAAGTCAGCTCTGGACACACTGAAAAATATTTTTTGGAATGGCGGTCCCTTTCTGGTAGATTGAGGGCCTCTCAATAGAATTTTCTACGGGCTCCAGGCTTGTTTAATTCAGCACTGTTACACCCATGTTGGCTCCAGCTATGCGGCAACTCAAGTATTCACACATATGGAGGCTCTCTTGATTGACTTTTCTTTATACTGGAATCATTTGTTTACAGCCAAAACCTGAAATGAATATAGACTATGTATTGTATTGTACTGGGTTTAGTAAAAGTCCAGTAGTGCACATAAGTTTAGATGATGGATCTAAAAGTGAAATTATTGCTATCAAAGAAGAAATAGCAACTTGTGAGAGAGAAGAGGATGTTATGGAGCCCAAGGAGGAATATCTAAGTGATGGTAAGTGTTTTAACTAGAGATGCCACAAATAGTGAATTGGCCGAATACCGAATACCGAATATTCGGCAACACTGTTGGCCGAAACGCCGAATATTCGGCGCGAAGTACATGCTTGGTGGGGGCGCGTTAGCTGGAATAAGACAAGTCACAACCTGTTTTTCTCGTTGCGTTCGCGCGGCAGGTGACGACAGCACGCGCGCCGGGCGGGGTGCAAGCAAACATTGTGTTTGTTTCAATTGCGAGTAAATCGCTTTTTCGTTTACGATGAAAAGCGCAATCGTTTGCTACCAAAAAATGCTGAAAAGCTCGTTTTTATCCATCACAACTTACCACTGATTAATTTTAACTACTAAAATGTTGTAATTTGGAAATAAATACATTATTTCGAGTAAAATAACGTGTCCTTTTTTACAAGATTTGATATTCAATTTTGAATAGCAAAAAAGTGGCCGAATAGGCCGAATACCGAATAGTTGCCGAATATTCGTGGCATCTCTAATTTTAACAACCATCATATAGTTGACACATACTAGTTGACCGATTCTAGTTTCACTTACTGAATTGTATGCAAACTATTGACTCTTTTTTCAGCAGAAACAGCTATCTGTATTCCACATTTTACGTTGTACTGTCCAGTAGTTTGATCTGTGTGTTGATAGTCAGTCAGGACAAAATGGATAACTACAAGCCAGTAATATAATGATTCACACTAAAAAATGTATTTACCAATTTATATTCATTCACCATTAAACTGAAGTTATTGCATCAGGGTGTTTATGCGGTTGTGTGTTGTTTGAAAGAGATACTCCGCCCCAGAACACAAAGGGCAAAAGAAGGAACATGGGTGGGTTTTAGTCAGTAAAAGTCTGACACTCGCCCCCGATCCCCCCAAAGCGGGAGAAGTCAGATGATTTGCCTTCCGAAAATAATGAGATTATGACCAGACAAATCTATCTACCCTCCTCCTGATACCTTCTACGTGCTTAGCACCACTGTAACTCACAAATTTATTCGGTTCCTGACACACGAAACTTACTGTGTCCGCTGCCAAACTGTTTTCACCACTTTTTCAAGCAATGCTCCTATGACATTAACTATTTTTGTGTACATACAGATATAGAACTGGAAAATACCGATCTATGTACAGAAGATATACTCCCACACCAATCTGAATTAGAAGATGATGCATCTCTAAAAGAGTTCACAACTAAAGTGGATGAAATACAAGAAGTACCCAGAAAGAAACGAAGAGCTGTGGAGACCAATAGTAAGTATTAATGGCCTACAGATAGTTGTTCCGGGTCTGGCTGTTTGTGAGTTTAAATGTTGGTAAATGCACCCACGATTCTGGAGAAATTTCTAGAGACGGGCAATGTTTTTATGTAAACAAACAGGACGACAGTAACCACTTACATTACATGTGCTATGTTTAATTATATCCATATATTTGTGATCTCATAGTCATATGACAAGCGCGCGCGCGTTTTATTGAGGAGCTCGTGGGTAAATAATAACAGCCGCTCGGCTCGAAGTTTACGTTAAGCCGCTGTTGCCCAACCTAGTGTCTGTGGACAAGTGACCACCTGAACACCGGAGAGTACTTTAATCTTTTGGTCCCGACTGTCCTTCGATCAACTATGTACTAGATTCCCGATCAACGCTATAAGAACGGCCCGACAAATAGAAAAAGTAAATATCATACCATACCAGATTTCCAGATCAACGAATGTTGTTATATTTTAAGCGTGGCCAACACTAATAAGCCAGGGTTGATAATTTTTGAAACAAAGAAACTACAGTAGGATGAAACCCATTTGAAAAGGTGGGGAATATGATAAAAATGAAAGGAAAAATAATTTACGTTCGATCCGAGTTGGGGAAATGGGAGGGGTTGAAGGGTAAAAAATGGTTTATCTTGATTTCCGGCAAAACTACAAGTCCGAAAAAGACAAAGTTGTAGGTAATAAAAAGATCTACAACTTTTGTATTTACAGTTCTTTCACATAACCTCAAAAGTGAAAAATTCAAATAACCAAGTTTTTGTTTTATTTTTTTAGATTTACAAAAAATGTTTTTTTTCTACGACATTTTGTGAAAACTTATCTTATCATGTCCCAAATACACTGTAATTTATTTGATTAAAAATATTGATTTTTTCGCCTTATTTTTATTATAACCCTAATTTTCAATCGAAAATTCTCGTGTCAAAATATCAGCTTTTTCCAAAAAGTCTGGAGCTATTTGTTCTTTGAAATCTATACAAATGTGTAAAAAAATATACATTAAGTACCATAGTAAGTACCATAGTTCTCAGAAAATGCAAAAAAAAAATTGAGCTATTTATCAAAATTTACAAGATTTCATGTTCTTTTCTTTAAGCTTTCCTTGAACTAAAAGTGATTAAATTGGTTTTATCCAAGTTGAGGGTGAGCAGGTTCTGCGTGAGCCATCTCATAATAACTCGCAAGGCTGAATCTGCCTAAAGACGAGCTTCGCTCTAATCACTGCCACGAACCAGAACAGTGTCATCGGCATAAGCAATTACTCTGGAGTTCTTTAAGTCAAGTTTACCGAGCTCGTTTATGTAAACAAGGAAAAGAGTAGGTCCTAAGACACTACCTTGCGGAACTCCGTATGTGAGGAATGCTTCCTTACTGGTGTAGTTACTTTTAAACAACCTAAGCGGTAGGCGTCTTATTCCAATCCTGTCCAGTTTACTGAGAAGAATGGGAACAGAGACAGTGTCAAAAGCTTTAGAGAAATCAGGGAAAATGGCTATAGATTTGTCCTTGGTGTTAAGATTTTGGGCTACTGAACTTGTTAACTCTAGAATGGCATCCTCAGTGTTTCTGCCTGATCTGAATCCATATTGGTTTTTTGCGAGTATATTTTGTGAGCTAAGGAAATCCAGCAGACGTTTATTTATAACTTTTTCGAGGAGCTTAGACATTATTGATAATACAGATATGGGTATGTAGTGTCTCCACTCTTGTGAATAAGGTACACAACGGCCTTTATGAACACTGTTCTGGAATAATCCGGATGTAAGGGCAAGATTAAAGACGTGGCAGATAACTGAAACAAGAGTGCTCCTAGCACTGTAAATTACAGTTGCACTGTAAAGTAAATTTCTCACAATTCTCTTAGAGTAACTGAGCCTGCACGTGTATTTTTAAAAACGATGTTGTACACTGCTCTGTATCTCGAATACTGGCTAATGATTTTTACAGTTGCTACGAAATAGCAAGGTTCGTCCCCACTTCTCTATGAAATACCTTACAATGGGCTAAAACTTACCGAAGGTCAGTCATGTGTATAAATTATCTTAAAACAGCAATAAATAGGCATCTACAAATATTATTTAAAGAAGATTCTACAACTTTTTAAAATATAGTAGATGTCTTCTTAAATATTAACTTATTTGTTTGTTAATTATAGTAGTACTAGCTGTGCCCCGCGGCATGCGTTGCAATGCAATTTTCTACCTACCTACCCCACCTACCCTACCTACCCTATCTTTTAAGTTTGATCGAACTGCACACGGTGTGCAAATGTAGGATGTAGGCGTGAAGACGCAACAAACAAACAAACAGACTCACTTTCGCTTTATTAGTAAGGATAACTTTGTCGTGTAACTTTGTTCCATAGGACTTGTAGTTTTGCCGGAAATCAAGATAAACCATTTTTTACCCCTAAAAACTCACCCCCTCCCACTTCCCGAACTCGGATCGACCGTAATTTATTTTTCCTTTCATTTTTATCATATTCCCCTCGTTTTCTAATGGGTGACATCCTACTGTAATTTTTTTCATTTTTTACCATTTTTGAAGGCTTCGGCCCCAGTCTATATAATACGTAAAACTTGTGCAGTACGCGTTTAATAGTTGTGAAATACCTTTTTTTCGGTAAGTATATGGCTAATAAGTGCTTATTTTCAATTTTCAGTAGCAATAATTATTAAATATCTATAAGTTATTTTAACAATGTTTGGTTTGATCCACCAATGTTTGGTACAATACGTCCAACATTAGTCCAACGTCGACTGATTTAGAATAGTGAGTGGAGTGGAGTAGAATAGGACTTTAATTTCGCCGTAGTACATCCTGCATCCTATCCTACTAATATTATAAATGCGAATGTTTGTGAGGATGTATGGATGTTTGTTACTCTTTCACGTCAAAACGGCTGAACGGATCTTGATGAAATTTGGCACAGAGGTAGATTATGGTCTGGAATAACACATAGGATACTTTTTTCTCGATATCACGCGGGCGAAGCCGCGGGCGCCAGGTAGTAAAGGTATATTGTATATTACATCACTGCGCGAGTGAAACCGCGGGGCAGCTAGTCATAAATAATTAACTTACTATTAACTTAAAAATAAAATGTATAAAAAAAAATATTTATCATAATCTGGCGGGAGGAAACGCCCGGGTGTCATCACTGTGACGATCGCACGGGGGACCCGGTAGAGCACACAATGGGAGTCCCGTTTGGGCGGAGCAACGCTGTGTCCTCGTAGAGGCGATCGGTGGCGGCGACCTCTCGCGCCCGACCCTGATTCAGTCCATGGTCCGGGGGAAGAGGGAATAGGAGGTGACCACCCCCTTCTGCGAAGCAGTTATGCTAGCGAAGGACGTGGCCGGACTGTGGGCGTAAGCAATGGGTAGCTCACCGTCCGTCCGTCTATTGACGTCAGTGTTCCACGCGCCTCATAGAGATTTCAGCAAAGGAAAGGGGCCTGCCAGGCTCATCGCCTACCGGGTGTGTAGGTTGTTCGAAAGAGATTCCGCGGCCCCGGAACATCAAGGGCAAAAGATAAAACTGGGTGCGTCAGTAAGACGCTGACACTGCTCCGGGCGGAGCGGGGGAAGTTATTTGATGATGTCCCTACTAATAAAAACGTATATATCCTTTTATATTATATTTTAAGTTACACGTCACACTGCTTATTTCATTCCTATACTCTGTTTTTCCTAAGTTTCTGCTTTAAAACGACCTGAATATTGGAACGATATGGCCAACCAGCCAACATTAGTTAAGGTATAAAACCTCTTACAGTACTTACTAGATTATTTTTACAGGAACACCCGACATGAAGAAACTAAAACTGGACACACGAAGAACAAAGCAAGAAGATTCAATAACTGTGAGCCTAAGGGAAAAGGAACACTCACACTTAGAAGCTATTCGGACAACTAAACATCGACCGTCCACACGTGGCACTTCTGTCACAAACACTTACAAATGTGATCTCGTGCCTCGTTCACGTATTGACAAACCTTACACATGTGATGTATGCCAGTGTAGTTTTGGTACAAAGTCTTATTTATGTAGACATATCCGAGGAGTACATACAGATGTAAAATATTTTGAGTGTGATGTATGTCAGCGTAGTTTTAGTCAAAAGGAACATTTAATTGTGCATATTAGAATGCATACCCGTGAAAAACCTTTTAAGTGTGATGTATGTCAGCGTAGTTTTAATAGGAAGGGTGATTTAACTAAACATATTCGAATACACACGGGTGAAAAACCTTTTCAGTGTGATGCATGTCAGCGTAGTTTTACTGAGAAGGGTAGTTTAACTAAACATATTCGAACACACACTGGTGAAAAACCTTTTAAGTGTGATGTATGTCAGCGTAGTTTTAGTCTAAAATTTCATTTAAGAAGGCATATTCGAACACACACTGGAGAAAAACCTTTTAAATGTACTTTATGTCAGCGTAGTTTTAGTAATAAGTCTTATTTAAGAATTCATATTAGAACACACACTGGAGAAAAACCTTATAAATGTACTATATGTCAGCGTAGTTTTAATAATAGGAGTAATTTAAATAGACATATTCAAATACACTCGGGTGAAAAACCTTTTAAGTGTTAAGATTGTAAGAGTAGATTTAGTGACAAGGGACATTTAATAAATCATATTCCAATACACACGGGTGAAAAACCATTTAAGTGTGATGTATGTCAGCGTAGTTTTAATGAAAAGTGTACTAAACATATTCGCATACACTCAGAGAAGAACCTTAGAGATTGTAATTAATGTATAATGTAGGTACATAAATGTCAGCGTAGTTCAAGTACAACATATCATTCTAAAGGTCGATTTACATCAGACGAGCGAATGCTTATTCTATCCCCAAAGTCGGTGTTAACAACGTGAGGTTTAAAGGGCAAGTGAAAGTGTCAACAAGACAGACACATATTATAATAAACTAGCTTTGATCCGACAGTTGCCCTTTTCTGAATTACAGGTACCTGTAAATCACGAAAGGGGAACTGTGTTATTCAGTACCTGCTACTTAAAGATTTGCCCTTGCGCCTTATTTATTGTAATAGCAATGCTAAGTTTTCCCTTTTCTTCCCTCTTTCTCTCTCATAACTCAATCCTTTTTTTTAAATAACCTATGTCTGTCTCCAAGGTACCAACTATCGGTGTACCATAATTCATCAAAACCTGTTTAGCCATTAAGGCGTGAAGACGTAACAAACAAACTCACTTTCGCTTTTATAATATTAGTAAGGATAACAGTCTAAATCAGCCATACTCAACCTTTTTTTACCCTGGGCCACATAATTGATACTGTTTTATCTTGCGGGCCGCAGTAATTTACCTACTTACCTATGTCCTTTCCCGAGCTATTATATAATAGTCTAAATTACTAATAGTGGTTTAGTAAGTAAGTAATACTTAGAAGGCAACTATATATATCAGAACCAAAACTATCAAGGAAAAACATTCATAAAACCGAAAAACGAATAACATTACCAATACCCGACAGAATCTTAGACTCTCTAGAATCTCATTTAATAGGATTACAAAAAATCGAAGGAACCCAAGAGAAATACGACGCTCTAGAGAAAGAACTGAAACAAATACAAAACAACGCTATACAAACAAGAAAAGACAAAATAGGGCTGAAGGCCAGAAATCTAATCGGACAAAGAAAGATCTTGTTTCAAGATATAAAAAACAACAGACATGAAATAGCAAAGTTAACCCTGTGTCACTAACCATTCGTCAAAATAACGACGCATACTTTGCGTATTCGGTGGTTTGGTAAGATCCCGACCCCCGCCACCCCACTCGTTTCTAATACCTTCCTAACTCCTATCATCAGTGACCCGCAAACACTTATTAAGGATGCACGGTCATTAGATCGGGATATATCGAGTGAACGTCGTAAAATTTACGATAGGTTAGTATCTACGTAACTACACTTCTCATCAAAAAATTCGAAACACTTTCGTTTTTATTGTTTTTGTCCTAATTTTTTACAAAAGAGAATTAATTCCATGAAAAAAAAAACATTATTGTGTAGCTGGCAGTTTGGTCATTACAGTAAGAAGAAAAAAATCAAAATTCGAAATTAGAATTTCATTTGTTTATCCTATAAATGAAATTAATCACTGTTTTAAGACAAATGTGTATTTAGGGTTGGAGTACGTTTCTCGTTTAAAAACTAAAAATTAGCGCTTGTCTTTAAACTTTTTGTTTCTTATTTCATTTACTGTGACTTTGGGACGTCTGAAAAAACTTTTTTTTCTAAAACATATGGATACTTCGCCCGCAGAAGCCGCCCAAGTGGTGGCATTGCTGGATTCTGGACTTAGTCAGCGTGTTGTGGCTGCAAGATTGCATCTAAGCTTATCATCTGTTCATAGAGTCTACAAACGCTATCGGGAGACTGGTTCGTTCACGCGCCGTTCAGGATCTGGCAGGAATCGGGTCACTTCTGAGCGAGATGATCGATTTATTGTAACAACTTCTTTACGAAATCGACGCCTTAACGCTTTTCAACTGCAGCAGCAGCTTCGCGTTGTACGAAGAGTAGCTGTAAGTGACTCTACAATAAGAAGAAGGTTGAAGGAACGCGGATTGGCACCGCATAAGCCAGCGAATGGGCCGAAATTAACTGCAGACCATCGAAGAGCGCGCCTTAACTTTGCACGCGAGCACCTAACTTGGTCATACCTTCAGTGGAGTAAAGTACTGTTTTCTGATGAGTGTAAAATTATGCTGTATGGTAACGACGGAAGGAACAAGGTCTACAGAAGAGATGGAGAACGTTTTGCACAATGCTGCATTGAAGAAAAGGTCAGCTATGGTGGCGGTTCGTGGACGGTTTGGGGAGGAATCAGCGCCGACGGTAAGACAGAACTTGCCTTTGTGTCTGGGCCACGGCTGCCTGCACTAAACTCTCATCGATACATCGAACAGTGTCTTGAACCTCATGTGATGCCCTATGCACATTTTATTGGCAACGACTTCATATTCATGCACGACAATGCTAGAGCTCACACCGCGGGCGTCGTACGAGATTATCTTACCGAAGTCGGTATCTCCATTATGGTATGGCCAGCAAGAAGCCCGGACATGAATCCCATTGAACATCTATGGGATGAATTAAAGAGACGAATTCGAGCAAGAGATCCAGCCCCAGAAACACTTAGCCAGCTGCAAAATGCAATCCAAGAGGAATGGGATAATATACCACAACATGTGATCGTGACTCTCATCCGATCGATGAAGAACCGTATGGAAGCAGTAATAAGAGCTCGCGGAGGGAATACAAGTTATTAAATAAACGTTTCTTACATTTTTTTTTCATTTACGCGTGTTGTTTTACCCATTTCCTTCATATTCCATACAGGGTAAAAATTACTCATTATACAAAATACGAAACCTATGAAGACTTAATTTGAATTTAGAACATTAACATTAGGATTTAAAAACCTCATACTACTTACTATTAAATGACATTTTACATTTATTCCTAAATATACACATTTTTCTGATAATCCTTATCAAATCATAAACTGCGAGGTGTTTCGATTTTTTTGATGAGAAGTGTATTTTTCAAAGTTGTGTATACATTTATTTGTCAATTATTTTCAATAATTATTCATGAAAATATTATTTTATGTTATAATAAGACGTAATAATTATTATACTTTAAAAATGACTAAAAGTTTTCAATGTTTTTTACAACATTTCGTTGTTTCCTTGTTTGAAATGTATATTATTTTGTGAAGGAGCTATCTAAACCGTATCATGGGTCGAACCGGAATATAACCATGGATAATTGGTTCACATCGGTTCCTCTGGCTGCTGAACTGTTGAAACCGCCATATAAACTTACAGTGGTAGGTACTCTACGAAGCAATAAACGAGAGATTTCCAAAAAAAAATACGAATTCTAGAAATAGACGAGTAGGTACTTCGATTTTTGGTTTCGATATGGAAATGACTTTGGTGTCTTATAAACCGAAGTCAAATGAGGTAGTTTCCTTCTTTCTACCATACATGATCAAGCTGCCATCAACATCAATTCTAAAAAGCCCGAAATTATTGAATTCTACAATTCTACAAAGGATGCGGTTGACACTGTAGACCAGATGTGCTCGATCATGAGTACCGCCAATCGATGTCCGTTGTGCTTGTTTTACAACATCCTAGATCTGTCAATAGTGAACACATATGTCATCCACGTATCTAATGAGATAAAAAAAACTCATGAAAAGGTGGCCTTTTGCATTACAAATGGCGGACGAACCTATGAAGCGTTCGCTGCAAGAGAGATTTCAGACGATAAGTTTGCAACGAAATTTGAAGCAGATAATCACGGAGATCTTGAAATTTGATGAGCCTCAGGAAAGTCCTAATCAAGACGTTCCTAGAACTCGCAAAACTTGCAGCTACTGTCCTGCAAAAAAACGTCGTATGACCACAAACTTCTGCAAGGGCTGGAAAAAAGCGATTTGCAGGGAGCATATTGTTTCTATGTGTAACCATTGTTTAATTTATAATATTTCTAAAACAGCTGATATTATTTGATTAAGAGAAAACTAAGACTGCTTATTAAGTTCCTTTTGTGTCATAAATAAAGTTGATTAAATAAATGTTGGTGTTTCAATCTGTCGTAAATTTTACGAATGGTTAGTAACAACGTTACTCGAAACTAAGGTTAGTGAGCTAGGGTTAAGCAAAGAAATAAACCTAGAAATAAGGAGATACACTCCCGGACTCCTAAATCGAGCCACCTAGCATAATGATTTAGTAACGTCCATAACTTTAAAAAATTGTATGAATGATCAAAAAGTTTTTATGCAATTTTGTAGCTGGCCTATTTGTCGCCTAGTTGAAATGCAATTGGTTCTAAATTTAAATTGGTAATCTCGAAAAACAAATGAAGAGCTGTAGTTGTTGTTGTGTTAGGAAACCTGAACAATACAGAAACTGTAAATTAAGAGCTTTGATTATTGATTTTTCGTATCTACGGGTTGAAAAAGTTCCTCAATTGCTTTTGTCAGTTTTTTTATCGTTTCTGGTTTGAAATTATGGATACTTCGCCTGAAGTAGCGGCTCAAGCTGTGGCTCTGCTTCAGTCCGGTTTAAGCCAGAAAAACGTGAGTACGCAACTCCACTTAAGCCGATCCGCTGTTCATAGAGTGTACCACAGGTTCTTAGAGACTGGGGGATATGTTCGTCGTTTACGTGGACCAGGACAACATTCCAGAACACAAACAATAAATTATTATATAGAAAAAACAGGTGGCACGAAAAGAGCGTGGAAAGAACTGAGAGAGAGTTTAGACTGGATCGAGAACGTAACCCACAGAAAAAGTAAACGAAACAAAACAAATAGAATCGATTTTTTTTTAAATCGCAACAGACCTTTACCGAGAGCTATATAGTGATAAGGAAATATTGTCCGATAAACAACAACCAATCAACCAAAAAGATGAAAAAGAAGAAGACACCCAAAGATTATGCGAGAACTCAACAAAGCAATAAAATCACAGAAAAGAGGGAAAGCGCCCGGCGAAGATGCCATATCTAACGAACTCCTTATTGGAGCATCTGCCAAATCATTAAACATCATTACGGCAATATTTCATAAACTATTAATATTTAAGAAATTTCAAAAAAAGATTTTAAAAGAAGAGGAAATTTCCAATAAAAAACTCCTAACTCCCGGAACTCTATCTCCATTATTTATAATTTTAATTTAACGCTGAAAATAGGTCTGCGCGCGACATTTTTAGGTTGCGCGCGTGGCGTCAAAAGCGAGTACGGCACATTAATTAATTTATTTAATTTTAGGATTTTAAATACTGCTAAAAATACAAATTATTGGTAGGAGTTTTAATAGTAATTTGTACCTCGGTACAGTCATGGCCGAAAAAAAAACACCTCCTTTGGTCTAAATGTCATAAAAATGGTAAAAATCAGCTACGGTTTAAAATCCGGGTTATTATGACCCACAATGCAGTTGTTGTAGGTACCTATTTTCTACCATGCTGACGCCGGGTTAAATAAAGGCCACTTTGAAACAAACTGTTCACTCAATAATATTGACCATTCTAAACATGTTTTTAACACCCTATGCACCTTATCTTCCATCGTCAATTCCCTTAAAAAAATAACTTTCTTTAGTCTCGCTAATAGTTCTTCAAAACGCAAACTGTTATCCTTTTTATCTTCACCATCAGGAGGATGTGCTGAACTGCTGACGCACTATCCGTGCTCATTGTTGATGAGTTTATCGGAAACTCCAAGCCACAAGAAGTCTTCGTCGAAATCTCGTAGCAATGGTAGAAGTATTTTAATATCATCCTCTTTATGCACTGTGATATCAGCTTTTACTATCTCTGCAAAGGTGGGAGTATCTCGTTGCTGAAAAGTAAACTCAGGTTATAGGAGATATTTTGTTGGTAGTAGGGTTGCCGGAATGTTGTTGAGAATCAAATATTTCAGGCAAAGAACTCGATGGCGGTACATATATTGTTAAAGCTCTCCTATAAGTACAGTTGAATTCTACCATGATGTCTCTCAACCTCTTCTGTTTTAAGAAGCTTGAACATGCCGCTTTATGTAAAGCCAAATGTTTTCCACCACAGTTGACACACTTGAAGTTGTGTTTCACAGTTCGCGTGATTATCACCGCATTTCGGATAGACTACTTTAGTGGATGGGCATTTCTTTGTAGGGTGACCATTCTTCCAGCACTTCGAGCATTGGGATACGGGAAATACGTATGGAGTAACTTTTATACGTAATCTGTGGACATATATATATGTACTGTGGTATAAACGAACCTTTAAAATGTGTTATAATCTTCGTATTTTCTACATGATGTTATTCCCTCAACAAGGAAACACTGATCTATCTTGTATTTACTTCATGATTTAATATAAAAGAAAACAACACAAAAGGTAATATTAAAACAACTCGAACCGGTTCATATAAAGGACTCCCAAATAATCAACCCCAATTTTCTTATGACAAATGCTCTTGTCAACTAAACATTCTCAGTTTAAAATACATTTTCTTTTTATACCAAAGACAATTAAAATTTCTTTCTCTAACATCCCCTCTAAATTTTATATAACTCAAATAATATCTAATTTAAATCACCTTACATAAAACTTTAACAATCATTTAGGACAACCTGTTAATAACTTCAACAACACTCAACATAGGCCCATCATAGGCCCAACAACACATCACATAATACAAAAGTAAAAAACACATAGTAGTATTCACTTCCTAACAATAATACTACTAGTTTCTTCAATCAACTTGTCTGCATCTTCAAATAACTTGTTTCCATCTAAGTTATTATTTAATTCATCAAAAACATACAAAAACATCCCCTCTCAAACTGACATTCACCATCAGTTGTTTTGCTTCTTACAAAATTTCTCCCAACTTTTCTTCAACAACATACAAAACTTTATAAAAAATTGACCTTCAACATCAATTGTTTTTCTTCTCCTTCTTACAAAATCTTGAACTCCTCTTCAACAACATACAAAACTTTATTATAAAAAATTGACCTTCAACATCAATTGTTTTTCTCCTCCTTCTTACAAAATCTTGAACTCCTCTTCACCAACATACAAAACTTTATAAAAAATTTACCTTCAACATCAATTGTTTTTCTTCTCCTTCTTACAAAATCTGGAGTTTTCTACTCCCAACTCTTCTTCAGCAACATATAAAAATCTTTATAAAACAATTGACATACAACATCAATTGTTGACGTGATAACGTCTTTAAAATCGTTTTAGTCGGGTGACATGTTCAGAAACTTAAACCTCACGAGCTATAAAGATGGTAGCGCCATCTGTTACTTGGCTCGAAAAAAAAACTTTAAATTAGTACTTAATTTCATTTTAGATGTCACTACTTTGGCTTCTGGCTGAAATTGTATAATTTTTCTAAACAATTTTACATTAGTTTATTTCACTTAAAAATATAGACTAATTATATAAATATCACCAATAAGACGTTATCACGTAAACATCTCGATCGTAAACCTACTTTACAAACAACCAATTTTTTTTCTTCACCCAACTTTATCTTCTTCTTCTTACAAAATCCGGAGTTTCCACTCCCAACTCTTATCTTCTTCTTCTTATAAAATCTCGAGTTTCCACTCCCATCTTCTTCTTCTTATAAAATCCGGAGTTTCCACTCCCAACTCTTATCTTCTTCTTCTTATAAAATCTCGACTTTCTACTTCAAATAATTTACTCAAATCTGTAACTCTTGCACTGTAGATTACATTATTTTAAAAACTCCGAAACATCATTGTCGCGCAGTGGAAGCGTGCTGGGCCCATAACCTGTTATAATCTTCGTATTTTCTACATGATTTTATTCCCTCAACAAGGAAACACTGATCTATCTTGTATTTACTTCATGATTTAATATAAAAGAAAACAACACAAAAGGTAATATTAAAACAACTCGAACCGGTTCATTTAAAGGACTCTCAAAAAAACAACCCCAATTTTCTTATGACAAATGCTCTTGTCAACTAAACATTCTCAGTTTAAAATACATTTTCTTTTTATACCAAAGACAATTAAAATTTCTTTCTCTAACAAAATGTACAGACGCCTGCAGGTCAAGCCACCCGAAACTGTCAATTTTTCCCAATGAACCTTGAACCTTATTGTTTAGAAATAAAGTCGAAAATCTATCAAAGAAATCTGACAGATTGTAGTAGCTTGATGTGCAGGCGTCTGTACCTGTACCGCTTCACTTGGCTGCCAACCTTCTCCTTCTCTGTCTCGACGTTTAAGCCGGTATGCTGACATTATTTCCGCGGGTTTATCGCACACTATATTTCTCAAAATGTCCTCATCCGATAAATCAAGATCAACGTCTTTTATGTCTCCTTATAATGAATTCCTTTCCATGGCCCTGTAGATCTTCCAACCTTTTTCAATAAATTCCGGACTATTTATATTTATATTAATTTTTTCAATTTTATCAGCACTCAACTCACTGCAAACTTCAACATGAATCTTGAACGGGTTGATATACACGGTGTTGTTTTGCATCCTTGTCAAATTCAAGGAGGAAACTATGCTAATGATTCTCGACCCGAATCGATAATAAAATAAGTAGGTTTTTTTTTTTACTTTTTTCATATTTTCAGTAATCGGTAAGTGCAAGTAATTGTAAAATTACGCACACTACAGAAAAGCGAATGCACACAGACACACAAACTATTGCACGTATTTCTAGTGCCTAAACCGCGGCCACAGAGTACATTGTATATACCGCGGCATCCCCGCTTTTACCCTTATGACCCGCCCAGCTGGCCCCCGCTCCCGCGAGTCCCGCGAGTCGCGACTAGTGCAACGCTAGTCTCTGTAGGCCTACCATCAACTTTTAGTTAACCATTCACTTCCGATGTAATCCAGTATAAGTACCTAAACTAAATCGCGCAGATTCGTACCATGAAGTGCCTTTAGCTGACAGGAGTTTGAATCTTCACGGACTGAATGAAAGATCGAAATTTGTCTGTGGTCCGCGGTGTGAGAAAGAGATGACGCTATACAGACGTTGCATAAGTCTGTCTCTTTTACTCGCACCAAATGCGTTGCGTTTCGAAGCTTAATCTGTATAAAAATTACAACAAAAACATTTTCAAATTACGTTTTCTAGCTTCAAATTATATACCATTACGCCATATTTAGTACTCATTAAATAATAGTAGTTTATATAATTATTTAATTAAGAAATATAAAAGGTTTGCTTAGTGTTATTGTTAAAATAAATTGATTAAGACGAGTTAGGAACGCACCTCCACAGACTAAGTAACCTGTCGATGACAAATGACGTTCTGTTATACGTTGTTGAACAAAACGTTGATCTTACATAATTATTTTTTATGACAAGAATCCGTTATATTAATTATAAATTATAAAAAAAGAAGTTATATTAATAAGTAATACGAATAATGGCTGAAATACCTTGAATTACGTATATTATCACAATTTTTATAAAGTTATTAACAAAACGACTCATTTCACGCCAAGAAATAGCAACTTTTTTTGAATTAGTTACTTTGACACATAAGCTATCCTTTTCAGGTTGATAGGTCACGTCATGGTATGAAAAATGAATGAACGAAAACAGTTTCGAAGCAATTGTCGACTTGATTTGGCGTTGCCTAAACTGGATCATATTAAGGATATTGTGGTATGAAATAGCAAAACAGTTTATACATACATACATACATATTTATACATACGATACGATGTACCGAGGGCGCACCTGCCTGAGGAGCGATATTTTTATTTTTTTGCGAACGTATTCACTGCCCAGTGAATACATAATAATGCAGTGAATACGTTCGCAAAAAAATAAAAATATCGCTCCTCAGGCAGGTGCGCCCTCGGTACATCGTATCGTATGTTATAATTATTTCAGTGCAAGATAACGCAAAATGACTCCAATGTTGAGTTGGTGGAGATGGTCCGTTTGTATGCCATTAGTGGAGACAGCCTACGTCGAGCGATCTAGTTGATCACGGAATTGTTGCCCAATTACGAGCAAATGTTATAAGTGCTTTTGACACCATCAAATCAAACGTTTTAGTGTTACGTAAACTGAAAGATAATCAGCGACGTCGTGCTAATCTCCTAGTGTGGTGGTGGCAATTTCAAATAATTCCTCCGGGTAACAAGGTACCTACTTACCAATTTTATTTATTTGTAAATAAACAATCATTTGTAAATACGTTATTTGCTCAATCAATTACCAGTGTAAATAAGTTGATTTCAAATTTTTAACTACGCCAATACCTAATACCTAGACAACATTATCATGACATACCTACTTCATGTTTCAATTTTCTCCAATAAGTAGAAAATATTTTCAGATCGGTACACCAACTGAGGTATTTTTGCCGGTCCTAAGCCCGTTAAGTTGGAAGGAAAATTTAAAATCAACCAAAACTAAAAAACAAAACAAAATCATTTATGTTAAATAAAACGATGCGAGATGGACCGAGTTTACCTACAATGCACTATTATTATTACGGGCTAGCGGGCGCGCGCGCTCCACGTAATAAATAGCCTACAGTGAGTGAACCTGGTTTTTATTAGAGATCTAAGTTTACCGATTTTAAGATTGTCCGTTTATAGCAGGATTGCAATAAAACGTAATTTAAAGCAAAACTAACATTTTATTAATCAGCTGATGCGCGGGTCAACGCACGCTGCTTGCTTTGCGTTTCGTAGGTAAATAAGTAGACGGAGCCTCGCATATCTGTGTGCGTGCATGCCGCTATATGATACGTAAGCGTCGACGCTCACGCACACTGTTCTGTTTGTTCTGTACGTGATTCTGTACTTATGAAGTGGAGATATTCTGTAACACTGTTTTTAAACAGACAGAGCACTGTATATTATTATTGATCAGGTAGGTACCGTAATTTTCATTGATGATTTATGACTTTTATTAGCACCTCCTAAATTTTGACGAGGATGCAAATCAACATATTATATTTTACTTTATGGATATCGACTATCCCATTCGCTTTAAACATCTTAGCTAATGCAAATTGTTTAGGCATCTTATCATTGCTAGATAAATACATCTCAGTATTCTCCTTCAAGTGTGTCAACCTTTTCTCTTTACTTTGGACTAACTTCCATCCCTCATTATCATCATCCCCACCGACGTAATCCTCCTCCCTGATCCTTTTCTCCCGTCTAAATTGTAGGTCTTCATCCATTGCAGATTGTACTAAGTTATCTTCTATGTTTAGCTCCTCTTCAGCATCTGACATACCATGTTCACTCAAAGAAATCTCGCTCGCCATAATTAGGTACTGTATTCACATGCTCTAAATGTGTGTTGTTTACATTCATTCGTATTATATTACGCTAATGAGGGTTTTCGTTATCAGTGGGTCGCTCGCGCGCACGTAGCATACCGGTGCTACGGTGCGCCGCCGCCGGCACCAATATCTAGTAGCGCACACGACTTAAACAACTTGTTAGCAAAACAAAAACTCGATTGCCAAACACGCGTCTCACCCGCACGCTTACCGCAACGAGACTCTAAGAAAAATTTCCAACGGGAATTAATTATTTATAGTGTTCAGAACACACCATAATTTTTTCAAATTTAAAAAAACAATATTTAATACCTTAAATAAATAAATTAATGTGCCGTACTCGCTTTTGACGCCACGCGCGCAACCTAAAAATGTCGCGCGCAGACCTATTTTTAGCGTTAAATTAAAATTATAAATAATGAAGATAGAGTTCCGGGAGTTAGGAGTTTTTTATTGGAAACTTCCTCTTCTTTCAGAACCTTTTTTTGAAATTTCTTAAATATTAAAAGAAAATGAAATGCTATTTTTTTTTATAACTTTTGTAATTTTTTATGTGCTACACGCTGTTAGCACATTTTTCTAGGCGTCATTCCGGATCCAATGAGCTATCGCACATAATTTTAAGAGCAGTATCTCTATTTTGTACCATTTTCAAATTGTCGACTAGACTAACTGTCAGAGCGGCTACTACCAATCGGTAGCAGAAATATTATTTTCATTCGGAACGCACCGTAAGTGTTGTCATTCTTGTCATTTTTTGACATTTATTGGCAATGTTGAGTTCACAGAGTACATTCTAATATGCTGCAGTTGAGTTGAGAAACAAGTCGAAGAATTTGACCCTGGCAGAATAGTCGACATCGGCTCAGTTGCCAAAGAAGAAAGAAAAAAAAAGTTGAAGAAACAGTGGTACAGTTTTTTAAAAGATAAGCGTAACTTCATGAATTAATAGATGGAAAAACTGCCTATGTGTAGGATAAGTTTAGCGGAAAATGTCCGCATGTATGTAGTGGTCAACAAGAACCTGCATGAACTATATGAGAAGCTGACTGACACTCCAGTAAGTTGATGAACCTAGAGTTATTGAATTTCCGATACCTAATGTTTAACGTTGCCTCTCATCTCAAACATGAGGATTCTTGTGAATTATTGGTCAGAGGGTCAAAGAGACTGACATCCGCCATCGGTGACTAAACACTGGTAAACTGTGTGGGACAACAAGAACTTAGCCCCTAAAAATAAAGAAAAAAAAAAAACAAGAACTTAAACAGTCAATTTCATGGAATACAAAATAGAAGTTTATATTCGTAAGATTGAAAGCAATTTGTTCTCTTTTTTTTGTTTGTTTTCTTGCAAATTGTTCTGTGCAAATTTTCATTATTTTGTTCATACCAATACAACAGTGTAATACAATTTGATTTTCAGTTTGTAACTGAAGACTGTAGGCCGATTCTTGCTTGTTTTTTCTGCTGCGCTAACCTTAAAGAAAGTTACCGTTTGCTAAAAAAGTGCTTGGAAGCTGAAGAGCAGTTCGCTCAGATGATGAATGAGGACTATGAGGTGAGTTTGTCTTCAACCGACATTCTTTCAACTCCTAATTTAATATAAAGTTTATTTTTTTTATCTCAAGCAGTGTAGCTCATACCTACATTGACTGTTTGCATATTACTGTTTTGGCTTTCGTATGATATCAGTCTTCTCCAGTGCTGGATTAACCACTTAGCAAGAGCAGCGATTGCTACAGGCCCCGTGTGAAATATTGTCCCATGTGTCCAACTCAGCCCACTTCCATTTGAGCATCTTTTTTTACGAACTTTAACCCACCACCTGACACTACAATGGATAACCGGCCAATAGATTGATAGTAGTATTTAAAGCTACACAACAATAGCTATAATGTTTATCTTAATTGTAAAAGTCAGCTTCGGACATGTTGCAAAATTGAATATTTTATATTAAAATTAAATTTAATATGAATATTGAATATTTTTTGGGATGGAGGTCCTTTTCTGGTAAATTGAGGGCCTCTCAATAGAATTTTCTATGGCCTCCAGGCTTGTTTAATCCAGCCCTGTTACAACCATGTTGGCTCCAGCTATGCGGCAACTCAAGTATTCTCACATATGGAGGCTCTCTTGATTGACTTTTCTTAATACTGGAATCATTTGTTTACAGCCAAAACCTGAAATTAATAAAGACTATGTTTTGTATACTGGGTTTAGTAAAAGTCCAGTAGTGCACATAAGTTTAGATGATGGATCAAAAAGTGAAATTATTGCTATCAAAGAAGAAGTACCTACTTGTAAGAGAGAAGAGGATGTTATGGAGCCCAAGGAGGAATATCTAAGTGATGGTAAGTATTTTAACAACCATCATATTGCACATACTAGTTTACTGATTCTAGTTTCACTTACTGAATTGTATGCAAACTATTGAGTCTTTTTTCAGCGGAAACAGCTATCTGTATTCCACATTTTACGTTGTACTGTCCAGTAGTTTGATCTGTGTGTTGATAGTCAGTCAGGACAAAATGGATAACTACAAGCCAGTAATATAATGATTCACACTAAAAAATATATTTACCAATTTATATTCATTCACCATTAAACTGAAGTTATTGCCTCAGAGTGCTTATGCTGTTGTGTGTTGTTTGAAAGAGATACTGCTGCCTGAGAGATGCTGCTGTGGGTTTTAGTCAGCAAAAGTCTGACACTCGCCCCCAATCCGCCCAGAGCGGGAGAAGTAAGATGATTTGCCTTCCGAAAAAAATGTGTTAATGACCAGACAAATCGCTCCACCCTCCTGATACCTTCTACGTGCTTGGCACCACTCCGCTGCCAAACTGTTTTCACCACTTTTTCAAGCAATGCTCCTATGACATTAACTATTTTTGTTCACATACAGATATAGAACTAGAAAATACCGATCTATGTACAGAAGATATACTCCCACACCAATCTGAATTAGAAGATGATGCATCTCTAAAAGAGTTTACAACTAAAGTGGAAGAAATACAAGAAGTACCCAGAAAGAAACGAAGAGCCGTGGAGACCAATAGTAAGTATTAGTGACATAACGGCCTACAGATAGTTGTTCCGGGTCTGGCTGTTTGTGAGTTTAAATGTTGGTAAATGCACCCACTATTCAGGAGAAATTTCTAGAGTGGGGCAACATGTTTATGCAATGAAACAGGAAGACATTAACCACTTACATGTGCTATGTTTAATTATATCCAGATATTTGTGGTCTCATTGTCATATGACAAGCGCGCGCGTTATGTTGAGGAGCTCGTGGGTAAATAATAACAGCCGCTCAAAGTTTAAGTTAAGCCGCGGTTGCCCAACCTACGGTCTGTGGACGAGTGTCCACCTGTTATCTACCGAGCGTCCTCCGTGCCTCGGAGAGTACTTTAATCTTTTGGTCCCGACTGTCCTTCGATCAACAATGTACTAGATTCCCAATCAACGCTATATGAACGGCCCGACAAATAGATAAAGTAAAAATCATACCATACCAGATTTCCAGATCAACGAATGTTGTTATATTTTAAGCGTGGCCAACACTAATAAACCAGGGTCGATAATTTTTGAAACAAAAAAAAATTACAGTAGGATGAAACCCATTAGAAAAGGAAATGAAAGGAATAATAAATTACGTTCGATCCGAGTTCGGGAAGTGGGAGGGGGTGAGCTTGTGTGGGGTAAAAAATGGTTTATCTTGATTTCCGGCAAAACTACAAGTCCTATCGAAAAAGTAACATGGCAAAGTTGTAGGTAATAAAAAGATCTACAACTTTTAATCTTTATTTATTTAGAGACTTTTACCTTACAAAGGTATGTCAGCCTCATCATACCCTTATCTAACTAACTACTACCCTATTTAATAAACCTTAATTAAGTATATAACATTATTGCCTCAGCGAGGGAGATAGTGATGCAGCAACCATTTTATAAATCAGTATCGCCTCTTCCGCACTAGGTATGGATAGAAATCTAATGAATGCTCCAACATCAAACATATTAAATTAATTTTTAACTCCCGCATCACTACCTCTCTCTCTGTCCTGTTCTTTTCACATTCCATTAGTAAATGTTGGACATCCTCGACTTTGTTACACACTGGGCAATTAGGTGACTCGGCTTTTTTCATCAGGAATCCAAATTCCTGGATGGAAAATGTCCAGAACGTAATTTATGTGCCATAACCACATACGACCTTTTTGACTTACTTCCAGCGAACCAAGGGATTCGAGGAGGCTCACTTTGTATGGTCTTGTACCATATTATACCTTTTTCTTGAGACCTGTCGAAATATTCTTGAAAGTGATTGTGACATCTGTTTTTGTAATAATTTAGTATTTCTGTGTAGAACGGATCGATGTCAATTTCCAATCCTTCTGAAATAGCTTTCTTTGCTAACATGTCAGCCTTCTCGTTTCCCCGTATACCGATGTGGGACGGAATCCATTGCAACCTCAAGTTACTGTCACCAAGTTCATCAAATAGTCTGAGAATTGCATACGCTATCGGTAGACCTCTGCAACCAGAGGCGCATCGAGCTAAATGCATTAAACCACTTCTGCTATCAGTACATAAAACTATGTTTTGATACACAGAATGGTTAATATTGTTCAAAGAAATTATGTTTTCTAGAGTTTTGCAGATTGCAACTAGTTCCATCGTCATTACAGATACGTTTGTATCAATAGGTTTAAATAAAGCTGAAGATCCGTCACTCGAACTATAATATGCGGCACCGCATCCATTTTTGCTCTTAGATCCATCAGTAAAGAACATTTTCCACCCAGGGTACTTTTCACTAAGTTCCTTAATAACGTCAAATTTTAGTGATGTCACTTCATGTCTGCGTTTCGCTACTTTAATACAGTCTAAATTACATCTAATTCTATCCCGAACGTTTATACCTGTCACCCATTTCTCCAGCGAGTACATATCTAAAATATTTGAACAATGTATATTACGTAGCTTACATTCATTGTATACGGTCACCAGTAATGGTTTTTTCTTATTGTTCCAATATCTTGTGACTGAAATATCGTTTAATTCATCTATTAATTTTACAGTTACGTTGTTAAAACATGACATACTTTTTATACAGAATTTGTAAGCTAGGTATAATCTTCTAACATACAGAGGAGGAATGCAAGTTTCAGCTTCCATTACATGTATTGGAGAGCTTTTTATAAAACCACCTATGCACCTCAAATACTGGTTCTGAGTTTTGTCTAGTTTACCTAAATGAGTCTTTGCACTATTATCATAGAGAAAGCAACCAAAGTCAATCCTACTTCGTACCAATGATATATACAAAGATCTCAAATGTTTTGGATGGATTCCCCAAGTCGGTCCCGCTAAAACTTTAAATAAATTTATAAATTTTGCCGTCTTTTCATGTATTTCATTAATATGTTTTTACCAAAGAAGTGACCTATCTAACCAGATACCTAAGTGTTTCACGCAATCCACTGACGGGATTGGCAAATCATTAATTGTAAGTTGTAATTGTCGTCTT
Source organism: Ochropleura plecta (assembly GCA_905475445.1). NCBI lineage: Eukaryota > Metazoa > Arthropoda > Insecta > Lepidoptera > Noctuidae > Ochropleura > Ochropleura plecta. Next base: position 6,797,912 of record FR997751.1, read on the forward strand.
CTTCTATCTCTACTAAAAAGACACATCTTTGATTTTTCTGGTGACATGTCTAGGCCTAAGTCCTTCAGCAATACGACCATAGAATTAAGAGCAACTTGCATTTCCGATTCCGCGTGGTTTAAATCCCTATGGCTAAGGTAGAATACAAAAGCATCCGCGTACTGTGAAACAATTACACTCACAATCTGCTGGAAATTTTTTGATGTAATAATATTAAAAAGCATCGGTGATATTGGATCGCCCTGTGCCAATCCCCTGCTTGTTCGTCTGACGTCAACAGTTCGTCCATTACTACTATTTTTTATCATCAAGTATCGTTCTACCAGAAATGAAAAAAAAGGGATGTGTGTACTTATGTACACGCGTTAAAAGTTATACTTCTTTGGCGTAAAGAAAAAAAATAACTAAAATGCTGAAGTGATTAACGATAAATATAAAAATTAATCAAAAAAATGTGAGCCGTCACGGGACGCCTGGCAAATGTGAAACATCGACATTATTTTGTAAAAGTAATATGCAGAAAAGAACAGATTGTGATAGGAACTAAATATGTCATTGAAAACATCATTATTCTGTTTCATTGTGGACTTACAAAAAGGACATCGTTTTCGTGTTCATCATCGTTTATGAATTCAAGGATCGAAGGCACTTTGAATAAAACTCTATTACTGGCCCCCTGTGGTAACCCATCCATTTCCAAACCTTGGCAAAGGTTGCTTAACCTGGCCCCCTGTGGTTACCCATCCATTTCCAAACCTCGGCAAGGGTTGCTTAACCTGTCCCCGTGTGGTAACCCATCCATTTCCAAACCTTGGCGAAGGTTGCTTAACCTGGCCCCCTGTGGTTACCCATCTATTTCCAAACCTCGGCAAGGGTTGCTTAACCTTTTTTTTTTTTTTTGCGCTGGGAAAAAATGCATTACGCATACCCTCCCATCGGGGGATGGGGGGGCTATGTGGCTATGTGGGACTCCCCGGTCTGACCCGGTATACCCACTAAAATAACCCAGCGGCACTCCCGCTTCGTCCAAGAGGCGGGGGACTGGGAAACCGGCACAGCCTTAACGTCCAGTCCTCCGCCGACGATTGCCCTCCATGCCGGGACCCCTTACGCCCTCCCCTGAGTGGGGAGGGGGCCGGGCCCGGGAGTGACCGACGAAGGTGGTGATGGGTGCAATGCAGGCAAGGGCACCCCCGCGCCCATCGCCCGCCCATCGCCACCATGAAGAGGAGTGAGAGCACGGCGCCTTCTCCGACCCCTTCTTCGTCTGCGGAGCGGCGCAGCGAGAGGGTCGTCCTCCCGCGCGCGCTCCGCCTCCTCCTTTTGCGAGATGACATCCTCGCAAAACGAGGCAACCGCTGCCCAGGCCTCCTCACTCTCCAGCATGGCGTTGACGACGCCGGGAAGCGAGAGGTCCTGTCCAACTACCGCGGTCACACCGCGGCGTTGTTCGGACCAAGCCGGGCACACTTCGAGGGTGTGCTGGGCCGTGTCCTCCGCCGCGCCGCAGTCGTGGCACACCGGAGTCTCCTCCCTTCCGATCCGGTGCAGGTGCGATCCGAAACAGCCATGGCCAAGGGTTGCTTAACCTGGCCCCCTGTGGTAACCCATCCATTTCCAAACCTCGGCAAGGGTTGCTTAACCTGGCCCCCTGTGGTAACCCATCCATTTCCAAACCTTGGTGAGGGTTGCTTAACCTGGCCCCCTGTGGTAACCCATCCATTTCCAAACCTTGGTGAGGGTTGCTTAACCTGGCCCCCTGTGGTAACCCATCCATTTCCAAACCTCGGCAAGGGTTGCTTAACCTGTCCCCGTATGGTAACCCATCCATTTCCAAACCTTAGCAAAGGTTGCTTAACCTGGCCCCCTGTGGTTACCCATCCATTTCCAAACCTCGGCAAGGGTTGCTTGGAATGTGAAATTGATTTAAAAAAAACACCAAAATAATATTTATTTATTATGAAACACGTGTTCTAAATATAAAAATACTAGAATATACAACTTGAACATTGTTATCGATTTTCATGCCACCTAGAACTAACTTCACGCTGTCGCTGGCTAAATTCACTCTCATAATTTTTCTCCATATCGCGCCAAAAGAAGTATAACTTCAAAAAGATAACTACAAATTTTTGAGCTAATTCCCAGATCATCCAGTATCTGAACAACCTTCTCCACTAAGACATTATTGTAAGCGTTTGTGATGTCTAAAAAGCAAGCCAGCGTAGGGTCATTTCTGGTGAAACCTAATTGAATATACGTAGATAGTCTCGAGAAACAATCTAAACAAGAGTTAGCTCTCCTAAAACCAACCGTATAAGGTGACAAAACAGAATATTTCTCAATATACCATTCAATTCTTTTACCAATCATGTTATGGAAAGTCTTACACACACAGGATATGAGAGATATTGGTCTAAGTTTAGCCTCTGGATTCCCATTGTCCCCAGCTTTAGGAATAGCAATCACTGATATTGCACGCCATTGTTTTGGGATATCTCCAGTTCTGTAAATCCTTACTTCCTTACTAATATTATAAAAGCGAAAGTGAGTTTGTTTGTTTGTTACCTCTTCACGCTTTAATGGCTAAACCGATTTTGATGAATTTTGGTACAGAGATAGTTGGGAACCAGGAGACGGACATAGGCTATTATTTTTTTTAAAAGAGTGGGATGTGAGGGAGCAAGAGGGAAGAAACGGGAAAACTTAGCGTTGCTATTACAAATCAATAAGGCGCTACCGAATTTAACGCGAGTGAAGCCGCGGGCAAAAGCTAGTATAATTATATATGTGAAGAAGATACTCCTTAGCTACACGCGGAAGATTGTAAATCATAGAGTAGGTTATTCCATCATTTCCTGGAGCAGTGTCCTTCTTTTTTAAGCTATTCTGAAATTCTTCCATTGTAAATTCTGATTCCATTAATGCGTTCTGTGATTTGAACACTGGTGATAAGTTCATTACGGAATCCGGCGTAAGTGAATATAGCAACACTTTTAATTAGGGATGTGGTCTATGCTCTTTTTTCGATGTCTACTGCCGTGTTTTTTACACTACTTCTGTCTACATTTTTTACCGTACAAAACCAGCAGAACTTTTCATTGTAGCATTGTATTGTGTATTTCGTCGTATAAACGTTATTATTATTATCAAGACATACCTCAGAGTCATCGTCTTCTGGTCCAACATTCTCTGAGTCCGATTCCACACCTTGTAGAATGCTTAAAAGCTCATCCGCAGCCAGTTCTTCGTTCATGTTTAATAAAATAAATAAATATTGCTGTTGACTGCACTATTACAAACTGACCTTGACAGCTATACGTTTATGACGTCACAGAACGTCTTCTATACTAGTCCGTGGCGCCCGGGGCACTGACAACCGTAGACTTTTATCTGACAACCAATTATTTTGTAGAGATGGGAATATAATCATCGATAAGGATTGCAAATAACTATTTAATTACGGCTCGGCACCTATCCGACGGACGAAAATCGTCTGTTTTCCCTTTGTTATAATGTAGTTATCTAAGTTCATATTGTACTGACCTCAAATTGTTTTCGATAATAATGTTTCTAAATATTTCATCGGGTGAAATCAAACAGTGTTAACTTTCACGTCACATCACTGGCCGACTATATATCAAGTCCTTGGCGTTCTGGGGATATCAAAAATTTTCGGAGTTTTTGTTTTTGCCAATTTGTGACAATTAATGGCTTCTTTTGTGTGGAAAAATAAAAAAACAGAGTATTAGACGGTGCTTTTAAATTATGAAATGGAAAAAACCTGTTTAATTCAGTAATGTTTTTTTTTATAACATAGATAAAATGATGGGCTTCTAATGTAGACGTGGCGCTGGTGGCACGAAAATCCGGAGCTTCTATTGATGTCCGTGGCGGTGAAAAGGTTAATAACATAAATAAATATTGCTGTTGACTGCACTATTACAAACTGACCTTGACAGCTATACGTTTATGACGTCACAGAACGTCTTCTATACTAGTCCGTGGCGCCCGGGACACTGACAACCATAGACTTTTATCTGACAACCAATTATTTTGTAGAGATGGGAATATAATTATCGATAAGGATTGCAAATAACTATTTAATTACGGTTCGGCACCTATCCGACGGACGAAATTCGTCTATTTTCACTGACCTCAAATTGTTTTCGATAATATTTTTTCTAAATATTTCATCGGTTGAAATCAAACAGTGTTAACTTTCGCGTCACATCACTGGCCGACTATATATCAAGTCCTTGGCGTTCTGGGGATATCAAAAATTTTCGGAGTTTTTGTTTTTGCCAATTTTATGACAATTAATGGCTTCTTTTGTGTGGAAAAATAAAAAAAACAGGGTATTAGACGGTGCTTTTAAATTATGAAATGTAAAAAACCTGTTAAATTCAGTAATTTTTTTTTTATAACATAGATAAAATGAAGGGCTTCTAATGTAGTCGTGCGTGGCGCTGGTGGCACGAAAATCCGGAGCTTCTATTGATGTCCGTGGCGGTGAAAAGGTTAAAAACATGATAAAAACGGGTTATAATGAATAAAAATATCCACCCATAGACTGACGAAAAGCTGAGAAAGCTATACCCACCCTTTTGAAGTCTGACAAGAGGATCTAAATTATGTAGGTTCTTATAGGTCCTTCTACGCCAACAACATCGTCTATAATATGATACAGGATTATAATAATATCTTCAACTTCAGGATTATACCTTCAACTCTTCATGAATGGTATTTGTGGAAGCGTAATACAAGATTATATTATGTCTTTAGGATTTGATGATCGTCATAAAATAAAAGATAATCGTGAAGCTAGGTAGTCGGAATAACAGTATTGATTCTTCTGTTTTCATTATGAATTCTGGTAGGTAGTAAAGACATCATCATCATCACATCATCGATAGCGAACTATAAATTCCAGGTCCAGAGACGGGTAACCGAAACGGAATGACAATTTATTTGACAATGAATATCAACAACAATAGAAAAAAAAACTATCGGCCTAGGTCTGGAGCCCTGGCTTTTGGCCGGCAGATAACCAAACGCAAATAAAACCGACTTCCAAAAAACTAAAAAGTGGAAAATAACTTTATTTCCGGAAGTCGGTGGCTTTTGTTGGTTTCGTTGACTTTTTTGCCACCGACTTCCGGAAATAAAGTTATTTTCCACTTTTTAGTTTTTTGGAAGTCGGTTTTATTTTTTGCAAAAAAGTTTTTTATTTCAGCATTTTTAGTTATAGTATTTTTTTTTTCGGGTGCGAAATCATCTAATGACTTCATGGGGCATGTCAGACTTTTACCGACTAAAACCCACCCATGTTCCTTCTATTGCCCTTTACGTTCCGGGGCCGCGGTATCTCTTTCGAACAACCCGCAATCCCGGCAGGCGGAGGCTCTGGCAAGCCCCTCTGCTTTGCTAACATCTCTTTGAGGCGCGCGTGAAACACGAACGCGCCGTCGACACGGCCTGTCGTCAATCGACGGACGGACGGTGAGCTACCCATTGCTCACCGTCCACAGGCCCGCATCCACGGTGGCCGGGAGTGGTCTCGCGGCGCCCGGCCCCCGGGGCGTCTCCCGCGGCGGCTGGGTTGGCTAGATGTTCTCTCCCTCAAACGCCCGGCCACCTCCTTTGCTAGCATTACTGCTTCGCAGAAGGAGATGACCGCTTCCCATTCCCTCTCGCTCCGGACCATGGCCTGAACCAGGGCCGGACGCGAGAGATCGCCGCCGCCGATCGCCTCCACGAGGGCACGGCGGTGCTCCGCCCAAGCTGGGCAGACCGCCACTGTGTGCTCCGGGCGATCGTCACAATGGTGACACCCGGGCGTTTCCTCCCGCCCGATTATGTGCAGGAACCTCCCGAAACTTCCGTGTCTGGTGAGGACCTGCGTCAGGCGGTAGGTGAGGACGCCATGACGCCTCTCCAGCCACTCTTCAAAGAGGGGACTTACCGCCACTATTGTGGCGTGCCCTGCACGGGGTTGCGACAGTCGCTCTCTCCATGCCACCATGAGATCGCACCGGTCTGTCCGCTGAGCGGCAATTTACCACGGCAGCGGAGTTTCCCCCCGGTGTAGTGCCTCCGCGCGCCACTCAAACAGGCGCGCGAGCACAATCGCCTCCAGATCCCACGATGGCAATCCGGCAAGGAGGCTCGCTGCCTCGCCGGAGATCGTGCGGTAGCCCCGGATCAGCCTAATGGCTACCACCTTTTGAGTTTAGTTATAGTATTATGATATAATTCGCAAACACGGTTATTTTTAGCTTTTTAGTGCGTAAGTCCCGTCTTAAATACAAGCTTTAGTTCCACATCACGCTATAGTATTAAATACTATCTAAATTATGCTTTAGTTTAAAACCAATTCAGAAATCAGATGCATCATCGCCTAGGGGATACAGAGGATACTTGATCTGATGATTATGTTTCTTAATGACTAGGTGAGGGGAGGGGAGGGGGTACGGGCACCCTGCTCCCACTCGCCTGCCTACCCTGGCGAAACCCATACTTATACATGTGATTGCAGCAATCACGGCAGATTTGCTGTCATTTATTGAAGAGTTCCGTTGTATATCGCTGAAGATCTATCACCAAATTAAAATACAATCACCTCAAAAAGCTGCGATGACCTTCCAAATCATAGTGCATAGCGTTTTTTGTTCATTTGTCTTCGACAACCTCTAAAATTATACCATCAACGTAGACGAAGTCAATCTAATACGCATTATTAAAGATAACTCAAAAACTACTGGCCGGATCTTGATATTTTTTTTATGGGACCAAACGACAACCACCAGCTTTCGAATAAAAAAAGAATCATCAAAATCGGTTCACCCAGACCAGAGTTATGAGGTAACAAACACAAAAAAAAAAAAAAAAAAAAAAAAAAAAAAAAAATACAGTCGAATTGAGAACCTCCTCCTTTTTTGAAGTCGGTTAAAAATAATACAAAATGTGAAATAAATGTATTTTTTAATTCTTGTTCCCATGATTATTCCCAAAAAATGCCTACTAGAATTAATAAAAACTTATCCGTAATACATAAATAAATTCTGTAAAGTACATTTTTGTGTTTTCACATATTTATAACATAAAGTAACGAAACGCATCATTGGAGATGTAAATCATGACATTGCCAGATTGAAATTCTTGGGTTGCAAGTTTTGACATCTTTGATCAACAATTTCTAGTGGTACAAATGCGCGAATAATTACAACATATTTTTTTTTTCAAAATCGTAGATTTTTTTCCTATAATTTCGTATTTTTGTCCTTGAGGTACACGGTTTGGCCATTATTGTAGGGGATAAAAAACGCATCCTTTTAATAAATAGCTCAAAATTGTACATTATGATTAAAAATATATTTTCGAATTAGAGTTTTTTTTTTGCATTTCCTGAGAACATTTACTATTATGATGTATATTTTTTAAACCATCAGAAAGTTGAGATTTCAACAAACCAAACGCCTCCGGACAAAAATAAAAACCAAAAACTTGGTTCTTTTAATTTTTCTCCTAAATTTTGAGGTTATGTGAAAAAAATTGTAAATACAAAAGTTGTAGATCTTTTTATTACCTTACTAGCTTTTGCCCGCGGCTTCGCTCGCGTTTTATTCGGGGTAACACAGTTTTCCTTTCCTGATTTACACGTACCTGCTACTTGTAGTTTTTGCCCTAGCGCCATATTTATTGTAATACCAAAGCTAACTAGCTAGCTTTTCCGTTTTCTTCCCTCTTTCTTCCTCATTTCTCACTTTCAAAAAAAAAGTTAGCCTATGTCCGTTTCCAGGCTCCCAACTATTTCTGTACCAAAATTCATCAAAAGCGGTTTAGTCATGTAGGCGTGAAGACGTAACAAACAAACAAACTCACGTTCGCTTTTACAATATTAGTAAGGATAACTTTGTCGTGTAACTTTTTTCCATAGGACTTGTAGTTTTGCCGGAAATCAAGATAAACCATTTTTTACCCCTAAAAACTCACCGAACTCGGATAGACCGTAATTTATTTTTCCCTTCATTTTTATCATATTAATATGAATATGATAAAAATGTCTACTGTATTTTTTTTTTCATTTTTTACCATTTTTGAAGGCTTCGGCCCCAGTCTATAATACGTAAAAATTGTGCAGTACGCGTTTAATAGTTGTGGAATACCTTTTTTTTCGGTAAGTATATGGCTAATAAGTGCTTATTTTCAATTTTCAGTAGCAATAATTATGAAATACCTATAAGTTATTTTAACAATGTTTGGTTTGATCCACCAATGTTTGATACAATACGTCCAACATTAGTCCAACGTCGACTGATTTAGAATAGTGAGTGGAGTGGAGTAGAATAAGACTTTAATTTCGCCGTAGTAAATCCTGCATCCTACTAATATTATAAATGCGAATGTTTGTGAGGATGTATGGATGTTTGTTACTCTTTCACGTCAAAATTTTGATTGATTGATTAAAACTGCTGAACGGATCTTGATGAAATTTGGCACAGAGGTAGATTATGGTCTGGAATAACACAGGATACTTTTTTTCGATATCACGCGGGCGAAGCCGCGGGCGCCAGGTAGTAAAGATATATTGTATATTACATCACTGCGCGAGTGAAACCGCGGGGCAGCTAGTCATAAATAATTAACTTACTATTAACTTAAAAATAAAATGTATAAAAAAAAATATTTATCATAATCTGGCGGGAGGAAACGCCCGGGTGTCATCACTGTGACGATCGCACGGGGGACCCGGTAGAGCACACAATGGGAGTCCCGTTTGGGCGGAGCAACGCTGTGTCCTCGTAGAGGCGATCGGTGGCGGCGACCTCTCGCGCCCGACCCTGGTTCTGTCCATGGTCCGGGGAAAGAGGGAATAGGAGGTGGCCACCTCCTTCTGCGAAGCAGTTATGCTAGCGAAGGACGTGGGCGTAAGCAATGGGTAGCTCACCGTCCGTCCGTCTATTGACGTCAGTATTCCACGCGCCTCATAGAGATTTCAACAAAGGAAAGGGGCCTGCCAGGCTCATCGCCTACCGGGTGTGTAGGTTGTTCGAAAGAGATTCCGCGGCCCCGGAACATCAAGGGCAAAAGATAAAACTGGGTGCGTCAGTAAGACGCTGACACTGCCCCCGCTCCGCCCACAGCGGGGGAAGTCATTTGATGATGTCCCTACCGTATACCGTTTTTTCCGGATATCAGGCGTTATGTTATCCATCACATCCAATATGACATTGACAATTTGAATGTCTGAAACCACTGTTAGTTTCTTTCTTTATTTTTAAAACGTTGACCCACACTTGGAATTTGTCCTGTGTCGTGGGTGCGTTTACAAACATTCAAACTCACATACACAAACAGCCAGCTTAACATTGTACTCTACAGTTCCTACGAACTGTGCTTAAATACTTTAAATAAAAACGTATATATTCTTTTAGATTATTGTAGATTATTTTAGATTATATGAATATATAACTCCTTATATGCCTATTTCGAAAAGTTTGATTTATTTTGCGCAGAACAGAAGGGTTTCCGTAAGAACACTACGATTAATATGGCACTATTTGACTTGCTAACCAACATCTTGACATCTATAGACAAAAGAAATCCAGTCTGCGCAATTTACACTGACATGACTAAGGCTTTTGACTACGTAGACCATAAGATTTTGTTGCACAAATTAAATAACTATGGTATAAGAGGGAACATCCTACAATTAATAAAATCATACTTGAGCAATAGGCTTCAATGCACGGAAATCTCTAGGATATGTCCAAAAACTAAATTAGAATCAGTGTATGTATCAACACCAAGACATGTAAAATATGGCGTCCCACAAGGTAGTGTATTGGGTCCGCCACTTTTTTTGATATACATAAACGATCTCCCGAAAGCAACAACCAACAAGATGGTTCTTTTTGCAGATGACAGTACAGCTATAATAAAAAGTACTAATTCAAATAATTACAAGAATGACATTAATACTTGCTTAAGTGACATTATAAATTGGTTGGATAGTAATAATTTGGTTATAAACCTAAACAAAACGAAAGTCATGCAATTTTATCAACGACGTGAAAACCCAACAATTAACATCTCATACAAGGACTGTGATATTGAAGAGGTTAATAAGGCTAAATTCTTAGGTATTACAATTGATAGCCAACTAACATGGAAACCTCATGTTGAAGAACTATGTAATAAACTTAGTAAATCTGCATATGCTCTTTACCAACTCTCAAAGAAAGTTAATTGTCAGGCTCTTTTAACAGCGTATCATGGACTGGTTGCCTCTACTCTGCGATATGGAATTATTTTCTGGGGGCAGTCTACTGATAGGGAGCTGGTATTTAGGTTGCAGAAGCGATGCATCAGGGCAATGTGCAGTCTTAAGACAACTGATAGCTGTGTTCCCTATTTTAAATCCCTGAAAATCCTAACTTTTCCTTGTTTATATATATTGGAAACAGCTTTGTTTGTAAAACGTAATCCACATCTTTTTAAAAAAATATCAGAAGTTAAGAAAAATCCAATACGGACGCAATATGTCAATCAATTATGTCAAATAAAATGTAAAACTGCACTTATGCAAAAAAGTTTTTTCGGTATTGCCCCACGCATATACAGGGTGTGGCGTAAGTAGTGGTCCACCGTTCAGGATTCGATGAACCAGATAATTAACTACAACAATTAAAAATTTTAGCCACTTTTACCCAAGGGTTCCGAAAATATTTCCTTTTTGTCTTTTATTTACGAAATTTCTATCTTTTTTTACAAATTTGTTTGTAGTTTCAACAAAAACCATTATTTTTTCATTTTGATTTCTGTTAATTACTGCTGAATACTAGAGCTATCATGATAAATTAAGATTTTTTATGTAAATTCAGCTCTTTTGAAGAAAATGTTGGTTCTTCTCTAATTTTAACCCTAATTTTTAACACACCTTTAAGTTCAAGAGCGATTTTTGTAAAAAAAACGTACTACATTGTCAGTGCCCATGCATTTAATAATATGCCTACTAAATACCGATTTCAAAATGATATCACTATAACAGATCCAATAATTTAACAAAAAGATATTCAATTTTAATCGAAGAAAAGAAGATTTTCATGAAACTACTTTTTTAAACTTTGTTGCGTTAATACTATTACAAAACGTATTAAAACTCAAAAAACGGATACAATGTAACTTTTTACAATTCAAATGTGATTTGTGTTGAAGCACAAACATGTCAGGTAAAAAAACCCTGACCCTTTTTTTACCTGAGACATGTTTGTTTTGTTAACAAAAACCGGTTGAAGCTCTCGCAATCCAGTTACGCACAATAGGAGTGATAAGGAAGAGATATGGTAGGGTATTGCTATCTCTTTCATTACTAACGTTGAAATCTTCAGAAATCTCAAAATGATTTAGTACGATCTCGTCACTCGTGTCGTGCGTCGTATGCGTTTCGTTTTTATTCTGCCTGTGTTTACCTCCGCCATTTGTTTACCCCTGCCTGCCCCCGGACTCTGTTTAATTTGCCTACTGATTGGACTTGTTGTTTTGGTGATCTCTGCGATATTGGCTACGTGTACTGGTGACTTTGGCTTGCTCAACGATTTGGACAAACGTGCAGTGCAGTGACAATTAAAAAATGTCTCGGTACACACCGCGCGAATATGCTGACATGCATTTTATTTATGGCGAATGCAGAGGTGTCGGTAGAGAAGCAGCTCGACTTTATCGGGAGAGATATCCCGATCGAAGACATCCAGACCACCGAGTTTTTGGGAGAGTGCATAACGCATACACCGAGGGAAGGATACCTGGCACAGGCGTAGGCGGTGCAGGTGAAGGACGACCGCGACGACACAATGATGAAGAGGTAATGAATTTAGTTACAGAAGATCCTTCAACATCGGTCCGTGTCTTAAGTCGCAGAACTGGCATATCGACTAGATCTGTACATCGAATACTCAAAAGACATGAACTGTACCCATACCACTATCAAAGGGTACAGTCATTGCTACCAAGAGACTATCAGTTGAGAGTAACATTTTGTAGAGTAATGCTACGGAGAATAAGAGAAGACCCGCAGTTTTTTAATAAAATACTATGGAGCGACGAGTCATCCTGCAAAAAAGATGGATATTTAAATCTACACAATTTGCATAACTGGCAGCTAGAAAACCCGCATCTCATAAGGCAAGACAGATCACAGTATCAATTTAAAATAAACCTTTGGACCGGAATCATTAACGGACAGATAATCGGTCCACACGAGCTGCCAGAAACATTAAATGCAGAAAGATATTTAAGTTTTTTGCAAATTGACTTGCCCTCGCTTCTGGAAGGTGTCGTTCCTGAAGTCCAAGAAGAGATGTGGCTGCAGAACGATGGCTGTCCCGCTCACTACGCTGTTAGAGTACGAGAGCACCTTGATACAGCGTATCCAAATAGGTGGATAGGGCGCTTAGGTCCAATATTGTGGCCACCACGCTCGCCAGATCTAAATCCCCTAGATTTCTTTTATTGGGGTTGCCTAAAAGAAAAAGTCTATAGCAAAGAAATCACAAGCATTGACCAATTGAGGACTAGAATCCAGGCAGCTGCTAGAGAAATCAGCGAAAGCGGGTTTGCCCGACGACTTAAACGGTCGTTTATTCGACGTTGCAGAGCGTGTATAGCTGCGAATGGGGGCCATTTTGAACATTTTGTTTAATTTTAATTATTGTAATCATGACAAAGATTAATAATAAATGATAAATAAAGTGATTTGTTTTTTTTTAAATGGGCACTGACACTGTAGTGTATTTTTTTGCAAATATCGTAAGTATTAACGCAGTAAAGTTTAAAAAAGTAGTTTAATGAAAATCTTCTTTTCTTCAATTAAAATTGAATATCTTTTTGATAAATAATAGGATCTGTTATAGTGATACCATTTTGAAATCGGTATTTAGTAGGCATATTATTAAATAAATGGGCACTGATAGTGTAGTACGTTTTTTTTACAAAAATCACCCTTGAACTTGGATGGTATGTAAAAATTAGGGTTAAAATTATAGAAGAACCAACTTTTTCTTCAAAAGAGCTAAATTTACATAAAAAATCATTATTAATCATGATAGCTCCAGTATTCAGCAGTAATTAACAGAAATCAAAATGAAAAAATAATGGTTTTTGTTGAAACTACAAACAAATTTGTAAAAAAAGATAGAAATTTCGTAAATAAAAGACAAAAAGGAAATATTTTCGGAACCCTTGGGTAAAAATGGCTAAAATTTTTAATTGTTGTAGTTAATTATCTGGTTCATCGAATCCTGAACGGTGGACCACTACTTACGCCACACCCTGTATAATAGATTACCTAATAATATAAAAAATATGACGACATTTAAATTTAAAAGGGCGCTAAATGAAATTCTAATTGTGAAATCTTATTACTCGATTGACGATTTTCTTAATGATGACTTATTAACTGATTGACATTATTCTGACTGACATAAAAATTGTAATCCTGGCTGACTTTCTTTTTTGTTTAATAATAGATAGCATTAATTTAGTGTTCTTTATTACTGTGACCACGCTGACATTTTGATTTTTAATTTTTACTTTTGGATTTCAGTAATCTGCCAGATATTTTAATTTGAAAATTGTAAAACCTTTGCATGCCCATGTGACGGTAAAATATGGAGACCTCTTCTACAAAAAAACACCTATACACTATACCCATGTTTGCAAAGAAGCATTTTTAGTTATAGTATTTTTTTTTTCGGGTGCGAAATCATCTAATGACTTCATGGGGCATGTCAGACTTTTACCGACTAAAACCCACCCATGTTCCTTCTATTGCCCTTTACGTTCCGGGGCCGCGGTATCTCTTTCGAACAACCCGCAATCCCGGCAGGCGGAGGCTCTGGCAAGCCCCTCTGCTTTGCTAACATCTCTTTGAGGCGCGCGTGAAACACGAACGCGCCGTCGACACGGCCTGTCGTCAATCGACGGACGGACGGTGAGCTACCCATTGCTCACCGTCCACAGGCCCGCATCCACGGTGGCCGGGAGTGGTCTCGCGGCGCCCGGCCCCCGGGGCGTCTCCCGCGGCGGCTGGGTTGGCTAGATGTTCTCTCCCTCAAACGCCCGGCCACCTCCTTTGCTAGCATTACTGCTTCGCAGAAGGAGATGACCGCTTCCCATTCCCTCTCGCTCCGGACCATGGCCTGAACCAGGGCCGGACGCGAGAGATCGCCGCCGCCGATCGCCTCCACGAGGGCACGGCGGTGCTCCGCCCAAGCTGGGCAGACCGCCACTGTGTGCTCCGGGCGATCGTCACAATGGTGACACCCGGGCGTTTCCTCCCGCCCGATTATGTGCAGGAACCTCCCGAAACTTCCGTGTCTGGTGAGGACCTGCGTCAGGCGGTAGGTGAGGACGCCATGACGCCTCTCCAGCCACTCTTCAAAGAGGGGACTTACCGCCACTATTGTGGCGTGCCCTGCACGGGGTTGCGACAGTCGCTCTCTCCATGCCACCATGAGATCGCACCGGTCTGTCCGCTGAGCGGCAATTTACCACGGCAGCGGAGTTTCCCCCCGGTGTAGTGCCTCCGCGCGCCACTCAAACAGGCGCGCGAGCACAATCGCCTCCAGATCCCACGATGGCAATCCGGCAAGGAGGCTCGCTGCCTCGCCGGAGATCGTGCGGTAGCCCCGGATCAGCCTAATGGCTACCACCTTTTGAGTTTAGTTATAGTATTATGATATAATTCGCAAACACGGTTATTTTTAGCTTTTTAGTGCGTAAGTCCCGTCTTAAATACAAGCTTTAGTTCCACATCACGCTATAGTATTAAATACTATCTAAATTATGCTTTAGTTTAAAACCAATTCAGAAATCAGATGCATCATCGCCTAGGGGATACAGAGGATACTTGATCTGATGATTATGTTTCTTAATGACTAGGTGAGGGGAGGGGAGGGGGTACGGGCACCCTGCTCCCACTCGCCTGCCTACCCTGGCGAAACCCATACTTATACATGTGATTGCAGCAATCACGGCAGATTTGCTGTCATTTATTGAAGAGTTCCGTTGTATATCGCTGAAGATCTATCACCAAATTAAAATACAATCACCTCAAAAAGCTGCGATGACCTTCCAAATCATAGTGCATAGCGTTTTTTGTTCATTTGTCTTCGACAACCTCTAAAATTATACCATCAACGTAGACGAAGTCAATCTAATACGCATTATTAAAGATAACTCAAAAACTACTGGCCGGATCTTGATATTTTTTTTATGGGACCAAACGACAACCACCAGCTTTCGAATAAAAAAAGAATCATCAAAATCGGTTCACCCAGACCAGAGTTATGAGGTAACAAACACAAAAAAAAAAAAAAAAAAAAAAAAAAAAAAAAAATACAGTCGAATTGAGAACCTCCTCCTTTTTTGAAGTCGGTTAAAAATAATACAAAATGTGAAATAAATGTATTTTTTAATTCTTGTTCCCATGATTATTCCCAAAAAATGCCTACTAGAATTAATAAAAACTTATCCGTAATACATAAATAAATTCTGTAAAGTACATTTTTGTGTTTTCACATATTTATAACATAAAGTAACGAAACGCATCATTGGAGATGTAAATCATGACATTGCCAGATTGAAATTCTTGGGTTGCAAGTTTTGACATCTTTGATCAACAATTTCTAGTGGTACAAATGCGCGAATAATTACAACATATTTTTTTTTTCAAAATCGTAGATTTTTTTCCTATAATTTCGTATTTTTGTCCTTGAGGTACACGGTTTGGCCATTATTGTAGGGGATAAAAAACGCATCCTTTTAATAAATAGCTCAAAATTGTACATTATGATTAAAAATATATTTTCGAATTAGAGTTTTTTTTTTGCATTTCCTGAGAACATTTACTATTATGATGTATATTTTTTAAACCATCAGAAAGTTGAGATTTCAACAAACCAAACGCCTCCGGACAAAAATAAAAACCAAAAACTTGGTTCTTTTAATTTTTCTCCTAAATTTTGAGGTTATGTGAAAAAAATTGTAAATACAAAAGTTGTAGATCTTTTTATTACCTTACTAGCTTTTGCCCGCGGCTTCGCTCGCGTTTTATTCGGGGTAACACAGTTTTCCTTTCCTGATTTACACGTACCTGCTACTTGTAGTTTTTGCCCTAGCGCCATATTTATTGTAATACCAAAGCTAACTAGCTAGCTTTTCCGTTTTCTTCCCTCTTTCTTCCTCATTTCTCACTTTCAAAAAAAAAGTTAGCCTATGTCCGTTTCCAGGCTCCCAACTATTTCTGTACCAAAATTCATCAAAAGCGGTTTAGTCATGTAGGCGTGAAGACGTAACAAACAAACAAACTCACGTTCGCTTTTACAATATTAGTAAGGATAACTTTGTCGTGTAACTTTTTTCCATAGGACTTGTAGTTTTGCCGGAAATCAAGATAAACCATTTTTTACCCCTAAAAACTCACCGAACTCGGATAGACCGTAATTTATTTTTCCCTTCATTTTTATCATATTAATATGAATATGATAAAAATGTCTACTGTATTTTTTTTTTCATTTTTTACCATTTTTGAAGGCTTCGGCCCCAGTCTATAATACGTAAAAATTGTGCAGTACGCGTTTAATAGTTGTGGAATACCTTTTTTTTCGGTAAGTATATGGCTAATAAGTGCTTATTTTCAATTTTCAGTAGCAATAATTATGAAATACCTATAAGTTATTTTAACAATGTTTGGTTTGATCCACCAATGTTTGATACAATACGTCCAACATTAGTCCAACGTCGACTGATTTAGAATAGTGAGTGGAGTGGAGTAGAATAAGACTTTAATTTCGCCGTAGTAAATCCTGCATCCTACTAATATTATAAATGCGAATGTTTGTGAGGATGTATGGATGTTTGTTACTCTTTCACGTCAAAATTTTGATTGATTGATTAAAACTGCTGAACGGATCTTGATGAAATTTGGCACAGAGGTAGATTATGGTCTGGAATAACACAGGATACTTTTTTTCGATATCACGCGGGCGAAGCCGCGGGCGCCAGGTAGTAAAGATATATTGTATATTACATCACTGCGCGAGTGAAACCGCGGGGCAGCTAGTCATAAATAATTAACTTACTATTAACTTAAAAATAAAATGTATAAAAAAAAATATTTATCATAATCTGGCGGGAGGAAACGCCCGGGTGTCATCACTGTGACGATCGCACGGGGGACCCGGTAGAGCACACAATGGGAGTCCCGTTTGGGCGGAGCAACGCTGTGTCCTCGTAGAGGCGATCGGTGGCGGCGACCTCTCGCGCCCGACCCTGGTTCTGTCCATGGTCCGGGGAAAGAGGGAATAGGAGGTGGCCACCTCCTTCTGCGAAGCAGTTATGCTAGCGAAGGACGTGGGCGTAAGCAATGGGTAGCTCACCGTCCGTCCGTCTATTGACGTCAGTATTCCACGCGCCTCATAGAGATTTCAACAAAGGAAAGGGGCCTGCCAGGCTCATCGCCTACCGGGTGTGTAGGTTGTTCGAAAGAGATTCCGCGGCCCCGGAACATCAAGGGCAAAAGATAAAACTGGGTGCGTCAGTAAGACGCTGACACTGCCCCCGCTCCGCCCACAGCGGGGGAAGTCATTTGATGATGTCCCTACCGTATACCGTTTTTTCCGGATATCAGGCGTTATGTTATCCATCACATCCAATATGACATTGACAATTTGAATGTCTGAAACCACTGTTAGTTTCTTTCTTTATTTTTAAAACGTTGACCCACACTTGGAATTTGTCCTGTGTCGTGGGTGCGTTTACAAACATTCAAACTCACATACACAAACAGCCAGCTTAACATTGTACTCTACAGTTCCTACGAACTGTGCTTAAATACTTTAAATAAAAACGTATATATTCTTTTAGATTATTGTAGATTATTTTAGATTATATGAATATATAACTCCTTATATGCCTATTTCGAAAAGTTTGATTTATTTTGCGCAGAACAGAAGGGTTTCCGTAAGAACACTACGATTAATATGGCACTATTTGACTTGCTAACCAACATCTTGACATCTATAGACAAAAGAAATCCAGTCTGCGCAATTTACACTGACATGACTAAGGCTTTTGACTACGTAGACCATAAGATTTTGTTGCACAAATTAAATAACTATGGTATAAGAGGGAACATCCTACAATTAATAAAATCATACTTGAGCAATAGGCTTCAATGCACGGAAATCTCTAGGATATGTCCAAAAACTAAATTAGAATCAGTGTATGTATCAACACCAAGACATGTAAAATATGGCGTCCCACAAGGTAGTGTATTGGGTCCGCCACTTTTTTTGATATACATAAACGATCTCCCGAAAGCAACAACCAACAAGATGGTTCTTTTTGCAGATGACAGTACAGCTATAATAAAAAGTACTAATTCAAATAATTACAAGAATGACATTAATACTTGCTTAAGTGACATTATAAATTGGTTGGATAGTAATAATTTGGTTATAAACCTAAACAAAACGAAAGTCATGCAATTTTATCAACGACGTGAAAACCCAACAATTAACATCTCATACAAGGACTGTGATATTGAAGAGGTTAATAAGGCTAAATTCTTAGGTATTACAATTGATAGCCAACTAACATGGAAACCTCATGTTGAAGAACTATGTAATAAACTTAGTAAATCTGCATATGCTCTTTACCAACTCTCAAAGAAAGTTAATTGTCAGGCTCTTTTAACAGCGTATCATGGACTGGTTGCCTCTACTCTGCGATATGGAATTATTTTCTGGGGGCAGTCTACTGATAGGGAGCTGGTATTTAGGTTGCAGAAGCGATGCATCAGGGCAATGTGCAGTCTTAAGACAACTGATAGCTGTGTTCCCTATTTTAAATCCCTGAAAATCCTAACTTTTCCTTGTTTATATATATTGGAAACAGCTTTGTTTGTAAAACGTAATCCACATCTTTTTAAAAAAATATCAGAAGTTAAGAAAAATCCAATACGGACGCAATATGTCAATCAATTATGTCAAATAAAATGTAAAACTGCACTTATGCAAAAAAGTTTTTTCGGTATTGCCCCACGCATATATAATAGATTACCTAATAATATAAAAAATATGACGACATTTAAATTTAAAAGGGCGCTAAATGAAATTCTAATTGTGAAATCTTATTACTCGATTGACGATTTTCTTAATGATGACTTATTAACTGATTGACATTATTCTGACTGACATAAAAATTGTAATCCTGGCTGACTTTCTTTTTTGTTTAATAATAGATAGCATTAATTTAGTGTTCTTTATTACTGTGACCACGCTGACATTTTGATTTTTAATTTTTACTTTTGGATTTCAGTAATCTGCCAGATATTTTAATTTGAAAATTGTAAAACCTTTGCATGCCCATGTGACGGTAAAATATGGAGACCTCTTCTACAAAAAAACACCTATACACTATACCCATGTTTGCAAAGAAATAAATGATTTATTGATTATTGATTTATTGATTTATTATATTTTAAGTTACACGTCACACTGCTTATTTCATTCCTATACTCTGTTTTTCCTAAGATCCTTCTTTAAAACGACCTGAATATTGGAACGTTATGGCCAACCAGCCAACATTAGTTAAGGTATAAAACCTCTTACAGTACTAACTAGATTATTTTTACAGGAACACCCGACATGAAGAAACTAAAACTGGACACACGAAGAACAAAGCAAGAAGATTCAATAACTGTGAGCCTAAGGGAAAAGGAACACTCACACTTAGAAGCTATTCGGACAACTAAACATCGACCGTCCACACGTGGCACTTCTGTCACAAACACTTACAAATGTGATCTCGTGCCTCGTTCACGTATTGACAAACCTTACACATGTGATGTATGCCGGTGTAGTTTTGGTACAAAGTCTTATTTATGTAGACATATCCGAGGAGTACATACAGATGTAAAATATTTTGAGTGTGATGTATGTCAGCGTAGTTTTAGTCAAAAGGAACATTTAATTGTGCATATTAGAATGCATACTCGTGAAAAACCTTTTAACACGTTGACTGTCCAGAGTATTTTGGATAAGGTTGTCGTGACGTCCAAATTTTTTTTTTGGCCAAACTGTTTCATTTTATGTACTTACGAAGTATCTACAAATGATTTTTATAAAACTTCTGAATTTACTGAATTTCAGCATTGCAATATTTTTAATGCACGGACGTGACAGCTAGAATACCGGGCATTACAAATAATGCACGGACGTGACAGCTAGAATACCGTGCATTACAAATAATTTTTAAAAGCCCCTGATGCATGGAAGAAGACTTCACAAGTTACAACCGAGTGCATTCCATGCATAAAACCATTTTGCTTACAATGTTATAACGAATCTCACTAATTGCCAGAGGATTTCATTCAAATAATAATGCTTTTCAATAAGCCAGTTCATGTTACCAACCAATAAAAAAAATTCGCGGGACATTGGTGTTTTATCATTCCCAATTCACTGCTCATACGTCTGCAAAATATTAAAGACGTAGCTCTCACGTCCATTCTACAAAACACTATTCAAAAAGAATAGGCTCATGCATTATAAATACGGCACGGACGTCATAGCAGCAGCCAAAAATGCATTATATATAATGCACGGACAGGCAACGTGTTAAGTGTGATGTATGTCAGCGTAGTTTTACTGAGAAGGGTAGTTTAACTAAACATATTCCAATACACACGGGTGAAAAACCATTTAAGTGTGATGTATGTAAGCGTAGTTTTACTGAGAAGGGTAGTTTAACTAAACATATTCAAATACACACGGGTGAAAAACCTTTTAAGTGTAATGTATGTCAGCGTAGTTTTACTCAGAAGGGTAGTTTAACTATACATATTCGAACACACACTGGTGAAAAACCTTTTAAGTGTGATGTATGTCAGCGTAGTTTTAGTCAAAAATCTCATTTAAGAATGCATATTCGAACACACACTGGAGAAAAACCTTTTAAATGTACTATATGTCAGCATAGTTTTAGTCAAAAGTCTTATTGTAGAATTCATATTGGAACACACACTGGTGAAAAACCTTTTAAGTGTAACGTATGTCAGCGGAGTTTTAATAAGAAGAGTGATTTAATTACACATATTCGAATACACACTGGTGAAAAACCTTTTAAGTGTGATGTATGTCAGCGTAGTTTTAATAAGAAGAGTGATTTAATTACACATATTCGAATACACACTGGTGAAAAACCTTTTAAGTGTGATGTATGTCAGCGTAGTTTTAATAAGAAGAGTGATTTAATTACACATATTCGAATACACACTGGTGAAAAACCTTTCAAGTGTGATGTATGTCAGCGTAGTTTTAGTCAAAAATCTCATTTAAGAATTCATATTCGAACACACACTGGTGAAAAACCTTTTAAATGTACTATATGTCAGCGTAGTTTTAATGATAAGTGTAATTTAACTAAACATATTCAAATACACAGTAGAAAGCCTTTTAAGTGTAATGTATGTCAGCGTAGTTTTAATGAAAAGTGTACTCTGAATAAACATATTCGCATACACTCAGACACAGAAAAACCTTAGAGATTGTAATTAATGTATAATGTACATAAATGTCAGCGTAGTTAAAGTACAACGTATCATTCTTCAGACGAGCGAATGCTCATTCTATCCCCAAAGTCGGTGTTAACAACGTGAGGTTTAAAGGGCAAGTGAAAGTGTCAACAAGACAGACACATATATTATAATAAACTAGCTTTGACCCGCGGCTTCGCTTGCGGTAAATTCCGGGTAACACATTTCCCCTTTCCTGATTTACAGGTACCTGTAAATCAGGAAAGGGGAACTGTGTTAGTCAGTACCTGCTACTTGAAGATTTGCCCTTGCGCCTTATTTATTGTAATAGCAATGCTAAGTTTTCCCTTTTCTTCCCTCTTTCTCCCTCATAACTCAATCCTTTTTTTTTAAATAACCTATGTTTGTCTCCAAGGTACCAACTATCGGTGTACCAAAATTCATCAAAACCTGTTTAGCCATTAAGGCGTGAAGACGTAACAAACAAACTCACTTTTGCTTTTATAATATTAGTTAGGATAACAGTCTAAATAATTACAACAAACTTAATCTTATACTGTGTTTCCATTTCATGCCCTAATTAATGCAAAATAATAGGTAAAATGCACCAAATTTCAGTATTTTAAGAAATATTATAAAACCGAAACACACGTGGTCAAGCCACGTGAGTTTCGGTTTCGGCCGGACAACTAGTTTCGGTCGACCTCTAGTAAATAGAGTACATAATACAATAAAATAAAAATATTTACATTACCGTTTATAGCTATATTATTATTAACAAGGAAGAGTGCTTTGGTTTTATAAATATCTATATTAGAATTATATAAAATACACGAGAGATACGAGTGGGAAAAGGGACTCGGAGGGAAACAAGATTTTGGAAGAGTAAGGAAATGATCATAGAGGGGGCAAACCAAAACAAGGTGGTTCAGATCTCCCACCTCAGCACCACATTCACACACACGGCTCTGTACGATTCCAAGTCTGGCAAGATGAGCAGGAGTGCACACATGACCCAATCGCAAACGTATAAAAATGGTTGAATTCTTTTTGCTTATCTTGCACCTGCAAAACCAAGGTTTAGTCGGAATGGATGGCTGAATTGTGCGCGAAAAAAAATCCCTTTCAGTGACTGCTCCGACCAAAGCTGAGCCCAGGATTCCTGTTGATAAATAAACTTTGGGCAGAGCAGCCAGATCTTGGCAGTTGTTTTGGTATGGAAAAACGTCTCCATACAATACGGCATCATTAGCTAACTGGTCCGCTCTCTCATTATGTACCTAAAATGCCACAATGCGCGGGTGTCCACGCAAAATTCACTGAATACCACTTGTGATGTAGCTCACGTGTTTCAAGTGAAATAAAAGGATTATGAGCATAGAAAGGAAAACTAGCTAAAGATTGCAAGGCACTTCTTGCATCAGTTGAAATAAGTGAATTCCGTAAGCCCATAAGAAGTATATATTCGACAGCTTTGATTGAATAGACCGTAACATTCTCCCGCAAATACAGATGATTCGGGCGGGACTTTTTTTTGTTTTTTGTTGTATTTGCAATCAGCCCTAGAGTTATAATTAGATTTGTTGATTAATAATCTGTCTTATCGACTTGCACATCCAGTGATGTGCCATCTCCCATTTTTAATCAATCATCAGATTGAGGCTAGTCTTGTCCTTTTCAAGCGGAACATGCAGTTGTTGGTGTTTAACAGTGTTGTGGCCAGATGATTTCTGTGTTGTCTGAGTCTTTGTATGTATGTCCCACAGGAGTTTTCTATTTCTTCTTTGGCTGTCGGAGTTTCCTAGTACTCATGTATTTCTGTGTTCCGTATGAACCATGGCGCGTTGCTCAAGCTCTTTAACACTTTATTCTCGAAGCGTTGTTGTGTGCGTAACAGTTATTAACATCATGACAGTACCTTGTCAATATATTTATGAAAACATCATGTATGTCAGGAAAAACTTGCATATTTTTAGTAAAAGAGGTGACAGACACAATTATAATACTAGAAATAGGGACCAATTAGTTCAACCAGGTTTCAGGTTAGCTAAAGTAGACTCATCTTTCATGGGGTACTGTTTGAAATGCTACAATAAAATACCTCCCCACATTCTTCAACTGAATGAAACGAAATTTAAATCTTGTATTAAACGCACACTATGTAGGCAAGCATATTATAAGTTGGGGGATTATATTGATGATAAAAATGCTTGGCTCAATGCTGGTCCTGCTCCACAAGAATAGGGGTAAACTCATTGATTGGTATCCGAAGCTATAGTGGAAGCTGCAGAAGATTGTAAGACTATCTTTGCAATGTATAGAATCAATTCTCTAGTATTGTATAATTATTAAGCCCATATGTGAGTGCTATGTATTATTATTGACTTGACGAAGCCCTGGTGGTTGATAGTGTCATGCTCACTTAAATGTCTCGCTGATGGTGGCGGGTGTGTCGGGTCATTTAGCTCCCTTCAAAATGGTCGAGCTGAATGGGGCTGATCCATACGTCATGTTCGTGAACGGGCGTTGTCAGTTGGGACTGGTCATTTTTTAGCTACCACGGTTCATTTTTAACTTATTTAGATTTAAAATTAAATTTTGCTTTTTAATTTACTCTGGACGCTCTTACTGTGCACGTCTTTCTACATCGTTCTCACATATTTGTATAATCTCAACATGAATGATGTAAATACAATTTTGTAAAAATATTATAATTTAAAAGAGTGTCCATGGAGTTTCTTGCCCATTCTTCTCCATAGAGATCAACGCTTTGGAATGGGCAACTACAGTACTTTCACAAGTTATTATGCGTTGTGACCGGGACTGTAGATTAATTTTGTTTCTTGACATTCAAAAGTGCCTGTAATGGTCTAATTAATTGAAATAAAATAATTTTGAGTTGTAGTATTTTTATATTTGAGTGGCTTGTTGATCCCCAGAATGCCGTATGTCCAAACTGGTTTTATTATACTTAGGTAGGTATATAAGAAGTTTATTTTCCAGACTTAGCGACGACTGTCTACCTATTAGCCAATAAGCCTTCTGTCTAGATCTAGATGCATACCCAGGTATATGACTGTTGAGTTTTGCGGCAAGACAGTATAGATCTTCAAGAGTCACAGGTGGGCAGTCCCCTCTTTTTAATGCAAATCTCTTTTTAATAATTTTTGAATGATATTAATTTGTGAGTGGTATACACCTACTCCCACACATGAGTCTCTTCGATGCTTGGAAGCATCTGTAAACAGGAGCTGACAGTCTATCCAGTCTTTATCAATGGTGAAGTTCAAGTATTCATCATGAAACACGTCATCTCGGTAAATGTTGAATATTTGGTGACATGATTAATGAACAGTAATTTTATTATTGTGAAAAATAGGAAGAAATTCAGATTGGTGGCAAGGTGCTTCAATAGAATTGTATTTTCTAAAGCTTTTAACTAAACACGGAGTAGCTATGTGCCTCCAGTACGTGGATGACGCTACTTCATTAGAGAGAGTGGAAAGTTTATTTCTCAAAGGATGACATGTAAATTGCAAGCACCGAGCCAAAATCTATCAGCTAGAAATTGCCGTCGCAAATGAAGTGGAGGATCTCCACATTCCACTTGGAGACAATTAATAGGACTTCTTTTCATTGCACCTGAAACTACTCTAAGCGCTTTGGATTGAATGCTGTCCATTTTTTTAAGACCAGCAACATTAGCAGGTTCCAGGAAAAAGGTCCCATAATCCAATACACTGCTAATCAAGATGTTGTGCAATAACTTTAATGAAAAGGGATGTGCTCCCCACCAAACTCCAGGAAGGCATCGAATAATGTTGATATTTCGTTCACATTTAGCAGCTGTGTCGCAGTGTGGTAAGCCTGTAAGATGTGTGTGTAAGATATTAGGTACTTCAAGAGAAGCCGGCGTGGGTTCTGGTAGAACCTATTTAGCACTTCTTCTACAAATTTATTTTTTGATTCGGCGATCCTCGTTCTGTGCACACAGCATACACAGGCCGCTTAGACGATTTTCGCTCACGTTTGACCGAAGCCACGTTTTGACCCGCCGTTATGTGCTGAATGATCGCTCTATAGTAGGTACAGGTCGTACATGGCTGGGCAAGAAACATAGCGAGCGCAGTTTTTACGCTGGGATAAAATTGCATTTTCGAAATCTTGATCAGTTCCGCCACTTCCATCTCCTTCAATGCATTAATTTCCGTATTTTTTTCTTCCCACAAATTTTACCACATTTCAGCCTCGCTTGGGAAAGTAAGGGCAAAAACTACCGTGGGATCTGGAGGCGATAGTGCTCGCGCGCCTGTTTGAGTGGCGCGCGGAGGCACTACACCGGGGGGAAACTCCGCTGCCGCGGCAAATTGCTGCTCAGCGGACAGACTTCCGGTGCGATCTCATGGTGGCATGGAGAGAGCGACTGTCGCAACCTCGTGCAGGGCACGCCACAATAGCGGCGGTAAGTCCCCTCTTTGAGGAGTTGCTGGAGAGGCGTCATGGCGTCCTCACCTACCGCCTGACGCAGGTCCTCACCGGACACGAAAGTTTCGGGAGGTTCCTGCACATAATCGGGCGGGAGAAAACGCCCGGGTGTCACCATTGTGACGATCGCCCGGAGGACACGGTGGAGCACACAGTGGCGGTCTGCCCAGCTTGGGCGGAGCACCGCTTTGCCCTCGTGGAGGCGATCGGCGGCGGCGATCTCTCGCGTCCGGCCCTGGTTCAGGCCATGGTCCGGAGCGAGAGGGAATGGGAAGCGGTCACCACCTTCTGCGAAGCAGTTATGCTAGCAAAGGAGGTGGCCGGGCGTTTGAGGGAGAGAACATCAGGCCAACCCAGCCGCCGCGGGAGACGCCCAGGGCGCCGGGCGCCGTGAGACGAGACGACTTCCGGCCACCGTAGATGCGTGCCTGTGGACGGTGAGCAATGGGTAGCTCACCGTCTGTCCGTCTAATGACGACAGGCCGTGTCGACGGCGCGTTCGTGTTTCACGTGCGCCTCAAAGAGAGTCAGCAATGCAGAGGGGCTTGCCAGGGCCTCCGCCTGCCGGGGTTGCGGGTTGTTCGAAAGACATACCGCGGCCCCGGAACGTAAAGGTTTTAGTCAGTACAACTCTGACATGCCCCCCCCGCTCCGCCCAGAGCGAGAGAAGTCATTGGATGATTTTCCACCAGAAAAAAAAGGGCAAAAACTACAGGTCGCAGGTACCTGTAAATCAGGAAAGGGGAACTGTGTTACCCAGAATTTAACGCGAGCGAAGCCGCGGGCAAAAGCTAGTATAAAATAATTGCACCCATGTCATATATTACAAATGACCTGCGACGAGTTTTTGAAAAAAATAGAAGCTTTCTGCAAGTTTTACAAATTAATTATATGATACTTTCCCAAGCGAGGCTGCAATGTGGTATAATTTGTGGGAAGAAAAAAAATACGGAAATTAATGCATTGAAGGAGATGGAAGTTGCGGATCTGATCAAGATTTCGGAAATGCAATTTTATCCCAGCGTAAAAACTGTGCTCCCTAAGTTTCTTGCCTGTTCGGTAAATCGTGCACGCTTTTTGTTTTGTTCGCACTTTTTTCATGTCGACTAATTTTTTTGTGTTACTTTCTTACGGATATTATGATTGTTGTTAGTATAAGAAAAACTTTTTTTTTAATTAGGCACCTTACAGGTCAGAGCCAGGGTGGGGCAAGCGCCCCAGCTTGCCCCAGTGTGGCTACGCCCATGAACTCTAGAATTCCTAATAATTTTCCCCCATAGTAATGGGTATTAGATGTAGAACTTCCCCAGGACATTAATCAATGGTAGACATACTATAGCCCCGTTCCAATAAACAAAAACAACTCGTTTTGCTTACGGATGGTAGTATTTTGACATAAATGCTATGAGATTTATGTCAAAATCCTACTATCCGTAAGCAAAACGACTCGTTTTTGTTTATTGGAACGGGGCTTATAAGGTATCATTGGAAAGGTAATTTATTTAGTTTTCAGAAGAAATCAATAGATTTGGTTTTTTGTTTACCAGGAAATAAAAAAGCGTGCTAATGCAAATGATTAAAAAGTTAAATTTTATTTTATTAGCAAAAATTACAACAAAGAACAACTTATAACCTAGTGTTACCCCCCTAGCCCTGATGACTGCTTGCATGCGCGCTCTCATGGACCTAATTAATGTGACAACAGGCACGTTGTCCCATTCTGCAACACCGGCTTCTTGGAGGTCTTGGAGAGTGGTAGGGGCAGGATTACGTGCCTGTACTCGCTGTTTCAGTTCATCCCAAAGGTGCTCAATAGGGTTTAGGTCTGGACATCGCGCCGGCCAGCGCATAACGGGGATCCCAGTGTTTTGCAGGTAGTCTCTTACAATAAAAGCGGTGTGACAACGGGCGTTATCGTGCATTAACGTGAACCCATTGCCAACAAAACCCGCATAAGGGACAACCTGCTCCTCTAAGACCTCTGTTATGTACCGAGGAGCAGTCAGCGACACTTGCCCACTTGCACTTCCAAAACGAGAAACACACAAGGCTTGTTTTGCCGTCAATTGAGATGCCGCCCCAGAACATGCACGAGCCACCCTCGTATCCCACTGTCTCTTGAATACAGGCTTGAGTGTGAGAAAAAGGGAAGAAAAGGGGAGAGAAAGATATATATACCTAGACAATTAGTAGGTACCTATGCTTTTTTAACGCCTAAGTGGTAAGTGCGTCAATAAAATGCATAGAAACTATTCATATAAATATAAATAACATAGGTAGGTAGGTATACCTATATGTGCTATCGGTGGTTTTTGTGAAAGAAGTTTCTCAAAATTAAAGTTAATAAAATCTTACTTAAGATGTACAATGAGCCAAACACGACTTATCAGTCTTTCCATATTGTCCATTGAAAAGGACAGAAATAAAACATTTTGATTCAAGTGCAGAACTCATTCCCACGTGAATCAAACGATGTTTTAACGCAAATTGCCGCTCAGCGGGCAGACCTCAGGCTCGATCTCATGGTGACATGAAGAGAGCGACTGTCGCAACCCCGTGCACGGCACAACACA
Organism: Ochropleura plecta; assembly: GCA_905475445.1. Taxonomy (NCBI): domain Eukaryota; kingdom Metazoa; phylum Arthropoda; class Insecta; order Lepidoptera; family Noctuidae; genus Ochropleura; species Ochropleura plecta. The sequence goes on from FR997751.1 coordinate 6,826,571, forward strand.
ATAGTGGCGATAAGTCCCCTCTTTGCAGAGTCCCGGAAAGACCGTCTGACGCAGCTCCTCTCCGGACACGGAAGTTTCGGAACGTTCCTGTACATAATCGGGCAGGAGGAAACGCCCGGGTGCCACTATTATCAAGATCGCCCGAAGGACACGGTGGAGCACACTGTGGCAGTCTGCCCAGCTTAGGCGGAGCACGGCCGTGTCCTCGTAGAAGCGATTGGCGGCGGAGATCTCTCGCGTCCAGCCTGTTTCAGTCCATGGCCTGGAGCGAGAAAGTATGGGAAGCTGTCACTTCCTTCTGAGAAGCAGTTACGCTAGCGGTGGCGGTGGCCAGGCGTTTAAGGGAGAGAACTTTAAACCAACCTAGCCACCGCGGGAAACGCTCCGGGGAGCGTCGGGCGCCGCGAGACGACTCCCGGCCACCGTAGATGAGGGTCCGTGGACAGTAAGCAATGGGTAGCTCACCCTCCTTCCGTCCAGTGACGACAGGCCGTGTCGACGGCACGGTAGTGTTCCACACGCGTCTCAAAGAGATGTCAGCAAATTAGAGGGGCCTGCCAGGGCCATCACCTGCCGGGGTTGGGGGTTGTTCGAAAGAGATACCGCGTCCCCAGAACAGGGAAATAGAAGGCAATATAGAAGAAGGAATTAAGGGCAATAGAAGGACCTTTGTTTGGGTTTTAGTCAGCCCAGAACGGGGAAGTTATCCAGGAACAGTGGGAGGAGGAAGTATATTGAAAAGTAAATTTTGAAAATGTCATTGAATATTTCAGGAAAATAAAGTAGGTACCGTAAGCGTGTTTAGTATTTGTCGTTTTATATTGAGGGTGCTCAATAGACAGTCGGCCCGGGTGCCAATCGGGTTATGTTAAGAAAACATATAAGAGCTCTTACACATGAGCGGCATGTTCCCAACGGCAGAGGTAACTGCAGCCGTCGACGCGCGGCGGCGGCAACCGTCGTCATTTCAACTTCGAAGATCAGCGGCTGCCGTCGTCTGCTCTCTTAGTATAGGAGTCAGTTGTAAAATAGATTTATTATTATAAACATTTACAACCTCTACACAAACCGCCATCCATGCTTTGTTTCTTATTGTTTTATTACTATAATCTTTCAATTTATAATTCCAAATACTTTTAATTTTTCTTTACTGCCATAATTAGCAATTCATTATCAATTTCGTCAGTAGAACTCATTTTACAAAATTGCGACGAGTGCACACTCTTGAACTATTTGCAGTCGACTGACAAAATGGCGGACGCGGTACACTACGACTGCAAGTGTCGCTATGGGTCGACTGCTGCCGTCGACGCGTCGACGGTTGCCGCCGACGCGCGTCGACGGCTGCAGTTACCTCTGCCGTTGGGAACATGCCGCTCGTGTGTAAGAGCTCTTACATAGGTACCTACCTATGTTATTCATATGAATAGTTTCTATGCATTTTAATTATGCACTGGGGAGCTCGTGGCTAAATAATAGCAGCCGCTCGGGTCGATCTTTAGGTTAAGCCGCGCTTGCCTAGGTTGGTCTATGGATGGGTGACCACCCGTTACATAGGTACTGAGTTTCCTCCGTGCCTCGGAAAGTACGTTAAGCCGTTGGTCCCGGCTGTCATTTGTAGATCTTTGACAGTCGTTACAGGTAGTCAGTGTCCCGAAAGTCTGACAACCAGTCTTACCAAGGGGTATCGTATTACCCAATACTAACTGGGTTGTGGAGGTCAGATAGGCAGTCGCTCCATGTAAAATACTGATATTCAGCTGCATCCGGTTAGACTGGAACCCGACCCCAACATAGTTGGGAAAAGGCTAGGCAGATGATGATATCCACTAAGGGCCGATTTTTCAATCGCCAGTTAAGATTTTTCAAACGAATATGTCTGTCATTTTGACAGTTTTTGTATGGACACTCTGTCAAAACGTCACATTTAGTCTTTAGATAAAAATTATCTAATTAATGATTGAAAAATCGCCCCTTAGGCGTTAAATAACGCGTAGCATAGGTACCTATTTATTGTCTAGGTAGGTATTAAAAATAGCTAAATGTATTATGATTTCATGTTTGAATTTCTAAATCACTAGGAGCTATGAAAAATCATATCTATATTCGTTGTTATGGTTCGATTATAACCTCAAAATGTAGTATTTTTCTAATATATCTGTTCTGCAGCTAGTCCGTTATAAAAATAAGACCATAAAGGAGTTTACTAATGAGAGAATACAATACATCATTTTCCGATGATATTTCTCTTGGCTCCAGGCTCAACTATGTATGGGGGCAGAGCAATGTCATTTTTACTAAGTAGATACCTATGGATAATTTTAGACACAAGTTTCAAACTTGAATATTGTTCACATTTGGTTTTCTAATAAACAAAATAAATGTATCTTAGGTAATCTTAATAATAAAACAAAGTCGGGTTTGTTCGATCACTTATAAGTCGAGAACGGCTGGACCGATTTTCTTGATTATTTAATTTGTCTCCGTACCGAATAGCAGAATGAGTATTAAAATATACGGAAAAAATGGTTGCCTGTAAAGTCGGTTTTACGGGCGAAGATTTTACGTGACAACGTCTTTTTCTCGGTAGAATGTGCTGCGCGCGCGGCAGACCGATCATAGTTGAGTGGGAGAGAGACGCAAGGCATTCGGCGGGCCTCTCTCTCGTTCGGTGACTCATCGTAACGTTACCGAGCGTTACACTTTTTCATAAGTGACTCCCAGCCGCAACCTAATTTAAGACGTTGTCACGTCAAAAGAAAAAACAAGAGGTGATTTTGATACAACCTTTGACGACGCACGTTCTATTTGGTAGGTAGGGTAAGTCGGGTAGGTAGAAAGGAAGAAAATTGCATTGCAACGCATGCCGGGGCACAGCTAGTATAGGATAAAGGGAAGGAGATTAATAATAACACAATAATATATTAGTTACTGAATTTATTGCACATTCATAATTACACCTTCCATCGGTGTTGCCGGCGCTTCCGTGTCCTAGGGAGGCACGGGCGCCAGGCGTCGGCTTCACCGCTGGGAGTGGTCTCCCGCGACCGCTTCGGCGTTCTGGAGCACAGGGCAGCACCCTGGCTTCGTTCTGTGTTCGCACCAGCACCCGCGGGTACCTACTTGTGCGAACATAGGAAAGAGACCCCCGACTATCCTCGCTACCTAGTCGGAGGTGGCGCCACGAAGGGATTGGAGCACGTCCGTCCTCTTCGACCACTGCCGGTCCTAATTGTCTAGTAACAATGAGACTTCGTATTTACACTAATTATCAGTCACTGAACACGTAACGATCCTAATGAGCATGTTCTCTCTTCTCCAAACCTCTCATTCCGCGAACTTACAAACGCACCCTCGTATGAACATTACAATCTCTAAGGTTTTTCTCTGAGTGTATGCGAATATGTTTATTTAAAGAACTCTTCTTATTAAAACTACGCTGACATACATTACACTTAAAAGGCTTTTCACCCGTGTGTATTCGAATATGTACAATTAATTGTTTCTTTTCACTAAAACTATAGTACACTTAAGGTTTTTCACCAGTGTGTATTCGAGTATGTCTTCTTAAATGATCCTTTTGACTAAAACTACGCTGACATACATTACACTCAAAAGGCTTTTCATCAGTGTGTATTTTAATATGTCGTGTTAAACGATCCTTCTCAGTAAACCTACGCCGACATATTATAGTACCTACACTTAAAAGGTTTTTCACCAGTGTGTATTCGAATGTGTCTAGTTAAACCACGACTCTCAGTAAAACAACGCTGACATATAGTACACATAAAACGTTTTTCACCAGTGTGAATTCGAATTATATGTCTAGTCAGATCACTCTTCTTCATAAAACCACGCTGACATACATTACACTTATTTTCGCGAGTATGTATTCTCATATGTACAATTAATTGTTCCTTTTGACTAAAGCAACGCTGACATACATCACACTCAAAATACTTTGCACCTGTATGTACTGCTCGGATATGTCTAAATAAATAAGATACTTTACCAAAACTACACGGGCATATATCACATGTGTAAGGTTTGTCAATACGTGAACGAGGCACGAGATCATATTTGCAAGTATTTGTGACAGAAGTGGACGGACGATGTTTAGTTGTCAGAATAGCTTCTAAGTGTGAAGGTTCCTTTTCCCTTGGGCTCACAGTTATTGAATCACATTGCTTTGTTCTTCGTGTATCCAGTTTAAGTTTCTTCAAGTCGGCCGTTCCTGTGAAAATAATGTAGTAAGTACTATGTTAAGCTGGCTATTTGTGTATGTGAGTTCAAATGTTTGTTAACGCACCCACGACACAGGACATATTCCAAGTGTGGGGCAACGTTTTAAAAATAAAGAAAGAAACTAACAGCGGTTTCAGTGATTCATATTGTCGAAGTCATTGAATGTGATGGATAACATAACGCCTGATATCCAAAAAAAAATGTGTGCCGTCACGGGACGCCTGGCAGATGTGAAACATCGACATTATTTTGTAAAAGTAATATGCAGAAAGTAAACAGATTGTGATAGGAACTAAATATGTCATTGAAAACATCATTATTCTGTTTCATTGTGGACTTGCCAAAAGGACATCGTTTTCGTATTCGTGTTCATCATCGTTTATAAATTCGAGGATCGAAGGCACTTTGAATAAAACTCTATTACTGGCCCCGTGTGTGTGTGTATATCCCATCTATTTCCAAGCCTTGGCAAGCAAAACCAGTAAAAAAAACGCCTATTCGATTACGATTCATTAATAGTTATGGCGATCCTAAGAAATTATGAGTTCCAAAACTTTAATAAAAAATAGTAAACTCATTTAGACATGTACAAAAGTGACACACAGGCGGACTAAATACCAGACGACGTTCTCTACCAGTCAAGCTTCTGGTTTACCTCATGTGCCAAGTCGAGATATTTTAGTTGCTATTGGTTTAAGGCTGAAATAAAATTGCACTCATTGTTGATTAGAATAAGCAAAACGAGTAAAAAAAATTCAATTCAATTCATTACCAATTGGCGATCTTTAATAAATGATTAGCTCTCCAATATACTTAAATAATAAAGGAAACTCACTAAGACAATACCCTTGAAATTAATTAATTTAAACTTCATCTACAACAGTGACACACAGGTGGACTTAATGACATACGGCATTCTCTACCAGTCAACCTTTTGTTTATATACGACAACATTATGATATGTTATACAAGGTCAAATACCAAGCAGGAGGTGTCGAATAACACCATAGATACCTACACTACGTGCAGAAGTGGAGTTGTTGCGCAACGCTGTTTTAGAAAGTAGGGCGCCTATCACCTCTAGCTTGAATGTTCGGTGCGGAGCGCAAAATGCATCCATCAGCAGTTTTGAGTCGGCGAGTTGCAGTGCGTCACCCGCTGATAAGAATGCGTGCGTTGCATCTTGTTCCGCCGCTTACGACGCTGTTTCGACGCCGGTTGAAATGGTGTCGCATGTAGGTACTTTGACCCCTAAACGTACCTACTCCGCTATCGTTGCCGCAAACAAATCTGCTGTGTCGCAAACAACACAGCAAGCAGGCAAAGCGAAAAGGGGTAAGCAGGAGTGCTTAAAGCCTCATAACGCAGACTTAAAACAACGAGGTCTGTTAAGGGGTTCCAGCGAAGAGGATGGTTTTATCAAGGTGGAAAAGAAGAAAAAGAAGAAGCCTCCTTGTCAGAACCAGTGCGGTACCGCGCTGGCAGGATCCAACACGCTGCTGCGTCCAGCATTACCCACGACGCAGCTGTACGTGTCGAGATTGCTTCACACCACGGCAACTGAGGACATCGTGGAGTATGTACGTGTGAAGACAAACTGGACTTTGAGAGTCGTACAGTTGGAGTCGCGCCATGACATTAATTTTAAGTCGTTTGTGGTGCGGGTGCCGACTAGTCAATTGGACACCTTCCTCAAAGGAGAGTTTTGGCCGAAGGGTGTCGTGTATCGACGTTTTCGTGGAAGGATACCGAACTCGCAGCGAAACACGAAGCCGTCACCTTGTGTGCAATAGTTTTTTAATTTCATAAAATATGTGTTAGTTTATAAATTTATGCTTATTTGTGTATAGTATGTATGGGCCTTCGATGCCTGAAATAAATTGATTTATTATTATTAAAACACGCAAGAACGCTCTACGCAACTCTTGGCATAGACTAATTTATATACAACTAGCTTTGCTCGGCATGCGTTGCATACAATTTTTCTACCCTACCTACCTTACTTTTTATAATATTATATTAACCAACACAACAAGAAAAGAATTAGTGAAATCGGTTCAGCTATTCTCGAGATTCGCGCTTAGCAATAAAATCAAAAAATATTTTTTTTATTAAAGAAGATAGACTGGCAACTGTCGCTTTCGGTTTAGTTAGCGATCGGCGCCCTCCGAATGTTAAGCAATGAACATATTGTTACCAAACGTTTATATATTTGTATATGGTACTGTAGTGACATACCTACATATCCAGCAACCACCAGTACCAATACCATGCAACCACATAACCATGCCGTACCTCCGGAACAACTATCATTTAATATGACGCCGCACGTTATGACGTCTGATAAGAAACAAGATAGCGTCAACGCGGCGTGTACATCGCTCTGAAAGGAGCGGTTTGATTGTTGGGGCCGTCGCCGTGCTTGAGATCTTCAATGCAGCAAAAGTGAAGAGCCGACGACGCAGCAGTTCGGACGCAGAGCTCTTCACACACGCAGCTGTGTTGACACGACGACGGCGGCGCCCCAGGTAATGACAGTCGAGTTTTTTTTTTTTAGGAATGGCATGGTTGTCGTCTGCTTAACCGGGCGATTCCTGTGGATGCCTTAAAAATTAAGACCTCCAGCCAGGGCAATAAACTTACAAACTAAGGGCACCCTCTGTGGGGTACGTACGATCCTCGGCTTAGGGCGGACGGTCGCGCGGGGGGCGCCCGATTTTATAAGCGCGCCATACTACACCGCTATCGCGCCCCGCGACCCGCGGCGCTGCGGCGCCGCGGCGGCGCGAGCCCGCCATCAATCGACTTGTGTAAACTTATAAATACAGGGTGTGGCGTAAATAATGGATAACCCTGAAACTGTCGATTGGCCAGATTATCATCTATCATTTACCCCACTTACATCACCATATGCCCATGGATGGCCAAATTATTGATAATTTTGATATTTTAAATAAAAATCCTACTTACTCATACTAAATCAGCTGCCATTTCTACAATATGTAACTTTTTCTCGTTCTGTTTTTTTTTTGGCACCCCTGAATAGTTGTATTATCAGACCAGTAGCAAGATTTATTATCAAAATCTAAGATAACATTGCAAAAAATACTTATTCTCAATTTTTTTTATTTTTTCTAAGGAATAATGCAACTTTGAGCCCCTGTATCTTAAAAAAAATGTACTAAACTGCAGTGGCCCATTATTTTAAAAAATTGCCTATTTAATGCAGATTCTAAAATGGTATAATAGTAACCAGTATCTTGGTAAAGTACAAAGTTATTGCTGTTCGAATTGATATGGATCTTAATTTTGAAAATAACGACCAAGTCCTAAATTATTTTCTTACTTCTGTTAATACAAAAAACAGTAACGTCACTGTCTAATAATCATATTATCGGTGTTATGGGAGAGCAGAAACTTGATTCAGGTAAAAAAAAAATTACCTCACCAGTTTTTTTGGACGACTGCCTGGAATCCTAGTCCTGTACGATAAACAAAAGAGTTGTTAGTAAAGGACAGACTTTTGGGAAAGAGATAGAAGGCCTATGATTTTTTGCAAATACCATTCATCCGAACAAGAGAAAGCGACCTACAGTGCACTAATGTTCTCGTACTTAGTCGCACGCATCCGTATCTCGTCGTTCTCCCTGTTATTATCGTTTATTCGTGACTTACTGCTTTTCTTACCGGACTCCGGTAAATGCTATTTGCAAAAAATCATAGGCCTTCTCTTTCTTTCTCAAAAGTCTGTCCTTTACTAACAACTCTTTTGTTTATCGTACAGGACTAGGATTCCAGGCAGTCGTCCAAAAAAACTGGTGAGGTAATTTTTTTTTTACCTGAATCAAGTTTCTGCTCTCCCATAACACCGATAATATGATTATTAGACAGTGACGTTACTGTTTTTTGTATTAACAGAAGTAAGAAAATAATTTAGGACTTGGTCGTTATTTTCAAAATTAAGATCCATATCAATTCGAACAGCAATAACTTTGTACTTTACCAAGATACTGGTTACTATTATACCATTTTAGAATCTGCATTAAATAGGTAATTTTTTAAAATAATGGGCCACTGTAGTTTAGTACATTTTTTTTAAGATACAGGGGCTCAAAGTTGCATTATTCCTTAGAAAAAATAAAAAAAATTGAGAATAAGTATTTTTTGCAATGTTATCTTAGATTTTGATAATAAATCTTGCTACTGGTCTGATAATATAACTATTCAGGGGTGCCAAAAAAAAAACAGAACGAGAAAAAGTTACATATTGTAGAAATGGCAGCTGATTTAGTATGAGTAAGTAGGATTTTTATTTAAAATATCAAAATTATCAATAATTTGGCCATCCATGGGCATATGGTGATGTAAGTGGGGTAAATGATAGATGATAATCTGGCCAATCGACAGTTTCAGGGTTATCCATTATTTACGCCACACCCTGTATATTAACTTGTTAAGGCGCCTCCTCGTCCAAAGCGCTGCGCAAGTCAGTTTTTGTGCAATTTTCTGGAGCTACCTACTTGTTATTTAAAACGAACTATGTAACTAAAAAATACATTAAATTTCTTTATAAACTTGATTCCATTATTGTAGATTTATTTTTTATTTTTATTGATTAATTATTTAGTAAATCTCCTTACAACAAAACCCCCAGATATAAGAAATAATGATCAATAACATGCATCTCCTCGTAAAGTAAATATTGTTTAATTTTGCTACTGACACTAATGGATACCTACACAATTTTATAATGAACATTATGGTACAAATGCATTTTGGCTGTGGAAAATCATAAAATAACTTCCCCCGCTCTGGTTAGTCGGCCCGGGTGCCAACCCATGCTATGCCGCCACTGCATCTACCCCTAATGTAAAGAAAATATACATATACTATAGATACCAACCTATGTAATATATTTATACTTGCTGTGCCCCGGCATGCGCGTTGCAATGATTTTTTTACCTTTCTTCCTACCCTACCTATCCCATCTTTCAAGTTGGATCAAACTGCAAACGTTGTGCAATTTAAAATCGGTTAAGTAGTTTAGGAGTCCATCGCGGACAAACAACGTGACACGTGATTTATTTATATTAAGAAGATAAATAGTTTCTATGCATTTTAATGACGCACTTACATACTAACATTCACGTAAGCGTTAAAAAAAGCATAGGTACCTACTAATTATCTAGGTTTATTTATCTTTCTCTCCCCTTTTCTTCCCTCTTTCTCCCCCTTTTCTCACGTTTTTTTTTTTTATAAAAATAGCCTATGTCCGCCTTGAGGGTTCCAACTATCTCTTTACCAAAATTCATCAAAATCGGTTTATTTAAAAAAAAAGATTGAGTTATGAGGGAAAAAGAGGGAAGAAAAGGGAAAACTTAGCATTGCTATTACAGTTCATTCCCATTACTTCGATTCATTAGTTCGATCGTGGAACTAGTGAGATGTTTTTTTCTCAGTTGTTCGACCGTCGAACTCGTTAGATTTTTTTTTTAAACCACCCAGAAGTAGAGGCCTTTTAAGCAATATTTAAGTGTTTTGAGGTTAGTTAACAAAATATCGTTTTTCTCGGAAACGGTGAGTTACCTTGTCATGGGAGTGGTAGTAGAACTGTTTTTAAATCTAATTAATTCGACGGTCGAACATATGAGGAAAAAAATTCTCACTAGTTCGACGGTCGAACAACTGAGAAAAAAACATCTCACTAGTTCCACGATCGAACTAATGAATCGAAGTATAGGGAATGAACGGCTATTACAATAGATAAGGCGCAAGGGCAAAAACTACAGGTCTTGTTGACACTTTCACTCTGCCCCTTAAACCTCACGTTGTTAACACCGACTTTGGGGATAGAATGAGCATTCGCTCGTCTGATGTAAATCGACCTTTAGAATGATAAGTTGTACTTAAACTACGCTGACATACGTACATTACAATCACTAAGATATCTTTCTGAGTGTATGCGAATATGTTTAGTTAAAGTACACTTTTCATTAAAACTACGCTGACATACATCACACTCAAAAGGTTTTTCACACCCAGTGTTTTCGAATATGTTTAGTTAAACTACCCTTATCAATAAAACTACGCTGACATACATCACACTTAAAAGGTTTTTCACCAGTGTGTGTTCGAATATGTTTAGTTAAAGTATACTTTTCATTAAAACTACGCTGACACACATCACACTTAAAAGGTTTTTCACCAGTGTGTGTTCGAATATGTTTAGTTAAAGTATACTTTTCATTAAAACTACGCTGACATAGGTACATCACACTTAAAAGGTTTTTCACCAGTGTGTGTTCGAATATGTTTAGTTAAATTACCCTTCTCAGTAAAACTACACTGGCAAATAGTACACTTAAAAGGTTTTTCACCAGTGTGTTTTCGAATATGATTTTTAAATTACTTCTATCATTAAAACTACGCTGACATACATCACACTTAAAAGGTTTTTCACCAGTGTGTGTTCGAATATGATTTCTTAAATGAGATTTTTGACTAAAACTACGCTGACATTCTTCACACTTGTAAGGTTTTTCTCCAGTATGTAATCGAAAATGTAAAGTTAAATAACTCTTCCTATTAAAACTACGCTGACATACATCACACTTAAAAGGCTTTTCACCAGTGTGTATTTGATTATGTTTACTTAAAGTATACTTTTCTTTAAAATTACGCTGACATACATTACACTTAAAAGGCTTTTCATCACTGTGTTTTCGAATATGTCTATTTAAAGCACTCTTCGCATTAAATCTAAGCTGACATATAGTACACTTAAAAGGTTTTTCACCAGTATGTATTCGAAGATGTGTAGTTAAATAACTTTTCCTATGAAAACTACGCTGACATACATTACACTTAAAAGGGTTTGCATCTGTATGTACTCCTTGGATATGTCTATGTAAATAAGACTTTGTACCAAAACTACACTGGCATACATCACATGTGTAAGGTTTGTCAATACGTGAACGAGGCACGAGATCACATTTGTAAGTGTTTGTGACAGAAGTGCCACGTGTGGATGTCCGATGTTTAGTTGTCCGAATAGCTTCTAAGTGTGGGTGTTCCTTTTTCCTTAGGCCCACTTGCTTTGTTCTTCGTGTGTCCAGTTTTAGTTTCTTCATGTCGGCCGTTCCTGTAAAAATAATCTAGAAAGTACAATGTTAAGCTGGCTGTTTGTGAATGAGAGTTTAAATGTTTGTAAACGCACCCACGCACGACACAGGACAAATTCCAAGTGTGTGTCATCGTTTTAAAAAAAATACTAACAGCGGTTTCAGTGATTCAAATTGTCATTGTCATTAGATGTGATGGATAACATAACGCCTGATATCTGAAAAACATCATCAAATAACTCCCCCCGCTCTGAGCGGAGCGGGTGGAGTGTCAGCCTTTTACTGACCCACCAATGTTCTTTCATTTTCACCCTTAATGTTCCGAGGCCACGGTATCCCTTCGGAACAACCTGCAATTCCGGTAGGCGGTGACACAGGCAGGCCCCTTTGCTTTGCTGAAATCTCTATGAGGCGCGTGGAACACAGACGTCAATAGACGGACGGACGGTGAGCTACCCATTGCTCACGCCCGCAGACCCGCGTCCCGCGCCACAGAAAAGGGAAAACTTAGTATTGCTATTACAATAAATAAGGCGCAAGGGCAAAAACTACAGGTAGCAGGTACTGTAAATCGGTAAAGGGGAACTGTGTTACCCCGAATTTAACGCGAGTGAAGCCGCAGGCAAAAGCTAGTGATTTATATTTCACAATTAGTGCTACTTTTACTATGGAAATAAGCACTTATTAGCATATAATCCCCAAAAAAAAGATATTCCTTGTGAAATCAGAGTATTATGGTGGTTATTTTCAAATTTCTTCAAGGAATCTTGTACATTTTTGATCGAAGGGTGGAACAAACCAAACATTGTTAAAATGATTTATATTTCTTAATTAGTGTTACTGAAAATTGAAAATAATAACTTATATATACCAATAATAAGTGCTTATTTAAAATTTTCACTTACTGAAAAAAAGATATTCCACAATTATTATTAAACGCATACAAATACACTACTAAATAAATTAAGGAATACAAACAGATATACCTTTTTTTGGGAAATTTTCAACAGCCTGTAACTTCAAGAAAAATAGTCGTACGGGAAACCAAATACAAGGAAATTGTAACTCCAAGTGTCTAGTTTTTGGATTTTTACGTATCGTGGGTGCATTTACCAACATTCAAACTCACAAACAGCCAGACCCGGAACAACTATCTGTAGGCCATTACGTCACTAATACTTACTATTGGTCTCCACAGCTCTTCGTTTCTTTCTGGGTACTTCTTGTATTTCATCCACTTTAGTTGTGAACTCTTTTAGAGATGCATCATCTTCTAATTCAGATTGGTGTGGGAGTATATCTTCTGAACATAGATCGGTATTTTCCAGTTCTATATCTGTGTGTAAACAAAAATAGTTTATGTGATAGGAGCGTTGCTTGAAAAAGTGGTGAAAACAGTTTGGCAGCGGACACAGTAAGTTTTGTGTGTCAGGAACAGAATTAAGTTGTGAGTGACAGTGACAGTGGTGCCAAGCACGTAGAAGGTATCAGGAGAAGAGTAGATCAATTTGTCTGGGCATAAACACATTTTTTTCCCATAGCAAATCATCTGACTTCTCCCGCTGTGGGGGGATTGGGGGAGAGTGTCAGACTTTTACTGACTAAAACCCACCCATGTTCCTTCTTTTTCCCTTTGAGTTCTGGGGCCGCAGTATCTCTTTTGAACAACTCACAACCGCATAAACACCCTGATGCAATAACTTCAGTTTATCAGATGATCATAGTATTTGGTAAATATATTTTTTAGAGTAAATCATTATATTACTGGCTTATAGTTATCTATTTGTCCTCACTGACTATCAACATACAAATCAAACTACTGGACAGTTCGAGATAAAATATGGAATACAGATAGTTGTTATGATGTAAGAATCTGCTTGGAAAGAATTTAAGTAAATTCAAACCCTTAGTTTGCATACAATTCAGTGAGTGAAACTAGAATTGGTCAACTAGTATGTGCAATATGATAATTGTTAAAATAAATACCATCAGTTAGATATTCCTCCTTGGGCTCCATAACATCCTCTTCTCTCTCACATGTTGGTATTTCTTCTTTGATAGCAATTATTTCACTTTTAGATCCATCATCTAAACTTATGTGCACTACTGGACTTTTACTAAACCCAGTACAATACAGTACATAGTCTATATTCATTTCAGGTTTTGGCTGTAAACAAATGAAGTATAAAGAAAAGTCATTCAAGAGAGTCTCCATATGTGGGAATACTTGAGTTTCCGAATAGCTGAAGCTAACATGGGTGTTACAGTGCTAGATTAAACAAGCCTGGGGCCCATAGAAAATTCTATTGAGAGGCCCTCAATCAACGAGCATACAGCCCGTAGACACCTAATAACAGGCGACCGATGTCTGTCAACACATTTCACTAATAAATCTTATACAAGTCGCCACTCAACAATTTCGAAATTGTTGTATCAGTTTCGACCACTTCTGTGATCCGTAAACACTTCCGTGTTACCGTATAAAAAACTCAAGAACAAAATATTACAATGGCCCCTTGCTTGTATGTACAATACGTTGGTGTGTCAGAATTCGAGTTTCCGCAAAACGGTATAACATTTCATGGGTTAGTTAATAATTACATAATCATAATTAAACAAACTTTTTAATATTATTTATCGGAGTTCATCATAAACTGGAGCGTTGATGTCTTTTGGGACAGGTCTCTTTCTTATGATAGGTTTTAGAAAGTGACAGCAATAGTGGGAGTTTACTATAGGCAAAAAGTTAAAGATGTACCAATTCTACTATCGATATTCGTTATCGATAAAGCATAAATCCTACATTATGTTATTTTGAAAAATCGTTACTAAACATTTCAAACATTAAAAAAAAATAAGGAATGTTTAGTAGTAATGTGATAGATGAAGTAGGCTGCCTATGTAAGACGATTAAAATACTACGTATGTATATTTTTTTTACATTTAAATGAATTGTGAAATGATGATTGTGTTAAAACACTATTGTCAGTTAGTATAAAATTATTATAAAACTGTTCTTCTAAAATGAGTTAGGTGATTCTTTTATATACTCTTGAGTTTTTTGTTTATGGTAACATTCGTTTTCGGTTTGTACTTATTGTTTACATTGTCATTTTTAGACAAGATAACTTTGCAATAAGATACGATTAATTCTTAAATGTTTTATTGTTTACACTTTGATTTAAATTCAAAAGTAATTGGTAATTAAGATACACAAACATTAATTCGAGCTTCATATTTTTTCACAGTACCCTCATTAGGTTTATTTTTCTTGACATTCAAGCTAGTTGTGTTCTTAAATTTTAACGGACAGTCTTTGCTCGTGTCTCGTGCCTGAAGGGTCGAATTAGCCCTTACCGCCGTAAATGTCTGCCAATAGTTTATGTTATTTGAAGTTAATTAAAGTGATTATACAGAAATATACTATTTGTGGATTTATTTAATACGTGATCTAACAAATCAGAAGTGGGATCGCTGCGTGCCGTTGTCGGTCACAAAGAATCAGGTTTGAATTTTCTCGCCGTTACTGGTAAGTACTTCAGTTTATAATAAATGCAATGGTAACACATTTACGGGCTGCATAGATTTTGGAAATCAGTTGCGCGGAAATTATTTAATTTCTCTGAATGATTATATTATAATGGTTTACCCAAATTAAAAAGATTTGGAAATGCGATCATGAATCCAATAGGTATTTGTAACTTGCAGTTGACTTCAGAAGAAGTCCTAGTGACTGTTGATTTAATCCTAGTTTCAGATGTATTTTTGAGTTTTATTGGTACGGACGGCTACGGAACAGTCTCATGTGAATGTATTTAAAACAAGCGATGAATTAGTCTTCACGTCTAAATGTAATAGTTCCAGTCATGACACATTTAGTATCAAATGCTGTAAATCAATACAATTAAATGGGAGTGGTTCAATTAAATGTTACACCAATAATTGCTTTTCGGGGCAACTTTCATGTAGAGCACGGTTATCGAAAATCATAGAGGATTTTAATTGCATTTTTTTTAAATGGCCTCGGTAACGTCACGGTCGTAAATATCAATAACCAAACACTATCGTTCAGGAAAGATGATTTAGTCTGTCGTAGATTTTTATACAACAAGAACAAGATGTTACGATATCTTAAAAGTGGATAAGGTCAGTGGGTAATCTTAGGGGCGGATAAAAAGCCTTCTTCTTCTTGCATAGCGTTTGAAAGATTAAATATTGGTGATATCAAAATTGAAAGAACTAATTGACGAATATCGAAATTGTTTTGAGATGAATTTGTCAGAGTTAGAAATGATAATAACCCAGTAGTATATCGCCCCTATCGCCTTAGTCATACAGAACGTAATGAAGTGAGTATATGGTGAATGACCTATTGAAACACAACATCATTAGGTAATCCACTTCACCGGTTAACGATTGTGCGTGGACTATAGAAAAACTTCTAAACAACCTTATCCTATTCCACGAATAGAGGACCAAATTGATAGACTTGCAGGTAATAAATATTTTTGTGCGTTAGATATGGCCTCGGGTTAATACCAAATAGGTCTAACAGAAGAGTCAAAGACAGCGTTTGTAACACCAGACGGACACAATTTGTTCTGGCTAACGCCCCTGCAGATTTTCAGCGTGCTGTCAATTTGGTACCAGCGAAAGCCCGATTTGACACTGCGTTAGCATATAATAATGACATTTAGTGCCTTCTGTCAGTTTTGATGAAGGCATCGATAGACTAAGAGTAGTATTTGATAATCTACGACAAGCTAATATGACGCTAAAACCTCAAAATGCAATTTCTTCCAAGAGCGCGTAGACTATTTAGGGTTCGAGGTTTCGAATGATGGAAAACGACCCGGTACTCGTAAAATCGGGTCTGTTTCTAATTTCCCACACCCTCGCCACAGTTACAACGTAAGGCAAGTTATAGGCTTAGTGAGTTTTTTTTTAGACGCTTTGTCAGAGGTTTTGCTGGAATTGACCGTCTCTTGACAAAATTATAAAAAAAAAAATACGTCATTGTACTTGGGATGACGCACAAGAAACTGCAATTGTTAAATTTAAAACCGCATTAATTTCCCGACCTGTTCTGTCCTTATACGACCCGAAGTTTGAGACACAAATCTATCTATACGGATGCAAGTAAACATGGGGTAGGTGCAGTACTGTTGTAAATGATGGCCTTTTAAAATCTATTGCATTTTATAGCAGGCAAACATCCCCGGAGGAATCTCATTTTTCATCTTATGAACTAGAAGCCCTAACAGTCATATGCGCTTTAGTCCGATCCAGGTCATACGTTCTTGGATTACACTTTATCATTGTTACCGATTGTGATTCCTGCAACTTTTCCGAAAAGGGATATGGTGCCACGAGTAGCCAGATGGTTGAGTTTAATTCAGGAGTTTGACTGCGATATCGTGTATAGGTCTGGTAATACTATGTTGCACGTTGATGCCCTAAGCAGAAATCCTATTTCATAGGAAAAAGGCGTAGTAAATAGAAATTGTGACTTATGACGTTCTTAATATTACTGATGATTGGCTTGCAAGTGTACAATTAGGTGATCCTAAAATAAAACGGATTAAGGATATTCTTTCAAATACGGACTATAAGGACATTGTAGAGATTAGTAAGATTTTGTATTAAAGAAAGATGCGATTTGTCGTTGTACAGAAAGTGGCTTGAATGGGTTTTACCAAAAGGCTGCAGATGGCAAATTTTGCAAAGGAACCATGATGATATAGGGCACTTTGGTTTTGAGAAGACGTTCGAGCGAATAAAAGATCACTATTCGTTCCTGCGGATGCGTAGGTTTATAAAAAAAAATAAATGAAACGAAATGTGACCGCGTGTTTAGAGTGTGCACATTATAAAATTCCATCGGAAAAAAAAGGTTATTTACACCCTATTCCGAAGATCTCTAAGCCTTTTCTTACAGTTAATATCGATCACTTGGTCTTGTTTGTGCCTAGTAAAAGAAAGAATTCATATAGATTATTCAAAGTTTATTGTTTTGAAAGCGGTTAAAAGTACAAAGTCAAATATATCTTTCGCCGTTTTTATAGATTATTTCGGTACGTTCGGTGTACCACAACGATTAATTAGTGATCGGGGTACATCGTTTACAAGCATTAAATTTAAAAGTTTTAGTGGAGTGGGTACAAAACACATTCTGAACGCCGTTGCTTCTCCACGGGTAAATGGTCAAGTGGAGAGGTACAACGGGAAAGTGTCCATCAGAACACTAACTTGTTTGGTCTTAAACTTACTAGTACTAAATGAAGGTCATATAACACCCGAGATAGAATCAGACATTGAAGGCATTGCCGACAAAAATAACGAATTAAATAATTTGAATAAAATAAGAGAAGAAGTAGAACATCACGTTACTGCAGATTAAACGAAAAGAGTATAATTTCAAATTAGGAGAACTTGTTATAGTAGCAATGCAAGAGAGACTCATAGTGTAGGTAAAAGTAATAAACTGCTAAGTTATCAGGGCCATATCGAATAACAAAAGCATTCGACAATGATAGGTATGGTAAGGTTGTTGATACGCCGTTAACTAAAAAGGTACGGCTGTGTACAAAGGAGTGTAGGCAGTTGATAAAATTTATCCGTGGTTGTGTTTCGGAACGGATCAAACTGACGATTCGTCAGAAAATGAATTGATGAATGAAAACGAATAAGTGTTATGAAATGTAGGCAATTGGCATGTTAATGTATTAAAAAATAATGTAAATTAATAAAGCGTAAGAAGCGCGTAAAGAAATGGCATAAGGCCCGTTTTCCGTTTTTATGCTATAATATGTATGTTTGTGCACGATGCGCGATTTGTAGAACACAAAGTGTGCGATGTTAGATGCACAAGGTGTGCGATGCAATGCGCAAGGTGCGCGAAGCATTAAGAATAGGATGCACAAAGTGTGCGATGTTAGATGCACAAGGTGTGCGATGCAATGCGCAAGGTGCGCGACGCATTACGAATAGGATGCACAAAGTGTGCGATGTTAGATGCACAAGGTGTGCGATGCAATGCGCAAGGTGCGCGACGCATTTAGAATAGGATGCACAAAGTGTGCGATGTTAGATGCACAAGGTGTGCGATGCAATGCGCAAGGTGCGCGACGCATTTAGGATAGGATGCACAAAGTGTGCGATGTTAGATGCACAAGGTGTGCGATGCAATGCGCAAGGTGCGCGACGCATTACGAATAGGATGCACAAAGTGTGCGATGTTAGATGCACAAGGTGTGCGATGCAATGCGCAAGGTGCGCGACGCATTTAGGATAGGATGCACAAAGTGTGCGATGTTAGATGCACAAGGTGTGCGATGCAATGCGCAAGGTGCGCGACGCATTTAGAATAGGATGCACAAGGTGTGCGATGCAATGCGCAAGGTGCGCGACGCATTACGATTACGATGCACAAGGTGTGCGATTATGGTGTGCGATGTGGACTGCACAAGGTGTGCGATGCGGACTGCACAAGGTGTGCGATGCGGACTGCGCAAGGTGTGCAATGCGGATTGCACAAGGTGTGCGATGCGGATTGCACAGTGTGTGCGATGCGGGTTGCGCAGGGTGTGCGATGCCGATTGCACGAGGTGTGCGATGCGGGTTGCTCAAGGTGTGCGATGCGGGTTGCGCAGCGTGTGCGATGCGGGTTGCACAAGGTGTGCGATGCGGGTTGCACAGGGTGTGCGATGCAGATTGCACAAGGTGTGCGATGCAGATTCCACAAGGTGTGCTATGCGGACTGCATAAAGTGTGCGGGACACAACTTGTGCACAAAGTGTGTGATGTGATGTGAAAATGTTTTCTATGTGAAATAGAAGGTGTGATGTGTTATGCAAAACAATTGTGTTGAGCTGGTGTTACATGGTATGAAATGTTAACTTGTTGAATAAGTTTATTATGTTTTTATAATATTATGATTAACGTCAATCATGTTTCTCTAATTTTGCTTTATAATCAAACGGTTTAATTAATTAAACCGTTTGATTATAAAGTAATTGTAGCTAACTACATTAACAGTGTTTGTGATGGTGCTGCCTTCAATTATATCAAAATTAGGAGCGACTACCAGAATATTAATACACGCAGTAAACACGAAATTGTAATTCCCTTATTTAGATTAACAAAAACTATCAAATTTCTAATACACAGTTTACGCTTTTATATGAAGTTGCCAAAGTCAGTTATAGAACTGACAGATGGAAAGTTTAAAAACTACATCAAACTTGTCATTATAAAATAAAGCATATTACAAAATCAAGGACTACGTTGAAGATAAAGAAGTTTGGCTATAATTCCTTCTGAGCATGCGGCTTCCCTGGTAGCTCATAAACAGCACAAAGTTGTGGATGTCTCTAACTATTCTCAATCTTATTTTTTGTGATCTATTTAATCAGTTGTCCTTTTGCAATAGTTGTCAAATCACATATTTGTATATCCCTTGTTCTGAATAGTTACAGTACTGATAGCAACATCTGTGTGACCTGTCTCATAATTATTTTTATTTTATTGTTGTTTGCAATATTTTTCTTATTCTTGTATAGATTCTTTTTACCAATTCATTGTGAATGAGTGGACATGGTTGGCCTTGTAGATTCTTATACGATTGTTAACTTTTGTTAACGTATTATTTTATTTTACGTTTTGTAAAGTACCTAAGCAGTGACTTATTTGTCGGGCCTACGCCGTCCTCTCATACTTAAGTACTAGTGCTGTAACGAAAACATTGTAAAACCAAATGATTTTAAAAGAGTAACCATGGAGTTTCTTGCCGGTTCTTCTCCATAGGAAACAACCAACCCGAACCGTGCATCTTTTCTCGACGTTTTATAAGTTACAAATATTTTTATTTTGATTTTGGTACTTTAACTATTATTATTTTTTTCTTCATTCTTTTATTTTATTATAATATGTACACGGGGACGTGTACGGTAATCAGGATGGACGAGCTGTTAAAACACTATTGTCAGTTAGTATAAAATTATTATAAAACTGTTCTTCTAAAATGAGTTAGGTGATTCTTTTATATACTCTTGAGTTTTTTGTTTATGGTAACATTCGTTTTCGGTTTGTACTTATTGTTTACATTGTCATTTTTAGACAAGATAACTTTGCAATAAGATACGATTAATTCTTAAATGTTTTATTGTTTACACTTTGATTTAAATTCAAAAGTAATTGGTAATTAAGATACACAAACATTAATTCGAGCTTCATATTTTTTCACAGTACCCTCATTAGGTTTATTTTTCTTGACATTCAAGCTAGTTGTGTTCTTAAATTTTAACGGACAGTCTTTGCTCGTGTCTCGTGCCTGAAGGGTCGAATTAGCCCTTACCGCCGTGAATGTCTGCCAATAGTTTATGTTATTTGAAGTTAATTAAAGTGATTATACAGAAATATACTATTTGTGGATTTATTTAATACGTGATCTAACAATTGGTTCTAGATACCCACACAAGATTGTACAACTATCTTTGCATTGTATAGATTAATTTTTTTTGCATTATATAATCGTAGTAGTACATACTACAAAGCTATCATTCAATGGAAACCTACGTCTTTTCTTGACTAATTTGCTCTGGCGGGTGAGAGCATGTCATGCTCACTCAAATGTCTCGCTGATGGTGGCGCGTGTGTCGGATCGTTTAGTTCCCTTCAAAATGGTTGAATTGAATGGTGCTGATCTATGCGTCATGTTCGTGAACGGGCGCTGTCAGTTGTGACTGGTCATCTCTCAGTTGTGACTGGTCATCTCTCAGTTGCCACAGTTTTTTTTAATTAATTATGTATTTTTGAAATTCTTTTTCTTTTACTATGGACACTTTTAATGTGAACGTCTTGCTACATCGTTCTCACATAGTTTACCAAATTAACACGAATGATGTAACCAAGATTTTGTAACAATATTCTGATTTAAAAGAGTGTCCATGGAGTTTCTTGCCCATTCTTCTCCATAGAGATCTACGCTTTGGAATGGGCAACTACAGTACTTTCACAGTTATTATGCCTTGTGACTGGGACTGTAGCTTCATTTTTATTGTTGTCAATGTTTCGACAGTTCAAAAGTGCCTGTAACTGGCCTACTTGAAATAAATGATTTTGACTTTTGACTTTGACCACAAAATCCTGAATATAAAATTACATGGATTATTGCAACCAAATGAGAGAACTGGTTTCCTTTACCATATAGTACTAAATTATAACTAATTGTTCATAGCATGTTACTGTAAATTGTTTTATGCCTATGAAAAACCGTCACTGGTTCAAAAACGATTAGGTAGAAGTTTGTATGTTGTACATTCTTAACCAGTTTTTTTTACAATGGTCAAATTAGTAGTTGTTACATAGTACCTTTTGTAATAAGTAACTAGAATAACTTTATTTTACTTGAAATGATTTCTCAAAGTACCTTCGAAGGGTCTTACCGAGGTTCTCTAAACGTGAAAATTAATTTGAATTCATAAAACAAATAGTATTTTTAAAAAAATAGAATATCTGTCAAAATATTGTTCATATATGTATTTTTTCGATTTGATTCGGTTTTGAAATCGGAATGTAAAAAAAATATTATTTAAAACATTTTGGTTGGAAAGGTATTGATATCTTCGTGTTTTTTTTGTAAACTGTCTTATCCCTAATTCTACCCTATGACCTTGGTAGGGCCAATCAGAATGCAGTACCCCGCTTCCTCATACCTCGGCTAGTTGACAGAATTGGTTGGGAACAATATATCAAACATTAGGAGTCTACGGGCTGTAGGGTCGTTGCCCTCAATCTACCAGAAAGGGACCTCCATCCCAAAAAATATTTTGGGACATGTCCGAAGCTGACTTTTACAATCAAGATAAACATTATAGCTATTGTTGTGTAGCTTTAAATACTTCTATCGGTCTATTGGCTGGTTATCCATTATAGAGAGAGGTAATGAAAAAATGATGCTCAAATGGAAGTGGGCTGATTTGGACACATGGGACCCTATTTAGAGCGGGGCCTGTAGCAATGGCTGCTGGCTAAGTCCATTTACAAGTTTCATACGAAAGACAAAACGGTAATATGCAAGCAGTCAATGTAGGTATGAGCTTCACTGCGTGAGAGAAAAAAATAACATTATATTATATCACTCGATAATTAAAACTAAAACACTGATAATAAAAATTAACATTTTATCAAAAAGTAGAAAGAATGTTGGTTGAAGACGAACTCACCTCATAGTCCTCATTCATCATCTGAGCGAACTGCTCTTCAGCTTCCAAGCACTTTTTTAGCAAACGGAAGCTTTCTTTAAGTTTAGCGCAGCAGAAAAAACAAGCAAGAATCGGCCTACAGTCTTCTGTTACAAACTGAAAAACAACTTGTATTACACTATTGTGTTGACATGAACAAAATAATAAAAGTTTGCACGGAACAAATTGCAAGAAAACAAACAAAAAGAGAGAAAAAACGCTTTCAATCATAAGAATAAGAGAAATATAAGAATATAATTATCTATTTTGTATTCCATGAGATTGACGCTTTTAAGTCCTTGTTTTCCCACATAGTTTACAAGTTTTTAGTCACGATGGCGGCTGTCAGTCTCTTTGACCCTCTGACCAATAATTCACAAGAATCCTCGTGTTTGAGATGAGAGGCAACGTTAAACATTATCGGAAATTCAATCACTCAAGGTATCAACTTACTGGAGTGTCAGTCAGCTTCTCATATAGTTCATGCAGGTTCCTGTTGACCACTACATACATGCGGACATTTACTGCTAAACATATCCTACACATAGGCAGTTTATCCATCTTAACACTCATAAAGTGACGCTTATTTACTAAAAATACTGTAACTACTAAATGTTTCTTCAACTTGACTTTGACAACGAATGACAATGACAAGAATGACTACCTACAGTTACGGTGCGTTCCGAATGACAATAATATTGCTGCTAACGATCGATGGTAACCGCTCGACAGTGGTCAACGTTGGCATCTTTAACGTTACAACGTTAGCAACATTGTCACTTCGACAGTTGGAAACAGGGTTCCCAACTCAAGGCTTTTAGCCCTAAGTATGCCTATTGCTTTTTTTAAGGCTGACATAATATTGCACTCATTACTAATATGAATGAGCAAAACGAGTAAAAAAAACGCTTATTCGATTACGCTTCATTAATAGTTATGGCGATCTTTAAGAAATTATGAGTTCCAATATTTTTTAATAAAAAATAGGAAACTCATTTAGACAATACCCTTGAATTTGTATTTAACCCATTCACTGCCTTTCTGAAAAGTAACGATATTACCCAGATGCCGCCATACTGTACTATGCAGCCCGCCCATCGGCGGTCCCGGCATCAGAGATTAGAATTGGCTTTTTTCAAAACTTCAAATATCAGCAGGCCATTGGAGTTGATAATAAATTTTAATGAAACAAATCATTACTTTCCGACGTTTTTTCGTAAAGTTGCAGTTTAAAATCAAATCGCCCATGGGCGGTCTCGGCGTGAAAGTTAAATATTGCCCGCCGATGGGCGGGTTCGGCGCTGATTGGGTTAATTTATACTTCACTAGCTTTTGCCCGCGGCTTCGCTCGCGTTAAATTCGGGGTAACACAGTTCCCCTTTCCTGATTTACGGGTACCTGCTACCTGTAGTTTTTGCTCTAGCGCCTTATTTATTGTAATAGCAATGTTAAGTTTTCCCTTTTCTTCCCTCATAACACAATCTATTTTTTTTAAATAGCCTATGTCCGTCTCCAGGGTCCCAACTATCTCTGTACCAAAATTCATCAAAATCGGTTAAGCCATTTAAGCGTGAAGACGTAACAAACAAACAAACAAACTCACTTTCGCTTTTATAATATTAGTAAGGATGTACAAAAGTGACACACAGGCGGACTAAATCTTAAAACAACTAAGGGGTATGACCGGGCAGCTCATCTAGAACACATCTATAATGAACTGTCGACGTCAGGAAATGGTGTTGCATTGCAAAATAAAACAACTAATAATGAAAGTCAAATTTTAAATATAATTATCATGTTAATTAATACTTTATCTAAAAATAACACTATTGATTCGTCCAACGTTGCCACTGTAATTGATACGCTGTCTAACTTATTTAACCAAAATCATAATGGATCCAAATCTATCCAAGATTGATCAGTGAAACAGTTGCAGCATCGTCAATAAAAAACCTGAATTGCAATATATATTGAATAAGTACGATCCCTTTGCAGTCGCTCTCTGTGAGACATGGCTTAAACCAAGGTTCTCATTTAGAATACCTGGTAATGCGTCTCTAAGAACAGACAGCCATCGCTTCTGTCTGTTCTTAGAGACGCATTACCAGATATTCTGCCAGGTAGTATGGCGGTGTCGCCATACTAGTAAAAAAATAACTTGTCCTTTCAATCTTTTCCAGTCAGACCCAGTCTCAGTGACAATACAGAGTGTTAGGTTAAACGAGGGACTTATTGAGGGAGGGTATTCAGTATTCGATTCTCGTCCCAAATATGTAAAAAACCTATAACCTTAATTTCTGACGTAATTGTCCAATAAAATACATTATTCATGAACACTGAGCGCGAGAGTAGTAAACTTGTAAACAGTGAAGTAAATCACGCGGCAAAACACCTACGCGCCGATTCTACCGAAAAGGCGTCCTAAGCCAGGTTTAAAGTATGAAGGGAAAATGTATTTATTATACCTAAAGGTCATTGACATGCACACATGCTCTGCGATAGTATTAAATCGCTAGCGCGAGGGTATATACACGTTGCGAGACTTATGCGAAATTTTTGGTATGGTTCTGTCTTTTATTTATTAGTGTTTTTTTTTTGTTCATATTTTTATTAGTATCATGTAAGTATGCACTATTGTGGGTTTGAATATGTCCCTCGTTTAAACTAACATACTGTATATCTGCCGTTGCTGTTATTGCAAATAAAATATGTTTAATATGTATATATTATTCTCGTCCTACTGTAAATATTCTTTCTGAAATTAATAATCTTTTATCAGTTTTACCTAAACCAATTTTGGTAATGAGCGATTTTAATTTAATACACAACATCAGTTCTGGAGAAGTTCTAGTACCAATTTTATAATGCAAAGCATAAGTATATTATCTATACGTCAAGATTAATATAAATCAATACAGGTAGTATTCTTATTTAAATTCAATAAAGTAAAATAAGGAAGGGATGTAGTGTATGTAGATAAACTTATGATTTGTCTCGAGCGCATACGTCACAAGGCGAGGGCTGAGTGGGAGTCAGTCGTTGTCTGAACGTCAACCCGTAAGCACGTGGTGGTGCGTTGCCGAGCCAAACACCAGATTTTAGTGTAGCCACTACAGGTACCTTGGAGACAGACATAGGTTATTTTTTAAAAAAAAGGATTGAGTTATGAGGGAGAAAGAGGGAAGAAAAGGGAAAACTTAGCATTGCTATTACAATAAATAAGGCGCAAGGGCAAATCTTCAAGTAGCAGGCACTGACAAACATAGTTCCCCGGGATTTACCGCAAGCGAAGCCGCGGGTCAAAGCTAGTTTATTATAATATGTGTCTGTCTTGTTGACACTTTCACTTGCCCTTTAAACCTCACGTTGTTAACACCGACTTTGGGGATAGAATGAGCATTCGCTCGTCTGATGTAAATCGACCTTTAGAATGATACGTTGTACTTGAACTACGCTGACATTTATGTACATTATACATTAATTACAATCTCTAAGGATTTTCTCTGAGTATATGCGAATATGTTTAGTCAAAGTACACTTTTCATTAAAACTACGCTGACATACATCACACTTAAAAGGTTTTTCACCAGTGTGTATTGGAATATGATTGATTAAATGTCCCTTGTCGCTAAATCTACTCTTACAATCTTAACACTTAAAAGGTTTTTCACCAGTGTGTGTTCGAATATGTGCAATCAAACTAGATTTATAAGTAAAACTACGCTGACATATAGTACACTTAAAAGGTTTTTCACCAGTGTGTGTTCGAATATGTGTAATCAAACTAGATTTATAAGTAAAACTACGCTGACATATAGTACACTCAAAAGGTTTTTCACCAGTGTGTATTCGAATATGTGTATTTAAATCACCCTTCCTATTAAAACTACGCTGACATACATCACACTTAAAAGGATTTTCACCCGAGTGTATTTGAATATGTTTACTTAAATTACTCCTATTATTAAAACTACGCTGACATATAGTACATTTAAAAGGTTTTTCTCCAGTGTGTGTTCGAATATGAATTCTAAAATAAGACTTTTTACTAAAACTACGCTGACATATAGTACATTTAAAAGGTTTTTCTCCAGTGTGTGTTCGAATATGCATTCTTAAATCAGATTTTTGACTAAAACTACGCTGACATACATCACACTTTAAAGGTTTTTCACCAGTGTGTGTTCGAATATGTTTAGTTAAACTACCCTTCTCAGTAAAACTACGCTGACATACATCACACTTAAAAGGATTTTCACCCGTGTGTATTCGAATATGTTTAGTTAAACTACCCTTCTCAGTAAAACTACGCTGACATACATCACACTTAAATGGTTTTTCACCCGTGTGTATTCGAATATGTTTAGTTAAATTACCCTTCTCAGTAAAACTACGCTGACATACATCACACTTAAAAGGATTTTCACCCGTGTGTATTCGAATATGTTTAGTTAAACTACCCTTCTGAGTAAAACTATGCTGACATATAGTACATATAAAAGGTTTTTCTCCAGTGTGTGTTCGAATATGATTTCTTAAATGAGATTTTTGACTAAAACTACGCTGACATACATCACACTCAAAAGGTTTTTCACCAGTGTGTGTTCGAATATGTGTAATTAAATAACTCTTCTTATTAAAACTACACTTAAAAGGTTTTTCACGAGTATGCATTCTAATATGCACAATTAAATGTTCCTTTTGACTAAAACTACGCTGACATACATCACACTCAAAATATTTTACATCTGTATGTACTCCTCCGATATGTCTACATAAGTATGACTTTGTACCAAAACTACACTGGCATACATCACATGTGTAAGGTTTGTCTATACGTGAACGAGGCACGAGATCACATTTGTAAGTGTTTGTGACAGAAGTGCCACGTGTGGACGGTCGATGTTTAGTTGTCCGAATAGCTTCTAAGTGTGAGTGTTCCTTTTCCCTTAGGCTCACAGTTATTGAATCTTCTTGCTTTGTTCTTCGTGTGTCCAGTTTTAGTTTCTTCATGTCGGGTGTTCCTGTAAAAATAATCTAGTAAGTACTGTAAGAGGTTTTATACCTTAACTAATGTTGGCTGGTTGGCCATAACGTTCCAATATTCAGGTTGTTTTAAAGAAGGATCTTAGGAAAAACAGAGTATAGGAATGAAATAAGCAGTGTGACGTGTAACTTAAAATATAATCTAAAAGGATATATACGTTTTTATTTACAGTATTTAAGCACAGTTCGTAGGAACTGTAGAGTACAATGTTAAGCTGGCTGTTTGTGTATGTGAGTTTAAATATTTGTAAACGCACCCATGACACAGGACAAATTCCAAGTGTGGGTCAACAATTTAAAAATAAAGAAAGAAACTAACAGTGGTTTCAGACATTCAAATTGTCAATGTCATATTGGATGTGATGGATAACATAACGCCTGATATCCGGAAAAAACGGTATACGGTAGGGACATCATCAAATGACTTCCCCCGCTGTGGGCGGAGCGGGGGCAGTGTCAGCGTCTTACTGACGCACCCAGTTTTATCTTTTGCCCTTGATGTTCCGGGGCCGCGGAATCTCTTTCGAACAACCTACACACCCGGTAGGCGATGAGCCTGGCAGGTCCCTTTCCTTTGCTGAAATCTCTATGAGGCGCGTGGAACACTGACGTCAATAGACGGACGGACGGTGAGCTACCCATTGCTCACGCCCACAGGCCCCCATCTACAGTGACCGGGAGTCGTCTTGCGGAGCCCGACACCCGGAGCGGCTCCCGCGGCGGCTGGCTTGTTTTGAGGTTCTCGCCCTCTAACGTCCGGCCACCTCCTTCGATAGCAACTGCTTCGCAGAAGGAGCTGGTCGCCTCCCATTCCCTCTTGCGCCGGGCCATGGACTGAACCAGGGCCGGGCGCGAGAGGTCGCCGCCGCCGATCGGCTCTACGAGGACATAGCGTTGCTCCGCCCAAGCGGGATAAACTCCTACAGTGTGCTCTACCGGGTCCCCCGTGCGATCGTCACACTTATGACACCCGGGCGTTTCCTGCCGCCCGTTTATGATAAATATATTTTTTAATTTAATACCATTATTAATGATGCGGGATTTACTACGGCGTAGTTCGTATATCGTTTTTGAATCATGTATTTTATATTGGACAAAAATGGTCCATCCCCCCAGAGGCCCACTGTGGACGGATAAGTTTTTTTTTGTGATAAACGGAATTGTATAAAATCTGGTTCTTCTAACCTGACAGACAGATGTGTTGCTGGGGAGTTTGTTCCGCCACTTCTTCTTCCCAGCTAAAACACTAGGAAGTGGCGAAGGGCAGGGCGTTTTTGTGGGACTGTCTCTTCAATCTCTTGTAATGTGACGTTCAAAAAGTGCTGATTATCAGCCTAATTTGAATAAATGACTTATGATTTTGATTTTAAGAACTTCAGTACAACAGGATTCGCCTTTGCGAAATAAAGTCTTATTCTACTCAACTCCAGTCACTATTCTAAATCACTCGACGTTCGCGTTGGACCAATGCGTTGATCGGGAATATAGTACATAGTTGATCGAACGACAGTCGGGACTAAAAGTTTAAATTAATCTCCGAGGTACGGAGAACACTCGGTAGATAACAGGTGGTCACTCGTCCACAGACCCTAGGTTGGGCAACCGCGGCTTAACCTAAACTACGACCCGGGCGGCTGTTATTATTTACCCACGAGCTCCTCAACACGCGCGCGCCCTTATCATATGACTATGAGCCCAGAAATCTATGGATATAATTAAATATAGCATATGTAAGTGGTTACTGTCGTCCTGTTTGATTATATAAAAACGTTGCCCCACTCTAGAAATTCCTCCTGAATCGTGCGTGCATTTACAAATATTCAAACTCACAAACAGCCAGACCCGAAACAACTATCTGTACGCCATTATGTCACTAATACTTACTATTGGTCTCCACGGCTCTTCGTTCCTTTCTGGGTACTTCTTGTATTCCTTCCACTTTAGTTGTGAACTCTTTTAGAGATGCATCATCTTCTAATTCAGATTGGTGTGGGAGTATATCTTCTGTACATAGATCGATATTTTCCAGTTCTATATCTGTTTGTAAACAAAAATAGTTAATGTCATAGGAGCATTGCTTGAAAAAGTGGTGAAAACAGTTTGGCAGCGGACACAGTAAGTTTCGTGTGTCAGGAACCGAATAAATTTGTGACTTACAGTAGTGCCAAGCACGTAGAAGGTATCAGGAGGAGGGTAGATCGATTTGTCTGATCATAATCTCATTATTTTCGGAAGGCAAATCATCTGACCACCATCACCAAATGCATTAAGTTTACGTTACCTCATGTTAGACAAGTGGAAACTAGTGTAGTAATCAAGGATGAAGAGTTGAAACCGGAAGATAACACAGTGTTCTTAGGCTTAACCTTGGATGCTAAGCTTCAGTGGGGCCCTCATATAGATAAGTTGTCAAAAAAACTAAGCTCTGCAGCATACGCCGTTAGAAAACATTCGTGATTTAACTGATTTAGAGACAGCCCGTTTAGTTTATTTTAGTTATTTCCACAGTGTGATGTCGTATGGTATTCTCTTGTGGGGTTATGCCGCCGATATTCAGACAATTTTTATTTTGAAAAAGAGGGCAATTCGTTCAATTTATAAATTAAGTCCCAGACACTCCCTCAGAGAAAAATTTAAAGAAATTAATATACTTACTGTGCCCTCTCAGTTTATTTACGAAAATCTTTTGTACGCGCATAAAAATATAAAGTTGTTTAAAAAATACAGTGATATCCACAACATAAATACGAGGAACAAACACAAATTTGTTGTCCCGGCAACGAGGCTCAAAAAAATAGGGGGTACGTTCACATGCCAATGTATACGTTTTTATAACAAACTCCCAAACGATGTTCAAACACTAAGCCTCAATAAATTTAAAGTTTTAGTTTTTGTAAAACGTAAGTTAGCTCTTAAAGCTTACTATAATATTAATTATTACCTTGAAGATAAAAAGGCTTGGGATTAAGCTGCTCCAATTTAATTTACTCAGTGAGTTTCAAAATTTCTCTTTGTTTCATTTATTTATTGTTTATTCCTTTATTCTATACACTGACATTTAATGATTTGACATTGATATTTACTTTGTTTTATATTTATTATTTTTTTTTATTTAATTTTACATTCTTTTTATAATGACATTTTATGAGATCATTATGATCTCATTAATTTATTTTCTAGTTTGTAGTTGTTTATTGTGAATGTGAGGACCATGTGGATCATTACTTTTATTTACTTTGTTTTTGACGATTGTCTGGCAGTTGAGTACTATTAGGGACCTTCACCAATGTCCTTTTTTTGGTATTGTTCGTCGTTTCGTTGAGCTCCTTGGGTTATGAGTTGAGCTACACGATAACTGACAAATGCTTGCACTGACTGGACAGGTCCACTCAATCTGTGTGGTGCTTTCTTAAAAAGACCATTTCAGACACTATCTGCATAGTCCTCATGTAAGTTGACCAAGATTATTTTGTCTGGACCTTAAAAGAGACTATGACCTCTGAGTTTGTTTCGGCTGTTTCTTCTCAGAGTAGTCGGGTACGAAACACCGGCCTCATCTAGTTTTAAATAAAAAGACGTGTAAAAGTGTTTGTGAAAACCTACTTGCAAAATAAACATCATTTATCTGACTTCTCCCGCTTTGGGGGGATCGGGGGCGAGTGTCAGACTTTTACTGACTGAAACCCACCCATGTTCCTTCTTTTGCCCTTTGTGTTCCGGGGCGGAGTATATCTCTTTCAAACAACACACAACCGCATAAACACCCTGATGCAATAACTTCAGTTTAATGGTGAATGAATATAAATTGGTAAATATATTTTTTTGTGTGAATCATTATATTACTGGCTTGTAGTTATCCATTTTGTCCTGACTGACTATCAACACACAGATCAAACTACTGGACAGTACAACGTAAAATGTGGAATACAGATAGCTGTTTCCGCTGAAAAAAGACTCAATAGTTTGCATACAATTCAGTAAGTGAAACTAGAATCGGTCAACTAGTATGTGCAATATGATAGTTGTTAAAATACTTACCATCACTTAGATATTCCTCCTTGGGCTCCATAACATCCTCTTCTCTCTCACAAGTTGCTATTTCTTCTTTGATAGCAATAATTTCACTTTTAGATCCATCATCTAAACTTATGTGCACTACTGGACTTATATTAAACCCAGTACAATAGAATACATAGTCTATATTCATTTCAGGTTTTGGCTGTAAACAAATGATTCCAGTATAAAGAAAAGTCAATCAAGAGAGCCTCCATATGTGGGAATACTTGAGTTGCCTCATAGCTGGAGCCAACATGGGTGTAACACTGCTGAATTAAACAAGCCTGGAGCCCGTAGAAAATTCTATTGAGAGGCCCTCAATCTACCAGAAAGGGACTGCCAATTCAAAAATATTTATGCACTATGTCCAGATCTGACTTTTACAATCAAGATAAACATTATAGCTATTACTGTGTGTGTAGCTTTAAATACTACTATCAATCTATTGGCTGGTTATCCATTGTATTGACAGGTGGTGGGTTAAAGTTCGTAAATAAAGATGCTCAAATGGAAGTGGGCTGAGTTGGACACATGGGACCTTATTTCACACGGGGCCTGTTGCGCTTGCTTAGTGGTTAATCTGTCACTGGGGAGGAGTGATATCATACTGCCATGTACATTTACAAGTTTCATATGAAAGCCAAAACAGTTATATGCAAACAGTCAATGTAGGTATGAGCTACACTGCTTGAGAGAAAAAAAAATAAACACTATATTGAATTAGGAGTTGAAAGAATGTCTGTTGAAGACAAACTCACCTCATAGTCCTCATTCATCATCTGAGCGAACTGCTCTTCAGCTTCCAAGCACTTTTTTAGCAAACGGTAGCTTTCTTTAAGGTTAGCGCAGCAGAAAAAACAAGCAAGAATCGGCCTACAGTCTTCAGTTACAAACTGAAAATCAAATTGTATTACACTGTTGTATTGATATGAACAAAATAATGACAATTTGCACAGAACAATTTGCAAGAAAACAAACAAAAAAAAGAGAACAAATCGCTTTCAATCTTACGAATATAATTTTCTATTTTGGTATTCTATGAAATTGACTCTATAAGTTCTTGTTGTCCCACACAGTTTACCAGTTTTTAGTCACCGATGGCGGATGTCAGTCTCTTTGACCCTCTGACCAATAATTCACAAGAATCCTCATGTTCGAGATGAGAGGCAACGTTAAACATTATCGGAAATTCAATAACTCTAGGTTCATCAACTTACTGGAGTGTCAGTCAGCTTCTCATATAGCTCATGCAGGTTCTTGTTGACCACAACATACATGCGGACATTTTCCGCTAAACATATCCTACACATAGGCAGTTTTTCCATCTTATAATTCATAAAGTTACGTTCTTCTATAAAACTGTACCACTGTTTCTTCAACTTGACGGTTGACGGTCCCTTCGAGTTGCACGCTGCTTACTGTTCATATAGTGTTTTAATATAAACCACCTAAGTCAAACAAGTGTTCTATTGAACACCTTACACCACATTAGACATGGGTAGCTCGCGAATGAGAGATAAAATTGAACTAGCTCTTTAGTTACAATCTAGCTCCCAGTCGCTCAGTCGTTCACGGAATAGCTCACTAGTTCTTTTAGCTCAACGGCTCATTGACTCTATACTCTGTGGCTTTGCGAGTTACGAGTGGTATACCGCGCCAGCCCGCCATCGCCAGCGCGCAGCGGCCCGACAATGTCCGAACTTCCCCGACGAACAGGTGAACGATTTCGCATGTCGCTCACTGACCAACTCTTCGGCTCAATACATCATTGTAAAATAAGATGATTTTTAATCTAAATGATAACGTCCATTCATTACATTATACTGTCAATTAGTTAGCTTTTCAAATATTATTCATCTAGATTGACAGTCCTTAGCCTGTTCAAGTATGAAGGAAAATCATTGGCTTTCATAATTTATTTTTTTGTAATAAAAACAAAACAACCCAATGAATCTAATTTTATCTATAGCTCGCAACTGAGATAAATGAACTACAGAACTTTAAAGATTATAAAGAGCCACTGAGCTAGTTGTATCGTTTGACTTGCGTAAAGTAATTCGGCTCAATTTGATCTGTAGCTTGCAAGTAAATCAATTGAGCTGAAGAGTTAAAAGAGTTATTCGGTGAGCTAAAGAGCTAAAAGAGCGATATAGCTCTTTTGATCAAAAGAGCTGTATCTCTCTTTTCTTTTCAGTGAGCTACATTTCGCATGTCTACACCACATTGGCGAAACTTGTTTCTCAACTCAACATTGACCAATGACCATAAATATTTTTTTTTTTTTAATTAGTTCCTTACGGAACAGGCTAAGGTCTGAGACCATGCTGCCTAGTCATCAGTATGACCATAAATAAATGTCAAATGACAAGAATGACAACACTTACGGTGCGTTCCGAATGAAAATAATATTTCTGCCACCGATTGGTAGTAGCCGCTTTAACAGTACCCAACATTAGCACTTTTAACGTTCCAATGTTATAACGTTAGCAACGTTGACACTGACAGTTCGGAACAGGGTTTCCAATTAAGGGCATTTTAGCACCATTCTGACGATTGGCGGCGGCGATCTCTCGCGTCCGGCTCTGGTTCAGTCCATGGTCCGGAGCGAGAGGTAATGGGAAGCGGTCACCTCCTTCTGCGAAGCAGTCATGCTAGTGAAGGAGGTGGCCGGGCGTTTGAGGGAAAGAACCTCAAACCAACCAAAACCAAAAGCCGCGGGCGTCGGGCGCCGCGAGACGAGTCCCGGCCACCGTAGATGCGGGCCTGTGGACGGTGAGCGATGGATAGCTCACCGTCCGTCCGGCTATTGACGACAGGCCGTGTCGATGTTGCATTTGTGTTCGCGCGCCTCAAAGAGATGTCAGCAAAGCAAAGGCGCTTGCCAGGGCCTCCACCTGCCGGGGTTTTCGGGTTGTTCGAAAGAGATACCGCGGCCCCAGAACGTAAAGGGCAGTACATGGGTGGGTTTTAGTCAGTAAAAATCTGACACTCCCCCCCACTCCGCCCAGGGCGGGGGAAGTTATTTGATGATTTCCGACCCCAAGCGAAAAAGAAATAAAAATACCTTTTATCCCAAAACACATCATATTTATAGAGTTTAAAAACTTTTTACTACTTTTTTTGTTTTTTGTTCATTTGTTTGAAATTGAAGGTTGGTTGTAATTATCGAATAAAATTTGTATCAAGTAAATATTTCATTTTGTTATATCCTCTTCAAGACAAGCAAATATACGAATTATACAGGTAGTAAGCTCGTAAAATAATCGTAGAGGGTGTAAAAAGAAATTTAGTCGTTATTTCACGTAACGTTGTGCAACCCACCTATTTTTTCATTTACGGCCAGCGTTTGTAGTTGAGAAAGTAGGTACTGGCGCAGCTGCAAGCGCCTACACATTCGCCAATAGCAAAACATGATTCTACAAGTCGCGGCTCATCGGTTTAAAATGACGTCTAATATTTTTGCGTCTACCTACCGCGATATGTTTTTTTTTATATTCGTTCACCGCACACAGTTCATACGCATTGCATTGTACTCCAATTCTTTTATTCAGTATACACGTATTACCACAGTTTTCGGGTTTTATTTCAACCAAAATAGGACTCGCAAATGTCTCACAAGCAGACAATAAGTTGGCGACCGTGACAGGACACGAATTCATCAAACAACAAAAATCTGCAAGTCACTACTCCCATAGTCAGGAGAACGTGCTGCATCAAGGGATAAAGACCGCCAGGATCCGGCGTCCAAGCTACAGCAAGACTTGGGCACGACCACGGCAGCAAACTTCCGCAAAGATAAGTGTCCTAATCCTTATTTCCTACCCATACCAATCTACAAATTTCCATCAATTATATCGTTTTATTGCCTCCACAGTGCATACAAAGGCAATTATAAACGTTACTTTTCAATTAGTATCCATCATCAACTATCTACTTACATCAAATTAGTTTCCTTCTTTGTCGTAAAATCGATAAGGTACAAAGGTCATTCAAGTTGTCATTATTGCAAACTCAACGGAAAGACAGTTATCCGTTGATACATTGATGTTTTACCCATTTAAACGATTATTATCGTTCAACATAATGCTGTTTCAGGTAGCAACAATATTGCTAGTTATTTAATTAACCATATTCTTAACAAAGCCCATATAGTTCACTCTAAAGTAATCACAGTTTTCATGTAGGTACTTTAATTAGTTATTTCTCGCTTTTCACCCTTTCTGCCGAAATTTCCAGAATTGGCGAAGGAAACCACTTGCAGCTCAATCAATCTGCTGTGCGGAACCGGTTTCTTCGCCACAGGTGACGCCGGACTGACGGGAGTGAGATAAGATAACATCCACCACCTTACTTTAAACAAAGTGCAGCTAAGTGAACAAGTTTTTATTGGTTTAGTTTCAAATCAGAAATATAACAATGACTACTGAGTTAGACAAACATAACATTATAAAGTATAAAGAGTTAAGTTTGAGGCGTAGTTCTATTAAAGGCCAAATAACAAAGTTCAAAAATTATATATCAACTTTAGAATCAGTGCAACTGTCGCCAGTAGAACTTGTCGAGTTATCTTTAAAGTTAAGTAAGTTTGAAGGTTTGTCTACTAAGTTTGATGATCTTCAAACTGAAATTGAAGTGTTAAATCATAAAAATTTAGATTCAGAGATTGATGAACGAGATAGCATCGAACGAGATATTATTTCATACATAGCGACAGCTAAGAATATAATTGAAAATGCAAACAATCAATCTGAAGCGCGCCGTAAGTCTTCAGCCTTTTCATGCCATCATCCTCATATTCCTGATCATACAGGATTCAAGTTGCCGCGGATTGAGATTTCCAAGTTTGGCGGAGCATATTTTCGCTGGCTTGAGTTTCGAGATACTTTTCAAGCTTTAGTACATAATAACGATCATATTTCAGATATACATAAATTCCACTATTTAATTTCATATCTTGAAGGAGATGCGGCTCGTGTTGTTTCGAATCTTGAAGTTTCTTCTTTGAATTATAAAGAAGCGTGGTCATTATTATGTGAGCGGTACGACAACAAGAGGTTGCTAATTAATTATCATTTGTCAGAACTAATTAACATGAATCCTATAACTAACGAATCCGAGCGTTCGTTACGATTTTTAGCTGATCACGTAACAAAAAACTTGCGAGCGCTGGCTAACCTGGGACGACCTACTGATAAGTGGGACGATTTAATTATTTTTATGATGACATCCAAATTGGATAGCAACAGCTTAATGAAGTGGGAAGAATCACAAAATACATTTGGCTCAGCCGATGATCTGCCAACCTTAGCTCAGTTTTATAAGTTCTTAACAGACCGTGCTGGTGTTTTGGAGTCAATGAATCGTAATAAATCTAATAACTCTAATAAAACGTCATTGACAACTTCCCGTCCTGGCCAGAGTTCTCAAAATCAACATTCACGTTCAAACAATAAACAACATAACATTGATAATAAATATAATCGACCTTCTTACGTTAAATCTTTTGTTGCCAATCAACAGACAAATAAGGGAATTGATTGCGTTATTTGTAATGAGTCACACAGAATCTACTCATGTCCCACATTTAAAAACAAGGGTATTAATGAAAGATTAGCTGATGTTCAGAAATATAATCTCTGTCCTAATTGTTTGAGGCAGGGCCATCAAGTGAGTGACTGTCCATTGGGACCTTGTATTTTTAAGGAATGCAATGAGCGCCACAACTCTCTTTTGCATCAATCCACCCCAGTTTTATCCACGAACTCTGCTGAAGTGCTTTCAACTTTCTCTGAGCCATACACAAATCATGTATTTCTATCAACCGTCGTTATCGAAGTGTCGAATCCGTTGACAGCTACCACTGAGAAGGTACGCGCCCTTCTAGACTGCGGCAGTCAATCTTCACTCATAACGAAGAACCTGAAACATAAATTACAATTAGATACAAATCAAACACGCGAAATAAATATAATAGGTATAGGCAATAATCTATGCCATAAGGTTACAGAATCCTGCAAAATTACTCTCAAATCGCTGAACAGTTCATACAGCGCTACCTTATCCTGTTTAGTGCTTGATGAGCTAACAGGGGAGCTACCTAAAGTTCCTATAAACATGAAAGGTTTTGCATTACCCGACTACATAAAGTTGGCTGACCCATGTTTTAACGTACCAGCAAAGGCAGACGTTATTCTTGGGGCAGATATATTTTGGGATGTCGTTGGTACAGAACAACATTCTCTGGGTCCCAAGAACCCAAAATTAATAAATTCAAAATTTGGCTGGCTCGTAGCTGGTCCCATGTTTTCTAATTATTCCAAGTACATGCAATGCAACCATTCAAGTTCTTCAAATAATTCAGACAAATCAGATTCAATTAAAAATATTGATGAGAAATTAGCTAAGTTCTGGGAAGTAGAAGAACTTCCCCAAAGGACTAGTTTCACCCCAAGCGAAAGGTTATGTGAAGAACATTTTCTCGCTAATACCACACGATTAAATTCAGGTAGGTTTTGCGTCAAGCTACCATTGCTTGACAACCCTAACACTCTCGGAGATTCGTATAACCTAGCTAAAAAACGGCTACTCAATTTGGAAAAACGATTTCGTAAAAATTCAGAACTCAAAACACAATACACTGAATTTATTAACGAGTACGCCGAGTTAGGTCATTTATCAGAATCACATGTTGTAATACCTTTTCCTAATTATTTCCTGTGTCATCACGCAGTATTCAAAGCAGAAAGCGAATCCACCAAAATACGAGTGGTGTTTGACGGCTCTGCTCCCACCTCCTCTGGCCGCTCGCTCAATGATATTCTCATGGTAGGCCCTAATAAGCAAGATTCTCTTTTCTCCATCTTGATCAGGGCTAGACAGTACAAATTTTTACTCACTGCTGATGTTGAGAAAATGTTCCGCCAGGTGGCGTGTCACAGTGACGATCAAAATCTACAACTGATCTTATGGAGACAAGATGAGTCTCAGCCAATCAAAACGCTTAAGTTAAATACCGTCACTTACGGCACAGCAAGTGCGAGTTATTTAAGTACGCGGTGTCTGTGGCAGGTCGGAGAAGAGTGTGGGGACGAGTCCATAAAATCTATAATTCAAAACGACTTTTACGTGGACGATCTTATTACAGGGTCAAATAGCGAAGATGAATTACGCCGCGTAAAAGACTTAGTTTCCAGAGCATTAACTTCAGCATGTTTTCCCTTACGTAAATATAAAAGCAATTTGATAAACATTTTACAAGACAATACTGATAATAAAGGTGACAAGCTAATAACAAGTGAATCGTCGAACACCCTCGGATTAGGATGGAATCCTTCTACCGATAAATTACACTTTCCTATCAAACCTATGACAGTTGATGGAAGGTTGACAAAGCGGATCATAATGTCAAATTCATTAAAAATATTTGACCCGCTAGGGCTACTAAGTCCATGCATAATCATACCCAAAATTATGCTACAAAAATTGTGGCTCCTTCGAGTCGATTGGGACGAACCCGTTTCTCAAGATGTTCATGAATCTTGGAATGAGTTTGTAAATAACCTACATCACCTATGTGATTTACACATACCTAGAAACGTTATTTGCGAGGATGCAAAAGTTATTGAAATTCACACATTCAGTGACGCATCGCAAAGCGCCTACGGTGCTTGTATTTATGTTAAATCTACTAATCAAAATAATGATGTTAGTGTAAAATTGTTATGTTCAAAATCTAAAGTATCACCTTTAAAACCTATGACTATTCCTCGTTTGGAACTCTGCGCCGCCTTGCTTGCTGCCAGATTAACCAAGGCAGTTTGCGATGCTATAAAATATAAACCTTCTCGCCTAGTCCATTGGTGTGATAGCAGCGTAGTCCTCGCCTGGATTCACAGCGATCCTAGAAATTTAAAAACCTTCGTTGCAAATCGCATAGGTGAAATCACAGAATTAACACAATCGGCAGCATGGCGTTACGTACCCACTTCAGAGAACCCAGCTGATCATATTTCTAGGGGTGTTAATCCAAGTCAGCTCCCAAAGTTAAACCTGTGGTGGTACGGCCCACAGTTTTATACAAAGATGAATTAGATTGGCCTGTATTAAATTCAAATATTACAAACAAGGAACACTTACCTGAGATCAAAACAAATTTATGCACTACTATTGTAGAACCATTAATTAATTTTGCTACGTATACTTCATTTACTAAACTCCAACGAGTGATTGCCTTAGTCAAACGATTTATTTAC
Source organism: Ochropleura plecta (assembly GCA_905475445.1). Taxonomy (NCBI): domain Eukaryota; kingdom Metazoa; phylum Arthropoda; class Insecta; order Lepidoptera; family Noctuidae; genus Ochropleura; species Ochropleura plecta. The sequence continues at coordinate 6,866,534 of FR997751.1, forward strand.
AATTCAAAAAATCGCCATTGTAAACATACCGACTATTTAACAACTCATGAATTAACTCAGGCTTTTAATAGCCTTTGTTTCATGGCGCAACAACAATCATTTTCAGTTGAGTATAAACTATTAAAACAAAATAAATCGTTACACAGTAAATGCAAAATTTTATCACTATCACCATTTGTTGATGATAATGATTTGATTAGAGTTGGTGGCAGAATTCAAGCTTCTGATTTTCCATATGAGAAGAAGCATCAAATACTTCTAGATTCATCTCACCCTCTAACTAAATTATTGTTTCAACGAGAACATATTCGTCAGATGCACGCCGGGCCACAACTTTTGTTAGCTACAGTTCGAGAAATAATTTGGCCCATCAACGGGCGTAATCTGGCTCGAAACATAGTACACAGTTGCTTGACATGCAGGCGTTTTCAAGGCAAGACTTTACAGCCCAAAATGGGAAATCTTCCTTCACAGCGCGTTACCGTCAGCTTTCCATTTGCTTCAGTTGGCCTAGACTTTGCTGGCCCATTCTTTGTCCTTAACCGAAGAGGACGAGGAGCAAGACTGACGAAATGCTACATGTGCTTGTTTATTTGCATGCGTTACAAATGCGTACACTTAGAGGCAGTAAGCGGCCTATCAAAGGATGATTTTCTAATGACATTAAGACGCTTCATTGCACGACGCGGTAAGCCAGCCGAAATATTCTCCGACAACGGTCGTAATTTTGTCGCAGCGGCTAAGGAATTAGGCTCATTTTTAAAATCAAATAGACACTTGTTTTCTGACTTTGCTGCACAAGAAGGCATACAATTTAATTTTATTCCCGCTTACTCCCCTCATTTCGGCGGCATTTGGGAGTCAGGCATCAAATCCGCAAAACACCATGTTAAACGTGTTATGGGCAATCTTCACCTGACCTTTGAAGAATTGCAGACTTTGTTTGCACAAGTGGAGGCAATATTAAACAGCCGCCCCTTGTGTCCTATGTCCACCAATCCTAACGACTTCCTTTCCCTCTCACCAGGACATTTTCTTATCGGGAGAACGCTAACTACGTTCCCATCTCCTCTGCTTGAAGATGTGGATCCCAACAAATTGAAGCGGTATCAACGATTGGAGCAAATCCGTCAGCATTTTTGGCGTCGCTGGCAAAGCGAATACATCAGTGAACTACAGAGACGACAGAAGTGGACAAAGGACACTCCACAACTTAAATTGGACGACTTAGTCTTGATTAAAGAAGATAATCTGCCACCTTTGTGTTGGCGACTCGGAAGAGTAACAAAACTGTTTCCTGGACCTGATGGCATTGTACGAGTGGCAGATGTAAAAACGTCAACAAGTTGCCTTCGACGAGCGTTGGTTCGCTTGTGTCCTCTTCCTACACCAGAAGAAGAGCTTCAGTTGAAAGAGAAGCCTTTCAACGGGGGGAGCATGGCGCAGCTGCAAGCGCCTACACATTCGCCAATAGCAAAACATGATTCTACAAGTCGCGGCTCATCGGTTTAAAATGACGTCTAATATTTTTGCGTCTACCTACCGCGATATGTTTTTTTTTATATTCGTTCACCGCACACAGTTCATACGCATTGCATTGTACTCCAATTCTTTTATTCAGTATACACGTATTACCACAGTTTTCGGGTTTTATTTCAACCAAAATAGGACTCGCAAATGTCTCACAAGCAGACAGGTACTAACCTATTGCACTATAATTACTGATCAATAAAATCAATCAATACCAGAAAAAATAAAATAATATCTTAAAATATCCAAATTTGTTAGGTTAAAGTATAAAATTGAGCGAGTGATTGATTCTATGTCTGCGTGCGGAATTGTTGTTGTGTTGCGACTAGGATGCCTATGTTAAAATCTTCGCATGTTTACAGGATGTTATTTAAACACTGATCTTGTATTTACTTCATAATAATAATTTAATAATGTAATAGAAATAAAAAAACAATTAGAACCGGTTCTTGTAAATCTCTATGAACAACTGCTTTACTGCTCCCCAAATTTTCTTATGACAAAGGCTCTTGTCAATCAAACATTCTACATTTGAAATACTTTTCTTCTTTTTACCAAAGACAATTACATAGTAAAATTACTTTCTATAACAGCCTAAAATTGAGCGCGTCAAATATGTGAAAGCGTCCGTCATTTCAAAGAGTGAGGTATAAACACTGACTAATCTCAATGGGTATAAAAGAAGACATTTTTATTCCAATGTATTTTAAAATATGTAATATAACAAAGTTTCAATAGAAAAAAAATTGGTTGTTTGTAAAGTAGGTTTACGATCGAGATGTTTACGTGATAACGTCTTATTGGTGATATTTATATAATTAGTCTATATTTTTAAGTGAAATAAACTAATGTAAAATTGTTTAGAAAAATTATACAATTTCAGCCAGAAGCCAAAGTAGTGACATCTAAAATGAAATTAAGTACTAATTTAAAGATTTTTTTTGGAGCCAATAACAGATGGCGCTACCATCTTTATAGCTCGTGAGGTTTAAGTTTCTGAACATGTCACCCGACTAAAACGATTTTAAAGACGTTATCACGTCAAAAAATATTTTCTAGGATATTTTTTTATTTTAGATCACACCCTATCGGCTCAACACGTAAATCAAATATTGAGTGACGCTGACATTAATGACAGTTCTTGTGTCATTTTGACAATTTTGTACTTTTTTTTGGGTGTGTTCACTTTATTAACCTAGATAATTAGAAAGGTTACTTCATTTTAGAAGTAAATTCTCACTAATTTAAAAAAAAAACTATTTCCCCCGAAATTGGAGCGTTTTAAAAATGTATGATGTAGTAAGAAGCACTAGGTTTTGAGACGTTACTTAGCACCTCCTTCAGTCCCAGAACAGAGATCTTTAATTCATTTTCCCTATGTTCCTACTTCTGATTCTGAGTTGAATTCTCTCTTCACACTAAGTGAGTTGAAAGGAGTCCTTTCACATGTTAAGGATACAGCACTTGGAGAAGATGGTATACCATATTCATTTATATAGCTAATCTGTCTGACTCTGTTCTTTTAATATATTTAAATCTCATAAATACAGCTTTAATATCTGGCAACATTCCATCAAGTTGGAAGTCTCAAACAATTATTCCTATTTTAAAACCAAACAAACCTTCTTCTGATGTTACTTCTTATCGACCAAATGCACTTTCAACAGTTTATAATAAAATTGCTGAACATCTCATTAAGAATCGGTTGGAGTGGTTTTTGGAAAGCAAAAACCTGCTAGCTACATCACAGTTTGGTTTTAGAAAGGGTAAAAGTACGATTGATAGTCTCTGTATATTTACAACTGATATTCGCTTAGCCTTTTCCTCTAATAACTCTGTAATTGCTGCCTTCCTGGATATTAACTCTGCTTATGATAATGTCCTTGTATCAGTCCTGGAACATAAATTGAAATTATTACAAATTCCAACAATGCTGGCAAATTTCATAATAAATATGCTCTCAGAGAGATCTTTAAGTCTACATATTGAAGGGTGTACATTTACTCGTTTAGTATGGAAAGGTCTCCCTCAGGGTTCTGTACTTAGTCCACTGCTCTATAATATTTGCACTTATGATTTAGAACACTCTCTAAATGAGTCAGTACAAGTCTATAGCATTAATAGACATTAAATTTGTTGCACAACCGTTTATTATGTGTTACACCAGGGTTGATTTGTTTCACAACTTGATACAGAATCACTTAGTTTATATTCTAATAGTGGACTCTTTATACAATACAATCACGGTCAAATTGGTTCAGCTTAAAAGTGTTGAGCCGTTTACGTGGAAGGATAGGCGGAGGTCTGTTTCGTGACTCGCGTTCGCGCGGCACGTGGCGTACTGGCTTGCGCTTACGCCCGCGTCTTGGCGGTATTCGGCGCGGTGACCCCCGGTTCTCTCCCCGGCGCTCGCGCTCGAGTCAAGCTAGGGACTGGAAACTCGCCACAAGTCCTTCTCTATGCAGACGATTTAATTCTTTATTTATCTGGTCACTCTGATCTTATTATTTGTACTTCCTTAGCCTCTTCTTTATGCCTAGGTACTAAAGACTTGGTTGGAAACCAATGGTCTACACCTGTCAATTGATAAAAGCAACATTGTCTTGTTTACTAGAATGCGTAAACCTCCTGTAGTTACAGTAGGTAAGTTATAATAATATTCTTCCTTATATTATATTATAGGCCTTATTTTGGATACACATCTTACAGGCTTACCACACTGCGACACAGCTGCTAAATGTGAACGAAATATCAACATTATTCGATGCCTTCCTGGAGTTTGGTGGGGAGCACATCCCTTTTCATTAACGTTATTGCACAACATCTTGATTAGCAGTGTATTGGATTATGGGACCTTTTTGCTGGAACCTGCTAATGTTGCTGGTCTTAAAAAAATGGACAGCATTCAATCCAAAGCGCTTAGAGTAGTTTCAGGTGCAATGAAAAGAAGTCCTATTAATTGTCTCCAAGTGGAATGTGGAGATCCTCCACTTCATTTGCGACGGCAATTTCTAGCTGATAGATTTATGGCTCGGTGCTTGCAATTTACATGTCATCCTTTGAGAAATAAACTTTCCACTCTCTCTAATGAAGTAGCGTCATCCACGTACTGGAGGCACAAAGCTACTCCGTGTTTAGTTAAAAGCTTTAGAAAATACAATTCTATTGAAGCACCTTGCCACCAATCTGAATTTCTTCCTATTTTTCACAATAATAAAATTACTGTTCATTAATCATGTCACCAAATATTCAACATTTACCGAGATGACGTGTTTCATGATGAATACTTGAACTTCGCCATTGATAAAGACTGGATAGACTGTCAGCTCCTGTTTACAGATGCTTCCAAGCATCGAAGAGACTCATGTGTGGGAGTAGGTGTAGGTATACCACTCACAAATTAATATCATTCAAAATTATTAAAAAGAGATTTGCATTAAAAAGAGGGGACTGCCCACCCGTGACTCTTGAAGATACTGTCTTGCCGCAAAACTCAACAGTCATATACCTGGGTATGCATCTAGATCTAGACAGAAGGCTTATTGGCTAATAGGTAGACAGTCGTCGCTAAGTCTGGAAAATAAACTTCTTATATACATACCTAAGTATAATAAAACCAGTTTGGACATACGGCATTCTGGGGATCAACAAGCCACTCAAATATAGAAATACTTGAGCTTGAGCAACAGGCCATGGTTCATACGGAACACAGAAATACATGAGTACTAGGAAACTCCGACAGTCAAAGAAGAAATAGAAAAGTCCTGTGGGACATACATACAAAGACTCAGACAACACAGAAATCATCTGGCCACAACACTGTTATACACCAACAACTGCATGTTCCGCTTGAAAAGGACAAGACTAGCCTCAATCTGATGATTGATTAAAAATGGGAGATGGCACATCACTGGATGTGCAAGTCGATAAGACAGATTATTAATCAACAAATCTAATTATAGCTCTAGGGCTGATTGCAAATACAACAAAAAACAAAAAAAAGTCCCGCCCGAATCATCTGTATTTGCGGGAGAATGTTACGGTCTATTCAAAGCTGTCGAATATATACTTCTTATGGGCTTACGGAATTCACTTATTTCAACTGATGCAAGGAGTGCCTTGCAATCATTAGCCAGTTTTCCTTTCTATGCTCATAATCCTTTTATTTCACTTGAAACACGTGAGCTACATCACAAGTGGTATTCAGTGAATTTTGCGTGGACACCCGCGCATTGTGGCATTTTAGGTACATAATGAGAGAGCGGACCAGTTAGCTAATGATGCCGTATTGTATGGAGACGTTTTTCCATACCAAAACAACTGCCAAGATCTGGCTGCTCTGCCCAAAGTTTATTTATCAACAGGAATCCTGGGCTCAGCTTTGGTCGATGCAGTCACTGAAAGGGAAATTTTTTCGCACAAATCAGTCATCCATTCCGACTAAACCTTGGTTTTGCAGGTACAAGATAAGCAAAAAAAATTCAACCATTTTTATACGTTTGCGATTGGGTCATGTGTGCACTCCTGCTCATCTTGCCAGACTTGGAATTGTACAGAGCCCTGTGTGTGAATGCGGTGCTGAGGTGGGAGATCTGAACCACCTTATTTAGGTTTGCCCCCTCTATGATCATTTCCTTACTCTTCCAAAATCTTGTTTCCCTCCGAGTCCCTTTTCCCACTGGTATCTCTCGTGTATTTTATATAATTCTAATATAGATATTTATAAAACCAAAGCACTCTTCCTTGTTAATAATAATCTAGCTATAAACGGTAATGTAAATATTTTTATTTTATTGTATTATGTACTCTATTTACTAGAGGTCGACCGAAACTAGTTGTCCGGCCGAAACCGAAACTCACGTGGCTTGACCACGTGTGTTTCGGTTTTATAATATTTCTTTAAATACTGAAATTTGGTGCATTTTACCTATTATTTTGCATTAATTAGGGCATGAAATGGAAACACAGTATAAGATTAAGTTTGTTGTAATCATTTAGACTGTTATCCTTACTAATATTATAAAAGCGAAAGTAAGTTTGTTTGTTACGTCTTCACGCCTTAATGGCTAAACAGGTTTTGATGAATTTTGGTACACCGATAGTTGGTACCTTGGAGACAGATCTAGGTTATTTTATTTAAAAAAAGGATTGAGTACTGAGGGAGAAAGAGGGAAGAAAACTTAGCATTGCTATTACAATAAATAAGGCGCAAGGACAAATCTTGAAGTAGCAGGCACTGACTAACACAGTTCCCCTTTCCTGATTCACAGGTACCTGTAAATCAGGAAAGGGGAACTGTGTTACCCGGAATTTACCGCAAGCGAAGCCGCGGGTCAAAGCTAGTTTATTATAATATGTGTCTGTCTTGTTGACACTTTCACTTGCCCTTTAAACCTCACGTTGTTAACACCGACTTTGGGGATAGAATGAGCATTCGCTCGTCTGATGTAAATCGACCTTTAGAATGATACGTTGTACTTGAACTACGCTGACATTTATGTACATTGTACATTAATTACAATCTCTAAGGATTTTCTCTGAGTATATGCGAATATGTTTAGTCAAAGTACACTTTTCATTAAAACTACGCTGACATACATCACACTTAAAAGGTTTTTCACCCGTGTGTATTGGAATATGATTTATTAAATGTCCCTTGTCACTAAATCTACTCTTACAATCTTAACACTTAAAAGGTTTTTCACCCGAGTGTATTTGAATATGTCTACTTAAATTACTCCTATTATTAAAACTACGCTGACATATAGTACATTTAAAAGGTTTTTCTCCAGTGTGTGTTCGAATATGAATTCTAAAATAAGACTTGTGACTAAAACTACGCTGACAAATAGTACATTTAAAAGGTTTTTCTCCAGTGTGTGTTCGAATATGCATTCTTAAACGAGATTTTTGACTAAAACTACGCTGACACACATCACACTTAAAAGGTTTTTCACCAGTGTGTGTTCGAATATGTTTAGTTAAATTACCCTTATCAGTAAAACTACGCTGACAAATAGTACATTTAAAAGGTTTTTCTCCAGTGTGTGTTCGAATATGCATTCTTAAATGAGATTTTTGACTAAAACTACGCTGACACACATCACACTTAAAAGGTTTTTCACCAGTGTGTGTTCGAATATGTTTAGTTAAACTACCCTTCTCAGTAAAACTACGCTGACATACATCACACTTAAAAGATTTTTCACCCGTGTGTGTTCGAATATGTGTACTTATACTACTCTTCTCAGTAAAACTACGCTGACATACATCACACTTAAAAGGTTTTTCACCCGTGTGTATTCGAATATGTTTAGTTAAACTACCCTTCTCAGTAAAACTACGCTGACATACATCACACTTAAAAGGTTTTTCCCCAGTATGTATTCGAATATGTGTAATTAAATAACTCTTCTTATTAAAACTACGCTGACATACATCACACTTAAAAGGTTTTTCCCCAGTATGTATTCGAATATGTGTAATTAAATAACTCTTCTTTTTAAAACTACGCTGACATACATCACACTTAAAAGGTTTTTCACCAGTGTGTGTTCGAATATGTGTAATTAAATAACTCTTCTTATTAAAACTACGCTGACATACATTACACTTAAAAGGTTTTTCACGAGTATGCATTCTAATATGCACAATTAAATGTTCCTTTTGACTAAAACTACGCAGACATACATCACACTCAAAATATTTTACATCTGTATGTACTCCTCGGATATGTCTACATAAATAAGACTTTGTACCAAAACTACACTGGCATACATCACATGTGTAAGGTTTGTCAATACGTGAACGAGGCACGAGATCACATTTGTAAGTGTTTGTGACAGAAGTGCCACGTGTGGACGTACGATGTTTAGTTGTCCGAATAGCTTCTAAGTGTGAGTGTTCCTTTTCCCTTAGGCCCACAGTTATTGAATCTTCTTGCTTTGTTCTTCGTGTGTCCAGTTTTAGTTTCTTCATATCGGGTGTTCCTGTAAAAATAATCTAGTAAGTACTGTAAGAGGTTTTATACCTTAACTAATGTTGGCTGGTTGGCCATAACGTTCCAATATTCAGGTCGTTTTAAAGAAGGATCTTAGGAAAAACAGAGTATAGGAATGAAATAAGCAGTGTGACGTGTAACTTAAAATATAATATAAAAGAATATATACGTTTTGACGTGATAACGTCTTTAAAATCGTTTTAGTCGGGTGACATGTTCAGAAACTTAAACCTCACGAGCTATAAAGATGGTAGCGCCATCTGTTATTGGCCCGAAAAAAAAACTTTAAATTAGTACTTAATTTCATTTTAGATGTCACTACTGGTGATAACTTATATCACCAATAAGACGTTATCACGTAAACATCTCGATCGTAAACCTACTTTACAAACAACCAATTTTTTATTAGTAGGGACATCATCAAATAACTTCCCCCGCTCCGGGCGGAGCGGGGGCAGAGTCAGCGTCTTGCTGACACACCCAGTTTTATCTTTTGCCCTTGTTCATGTTCCGGGGCCGCGGAATCTCTTTCGAACAACCTACACACCCGGTAGGCGATGAGCCTGGCAGGTCCCTTTCCTTTGCTGAAATCTCTATGAGGCGCGTGGAACACTGACGTCAATAGACGGACGGACGGTGAGCTACCCATTGCTTACGCCCACAGTCCGGCCACGTCCTTCGCTAGCATAACTGCTTCGCAGAAGGGGGTGGTCACCTCCCATTCCCTCTTTCCCCGGACCATGGACTGAATCAGGGTCGGGCGCGAGAGGTCGCCGCCACCGATCGCCTCTACGAGGACACAGCGTTGCTCCGCCCAAACGGGACTCCCATTGTGTGCTCTACCGGGTCCCCCGTGCGATCGTCACAGTGATGACACCCGGGCGTTTCCTCCCGCCAGATTATGATAAATATTTTTTTTATACATTTTATTTTTAATTTAATAGTTAAGTTTATTTTTATGTCTAGCTGCCCCGAGGTTTCACTCGCGCAGTGATGTAATATACAATATTCCTTTACTACCTGGCGCCCGCGGCTTCGCCCGCGTGATATCGAGAAAAAAGTATCCTATGTGTTATTCCAGACCATAATCTACCTCTGTGCCAAATTTCATCAAGATCCGTTCAGCCGTTTTGACGTGAAAGAGTAACAAACATACATACATCCTCACAAACATTCGCATTTATAATATTAGTAGGATAGGATGCAGGATTTACTACGGCGAAATTAAAGTCCTATTCACTCCACTCCACTCACTATTCTAAATCAGTCGACGTTGGACGTATTGTACCAAACATTGGTGGATCAAACCAAACATTGTTAAAATAACTTATAGATATTTAATAATTATTGCTACTGAAAATTGAAAATAAGCACTTATTAGCCATATACTTACCGAAAAAAAGGTATTTCACAACTATTAAACGCGTACTGCACAAGTTTTACGTATTATAGACTGGGGCCGAAGCCTTCAAAAATGGTAAAAAATTAAAAAAATTACAGTAGGATGTCACCCATTAGAAAACGAGGGGAATATGATAAAAATGAAAGGAAAAATAAATTACGGTCGATCCGAGTTCGGGAAGTGGGAGGGGGTGAGTTTTTAGGGGTAAAAAATGGTTTATCTTGATTTCCGGCAAAACTACAAGTCCTATGGAAAAAAGTTGCACGACAAAGTTATCTTTACTAATAAAGCGAAAGTGAGTTTGTTTGTTTGTTTGTTGCGTCTTCACGCCTACATCCTACATGTGAACACCGTGTGCAGTTTGATCAAACTTAAAAGATAGGGTAGGTAGGGTAGGTGGGGTAGGTAGGTAGAAAGGTAGAAAATTGCATTGCAACGCATGCCGCGGGGCACAGCTAGTACTACTATAATTAACAAACAAATAAGTTAATATTTAAGAAGACATCTACAATATTTTAAAAAGTTGTAGAATCTTCTTTAAATAATATTTGTAGATGCCTATTTATTGCTGTTTTAAGATAATTTATACACCTGACTGACCTACGGTAAGTAATAGCCCATTGTAAGGTATTTCATAGAGAAGTGGGGACGAACCTTGCTATTTCGTAGCAACTGTAAAAATCATTAGCCAGTATTCGAGATACAGAGCAGTGTATAACATCGTTTTTAAAAATACACGTGCAGGCTCAGTTACTCTAAGAGAATTGTGAGAAATTTACTTTACAGTGCTAGGAGCACTCTTGTTTCAGTTATCTGCCACGTCTTTAATCTTGCCCTTACATCCGGATTATACCAGAACAGTGTTCATAAAGGCCGTTGTGTACCTTATTCACAAGAGTGGAGACACTACATACCCATATCTGTATTATCAATAATGTCTAAGCTCCTCGAAAAAGTTATAAATAAACGTCTGCTGGATTTCCTTAGCTCACAAAATATACTCACAAAAAACCAATATGGATTCAGATCAGGCAGAAACACTGAGGATGCCATTCTAGAGTTAACAAGTTCAGTAGCCCAAAATCTTAACACCAAGGACAAATCTATAGCCATTTTCCCTGATTTCTCTAAAGCTTTTGACACTGTCTCTGTTCCCATTCTTCTCAGTAAACTGGACAGGATTGGAATAAGACGCCTACCGCTTAGGTTGTTTAAAAGTAACTACACCAGTAAGGAAGCATTCCTCACATACGGAGTTCCGCAAGGTAGTGTCTAAGACACTACCTTGCGGACCTACCCTTTTCCTTGTTTACATAAACGAGCTCGGTAAACTTGACTTAAAGAACTCCAGAGTAATTGCTTATGCCGATGACACTGTTCTGGTTCGTGGCAGTGATTAGAGCGAAGCTCGTCTTTAGGCAGATTCAGCCTTGCGAGTTATTATGAGATGGCTCACGCAGAACCTGCTCACCCTCAACTTGGATAAAACCAATTTAATCACTTTTAGTTCAAGGAAAGCTTAAAGAAAAGAACATGAAATCTTGTAAATTTTGATAAATAGCTCAATTTTTTTTTGCATTTTCTGAGAACTATGGTACTTACTATGGTACTTAATGTATATTTTTTTACACATTTGTATAGATTTCAAAGAACAAATAGCTCCAGACTTTTTGGAAAAAGCTGATATTTTGACACGAGAATTTTCGATTGAAAATTAGGGTTATAATAAAAATAAGGCGAAAAAATCAATATTTTTAATCAAATAAATTACAGTGTATTTGGGACATGATAAGATAAGTTTTCACAAAATGTCGTAGAAAAAAAACATTTTTTGTAAAATCTAAAAAAATAAAACAAAAACTTGGTTATTTGAATTTTTCACTTTTGAGGTTATGTGAAAGAACTGTAAATACAAAAGTTGTAGATCTTTTTATTACCTACAACTTTGCCTTTTTCGGACTTGTAGTTTTGCCGGAAATCAAGATAAACCATTTTTTACCCTTCAACCCCTCCCATTTCCCCAACTCGGATCGAACGTAAATTATTTTTCCTTTCATTTTTATCATATTCCCCACCTTTTCAAATGGGTTTCATCCTACTGTAGTTTTTTTTGTTTCAAAAATTATCAACCCTGGCTTATTAGTGTTGGCCACGCTTAAAATATAACAACATTCGTTGATCTGGAAATCTGGTATGGTATGATATTTACTTTTTCTATTTGTCGGGCCGTTCTTATAGCGTTGATCGGGAATCTAGTACATTGTTGATCGAAGGACAGTCGGGACCAAAAGATTAAAGTACTCTCCGGTGTTCAGGTGGTCACTTGTCCACAGACACTAGGTTGGGCAACAGCGGCTTAACGTAAACTTCGAGCCGAGCTGCTGTTATTATTTACCCACGAGCTCCTCAATATAACGCGCGCGCGCTTGTCATATGACTATGAGATCACAAATATATGGTTATAATTAAACATAGCACATGTAATGTAAGTGGTTACTGTCGCCCTGTTTGTTTACATAAAAACATTGCCCGTCTCTAGAAATTTCTCCAGAATCGTGGGTGCATTTACCAACATTTAAACTCACAAACAGCCAGACCCGGAACAACTATCTGTAGGCCATTACGTCACTAATACTTACTATTGGTCTCCACGGCTCTTCGTTTCTTTCTGGGTACTTCTTGTATTCCTTCCATTTTAGTTGTAAACTCTTTTAGAGATGCATCATCTTCTAATTCAGATTGGTGTGGGAGTATATCTTCTGTACATAGATCGGTATTTTCCAGTTCTATATCTGTATGTAAACAAAAATAGTTAATGTCATAGGAGCATTGCTTGAAAAAGTGGTGAAAACAGTTTGGCAGCGGACACAGTAAATTTCGTGTGTCAGGAACCGAATAAATTTGTGAGTTACAGTGGTGCCAAGCACGTAGAAGGTATCAGGAGGAGGGTAGATCGATTTGTCTGGTCATAATCTCATTATTTTCGGAAGGCAAATCATCTGACTTCTCCCGCTTTGGGGAGATCGGGGGCGAGTGTCAGACTTTTACTGACTAAAACCCACCCATGTTCCTTCTTTTGCCCTTTGTGTTCTGGGGCGGAGTATCTCTCTCAAACAACACACAACCGCATAAACACCCTGATGCAATAACTTCAGTTTAATGGTGAATGTAAATGAATGAATGAATATAAATTGGTAAATATATTTTTTAGTGTGTATCATTATATTACTGGCTTGTAGTTATCCATTTTGTCCTGACTGACTATCAACACACAGATCAAACTACTGGACAGTACAACGTAAAATGTGGAATACAGATAGCTGTTTCTGCTGAAAAAAGAGTCAATAGTTTGCATACAATTCAGTAAGTGAAACTAGAATCGGTCAACTAGTATGTGCAATATGATGGTTGTTAAAATACTTACCATCACTTAGATATTCCTCCTTGGGCTCCATAACATCCTCTTCTCTCTTACAAGTAGGTACTTCTTCTTTGATAGCAATAATTTCACTTTTAGATCCATCATCTAAACTTATGTGCACTACTGGACTTTTACTAAACCCAGTACAATACAATACATAGTCTATATTCATTTCAGGTTTTGGCTGTAAACAAATGATTCCAGTATAAAGAAAAGTCAATCAAGAGAGCCTCCATATGTGGGAATACTTGAGTTGCCGCATAGCTGGAGCCAACATGGATGTAACAGTGCTGAATTAAACAAGCCTGGAGCCCGTAGAAAATTCTATTGAGAGGCCCTCAATCTACCAGAAAGGGACCGCCATTCCAAAAAATATTTTTCAGTGTGTCCAGAGCTGACTTTTACAATTCAGATAAACATTATAGCTAATACTGTGTGTGTAGCTTTAAATACTACTATCAATCTATTGGCTGGTTATCCATTGTATTGACAGGTGGTGGGTTAAAGTTCGTAAAAAAAGATGCTCAAATAGAAGTGGGCTGAGTTGGACACATGGGACCTTATTTCGCACGGGGCCTGTTGCTCTTGCTTAGTGGTTAATCTGTCACTGGGGAGGAGTGATATCAAACTGCCATGTACATTAACAAGTTTCATACGAAAGCCAAAACAGTTATATGCAAACAGTCAATATAGGTATGAGCTTCACTGCTTGAGAGAAAAAAAATAAACATTATATTGAATTAGGAGTTGAAAGAATGTCTGTTGAAGACGAACTCACCTCATAGTCCTCATTCATCATCTGAGCGAACTGCTCTTCAGCTTCCAAGCACTTTTTTAGCAAACGGTAGCTTTCTTTAAGTTTAGCGCAGCAGAAAAAACAAGCAAGAATCGGCCTACAGTCTTCTGTTACAAACTGAAAAACAACTTGTATTACACTATTGTATTGATATGGACAAAATAAAAAAGTTTGCACGGAACAGTTTGAAACAAAACAAACAGAAAAAGAGAACATAACGCTTTTAATCTCACGAATATAATTTTCTATTTTGTATTCCATGAAATAGACGCTTTAAGTCCTTGTTTTCCCACACAGTTTACCAGTTTTTAGTCACCGATGGCGGATGGCAGTATCTTTGACCCTCTGACCAATAATTTTCACAAGAATCCTCGTGTTTGAGATGAGAGGCAAGTGAGGCAACGTTAAACATTATCGGAAATTCAATAACTCTAGGTTCATCAACTTACTGGAGTGTCAGTCAGCTTCTCATATAGTTCATGCAGGTTCTTGTTGACCACAGCATACATGCGGACATTTTCCGCTAAACATATCCTACACATAGGCAGTTTATCCATCTTTTAATTCATAAAGTTCCACTTATCTACTATAAAACTGTATCATTGTTTCTTCAACTTGACATTGACAATAAATGTCAAAATGACAAGAATGTAAACACTTACGGAGCGTTCCGAATGACAATAATATTTCTGCTAACGATCGATAGTAACCGCTCTGATAGTACCCAACATTAGCACGATTAACGTTCCAACGTTATAGCGTTACCAACGTTGACACTGACAGTTCGGAACAGGGTTTTAGGGTTTATATGTAAGGGCATTTTCGCCCTTAAAAGCGAAAAAGAAATAAAAATACCTTTTATCATAAAACACATCATATTTATAGAGTTTGAAGACTTTCTTCTGCTTTTATGTTCGTTTGTTTGAAATTGAAGTTTGGTTGTAATTATCTAATAAATATTTCGTAAATATTGAAAAAGTAAGTACCAACCTATTGGACTATAATTACTGATCAATAAAATCAATAAACACCAGAAAAAAAATATCTTAAAGTATCCAAAGTTAGGTTTAAGTACAAAATTGAGCGAGTGATTGATTCTATGTCTGCGTGCGCGAATTGTTGTTGTGTTGCGACTAGGATACCTAAAATTGAGCGCGTCAAAAATATGATAGCGTCCTTATGTCATATCAAAATATTAGGTATATAAGAAGATATTTATATTCATCATATAAAAAATGTTCCAACAAAAATAAAACAAATGTTGATTTTCTAGGATAAATATCAATTCTTCGATTTTTTGTTTTTAGATAGCAATTATTAGCTAAACGCGTAAATCAAATATTGATTGACACTGACATTAAGGACAGTTCTTCGGTGTCATTTTGCCAAGTTTACTCTTTTTGGTGTGTTCACTATATTAACCTAGATAATTAGAAAGGTTACTTCGTTTTAGAAGTAAATTCTCACTAATATAAAAACAATATTTCCCAAAATTGAAGCGCTTTAAAACTGATGATATAGTTAGAAGCACTAGGTTTTGTGACGTTATCATCATTTTCCTGCCCTTGCCCCCAATCTATTTGGGGTCGGCGCAATCCATTTTCTTCTTCCATTCTCCCCTATCAGACGTCACGGCATCATTTACTCCTTTCTCCTTCATATCATTGCTTACACAATCCATCCATCTTTTCTTTGGCCTTCCTCTCGCTTTCCGTCCATCAATATTCAGATCCATCACTCTTTTAGTCACATGCGCTTCATCCTTCCTCATTACATGTCTATAGCCAAGACAAACGACTCCCTTTAAATTTTGCTATGACAGGCGAATTTTCAAACTTCCTCTAATATAAGTACTCATTCCTTACTTTATCTATTCTTGTCACTTCACACATCGATCTCAACATTCTCATTATCCAGCTTTTTTACAGCCCAGCATTCTTCATATACCCATACAGTACAACAGGTCTAATCACGGACTTGTATATTTTCCCCTTTAACTTGAGGGGCATCCGTAGGTCACAACTTGTTCCAATGACCTGTCGCCATTTCATCCATCCTGCGTTGATCCGGTGCGGTACGTGCCGGTCTACTTCGCCATCCCCTTGGACAAACGACCCCTGGATACCGGTTGGAGTAGATCGGTATGGGCGTTCTGGCAAGAGTTAAGGGCACTAATCCTTACTAATATTATAAAAGCAAAAGTCAGTTTTTTTGTTTGTTTGTTACCTCTTCACGCTTTAATGGCTTAACCGATTTTGATGAATTTTGGTACAGAGATAGTTGGGAACTAGGAGACGGACATAGGCTGATTTTTATATAAAAAAGTAGGATATGACGGAGAACCAGGGAAGAAAAGGGAAAACTTAGCGTTGATATTACAATAAAAAAAAACGCAAGGGCAAAATCTACAGGTAGGAGGTACCTGCAAATCAAAAAGGGTAAAGGGAACTGTGTTATTCCGAATTTTCTACAAGCGAAGTCGCGGGCAAAAGCTAGTAATAACATAAAAAAGTAGGGTAGAAAATGTAACGCATTCCGAGCATAGGTAGTTGTTTATAAATAAGTCTATGCCAAGAGTTGCGTGGAGCGTTCTTCCGTGTTTTGACCTTGTATAACATATCACAATGTTGTCGTATTTAAACAAAAGGTTGACTGGTAGAGAATGCCGTATGTCATTAAGTCCACCTGTGTGTCACTGTTGTAAATGAAGTTTAAATAAATTAATGTCAAGGGTATTATCTAAGTGAGTTTCCTTTATTATTTGAGTATATTGGAGCTAAAAATTTATTAAAGATCGCCAATTGTTAATTGAATAGGCGTTTTTTACTCGTTTTGCTCACTCTAATTAGCAATGAGTACAATATATTACAGGCTTTAAAAAAAACCAATAGCAACTAAAATAACCTGACTAGCAACTGAAATAACTCGACTTGGCACACGAGGTTGTCGATATGTGGAATTTACGGCCTACGGATCTCTCGAAGCTCTCCTTATGTGGTTGGAATAAGGGCCTGATTCAGGAGGCAGTACTCCTCGATACGGCCCGCATTGTGAGGAGGTTCCTGTCTCTGGAGCACCAACCTATTTTTGTTTTTTTTTTTAAAGAATATTTAAAAATATATTAATACGTGTGAAAAATGAATAAAGGAGACTAATAAAAACCATTAGTTGGATACCCTGTTTCGGACTGTCATAGTGTCAACGTTGCTAACGTTAAAAGGGCTAATGTTGGGTACTGTCAGAGCGGTTACTACCGATCGGTAGCAGAAATATTATTATCATTCGGAACGCACCGTAAGTGTTGTCATTCGTTGCGCGGGGATCGTCGAATTTGGCGGTCGTGATTTTACTTTCGGTATTTTTTAAACTATTTATATTTGAGATAGGTTTTATAGATTTATGTAGATATAGATGAGAATAGTTAAATTTATTGTTTGTGTACATACTGTTCTTCATATTTGGGTAAGTTTGATATATTTTCTTTTTTACTGACCTATGGACAACGAACCACCTGATCCGGGGAGCACAGTCCCCTCGGTTGGGCACAATGTAACTATTGAGTTGAGTATGGGTACAGACTCGTCCATAACGAGATCGGAGCGGAAAAGGGCTAGGGATTCACGCAAATATTGCAAGCAATGCAGCAAAAGAAGGCGACATGGGCAATCTATAACAGGAATCAATAAAAATACACACTGCCATTGTGATAGTGATTTAATAATCAGTAACAATCCAACAATTCAAATAGAAATACCAACAGTTTTCGGTCATCAGGAATGCACTACACTTTCTGTGGATGACCCCCGGAATGAAAGGCCGTGTAAATCGGATCACCCCCAGAAAACGCCACAGATTGCTAGGGTTTTGTACGAAGCCAGAGACCTATCGCCATACGTAGTACACATCCAAAAAATAAAATATCGATTGAATCTGTAAACTCGAGTCAAACATTACACCCTATCACATCACTTTAGGGCACTTCCGTAAAAAACGTAAGTACAACCACATAATCAATGGTTCGTTAAAACGAATTGGTCGCAATAGAATCGCACTAAGCTTCTCTTGTCACCTGGATGCAAACTCTTTTATAAATGACTCTTATTTAGCCAAAGAGAAATTGAAGGCATTTGTACCTACCCTCAATTAATGTGTGTCGAGTAGGAATAATTAAAGGGGTCCCTACTGAATGGTCCCCCGACGAAATTATGGAAAATGTGTTAGTCCCCACCGGTTGCGGGAAAGTTATCAAGGCAAGGCCCCTGTACTATAAAGTACACGAACCGACCCCTGTGTGGAAACCATCACAAACAGTCGTGCTGACCTTTGATGGACAAATTTTACCAAAACGTGTGTTTTGTTGTTACAATTCTATGGCAGTAGAATTGTATACATTTCCTACAATACAATGTTTTAATTGTTGTCGTTTTGGACACACAAAGGTACAATGTAGGTCGAACCCTCAATGCTTCCAAGTGTGGGGAGAGGCATTCTCCTGACACTCTCGTAGTATTGACGACGAAAGCGATAGTTAATGCTGTCATTGCGGTGGCACTCATTACGCCATTAATAAAAAATGCCCAGAGTTCGAAAGAGAGAAAGCAATTAAGCACTATATGGCCCATAGCTGCGTGTCGTATGCTGAAGCATCTCAGCTTCACCCCCCAATTTCCAAATTATATGCAGATGTGGTAACAACTGCATCATCTGTTCCATCACTCAACAAGAACAAAACCAATATTTCACGACCTTTACCCCATTCACCTAACACATCACACAGAAAAACCGTATTTTTAAAACCTCGGGATCCCCCAAAAACAACTAAGGGGTATGACCGCCCCTCTTTGAGGAGTGGCTGGAGAGGCGTCATGGCGTCCTCACCTACCGCCTGACGCAGGTCTTCACCGGACACGGAAGTTTCGGGAGGTTCCTGCACATAATCGGGCGGGAGGAAACGCCCGGGTGTCACAGTGCCGTATTATCCATAAGGCACTTTAGGCCAGTGCCTAGGGGCTCACTATGGCCAGGGGCCCAGCACTTCCGATTCAGAAAATGAAAAAAGGAGGATTGTGTGGTTTTATGAAACCAAGGTAAAAGTGAAACTTTTTTTCACATTACAAGGTAAAAGCCCCCATTATTGACACTATAAGAGTGACGGTAAATGTCTGAATTTTTAATTGTAAGTATTGAAATTCAATTCAAATAATTTATTTCAGATAATAAATCCATATTTTGTTAGTAGTTAAGTAACTTAGCCTAATGTTAGTACTACAATTAATTTAAAATCACACTCGTTATGTGGATAAGTGTGTCTGTACACTTATCCACCTTCGTACGAGGGGAGAGTCCCACCGATCAGAAAACACATTCAGGATGCCATTGGAGGACGAGCGCAAGCGCGCCATCATGGAAGCGCATCGCTTCCGCATGATCGCGGCGAAACCGTCGACACCCGCGCATGCGAACATCCCTGACGCGCTACATCGCCTCGACAACCCCAAAAGCACCCTGAATGCATTATTGTACTGGACACGCAGGTCACTGTATGCCCGCTGGGTGTACTTGGTCCACAGGCTGCACGTGTAAAACGACTGGCAGAAGGCCTTAAACAGCGTTATCTTTACATTATCAGTACAGCGTGCAAACCTGCGGGCCAGCATGTTGCAACGCACAGCCAGCGACCTGCGTTCCCTGTCTATATCCACATTGTCTTTTAAGTCGTCGGTGACCCAGTGACCCAAATACTTAAACTTCGACACGCGACCTAAAAGAGACCCAGAAAGGGAGAGTTCAGGCAGCTGGTCGTAGGTCAAAGTACCCGATTTAAAAAGCAACCACTCACTTTTGTCGGTATTGTATTTGAGCCCATGAGCCACCGCATAACTTTCACATATTTTGAGTAGCCTTCTCATTGCACTGATAGATGGGCTCAGCAGCACCATGTCATCAGCGTAACTGATGTTGTTCACGCAAACACCGTCCACGTGACAGCCGACTTTAGAACTACTGAGCCTACCTATCAGCTTATTTATATAAAGGTTAAAAAGACGGGGGGAGCTCAGACCCCCCTGCCTCACCCCACAATCTAGTCCATATATATGAGAATATGAGCCTGCCCACTTCACTGTATTCTTTTGACTACTGTACCAATGTTTAAACAGTGATATTACATCAGCTGGCACAGTAGTGTCCTGAGTGAGCTTGTACCAGAGCAGGTCATAATTGACCAGGTCAAAAGCCCTCGATAAATCCAGAAAACAAGCTACAACAGGAGTCTTTCTGTCTGTATAATATTGGACAGTCTGCTTAAGGCATAAAATTGCACTGTCTGTAGACAGGTTTGGTCTAAAACCAAACTGACCATCCTCGAGATCGACATGCTTAGCTAAGATTTGATTAAGCAGACTATCCAATACCTTAGCACAGACAGTGGCCAGCGATATCGGCCTATAGTTGGATATATCGGAGGCGTCACCAGTCTTATTCTTAATTACAGGCACAACGATTGTATGACTAAGTTCCACAGGTAAGTAACTATGGCTAAGACATAGGTTAAAAAACATAGCAAGAACTCGTGGTAAGTGTACCCCAGCGTATTTAAGATGTTCGACGCTGAGGCCGTCGTGACCGGGGGACTTTCCCCTCACCATGTCCTGGATACATCTCGCGACTTCTCTAGCGGAGAACCTGACAAATTAAATAACATATTTTTTTTTGTATTAGACACTTTTATTGATTTATTAACTTGTATAATTAAATTTTTATACTTAAATAATCGCTTATTAAATGACAAATATATTAATTTGAAATCAGCAACTCAAGTGTGGGTATTATTGACAGGGCTAATTTTTGAATGATTCTCTGCCGATGCGGATATTAGAAAAGCATGCTCTAAGTTTAAGGAGAATTATTGCAATGATATCGAACCCGAATAAATAGACGAGATGGTCCACTTCAAATACTTTGTGTCACAATTAGAGAATACCGGAAATAAAAAACAAAATATACCTGCCGAAAAATCTTACAAGCTGATTGATGGTAACATGGTACAATCGACATTCCCAAATGTGATGACGGCAATGCGAATTTACAGAAGTCTTATGATTACGAATGCATCAGGAAAACTTAATTTTTCTAAATAAAAAAAAAAAAACAAAATTGTCTTCGGTCAACAATGTCGCAAAGCCGTTTAAATTCATTGGCAATAATGTGTATTAAAATAAATAAATAAAATCATTTTATTTCGGATAACACAAAGATCCATATATGCCACATTCGTTCAAAATAAATACCATAAAATAAAATAACATTAAAATAAATAAATTAAACAGAAAACCAACAAATAATAATGTATTGAACGATTGAATGTATCAGAAAAGGTCAATTTTCAAGAAGTTTTAAACGATTTTGTATATAAACAAATAGAAAGGTTAATATTAAAAACATGCTTCTTAATCAGCACAATATGTACATGTACATTATTATTTTTTAATGTTTATGTTAGTATTATAAAAATATGCAAGATTTTACTATTATTTGTTTCTTTTATAAATGACTCTGATGCTTCGTCCTGTAGATTGTGGCGAAAGTCTTTTCACTTGAAGGAAGGCGTAAACCTTTGCAATGTAATGACTGAAGTCTGTTGTTGATGATGATGGTACCTTCATTCTATTTCGTAATGTAGACAGTAAAAATTTCCAAATTGCGTTGGTGTGGTATGAAAAAGGGGGGGCCTGAAACGAGCTGTGCCTAGGGGCCCCGAGATGGTTAATCCGGCCCTTCACTGTCACCATTGTGACGATCGCCTGGAGGACACGGTGGAGCACTCAGTAGCGGTCTGCCCAGCTTGGGCGGAGTACCGCCGTGCCCTCGTGGAGGCGATCGGCGGCGGCAATCTCTCGCGTCCCGCCCTGGTCCAGGCCATGGTCCGGAGCGAGAGGGAATGGGAAGCGGTCACCTGCTTCTGCGAAGCAGTAATGCTAGCAAAGGAGGTGGCCGGGCGTTTGAGGGAGAGAACCTCGAAGCAACCCACCGCCGCGGAAGAGGCCCCGGGCGCCGGGCGCCACGAGACGACTCCCGGCCACCGTAGATGCTGGCGTGTGTCGTGCCGTCCGTCTGTTGACGACAGGCCGTGTCGACGGCGCGTTCGTGTTTCACGCGCGCCTCAAAGTGAGTCAGCAAAGCAGAGGGGCTTGCCAGGGCCTCTGCCTGCCGGGGTTGCGGGTTGTTCGAAAGAGATACCGCGGCCCCGGAACGTAAAGGGCAATAGAAGGAACATGGGTGGGTTTTAGTCAGTAAAAGTCTGACATGCCCCCCCGGTCCGCCCAGAGCGGGAGAAGTCATTCGATGATTTCCCATCCGAAAAAAAAAGCACTCTTCCTTAATAATAATGATATAGCTATAAACGGTAATGTAAATATTTTTATTTTATTGTATTATGTACTCTATTTACTAGAGGTCGACCGAAACTAGTTTTCCGGCCGAAACAGAATTTTCGGCGGTGGCTTCACTTTCGGCCGAAACCGAAACTCACGTGGTCAGGTATAAAGGAGATCGCCAGAAATCCATACATCGTTGGGCCTAGTGTGAACAGTAACAATTTATGTGTTGTTTAATAGATAAAACACGTACATATTAATATCAGAAAGATTTTTTTCAAAATTCTATGGGAATTAGGAAGAAAATAAGTTTTTGGGTCACTAGGTTAGGTTATACGGCAGATGGTAAGAATAATTGTATTTATAATGCCAAAATGCATTTTAAACACCATAATCAAATAGACACATTGATTCAATTGTAACATAGTTGTAAACATAGTTGTACGTTACTATTAGCATATTATTGCATAGCACACAAAAGGAATTAGGT
Organism: Ochropleura plecta; assembly: GCA_905475445.1. Classification (NCBI taxonomy): domain Eukaryota; kingdom Metazoa; phylum Arthropoda; class Insecta; order Lepidoptera; family Noctuidae; genus Ochropleura; species Ochropleura plecta. The sequence continues at coordinate 6,889,548 of FR997751.1, forward strand.
AGGTAAAATAAAAACAAGTTAAGTGCACGAGTACGAAAACGAATGACGGGACTTGACGGGAGTGACGTGACATTGACATTTTGACAAACATCGATATTTTTTCGTTTTGAAACAGTCGCCCGATACACGATTTTGAACGAAGTTTTTGTTAAATAAATAAATAACTTTTACTAAAACTAAAATAATTTCATCAAATGTCCTTTTTCGTTTATAAATGATAATAATGTCCATGATAGATGCTAAAACAAAATACATATCGTTTTTTTAATAACTTCTTTAGAACTACTAGTTTTAGAACGATCTTAAAATGACCTGACAGCTTGTTTACGGAGCTAGTTTTAGACGAATATTAAATTAAAAACCGTTTTTAAAATTATAATTTTTAGCTCATTCCAGTACAAAGTTATTATTGTTACATGTTGTTTTTAATCAGTAGAAAATCTAGTTTTTTTTAACATACATATCGTTTCTGTACATACTTTAGCCCAAAACTGGCGATCTCCTTTCTTTAAATACTGAAATTTGGTGCATTTTACCTATTATTTTGCATTAATTAGGGCATGAAATGGAAACACAGTATAAGATTAAGTTTGTTGTAATCATTTAGACTGTTATCCTTACTAATATTATAAAAGCAAAATTGAGTTTGTTTGTTACGTCTTCACTTCACGCCTTAATGGCTAAACAGGTTTTGATGAATTTTGGTACACCGATAGTTGGTACCTTGGAGACAGATCTAGGTTATTTTTAAAAAAAAAAGGATTGAGTACTGAGGGAGAAAGAGGGAAGAAAAGGGAAAACTTAGCATTGCTATTACAATAAATAAGGCGCAAGGGCAAATCTTCAAGTAGCAGGTACTGACTGTGTTACCCGGAATTTACCGCAAGCGAAGCCGCGGGTCAAAGCTAGTTTATTATAATATGTGTCTGTCTTGTTGACACTTTCACTTACCCTTTAAACCTCACGTTGTTAACACCGACTTTGGGGATAGAATGAGCATTCGCTCGTCTGATGTAAATCGACCTTTAGAATGATACGTTGTACTTGAACTACGCTGACATTTATGTACATTATACATTAATTACAATCTCTAAGGTTTTTCTCTGAGTGTATGCGAATATGTTTAGTCAAAGTACACTTTTCATTAAAACTACGCTGACATACATCACACTTAAAAGGTTTTTCACCAGTGTGTGTTCGAATATGTGCAATCAAACTAGATTTATGAGTAAAACTACGCTGACATATAGTACACTTAAAAGGTTTTTCACCAGTGTGTATTCGAATATGTGTAATTAAACCACCCTTCGTATTAAAACTATGCTGACATACATCACACTTAAAAGGTTTTTCACCAGTGTGTATTCGAATATGTGTAATTAAATCACTCTTCTTATTAATACTACGCTGACATACATTACACTTAAAAGGTTTTTCTCCAGTGTGTGTTCGAATATGAATTCTAAAATAAGACTTGTGACTAAAACTACGCTGACATATAGTACATTTAAAAGGTTTTTCTCCAGTGTGTGTTCGAATATGCATTCTTAAATGAGATTTTTGACTAAAACTACGCTGACACACATCACACTTAAAAGGTTTTTCACCAGTGTGTGTTCGAATATGTTTAGTTAAACTACCCTTATCAGTAAAACTACGCTGACATACATCACACTTAAAAGGTTTTTCACCAGTGTGTGTTCGAATATGTTTAGTTAAATTACCCTTCTCAGTAAAACTACGCTGACATACATCACACTTAAAAGATTTTTCACCCGTGTGTGTTCGAATATGTGTTCTTAAACTACTCTTCTCAGTAAAACTACGCTGACATACATCACACTTAAAAGGTTTTTCACCCGTGTGTATTCGAATATGTTTAGTTAAACTACCCTTCTCAGTAAAACTACGCTGACATACATCACACTTAAAAGGTTTTTCCCCAGTATGTATTCGAATATGTCTAGTTAAATCACTCTTCTTTTTAAAACTACGCTGACATACATTACACTTAAAAGGTTTTTCGCGAGCATGTATTCTAATATGTACAATTAATTGATCTTTTCGACTAAAACTACGCTGACATACATTACACTTAAAAGGTTTTTCACGAGTATGCATTCTAATATGCACAATTAAATGTTCCTTTTGACTAAAACTACGCTGACATACATCACACTCAAAATATTTTACATCTGTATGTACTCCTCGGATATGTCTACATAAATAAGACTTTGTACCAAAACTACACTGGCATACATCACATGTGTAAGGTTTGTCAATACGTGAACGAGGCACGAGATCACATTTGTAAGTGTTTGTGACAGAAGTGTCACGTGTAGACGGTCGATGTTTAGTTGTCCGAATAGCTTCTAAGTGTGAGTGTTCCTTTTCCCTTAGGCTCACAGTTATTGAATCTTCTTGCTTTGTTCTTCGTGTGTCCAGTTTTAGTTTCTTCATGTCGGGTGTTCCTGTAAAAATAATCTAGTAAGTACTGTAAGAGGTTTTATACCTTAACTAATGTTGGCTGGTTGGCCATAACGTTCCAATATTCAGGTCGTTTCAAACAAGGAACTTAGGAAAAACAGAGTATAGGAATGAAATAAGCAGTGTGACGTGTAACTTAAAATATAATATAAAAGGATATATACGTTTTTATTAGTAGGGACATCATCAAATAACTTCCCCCGCTCCGGGCGGAGCGGGGGCAGTGTCAGCGTCTTACTGACGCACCCAGTTTTATCTTTTGCCCTTGATGTTCCGGGGCCGCGGAATCTCTTTCGAACAACCTACACACCCGGTAGGCGATGAGCCTGGCCGGCCCCTTTCCTTTGCTGAAATCTCTATGAGGCGCGTGGAATACTGACGTCAATAGACGGACGGACGGTGAGCTACCCATTGCTTACGCCCACAGTCCGGCCACGTCCTTCGCTAGCATATCTGCTTCGCAGCAGGAGGTGGTCACCTCCTATTCCCTCTTTCCCCGGACCATGGACTGAACCAGCGTAGGGCGCGAGAGGTCGCCGCCACCAATCGCCTCTACGAGGACACAGCGTTGCTCCGCCCAAACGGGACTCCCATTGTGTGCTCTACCGGGTCCCCCGTGCGATCGTCACAGTGATGACACCCGGGCGTTTCCTCCCGCCAGATTATGATAAATATTTTTTTTATACATTTTATTTTTAATTTAATAGTTAAGTTTATTATTTATGTCTAGCTGCCCCGAGGTTTCACTCGCGCAGTGATGTAATATACAATATACCTTTACTACCTGGCGCCCGCGGCTTCGCCCGCGTGATATCGAGAAAAAAGTATCCTATGTGTTATTCCAGACCATAATCTACCTCCTGGCCAAATTTCATCAAGATCCGTTCAGCCGTTTTGACGTGAAAGAGTAACAAACATCCATACATCCTCACAAACATTCGCATTTATAATATTAGTAGGATAGGATGCAGGATTTATTACGGCGAAATTAAAGTCCTATTCTACGCCACTCCACTCACTATTCTAAATCAGTCGACGTTGGACTAATGTTGGACGTATTGTACCAAACATTGGTGGATCAAACCAAACATTGTTAAAATAACTTATAGATATTTAATAATTATTGCTACTGAAAATTGAAAATAAGCACTTATTAGCCATATACTTACCGAAAAAAAGGTATTCCACAACTATTAAACGCGTACTGTACAAGTTTTACAAATTATAGACTGGGGCCGAAGCCTTCAAAAATGGTAAAAAATGAAGAAAAATTACCCATTAGAAAACGAGGGGAATATGATAAAAATGAAAGGAAAAATAAATTACGGTCGATCCGAGTTCGGGAAGTGGGAGGGGGTGAGTTTTTAGGGGTAAAAAATGGTTTATCTTGATTTCCGGCAAAACTACAAGTCCTATGGAAAAAAGTTACACGACAAAGTTATCCTTACTAATAAAGCGAAAGTGAGTTTGTTTGTTTGTTTGTTGCGTCTTCACGCCTACATCCTACATTTGCACACCGTGTGCAGTTCGATCAAACTTAAAAGATAGGGTAGGTAGGGTAGGTGGGGTAGGTAGGTAGAAAGGTAGAAAATTGCATTGCAACGCATGCCGCGGGGCACAGCTAGTACTGCTATAATTAACAAACAAATAAGTTAATATTTAAGAAGACACCTACAATATTTTAAAAAGTTGTAGAATCTTCTTTAAATAATTTATACACCTGACTGACCTACGGTAAGTTTTAGCCGATTGTAAGGTATTTCATAGAGAAGTGGGGACGAACCTTGCTATTTCGTAGCAACTGTAAAAATCATTAGCCAGTATTCGAATACAGAGCAGTGTACAACATCGTTTTTAAAAATACACGTGCAGGCTCAGTTACTCTAAGAGAATTGTGAGAAATTTACTTTACAGTGCAACTGTAATTTACAGTGCTAGGAGCACTCTTGTTTCAGTTATCTGCCACGTCTTTAATCTTGCCCTTACATCCGGATTATACCAGAACAGTGTTCATAAAGGCCGTTGTGTACCTTATTCACAAGAGTGGAGACACTACATACCCATATCTGTATTATAAATAATGTCTAAGCTCCTCGAAAAAGTTATAAATAAACGTCTGCTGGATTTCCTTAGCTCACAAAATATACTCACAAAAAACCAATATGGATTCAGATCAGGCAGAAACACTGAGGATGCCATTCTAGAGTTAACAAGTTCAGTAGCCCAAAATCTTAACACCAAGGACAAATCTATAGCCATTTTCCCTGATTTCTCTAAAGCTTTTGACACTGTCTCTGTTCCCATTCTTCTCAGTAAACTGGACAGGATTGGAATAAGACGCCTACCGCTTAGGTTGTTTAAAAGTAACTACACCAGTAAGGAAGCATTCCTCACATACGGAGTTCCGCAAGGTAGTGTCTAAGACACTACCTTGCGGACCTACCCTTTTCCTTGTTTACATAAACGAGCTCGGTAAACTTGACTTAAAGAACTCCAGAGTAATTGCTTATGCCGATGACACTGTTCTGGTTCGTGGCAGTGATTAGAGCGAAGCTCGTCTTTAGGCAGATTCAGCCTTGCGAGTTATTATGAGATGGCTCACGCAGAACCTGCTCACCCTCAACTTGGATAAAACCAATTTAATCACTTTTAGTTCAAGGAAAGCTTAAAGAAAAGAACATGAAATCTTGTAAATTTTGATAAATAGCTCAATTTTTTTTTGCATTTTCTGAGAACTATGGTACTTACTATGGTACTTAATGTATATTTTTTTACACATTTGTATAGATTTCAAAGAACAAATAGCTCCAGACTTTTTGGAAAAAGCTGATATTTTGACACGAGAATTTTCGATTGAAAATTAGGGTTATAATAAAAATAAGGCGAAAAAATCAATATTTTTAATCAAATAAATTACAGTGTATTTGGGACATGATAAGATAAGTTTTCACAAAATGTCGTAGAAAAAAAACATTTTTTGTAAAATCTAAAAAAATAAAACAAAAACTTGGTTATTTGAATTTTTCACTTTTGAGGTTATGTGAAAGAACTGTAAATACAAAAGTTGTAGATCTTTTTATTACCTACAACTTTGCCTTTTTCGGACTTGTAGTTTTGCCGGAAATCAAGATAAACCATTTTTTACCCTTCAACCCCTCCCATTTCCCCAACTCGGATCGAACGTAAATTATTTTTCCTTTCATTTTTATCATATTCCCCACCTTTTCAAATGGGTTTCATCCTACTGTAGTTTTTTTTGTTTCAAAAATTATCAACCCTGGCTTATTAGTGTTGGCCACGCTTAAAATATAACAACATTCGTTGATCTGGAAATCTGGTATGGTATGATATTTACTTTTTCTATTTGTCGGGCCGTTCTTATAGCGTTGATCGGGAATCTAGTACATTGTTGATCGAAGGACAGTCGGGACCAAAAGATTAAAGTACTCTCCGGTGTTCAGGTGGTCACTTGTCCACAGACACTAGGTTGGGCAACAGCGGCTTAACGTAAACTTCGAGCCGAGCTGCTGTTATTATTTACCCACGAGCTCCTCAATATAACGCGCGCGCGCTTGTCATATGACTATGAGATCACAAATATATGGTTATAATTAAACATAGCACATGTAATGTAAGTGGTTACTGTCGCCCTGTTTGTTTACATAAAAACATTGCCCGTCTCTAGAAATTTCTCCAGAATCGTGGGTGCATTTACCAACATTTAAACTCACAAACAGCCAGACCCGGAACAACTATCTGTAGGCCATTACGTCACTAATACTTACTATTGGTCTCCACGGCTCTTCGTTTCTTTCTGGGTACTTCTTGTATTCCTTCCATTTTAGTTGTAAACTCTTTTAGAGATGCATCATCTTCTAATTCAGATTGGTGTGGGAGTATATCTTCTGTACATAGATCGGTATTTTCCAGTTCTATATCTGTATGTAAACAAAAATAGTTAATGTCATAGGAGCATTGCTTGAAAAAGTGGTGAAAACAGTTTGGCAGCGGACACAGTAAATTTCGTGTGTCAGGAACCGAATAAATTTGTGAGTTACAGTGGTGCCAAGCACGTAGAAGGTATCAGGAGGAGGGTAGATCGATTTGTCTGGTCATAATCTCATTATTTTCGGAAGGCAAATCATCTGACTTCTCCCGCTTTGGGGAGATCGGGGGCGAGTGTCAGACTTTTACTGACTAAAACCCACCCATGTTCCTTCTTTTGCCCTTTGTGTTCTGGGGCGGAGTATCTCTCTCAAACAACACACAACCGCATAAACACCCTGATGCAATAACTTCAGTTTAATGGTGAATGTAAATGAATAAATGAATATAAATTGGTAAATATATTTTTTAGTGTGAATCATTATATTACTGGCTTGTAGTTATCCATTTTGTCCTGACTGACTATCAACACACAGATCAAACTACTGGACAGTACAACGTAAAATGTGGAATACAGATAGCTGTTTCTGCTGAAAAATGAGTCAATAGTTTGCATACAATTCAGTAAGTGAAACTAGAATCGGTCAACTAGTATGTGCAATATGATGGTTGTTAAAATACTTACCATCACTTAGATATTCCTCCTTGGGCTCCATAACATCCTCTTCTCTCTTACAAGTAGGTACTTCTTCTTTGATAGCAATAATTTCACTTTTAGATCCATCATCTAAACTTATGTGCACTACTGGACTTTTACTAAACCCAGTACAATACAATACATAGTCTATATTCATTTCAGGTTTTGGCTGTAAACAAATGATTCCAGTATAAAGAAAAGTCAATCAAGAGAGCCTCCATATGTGGGAATACTTGAGTTGCCGCATAGCTGGAGCCAACATGGATGTAACAGTGCTGAATTAAACAAGCCTGGAGCCCGTAGAAAATTCTATTGAGAGGCCCTCAATCTACCAGAAAGGGACCGCCATTCCAAAAAATATTTTTCAGTGTGTCCAGAGCTGACTTTTACAATTCAGATAAACATTATAGCTAATACTGTGTGTGTAGCTTTAAATACTACTATCAATCTATTGGCTGGTTATCCATTGTATTGACAGGTGGTGGGTTAAAGTTCGTAAAAAAAGATGCTCAAATAGAAGTGGGCTGAGTTGGACACATGGGACCTTATTTCGCACGGGGCCTGTTGCTCTTGCTTAGTGGTTAATCTGTCACTGGGGAGGAGTGATATCAAACTGCCATGTACATTAACAAGTTTCATACGAAAGCCAAAACAGTTATATGCAAACAGTCAATATAGGTATGAGCTTCACTGCTTGAGAGAAAAAAAATAAACATTATATTGAATTAGGAGTTGAAAGAATGTCTGTTGAAGACGAACTCACCTCATAGTCCTCATTCATCATCTGAGCGAACTGCTCTTCAGCTTCCAAGCACTTTTTTAGCAAACGGTAGCTTTCTTTAAGTTTAGCGCAGCAGAAAAAACAAGCAAGAATCGGCCTACAGTCTTCTGTTACAAACTGAAAAACAACTTGTATTACACTATTGTATTGATTTGGACAAAATAAAAAAGTTTGCACGGAACAGTTTGAAACAAAACAAACAGAAAAAGAGAACATAACGCTTTTAATCTCACGAATATAATTTTCTATTTTGTATTCCATGAAATAGACGCTTTAAGTCCTTGTTTTCCCACACAGTTTACCAGTTTTTAGTCACCGATGGCGGATGGCAGTATCTTTGACCCTCTGACCAATAATTTTCACAAGAATCCTCGTGTTTGAGATGAGAGGCAAGTGAGGCAACGTTAAACATTATCGGAAATTCAATAACTCTAGGTTCATCAACTTACTGGAGTGTCAGTCAGCTTCTCATATAGTTCATGCAGGTTCTTGTTGACCACAGCATACATGCGGACATTTTCCGCTAAACATATCCTACACATAGGCAGTTTATCCATCTTTTAATTCATAAAGTTCCACTTATCTACTATAAAACTGTATCATTGTTTCTTCAACTTGACATTGACAATAAATGTCAAAATGACAAGAATGTAAACACTTACGGAGCGTTCCGAATGACAATAATATTTCTGCTAACGATCGATAGTAACCGCTCTGATAGTACCCAACATTAGCACGATTAACGTTCCAACGTTATAGCGTTACCAACGTTGACACTGACAGTTCGGAACAGGGTTTTAGGGTTTATATGTAAGGGCATTTTCGCCCTTAAAAGCGAAAAAGAAATAAAAATACCTTTTATCATAAAACACATCATATTTATAGAGTTTGAAGACTTTCTTCTGCTTTTATGTTCGTTTGTTTGAAATTGAAGTTTGGTTGTAATTATCTAATAAATATTTCGTAAATATTGAAAAAGTAAGTACCAACCTATTGGACTATAATTACTGATCAATAAAATCAATAAACACCAGAAAAAAAATATCTTAAAGTATCCAAAGTTAGGTTTAAGTACAAAATTGAGCGAGTGATTGATTCTATGTCTGCGTGCGCGAATTGTTGTTGTGTTGCGACTAGGATACCTAAAATTGAGCGCGTCAAAAATATGATAGCGTCCTTATGTCATATCAAAATATTAGGTATATAAGAAGATATTTATATTCATCATATAAAAAATGTTCCAACAAAAATAAAACAAATGTTGATTTTCTAGGATAAATATCAATTCTTCGATTTTTTGTTTTTAGATAGCAATTATTAGCTAAACGCGTAAATCAAATATTGATTGACACTGACATTAAGGACAGTTCTTCGGTGTCATTTTGCCAAGTTTACTCTTTTTGGTGTGTTCACTATATTAACCTAGATAATTAGAAAGGTTACTTCGTTTTAGAAGTAAATTCTCACTAATATAAAAACAATATTTCCCAAAATTGAAGCGCTTTAAAACTGATGATATAGTTAGAAGCACTAGGTTTTGTGACGTTATCATCATTTTCCTGCCCTTGCCCCCAATCTATTTGGGGTCGGCGCAATCCATTTTCTTCTTCCATTCTCCCCTATCAGACGTCACGGCATCATTTACTCCTTTCTCCTTCATATCATTGCTTACACAATCCATCCATCTTTTCTTTGGCCTTCCTCTCGCTTTCCGTCCATCAATATTCAGATCCATCACTCTTTTAGTCACATGCGCTTCATCCTTCCTCATTACATGTCTATAGCCAAGACAAACGACTCCCTTTAAATTTTGCTATGACAGGCGAATTTTCAAACTTCCTCTAATATAAGTACTCATTCCTTACTTTATCTATTCTTGTCACTTCACACATCGATCTCAACATTCTCATTATCCAGCTTTTTTACAGCCCAGCATTCTTCATATACCCATACAGTACAACAGGTCTAATCACGGACTTGTATATTTTCCCCTTTAACTTGAGGGGCATCCGTAGGTCACAACTTGTTCCAATGACCTGTCGCCATTTCATCCATCCTGCGTTGATCCGGTGCGGTACGTGCCGGTCTACTTCGCCATCCCCTTGGACAAACGACCCCTGGATACCGGTTGGAGTAGATCGGTATGGGCGTTCTGGCAAGAGTTAAGGGCACTAATCCTTACTAATATTATAAAAGCAAAAGTCAGTTTTTTTGTTTGTTTGTTACCTCTTCACGCTTTAATGGCTTAACCGATTTTGATGAATTTTGGTACAGAGATAGTTGGGAACTAGGAGACGGACATAGGCTGATTTTTATATAAAAAAAGTAGGATATGACGGAGAACCAGGGAAGAAAAGGGAAAACTTAGCGTTGATATTACAATAAAAAAAAACGCAAGGGCAAAATCTACAGGTAGGAGGTACCTGCAAATCAAAAAGGGTAAAGGGAACTGTGTTATTCCGAATTTTCTACAAGCGAAGTCGCGGGCAAAAGCTAGTAATAACATAAAAAAGTAGGGTAGAAAATGTAACGCATTCCGAGCATAGGTAGTTGTTTATAAATAAGTCTATGCCAAGAGTTGCGTGGAGCGTTCTTCCGTGTTTTGACCTTGTATAACATATCACAATGTTGTCGTATTTAAACAAAAGGTTGACTGGTAGAGAATGCCGTATGTCATTAAGTCCACCTGTGTGTCACTGTTGTAAATGAAGTTTAAATAAATTAATGTCAAGGGTATTATCTAAGTGAGTTTCCTTTATTATTTGAGTATATTGGAGCTAAAAATTTATTAAAGATCGCCAATTGTTAATTGAATAGGCGTTTTTTACTCGTTTTGCTCACTCTAATTAGCAATGAGTACAATATATTACAGGCTTTAAAAAAAACCAATAGCAACTAAAATAACCTGACTAGCAACTGAAATAACTCGACTTGGCACACGAGGTTGTCGATATGTGGAATTTACGGCCTACGGATCTCTCGAAGCTCTCCTTATGTGGTTGGAATAAGGGCCTGATTCAGGAGGCAGTACTCCTCGATACGGCCCGCATTGTGAGGAGGTTCCTGTCTCTGGAGCACCAACCTATTTTTGTTTTTTTTTTTAAAGAATATTTAAAAATATATTAATACGTGTGAAAAATGAATAAAGGAGACTAATAAAAACCATTAGTTGGATACCCTGTTTCGGACTGTCATAGTGTCAACGTTGCTAACGTTAAAAGGGCTAATGTTGGGTACTGTCAGAGCGGTTACTACCGATCGGTAGCAGAAATATTATTATCATTCGGAACGCACCGTAAGTGTTGTCATTCGTTGCGCGGGGATCGTCGAATTTGGCGGTCGTGATTTTACTTTCGGTATTTTTTAAACTATTTATATTTGAGATAGGTTTTATAGATTTATGTAGATATAGATGAGAATAGTTAAATTTATTGTTTGTGTACATACTGTTCTTCATATTTGGGTAAGTTTGATATATTTTCTTTTTTACTGACCTATGGACAACGAACCACCTGATCCGGGGAGCACAGTCCCCTCGGTTGGGCACAATGTAACTATTGAGTTGAGTATGGGTACAGACTCGTCCATAACGAGATCGGAGCGGAAAAGGGCTAGGGATTCACGCAAATATTGCAAGCAATGCAGCAAAAGAAGGCGACATGGGCAATCTATAACAGGAATCAATAAAAATACACACTGCCATTGTGATAGTGATTTAATAATCAGTAACAATCCAACAATTCAAATAGAAATACCAACAGTTTTCGGTCATCAGGAATGCACTACACTTTCTGTGGATGACCCCCGGAATGAAAGGCCGTGTAAATCGGATCACCCCCAGAAAACGCCACAGATTGCTAGGGTTTTGTACGAAGCCAGAGACCTATCGCCATACGTAGTACACATCCAAAAAATAAAATATCGATTGAATCTGTAAACTCGAGTCAAACATTACACCCTATCACATCACTTTAGGGCACTTCCGTAAAAAACGTAAGTACAACCACATAATCAATGGTTCGTTAAAACGAATTGGTCGCAATAGAATCGCACTAAGCTTCTCTTGTCACCTGGATGCAAACTCTTTTATAAATGACTCTTATTTAGCCAAAGAGAAATTGAAGGCATTTGTACCTACCCTCAATTAATGTGTGTCGAGTAGGAATAATTAAAGGGGTCCCTACTGAATGGTCCCCCGACGAAATTATGGAAAATGTGTTAGTCCCCACCGGTTGCGGGAAAGTTATCAAGGCAAGGCCCCTGTACTATAAAGTACACGAACCGACCCCTGTGTGGAAACCATCACAAACAGTCGTGCTGACCTTTGATGGACAAATTTTACCAAAACGTGTGTTTTGTTGTTACAATTCTATGGCAGTAGAATTGTATACATTTCCTACAATACAATGTTTTAATTGTTGTCGTTTTGGACACACAAAGGTACAATGTAGGTCGAACCCTCAATGCTTCCAAGTGTGGGGAGAGGCATTCTCCTGACACTCTCGTAGTATTGACGACGAAAGCGATAGTTAATGCTGTCATTGCGGTGGCACTCATTACGCCATTAATAAAAAATGCCCAGAGTTCGAAAGAGAGAAAGCAATTAAGCACTATATGGCCCATAGCTGCGTGTCGTATGCTGAAGCATCTCAGCTTCACCCCCCAATTTCCAAATTATATGCAGATGTGGTAACAACTGCATCATCTGTTCCATCACTCAACAAGAACAAAACCAATATTTCACGACCTTTACCCCATTCACCTAACACATCACACAGAAAAACCGTATTTTTAAAACCTCGGGATCCCCCAAAAACAACTAAGGGGTATGACCGCCCCTCTTTGAGGAGTGGCTGGAGAGGCGTCATGGCGTCCTCACCTACCGCCTGACGCAGGTCTTCACCGGACACGGAAGTTTCGGGAGGTTCCTGCACATAATCGGGCGGGAGGAAACGCCCGGGTGTCACAGTGCCGTATTATCCATAAGGCACTTTAGGCCAGTGCCTAGGGGCTCACTATGGCCAGGGGCCCAGCACTTCCGATTCAGAAAATGAAAAAAGGAGGATTGTGTGGTTTTATGAAACCAAGGTAAAAGTGAAACTTTTTTTCACATTACAAGGTAAAAGCCCCCATTATTGACACTATAAGAGTGACGGTAAATGTCTGAATTTTTAATTGTAAGTATTGAAATTCAATTCAAATAATTTATTTCAGATAATAAATCCATATTTTGTTAGTAGTTAAGTAACTTAGCCTAATGTTAGTACTACAATTAATTTAAAATCACACTCGTTATGTGGATAAGTGTGTCTGTACACTTATCCACCTTCGTACGAGGGGAGAGTCCCACCGATCAGAAAACACATTCAGGATGCCATTGGAGGACGAGCGCAAGCGCGCCATCATGGAAGCGCATCGCTTCCGCATGATCGCGGCGAAACCGTCGACACCCGCGCATGCGAACATCCCTGACGCGCTACATCGCCTCGACAACCCCAAAAGCACCCTGAATGCATTATTGTACTGGACACGCAGGTCACTGTATGCCCGCTGGGTGTACTTGGTCCACAGGCTGCACGTGTAAAACGACTGGCAGAAGGCCTTAAACAGCGTTATCTTTACATTATCAGTACAGCGTGCAAACCTGCGGGCCAGCATGTTGCAACGCACAGCCAGCGACCTGCGTTCCCTGTCTATATCCACATTGTCTTTTAAGTCGTCGGTGACCCAGTGACCCAAATACTTAAACTTCGACACGCGACCTAAAAGAGACCCAGAAAGGGAGAGTTCAGGCAGCTGGTCGTAGGTCAAAGTACCCGATTTAAAAAGCAACCACTCACTTTTGTCGGTATTGTATTTGAGCCCATGAGCCACCGCATAACTTTCACATATTTTGAGTAGCCTTCTCATTGCACTGATAGATGGGCTCAGCAGCACCATGTCATCAGCGTAACTGATGTTGTTCACGCAAACACCGTCCACGTGACAGCCGACTTTAGAACTACTGAGCCTACCTATCAGCTTATTTATATAAAGGTTAAAAAGACGGGGGGAGCTCAGACCCCCCTGCCTCACCCCACAATCTAGTCCATATATATGAGAATATGAGCCTGCCCACTTCACTGTATTCTTTTGACTACTGTACCAATGTTTAAACAGTGATATTACATCAGCTGGCACAGTAGTGTCCTGAGTGAGCTTGTACCAGAGCAGGTCATAATTGACCAGGTCAAAAGCCCTCGATAAATCCAGAAAACAAGCTACAACAGGAGTCTTTCTGTCTGTATAATATTGGACAGTCTGCTTAAGGCATAAAATTGCACTGTCTGTAGACAGGTTTGGTCTAAAACCAAACTGACCATCCTCGAGATCGACATGCTTAGCTAAGATTTGATTAAGCAGACTATCCAATACCTTAGCACAGACAGTGGCCAGCGATATCGGCCTATAGTTGGATATATCGGAGGCGTCACCAGTCTTATTCTTAATTACAGGCACAACGATTGTATGACTAAGTTCCACAGGTAAGTAACTATGGCTAAGACATAGGTTAAAAAACATAGCAAGAACTCGTGGTAAGTGTACCCCAGCGTATTTAAGATGTTCGACGCTGAGGCCGTCGTGACCGGGGGACTTTCCCCTCACCATGTCCTGGATACATCTCGCGACTTCTCTAGCGGAGAACCTGACAAATTAAATAACATATTTTTTTTTGTATTAGACACTTTTATTGATTTATTAACTTGTATAATTAAATTTTTATACTTAAATAATCGCTTATTAAATGACAAATATATTAATTTGAAATCAGCAACTCAAGTGTGGGTATTATTGACAGGGCTAATTTTTGAATGATTCTCTGCCGATGCGGATATTAGAAAAGCATGCTCTAAGTTTAAGGAGAATTATTGCAATGATATCGAACCCGAATAAATAGACGAGATGGTCCACTTCAAATACTTTGTGTCACAATTAGAGAATACCGGAAATAAAAAACAAAATATACCTGCCGAAAAATCTTACAAGCTGATTGATGGTAACATGGTACAATCGACATTCCCAAATGTGATGACGGCAATGCGAATTTACAGAAGTCTTATGATTACGAATGCATCAGGAAAACTTAATTTTTCTAAATAAAAAAAAAAAAACAAAATTGTCTTCGGTCAACAATGTCGCAAAGCCGTTTAAATTCATTGGCAATAATGTGTATTGAACGATTGAATGTATCAGAAAAGGTCAATTTTCAAGAAGTTTTAAACGATTTTGTATATAAACAAATAGAAAGGTTAATATTAAAAACATGCTTCTTAATCAGCACAATATGTACATGTACATTATTATTTTTTAATGTTTATGTTAGTATTATAAAAATATGCAAGATTTTACTATTATTTGTTTCTTTTATAAATGACTCTGATGCTTCGTCCTGTAGATTGTGGCGAAAGTCTTTTCACTTGAAGGAAGGCGTAAACCTTTGCAATGTAATGACTGAAGTCTGTTGTTGATGATGATGGTACCTTCATTCTATTTCGTAATGTAGACAGTAAAAATTTCCAAATTGCGTTGGTGTGGTATGAAAAAGGGGGGGCCTGAAACGAGCTGTGCCTAGGGGCCCCGAGATGGTTAATCCGGCCCTTCACTGTCACCATTGTGACGATCGCCCGGAGGACACGGTGGAGCACTCAGTAGCGGTCTGCCCAGCTTGGGCGGAGTACCGCCGTGCCCTCGTGGAGGCGATCGGCGGCGGCAATCTCTCGCGTCCCGCCCTGGTCCAGGCCATGGTCCGGAGCGAGAGGGAATGGGAAGCGGTCACCTGCTTCTGCGAAGCAGTAATGCTAGCAAAGGAGGTGGCCGGGCGTTTGAGGGAGAGAACCTCGAAGCAACCCACCGCCGCGGAAGAGGCCCCGGGCGCCGGGCGCCACGAGACGACTCCCGGCCACCGTAGATGCTGGCGTGTGTCGTGCCGTCCGTCTGTTGACGACAGGCCGTGTCGACGGCGCGTTCGTGTTTCACGCGCGCCTCAAAGTGAGTCAGCAAAGCAGAGGGGCTTGCCAGGGCCTCTGCCTGCCGGGGTTGCGGGTTGTTCGAAAGAGATACCGCGGCCCCGGAACGTAAAGGGCAATAGAAGGAACATGGGTGGGTTTTAGTCAGTAAAAGTCTGACATGCCCCCCCGGTCCGCCCAGAGCGGGAGAAGTCATTCGATGATTTCCCATCCGAAAAAAAAAGCACTCTTCCTTAATAATAATGATATAGCTATAAACGGTAATGTAAATATTTTTATTTTATTGTATTATGTACTCTATTTACTAGAGGTCGACCGAAACTAGTTTTCCGGCCGAAACAGAATTTTCGGCGGTGGCTTCACTTTCGGCCGAAACCGAAACTCACGTGGTCAGGTATAAAGGAGATCGCCAGAAATCCATACATCGTTGGGCCTAGTGTGAACAGTAACAATTTATGTGTTGTTTAATAGATAAAACACGTACATATTAATATCAGAAAGATTTTTTTCAAAATTCTATGGGAATTAGGAAGAAAATAAGTTTTTGGGTCACTAGGTTAGGTTATACGGCAGATGGTAAGAATAATTGTATTTATAATGCCAAAATGCATTTTAAACACCATAATCAAATAGACACATTGATTCAATTGTAACATAGTTGTAAACATAGTTGTACGTTACTATTAGCATATTATTGCATAGCACACAAAAGGAATTAGGTAGGTAAAATAAAAACAAGTTAAGTGCACGAGTACGAAAACGAATGACGGGACTTGACGGGAGTGACGTGACATTGACATTTTGACAAACATCGATATTTTTTCGTTTTGAAACAGTCGCCCGATACACGATTTTGAACGAAGTTTTTGTTAAATAAATAAATAACTTTTACTAAAACTAAAATAATTTCATCAAATGTCCTTTTTCGTTTATAAATGATAATAATGTCCATGATAGATGCTAAAACAAAATACATATCGTTTTTTTAATAACTTCTTTAGAACTACTAGTTTTAGAACGATCTTAAAATGACCTGACAGCTTGTTTACGGAGCTAGTTTTAGACGAATATTAAATTAAAAACCGTTTTTAAAATTATAATTTTTAGCTCATTCCAGTACAAAGTTATTATTGTTACATGTTGTTTTTAATCAGTAGAAAATCTAGTTTTTTTTAACATACATATCGTTTCTGTACATACTTTAGCCCAAAACTGGCGATCTCCTTTCTTTAAATACTGAAATTTGGTGCATTTTACCTATTATTTTGCATTAATTAGGGCATGAAATGGAAACACAGTATAAGATTAAGTTTGTTGTAATCATTTAGACTGTTATCCTTACTAATATTATAAAAGCAAAATTGAGTTTGTTTGTTACGTCTTCACTTCACGCCTTAATGGCTAAACAGGTTTTGATGAATTTTGGTACACCGATAGTTGGTACCTTGGAGACAGATCTAGGTTATTTTTAAAAAAAAAAGGATTGAGTACTGAGGGAGAAAGAGGGAAGAAAAGGGAAAACTTAGCATTGCTATTACAATAAATAAGGCGCAAGGGCAAATCTTCAAGTAGCAGGTACTGACTGTGTTACCCGGAATTTACCGCAAGCGAAGCCGCGGGTCAAAGCTAGTTTATTATAATATGTGTCTGTCTTGTTGACACTTTCACTTACCCTTTAAACCTCACGTTGTTAACACCGACTTTGGGGATAGAATGAGCATTCGCTCGTCTGATGTAAATCGACCTTTAGAATGATACGTTGTACTTGAACTACGCTGACATTTATGTACATTATACATTAATTACAATCTCTAAGGTTTTTCTCTGAGTGTATGCGAATATGTTTAGTCAAAGTACACTTTTCATTAAAACTACGCTGACATACATCACACTTAAAAGGTTTTTCACCAGTGTGTGTTCGAATATGTGCAATCAAACTAGATTTATGAGTAAAACTACGCTGACATATAGTACACTTAAAAGGTTTTTCACCAGTGTGTATTCGAATATGTGTAATTAAACCACCCTTCGTATTAAAACTACGCTGACATACATCACACTTAAAAGGTTTTTCACCAGTGTGTATTCGAATATGTGTAATTAAATCACTCTTCTTATTAATACTACGCTGACATACATTACACTTAAAAGGTTTTTCTCCAGTGTGTGTTCGAATATGAATTCTAAAATAAGACTTGTGACTAAAACTACGCTGACATATAGTACATTTAAAAGGTTTTTCTCCAGTGTGTGTTCGAATATGCATTCTTAAATGAGATTTTTGACTAAAACTACGCTGACACACATCACACTTAAAAGGTTTTTCACCAGTGTGTGTTCGAATATGTTTAGTTAAACTACCCTTATCAGTAAAACTACGCTGACATACATCACACTTAAAAGGTTTTTCACCAGTGTGTGTTCGAATATGTTTAGTTAAATTACCCTTCTCAGTAAAACTACGCTGACATACATCACACTTAAAAGATTTTTCACCCGTGTGTGTTCGAATATGTGTTCTTAAACTACTCTTCTCAGTAAAACTACGCTGACATACATCACACTTAAAAGGTTTTTCACCCGTGTGTATTCGAATATGTTTAGTTAAACTACCCTTCTCAGTAAAACTACGCTGACATACATCACACTTAAAAGGTTTTTCCCCAGTATGTATTCGAATATGTCTAGTTAAATCACTCTTCTTTTTAAAACTACGCTGACATACATTACACTTAAAAGGTTTTTCGCGAGCATGTATTCTAATATGTACAATTAATTGATCTTTTCGACTAAAACTACGCTGACATACATTACACTTAAAAGGTTTTTCACGAGTATGCATTCTAATATGCACAATTAAATGTTCCTTTTGACTAAAACTACGCTGACATACATCACACTCAAAATATTTTACATCTGTATGTACTCCTCGGATATGTCTACATAAATAAGACTTTGTACCAAAACTACACTGGCATACATCACATGTGTAAGGTTTGTCAATACGTGAACGAGGCACGAGATCACATTTGTAAGTGTTTGTGACAGAAGTGTCACGTGTAGACGGTCGATGTTTAGTTGTCCGAATAGCTTCTAAGTGTGAGTGTTCCTTTTCCCTTAGGCTCACAGTTATTGAATCTTCTTGCTTTGTTCTTCGTGTGTCCAGTTTTAGTTTCTTCATGTCGGGTGTTCCTGTACAAATAATCTAGTAAGTACTGTAAGAGGTTTTATACCTTAACTAATGTTGGCTGGTTGGCCATAACGTTCCAATATTCAGGTCGTTTCAAACAAGGAACTTAGGAAAAACAGAGTATAGGAATGAAATAAGCAGTGTGACGTGTAACTTAAAATATAATATAAAAGGATATATACGTTTTTATTAGTAGGGACATCATCAAATAACTTCCCCCGCTCCGGGCGGAGCGGGGGCAGTGTCAGCGTCTTACTGACGCACCCAGTTTTATCTTTTGCCCTTGATGTTCCGGGGCCGCGGAATCTCTTTCGAACAACCTACACACCCGGTAGGCGATGAGCCTGGCCGGCCCCTTTCCTTTGCTGAAATCTCTATGAGGCGCGTGGAATACTGACGTCAATAGACGGACGGACGGTGAGCTACCCATTGCTTACGCCCACAGTCCGGCCACGTCCTTCGCTAGCATATCTGCTTCGCAGCAGGAGGTGGTCACCTCCTATTCCCTCTTTCCCCGGACCATGGACTGAACCAGCGTAGGGCGCGAGAGGTCGCCGCCACCAATCGCCTCTACGAGGACACAGCGTTGCTCCGCCCAAACGGGACTCCCATTGTGTGCTCTACCGGGTCCCCCGTGCGATCGTCACAGTGATGACACCCGGGCGTTTCCTCCCGCCAGATTATGATAAATATTTTTTTTATACATTTTATTTTTAATTTAATAGTTAAGTTTATTATTTATGTCTAGCTGCCCCGAGGTTTCACTCGCGCAGTGATGTAATATACAATATACCTTTACTACCTGGCGCCCGCGGCTTCGCCCGCGTGATATCGAGAAAAAAGTATCCTATGTGTTATTCCAGACCATAATCTACCTCCTGGCCAAATTTCATCAAGATCCGTTCAGCCGTTTTGACGTGAAAGAGTAACAAACATCCATACATCCTCACAAACATTCGCATTTATAATATTAGTAGGATAGGATGCAGGATTTATTACGGCGAAATTAAAGTCCTATTCTACGCCACTCCACTCACTATTCTAAATCAGTCGACGTTGGACTAATGTTGGACGTATTGTACCAAACATTGGTGGATCAAACCAAACATTGTTAAAATAACTTATAGATATTTAATAATTATTGCTACTGAAAATTGAAAATAAGCACTTATTAGCCATATACTTACCGAAAAAAAGGTATTCCACAACTATTAAACGCGTACTGTACAAGTTTTACAAATTATAGACTGGGGCCGAAGCCTTCAAAAATGGTAAAAAATGAAGAAAAATTACCCATTAGAAAACGAGGGGAATATGATAAAAATGAAAGGAAAAATAAATTACGGTCGATCCGAGTTCGGGAAGTGGGAGGGGGTGAGTTTTTAGGGGTAAAAAATGGTTTATCTTGATTTCCGGCAAAACTACAAGTCCTATGGAAAAAAGTTACACGACAAAGTTATCCTTACTAATAAAGCGAAAGTGAGTTTGTTTGTTTGTTTGTTGCGTCTTCACGCCTACATCCTACATTTGCACACCGTGTGCAGTTCGATCAAACTTAAAAGATAGGGTAGGTAGGGTAGGTGGGGTAGGTAGGTAGAAAGGTAGAAAATTGCATTGCAACGCATGCCGCGGGGCACAGCTAGTACTGCTATAATTAACAAACAAATAAGTTAATATTTAAGAAGACACCTACAATATTTTAAAAAGTTGTAGAATCTTCTTTAAATAATTTATACACCTGACTGACCTACGGTAAGTTTTAGCCGATTGTAAGGTATTTCATAGAGAAGTGGGGACGAACCTTGCTATTTCGTAGCAACTGTAAAAATCATTAGCCAGTATTCGAATACAGAGCAGTGTACAACATCGTTTTTAAAAATACACGTGCAGGCTCAGTTACTCTAAGAGAATTGTGAGAAATTTACTTTACAGTGCAACTGTAATTTACAGTGCTAGGAGCACTCTTGTTTCAGTTATCTGCCACGTCTTTAATCTTGCCCTTACATCCGGATTATACCAGAACAGTGTTCATAAAGGCCGTTGTGTACCTTATTCACAAGAGTGGAGACACTACATACCCATATCTGTATTATAAATAATGTCTAAGCTCCTCGAAAAAGTTATAAATAAACGTCTGCTGGATTTCCTTAGCTCACAAAATATACTCACAAAAAACCAATATGGATTCAGATCAGGCAGAAACACTGAGGATGCCATTCTAGAGTTAACAAGTTCAGTAGCCCAAAATCTTAACACCAAGGACAAATCTATAGCCATTTTCCCTGATTTCTCTAAAGCTTTTGACACTGTCTCTGTTCCCATTCTTCTCAGTAAACTGGACAGGATTGGAATAAGACGCCTACCGCTTAGGTTGTTTAAAAGTAACTACACCAGTAAGGAAGCATTCCTCACATACGGAGTTCCGCAAGGTAGTGTCTAAGACACTACCTTGCGGACCTACCCTTTTCCTTGTTTACATAAACGAGCTCGGTAAACTTGACTTAAAGAACTCCAGAGTAATTGCTTATGCCGATGACACTGTTCTGGTTCGTGGCAGTGATTAGAGCGAAGCTCGTCTTTAGGCAGATTCAGCCTTGCGAGTTATTATGAGATGGCTCACGCAGAACCTGCTCACCCTCAACTTGGATAAAACCAATTTAATCACTTTTAGTTCAAGGAAAGCTTAAAGAAAAGAACATGAAATCTTGTAAATTTTGATAAATAGCTCAATTTTTTTTTTGCATTTTCTGAGAACTATGGTACTTACTATGGTACTTAATGTATATTTTTTTACACATTTGTATAGATTTCAAAGAACAAATAGCTCCAGACTTTTTGGAAAAAGCTGATATTTTGACACGAGAATTTTCGATTGAAAATTAGGGTTATAATAAAAATAAGGCGAAAAAATCAATATTTTTAATCAAATAAATTACAGTGTATTTGGGACATGATAAGATAAGTTTTCACAAAATGCCGTAGAAAAAAAACATTTTTTGTAAAATCTATAAAAATAAAACAAAAACTTGGTTATTTGAATTTTTCACTTTTGAGGTTATGTGAAAGAACTGTAAATACAAAAGTTGTAGATCTTTTTATTACCTACAACTTTGCCTTTTTCGGACTTGTAGTTTTGCCGGAAATCAAGATAAACCATTTTTTACCCTTCAACCCCTCCCATTTCCCCAACTCGGATCGAACGTAAATTATTTTTCCTTTCATTTTTATCATATTCCCCACCTTTTCAAATGGGTTTCATCCTACTGTAGTTTTTTTTTGTTTCAAAAATTATCGACCCTGGCTTATTAGTGTTGGCCACGCTTAAAATATAACAACATTCGTTGATCTGGAAATCTGGTATGGTATGATATTTACTTTTTCTATTTGTCGGGCCGTTCTTATAGCGTTGATCGGGAATCTAGTACATAGTTGATCGAAGGACAGTCGGGACCAAAAGATTAAAGTACTCTCCGGTGTTCAGGTGGTCACTTGTCCACAGACACTAGGTTGGGCAACAGCGGCTTAACGTAAACTTCGAGCCGAGCGGCTGTTATTATTTACCCACGAGCTCCTCAATAAAACGCGCGCGCGCTTGTCATATGACTATGAGATCACAAATATATGGTTATAATTAAACATAGCACATGTAATGTAAGTGGTAACTGTCGCCCTGTTTGTTTACATAAAAACATTGCCCGTCTCTAGAAATTTCTCCAGAATTGTGGGTGCATTTACCAACTCACAAACAGCCAGACCCGGAACAACTATCTGTAGGCCATTACGTCATTAATACTTACTATTGGTCTCCACACCTCTTCGTTTCTTTCTGGGTACTTCTTGTATTCCTTCCATTTTAGTTGTAAACTCTTTTAGAGATGCATCATCTTCTAATTCAGATTGGTGTGGGAGTATATCTTCTGTACATAGATCGGTATTTTCCAGTTCTATATCTGTATGTAAACAAAAATAGTTAATGTGATAGGAGCAATGCTTGAAAAAGTGGTGAAAACAGTTTGGCAGCGGACACAGTAAGTTTCGTGTGTCAGGAACCGAATAAATTTGTGAGTTACAGTGGTGCCAAGCACGTAGAAGGTATCAGGAGGAGGGTAGATCGATTTGTCTGGTCATAATCTCATTATTTTCGGAAGGCAAATCATCTGACATCGGGGGCGAGGGTCAGACTTTTACTGACTAAAACCCACCCATGTTCCTTCTTTTGCCCTTTGTGTTCTGGGGCATAGTATCTCTTTCAAACAACACACAACCGCATAAACACCCTGATGCAATAACTTCAGTTTAATGGTGAATGAATATAAATTGGTAAATATATTTTTTAGTGTGAATCATTATATTACTGGCTTGTAGTTATCCATTTTGTCCTGACTGACTATCAACACACAGATCAAACTACTGGACAGTACAACGTAAAATGTGGAATACAGATAGCTGTTTCTGCTGAAAAAAGAGTCAATAGTTTGCATACAATTCAGTAAGTGAAACTAGAATCGGTCAACTAGTATGTGCAATATGATGGTTGTTAAAATACTTACCATCACTTAGATATTCCTCCTTGGGCTCCATAACATCCTCTTCTCTCTCACAAGTTGCTATTTCTTCTTTGATAGCAATAATTTCACTTTTAGATCCATCATCTAAACTTATGTGCACTACTGGACTTTTACTAAACCCAGTACAATACAATACATAGTCTATATTCATTTCAGGTTTTGGCTGTAAACAAATGATTCCAGTATAAAGAAAAGTCAATCAAGAGAGCCTCCATATGTGTGAATACTTGAGTTGCCGCATAGCTGGAGCCAACATGGGTGTAACAGTGCTGAATTAAACAAGCCTGGAGCCCGTAGAAAATTCTATTGAGAGGCCCTCAATCTACCAGAAAGGGACTGCCATTCCAAAAAATATTTTGCAGTGTGTCCAGAGCTGACTTTTACAATCCAGATAAACATTATAGCTAATACTGTGTGTGTAGCTTTAAATACTACTATCAATCTATTGGCTGGTTATCCATTGTATTGACAGGTGGTGGGTTAAAGTTCGTAAAAAAAGATGCTCAAATAGAAGTGGGCTGAGTTGGACACATGGGACCTTATTTCGCACGGGGCCTGTTGCTCTTGCTTAGTGGTTAATCTGTCACTGGGGAGGAGTGATATCAAACTGCCATGTACATTAACAAGTTTCATACGAAAGCCAAAACAGTTATATGCAAACAGTCAATATAGGTATGAGCTTCACTGCTTGAGAGAAAAAACATAAACATTATATTGAATTAGGAGTTGAAAGAATGTCTGTTGAAGACGAACTCACCTCATAGTCCTCATTCATCATCTGAGCGAACTGCTCTTCAGCTTCCAAGCACTTTTTTAGCAAACGGTAGCTTTCTTTAAGTTTAGCGCAGCAGAAAAAACAAGCAAGAATCGGCCTACAGTCTTCTGTTACAAACTGAAAAACAACTTGTATTACACTATTGTATTGATATGGACTAAATAAAAAAGTTTGCACGGAACAGTTTGAAACAAAACAAACAGAAAAAGAGAACATAATGCTTTTAATCTCGCGAATATAATTTTCTATTTTGTATTCCATGAAATTGACGCATTAAGTCCTTGGTTTCCCACACAGTTTACCAGTTTTTAGTCACCGATGGCGGATGTCAGTATCTTTGACTCTCTGACCAATAATTCACAAAAATCCTCGTGTTTGAGATGAGAGGCAACGTTAAACATTATCGGAAATTTAATAGCTCTAGGTTCATCAACTTACTGGAGTGTCAGTCAGCTTCTCATATAGTTCATGCAGGTTCTTGTTGACCACAACATACATGCGGACATTTTCCGCTAAACATATCCTACACATAGGCAGTTTATCCATCTTTTAATTCATAAAGTTCCACTTATCTACTTTAAAACTGTATCATTGTTTCTTCAACAATAAAATGTCAAAATGACAAGAATGAAAACACTTACGGAGCGTTCCGAATGATAATAATATTTCTGCTAACGATCGATAGTAACCGCTCTGATAGTACCCAACATTAGCACGTTTAACGTTCTAACGTGATAGCGTTACCAACGTTGACACTGACATTTCGGAACAGGGTTTTAGGGTTTATATGTAAAGGCATTTTCGCCCTTAAAAGCGAAAAAGAAATAAAAAATACCTTTTATCGTAAAACACATCATATTTATAGAGTTTGAAGACTTTCTTCTACTTTTTTGTTCGTTTGTTTGAAATTGAAGTTTGGTTGTAATTATCTAATAAATATTTCGTAAATATTGAAAAAGTAAGTACCAACCTATTGGACTATAATTACTGATCAATAAAATCAATAAACACCAGAAAAAAAAATATCTTAAAGTATCCAAAGTTAGGTTTAAGTACAAAATTGAGCGAGTGATTGATTCTATGTCTGCGTGCGCGAATTGTTGTTGTGTTGCGACTAGGATACCTAAAATTGAGCGCATCAAAAATGTGATAGCGTCCTTATGTCATATCAAAGTATTATGTATACAAGAAGATATTTATATTCATCATATAAAAAAAGTTCCAACAAAAATAAAACAATTCTATGATAAATATCAATTCTTCGATTTTTTGTTTTTAGATAGCAATTATTAGCTAAACGCGTAAATCAAATATTGATTGACACTGACATTAAGGACAGTTCTTCGGTGTCATTTTGACAAGTTTACTCTTTTTGGTGTGTTCACTATATTAACCTAGATAATTAGAAAGGTTACTTCGTTTTAGAAGTAAATTCTCACTAATATAAAAACAATATTTCCCAAAATTGAAGCGCTTTAAAAATGTATGATATAGTTAGAAGCACTAGGTTTTGTGACGTTATCATCATTTTCCTGCCCTTGCCCCCAATCTATTTGGGGTCGGCGCAATCCATTTTCTTCTTCCATTCTCCCCTATCAGACGTCACGGCATCATTTACTCCTTTCTCCTTCATATCATTTCTTACACAATCCATCCATCTTTTCTTTGGCCTTCCTCTCGCTTTCCGTCCATCAATATTCAGATCCATCACTCTTTTAGTCACATGCGCTTCATCCTTCCTCATTACATGTCTATAGCCAAGACAAACGACTCCCTTTAAATTTTGCTATGACAGGCGAATTTTCAAACTTCCTCTAATATAAGTACTCATTCCTTACTTTATCTATTCTTGTCACTTCACACATCGATCTCAACATTCTCATTATCCACCTTTTTTACAGCCCAGCATTCTTCATATACCCATACAGTACAACAGGTCTAATCACGGACTTGTATATTTTCCCCTTTAACTTGAGGGGCATCCGTAGGTCACAACTTGTTCCAATGACCTGTCGCCATTTCATCCATCCTGCGTTGATCCGGTGCGGTACGTGCCGGTCTACTTCGCCATCCCCTTGGACAAACGACCCCTGGATACCGGTTGGAGTAGATCGGTATGGGCGTTCTGGCAAGAGTTAAGGGCACTAATCCTTACTAATATTATAAAAGCAAAAGTCAGTTTTTTTGTTTGTTTGTTAACTCTTCACGCTTTAATGGCTTAACCGATTTTGATGTATTTTGGTACAGAGATAGTTGGGAACTAGGAGACGGACATAGGCTGATTTTTATAAAAAAAAGTAGGATATGACGGAGAACCAGGGAAGAAAAGGGAAAACTTAGCGTTGATATTACAATAAAAAAAACGCAAGGGCAAAATCTACAGGTAGGAGGTACCTGCGAATCAGGTAAAGGGAACTGTGTTATTCCGAATTTTACACGAGCGAAGTCGCGGGCAAAAGCTAGTAATAACATAAAAAAGTAGGGTAGAAAATGTAACGCATTCCGAGTATAGGTAGTTGTTTATAAATTAGTCTATGCCAAGAGTTGCGTGGAGCGTTCTTCTGTGTTTTGACCTTGTATAACATATCACAATGTTGTCGTATTTAAACAAAAGGTTGACTGGTAGAGAATGCCGTATGTCATTAAGTCCACCTGTGTGTCACTGTTGTAAATGAAGTTTAAACAAATTAATGTCAAGGGTATTATCTAAGTGAGTTTCCTTTATTATTTGAGTATATTGGAGCTAAAAATTTATTAAACATAGCCAATTGTTAATTGAATAGGCGTTTTTTACTCGTTTTGCTCACTCTAATTAGCAATGAGTACAATATATTTCAGGCTTTAAAAAAACCAATAGCAACTAAAATAACCTGACTAGCAACTGAAATATCTCGACTTGGCACACGAGGTTGTCGATATGTGGAATTTGAGCTAGACTGTCATAGTGCCGATAGTAGATACGGCCTACGGATCTCTCGAAGCTCTCCTTAAGTGGTTGGAATAAGGGCCTGATTCAGGAGGCAGTACTCCTCGATACGGCCCGCATTGTGAGGAGGTTCCTGTCTCTGGAGCACCAACCTATTTTTGTTTTTTTTTTAAAGAATATTTAAAAATATATTAATACGTGTGAAAAATGAATAAAGGAGACTAATAAAAACCATTAGTTGGATACCCTGTTTCGGACTGTCATAGTGTCAACGTTGCTAACGTTAAAAGGGCTAATGTTGGGTACTGTCAGAGCGGTTACTACCGATCGGTAGCAGAAATATTATTATCATTCGGAACGCACCGTAAGTGTTGTCATTCGTTGCGCGGGAATCGTCGAATTTGGCGGTCGTGATTTTACTTTCGGTTTTTTTTTAACTATTTAAATTTGAGATAGGTTTTATAGATTTAGGTAGATATAGATGAGAATAGTTAAATTTATTGTTTGTGTACATACTGTTCTTCATATTTTGGGTAAGTTTGATATATTTTCTTTTTTACTGACCTATGGACAACGAACCGCCTGATCCGGGGAGCACAGTCCCCTCGGTTGGGCACAATGTAACTATTGAGTTGAGTATGGGTACAGACTCGTCCGTAACGAGATCGGAGCGGAAAAGGGCTAGGGATTCACGCAAATATTGCAAATTGCAAGCAATGCAGCAAAAGAAGGCGACATGGGCAATCTGTAACAGGAATCAATAAAAATACACACTGCCATTGTGATAGTGTTAAAAATCAGTAACAATCCAACAATTCAAATAGAAATACCAACAGTTTTCGGTCATCAGGAATCCACTACACTTTCTGTGGATGACCCCCGGAATAAAAGGCCGTGTAAATCGGATCACCCCCAGAAAACGCCACAGATTGCTAGGGTTTTGTACGAAGCCAGAGACCTATCGCCATACGTAGTACACATCCAAAAAATAAAATATCGATTGAATCTGTAAACTCGAGTCAAACATTACACCCTATCACTTTAGGGCACTTCCGTAAAAAACGTAAGTACAACCACATAATCAATGGTTCGTTAAAACGAATTGGTCGCAATAGAATCGCACTAAGCTTCTCTTGTCACCTGGATGCAAACTCTTTTATAAATGACTCTTATTTAGCCAAAGAGAAATTGAAGGCATTTGTACCTACCCTCAATTAATGTGTGTCAAGTAGGAATAATTAAAGGGGTCCCTACTGAATGGTCCCCCGACGAAATTATGGAAAATGTGTTAGTCCCCACCGGTTGCGGGAAAGTTATCAAGGCAAGGCGCCTTTACTATAAAGTACACGAACCGACCCCTGTGTGGAAACCATCACAAACAGTCGTGCTGACCTTTGATGGACAAATTTTACCAAAACGTGTGTTTTGTTGTTACAATTCTATGGCAGTAGAATTGTATACATTTCCTACAATACAATGTTTTAATTGTTGTCGTTTTGGACACACAAAGGTACAATGTAGGTCGAACCCTCAATGCTTCCAAGTGTGGGGAGAGGCATTCTCCTGACACTCTCGTAGTATTGACGACGAAAGCGATAGTTAATGCTGTCATTGCGGTGGCACTCGTTACGCCATTAATAAAAAATGCCCAGAGTTCGAAAGAGAGAAAGCAATTAAGCACTATATGGCCCATAGTTGCGTGTCGTATGCTGAAGCATCACAGCTTCACCCCCCAATTTCCAAATTATATGCAGATGTGGTAACAACTGCATCATCTGTTCCATCACTCAACAAGAACAAAACCAATATTTCACGACCTTTACCCCATTCACCTAACACATCACACAGAAAAACCGTATTTTTAAAACCTCGGGATCCCCCAAAAACAACTAAGGGGTATGACCGCCCCTCTTTGAGGAGTGGCTGGAGAGGCGTCATGGCGTCCTCACCTACCGCCTGACGCAGGTCTTCACCGGACACGGAAGTTTCGGGAGGTTCCTGCACATAATCGGGCGGGAGGAAACGCCCGGGTGTCACAGTGCCGTATTATCCATAAGGCACTTTAGGCCAGTGCCTAGGGGCCCAGCACCCCCGATTCAAAAAATGAAAAAAGGAGGATTGTGTGGTTTTATGAAACCAAGGTAAAAGTGAAACTTTTTTTCACATTACAAGGTAAAAGCCCCCATTATTGACAATATAAGAGTGACGGTAAATGTCTGAATTTTTAATTGTAAGTATTGAAATTAAATACCTAACAATTTTTTTTTGTATTAGGCACTTTTATTGATTTATTAACTTGTATAATTAAATTTTTATACTTAAATAATCGCTTATTAAATGACAAATATATTAATTTGAAATCAGCAACTCAAGTGTGGGAATTATTGACAGGGCTAAATGGTATCAGGGTCTATTATTGACACCCCAAAGACCCCATTACTGCCAGGTTTAATGCGCATGCGCATAAGTTTAATGTACAGGAATTAAAATAAAAAAATATAAATTATTTTGATAATATATAAATATTATGAGAAAATTTGGTGAAACTTTTACAAAGGGTGGTCTCAGTGATAAAATTTTTATCATTCCGTTAATTAGCATTTCGTGGTGATAACGAAATCCTTGTTTCTCAACATCATGGCAATTTTTTGGGAATTTTAGAGTTAATTGCAGAGTACGACCCCTTCCTCAGTTCTCAATTAGCCAAATATGGTTCAGTAGGCAAGGGAAAGCAATCAGATTCGTCTTCAACAATTTTTAGGAGCTGATTGAAATATTGGGAAATAAGGTTTTAAAATTCATTGTGAACGAAATTGTTGTAGCCAAATATTACTCAATCAGCGTGGGTTCAACCCCAGACATATCTCATATTGATCAATTGACTATGGTACTGCGATACGTTGCGTCAAATGGAGATGTATCAGAACGTTTTCTTGGATTTATTCCTATAGAAAGTCACAAAGCGGAAGACCTGGCCAACACAATTTTAAATTTCTAAAATCGACATGGCGTTGATATTAAAAATCTAAGAGACCAGTCTTACGGTAACGCGTCGAATATGTCCGGTTGTTACAATGGTCTACAGATGCATCTTAAAAAAATTAATCCCTTCGCACACTACGTTCCATGTGCAGCGCGCGAGAAATTTCTTTTTTCGGATTCAGCATCTTGAAAACGATGATGAACATAAGAAATTCTCGTCATTGGTTCTGAAAAAGTATTAGACACGAGATGGTGTGCAAGGGTCGATGCGACTAAGGCTTTGTCTCAGAGTTACAACAGTTTCCAGAAAGCTTTACAGTGTATTGTTGGCGATGAAACTAAACCGTATCTATTAAAAGATTTGGAAAAAAACGTCGTAATGGCCTACATACTAAAAACAGGCCATACTATACCGAATCGCGTCAGTTTATCGCTTCAAAAGTAATCTATTGAACTTCGGACAGCAGTTGATCTTTTTAAATCACTTTTAGATTTTTTATTTGACAATTACGAGATGAAAGCAAATGAAAAAGCTGACTTCCAATATAGTGATGAAAGTTAGCGTAAGCGAGAAGAAAAAGACATCACGACTACGGATCAGCAGAAGAAGTTGTTTATAGAGATAAATTAAAAATTGAAACTAATTTGCCCGTTATAGACATGCTCTGTACAGAATTGTCGCGACGACTAGAAACTATAGTGAAATAGATTCTCTGCCGATGCGGATATTAGAAAAGCATGCTCTAAGTTTAAGGAGAATTATTGCAATGATATCGAACCCGAATTCATAGACGAGATGGTCCACTTCAAATACTTTGTGTCACAATTAGAGAATACCGGAAATAAAGAACAAAATATACCTGCCGAAAAATCTTACAAGCTGATTGATGGTAACATGGTACAATCGACATTCCCAAATGTGATGACGGCAATGCGAATTTACAGAAGTCTTATGATTACGAACGCATCAGGAAAACAAAATTTTTCTAAATGAAAAAAAAAACAAAATTGTCTTCGGTCAACAATGTCGCAAAGCCGTTTAAATTCATTGGCAATAATGTCTATTGAACGATTGAATGTATCAGAAAAGGTCAATTTTCAAGAAGTTTTAAACGATTTTGTATATAAAAAAATAGAAGGCTTAATATTAAAAACATGCTAAACAGCTACAGAACGGAAAAAGTGCCTGCATATTTGGCGATTAAATCCAGAAACTACTATTGAAGCCATATCAGCCCACGTGAAAAACGTATGTGGCCCAAATGTACCAATTAAAGTAGACAAAATTAAACACAAAACAGAGCGAGATTACTCGTCTTTTATTGTAGCAGTTCCTGAGCAATGTTATGACAGATTGAACCAATCAGAAGTCTGGCCCATGAACGCGGAATTTAATGAGTGGATTTGGTTTCGGAAGTCAACGAAAACAACACCCAACGAATAGCATAGAAATTTTTTACCAAAACGTTAGAGGGCTTCGAACAAAGTTGGAAGAGTTCAGAAATAATATTGATTCAGTAAATTTTGACATTTACGCAATCACAGAATCCGGTTGCAATGAGTCGATTCAAGATTCGGAAATTATCCCACCGGGATATCACATACTTCGTTGTGATCGAGCGGACGGTCGGAAACAGGGCGGCGCGTTTCTCGTGGCCACACACCGATATGAGCTACGACAAGTACCTATCGCGGACGCGTCGATAGACACCTGCGTTTTTGAAATGGTTTGTGCAACGATTTATTTAAATAGTAGATTTTTGTTTTTGTGCTGTGTCATTTATATCCCGCCTAGTAGTTCAGAGAATGATTATTTGGTTTTATTTAGAATAATAGAAAAGTTATGTGATAGATACAAAGAAGTTATTGTGATAGGAGATTTTTATTTATATTCGTGTCCTGTTATATTAGTAATTATTATGAATGTTTTGTGTCCTATTGCGAGTTCACTCAAAGCAACGCAGTACCCAATTGTTTAGGTCGTCAGCTGGATTTGGTTTTGAGTACAGGTTTTAGAGGGAAGGTATCAGTAGTGGCGGCAGACGAGCCGCTCGTGCCCATCGACGTGCATCACCCGCCGCTCGCGGTGAGTGTGCGCCTCGCCCCCGCCCCCGCGTCGGCATCCACGCCGGAGATTCCCGCTGGTGCCGTAGACGCCAACAGCGACAGGGGCAATAATAGACCGCAGTGGAATTTTTATAAAGCCGATTTTCAGCTGTTATACTCCTCTTTGACTTCTGCTGACTGGAGTGCAATCTATGAGGTCCACGATGTGTGTGAAATGTTAAATGTCTTTTATGATAAACTAAATTATATCTTAGATAAATGTGTACCCCGTAAAAAACTTAGTCGTGTAAATTCACCGTACGTGTATCCTGTATGGTACACTAGAGATATTATTAAAAACATAAAGATTAAAGCCCAACTTCATAGGAATTTCAAAAATACCAAGTTAGATTCCGATTACTACGAATTTGCAAAATATAGAGCCATTGTTAAAAAATCAATAGAAAAGGCACACAAGGAACACAAAATTAAAATTCAGTACCAATTCGCAAAAGATCCAAAATCATTCTGGCAATACATAAAATCAAAAAGAAGTACAGTAAATAGGCAGAGTATCATAAAGGATGGTCAACATCTTACCGAGGTGGAGTGTGCGAGGCAATTCGCGGATTTTTTTGAGTCTGTGTACAATAAGGAAGCTCCTCGACTAGACGCGCGGGCTGCAGCGGAGGAGGTCGGCGCGACCAGCGCAAGAGTACATGTAGGGACTCTAAACCTTCGAGAAGTAAGCGAAGCGCTGGTAAATCTCAAGCCGAAGCGGTCATCTGGCCCTGACGGAATTCCAGCGTTTCTGTTCAGAGACTGTGGCCGGGTGTTAGCAGAACCACTGCATCATATTTTTAACACCTGTTTAAAACAAGCGACATTTCCGGCTCGGTGGAAGATCACGCGTGTCATTCCGGTCCCTAAGGGTAAAGCAGGTCCAGATGTCAGTGGCTATAGACCAGTGGCTGTACTGTCAACGCCAGCAAAAGTGTTCGAGTCCGCCATTCAGCGTTGTGTACATCGACAGGTGCGAGCGCAACTGTCGGATGCGCAGCACGGTTTCAGGCCGGAGCGCAGTACGGCCACCAATCTACTCAACTTCATGGCAAAGGTAATACCAGCAGTCGATGCTGGTGTGCAGGTAGACGCGGCATACTTTGATTTCAAAAAGGCATTCGATACCGTCGACAATGACGTCTTGTTAAGAAAGCTTGCAAAAGTAGGCTGTACACCACACTTGTTGCAGTTCTTCGTAAGCTACATGAAAGATAGGCAGCAGTATGTAGACTACAATGGTTATGAGTCCGAACTATATTTCACAAGGTCCGGAGTGAGCCAGGGCAGCAATTTGGGGCCTCTCGAATTTATTATAATGATAAACGACATGCCGGAGGTCGTCAGACATAGCTCATGTTTATTGTTTGCAGATGACCTGAAATTGCTACACGAGGTTAAAGATGTGTCCGATTGTGAACGTTTACAGGAGGATATTGACAAAGTGGTAGAGTGGAGTCATAAAAACAAACTCTACTTTAATGTTGGCAAGTGCTCGGTAATAACGTTCACTCGCGCGCGGACGCCTATACGCTACCAGTACAAAGTAGAA
The DNA here is from genome assembly GCA_905475445.1 of Ochropleura plecta. Classification (NCBI taxonomy): domain Eukaryota; kingdom Metazoa; phylum Arthropoda; class Insecta; order Lepidoptera; family Noctuidae; genus Ochropleura; species Ochropleura plecta. Next base: position 6,923,503 of record FR997751.1, read on the forward strand.
GCAGCGCCGTTGCAACGGGTGTCACAAGTACGAGATCTAGGTGTATGCCTCACTTCGGACCTCACCTTTCGCGAGCATGTTGTTAAGGTCTGTAAGAAGGCTTACAGAAACCTAGGTTTCATGCTGAGACAGTCAAATGGGTTTACCAGTATTGCCACTCTCAAGGTGCTGTATGACGCTCTAGTCAGAAGCCATCTTGAACATAGTGCGGTCATTTGGAATCCACATGAAGAGAAATACAGTGTTATGTTGGAACGGGTTCAAAACAAATTTACGAGACATTTGTTTTGCAAATTGTATGGAGTATATCCATTTTATCCGCTGATGTACCCAACACTATTTGTACTGGGTATGGTAGGGTATAACGAGCTTAGGGTGCGTAGGGAATTTGCTCTCGCCACGTATGTGGTAAAGCTACTGCGGGGAGTAGCACATAACCCGGGAGTGCTGCGTCACCTAAAACTCAACGTGCCGGACCGGTACGTGTGGAGGCGGCGACGCCCGCAACTACTGAACATTCCGGTAGCCAGAACCAATCTGTTGGCGAAAACACCCCTCAGCAGAACGATTCGCGTTATAAACGAACTTCACGAGCGATTGGATGTTTTCTCGTGCACTTTGAGTGATTTCGCAAGAGTTTTATTAAATATAGTTAGTTATGTAAGACCATAAGGAAGCAGAAATATGTTATTTTATTTTGTTTGTTTATAATTAGGTAGGTACTTAGAAATTAAGAGATTTGATGTAAATTGTTTAATTTTTTAGCTTTATTTTTATTAGTTGATAGCTTCACTGTCGCATTAGGTTAAGGCCTGTAATGATAGTTGTAAGAAGGATAAATAAATAAATAAATAAATAAAATGCTTCTTAATCAGCACAATATGTACATGAACATTATTATTTTTTAATGTTTATGTTAGTATTATAAAAATATGCAAGATTTTTCTATTATTTGTTTCTTTTATAAATGACTCCGATGCTTCGTCCTGTAGATTGTGGCGAAAGTCTTTTCACTTGAAGGAAGGCGTAAACCTTTGCAATGTAATGACTGAAGTCTGTTGTTGATGATGATGGTACCTTCATTCTATTTCGTAATGTAGACAGTAAAAATTTCCAAATTGCGTTGGTGTGGTATGAAAAAGGGGGGGCCTGAAACGAGCTGTGCCTAGGGGCCCCGAGATGGTTAATCCGGCCCTTCACTGTCACCATTGTGACGATCGCCCGGAGGACACGGTGGAGCACTCAGTAGCGGTCTGCCCAGCTTGGGCGGAGTACCGCCGTGCCCTCGTGGAGGCGATCGGCGGCGGCAATCTCTCGCGTCCCGCCCTGGTCCAGGCCATGGTCCGGAGCGAGAGGGAATGGGAAGCGGTCACCTGCTTCTGCGAAGCAGTAATGCTAGCAAAGGAGGTGGCCGGGCGTTTGAGGGAGAGAACCTCGAAGCAACCCACCGCCGCGGAAGAGGCCCCGGGCGCCGGGCGCCACGAGACGACTCCCGGCCACCGTAGATGCTGGCGTGTGTCGTGCCGTCCGTCTGTTGACGACAGGCCGTGTCGACGGCGCGTTCGTGTTTCACGCGCGCCTCAAAGTGAGTCAGCAAAGCAGAGGGGCTTGCCAGGGCCTTTGCCTGCCCGGGTTGCGGGTTGTTCGAAAGAGATACCGCGGCCCCGGAACGTAAAGGGCAATAGAAGGAACATGGGTGGGTTTTAGTCAGTAAAAGTCTGACATGCCCCCCCGCTCCGCCCAGAGCGGGGGAAGTCATTCGATGATTTACCATCCGAAAAAAAAAAGCACTCTTCCTTGTTAATAATGATATAGCTATAAACGGTAATGTAAATATTTTTATTTTATTGTATTATGTACTCTATTTACTAGAGGTCGACCGAAACTAGTTTTCCGGCCGAAACCGAATGTTCGGCGGTGGCTTCACTTTCGGCCGAAACCGAAACTCACGTGGTCAGGTATAAAATTTCTTTAAATACTGAAATTTGGTGCATTTTACCTATTATTTTGCATTAATTAGGGCATGAAATGGAAACACAGTATAAGATTAAGTTTGTTGTAATCATTTAGACTGTTATCCTTACTAATATTTTAAAAGCGAATGTGAGTTTGTTTGTTACGTCTTCACGCCTTAATGGCTAAACAGGTTTTGATGAATTTTGGTACACCGATAGTTGGTACCTTGGAGACAGATCTAGGTTATTTTATTTAAAAAAAGGATTGAGTACTGAGGGAGAAAGAGGGAAGAAAACTTAGCATTGCTATTACAATAAATAAGGCGCAAGGGCAAATCTTCAAGTAGCAGGCACTGACTAACACAGTTCCCCTTTCCTGATTCCCAGGTACCTGTAAATCAGGAAAGGGGAACTGTGTTACCCGGAATTTACCGCAAGCGAAGCCGCGGGTCAAAGCTAGTTTATTATAATATGTGTCTGTCTTGTTGACACTTTCACTTGCCCTTTAAACCTCACGTTGTTAACACCGACTTTGGGGATAGAATGAGCATTCGCTCGTCTGATGTAAATCGACCTTTACAATGATACGTTGTACTTGAACTACGCTGACATTTATGTACATTATACATTAATTACAATCTCTAAGGATTTTCCCTGAGTGTATGCGAATATGTTTAGTCAAAGTACACTTTTCAACGCTGACATACATCACACTTAAAAGGTTTTTCACCCGTGTGTATTGGAATATGATTTATTAAATGTCCCTTGTCACTAAATCTACTCTTACAATCTTAACACTTAAAAGGTTTTTCACCCGAGTGTATTTGAATATGTCTACTTAAATTACTCCTATTATTAAAACTACGCTGACATATAGTACATTTAAAAGGTTTTTCTCCAGTGTGTGTTCTAATATGAATTCTTAAATAAGACTTATAACTAAAACTACGCTGACATAAAGTACATTTAAAAGGTTTTTCTCCAGTGTGTGTTCGAATATGCGATCTTAAATGAAATTTTAGACTAAAACTACGCTGACATACATCACACTTAAAAGGTTTTTCACCAGTGTGTGTTCGAATATGTTTAGTTAAACTACCCTTCTCAGTAAAACTACGCTGACATACATCACACTTAAAAGGTTTTTCACCAGTGTGTGTTCGAATATGTTTAGTTAAACTACCCTTCTCAGCAAAACTACGCTGACATACATCACACTTAAAAGGATTTTCACCAGTGTGTATTCGAATATGTGTAGTTAAACTACCCTTCTGAGTAAAACTATGCTGACATATAGTACATATAAAAGGTTTTTCTCCAGTGTGTGTTCGAATATGATTTCTTAAATGAGATTTTTGACTAAAACTACGCTGACATACATCACACTCAAAATATTTTACATCTGTATGTACTCCTCGGATATGTCTACATAAATAAGACTTTGTACCAAAACTACACTGGCATACATCACATGTGTAAGGTTTGTCTATACGTGAACGAGGCACGAGATCACATTTGTAAGTGTTTGTGACAGAAGTGCCACGTGTGGACGGTCGATGTTTAGTTGTCCGAATAGCTTCTAAGTGTGAGTGTTCCTTTTCCCTTAGGCTCACAGTTATTGAATCTTCTTGCTTTGTTCTTCGTGTGTCCAGTTTTAGTTTCTTCATGTCGGGTGTTCCTGTAAAAATAATCTAGTAAGTACTGTAAGAGGTTTTATACCTTAACTAATGTTGGCTGGTTGGCCATAACGTTCCAATATTCAGGTCGTTTTAAAGAAGGATCTTAGGAAAAACTGAGTGTAGGAATGAAATAAGCAGTGTGACGTGTAACTTAAAATATAATCTAAAAGGATATATACGTTTTTATTTACAGTATTTAAGCACAGTTCGTAGGAACTGTAGAGTACAATGTTAAGCTGGCTGTTTGTGTATGTGAGTTAAAATATTTGTAAACGCACCCATGACACAGGACAAATTCCAAGTGTGGGTCAACAATTTAAAAATAAAGAAAGAAACTAACAGTGGTTTTAGACATTCAAATTGTCAATGTCATATTGGATGTGATGGATAACATCCGGAGAAAAACGCGGTATACGGTAGGGACATCATCAAATAACTTCCCCCGCTCTGGGCGGAGCGGGGGCAGTGTCAGCGTCTTACTGACGCACCCAGTTTTATCTTTTGCCCTTGATGTTCCGGGGCCGCGGAATCTCTTTCGAACAACCTACACACCCGGTAGGCGATGAGCCTGGCAGGCCCCTTTCCTTTGCTGAAATCTCTATGAGGCGCGTGGAACACTGACGTCAATAGACGGACGGACGGTGAGCTACCCATTGCTTACGCCCACAGTCCGGCCACGTCCTTCGCCAGCATAACTGCTTCGCAGAATGAGGTGGTCACCTCCTATTCCCTCTTTCCCCGGACCATGGACAGAGGGGCTTGCCAGAGCCTCCGCCTGCCGGGGTTGCGGGTTGTTCGAAAGAGATACCGCGGCCCCGGGACGTAAAGGGCAATAGAAGGAACATGGGTGGGTTTTAGTCAGTACAAGTCTGACATGCCCCCCCGCTCCACCCAAAACGGGGGAAGTCATTGGATGATTTCCCACTCGAAAAAAAAAAAAAATGGAATATGATAAAAATGAAAGGAAAAATAAATTACGGTCGATCCGAGTTCGGGAAGTGGGAGGGGGTGAGCTTTTAGGGGTAAAAAATGGTTTATCTTGATTTCCGGCAAAACTACAAGTCCTATGGAAAAAAGTTACACGACAAAGTTATCCTTACTAATATTGTAAAAGCGAAAGTGAGTTTGTTTGTTTGTTACGTCTTCGCGCTTACATGGCTAAACCGCTTTTGATGAATTTTGGTACAGAAATAGTTGGGAGCCTGGAAACGGACATAGGCTAACTTTTTTTTGAAAAAAGTGAGAAATGAGGCAGAAAGAGGGAAGAAAAGGGAAAACTTAGCTTTGGTATTACAATAAATATGGCGCTAGGGCAAAAACTACAAGTAGCAGGTACCTGTAAATCAGGAAAGGAAAACTGTGTTACCCCGAATAAAACGCGAGCGAAGCCGCGGGCAAAAGCTAGTAAGGTAGTAAAAAGATCTACAACTTTTGTATTTACAGTTTTTTTCACATAACCTCAAACTTTAGGAGAAAATTTAAAAGAACCAAGTTTTTGGTTTTTTATTTTTGTCTGGAGGCGTTTGGTTTGTTGAAATCTCAACTTTCTGATGGTGTAAAAAATATACATTATAATAGTAAATGTTCTCAGGAAATCCAAAAAAAAACTCAAATTCGAAAATATATTTTTAATCATTATGTACAATTTTGAGCTATTTATTAAAATTTACACAAAAAACGTAAGATATCATGTTACATTTATAAACGAAAAATGTGCAAATTGAAATATACTACTATAAATTACAAACAAATAAGTTAATATTTAAGAAGACATCTACAATATTTTGAAAAAGTTGTAGAATATTCTTTAAATAATATTCATATTCATTTTAATTTAATTCATAATTAGACCAGGGTCGATAATTTTTAAAACCAAAAAAAATAATAGTAGGATGAAACCCATTAGAAAAGGAGAGGAATATTATAAAAATGAAAGGAAAAATAAATTACGGGCGATCTGAGGTCGGGAAGGGGATGGGGGGGTGGTTTAAGGGTAAAAAACGGTTTTTCTCAATTTCCGGCAAAACTAAAAGTCCTTTCGAAAAAAGTCAAATGGCAAAGTTGTAGGGAATAAAAATATCTAAAACTTTTGCATTCACACTTTTTTCACATAACCTCAAAATTTATGTGAAAAATTCAAAAAACCAAGTTTTTGGTTTTTTATTTTTATCTTTTACATAAATTGTTTTTTTATAACGAAATTTGGTGAAAACTTACTTTTTTATGTCCCAAATACGCTGTAATTTATTTGATTAAAAATATTTATTTTTTCACCTTATATTGAATTAATATCGAAAAAGCAGCCTCATTTTCAATCGAAAATTCTGACGTCAAAATATCAGCTTTTTTCAAAAAGTTGGTATGTTTTCTGTTCGTTGAAATCTCTACTTTCCGATGGTGAAAAAAATATATATGTTACTATAGTAAATCTTCTCAGAAAATCCAAAATTGTAGATGATCCAGAATCCAAACATTGTAGATGTCTTATTAAATATTAATTATATTATATTAACTTATTTGTTTGTTAATTATAGTAGTATATTTTGATTTCCAATTTTTTTATCAATGTAGCATGTAATCTAACGTTTTTCGAGTAATTAAAGTGTAAATTTTAATAAAGAGCTTAAAATTATATAAAATAATAAAAAAAATCGAATTAGACAATTTTGCATTTTCTGAGAAGATTTACTATTGTAACATATATATTTTTACACCATGGGAAAGTAGAGATTTCAACGAACAGAAAACATACCAACTTTTTGAAAAAAGCTGATATTTTGAGGTTATGTGAAAAAAGTGTGAATGCAAAAGTTTTAGATCTTTTTATTACCTACAACTTTGCCGTTAGACTTTTTTCGATAGGACTTTTAGTATTGCCGGAAATCGAGAAAAACCGTTTTTTACCTTTAACCCCCCCCCCCCCCCATCCCCTTCCCGACCTCAGATCGCCCGTAATTTATTTTTCCTTTCATTTTTATAATATTCCCCTCCTTTTCTAATGGGTTTCATCCTACTATTATTTTTTTTCACTTTGTATTCTTTTTAAAGGCTTCTACCCAGGTCTAAATCATTTATTTGCTAATATGGGTAATTACATAAAGTTGTTAATGAAAAGTACAGACCAACCATATTAAACCTTGCGGCATGCAAAACACAAGCTTTATAACACTCAAATAATAATAATGTCACCAGAAGTCTGTCGTAAATTTAAGTAAAATGTCAAGATACATTATATTGTGAATAAGTGATAAAATAAGAATAATAATTATGAAGCACATCAATTTAATAATGTCAGTAATTGATTGAGAATGTCAAGATATATTGTAAAAGAAAGTCAAATTAAATGTCAAGGTAATAATTTTAAATTTTATATTTTTAAATGTTTTTTTTTTAGTAAGAAATATTTAAAAATGTAAATAAAATGTAAATTAATCAATAAATGAACGAGAAAATTAATAATTTAAGTGGCACATTAGGTGGCCCGACTGTCAAAGTGACATGACGTGTTTTCTTCACTACAATAAATTTTAATCATTTTTACAAACAAATTGCGTCGAGCTCGAGCGACGAGTTTTTCTCCCCGCCGTCGTCACCACCACCACCAACACGACGAGGACGGCCACCAGCGGGCTTGGGATCTAGGGGCCAACAGGCCCCGATCAGGGTCCCCGCTGCCGGTGGAAATGTGTCGCGCATGCGATGGACTTCGTCAATCAACGCGAATGTCATGCGCGCATATTATGGGTCTACAGAGGCGGGAACTAACCTCACTGCGTACCGTGTTAGGATGCTGTCTCTGTTCCAGGACTTAGAACCAACCATCAACATCTCGGCCCAACGACTGTCGGATCAGGTGCGGGTCATTCAACGCAATCACATGTTGGACGACGCCGCGCTTGATAGGCTGCGCTCAGAAGTACTGAGCAACCGTATCATCTTGACTACGCCACAAACCGCGGTGCAAGCGTCAGTAATTGACGGGATGCAACCGCGTTCCGACCCCGCTGTCGTAGAGGAGGATGATAGGGTTGCTACGGTAAGTAGCCAGTGCAACGAACGATTGAGGAGCGCACTGGAGGATGCGCTTGGCGACTATCGATCTACTCCAGCCGAACTTAGACCCCGATTACCACGGTTTCCCATGCATAAAAAAATAGGGCGCTGGTGTGTGCCCTGGACTCGCAGCTCAAGAATTTATTCGAAAGTAGCGAGGACTTCGTTGATACGCACTCGATCCTGTACTGTGGGGCTGTTGCGGTATGTCGTTTAGCTAACGTCAAATTTCCAAGTTGTGACGTAGCTACTCGACCAAAACCATCCGTACCAGCCTGGCAGTGCAGGATCGAGCGGCGTATCGACGAGGCCAGGGTACTCATCGGTAAACTATATTGCTTTAGGGAGGGCAATACAAGACCACGTGTGATGCGCTTTGTGAGACGGGCATTCTCGGGGACTGGAACCACAGAGCGCATCGACTTCCTGAAGCAAAAAGTTTATGCATGGGAAAACCGTATTCGGCGGTATAAGCGGTGGGTTGATCGGTATTCGCAAAATCGCATGTTCCAGAGCGATGAGAGGTGGGTATACAGAGCTTGGGAGCGACCCGAACAAAGTGTGACTGACGTGTGCCGCCCGGATGATGTAGCCACGAGTTCTTTCTGGCACAGCATCTGGTCGGTGCCTGTCTGTCATACTGAGGCTGACTGGATGCGTGATGTTGAGAGTGTGTGTGAAACTATTTCAGAAATGGAGCCAATCTTAATAACATCTTTAGACATAGCCAGTGCAGTTCGTCCGTTACCGAACTGGAAGTCTCCAGGACCGGATGGACTGCACAACTTTTGGCTCAAGTGGCTCACTAGTTCACACACTCGCCTGGCATCTCAATTTCAGTCTTGCCTTGAGTCCGGGTCTCTGCCACAGTTTTTAACAACAGGCGTTACCCACCTGCTCTATAAGTCAGGTAGTCCCGCGGAACCCAAGAATTATAGGCCGATCACGTGTTTATCGACGGTCTATAAACTTCTTACGTCCATTTTGAGAGCGAAAATTAATTCACACATAGACAAAAATTCAATTATGTCTGCCTCTCAGAATGGATGTAGGAACGGGTCTCGCGGTACTAAGGAGCTACTCCTCATTGACATGGCCATTAGCCAACAGGTTCGTCGATCCCGCAAGGATTTGTCGACATGTTGGATAGATTATAAGAAGGCCTACGACTCAGTGCCACATACATGGCTCAAGAGGGTGCTGGAGTTGTACAAAATAGATGCAACCCTACGCGCCTTTCTTGAGTCGTGTATGGGGCAATGGAGGACGGTCCTTCGATATCCAGGATGTCGACAAATCCAGGGAAACGATGAGCCTGTGTGGATTAAACGGGAAATATTTCAGGGCGACAGTTTGAGTCCACTTTGGTTCTGTCTAGCCCTGAATCCTCTAAGCACATTGCTGGAGGATTCAGGTTTAGGCTATCGGTTGAGAAGAGGTGGTCAGGTCATATCTCACCTCCTTTACATGGATGATCTGAAACTCTTTGCCCCCAACAAATTGCGACTGATGGAGCTACTGAAAGTAACTGAAACTTTTAGTAACGCCATCAGGATGGAATTTGGTGTGGACAAATGTGCAGTCATGTATGTGAAGCAAGGGGAGATTATGGAATCCGAGGGAATTCAACCCTCGGATTCCATACACCTCAGATCCCTTTCCCCATCCGAAAGCTATAAGTATTTGGGTATGTCGGAAGCGTTAGGCATTAACGTAGCTGACATGAAGCAATTGTTGAGGGAGCGTTTCTTTGGTCGCCTGAAGAAGGTATTAAAAAGCCTTCTTTCGGGCGGGAACAAGGTGCGCGCCTTCAAAAGTTGGGTCATGCCGGTTTTAATGTACTCTTTCGGCATACTCAAATGGACTCAGACTGAACTCGATATGCCCTGGATAGGAGAGTCCGTACACTGGTGACTGGAAATCGGATGCATCACCCACGATCATCAGTAATGAGACTGTACATCCCACGGAAGTGTGGGGGTCGAGGCTTTTTAAACGCGAAGACCCTCCATAACCGAGAGGTGTGCAGTCTCAGGGAATATTTCTTAAAAACCGACGTGGGTATGCACCGAGATGTAGTCGCAGTGGACAAGGGACTCACCCCGCTGTCCATGGCTAAAGAGAATTGGCGCAAACCTGTAGTACTTACTACCGATGACCGCAAGGTAGTATGGCAAGGTAAGGAGCTTCAAGGGCGCTTCTACAAGGCTCTTCATGGGCCCGATGTAGATTTTCTGGCGTCCGTGTCCTGGCTACGATTCGGTGACCTATTTGGGGAAACTGAAGGTTTTGTCTGTGCGATTATGGACGAAGTTATGTTGACGAACAACTACCGGAAATATATTATGAAGGATGGGACGGTTGACGTGTGTCGGGCATGCCACCGTCCTGGTGAGTCCATCAGACATATTATTTCTGGTTGTTCTCGTCTAGCTAACAACGAGTACTTGCATAGGCACAACCAAGTAGCCAGGATTATTCATCAGCAACTTGCCTTGAAATATAGTCTTGTTGAATCTGAGGTACCTTACTACAAGTATGTGCCCGACCCAGTTCTCGAGAAAGACCACGTCACGCTGTACTGGGATCGGTCTATCATTACTGACAGAACTATTGTCGCCAATAAGCCTGACATAGTGGTGATAGACCGATCAGCGCGCCGCGTAATGATAATCGATGTTACCATCCCACATGACGAGAACCTCGTGAAAGCTGAGAAAGAAAAACAACTAAAATACCTTGACTTGGCACACGAGGTTGTTGACATGTGGAATGTGAACTCGGCTATCATTGTGCCGATTGTCGGTACGGCCAATGGCTTAATTGCCAAGAGCCTCGACGAACATCTGTCGAAGCTCTCCTTAGGTGGTTGGAGCAAGGGCCTGATTCAGAAGGCAGTACTCCTCGATACGGCCCGCATTGTGAGGAGGTTCCTGTCTCTGGAGCCCTAACCACCGGTAGCTTGGACCCTGCTCCCGTTACTGGCGGAAACCTATTTTTATATTTTTAAATGTTTTTGTTAAATTTATTTTCTAAGAAATATTTAAAAATGTAATTTTAAGATGAGAAGTAAATAAAGGAATTAATAATTAAATTAGTGCACCAACAATAACCAGTTACATCAACAATGTCTTTACATCCTCCATCAAATAGTCCTGAATATTATAATAACATTTACACAACAAGATTTTTTTTAGATTTTTTTTAAATTCATCGATGGATGTAGTTTCTAGTATGGACTTTGGCAGGTGATTGTATAAACGCGGCGCCATACTAAAAATGCTTTTGGCATATAAGGCATTCTTGTTAGATTTGCAAGAAATTTTGTCAATATGTCGCTTGCTTCTGTATTTCTCAAAAAGATGTTTGTTAAGTCCTGCAAAGCTAACAATCTCATAAATGTAGACACACGGCAATGTTAATATATTATGCTTTACAAAATATGGTCTGCAGCTATCAGTTTGGCTGATACTAAACATCCCTCTAATACACCGCTTTTGTGCCTTGAATGCCATATCCTTATTGGTGGAGTTACCCCAGAATATAATGCCATACTTTATCAAGGATCCCACGTAGCCATGGTATGCTGCAAGTACAGCAGAGGTGTTCACCGTTTTTGCCAGCATATATAGGGCGTATGATTGCCTATTTAATTTTTGATTTAAGGTATCAACATGTGTCTTCCAATTTAAATTATAATCAATTGACATGCCTAAGAATTTTGTAGCCGCTGTCTCATCTATTTTGTTCCCTGCATAATTTATATTAATGTCAGTAAATTTTGCTTTACGATTGCGAAATATCATTATTTTTGTTTTGTCAAAGTTCATTTTTAAATTATTATCATTTAACCATTTTATAATGTCATTTAGAGTGCTGTTTATAGTCTGTTCTAGGGATACCTTGTCCTTACTTGTAAAAACAACAGTGCTGTCATCAGCAAAAAGTATATAATATTTGTATATATGTTACTGTAAAAGTCGAACTACGGTAAATCTTAAGATTTTCCAGTAAAACCTAAGATTTACCGACTATAAATGGTAAATGTCCATAAAAGTTTGGGATTCGAACTTTTACCATCATTCACTTGGTAAATCTTAGGAGTTACATTAAAGGAACGGTAAATGTCGAATAAAATCGGGTCCACCCTTTATAGCTAATCTTTTTATGTCATAATTTTATTTTGCATAACAACGGCATAGCATAAACTTCATTTCGCAGAGAATTATTTGGAAGACACTCATTTAACATACATTCAAAACCCATAATTTTGTAAGTCAGAATCATCTCTAGACATAATTTTCATATCCATAATATGTAGTTAGAATCGGGTCCATCCTTTATAGCAGAACTTTTTATGTCATAATTTTATTTTGCATAACAACGGATGGCATAAACTTCACTTCGCAGAAAATTGTTTAGCAGACACTCATTTATCATACATTCTAAACTCATAATTTTGTAAGTTAGAATCATCTCTAGGCATAAACTTCATATCCATAATATTTAAAAAGTAGAAACATCATATCGCAGAAAGTTCACAGTCAGAATCGTCTTTTGGCATATATTTTATATCGATAATCATTACAAGGCAGAATTGTCATATCGCAGAAAGTTTATAGTTTGGATCATCTTTGTCATTAAAAGTTGTCATTTATTTTAATTATTTATTTCTTTAAAATAATGTCATTTGTTTAATTGAATTTGAAATAATGTTATTGAATTCAATAAGTAATTATCCTAATCTAAATATGTAGTTCAGTTTCGGGTAACCTACTTAAAACAATCTCTTTTTTCTATTAATGTCAGTCATTTCTGCCACTCGCCGGCCGCTGCCGCGGCACCACGGGGTCACGGTTTTAACCTAACCTAACCTACCCATTTCTTTTTTTAAAAGGAATTAACTTAATCTTAATAGTTGAGTTCCGGGTAACCTACTAAAACAATATCTTTTTTTATATATTATTCACAAAAAACCTTATTTTTGCCTTAATATTTTTTTGTATAATTGTAACTCACTGTTCACGCCAAAATATTGGCAACTCAAAATAAATAACAAACATGGTAAATACCCCGTTTTAACCGTTAATAATAATGTTAGTGACCATGTCAGTTGAAAGACTTATATGCCTATTAAAGTTATTCTTAATGAAATTTTGCCATCTGCATAGTATGAAAAGTGAAATTATACCAAATAATCATCGCACTAAATGAACATTATGCTAAACAATATAATGCTAAATTTGAACTCGTAATTATACTAAATTTCATTCTGCCATCTTAAAATTTGCCAGCCATTGTAAATTCGGAGATTTAAACATTATGCCAAACGATAATTTGATCAAATAATTTTTAAAAACCAACATTTTACCGGTCCACATTGGTAAAACCTAGCATGTACTGAATTGGAATGGTAAAAGTCCGAAAAAGTAATCCCTTTATAATGAATACTTACATTTACCAACTCATGTCGGTAAATCTTGGGTTTTACTGGAAAATCTTAAGATTTACCGTAGTTCGAGCTTTTACCGTAACATATACTCGCAAAAAACCAATATGGATTCAGATCAGGCAGAAACACTGCCAAGCCATTTTAGAGTTAATAAGTTCAGTAGCCCAAATTCTTAACAACAAGGACAAATTCATAGCCATCTTCCTTGATTTCTCTAAAGCTTTTGACACTGTCTCTTTTCCCATTCTCCTCAGTAAACTGGAGAGGATTGGAATAAGACGCCTACCGTTTAGGTTGTTTAAGGCTGAGGCTACAGTAGGCAGCGATTTGCGATGCGACTGGAAGAGCGAAACGAGAAAAACATGGTATGGCTACATTACAAGCAAAATTCCGGCGTATATTCGGCGATGACAAGGCTACAGTACATTTTCCATGTACATGTATCCTACCAACTATTTATTGGGAATGTTGGGGTTTAACTCCTTAGAGGTGAGAAGGGGCTTTGATCAGCTCACGGTAGCCTGTAAAACCTTCCGGGGACGTATAGACTGCCCCGAACTTCATACCTTGCTTTGCCGGCTATTCGTACCCGACAAATACATCGGACACCGTCAGAACCGCCGACACAATCTTTTCGCTCAACCGTTCTCCAAAACTGTCGCCAGAGCTGAATCGCCTGTGTGTCGTATTTTAAAGATGCTCAACGCTCTCCTGACTGCCTACCCTGAATGTGATGTGTTTGCGGATGAATGGAATAAGGTCATGCTAGTATGTCTGGTGTTTTGTGAAACAAAGTATGCAAGAGTGTCCACTGTTCCATGTTAGTTTTAACTGAACCTAGTGTAAGTTGTTTGTTTCTATGTTAATTATTGTAATTGGTGTTATACCGTTTTAATTAACTATAAATAAATAAATAAAATAAATAAATTATATTTTCTTAGAATGCGATCAAATCATCCATCGCGGTTTACTATACGCATTATGTAGCCACACGCATATTTAGCAGCACTATTGAACTAGTCGTGCAAGTGAGAAATTTTCTAATAAATTCGGTTCAATTTCGCTCATAAAATATGTTGATGTAGCCGATGCCGTGATTTCAGTAATGTTGTTCCTATCGCATAAAGAAATCAAAGATCGCTAGTAATATTTGATGTGCGGTGTAGCCATATACGTGAGCATTCATTTACTTGTTTTAATCGCTCATGTGTCGCAGGTCGCGTCGCGGCCTAATGTAGCCTCAGCCTAAGAGTTACCTTAGTGGTCGCTCGCAAATTATCAGGGTAAATAACTACACCAGTAAGGAAGCATTCCTCACATTCGGAGTTCCGCAAGGTTGTGTCTTAGGACCTACTCTTTTCCTTGTTTACATAAACGAGCTCGGTAAACTAGACTTAAAGAACTCCAGAGTAATTGCTTATGCCGATGAAACTGTTGTTCTGGTTCGTGGCAGTGATTGGAGCGAAGCTCGTCTTCAGGCAGAGTCAGTCTTGCGAGTAATTATGAGATGGCTCACGCAGAACCTGCTAACCCTCAACTTAGATAAAACCAATTTTATCACTTTTAGTTCAAGGAAAGCTTAAAGAAAAGAACATAAAATCTTACGTATTTTGAATAAATAAAGTGTAAATTTTAATAAATAGCTCAATATTGTACATAATGATTAAAAAATATTTACGAATTTGAGTTTTTTTTTCATTTTCTGAGAACATTTACTATGGTAATGTATTTTTTTTACACTATCAGAAGGTATAGATTTCAAAGAACAAATAGCTCCAGACTTTTTGGAAAAAGCTGATATTTTGACACGAGAATTTTTGATTGAAAATTAGGGTAGGTAGTTAAAATAAGGCGAAAAAATAAATATTTTTAATCAAATAAATTACAGTGTATTTGGGACATGAAAAGATAAGTTTTCACCAAATGTCGTAGAAAAAAAACATTTTTTGTAAAAGATAAAAATAAAAAAAACAAGAACTTGGTTATATGCATTTTTCACCTAAATTTTGAGGTTATGTGAAAAACCTGTAAATACAAAAGTTGTGGATCTTTTTATTAGATTTTTTACTTTGCCATGTAACTTTTTTTCCATAGGGCTTGTAGTTTTGCCGGAAATCAAGATAAACCATTTTTTACCCTTAAAAGCTCACCCCCTCCCACTTCCCCAACTCGGATCGAACGTAATTCATTTTTCCTTTCATTTTTATCATATTCCCCACCTTTTCAAATGGGTTTCATCCTACTGTAGTTTTTTTTTGTTTAAAAATTATCGACCCTGGCTTATTAGTGTTGGCCACGCTTAAAATATAACAACATTCGTTGATCTGGAAATCTGGTATGGTATGATATTTACTTTTTCTATTTGTCGGGCCGTTCTTATAGCGTTGATCGGGAATCTAGTACATAGTTGATCGAAGGACAGTCGGGACCAAAAGATTAAAGTACTCTCCGGTGTGCAGGTGGTCACTTGTCCACAGACACTAGGTTGGGCAACAGCGGCTTAACGTAAACTTCGAGCCGAGCGGCTGTTATTATTTACCCACGAGCTCCTCAATAAAACGCGCGCGCGCTTGTCATATGACTATGAGATCACAAATATATGGATATAATTAAACATAGCACATGTAATGTAAGTGGTTACTGTCGTCCTGTTTGTTTACATAAAAACATTGCCCGTCTCTAGAAATTTCTCCAGAATCGTGGGTGCATTTACCAACATTTAAACTCACAAACAGCCAGACCCGGAACAACTATCTGTAGGCCATTACGTCATTAATACTTACTATTGGTCTCCACAGCTCTTCGTTTCTTTCTGGGTACTTCTTGTATTCCTTCCATTTTAGTTGTAAACTCTTTTAGAGATGCATCATCTTCTAATTCAGATTGGTGTGGGAGTATATCTTCTGTACATAGATCGGTATTTTCCAGTTCTATATCTGTATGTACACAAAAATAGTTAATGTCATAGGAGCATTGCTTGAAAAAGTGGTGAAAACAGTTTGGCAGCGGACACAGTAAATTTCGTGTGTCAGGAACCGAATAAATTTGTGAGTTACAGTGGTGCCAAGCACGTAGAAGGTATCAGGAGGAGGGTAGATCGATTTGTCTGGTCATAAAATCATTATTTTCGGAAGGCAAATCATCTGACTTCTCCCGCTTTGGGGGGTTTCAAACAACACACAACCGCATAAACACCCTGATGCAATAACTTCAGTTTAATGGTGAATGTAAATGAATGAATGAATATAAATTGGTAAATATATTTTTTAGTGTGTATCATTATATTACTGGCTTGTAGTTATCCATTTTGTCCTGACTGACTATCAACACACAGATCAAACTACTGGACAGTACAACGTAAAATGTGGAATACAGATAGCTGTTTCTGCTGAAAAAAGAGTCAATAGTTTGCATACAATTCAGTAAGTGAAACTAGAATCGGTCAACTAGTATGTGCAATATGATGGTTGTTAAAATACTTACCATCACTTAGATATTCCTCCTTGGGCTCCATAACATCCTCTTCTCTCTCACAAGTTGCTATTTCTTCATTGATAGCAATAATTTCACTTTTAGATCCATCATCTAAACTTATGTGCACTACTGGACTTTTACTAAACCCAGTACAATACAATACATAGTCTATATTCATTTCAGGTTTTGGCTGTAAACAAATGATTCCAGTATAAAGAAAAGTCAATCAAGAGAGCCTCTATATGTGTGAATACTTGAGTTGCCGCATAGCTGGAGCCAACATGGGTGTAACAGTGCTGAATTAAACAAGCCTGGAGCCCGTAGAAAATTCTATTGAGAGGCCCTCAATCTACCAGAAAGGGACCGCCATTCCAAAAAATATTTTGCAGTGTGTCCAGAGCTGACTTTTACAATCCAGATAAACATTATAGCTAATACTGTATGTGTAGCTTTAAATACTACTATCAATCTATTGGCTGGTTATCCATTGTATTGACAGGTGGTGGGTTAAAGTTCGTAAAAAAAGATGCTCAAATAGAAGTGGGCTGAGTTGGACGGGACCTTATTTCGCACGGGGCCTGTTGCTCTTGCTTAGTGGTTAATCTGTCACTGGGGAGGAGTGATATCAAACTGCCATGTACATTAACAAGTTTCATACGAAAGCCAAAACAGTTATATGCAAACAGTCAATATAGGTATGAGCTTCACTGCTTGAGAGAAAAAAAATAAACATTATATTGAATTAGGAGTTGAAAGAATGTCTGTTGAAGATGAACTCACCTCATAGTCCTCATTCATCATCTGAGCGAACTGCTCTTCAGCTTCCAAGCACTTTTTTAGCAAACGGTAACTTTCTTTAAGTTTAGCGCAGCAGAAAAAACAAGCAAGAATCGGCCTACAGTCTTCTGTTACAAACTGAAAAACAACTTGTATTACACTATTGTATTGATATGGACAAAATAAAAAAGTTTGCACGGAACAACAGTTTGAAACAAAACAAACAGAAAAAGAGAACATAACGCTTTTAATCTCACGAATATAATTTTCTATTTTGTATTCCATGAAATTGACGCTTTAAGTCCTTATTTTCCCACACAGTTTACCAGTTTTTAGTCACCGATGGCGGATGTCAGTATCTGTGACCCTCTGACCAATAATTCACAAGAATCCTCGTGTTTGAGATGAGAGGCAACGTTAAACATTATCGGAAATTCAATAACTCTAGGTTCATCAACTTACTGGAGTGTCAGTCAGCTTCTCATATAGATCATGCAGGTTCTTGTTGACCACAACATACATGCGGACATTTTCCGCTAAACATATCCTACACATAGGCAGTTTATCCATCTTTTAATTCATAAAGTTCCACTTATCTACTTTAAAACTGTATCATTGTTTCTTCAACAATAAATGTCAAAATGACAAGAATGAAAACACTTACGGAGCGTTCCGAATGACAATAATATTTCTACTAACGATCGATAGTAACCGCTCTGATAGTACCCAACATTAGCACGTTTAACGTTCCAACGTTATAGCGTTACCAACGTTGACACTGACAGTTCGGAACAGGGTTTATATGTAAGGGCATTTTCACCCTTAAAAGCGAAAAAGAAATAAAAAATACCTTTTATCATAAAACACATCATATTTATAGAGTTTGAAGACTTTCTTCTACTTTTTTGTTCGTTTGTTTGAAATTGAAGTTTGGTTGTAATTATCTAATAAATATTTCGTAAATATTGAAAAAGTAAGTACCAACCTATTGGACTAAAATTACTGATCAATAAAATCAATAAACACCAGAAAAAAAAATATCTTAACGTATCCAAAGTTAGGTTTAAGTACAAAATTGAGCGAGTGATTGATTCTATGTCTGCGTGCGCGAATTGTTGTTGTGTTGCGACTAGGATACCTAAAATTGAGCGCATCAAAAATGTGATAGCGTCCTTATGTCATATCAAAGTATTAGGTATAAAAGAAGATATTTATATTCATCATATAAAAATGTTCCAACAAAAATAAAACATATGTTGATTTTCTGGGATAAATATCAATTCTTCGATTTTTGTTTTTAGATAGCAATTATTAGCTAAACGCGTAAATCAAATATTGATTGACACTGACATTAAGGACAGTTCTTCGGTGTCATTTTGACAAGTTTACTCTTTTTGGTGTGTTCACTATATTAACCTAGATAATTAGAAAGGTTACTTCGTTTTAGAAGTAAATTCTCACTAATATAAAAACAATATTTCCCAAAATTCGAGCGCTTTAAAAATGTATGATATAGTTAGAAGCACTAGGTTTTGTGACGTTATCATCATTTTCCTGCCCTTGCCCCCAATCTATTTGGGGTCGGCGCAATCCATTTTCTTCTTCCATTCTCCCCTATCAGACGTCACGGCATCATTTACTCCTTTCTCCTTCATATCATTCCTTACACAATCCATCCATCTTTTCTTTGGCCTTCCTCTCGCTTTCCGTCCATCAATATTCAGATCCATCACTCTTTTAGTCACATGCGCTTCATCCTTCCTCATTACATGTCTATAGCCAAGACAAACGACTCCCTTTAAATTTTGCTATAACAGGCGAATTTTCAAACTTCCTCTAATATAAGTACTCATTCCTTACTTTATCTATTCTTGTCACTTCACACATCGATCTCAACATTCTCATTATCCATCTTTTTTACAGCCCAGCATTCTCCATCTTTATATATATAATTCTTCTGTGAGTGTGTATGTCACTGAACTTCTCTCAAACGACTGGACCGATTTTGATGAAATTTTTTGTGTGTTTTCAAGGGGATCTGGGAATGGTTTAGATTCACAATTTTGGTTACCCCGAATAAAACGCGAGCGAAGCCGCGGGCAAAAGCTAGTATACCCATACAGTACAACAGGTCTAATCACGGACTTGTGTATTTTCCCCTTTAACTTGAGGGGCATCCGTAGGTCACAACTTGTTCCAATGACCTGTCGCCATTTCATCCATCCTGCGTTGATCCGGTGCGGTACGTCCCGGTCTACTTCGCCATCCCCTTGGACAAACGACCCCTGGATACCGGTTGGAGTAGATCGGTATGGGCGTTCTGGCAAGAGGGCACTAATCCTTACTAATATTATAAAAGCAAAAGTCAGTTTTTTTCTTTGTTTGTTACCTCTTCACGCTTTAATGGCTTAACCGATTTTGATGAATTTTGGTACAGAGATAGTTGGGAACTAGGAGACGGACATAGGCTAATTTTTAAAAAAAAGTAGGATATGACGGAGAACTAGAGAAGAAAAGGTAAAACTTAGCGTTGATATTACAATAAAAAAAAACGCAAGGGCAAAATCTACAGGTAGGATGTTGGAGTATATGGGATACCAGAGAAAGGAAGTGTTACTTGAAAAACCTTTTATTAATTAATTGAACACAACACATACCGCTATACAACGCAACCGCCATTATACGAGAGAGTTACCATAGTCAAGACCACAGACTAAGAACTCATAATAGTGATGCTACATTGTAATCTCTAATACCCTTCCTCAATGTAAACATCACTCACAATCATAAAACTAACTTTCATCACAATACTTCAATGCAACTATTACTTCAATGCAACTATTACTTCAATACTGACTCTACATTACAAACTACTATAATTAAAAAATCCAAACTTATAATACTAAGAGAACAACATTTCTCTCAACTTAACAAAGGTAACTTTACATAATCCTTTAGTACATATATCAGCAAGCTGATCCCCTGAAGGTACATACTCCAAACATACAATTTTATTCTCAACTTTCTGTCTCACAAAATGATACTTAATATCTATATGTTTAAGGCGCTTATGATATTCTGGGTTTTTTGCAACATGAATTGCAGACTGATTATCAATTTTTATAATAAAACTTTTACAATCAACTCCTATTTCTCCTAATAAATTCCTAATCCAGCAACCCTCTGCGATTCCCTTTCCTAATGCTACATATTCTGATTCTGTACTTGACAATGATATACACTGCTGTTTATTAGAAGACCATGACACTATGTTACCAAAAACTTTAATTATATACCCTGATGTAGATTTCCTATCCCCTTGATCTCCTGCCCAATCAGCATCTGTATACCCTTCTAACGGCACATCTACTCTTTTTCTATAAATTAGTTTTAATCCTATAGTACCCTTGATATATCTCAAAATTCTTTTTAATGCCTTCCATAAGCTCTCATTAGCACAACATTGAAAACGACTTAGATAACTCAATGCATAACACAAATCTGGACGTGTTCCTAACATGGCATACATGAGACTTCCTATTAACTGTCTGCACCTTTTTATCAATTCTTTATCTGTAGTCACTTCTTTTTCTAAGACTAAACCTTGTTCTATGGGTGTTGCTATAGGCTTACATCCTTCCATATTATACTTCTTCAATAAATTCGTTAAATACTGCTCTTGGTTTAACTCAATTACATCATTCTTCTTAGTTATATTTATTCCTAGATATTTTAAATTATTACTCCCTAAGTCTTTCATATCAATTTTTTCTTGTAATGCTTCTTTAAATATTTTTATCTCTTGTTCATCTTCACAAAGTAAAATCAAATCATCAACATAAAGTAAGATATAGAACTTCTTATCCTTCTTATAATATAAACAGTAATCACTCTGGTTTCTTTGGAACCCTTCCTGAACCATAAATTGATTAAATTTGTCATTCCAATATCTTGGAGATTTCTTTAATCCATACAAAGACCGTTGTAATTTCAATACTTTGCCATCTTTCTTCATACCTTTTGGTTTCTCCACAAACACCTCCTCCTCTATGTTCCCATATAAAAATGCACTTCTGACATCCATCTGATGAATATCCATGTTATATTCACTAGCTATTGCTAATAAAATCCGCAGTGTAGGTAGTTTAGCTACTGGAGCATAAATCTCCGAGTGATCAAACTTATCTTCTTGCTTAAAGCCTCTTACAACTAATCTAGCTTTATAAAGATCTTTATTTCCTTCTTTCTTGATTTTAAATACCCACTTAGTATCAATTAATTTCTTGCCTTCTGGTAAACTAACTTCTTTCCATGTATTATTTTTGTTTAGTGCTTCTAACTCTACTTCTATTGCTTTTAGCCATTCTTCTTTATGTTCTCCACTAACAGCTTCTTCATAAGTTAATTGTTCTTCTCCTTGTGCTATCAATGCCATCTCGTAATCTTTTGTCCATACAGGCTTCTTCACTTTCCTTCTACTTCTAGAAATTGTATTTTCTTCAGATGTCTCTTCTTCTGCATCTAAGAATTCTTCCTCTAAGTACTCTTCCATCATGTCAACTTCACTTGATCTTTCATCTTCTACATTACTTCCTAGCCCGTCTTCGTGCTGTTCAACTTCTTTGCATTTTTCTATCTCAATCTCTTTATTTTCTTCCTCCACTTGTTTATCTTCTTGATTCTGTTCCCTGTTGTCTATATCAAGAGGGGGTTCTTGTACAATAACATCTTCATCTGTTAGTAAAATGCTTGAACTTATATTGTTCTCTACTAGTTCTTTTGTGTTTTTGATAAATACAACATCCCTATGAGTTTCTACTCTTCTTGTGTTAGAATACCACACTCTGTATCCTTTTGTACGATCACCATAACCCACAAAAACTCCTAATTTACTCTCAGAGTCCCACTTCAATCTAAGCTGTTTAGGTACATGTGTACATACCTTAGAACCAAAATCTCTCAATAAAGTAACATCAAAACTCTTATTATACAACAACTCATACGGTGTCTTCCCACTCACCTTACTTTTACCTGTCCTATTTATTGTAAACACCGCTGTATTCACTGCTTCAGCCCAAAGTTCTTTCCCTAAACCAGACTGAATAATCATTGTTCTCGCAGACTCAACTACAGTACGCATCTCACGCTCAATTCTACCATTTTGCTCAGGAGTATAACTAACTGTTAACTCATGTACTATACCTTTTGTCTTAAATAAATTCTCTACTACTCTATTCACAAACTCTGTTCCGTTATCTGACCTAAATCTTTTTATTTTACGCCTAAACTCATTTTCAAACAGCTCTATAAATTCCACAATTTTCTCTTTAATTTCGTACTTGTTCTTGATAAAATAAACAAATCTGTAACTACTATAATCATCCTTCAATAAAAGAAAATATGAAGAGCCCCCTATTGACACTTCCTCCATTGGACCGCATAGATCCATGTGTATGAGTTCACCTGGTTCAACTGACCTACTACTACTCTGATGAAAGGGTAACCTATGCTGTTTTCCCTGGATACACGGTAAACACTGATCAGTCTGCCCTTCATATTTTATGCCTTTTAAATCTAAAAACTCTTTTACATACTGATAATTTTGGTGTGCCATCTTACTATGCCAATCTGTCAAAGTTAACAAAGCTACATCACTAAATTTAAATTTCATCACATACATTTTATCATATTTCTCAGCTACACCAGTTACGGAACCATTTTTATAAAACTTACATCCATTAGAATCTGAAACCATCTTGTGACCTTTATTAATGGCTGACCCGAGAGAAAACAAATTCACATTTAATTGAGGCACATACAACACATCATGTAAAGTACACAGAGTATACTCTGAATCATTATAGGCATACACATCAACTTTTCCAATACCTAAAACTTCTAAATTATTACCATTACCAATTGTAACAAATCTTTTAGTATTTATTTCAGAAAACTCTGAATACATCTCTTTAATATAACACATATGGTCACTTGCCCCTGAATCTAACACAAAATTCTTTGAATTTAATAAATTACCTTGAATCTCTCTTGTTACAAAAGAAGTTTTTGAATTGGTTTTCATATTTTTCTCAATAGGTTTATTTTTCTGAAACTTACAGTCTTTCATTAAATGACCCACCTTGTGACAGTTATTACACTTTCTATTTCTACACTCACTCCTTTTATGGCCTATTTTACCACACTCAAAGCACTTTATAGTATGCTGTGCACCGGCTACCAATGCAGAATTTTGCTGTCCGCTGCTACTAGCACTGGAAATGGCACCATTGCCACTGCGCTCCTCTTCAACTAGCAACCTGCCTGTCAGCTCCTGCAATGTCCGTTTTTCTTCTGGAATACTTTCCCAAGCTGAGGCAAAATGTTTGTATTTGTCAGGTAATGACATAAGTATCTTTGTTGTTATCATATTTTCTGATATCTTTTCTCCTGCTGATGCCAACTGGTTAACACACTCCTCAACCTTCGTTATGAACACAGCTATTGGGTCCTCATACTTTATATTAAAAAATCTCTGTTGCAACAAATGCACCCCGACTCTCGTTGCCGGTTCATATAAGGTACATAACTTCTGCCACATTTCACGACTACTGGAACACGAAATCAAATACGTCATCACTGTCTCCTCGACTCTTGTAACGATCACCTCTTGGGCTTTATTTTCTCTCTCATCCCATAATTCTTGTGTTTTACCAGCTTCCGCAGGCCTCACTTCAGTGCCTGTCACGATTCCCAATAACTTCTTTGAACGAAGAACTATTGTTGTTTGAAAACGCCACGCTTGCCAATTGCGACCATTAAGAACGATCGTCTTATGACTCTCCGAACTCGACATTTTTGTTAAGATGCACGCAATCTCACACAAATAGAATTGCCGCGCAAACCACTGCCGCCATTAAACTTCTTGTTTGCTTGTTCGAACCACGGGCTACGTAGGGCTCCAACCTTTGCTACACCGCGACTTAATCGAATCAAACTCGCAAAATAGGTTCTCTCAATCTTTCATGCCTGGGCCCATAACCTGTTGGAGTATATGGGATACCAGAGAAAGGAAGTGTTACTTGAAAAACCTTTTATTAATTAATTGAACACAACACATACCGCTATACAACGCAACCGCCATTATACGAGAGAGTTACCATAGTCAAGACCACAGACTAAGAACTCATAATAGTGATGCTACATTGTAATCTCTAATATAGGAGGTACCTGCAAATCAGGTAAAGGGAACTGTGTTATCCCGAATTTAACACGAGCGAAGTCGCGGGCAAAAGCTAGTATTAACATAAAAAGTAGGGTAGAAAATGTAACGCATTCCAAGCATAGGTAGTTGTATATAAATTAGTCTATGCCAAGAGTTGCGTAGAGCGTTCTTCCGTGTTTTGACCTTGTATAACATATCACAATGATGTCGTATTTAAACAAAAGGTTGGCTGGTAGAGAATGCCGTATGTCATTAAGTCCACCTGTGTGTCACTGTTGTAGATGAAGTTTAAATAAATTAATTTCAAGGGTATTATCTAAGTGAGTTTCCTTTATTGTTTGAGTATATTGGAGCTAACAATTTATTAAAGATCGCCAATTGTTAATTGAATAGGCGTTTTTTACTCGTTTTGCTCACTCTAATTAGCAATGAGTGCAATATATTTCAGGCTTTAAAAAAACCAATAGCAACTAAAATAACTCGACTGGCAACTAAAATATCTCGACTTGGCTCAGGAGGTTGTCGATATGTGGAATGTGAGCTCGACTGTCATAGTGCCGATAGTAGTTACGGCCTACGGATATCTCGAAGCTCTCCTTATGAGGTTGGAATAAGGGCCTGATTCAGAAGGCAGTACTCCTTGATACGGCCCGCATTGTGAGGAGGTTCCTGTCTCTGGAGCCCCAACCTATTTTTGTTTTTTTTTAAAGAAATATTTAAAAATATATTAATAAGTGGGAAAAAAGAATAAAGGAGACTAATAAAAACTATTAGTTGGATACCCTGTTTCGGACTGTCATAGTGTCAACGTTGCTAACGTCAAAAGGGCTAATGTTGGGTACTGTCAGAGCGGTTACTACCGATCGGTAGCAGAAATATTATTATCATTCGGAACGCACCGTAAGTGTTGTCATTCGTTGTCAAAGTCAAGTAGAAGAAACATTAGTACCTGACAAAAAAGCGCGGGGATCGTCGAATTTGGCGGTCGTGATTTTACTTTCGGTTTTTTTTAAACTATTTAAATTTGAGATAAGTTTTATAGATTTATGTAGATATAGATAAGAAGAATTAAATTTATGGTTTGTGTACATACTGTTCTTCATATTTTGGGTAAGTTTCATATATTTTCTTTTTTACTGACCTATGGACAACGAACCGCCTGATCCGGGGAGCACAGTCCCCTCGGTTGGGCACAATGTAATTATTGAGTTGAGTATGGGTACAGACTCGTCCATAACGAGATCGGAGCGGAAAAGGGCTAGGGATTTACGCAAATATTGCAAGCAATGCAGCAAAAGAAGGCGACATGGGCAATCTATAACAGGAATCAATAAAAATACACACTGCCATTGTGATAGTGATTTAATAATCAGTAACAATCCAACATTTCAAATAGAAATACCAACAGTTTTCGGTCATCAGGAATCCACTACACTTTCTGTGGATGACCCCCGGAATGAAAGGCCGTGTAAATCGGATCACCCCCAGAAAACGCCACAGATTGCTAGGGTTTTGTACGAAGCCAGAGACCTATCGCCATACGTAGTACACATCCAAAAAATAAAATATCGATTGAATCTGTAAACTCGAGTCAAACATTACACCCTATCACATCACTTTAGGGCACTTCCGTAAAAAACGTAAGTACATCCACATAATCAATGGTTCGTTAAAACGAATTGGTCGCAATAGAATCGCACTAAGCTTCTCTTGTCACCTGGATGCAAACTCTTTTTATAAATGACTCTTATTTAGCCAAAGAGAAATTGAAGGCATTTGTACCTACCCTCAATTAATGTGTGTCGAGTAGGAATAATTAAAGGGGTCCCTACTGAGTGGTCCCCCGACGAAATTATGGAAAATGTGTTAGTCCCCACCGGTTGCGGGAAAGTTATCAAGGCAAGGCGCCTTTACTATAAAGTACACGAACCGACCCCTGTGTGGAAACCATCACAAACAGTCGTGCTGACCTTTGATGGACAAATTTTACCAAAACGTGTGTTTTGTTGTTACAATTCTATGGCAGTAGAATTGTATACGTTTCCTACAATACAATGTTTTAATTGTTGTCGTTTTGGACACACAAAGGTACAATGTAGGTCGAACCCTCAATGCTTCCAAGTGTGGGGAGAGGCATTCTCCTGACACTCTCGTAGTATTGACGACGAAAGCGATAGTTAATGCTGTCATTGCGGTGGCACTCATTACGCCATTAATAAAAAATGCCCAGAGTTCGAAAGAGAGAAAGCAATTAAGCACTATATGGCCCTATAGCTGCGTGTCGTATGCTGAAGCATCTCAGCTTCACCCCCCAATTTCCAAATTATATGCAGATGTGGTAACAACTGCATCATCTGTTCCATCACTCAACAAGAACAAAACCAATATTTCACGACCTTTACCCCATTCACCTAACACATCACACAGAAAAACCGTATTTTTAAAACCTCGGGATCCCCCAAAAACAACTAAGGGGTATGACCGCCCCTCTTTGAGGAGTGGCTGGAGAGGCGTCATGGCGTCCTCACCTACCGCCTGACGCAGGTCTTCACCGGACACGGAAGTTTCGGGAGGTTCCTGCACATAATCGGGCGGG
This sequence comes from Ochropleura plecta, assembly GCA_905475445.1. NCBI lineage: Eukaryota > Metazoa > Arthropoda > Insecta > Lepidoptera > Noctuidae > Ochropleura > Ochropleura plecta. The sequence goes on from FR997751.1 coordinate 6,950,711, forward strand.
AGGAAACGCCCGGGTGTCACAGTGCCGTATTATCCATAAGGCACTTTAGGCCAGTGCCTAGGGGCCCACTATGGCCAGGGGCCCAGCACTTCCGATTCAGAAAATGAAAAAAGGAGGATTGTGTGGTTTTATGAAACCAAGGTAAAAGTGAAACTTTTTTTCACTGTTGTAGATGAAGTTTAAATAAATTAATTTCAAGGGTATTATCTAAGTGAGTTTCCTTTATTGTTTGAGTATATTGGAGCTAACAATTTATTAAAGATCGCCAATTGTTAATTGAATAGGCGTTTTTTACTCGTTTTGCTCACTCTAATTAGCAATGAGTGCAATATATTTCAGGCTTTAAAAAAACCAATAGCAACTAAAATAACTCGACTGGCAACTAAAATATCTCGACTTGGCTCAGGAGGTTGTCGATATGTGGAATGTGAGCTCGACTGTCATAGTGCCGATAGTAGTTACGGCCTACGGATCTCTCGAAGCTCTCCTTATGAGGTTGGAATAAGGGCCTGATTCAGAAGGCAGTACTCCTTGATACGGCCCGCATCGTGAGGAGGTTCCTGTCTCTGGAGCCCCAACCTATTTTTGTTTTTTTTTAAAGAAATATTTAAAAATATATTAATAAGTGGGAAAAAAGAATAAAGGAGACTAATAAAAACTATTAGTTGGATACCCTGTTTCGGACTGTCATAGTGTCAACGTTGCTAACGTCAAAAGGGCTAATGTTGGGTACTGTCAGAGCGGTTACTACCGATCGGTAGCAGAAATATTATTATCATTCGGAACGCACCGTAAGTGTTGTCATTCGTTGTCAAAGTCAAGTAGAAGAAACATTAGTACCTGACAAAAAAGCGCGGGGATCGTCGAATTTGGCGGTCGTGATTTTACTTTCGGTTTTTTTTAAACTATTTAAATTTGAGATAAGTTTTATAGATTTATGTAGATATAGATAAGAAGAATTAAATTTATGGTTTGTGTACATACTGTTCTTCATATTTTGGGTAAGTTTCATATATTTTTGAAGTTATACTTCTTTTGGGGCGATGGAGAAAATTGATGAGAGTGATTTTTTACTACAGCGACAGAGTGAAGTTAGTTCTAGGTGGTATCCAGTGTGACCATATGTGGCAGGAATCTGCCTTTTTGGCAGGTTTAGCCCTTTATTTTACTCTCTGGCACTTTTGTTGACAAAATGACAAAAGCGATGTTTAAAGAAAGTGATCAAGCAGAATTCGATGTTAATACGAATGTATAATTTAATTCAGTTCACTTTTAGACTTTAAGATCAATTATTTTAAATATAGCTCCAATAAATAATGTGTCTTTTTATTTTAAATTTTTGGAGTTTTATTAAATTACTTTGGCATTTTGTGCTTTCGATTTTGGCAGTATTTGTCAGTTTTTTTTGCCTAAGTGGGGCAGGATCTCTAATTTATAGTTGGTCACACTGGTGGATTCATCGTGAAGTTAGTTCTAGGTGGCATGAAAATCGATAACATATGTTCAAGTTGTATATTCTAGTATTTTTATATTTTTAACACGTGTTTCATAATAAATATTATTTTGGTGTTTTTATTAAATCAATTTCACATTCCAAGCAACCCTTGCCGAGGTTTGGAAATGGATGGGTTCCCACAGGGGGCAATAAGCAACCTTTGCCAAGGTTTGGAAATAGATGGGTAACCACACGGGGACAGGTTAAGCAACCCTTGCCGAGGTTTGGAAATGGATGGGTTACTACACGGAGCCAGGTTAAGCAACCTTTGCCAAGGTTTGGAAATGGATGGGTTACCACACGGGGACAGGTTAAGCAACCCTTGCCGAGGTTTGGAAATGGATGGGTTACCACACGGAGCCAGGTTAAGCAACCCTCACCAAGGTTTGGAAATGGATGGGTTACCACACGGGGACAGGTTAAGCAACCCTTGCCTAAGTTTGGAAATGGATGGGTTACCACACGGAGCCAGGTTAAGCAACCTTTGCCAAGGTTTGGAAATGGATGGGTTACCACACGGGGACAGGTTAAGCAACCCTTGCCGAGGTTTGGAAATGGATGGGTTACCACACGGGGACAGGTTAAGCAACCCTCACCAAGGTTTGGAAATGGATGGGTTACCACACGGGGACAGGTTAAGCAACCCTTGCCGAGGTTTGGAAATGGATGGGTTACCACACGGAGCCAGGTTAAGCAACCTTTGCCAAGGTTTGGAACTGGATGGGTTACCACACGGAGCCAGGTTAAGCAACCTTTGCCAAGGTTTGGAGATGGAAGGGTTACCACACGGGGACAGGTTAAGCAACCGTTGCCGAGGTTTGGAAATGGATGGGTTACCACACGGAGCCAGGTTAAGCAACCTTTGCCAAGGTTTGGAAATGGATGGGTTACCACACGGGGACAGGTTAAGCAACCCTCGAGGTTAGGAAATGGATGGGTTACCACACGGAGCCAGGTTAAGCAACCTTTGCCAAGGTTTGGAAATGGATGGGCTACCACACGGGGACAGGTTAAGCAACCCTTGCCGAGGTTTGGAAATGGACGGGTTACCAAACAGAGCCAGGTTAAGCAACCCTCACCAAGGTTTGGAAATGGATGGGTAACCACATGGGGCCAGGTTAAGCCACCTTTGACAAGGTTTGGAAATGGATGGGTTACCACAGGGGGCCAGGTTAAGCAACCCTTGCCAAGGTTTGGAAATGGATGGGTTACCACACGGGGCCAGTAATAGAGTTTTATTCAAAGTGCCTTCGATCGTTTTTTGATGAATTTTTATATTTATCGTTAATCACTTCAGCATTTTAGTTATTTTTTTTTTCTATACGCCAAAGAAGTATAACTTCTAACGCGTGTACATAAGTACACACACCCCTTTTTCTTTTTTACTGACCTATGGACAACGAACCGCCTGATCCGGGGAGCACAGTCCCCTCGGTTGGGCACAATGTAATTATTGAGTTGAGTATGGGTACAGACTCGTCCATAACGAGATCGGAGCGGAAAAGGGCTAGGGATTTACGCAAATATTGCAAGCAATGCAGCAAAAGAAGGCGACATGGGCAATCTATAACAGGAATCAATAAAAATACACACTGCCATTGTGATAGTGATTTAATAATCAGTAACAATCCAACATTTCAAATAGAAATACCAACAGTTTTCGGTCATCAGGAATCCACTACACTTTCTGTGGATGACCCCCGGAATGAAAGGCCGTGTAAATCGGATCACCCCCAGAAAACGCCACAGATTGCTAGGGTTTTGTACGAAGCCAGAGACCTATCGCCATACGTAGTACACATCCAAAAAATAAAATATCGATTGAATCTGTAAACTCGAGTCAAACATTACACCCTATCACATCACTTTAGGGCACTTCCGTAAAAAACGTAAGTACAGCCACATAATCAATGGTTCGTTAAAACGAATTGGTCGCAATAGAATCGCACTAAGCTTCTCTTGTCACCTGGATGCAAACTCTTTTTATAAATGACTCTTATTTAGCCAAAGAGAAATTGAAGGCATTTGTACCTACCCTCAATTAATGTGTGTCGAGTAGGAATAATTAAAGGGGTCCCTACTGAGTGGTCCCCCGACGAAATTATGGAAAATGTGTTAGTCCCCACCGGTTGCGGGAAAGTTATCAAGGCAAGGCGCCTTTACTATAAAGTACACGAACCGACCCCTGTGTGGAAACCATCACAAACAGTCGTGCTGACCTTTGATGGACAAATTTTACCAAAACGTGTGTTTTGTTGTTACAATTCTATGGCAGTAGAATTGTATACGTTTCCTACAATACAATGTTTTAATTGTTGTCGTTTTGGACACACAAAGGTACAATGTAGGTCGAACCCTCAATGCTTCCAAGTGTGGGGAGAGGCATTCTCCTGACACTCTCGTAGTATTGACGACGAAAGCGATAGTTAATGCTGTCATTGCGGTGGCACTCATTACGCCATTAATAAAAAATGCCCAGAGTTCGAAAGAGAGAAAACAATTAAGCACTATATGGCCCATAGCTGCGTGTCGTATGCTGAAGCATCTCAGCTTCACCCCCCAATTTCCAAATTATATGCAGATGTGGTAACAACTGCATCATCTGTTCCATCACTCAACAAGAACAAAACCAATATTTCACGACCTTTACCCCATTCACCTAACACATCACACAGAAAAACCGTATTTTTAAAACCTCGGGATCCCCCAAAAACAACTAAGGGGTATGACCGCCCCTCTTTGAGGAGTGGCTGGAGAGGCGTCATGGCGTCCTCACCTACCGCCTGACGCAGGTCTTCACCGGACACGGAAGTTTCGGGAGGTTCCTGCACATAATCGGGCGGGAGGAAACGCCCGGGTGTCACAGTGCCGTATTATCCATAAGGCACTTTAGGCCAGTGCCTAGGGGCCCACTATGGCCAGGGGCCCAGCACTTCCGATTCAGAAAATGAAAAAAGGAGGATTGTGTGGTTTTATGAAACCAAGGTAAAAGTGAAACTTTTTTTCACATTACAAGGTAAATGCCCCCATTATTGACACTATAAGAGTGACGGTAAATGTCTGAATTTTTAATTGTAAGTATTGAAATTAAATAACATATTTTTTTTTGTATTAGACACTTTTATTGATTTATTAACTTGTATAATTAAATTTTTATACTTAAATAATCGCTTATTAAATGACAAATATATTAATTTGAAATCAGCAACTCAAGTGTGGGTATTATTGACAGGGCTAATTTTTGAATGATTCTCTGCCGATGCGGATATTAGAAAAGCATGCTCTAAGTTTAAGGAGAATTATTGCAATGATATCGAACCCGAATAAATAGACGAGATGGTCCACTTCAAATACTTTGTGTCACAATTAGAGAATACCGGAAATAAAAAACAAAATATACCTGCCGAAAAATCTTACAAGCTGATTGATGGTAACATGGTACAATCGACATTCCCAAATGTGATGACGGCAATGCGAATTTACAGAAGTCTTATGATTACGAATGCATCAGGAAAACTTAATTTTTCTAAATAAAAAAAAAAAAACAAAATTGTCTTCGGTCAACAATGTCGCAAAGCCGTTTAAATTCATTGGCAATAATGTGTATTGAACGATTGAATGTATCAGAAAAGGTCAATTTTCAAGAAGTTTTAAACGATTTTGTATATAAACAAATAGAAAGGTAAAAAAGGTTAAAGACATGCTTCTTAATCAGCACAATATGTACATGTACATTATTATTTTTTAATGTTTATGTTAGTATTATAAAAATATGCAAGATTTTACTATTATTTGTTTCTTTTATAAATGACTCTGATGCTTCGTCCTGTAGATTGTGGCGAAAGTCTTTTCACTTGAAGGAAGGCGTAAACCTTTGCAATGTAATGACTGAAGTCTGTTGTTGATGATGATGGTACCTTCATTCTATTTCGTAATGTAGACAGTAAAAATTTCCAAATTGCGTTGGTGTGGTATGAAAAAGGGGGGGCCTGAAACGAGCTGTGCCTAGGGGCCCCGAGATGGTTAATCCGGCCCTTCACTGTCACCATTGTGACGATCGCCCGGAGGACACGGTGGAGCACTCAGTAGCGGTCTGCCCAGCTTGGGCGGAGTACCGCCGTGCCCTCGTGGAGGCGATCGGCGGCGGCAATCTCTCGCGTCCCGCCCTGGTCCAGGCCATGGTCCGGAGCGAGAGGGAATGGGAAGCGGTCACCTGCTTCTGCGAAGCAGTAATGCTAGCAAAGGAGGTGGCCGGGCGTTTGAGGGAGAGAACCTCGAAGCAACCCACCGCCGCGGAAGAGGCCCCGGGCGCCGGGCGCCACGAGACGACTCCCGGCCACCGTAGATGCTGGCGTGTGTCGTGCCGTCCGTCTGTTGACGACAGGCCGTGTCGACGGCGCGTTCGTGTTTCACGCGCGCCTCAAAGTGAGTCAGCAAAGCAGAGGGGCTTGCCAGGGCCTCTGCCTGCCGGGGTTGCGGGTTGTTCGAAAGAGATACCGCGGCCCCGGAACGTAAAGGGCAATAGAAGGAACATGGGTGGGTTTTAGTCAGTAAAAGTCTGACATGCCCCCCCGGTCCGCCCAGAGCGGGAGAAGTCATTCGATGATTTCCCATCCGAAAAAAAAAGCACTCTTCCTTAATAATAATGATATAGCTATAAACGGTAATGTAAATATTTTTATTTTATTGTATTATGTACTCTATTTACTAGAGGTCGACCGAAACTAGTTTTCCGGCCGAAACAGAATTTTCGGCGGTGGCTTCACTTTCGGCCGAAACCGAAACTCACGTGGTCAGGTATAAAGGAGATCGCCAGAAATCCATACATCGTTGGGCCTAGTGTGAACAGTAACAATTTATGTGTTGTTTAATAGATAAAACACGTACATATTAATATCAGAAAGATTTTTTTCAAAATTCTATGGGAATTAGGAAGAAAATAAGTTTTTGGGTCACTAGGTTAGGTTATACGGCAGATGGTAAGAATAATTGTATTTATAATGCCAAAATGCATTTTAAACACCATAATCAAATAGACACATTGATTCAATTGTTTAAAAACATAGTTGTACGTTACTATTAGCATATTATTGCATAGCACACAAAAGGAATTAGGTAGGTAAAATAAAAACAAGTTAAGTGCACGAGTACGAAAACGAATGACGGGACTTGACGGGAGTGACGTGACATTGACATTTTGACAAACATCGATATTTTTTCGTTTTGAAACAGTCGCCCGATACACGATTTTGAACGAAGTTTTTGTTAAATAAATAAATAACTTTTACTAAAACTAAAATAATTTCATCAAATGTCCTTTTTCGTTTATAAATGATAATAATGTCCATGATAGATGCTAAAACAAAATACATATCGTTTTTTTAATAACTTCTTTAGAACTACTAGTTTTAGAACGATCTTAAAATGACCTGACAGCTTGTTTACGAAGCTAGTTTTAGACGAATATTAAATTAAAAACCGTTTTTAAAATTATAATTTTTAGCTCATTCCAGTACAAAGTTGTTATTGTTACATGTTGTTTTTAATCAGTAGAAAATCTAGTTTTTTTTAACATACATATCGTTTCTGTACATACTTTAGCCCAAAACTGGCGATCTCCTTTCTTAAAATACTGAAATTTGGTGCATTTTACCTATTATTTTGCATTAATTAGGGCATGAAATGGAAACACATTATAAGATTAAGTTTGTTGTAATCATTTAGACTGTTATCCTAACTAATATTATAAAAGCAAAATTGAGTTTGTTTGTTACGTCTTCACTTCACGCCTTAATGGCTAAACAGGTTTTGATGAATTTTGGTACACCGATAGTTGGTACCTTGGAGACAGATCTAGGTTATTTTTAAAAAAAAAAGGATTGAGTACTGAGGGAGAAAGAGGGAAGAAAAGGGAAAACTTAGCATTGCTATTACAATAAATAAGGCGCAAGGGCAAATCTTCAAGTAGCAGGTACTGACTCTGTTACCCGGAATTTACCGCAAGCGAAGCCGCGGGTCAAAGCTAGTTTATTATAATATGTGTCTGTCTTGTTGACACTTTCACTGGCCCTTTAAACCTCACGTTGTTAACACCGACTTTGGGGATAGAATGAGCATTCGCTCGTCTGATGTAAATCGACCTTTACAATGATACGTTGTACTTGAACTACGCTGACATTTATGTACATTGTACATTAATTACAATCTCTAAGGTTTTTCTCTGAGTGTATGCGAATATGTTTAGTCAAAGTACACTTTTCATTAAAACTACGCTGACATACATCACACTTAAAAGGTTTTTCACCCGTGTGTATTGGAATATGATTTATTAAATGTCCCTTGTCACTAAATCTACTCTTACAATCTTAACACTTCAAAGGTTTTTCACCCGAGTGTATTTGAATATGTCTACTTAAATTACTCCTATTATTAAAACTACGCTGACATATAGTACATTTAAAAGGTTTTTCTCCAGTGTGTGTTCTAATATGAATTCTTAAATAAGACTTATTACTAAAACTACGCTGACATAAAGTACATTTAAAAGGTTTTTCTCCAGTGTGTGTTCGAATATGCGTTCTTAAATGAAATTTTAGACTAAAACTACGCTGACATACATCACACTTAAAAGGTTTTTCACCAGTGTGTGTTCGAATATGTTTAGTTAAACTACCCTTCTCAGTAAAACTACGCTGACATACATCACACTTAAAAGGTTTTTCACCAGTGTGTGTTCGAATATGTTTAGTTAAACTACCCTTCTCAGTAAAACTACGCTGACATACATCACACTTAAAAGGATTTTCACCCTTGTGTATTCGAATATGTGTAGTTAAACTACCCTTCTGAGTAAAACTATGCTGACATATAGTACATATAAAAGGTTTTTCTCCAGTGTGGGTTCGAATATGCATTCTTAAATCAGATTTTTGACTAAAACTACGCTGACATACATCACACTTAAAAGGTTTTTCACCAGTGTGTGTTCGAATATGTTTAGTTAAACTACCCTTCTCAGTAAAACTACGCTGACATACATCACACTTAAAAGGATTTTCACCCTTGTGTATTCGAATATGTGTAGTTAAACTACCCTTCTGAGTAAAACTATGCTGACATATAGTACATATAAAAGGTTTTTCTCCAGTGTGGGTTCGAATATGCATTCTTAAATCAGATTTTTGACTAAAACTACGCTGACATACATCACACTTAAAAGGTTTTTCACCAGTGTGTGTTCGAATATGTTTAGTTAAACTACCCTTCTCAGTAAAACTACGCTGACATACATCACACTTAAAAGGATTTTCACCAGTGTGTATTCGAATATGTTTAGTTAAACTACCCTTCTGAGTAAAACTATGCTGACATATAGTACATTTGAAAGGTTTTTCTCCAGTGTGTGTTCGAATATGATTTCTTAAATGAGATTTTTGACTAAAACTACGCTGACATACATCACACTTAAAAGGTTTTTCACCAGTGTGTGTTCGAATATGTGTAATTAAATAACTCTTCTTATTAAAACTACACTTAATAGGTTTTTCACGAGTATGCATTCTAATATGCACAATTAAATGTTCCTTTTGACTAAAACTACGCTGACATACATCACACTCAAAATATTTTACATCTGTATGTACTCCTCCGATATGTCTACATAAATAAGACTTTGTACCAAAACTACACTGGCATACATCACATGTGTAAGGTTTGTCTATACGTGAACGAGGCACGAGATCACATTTGTAAGTGTTTGTGACAGAAGTGCCACGTGTGGACGGTCGATGTTTAGTTGTCCGAATAGCTTCTAAGTGTGAGTGTTCCTTTTCCCTTAGGCTCACAGTTATTGAATCTTCTTGCTTTGTTCTTCGTGTGTCCAGTTTTAGTTTCTTCATGTCGGGTGTTCCTGTAAAAATAATCTAGTAAGTACTGTAAGAGATTTTATACCTTAACTAATGTTGGCTGGGTGGCCATAACGTTCCAATATTCAGGTCGTTTTAAAGAAGGATCTTAGGAAAAACAGAGTGTAGGAATGAAATAAGCAGTGTGACGTGTAACTTAAAATATAATCTAAAAGGATATATACGTTTTTATTTACAGTATTTAAGCACAGTTCGTAGGAACTGTAGAGTTGTTAAACTGGCTGTTTGTGTATGTGAGTTTAAATATTTGTAAACGCACCCATGACACAGGACAAATTCCAAGTGTGGGTCAACAATTTAAAAATAAAGAAAGAAACTAACAGTGGTTTCAGACATTCAAATTGTCAATGTCATATTGGATGTGATGGATAACATAACGCCTGATATCCGGAAAAAACGGTATACGGTAGGGACATCATCAAATGACTTCCCCCGCTGTGGACGGAGCGGGGGCAGTGTCAGCGTCTTACTGACGCACCCAGTTTTATCTTTTGCCCTTGATGTTCCGGGGCCGCGGAATCTCTTTCGAACAACCTACACACCCGGTAGGCGATGAGCCTGGCAGGCCCCTTTCCTTTGCTGGAATCTCTATGAGGCGCGTGGAACACTGACGTCAATAGACGGACGGACGGTGAGCTACCCATTGCTCACGCCCACAGGCCCCCATCTACAGTGACCGGGAGTCGTCTTGCGGAGCCCGACACCCGGAGCGGCTCCCGCGGCGGCTGGCTTGTTTTGAGGTTCTCGCCCTCTAACGTCCGGCCACCTCCTTCGATAGCAACTGCTTCGCAGAAGGAGCTGGTCGCCTCCCATTCCCTCTTGCGCCGGGCCATGGACTGAACCAGGGCCGGGCGCGAGAGGTCGCTGCCGCCGATCGGCTCTACGAGGACATAGCGTTGCTCCGCCCAAGCGGGATAAACTCCTACAGTGTGCTCTACCGGGTCGTCGTCGTCACACTTATGACACCCGGGCGTTTCCTGCCGCCCGTTTATGATAAATATATTTTTTAATTTAATACCATTATTAATGATGCGGGATTTACTACGGCGTAGTACGTATCATCGTTTTTGAATCATGTATTTTATATAGGACAAAAACGGTCCATCCCCCCAGAGGCCCACTGTGGACGGATAAGAACTTCAGTACAACAGGATTCGCCTTTGCGAAATAAAGTCTTATTCTACTCAACTCCAGTCACTATTCTAAATCACTCGACGTTCGCGTTGGACCAATGCGTTGATCGGGAATATAGTACATAGTTGATCGAACGACAGTCGGGACTAAAAGTTTAAATTAATCTCCGAGGTACGGAGGACACTCGGTAGATAACAGATGGTCACTCGTCCACAGAGCCTAGGTTGGGCAACCGCGGCTTAACGTAAACTGCGAGCCGAGCGGCTGTTATTATTTACCCACGAGCTCCTCAACATAACGCGCGCGTATATATGGATATAATTAAACATAGCACGTGTAAGTGGTTACTGTCGTCCTGTTTGTTTACTTATGAACATTGCCCCATTCTAATCGTAGGTGCATTGACCAACATTTAAACTCACAAACAGCCAGACCCGGAACAACTATCTGTAGGCCATTACGTCACTAATACTTACTATTGGTCTCCACGGCTCTTCGTTCCTTTCTGGGTACTTCTTGTATTTCTTCCACTTTAGTTGTGAACTCTTTTAGAAATGCATCATCTTCTAATTCAGATTGGTGTGGGAGTATATCTTCTGTACATAGATCGGTATTTTCCAGTTCTATATCTGTATGTAAACAAAAATAGTTAATGTCATAGGAGCATTGCTTGAAAAAGTGGTGAAAACAGTTTGGCAGCGGACACAATAAGTTTCGTGTGTCAGGAACCGAATAAATTTGTGAGTTACAGTGGTGCCAAGCACGTAGAAGGTATCAGGAGGAGGGTAGATCGATTTGTCTGGTCATAATCTCATTATTTTCGGAAGGCAAATCATCAGACTTCTCCCGCTTTGGGGGGATCGGGGGCGAGTGTCAGACTTTTACTGACTAAAACCTTTGTGTTCCGGGGCGGAGTATCTCTTTCAAACAACACACAACCGCATAAACACCCTGATGCAATAACTTCAGTTTAATAGTGAATGAATATAAATTGGTAAATATATTTTTAGTGTGAATCATTATATTACTGGCTTGTATTTATCCATTTTGTCCTGTCTGACTATCAACACACAGATCAAACTACTGGACAGTACAACGTAAAATGTGGAATACAGATAGCTGTTTCTGCTGAAAAAAGAGTCAATAGTTTGCATACAATTCAGTAAGTGAAACTAGAATCGGTCAACTAGTATGTGCAATATGATGGTTGTTAAAATACTTACCATCACTTAGGTATTCCTCCTGAGGCTCCATAACATCCTCTTCTCTCTCACAAGTAGGTAATTCTTCTTTGATAGCAATACTTTCACTTTTAGATCCATCAACTAAACTTATGTGCACTACTGGACTTTTACTAAACCCAGTACAATACAATACATAGTCTATATTCATTTCAGGTTTTGGCTGTAAACAAATGATTCCAGTATAAAGAAAAGTCAATCAAGAGAGCCTCCATATGTGTGAATACTTGAGTTGCCGCATAGCTGGAGCCAACATGGGTGTAACAGTGCTGAATTAAACAAGCCTGGAGCCCGTAGAAAATTCTATTGAGAGGCCCTCAATCTACCAGAAAGGGACCGCCATTCCAAAAAATATTTTGCAGTGTGTCCAGAGCTGACTTTTACAATCCAGATAAACATTATAGCTAATACTGTGTGTGTAGCTTTAAATACTACTATCAATCTATTGGCTGGTTATCCATTGTATTGACAGGTGGTGGGTTAAAGTTCGTAAAAAAAAGATGCTCAAATAGAAGTGGGCCGAGTTGGACACATGGGACCTTATTTTGCACGGGGCCTGTTGCTCTTGCTTAGTGGTTAATCTGTCACTGGGGAGGAGTGATATCAAACTGCCATGTACATTAACAAGTTTCATACGAAAGCCAAAACAGTTATATGCAAACAGTCAATATAGGTATGAGCTTCACTGCTTGAGAGAAAAAAAAATAAACATTATATTGAATTAGGAGTTGAAAGAATGTCTGTTGAAGACGAACTCACCTCATAGTCCTCATTCATCATCTGAGCGAACTGCTCTTCAGCTTCCAAGCACTTTTTTAGCAAACGGTAACTTTCTTTAAGTTTAGCGCAGCAGAAAAAACAAGCAAGAATCGGCCTACAGTCTTCTGTTACAAACTGAAAAACAACTTGTATTACACACTATTGTATTGATATGGACAAAATAAAAAAGTTTGCACGGAACAACAGTTTGAAACAAAACAAACAGAAAAAGAGAACATAACGCTTTTAATCTCACGAATATAATTTTCTATTTTGTATTCCATGAAATTGACGCTTTAAGTCCTTATTTTCCCACACAGTTTACCAGTTTTTAGTCACCGATGGCGGATGTCAGTATCTTTGACCCTCTGACCAATAATTCACAAGAATCCTCGTGTTTGAGATGAGAGGCAACGTTAAACATTATCGGAAATTCAATAACTCTAGGTTCATCAACTTACTGGAGTGTCAGTCAGCTTCTCATATAGATCATGCAGGTTCTTGTTGACCACAACATACATGCGGACATTTTCCGCTAAACATATCCTACACATAGGCAGTTTATCCATCTTTTAATTCATAAAGTTCCACTTATCTACTTTAAAACTGTATCATATCATTGTTTCTTCAACTTGACATTGACAATAAATGTCAAAATGACAAGAATGAAAACACTTACGGAGCGTTCCGAATGACAATAATATTTCTGCTAACGATCGATAGTAACCGCTCTGATAGTACCCAACATTAGCACGTTTAACGTTCCAACGTTATAGCGTTACCAACGTTGACACTGACAGTTCGGAACAGGGTTTTAGGGTTTATATGTAAGGGCATTTTCACCCTTAAAAGCGAAAAAGAAATAAAAAATACCTTTTATCATAAAACACATCATATTTATAGAGTTTGAAGACTTTCTTCTACTTTTTTGTTCGTTTGTTTGAAATTGAAGTTTGGTTGTAATTATCTAATAAATATTTCGTAAATATTGAAAAAGTAAGTACCAACCTATTGGACTATAATTACTGATCAATAAAATCAATAAACACCAGAAAAAAAATAATATCTTAAAGTATCCTTTGTTAGGTTTACGTACAAAATTGAGCGAGTGATTGATTCTATGTCTGCGTGCGCGAATTGTTGTTGTGTTGCGACTAGGATACCTAAAATTGAGCGCGTCAAAAATGTGATAGCGTCCTTATGTCATATCAAAGTATTAGGTATAAAAGAAGATATTTATATTCATCATATAAAAAAATGTTCCAACAAAAATAAAACAAATGTTGATTTTCTGGGATAAATATCAATTCTTCGATTTTTTGTTTTTAGATAGCAATTATTAGCTAAACGCGTAAATCAAATATTGATTGACACTGACATTAAGGACAGTTCTTCGGTGTCATTTTGACAAGTTTACTCTTTTTGGTGTGTTCACTATATTAACCTAGATAATTAGAAAGGTTACTTCGTTTTAGAAGTAAATTCTCACTAATATAAAAACAATATTTCCCAAAATTCGAGCGCTTTAAAAATGTATGATATAGTTAGAAGCACTAGGTTTTGTGACGTTATCATCATTTTCCTGCCCTTGCCCCCAATCTATTTGGGGTCGGCGCAATCCATTTTCTTCTTCCATTCTCCCCTATCAGACGTCACGGCATCATTTACTCCTTTCTCCTTCATATCATTCCTTACACAATCCATCCATCTTTTCTTTGGCCTTCCTCTCGCTTTCCGTCCATCAATATTCAGATCCATCACTCTTTTAGTCACATGCGCTTCATCCTTCCTCATTACATGTCTATAGCCAAGACAAACGACTCCCTTTAAATTTTGCTATGACAGGCGAATTTTCAAACTTCCTCTAATATAAGTACTCATTCCTTACTTTATCTATTCTTGTCACTTCACACATCGATCTCAACATTCTCATTATCCACCTTTTTTACAGCCCAGCATTCTTCATATACCCATACAGTACAACAGGTCTAATCACGGACTTGTATATTTTCCCCTTTAACTTGAGGGGCATCCGTAGGTCACAACTTGTTCCAATGACCTGTCGCCATTTCATCCATCCTGCGTTGATCCGGTGCGGTACGTGCCGGTCTACTTCGCCATCCCCTTGGACAAACGACCCCTGGATACCGGTTGGAGTAGATCGGTATGGGCGTTCTGGCAAGAGTTAAGGGCACTAATCCTTACTAATATTATAAAAGCAAAAGTCAGTTTTTTTGTTTGTTTGTTAACTCTTCACGCTTTAATGGCTTAACCGATTTTGATGAATTTTGGTACAGAGATAGTTGGGAACTAGGAGACGGACATAGGCTGATTTTTATAAAAAAAAAAAAGTAGGATATGACGGAGAACCAGGGAAGAAAAGAGAAAACTTAGCGTTGATATTACAATAAAAAAAACGCAAGGGCAAAATCTACAGGTAGGAGGTACCTGCAAATCAGGTAAAGGGAACTGTGTTATTCCGAATTTTACACGAGCGAAGTCGCGGGCAAAAGCTAGTAATAACATAAAAAAGTAGGGTAGAAAATGTAACGCATTCCGAGCATAGGTAGTTGTTTATAAATTAGTCTATGCCAAGAGTTGCGTGGAGCGTTCTTCTGTGTTTTGACCTTGTATAACATATCACAATGTTGTCGTATTTAAACAAAAGGTTGACTGGTAGAGAATGCCGTATGTCATTAAGTCCACCTGTGTGTCACTGTTGTAAATGAAGTTTAAACAAATTAATGTCAAGGGTATTATCTAAGTGAGTTTCCTTTATTATTTGAGTATTTTGGAGCTAAAAATTTATTAAAGATCGCCAATTGTTAATTGAATAGGCGTTTTTTACTCGTTTTGCTCACTCTAATTAGCAATGAGTGCAATATATTTCAGGCTTTAAAAAAACCAATAGCAACTAAAATAACTCGACTGGCAACTAAAATATCTCGACTTGGCTCAGGAGGTTGTCGATATGTGGAATGTGAGCTCGACTGTCATAGTGCCGATTGTAGTTACGGCCTACGGATCTCTCGAAGCTCTCCTTATGAGGTTGGAATAAAGGCCTGATTCAGAAGGCAGTACTCCTTGATACGGCCCGCATTGTGAGGAGGTTCCTGTCTCTGGAGCCCCAACCTATTTTTGTTTTTTTTTAAAGAAATATTTAAAAATATATTAATAAGTGGGAAAAAAGAATAAAGGAGACTAATAAAAACCATTAGTTGGATACCCTGTTTCGGACTGTCATAGTGTCAACGTTGCTAACGTTAAAAGGGCTAATAACATATAAGTCAACATATAAAAATAGTAGTTCTGGTGTGCCCCAAGGGAGTATATTGGGTCCGCCTTTATTTTTACTGTACATAAACGACTTGCCTTATGCAATAAATCATCAGTGTATTCTTTTTATTATCGATAATATTGATCGATCAGCACTGCAACTGGAAAAGCCACATAGATCTAGTATGTAGTAAAATTAATAAATTCGTATTCGCATTAAAGAAATTAAGACGAATTGCAAGCGAAAAAGCGGCCCTAACGGCATATCACGGATATGTCGCATCCGTTCTCAGATATGGTCTTTTGATTTGGGGAAACTCTACAAGTATAAATAAAGTGTTTCTTGTTCAGAAAAAATGTGTAAGGGCAATATGTGGCATTGGACCTTTAGAATCGTGCCGTCCACTATTTAAGAGACTTGGATTGCTAACTCTCACTAACCTGTATATAATGCAAATGGGTGTATTTGTTAAAGAACACCCAGAGCTATTCGAAACCTTTGGGGAAAAAAAATTGTACTCTAGCAGGGATCCAACAATGCTTAGAACAGCTTGCTGCAAAAGTTCCTTACATCAAAAAAAACTGTAGCATGATGGCAATACGGGTCTTTAATAAAATACCAAAACGTATAAGGGAGATTCGATTAATAAGACTATTTAGAATAACATTACGTGAGTGGTTGTTAGAGAAATGCTATTATAACTTAAATGATTTTTTTAATGACAAGAATGACTTTACAAAAACTTTTTAATGATTATAACCTAATGGATTAATAAAATGAATTAATTAATTAATTATCTAATGAAATTATGAAATTGACTAGAAATGAAAATGTATGAATGCCAATCAATATAATATCTTAAAATGATTAGGAGTAAAGCTTATGACATAGTATTTTTCAATCGCAATCTGTATTAAGTATAAATCAATTTTAAATGACATACCCAATATTTGTATACCTAGTAATGGTGAAACATGTTGAACTTTTCATTATTGTATGTACCATCCTCAATACCATGTTTTTGACAAATAAATTACTTTGACTTTGACTTAATGTTGGGTACTGTCAGAGCGGTTACTACCGATCGGTAGCAGAAATATTATTATCATTCGGAACGCACCGTAAGTGTTGTCATTCGTTGTCAAAGTCAAGTAGAAGAAACATTAGTATTATATTATAGTACTCTGTGCATTAGTACCTGACAGAAAAAGCGCGGGGATCGTCGAATTTGGCGGTCGTGATTTTACTTTCGGTTTTTTTTAAACTATTTAAATTTGAGATAAGTTTTATAGATTTATGTAGATATAGATAAGAAGAATTAAATTTATTGTTTGTGTACATACTGTTCTTCATATTTTGGGTAAGTTTGATATATTTTCTTTTTTACTGACCTATGGACAACGAACCGCCTGATCCGGGGAGCACAGTCCCCTCGGTTGGGCACAATGTAACTATTGAGTTGAGTATGGGTACAGACTCGTCCATAACGAGATCGGAGCGGAAAAGGGCTAGGGATTCACGCAAATATTGCAAGCAATGCAGCAAAAGAAGGCGACATGGGCAATCTATAACAGGAATCAATAAAAATACACACTGCCATTTGTGATAGTGATTTAATAATCAGTAACAATCCAACAATTCAAATAGAAATACCAACAGTTTTCGGTCATCAGGAATCCACTACACTTTCTGTGGATGACCCCCGGAATGAAAGGCCGTGTAAATCGGATCACCCCCAGAAAACGCCACAGATTGCTAGGGTTTTGTACGAAGCCAGAGACCTATCGCCATACGTAGTACACATCCAAAAAATAAAATATCGATTGAATCTGTAAACTCGAGTCAAACATTACACCCTATCACATCACTTTAGGGCACTTCCGTAAAAAACGTAAGTACAACCACATAATCAATGGTTCGTTAAAACGAATTGGTCGCAATAGAATCGCACTAAGCTTCTCTTGTCACCTGGATGCAAACTCTTTTATAAATGACTCTTATTTAGCCAAAGAGAAATTGAAGGCATTTGTACCTACCCTCAATTAATGTGTGTCGAGTAGGAATAATTAAAGGGGTCCCTACTGAATGGTCCCCCGACGAAATTATGGAAAATGTGTTAGTCCCCACCGGTTGCGGGAAAGTTATCAAGGCAAGGCGCCTTTACTATAAAGTACACGAACCGACCCCTGTGTGGAAACCATCACAAACAGTCGTGCTGACCTTTGATGGACAAATTTTACCAAAACGTGTGTTTTGTTGTTACAATTCTATGGCAGTAGAATTGTATACATTTCCTACAATACAATGTTTTAATTGTTGTCGTTTTGGACACACAAAGGTACAATGTAGGTCGAACCCTCAATGCTTCCAAGTGTGGGGAGAGGCATTCTCCTGACACTCTCGTAGTATTGACGACGAAAGCGATAGTTAATGCTGTCATTGCGGTGGCACTCATTACGCCATTAACCGTATAGTTCGGTACGGACCCCTTCGGGGGCTCGTCATTCAAACTTCCGCTGGCTCGGTACTGGCCCCGAAAGGGGTCGAACATTTAAGTCATACGTCCTCCTCATTATTTTTGTAAATATTTTATTTTCTGGTTAAAAAATAATATGGGTGTGCATTCATTAAGATAGTAGAATAAAAATCTCATATGTAAAAGTCGTTAGAAGTTCTTTAATTATTGAGCAAGTTTCTTATTTAACCTTTATAAAATCCAAATGCGTAAATTACGATCATAGCCATTTTGATGGCAGTGTAGGTAGGTCGACGCTAAAAATCATAAAAAAAATGGTTTTCGGACATATTATTATAAGCTCCACATTGTTGGGCCTGATTGACGTGTCCTTTTATTACGAACAGAAATCATTCGTAATTGAACTTAAATTAGCAGTGGTAATGATACATTTTGAAATCTAAAGTCGAAGTTTCGCGCCAATCGTGCTTATTTACATTTTTCATTCCACATTATATCACACGGACGCGAATAGATTCTATAACAAATGAGACAAATATCATTGCAAATATTATAAATAACATGAACATGCCCAGATCTTATCGTAATTTGCAATAATAGGACCATTAACACGTAATATTCATAACCACTACTCTACTAAATTCACTTTCGAAAATGACGTCCATTTCTTTTTTTTTTATTTTGTGATGTGTAAATGCGATTATTTCAATCGATTATTTTCTTGTAAATCAATCAACTCGAATAATTAAATTAAGAAATATCAGAAATTGATAGATGAAAATAAGAATAATTTTGTAATACGTGTAAAATACTATAAATATTGATAATAATATTTTTTACGCCACTAAACGCCCATATGTGAGTGCTATGTATTATCATTGACTTGACGAGGCCCTGGTGGTTAATAGTGTCATGCTCACTTAAATGTCTCGCTGATAGTGGCGGGTGTGTCGGGTCATTTAGCTCCCTTCAAAATGGTCGAGCTGAATGGGGCTGATCCATACGTCATGTTCGTGAACGGGCGCTGTCAGTTGGGACTGGTCATTTTTTTAACTACCACGGTCATTTTTTTTTTTTTTTAACTTATTTTAAATTGAATTTTGCTTTTTATTTACTCTGGACGCTCTTACTGTGCACGTCTTTCTACATCGTTCTCACATATTTGTATAATCTCAACACGAATGATGTAAATACGATTTTGTAAAAATATTATAATTTAAAAGAGTGTCCATGGAGTTTCTTGCCCATTCTTCTCCATAGAGATCAACGCTTTGGAATGGGCAACTACAGTACTTTCACAAGTTATTATGCCTTGTGACCGGGATTGTAGCAGCATCATTTTTTTGTTCTTGTTTTTATGACATTCAAAAGTGCCTGTAATGGTCTAATTGAAATAAATGCTTTGAGTTTGAGTTTGAGTTTGAAAACCGACTCAACAACAAACAGTAGAATCTGATCTATGGCTAAATTCGCGCCTATTTTATTTTCAGATAAAAAATCAAATAAGGAATGCGCTCGCTGTTCGAATTTATATTAAAATGTTTATTTGCTATTTTATTAATAATTTGGTTTTGTACCTACTATTTGAATGTGAATTGCAAATTGAAATAAATAAGGTTGAATATAGAACGCCCTTTTTATGATCTTGGTAGGCACAGTAAAAAAAATCAGCCAAGATAAATTATATTTGTTCGACAAAATTGTTTGTAGTATGGTTGGATTAGTTATTTGGAAAGCGTTTTCATTCTTTCCTAAAACATGGCTCGTAGGCCAAAGTGTTCTTGGAGTGGAAGCCTTGGGGTAAAAATGGCCTAGAAGGAGACCACAATTGAGATGGAAAAAAAACCCCGGTACACGACATCAAGAAAACTCCAGGTTCAAAATAGGTCAATTTTGTACCTGGAGTTTTTTTGATGTCGTGTACCGGGGTTTTTTTTGGGGTGGGAAATCATCAAATAACTTCCCCCGCTCTAGGCGAAGCGGGAGGGAGTGTCAGACTTTTACTGACTAATGTCCACCGATCGATGTTCCTTCTTTTACTCGGGGCTGCGGTATCTCTTTCGAACAACTCGCAATCCCGGCAGGACCCTACCGGGGTTGCGGGTCTGACACTCCCGGGAAGTGAGGCGGCACGGCATCATCACCTACCATCTGACGCAGATCCTCACCGGGCACGAAAGTTTCGGGACGTTCCTGCACATCATCGGGCGGGAAGAAACACCCAGGTGTCACCAATGTGACTATCGCCCGAAGGACACGTTGGAGCACACAGGCAGTCTGCTCTTTTGAGCGGAGCACCGCCCTGTCCCGGAGGAGATGGTGATGTTTGAAGGAGAGAACCTCAAACTAAGCCAGCCACCGTGGGAGACGCTACAGGGGTCGTGCGCCGCGAGACGACAACGACTTTTTGTTAAAAGTTTAACAGGAGCGGATATTTGATGATATCCCATCCAAGTGGCGCAAGACCGATATAAATGGCGGAATTTAAAGGAGGCCTCCTTTAAATTCCTAAAGAAGTTCCTGAGAAGTTTATGAGAAAGCCTCCTTTAAATTCCTAAAGAAGTCCTTAAATTCCAAAAAAGAGAGATACACTATTTAAAAATACTTTTTAGGGTTCCGTACCTCATAATAAATAACAGAACCCAAATATCAAATCTGTGGTCCCTTGAAGCTGTGAAAAAAACAACCCTCCAAGTCTACGTAGAGAAAAGATATGACCGTTTATGTCGTCAGTTTGTACGGAACCCTTGGTGCGTGAGTCCGACTCGCATTTGGCCGGTCTATTTTTAATAGGCTGAACCGCTTACTGCTACGCAAAGGTCTCCTTATACCTTTCTAATTTTTATATTCAACCAATACTTTTAAGTGTCAATATTTTAGAGCCCCGATGTGTACTTGTGTACGGAGTCCCTGTATGTCTAAAACAAGGCTCTACTGCGGAGGCATGGCTTTCTGGGTGCGGTACGGTATGGTTGTGCCGGCTGGGCTGCCTGAATGGCTACCTACAGAATTAGCATGACCTACAAAATTGGCCGCCATTTTCATTTATCGTCATTCAAGAAAACAGCCAAAATCTTTTACCGCGAAACCGTTTGACAGCAAATGTACCTCAAATCTGGGCGCATAACAAAATAATTATAGCATAATAAAAAAACACGTGACAAAATGTCTTTCTTTTATAATCGATATCATAGATATTTGTACAAATATAATATCTATAATAGAATATTATGCCACCTCCATAGGTAAATTCCTCAATGGTCCAAAAACTTTTTTTAAAGTTTACTCGATTACGATTATCGATTAGGTTGAATGCCACTTTTTAATCGTAATGATGAAACTTAGTTTTACGGACAGCACTAAGAAATGTCATATTGCGACACATTTTGTAGTATTTTTTGTCGAGATTTGTATCGTGTTTTTTTATTAATTAATATGTAAAATGGCAAAAATAAGAATGCAGATGGAATGTCACTGTTTTTATTTTAGATTTCCGATTTTATTATCAAATGGTTATCTTGTGTATGTACATTATTTCCAGCGTTTTTAAAGTACCTAATTTTTGGAAGGGTGTAGTAATATGTATTTTACACACATTTTGCAATAGATTGACGCCATTTTATCGACCTTATGAGGTTTTTGGAAATATAAACCTCAAACTTATCGTATGAAACAGCCGCTGTGATTTATTTTTAATAACAAAATTGAATGCTGTAAATTGATGAAAAATCTTGAATTTCATGACAATTCGCGTCACCCCACCGATTCAGCTGATGTGTCATATGTCAAAATCCTGTCGTGCAGAGTGGTTAATAAAAAATGCCCAGAGTTCGAAAGAGAGAAAGCCCATAGCTGCGTGTCGTATGCTGAAGCATCTCAGCTTCACCCCCCAATTTCCAAATTATATGCAGATGTGGTAACAACTGCATCATCTGTTCCATCACTCAACAAGAACAAAACCAATATTTCACGACCTTTACCCCATTCACCTAACACATCACACAGAAAAACCGTATTTTTAAAACCTCGGGATCCCCCAAAAACAACTAAGGGGTATGACCACCCTTCTGCGAAGCAGTAATGCTAGCAAAGGAGGTGGCCGGGCGTTTGAGGGAGAGAACATCTGCCCAACCCAGCCGCCGCGGGAGACGCCCAGGGCGCCGAGCGCCGCGAGACGACTTCCGGCCACCGTAGATGCGGGCCTGTGGACGGTGAGCAATGGGTAGCTCACCGTCCGTCCGTCGATTGACGACAGGCCGTGTCGACGGCGCGTTCGTGTTTCACGCGCGCCTCAAAGAGAGTCAGCAAAGCAGAGGGGCTTGCCAGAGCCTCCGCCTGCCGGGGTTGCGGGTTGTTCGAAAGAGATACCGCGGCCCCGGAACGTAAAGGGCAATAGAAGGAACATGGGTGGGTTTTAGTCAGTACAAGTCTGACATGCCCCCCCGCTCCACCCAGAGCGGGGGAAGTCATTGGATGATTTCCCACCCGAAAAAAAAAAAAAAAAAAAAAAAGGGGTATGACCGCCCCTCTTTGAGGAGTGGCTGGAGAGGCGTCATGGCGTCCTCACCTACCGCCTGACGCAGGTCTTCACCGGACACGGAAGTTTCGGGAGGTTCCTGCACATAATCGGGCGGGAGGAAACGCCCGGGTGTCACAGTGCCGTATTATCCATAAAGGCACTTTAGGCCAGTGCCTAGGGGCCCAGCACTCCCGATTCAAAAAATGAAAAAAGGAGGATTGTGTGGTTTTATGAAACCAAGGTAAAAGTGAAACTTTTTTTCACATTACAAGGTAAAAGCCCCCATTATTGACACTATAAGAGTGACGGTAAATGTCTGAATTTTTAATTGTAAGTATTGAAATTAAATACCTAACAATTTTTTTTTTGTATTAGGCACTTTTATTGATTTATTAACTTGTATAATTAAATTTTTATACTTAAATAATCGCTTATTAAATGACAAATATATTAATTTGAAATCAGCAACTCAAGTGTGGGAATTATTGACAGGGCTAAATGGTATCAGGGTCTATTATTGACACCCCAAAGACCCCATTATTGCCAGGTTTAATGTGCATGCGCATAAGTTTAATGTACAGGAATTAAAATAAAAAAATATAAATTATTTTGATAATATATAAATATTATGAGAAAATTTGGTGAAACTTTTACAAAGGGTGGTCTCAGTGATAAAATTTTTATCATTCCGTTAATTAGCATTTCGTGGTGATAACGAAATCCTTGTTTCTCAA
Organism: Ochropleura plecta; assembly: GCA_905475445.1. Lineage (NCBI taxonomy): Eukaryota > Metazoa > Arthropoda > Insecta > Lepidoptera > Noctuidae > Ochropleura > Ochropleura plecta. The sequence goes on from FR997751.1 coordinate 6,974,271, forward strand.
CATCATGGCATTTTTTTGGGAATTTTAGAGTTAATTGCAGAGTACGACCCCTTCCTCAGTTCTCAATTAGCCAAATATGGTTCAGTAGGCAAGGGAAAGCAATCAGATTCGTCTTCAACAATTTTTAGGAGCTGATTGAAATATTGGGAAATAAGGTTTTAAAATTCATTGTGAACGAAATTGTTGTAGCCAAATATTACTCAATCAGCGTGGGTTCAACCCCAGACATAACTCATATTGATCAATTGACTATGGTACTGCGATACGTTGCGTCAAATGGAGATGGATTGGATTTATTCCTATAGAAAGTCACAAAGCGGAAGACCTGGCCAACACAATTTTAAATTTCTAAAATCGACATGGCGTTGATATTAAAAATCTAAGAGACCAGTCTTACGGTAACGCGTCGAATATGTCCGGTTGTTACAATGGTCTACAGATGCATCTTAAAAAAATTAATCCCTTCGCACACTACGTTCCATGTGCAGCGCGCGAGAAATTTCTTTTTTCGGATTAGTACAGGCACTATACAACTTTTTTCCGCCGTCACCTCATCGCTGGGTAATTATGCTCAAGCATCTTGAAAACGATGATGAACATAAGAAATTCTCGTCATTGGTTCTGAAAAAGTATTAGACACGAGATCGACCCTTGCACATCGACCCTTGCACACCGCAAGGGTCGATGCGACTAAGGCTTTGTCTCAGAGTTACAACAGTTTCCAGAAAGCTTTACAGTGTATTGTTGGCGATGAAACTAAACCGTATCTATTAAAAGATTTGGAAAAAAACGTCGTAATGGCCTACATACTAAAAACAGGCCATACTATACCGATTCGCGTCAGTTTATCGCTTCAAAAGTAATCTATTGAACTTCGGACAGCAGTTGATCTTTTTAAATCACTTTTAGATTTTTTATTTGACAATTACGAGATGAAAGCAAATGAAAAAGCTGACTTCCAATATAGTGATGAAAGTTAGCGTAAGCGAGAAGAAAAAGACATCACGACTACGGATCAGCAGAAGAAGTTGTTTATAGAGATAAATTAAAAATTGAAACTAATTTGCCCGTTATAGACATGCTCTGTACAGAATTGTCGCGACGACTAGAAACTATAGTGAAATAGATTCTCTGCCGATGCGGATATTAGAAAAGCATGCTCTAAGTTTAAGGAGAATTATTGCAATGATATCGAACCCGAATTCATAGACGAGATGATCCACTTCAAATACTTTGTGTCACAATTAGAGAATACCGGAAATAAAGAACAAAATATACCTGCCGAAAAATCTTACAAGCTGATTGATGGTAACATGGTACAATCGACATTCCCAAATGTGATGACGGCAATGCGAATTTACAGAAGTCTTATGATTACGAACGCATCAGGAAAACTAAATTTTTCTAAATTAAAAAAAAAAAAACAAAATTGTCTTCGGTCAACAATGTCGCAAAGCCGTTTAAGTTCATTGGCAATAATGTCTATAGAACGATTGAATGTATCAGAAAAGGTCAATTTTCAAGAAGTTTTAAACGATTTTGTATATAAAAAAATAGAAGGGTTAATATTAAAAACATGCTTCTTAATCAGCACAATATGTACATGAACATTATTATTTTTAATGTTTATGTTAGTATTATAAAAATATGCAAGATTTTTCTATTATTTGTTTCTTTTATAAATGACTCCGATGCTTCGTCCTGTAGATTGTGGCGAAAGTCTTTTCACTTGAAGGAAGGCGTAAACCTTTGCAATGTAATGACTGAAGTCTGTTGTTGATGATGATGGTACCTTCATTCTATTTCGTAATGTTGACAGTAAAAATTTCCAAATTGCGTTGTTGTGGTATGAAAAAGGGGGGGCCTGAAACGAGCTGTGCCTAGGGGCCCCAAGATGGTTAATCCGGCCCTTCACTGTCACCATTGTGACGATCGCCTGGAGGACACGGTGGAGCACTCAGTAGCGGTCTGCCCAGCTTGGGCAGAGTACCGCCGTGCCCTCGTGGAGGGGATCGGCGGCGGCGATCTCTCGCGTCCGGCCCTGGTCCAGGCCATGGTCCGGAGTGAGAGGGAATGGGAAGCGGTCACCTCCTTCTGCGAAGCAGTAATTCTAGCAAAGGAGGTGGCCGGGCGTTTGAGGGAGAGAACCTCGAAGCAACCCACCGCCGCGGAAGAGGCCCCGGGCGCCGGGCGCCACGAGACGACTCCCGGCCACCGTAGATGCTGGCGTGTGTCGTGCCGTCCGTCTGTTGACGACAGGCCGTGTCGACGGCGCGTTCGTGTTTCACGCGCGCCTCAAAGTGAGTCAGCAAAGCAGAGGGGCTTGCCAGGGCCTCTGCCTGCCGGGGTTGCGGGTTGTTCGAAAGAGATACCGCGGCCCCGGAACGTAAAGGGCAATAGAAGGAACATGGGTGGGTTTTAGTCAGTAAAAGTCTGACATGCCCCCCCGCTCCGCCCAGAGCGGGGGAAGTCATTCGATGATTTACCATCCGAAAAAAAAAAGCACTCTTCCTTGTTAATAATGATATAGCTATAAACGGTAATGTAAATATTTTTATTTTATTGTATTATGTACTCTATTTACTAGAGGTCGACCGAAACTAGTTTTCCGGCCGAAACCGAATGTTCGGCGGTGGCTTCACTTTCGGCCGAAACCGAAACTCACGTGGTCAGGTATAAAATTTCTTTAAATACTGAAATTTGGTGCATTTTACCTATTATTTTACATTAATTAGGGCATGAAATGGAAACACAGTATAAGATTAAGTTTGTTGTAATCATTTAGACTGTTATCCTTACTAATATTTTAAAAGCAAAATTGAGTTTGTTTGTTACGTCTTCACGCCTTAATGGCTAAACAGGTTTTGATGAATTTTGGTACACCGATAGTTGGTACCTTGGAGACAGATCTAGGTTATTTTATTTAAAAAAAGGATTGAGTACTGAGGGAGAAAGAGGGAAGAAAACTTAGCATTGCTATTACAATAAATAAGGCGCAAGGGCAAATCTTCAAGTAGCAGGCACTGACTAACACAGTTCCCCTTTCCTGATTCACAGGTACCTGTAAATCAGGAAAGGGGAACTGTGTTACCCGGAATTTACCGCAAGCGAAGCCGCGGGTCAAAGCTAGTTTATTATAATATGTGTCTGTCTTGTTGACATTTTCACTTGCCCTTTAAACCTCACGTTGTTAACACCGACTTTGGGGATAGAATGAGCATTCGCTTGTCTGATGTAAATCGACCTTTAGAATGATACGTTGTACTTGAACTACGCTGACATTTATGTACATTAATTACAATCTCTAAGGTTTTTCCCTGAGTGTATGCGAATATGTTTAGTCAAAGTACACTTTTCATTAAAACTACGCTGACATACATCACACTTAAAAGGTTTTTCACCAGTGTGTGTTCGAATATGTGCAATCAAACTAGATTTATGAGTAAAACTACGCTGACATATAGTACACTTAAAAGGTTTTTCACCAGTGTGTATTCGAATATGTGTAATTAAACCACCCTTCGTATTAAAACTACGCTGACATACATCACACTTAAAAGGCTTTTCACCAGTGTGTATTCGAATATGTGTAATTAAATCACTCTTCTTATTAAAACTACGCTGACATACATTACACTTAAAAGGTTTTTCTCCAGTGTGTGTTCGAATATGAATTCTAAAATAAGACTTTTGACTAAAACTACGCTGACATATAGTACATTTAAAAGGTTTTTCTCCAGTGTGTGTTCGAATATGCATTCTTAAATGACATTTTTGACTAAAACTACGCTGACACACATCACACTTAAAAGGTTTTTCACCAGTGTGTGTTCGAATATGTTTAGTTAAACTACCCTTATCAGTAAAACTACGCTGACATACATCACACTTAAAAGGTTTTTCACCAGTGTGTGTTCGAATATGTTTAGTTAAATTACCCTTCTCAGTAAAACTACGCTGACATACATCACACTTAAAAGATTTTTCACCCGTGTGTGTTCGAATATGTGTACTTATACTACTCTTCTCAGTAAAACTACGCTGACATACATCACACTTAAAAGGCTTTTCACCCGTGTGTATTCGAATATGTTTAGTTAAACTACCCTTCTCAGTAAAACTACGCTGACATACATCACACTTAAAAGGTTTTTCCCCAGTATGTATTCGAATATGTCTAGTTAAATCACTCTTCTTTTTAAAACTACGCTGACATACATCACACTTAAAAGGTTTTTCACCAGTGTGTGTTCGAATATGTGTAATTAAATAACTCTTCTTATTAAAACTACGCTGACATACATTACACTTAAAAGGTTTTTCACGAGTATGCATTCTAATATGCACAATTAAATGTTCCTTTTGACTAAAACTACGCTGACATACATCACACTCAAAATATTTTACATCTGTATGTACTCCTCGGATATGTCTACATAAATAAGACTTTGTACCAAAACTACACTGGCATACATCACATGTGTAAGGTTTGTCAATACGTGAACGAGGCACGAGATCACATTTGTAAGTGTTTGTGACAGAAGTGCCACGTGTGGACGTACGATGTTTAGTTGTCCAAATAGCTTCTAAGTGTGAGTGTTCCTTTTCCCTTAGGCTCACAGTTATTGAATCTTCTTGCTTTGTTCTTCGTGTGTCCAGTTTTAGTTTCTTTATGTCGGGTGTTCCTGTAAAAATAATCTAGTAAGTACTGTAAGAGGTTTTATACCTTAACTAATGTTGGCTGGTTGGCCATAACGTTCCAATATTCAGGTCGTTTTAAAGAAGGAACTTAGGAAAAACAGAGTATAGGAATGAAATAAGCAGTGTGACGTGTTACTTAAAATATAATATAAAAGGATATATACGTTTTTATTAGTAGGGACATCATCAAATAACTTCCCCCGCTCCGGGCGGAGCGGGGGCAGAGTCAGCATCTTACTGACGCACCCAGTTTTATCTTTTGCCCTTGATGTTCCGGGGCCGCGGAATCTCTTTCGAACAACCTACACACCCGGTAGGCGATGAGCCTGGCCGGCCCCTTTGCTTTGCTGAAATCTCTATGAGGCGCGTGGAACACTGACGTCAATAGACGGACGGACGGTGAGCTACCCATTGCTTACGCCCACAGTCCGGCCACGTCCTTCGCTAGCATAACTGCTTCGCAGAAGGGGGTGGTCACCTCCCATTCCCTCTTTCCCCGGACCATGGACTGAATCAGGGTCGGGCGCGAGAGGTCGCTGCCACCGATCGCCTCTACGAGGACACAGCGTTGCTCCGCCCAAACGGGACTCCCATTGTGTGCTCTACCGGGTCCCCCGTGCGATCGTCACAGTGATGACACCCGGGCGTTTCCTCCCGCCAGATTATGATAAATATTTTTTTATACATTTTATTTTTAATTTAATAGTTAAGTTAATTATTTATGTCTAGCTGCCCCGAGGTTTCACTCGCGCAGTGATGTAATATACAATTAGGGCATGCAAAACCGGTTTTCCGGTTTTGCGCAAAACCGGAAATCGGCCAAAATTTTACGATTTTTGAAAACCGGTTTTGAGAGCCAAAACCGGAGCTCAGCTCCGGTTTTCCCATTGTTGAGTAACAATTAACATTTCGATTTTTTATCAACATTGTTTTCGAACACTCTCAAAAAATAATTAATTTTGAGGCATCAAATGTATCCGAACCGACCGAACACAGCCTGCATCCACCCACTTACACGCTTCCCTCCACTACCCCCGGCCCCGCACCCGTAACCCGCCAGGCTGCGCCTGCGTTGTTGCAGTAATATACCCTTACCGGGAGTGCAAGTGCGTGTCCGCCGCCCTCGCGTGCGACGCTAGGACAAAATGTGAGTATTTACTTAGTTATTAATTTACTATATTTTGTGTCTTTTAATGTACATTTATGTTGAGCTCGTGGATGAAACGACACAAAGGGCGCAATTACATCCAGTAGTTGCTGCGTTAGCCCGAATTATATTACATTATGGTTCACCACTTGTGACAGCAAGCAAGATTTAATTAAAACTTGTGTTTTATTATTCGTGTAATATAATCCCCGCACGTTGATATTGGGAAGGAACCTTGTCACAATAACAGCTGCGTGACGAATCCCGTCGCACAAAAGGAAACCTATTGGAGAGCGATTGGTGGCCAAGATGGCCGCCAATCCCAATATCAACGTGCGGGGACTATATAGATAATTTATCTTCAAAGTTACAAAAATGTTGATTTTTTTGGTAATTGTGGGTGGCTGTGTTTAATATTTGAAGATGCTGATTGTGTTTTCTATGTTTAAAATATACTTTTTATAGCAGCTTTAGCAGAGATAGCAGACTTAATAGGTACCAAAGATACCAAAAACTTACTTGTTGTTGATTTGATCTCAGTTAATTAATCTTTATACTATTATAAGTTCATTGTTATCTGTACAATTATTATGGTTTGGATTAAAAAGAAATGTATCATACAATTTGTTTTATTTGTAGACTTAGTGGGTATTTAAAAAAATGGTGTTTCTTTTTAAATTATACTACATTAGATTTTTTTTGCTAAAACCGGACCTAGCTCCGGTTTTCGGTTTTGGTCCCAAAAAAACGATGTTCAAAACCGGTTTTGATGACTTTCCGGTTTTGCATGCCCTATATACAATATACCTTTACTACCTGGCGCCCGCGGCTTCGCCCGCGTGATATCGAGAAAAAAGTATCCTATGTGTTATTCCAGACCATAATCTACCTCTGTGCCAAATTTCATCAAGATCCGTTCAGCCGTTTTGACGTGAAAGAGTAACAAACATCCATACATCCTCACAAACATTCGCATTTATAATATTAGTAGGATAGGATGCAGGATTTACTACGGCGAAATTAAAGTCCTATTCTACTCCACTCCACTCACTATTCTAATTCAGTCGACGTTGGACTAATGTTGGACGTATTGTACCAAACATTGGTGGATCAAACCAAACATTGTTAAAATAACTTATAGATATTTAATAATTATTGCTACTGAAAATTGAAAATAAGCACTTATTAGCCATATACTTACCGAAAAAAAGGTATTCCACAACTATTAAACGCGTACTGCACAAGTTTTACATAATATAGACTGGGGCCGAAGCCTTCAAAAATGATAAAAAATGAAGAAAAATTACAGTAGGATGTCACCCATTAGAAAACGAGGGGAATATGATAAAAATGAAAGGAAAAATAAATTACGGTCGATCCGAGTTCGGGAAGTGGGAGGGGGTGAGTTTCTAGGGGTAAAAAATGGTTTATCTTGATTTCCGGCAAAATTACAAGTCCTATGGAAAAAAGTTACACGACAAAGTTATCCTTACTAATAAAGCGAAAGTGAGTTTGTTTGTTGCGTCTTCACGCCTACATCCTACATTTGCACACCGTGTGCAGTTTGATCAAACTTAAAAGATAGGGTAGGTAGGGTAGGTGGGGTAGGTAGGTAGAAAGGTAGAAAATTGCATTGCAACGCATGCCGCGGGGCACAGCTAGTACTACTATAATTAACAAACAAATAAGTTAATATTTAAGAAGACATCTACAATATTTCAAATAGTTGTAGAATCTTCTTTAAATAATATTTGTAGATGCTTATTTATTGCTGTTTTAAGATAATTTATACACCTGACTGACCTTCGGTAAGTTTTAGCCCATTGTAAGGTATTTCATAGAGAAGTGGGGACGAACCTTGCTATTTCGTAGCAACTGTAAAAATCATTAGCCAGTATTCGAGATACAGATCAGTGTACAACATCGTTTTTAAAAATACACGTGCAGGCTCAGTTACTCTAAGAGAATTGTGAGAAATTTACTTTACAGTGCAACTGTAATTTACAGTGCTAGGAGCACTCTTGTTTCAGTTATCTGCCACGTCTTTAATCTTGCCCTTACATCCGGATTATACCAGAACAGTGTTCATAAAGGCCGTTGTGTACCTTATTCACAAGAGTGGAGACACTACATACCCATATCTGTATTATCAATAATGTCTAAGCTCCTCGAAAAAGTTATAAATAAACGTCTGCTGGATTTCCTTAGCTCACAAAATATACTCGCAAAAAACCAAAATTAGGGTAGTTAAAATTCTAGAGTTAACAAGTTCAGTAGCCCAAAATCTTAACAACAAGGACAAATCTATAGCCATTTTCCCAGATTTCTCTAAAGCTTTTGACACTGTCTCTGTTCCCATTCTCCTCAGTAAACTGGACAGGATTGGAATAAGACGCCTACCGCTTAGGTTGTTTAAAAGTAACTACACCAGTAAGGAAGCATTCCTCACATACGGAGTTCCGCAAGGTAGTGTCTTAGGACCTACTCTTTTCCTTGTTTACATAAACGAGCTCGGTAAACTTGACTTAAAGAACTCCAGAGTAATTGCTTATGCCGATGACACTGTTCTGGTTCGTGGCAGTGATTAGAGCGAAGCTCGTCTTTAGGCAGATTCATCCTTGCGAGTTATTATGAGATGGCTCACGCAGAACCTGCTCACCCTCAACTTGGAAAAACCAATTTAATCACTTTTAGTTCAAGGAAAGCTTAAAGAAAAGAACATGAAATCTTACGTATTTTGAGTAAATAAAGTGTAAATTTTGATAAATAGCTCAATTTTTTTTTGTATTTTCTGAGAACTATGGTACTTACTATGGTATTTACTATGGTACTTAATGTATATTTTTTTACATCATCAGAAAGTATAGATTTCAAAGAACAAATAGCTCCAGACTTTTTGGAAAAAGCTGATATTTTGACACGAGAATTTTCGATTGAAAATTAGGGTAGTTAAAATAAGGCGAAAAAATAAATATTTTTAATCAAATAAATTACAGTGTATTTGGGACATGATAACATAAGTTTTCACCAAATGTCGTAGAAAAAAAACATTTTTTGTAAAAACTAAAAAAAAAGACAAAAACTTGGTTATTTGAATTTTTCACTTTTTTGAGGTTATGTGAAAGAACTGTAAATACAAAAGTTGTAGATCTTTTACACATTATCTTTATCAATCTTTTATATCGATCTTTTATACATTCACTCTTACAAATACACTCTCTCACACATACACGTACATACACAACACTCAACACACACACACTCCATTCACTACACACTCGCAGATTATTTTGTTGCTTAATTTTTAATTTTACGTCTTCTAGTTTTTAAATATTCCTCTCTGTACGTGAAGGCCTTGATGTGTTCAAATTAGTACTCAATACTATTGTTTAAGAGGGTGAGAGCCTGGAGATCTGTCATACAGGTCCCGAACCCATTATAGACTCCAGCTCTCACAAAGGTTACAAATCTGATTTGACATAAGATGACATGAACCAAAGAATGTATGTACCTTTTTGAGAGAAATAAAAAATCTATTCTATTCTATTCTATTCTTTTTATTACCTACAACTTTGCCTTTTCGGACTTGTAGTTTTGCCGAAAATCAAGATAAACCATTTTTTACCCTTCAACCCCTCCCATTTCCTCAACTCGGATCGAACGTAAATTATTTTTCCTTTCATTTTTATCATATTCCCCTCCTTTTCAAATGGGTTTCATCCTACTGTAATTTCTTTTTGTTTCAAAAATTATCGCCGAGCCGTTCTTATAGCGTTGATCGGGAATCTAGTACATAGTTGATCGAAGGACAGTCAGGACCAAAAGATTAAAGTACTCTCCGGTGTTCAGGTGGTCACTCGTCCACAGACACTAGGTTGGGCAACAGCGGCTTAACGTAAACTTCGAGTCGAGCGGCTGTTATTATTTACCCACGAGCTCCTCAATATAACGCGCGCGCGCTTGTCATATGACTATGAGATCACAAATATATGGATATAATTAAACATAGCACATGTAATGCAAGTGGTTACTGTCGTCCTGTTTGTTTACATAAAAACATTGCCCGTCTCTAGAAATTTCTCCAGAATCGTGGGTGCATTTACCAACATTTAAACTCACAAACAGCCAGACCCGGAACAACTATCTGTAGTCCATTACGTCACTAATACTTACTATTGGTCTCCACGGCTCTTCGTTTCTTTCTGGGTACTTCTTGTATTTCTTCCATTTTAGTTGTAAACTCTTTTAGAGATGCATCATCTTCTAATTCAGATTGGTGTAGGAGTATATCTTCTGTACATAGATCGGTATTTTCCAGTTCTATATCTGTATGTAAACAAAAATAGTTACTGTGATAGGAGCAATGCTTGAAAAAGTGGCGAAAACAGTTTGGCAGCAGACACAGTAAGTTTCGTTTGACGGGATCGAATTAATTTGTGAGTGACAGTGACAGTGGTGCCAAGCACGTAGAAGGTATCAGGAGGAGGGTGGATCGATTTGTCTGGTCATAAACTCATTTTTTTCAGAAGGCAAATCATCTGACTTCTCCCGCTCTGAGCGGATTGGGGGCGAGTGTCAGACTTTTACTGACCAAAAACCCACCCATGTTCCTTCTTTTGCCCTTTAAGTTCTGGGGCCGCAGTATCTCTTTTGAACACCTCACAACCGCATAAACACCCTGATGCAATAACTTCAGTTTAATGGTGAATGAATATAAATTGGTAAATATATTTTTAGTGTGAATCATTATATTACTGGCTTGTATTTATCCATTATGTCCAGTCTGACTATCAACACACAGATCAAACTACTGGACAGTACAACGTAAAATGTGGAATACAGATAGCTGTTTCCGCTGAAAAAAGACTCAATAGTTTGCATACAATTCAGTAAGTGAAACTAGAATCGGTCAACTAGTATGTGCAATATGATAGTTGTTAAAACACTTACCATCACTTAGATATTCCTCCTTGGGCTCCATAACATCCTCTTCTCTCTCACAAGTTGCTATTTCTTCTTTGATAGCAATAATTTCACTTTTTGATCCATCATCTAAACTTATGTGCACTACTGGACTTTTATTAAACCCAGTACAATACAATACATAGTCTATATTCATTTCAGGTTTTGGCTGTAAACAAATGATTCCAGTATAAAGAAAAGTCAATCAAGAGAGCCTCCATATGTGGGAATACTTGAGTTGCCGCATAGCTGGAGCCAACAAGGGTGTAACAGTGCTGAATTAAAGAAGCCTGGAGCCCGTAGAAAATTCTATTGAGAGGCCCTCAATCTACCACAAAGGGACTGCCAGTTCAAATATTTTTTTGCACTATGTCCAGATCTGACTTTTAGAATCAAGATAAACATTATAGCTATTACTGTGTGTGTAGCTTTAAATACTACTATCAATCTATTCTGCCGTCCACTAACTAAAAAGCCGTTAAGCCACAGTTTGTCGTTTTTCACTTTTTAATGTATTCTTATACAACTTTCGATGCTCTATCTTTTGGTCTAAGAATAATTTTTCTATGATTAGTAGTTTAAGAGATACAGAAAATTGCTGAGCAGTTAAACCACATAAATTTCGTTAGTTCCTTAATTAAAAAGCGGCTAAGCCACAATACTTCTCTAGAAAGACGTTAACATACCTAAACGGCAAATTGCTGTTTAATTTTTTCTAAATTTCCTTAACTAAAAGTACGTTATCTGGTCATGCTTGACTAAAAAGCAGCTAAGCGTCTCTAACTGCCTTGATGCATTGTGTCTTACAAATAACCATCTGAATATCGTACCTTAACTACAAAGCAGTTATAAAGAAAAACTACACTAGAAAGCAGTTATATGCCCACAACGGCTTTTAAGTTATGTATTGAAATAAGTACCTATTAGCTAAATATCAATCGCTAGAAAGCAGCTAAACGACAATGCTACCCTAAAAAGCAGTTAAACGCTTGTGAATTTCGTTTGCGTTTGAGCAGCTCAGGCTATAATTCCTTCCTTTTCACTTCGGGAGCTCATAGCGGACGGACGCCCACTGGCAGGCTGGCGAGATGGGCCCTACAGCTGCAGGCATTTGACATTACTGTCAAATATGCTCCTGGGAAAACGAACGTCGTCGCTGATTTCCTCTCCAGACCGCCGTGTAATCCTGAGACAGTAGGAAACTGTGGCATTTGTACAGTGAACGTCGATATGCCCATGCATAGTCCCGCTGAAATTAGAGGAGAACAGCTAAAAGATGAAAGATTACAACAGATAGTGAAGGACTTTGGACAATGACGAAAAAGCGGTATACTGGAGCAACAAGGGCTACCTGATGAATAATGGGCTACTCTACCGACACAGTCCCCATTCAGACTCCGAAGAGGCACAGTTGGCAGTACCCGAACATGAGTGGGCTAATATATTGTCAACATAATTATCACGACAGTCCCTTGGCCGGTCATTACGGTTCGGATAAAACCTACCGCCGAATCTCAACAAGGTATTATTGGATTGGCATGAGAAAGTACATTGCGAGTTACACAAAGAATTGTCTGGAGTGTCAGCGTTACAAGTCATCGAATCAAAAACCTGCGGGATTGCTCCAAACTACTGTAACGAATCAAAGATTCGAAGTTATTTCTTTTGATTTGTTTGGTCCACTACCAACCTCTCTAGATGGTAAAACCTGGATTTTTATCGTGGAAGATGTGGCAACGCGATGGGTGGAAGTCTTTGCATTACAACAGGCCACTGGTTTCCCTCGTCGTATGATCAGTGATAATGGACCCCAATTCGTCAGTGCCGTTATGCAACAGGTTGCTTTTACAATGAACATCAAGCATGCCTTCACTCCTGTGTATCACCCAGAGCCAAACCCAGTGGAGAGGAAGAACAGGGATTTAAAACCCCAGTTAGCTATCCTAGTCAAGGTTAAGCACAGAGAATGGCCGGAGCACCTCCCAAGTATTAGGTTCGCGATAAATACCGCGAGCAGCCTATCAACTGGATTCACGCCGGCATTCTTAACCTTTGGCAGGGAACTGAAAACACCAGATGACACATCCCATGATTTTAGAAAGATTCTGCAATCCGAGAACTTCGTCCCCAAAGTTGATGCAAATACCCTGCAACAGGCTCGAGAAATACAGGAACATGGTGAAGAACGACGTAAGCAGTACGTCGATTAACAACGGCGAGAAGATCCAGGTTACAATCCTGGTGACCTGGTACTTGTTACAAACCATACATTGAGTAATGCCTCACGGGGTGTAAGTAGCAAATTCGCACCACGACGTGATGGACCCTACATCATCAAGAAAAGGCACGGTCCATCCTCTTACGAAATAGCTGATCCACAAAATTCAGACGTTGTGATTGGGGTATATCACTCCTCAGCTTTGTTGCCTTATGTCGGAGAGTCATCCATGCTACCAGCTCCTGTACAGCCCCTACGGAAGAGAGGACGACCGCGAAAGCAAACCCTGGAGCCTAGCCAAACGTAGAAACGTGGAAGACCCAGGAACACTCCTCCACTTGCTGGATCATCGTCGGGACGACTTCAGATCCAGAGGGGGAGACTGTAACACCACAACACCCTAGCGCTCGAGCCGTACGTCATACTAGGCGTGGCTTCCCCGCAGCTGCTGCCCCACCGTGCGCCGCCGCCGGGCTCCGCCGGCCGGCGCCTATAAAACACGGCCCCCAGCGCTATGCGGGCCCGGTGTAGCTACCGCGGCCATGGGGTATTGTACCCCGGTACCGCCTCGCGCTCCCCCCGACGGGGGTCAGCAGCGACAGCCAGCGTATGCGCAAACAGTGTCTACTACGCTCTCGGACTGCTTCAACCTCCCTGGTTGGACAGCTCTGAATACCAGTGTTTACGCCAGCACACGCACGGGGTCACGCTCCCTGTACTGTACTGTACCATAGTTATATTTACTTTGTGTTTTCAATAAAACACTATTCAGTTTTAAACTTGTGTTTGTTTCATACAAAACTGTTACAGTTTTTTAGATTTTATTAAATATTTTTGTTTACAACATATTTTTGATAATACACTTCTCATCAAAAAAATCGAAACACCTCGCAGTTTATGATTTGATAAGGATTATCAGAAAAATGTGTATATTTAGGAATAAATGTAAAATGTCATTTAATAGTAAGTAGTGTGAGGGTTTTAAATCTTAATGTTAATGTTCTAAATTCAAATTAAGTCTTCATAGGTTTCGTATTTTGTATAATGAGTAATTTTTACCCTGTATGGAATATGAAGGAAATGGGTAAAACAACACGCGTAAATGAAAAAAAAATGTAAGAAACGTTTATTTAATAACTTGTATTCCCTCCGCGAGCTCTTATTACTGCTTCCATACGGTTCTTCATCGATCGGATGAGAGTCACGATCACATGTTGTGGTATATTATCCCATTCCTCTTGGATTGCATTTTGCAGCTGGCTAAGTGTTTCTGGGGCTGGATCTCTTGCTCGAATTCGTCTCTTTAATTCATCCCATAGATGTTCAATGGGATTCATGTCCGGGCTTCTTGCTGGCCATACCATAATGGAGATACCGACTTCGGTAAGATAATCTCGTACGACGCCCGCGGTGTGAGCTCTAGCATTGTCGTGCATGAATATGAAGTCGTTGCCAATAAAATGTGCATAGGGCATCACATGAGGTTCAAGACACTGTTCGATGTATCGATGAGAGTTTAGTGCAGGCAGCCGTGGCCCAGACACAAAGGCAAGTTCTGTCTTACCGTCGGCGCTGATTCCTCCCCAAACCGTCCACGAACCGCCACCATAGCTGACCTTTTCTTCAATGCAGCATTGTGCAAAACGTTCTCCATCTCTTCTGTAGACCTTGTTCCTTCCGTCGTTACCATACAGCATAATTTTACACTCATCAGAAAACAGTACTTTACTCCACTGAAGGTATGACCAAGTTAGGTGCTCGCGTGCAAAGTTAAGGCGCGCTCTTCGATGGTCTGCAGTTAATTTCGGCCCATTCGCTGGCTTATGCGGTGCCAATCCGCGTTCCTTCAACCTTCTTCTTATTGTAGAGTCACTTACAGCTACTCTTCGTACAACGCGAAGCTGCTGCTGCAGTTGAAAAGCGTTAAGGCGTCGATTTCGTAAAGAAGTTGTTACAATAAATCGATCATCTCGCTCAGAAGTGACCCGATTCCTGCCAGATCCTGAACGGCGCGTGAACGAACCAGTCTCCCGATAGCGTTTGTAGACTCTATGAACAGATGATAAGCTTAGATGCAATCTTGCAGCCACAACACGCTGACTAAGTCCAGAATCCAGCAATGCCACCACTTGGGCGGCTTCTGCGGGCGAAGTATCCATATGTTTTAGAAAAAAAAGTTTTTTCAGACGTCCCAAAGTCACAGTAAATGAAATAAGAAACAAAAAGTTTAAAGACAAGCGCTAATTTTTAGTTTTTAAACGAGAAACGTACTCCAACCCTAAATACACATTTGTCTTAAAACAGTGATTAATTTCATTTATAGGATAAACAAATGAAATTCTAATTTCGAATTTTGATTTTTTTCTTCTTACTGTAATGACCAAACTGCCAGCTACACAATAATGTTTTTTTTTTCATGGAATTAATTCTCTTTTGTAAAAAATTAGGACAAAAACAATAAAAACGAAAGTGTTTCGAATTTTTTGATGAGAAGTGTACTATACGAGTGTTACTAGGTATAAAACGCTTATTACACAACCCGATATGAAGGGCCCTGCATCCAGGGTGGGCGTGTACCCTAGTTAGTGCGGCGCTTATTACACTTCTCTGCGAATTGGGCCCTAACTCAATTTCATATAATTTCAATCTTCTTTTTTATTGTTTTTACGGTAGCGTTTACGTCAAAAATCTTATAAATTCCTAATAAAACTTTAAAGGCTTCAACTCGCATGTCTTTATTCATGTAGTCTTTATGTTCTTTTTGCCATAAATACGGCATGTCTTTGTACATGTATAATATGCACAATAAAATTTCCTTTTCCTTGTTGCACGCCATGGTAGGTATTAGAAAATTACGCGCCAAGCGACGCAACGAACAGCCGCTTCGCGGTACTCACTTACGACCACTCTACGCACTAGTCGCGCGGCAACTGAGCTCCCTAACCGCCCTAAACGTTATTACATTACCCAATCTACAGGGCGCTTAGGGAGCTAGGCAGATCGGGATGACCCGATCGCCCTTAATCGGGACACTAACTCCCTAAGTCTTATTACACCACTCTTAGATAGGGTTAGGGTCCCTCGAAATTGGGTGGTCTAATAAGGCCTTAAGGTAGGTGTTACTAGGTTGCTTATTGCGTTAAAATTTTTAATTAGTATATAAGCATAAAAAATGGCCAAATTTGTATTTTTATAGATAAAGTCTAATGTTTAATTGATTATGTTGATCTCTGATTGTGATATGATTATTTTTTAAGAGCATAAGAATTTGAATCTGAAACGATTCTTCATGTAAGTATAGTTTTTGAAAGTTTTTGATTTATTAAAGATGTATGTGATTGTGATCTCATTACTGGATAAGATTTTAAAAGTTTGATTAAACTCGTTTTATTTTATATTGTTTAATTAATAAGAAGCTTAGTTCTGTTTGTCTATTCTTTTTTTAATAAATAATGTTCTGATTCTTATGAAATTGTTTTTAACTTGTCAACTTTTTCCCCGGACGTGCTTATTTAAAAGGCAGTTAATTGCGAGTAAGATATATTTAACTGCTTTCTAGTTATGCAATAGAAGAACCAATATAAAAATATGTTTTACAATACCGAGCTTAAAGGCGTTTAAAACCCCATAACTGCTTTCTAAGTAAGCAAAGTTAGTCTTCCAAGTGAGAGCTACCTAGGCTATAAGACCGTTAAAACACTTTAACTGCTCTTTAACTAATGAATTTTCGATAACTTCTACTACAAATACAGGACGTGGCGGCTACAAGAAATTACTTTGCTATAAAGCAGTTAAGGTATAGTTAACGGCCTTAAAGTGCAGTATATATGTAAAATTGAAAAAAAAATGCTTAGCTAAAAGTTAGAAAATGAATTTAAATAAAATATAATAAATATAAATAAGCGAAATATATCACATATTGTACACAAAGACTATACCTACATATTTAACTTGCAACCTTGTTCCTAAGTAGCATACTTTTCAAGAGACATCAATTCCCACTTATTTTCGCGTTTTCTCGAAAAACACTTTTTGCACTTAGCCGCTTTTTAGTTAGTGGACGGCAGTATTGGCTGGTTATCCATTGTATTGACAGGTGGTGGGTTAAAGTTCGTAAATAAAGATGCTCAAATGGAAGTGGGCTGAGTTGGACACATGGGACCTTATTTCGCACGGGGCCTGTTGCTCTTGCTTAGTGGTTAAGCTGTCACTGGGGAGGAGTGATATCATACTGCCATGTACATTTACAAGTTTCATACGAAAGCCAAAACAGTTATATGCAAACAGTCAATGTAGGTATGAGCTACACTGCTTGAGAGAAAAAAAATAAACACTATATTGAATTAGGAGTTGAAAGAATGTCTGTTGAAGACAAACTCACCTCATAGTCCTCATTCATCATCCGAGTGAACTGCTCTTCAGCTTCCAAACACTTTTTTAGCAAACGGTAACTTTCTTTAAGTTTAGCGCAGCAAAAAAAACAAGCAAGAATCGGCCTACAGTCTTCAGTTACAAACTGAAAATCAAATTGTATTACACTGTTGTATTGATATGATCAAAATAATGACAATTTGCACAGAACAATTTGCAAGATAACAAACAAAAAAAAGAGAACAAATCGCTTTCAATCTTACGAATATAATTTTCTATTTTGGTATTCTATGAAATTGACTCTATAAGTTCTTGTTGTCCCACACAGTTTACCAGTTTTTAGTCACCGATGGCGGATGTCAGTCTCTTTGACCCTCTGACCAATAATTCACAAGAATCCTCATGTTTGAGATGAGAGGCAACGTTAAACATTATCGGAAATTCAATAACTCTAGGTTCATCAACTTACTGGAGTGTCAGTCAGCTTCTCATATAGTTCATGCAGGTTCTTGTTGACCACAACATACATGCGGACATTTTCCGCTAAACATATCCTACACATAGGCAGTTTTTCCATCTTTTAATTCATAAAGTTACGCTTTTCTTCTATAAAACTGTACCACTGTTTCTTCAACTTGACGGTTGACGGTCCCTTCGAGTTGCACGCTGCTTACTGTTCATATAGTGTTTTAATATAAACCACCAAAGTCAACTTCAACTCTTCATTAATGGCTTTTGTGGACGAGAGATACCACAATTTTGCCAATAACACGTGTACTGGAAATAAACTATCAAACGCTGGAGAATATTTAGCAAGTAACCACAGTAATTAAAAAATATAAAAACAATAAAAGTATTTCTTTGCAGAATTAGATTATCAATTCCCGTTAGGGTATATAATAATATGTTCTGTGATCAATTCACACTGAGTGACTGACTTGTCAATTCATGACAGAATGACAAAAACAGAAAAGGTAAAACAAGAAAAAAAAAAAAAACAGAACCAAAAAGTTACAACTTAATTTTATTAATTTCTATTACATAGTTTGAAAACAAAACGAGAAAACACAAAAGAAAGAAGATATTTAACAGAAGTTGGACGAGGAATATTTATATAATATTTCTGCCACCGATTGGTAGTAGCCGCTTTGACAGTAGCCAACATTATAGTCTAGTCAACAAGTGCTTTTTTAGTCAAAACTTTTAATAAACAATTTGTTATAAACAATTAATTTTTTTTTGTATAATTTTTGTAGAATTCTTTACACTAAAATAAAACCGACTAATTACCTTTTTGCAAAAAAAAAAAAAATATTTATATTTATTTTCGAATTAATTTTTTTTTCCGAAAAAAGGTAATTGGTCGGTTTTATTTTAGTGTAAAGAGTTCTAAAAAAATTATACAAAGAAAAATTAATTGTTTATAACAAATTGTTTATTTAATAAACAATGAAAATTTATAAAAAAACGAAATTTTTTTTTTTGATTATTAAGGAGGATAATAAATAATGATATTTTAAAAAAAAGCGTACCTTAATATTATTAACAAGTGGTAAAAAAAAATTGTTAATTAACAAAACGGTTTTTTAGCAATAAAAAAATTTTTTTAAGCATCGTTTTTTATCTTAAAATTCATAATTTTTTACGAGGAATCTATTTTCAAAAAAAAAATTTCAATTATCTTATAAATAATCTATTTGTTTATAACAATTTTATAAACAAAAAGAATTAAAATTCATAAAAAAATATTTTTAGGTAGCTTTTATTGATAGAAAAACGAATGATCATCGACATTGGAAAAAAAATAATTCTTGTAACATTTATTTAAATATTTAATTTGCCGCCTAGGTAATTTGTTAATAACAAATCGAAAATTAACAATTTTTTAATTTACTCATCGGAAATCCTTTCTTTAATATTTGAAGAATAGCTCCACGAGAGGAAAAAAAATTGAGATTTCTGGTTTAACAATTATGCAACTTGCAATGTTTATAGCCCAGTCGGAAGAAATTGTTAATTAATTTATGGATAACATTTTATAAAATCGCGATAAAAATATTTTTTCTACGGCATTTCATTCCTTAATTTGTCCTGTACATGTCTGAATTTTTTCAAATTTTAATATCAACATTTAATATGTTTAAATAATATTTTTCATTAAAGCGCTCGAAGGGGGCGTGGCTTGCGGAAACCTGAGTACCCGTTTTCAGGCGTATTTTCAGCTCCCAGTAAAATTTTTAATATTGATCCTACAATTTCGCGAGTTGGGAGTTTCTTTTAGGAAATTTCCTCCTCTTTTTGAATGTTTTTTCAAAATCCGAATATATCAAATAGTTTTCGAGATATACTAAAAAAACTAAACCCCTTTTTTTTTGTTTACTAATTTGTTAATAACTTTTGCAATTTTTTCGAGCGGGTCTTGAATTTTTTCAAAAACTTTCTAGATTCGATCCCGAATCGAATGAGCCCTCAACCATATTTTTCCGAGCCTTTTAAAAAGTTTTGACTAAAAAAGCACTTGTTGACTAGACTATTAGCACTTATAACGTTCCAATGTTATAACGTTAGCAACGTTGACACTGACAGTTCGGAACAGGGTTTCCAATTAAGGGCATTTTATCACCATTCCGACGATTGGCGGCGGCGATCTCTCGCGTCCGGCTCTGGTTCAGTCCATGGTCCGGAGCGAGAGGTAATGGGAAGCGGTCACCTCCTTCCGCGAAGCAGTCATGCTAGTGAAGGAGGTGGCCGGGCGTTTGAGGGAAAGAACCTCAAACCAACCAAAACCAAACGCCGCGGGCGTCGGGCGCCGCGAGACGAGTCCCGGCCACCGTAGATGCGGGCCTGTGGACGGTGAGCAATGGATAGCTCACCGTCCGTCCGGCTATTGACGACAGGCCGTGTCGACGTTGCATTTGTGTTTCACGCGCGCCTCAAAGAGATGTCAGCAAAGCAGAGGGGCTTGCCAGGGCCTCCACCTGCCGGGGTTGCGGGTTGTTCGAAAGAGATACCGCGGCCCCGGAACGTAAAGGGCAATAGAAGGAACATGGGTGGGTTCTAGTCAGTAAAAATCTGACACTCCCCCCCACTCCGCCCAGGGCGGGGGAATTTATTTGATGATTTCCCACCCCAAGCGAAAAAGAAATAAAAAATACCTTTTATCCCAAAACACATCTAATTTATAGAGCTTGAAAACTTTTTACTATTTTTTTTGTTCATTAATGTTTGAAAATGAAGGTTGGTTGTAATTATCGAATAAAATTTGTATCAAGTAAATATTTCATTTTGTTATATCCTCTTCAAGACAAGCAAATATACGAATTATACAGGTAGTAAGCTCGTAAAATAATCGTAGAGGATGTAAAAAGAAATTTAGTCGTTATTTCACGTAACGTTGTGCAATCCACCTATTTTTTCATTTACGGCCAGCGTTTGTAGTTGAGAAAGTAGGTACCAACCTATTGCACTATAATTACTGATCAATAAAATCAATCAATACCAGAAAAAATAAAGTAATATCTTAAAGTATCCAAATTTGTTAGGTTAAAGTATAAAATTGAGCGAGTGATTGATTCTATGTCTGCGTGCGCGAATTGTTGTTGTGTTGCGACTAGGATGCCTAAAATTGAGCGCGTCAAATATGTGAAAGCGTCCTTATGTCATTTCAAAGAGTGAGGTATAAAAGAAGACATTTTTATTCCAATGTATTTTAAAATATATAATATAGCAAACAATAGAAAAAAAATTATTTTCTAGAATAATTTTTTATTATAGATCACGTCCTATCGGCTCAACACTTAAATCAAATATTGAGTGACGCTGACATTCATTAATGACAGTTCTTGTGTCATTTTGACAATTTTGTACTTTTTTTGGGTGTGTTCACTTTATTAACTTATATAATTAGAAAGGTTACTTTATTTTAGAAGTAAATTCTCACTAATTTAAAAAAAAACTATTTTTCCCGAAATTGGAGCGTTTTAAAAATGTATGATGTAGTTAGGAGCACTAGGTTTTAAGACGTTACTAAGCACCTCCTTCAGTCCCAGAACAGAGATCTTTAATTCATTTTCCCTATGTTCCTACTTCTGATTCTGAGTTGAATTCTCTCTTCACACTAAGTGAGTTGAAAGGAGTCCTTTCACATGTTAAGGATGCAGCACTTGGAGAAGATGGTATACCATATTCATTTATAGCTAATCTGTCTGACTCTGTTCTTTTAATTTATTTAAATCTCATAAATACAGCTTTAATATCTGGCAACATTCCATCAAGTTGGAAGTCTCAAACAATTATTCCCATTTTAAAACCAAAACATTTTAAAAACAAACCTTCTTCTGATGTTACTTCTTAACGACCAAATGCACTTTCAACAGTTCTTGATAAAATTGCTGAACATATCATTAAGAATCGGTTAAAGTGGTTTTTGGAAAGCAAAAACCTGCTAACTAGCAACATCACAGTTTGGTTTTAGAAAGGGTAAAAGTACGATTGATAGTCTCAGAATATTTACAACTGATATTCGCTTAGCCTTTTCCTCTAATAACTCTGTAATTGCTGCCTTCCTGGATATTAACTCTGCTTATGATAATGTCCTTGTATCAGTCCTGGAACATAAATTGAAATTATTACAAATTCCAACAATGCTGGCAAATTTCATAATTAATATGCTCTCAGAGAGATCTTTAAATCTACATATTGAAGGGTGTACATTTACTCGTTTAGTAAGGAAAGGTCTCCCTCAGGGTTCTGTACTTAGTCCACTGCTCTATAATATTTGCATTTATGATTTAGAACACTCCCTAAATGAGTCAGTACAAGTCTATAGCATTAATAGCCATTAAGTTTGTTGCACAACCGTTTATATGTTACACCAGCGTTGATTTGTTTCACAACTTGATACAGAATCACTTAGTTCATATTCTAATAGTGGACTCTTTATACAATACAATCACGGTCAAATTGGTTCAGCATAAAAGTGTTGTCTCCGTCAGAATGAACGGTCACTAGGCGTTTTTCACGTTGAATTTATGCCCAACAATTGCTTCCCTATTGCTTCTATTTGCTTCCTATTCTCAAACATTTGCTTCCATCGTGTTCTAGAAGAAAAAACACATTTTAAGGGTGACCGTTCATTCTGACGTCAGGACGGCCGGTCACTGAGTCGTAGAGTCCCTGATGAATAGAAATATGATAATTCACGGAGGCCATTAATTACTTCCCGTTTGCTTCTCTCAATGTTATACAACGATAATACTGTGACTATCACGGCAACAAAGATATCGACAAAAGTGTTGTTTATCAATATCTTTAGCGCCTGACAAAAAACAAATGCAAATCTCTTATTTTACATTGCAGTTATGCTTTGTGTAGGCGATAAATCCTATCGTATTGTACCGGTGGCTTACAGCGAAATGTTTTTAAAAAGAAGTCCCTATCGCATTTAGTGACAAAAATCAGGAAATGTAATAAACACCCTTAAAGATAATATTTCAATTCAAAAGGAGTGTGTTATCTAAATACATATATATATAAATAACTAGGTACATTAGACACTCCCTTTATATATATATACAGCGTGTTGTTTTGCATCCTCGCCAAATTCAAGGACGTAACTATACTAATGATTCTCGACCCAAATCGATAATAAAATAAGTAGTATTTTTTTTTACTTTTTTCGTATTTTCGGAAATCCGTAAGTGTACACTACACTCGGACGATCTGCTCCTAGCTTTACGCGCATTACGTATGCGCCGACGCTCACGCACACTGTTCTGTTTATTCTGTAGGTGATTCTGTACTTTTGAAGTGGAGATATTCTGTAATACTGTTAAATTTAAACAGACAAAGACAGATCATAAAAGCACCGTATATTATTTGCTTCAATCATGTTGCGGCCGTTGGTAACCTGGGTAGTCAGGCTAGCCGGCAGGTAAGTAGGTAGGGGGCCCAAATAAAATACACAATATGTAGAAAAGGTACTTTATTTCAGCCAACTTCTGTTGCCCTAATCACGTCCAGGTTTTGAGGTGGTAAGTACAATTACTTTTTCGATGCAACGAAAACTCTAGAAAGTAAGAACATTAGTAGCGGTACAGCAAAAAATAAAAAATACTTAGCAAACAATTCAATTAAGTTTGTTTTTATGATTGATTTGTACCAATGGAACAACATTCAACCATTAAAAAACCGGCCAAGAGCGTGTCGGGCCACGCTCAGTGTAGGGTTCCGTAGTTTCCCGTCCGTCACAATATACCGGACAAATCAAAATCAAACCTCGACGACTAATTAGATTATGCACTCATAAATAAAATTACGAATATATTTAAGTGCAACTTACTTTACCACGGTAGGTCATGAAAGCACGGATAATCTTAACATCGACTTTTAAAAAAATGACGTCATTACGCAACGAGATGCCGTTGCGTAATGACGTCATTTTTTTAAATCGAACCATTTATGAACTGGTTTTTACCTTAACATTTTGATGGTGTTAAAAAATGAATTTTAGTTTTGTTCTAAATTGCCTTAGCATGTTCTTGATAGAAGTTTTATGTAGTTATAAGATACCGCTAATGCCAAGGAGAGACCAACCGAACAATTCGGTAATACCCGATCCAATGTAATAAGTACCTACAGCGCCATCTCTCGGGGAATTGGGTTACTAATTATTACAAAGACGTGCAAGAAGTTTTCGGTGGTAATTTTGGATTGCGACAACCGATTTCAATAATTCTTTTTTTGTTTGAAAAAAGATACGTTCAGGATAATAAAATATGTAAACGAAGTTAAAAAAAATGCTTGCATATACGATTATACTACAAACTTAGTCCAGAAATTATTTTGTACAACTTTTTGTCTTTTTTGTACAAAAACTGTTGTGTCAATCAAGTTTAAAATAATTTTCCTAGAAAGTCCTTATAAAGTTCTACTTTTCAGATTTTTTTCATATTTTTTAAACTTATGGTTCAAAAGTTAGAGGGGGGGGGGACACATTGTTTTTTACTTTTGGAGCGATTATTTCCGAAATTATTGACATTATCAAAAAATGATTTTAGTAAACCCCTATTCATTTTTAAATACCTTTCCAACAATATATCACACGTTAGGGTTGAAATTAAAAAAAAAATCACTTCCCACTTTACATATAGGATGGCTACCCTAATAAAACATTTTTTTCCAATTTTTATTTTACCACTTTGTCGGCGTGATTGATATACATATTGGTACCAAATTTCAGCTTTCTAGTGCTAACGGTCACAGAGATTAAGCGAGGACGGACGGACGGACAGACAGACATGGCGAAACTATAAGGGTTCCTAGTTGACTACGGAACCCTAAAAAACAATTAATAGTTTCTCAAAACGCAAGGGCTGTTATTAAACAGAAATATCGTTTACCGAAACATATGTGGGCTCCTCTATTGCGAGAGCAAATATGGAAATATTTCAAAAGCCCGTGTTTACAATACAATCTGTTGATTTGCATACTCGCCAAAAAATTTAGAAGGTGCTAATAAAAGTCATAAATAATCAATTAAAATTACGGTACCTGATCAATAATAATATACGGTGCTTTTATGATCTGTCTTTGTCTGTTTAAATTTAACAGTATTACAGAATATCTCCACTTCAAAAGTACAGAATCACCTACAGAATAAACAGAACAGTGTGCGTGAGCGTCGGCGCATACGTAATGCGCGTAAAGCTAGGAGCAGATCGTCCGAGTGTAGTGTACACTTACGGATTTCCGAAAATACGAAAAAAGTAAAAAAAAATACTACTTATTTTATTATCGATTTGGGTCGAGAATCATTAGTATAGTTACGTCCTTGAATTTGGCGAGGATGCAAAACAACACGCTGTATATATATATAAAGGGAGTGTCTAATGTACCTAGTTATTTATATATATATGTATTTAGATAACACACTCCTTTTGAATTGAAATATTATCTTTAAGGGTGTTTATTACATTTCCTGATTTTTGTCACTAAATGCGATAGGGACTTCTTTTTAAAAACATTTCGCTGTAAGCCACCGGTACAATACGATAGGATTTATCGCCTACACAAAGCATAACTGCAATGTAAAATAAGAGATTTGCTTTTGTTTTTTGTCAGGCGCTAAAGATATTGATAAACAACACTTTTGTCGATATCTTTGTTGCCGTGATAGTCACAGTATTATCGTTGTATAACATTGAGAGAAGCAAACGGGAAGTAATTAATGGCCTCCGTGAATTATCATATTTCTATTCATCAGGGACTCTACGACTCAGTGACCGGCCGTCCTGACGTCAGAATGAACGGTCACCCTTAAAATGTGTTTTTTCTTCTAGAACACGATGGAAGCAAATGTTTGAGAATAGGAAGCAAATAGAAGCAATAGGGAAGCAATTGTTGGGCATAAATTCAACGTGAAATACGCCTAGTGACCGTTCATTCTGACGGAGACAAAGTGTTGAGCCGTTTACGTGGAAGGAGGGGCGGAGGTCTGTTTCGTGACTCGCGTCGCGCGGCACGTGGCGTACTGGCTTGCGCTTACGCCCACGTCTTGGCGGCATACGGTGCGGTGACCCCCCGCTTCTCCCCCCGCGCTCGCGCTCGAGTCCAACTAGTGACTGGAAACTCGCCACAAGTCCTTCTCTATGCAGACGATTTAATTCTTTATTTATCTGGTCACTCTGATCCTATTATTTGTACTTCCTTAACCTCTTCTTTATGCCTACTAAAGACTTGGTTGGAAACCAATGGTCTACACAAGACAATGTTGCTTTTATCAATTGACAGGTCCTGTCAATTGATAAAAGCAACATTGTCTTGTTTACTAGAATGCGTAAACCTCCTGTAGTTACAGTAAGTTATAATAATATCCCTATGGTGGTTAAAAGCCAAGTAGGTAAAGTTTTTAGGCCTTATTTTGGATACACATCTTACAGGCTTACCACACTGCGACACAGCTGCTAAATGTGAACGTAATATCAACATTATTCGATGCCTCTCTGGAGTTTGGTGGGGAGCACACCCTTTTTCAAAATCAAAAATCAAAATCAAAATGTTTTTATTTTACATAGGCCTACATGGGCACTTATAAAACGTCGAGAAAAGATGCACGGTTCGGGTTGGTCGTTTCCTATGGAGAAGAACCGGCAAGAAACTCCATGGTTACTCTTTTAAAATCATTTAGTTTTACAATGTTGTTGTTGTTACAGCGTTAGCACTTAAGTATGAGAGGACAGCGTAGGCCCGACAATAAGTCATTGCTTACTTTACAAAAAGTAAAATAAAATAATACGTTAACAAAAGTTAACAAGCGTCTAAGAATCTACAAGGCCAACCATGTCCACTCATTCACAACTAATAGGTAGAAAAGAATCTATACAAAAGTAAAAAAATAAATAAAAAAAATATTGCAAAAACAAAATAATAACTAAAAGACGAGTCACACAGATGTTGCTATCAGTACTGTAACTATTCAGAACAAGGGTGATATAAATATGTGATTTGACAACTATTGAAAAAAAAAAAAAAACAAAATGATTAAAGAGATCACACAAATAAATAAGATTGAGAATAGTTAGAGA
Source organism: Ochropleura plecta (assembly GCA_905475445.1). Classification (NCBI taxonomy): domain Eukaryota; kingdom Metazoa; phylum Arthropoda; class Insecta; order Lepidoptera; family Noctuidae; genus Ochropleura; species Ochropleura plecta. The sequence continues at coordinate 7,001,254 of FR997751.1, forward strand.
CATCCACAAATTTGTGCTGATTATAGCTACCAGGGAAGCCGCATGCGCAGAAGGAACTATAGCCAAACTTCTTTATCTTCAACGTAGTCCTTGATTTTGTAATATGCGTTTTTAATAAGGACACGTTTTATGTAGTTTTTGAACTTTCCATCTGTCAGTTCTATAACTGATTTTGGCAACTTGTTATAAAAAGTTATTGCACAACATCTTGATTAGCAGTGTATTGGATTATGGGACCTTTTTGCTGGAACCTGCTAATGTTGCTGGTCTTAAAAAAATGGACAGCATTCAATCCAAAGCGCTTAGAGTAGTTTCAGGTGCAATGAAAAGAAGTCCTATTAATTGTCTCCAAGTGGAATGTGGAGATCCTCAACTTCATTTTCGACGGCACGTTCTAGCTGATAGATTTATTTATTTATTCTAAAAGGCATGAAACCCAATACAAAAACACAAATAAAAATTTAAATAATTACAAAATACATTAAAAAAAAAACATTTAAATTTCACCATTATGAATACAAATTAAGTATATAATTAACGATATTAAACAAACAAACAATTCCTGTTTTCGATTTGAACTCCGGTGGACTTCGAGCCAATGCATGTGGATCGGACTGTTCCAATCCTCACCCACGACCCTCAACAGGTGATTGGTCCATTTTCGGAGGATGCTGCAGAACGAAGCTATTCGCGTACGAATAACGGCATAAAAGTCCCGGCACTCCCGCTTCAGCGAACATTCTCGACACACTACAGTACCGAGGAAACTTCATTAAAATGCGATACGCATCGTTGCATTGCACACGCATGGTACTTAATTACCTACTTACCTTTTAAACTTTGTCCAAAGCTGGCATGTGTAAAAACATAGACAATATGCACGGAACAATGTCTTTTTAACGCAGCGTGAAAATCTGCGCGCAAGCCAATTTTATTGAATCGAGAGTGCCCGTCTTTCCCGTTCTATGTCGGCATCATCTGTGAGATCGTCAAGTGAGGACGTGGCCCAGATATCGAAATGTTCGTACAACCCTTACTGGTGAACCATAAATTTTAACTTCCGGGACTTTCTCCGGTCCCTTTCCAGCCCTAAATACTAACATTTCTATTTTACCGACATTATAAACCATGCCATGAGAGTTGGTATAACGCTCACATATAGCTACAAGCTGCCTAAGGGCCCTTATTGAGGGGCTCAAGAGGACCATGTCATCGGCGTAGCTAATATTGTTAAAGCACACGCCGCCTATGTGACAACCAACACCTGCCCTATTCAACTCCCCAATAAGGTCAATCATGTAAATATTAAAAAGGTCCGGAGAAGTCAGCCCACCCTGACGAACGCCACATTTTAATGTGTACCCTCTCGACTAGACGTCGCCCCATCTAGCACTGTTGGTTTGGTTTCCGTACCAGTATCGAAGAATACCTACTAAACCCGAGTGAACCCCTGAGTCCCGCAGTTTGCCCCAAAGAATATTATAATTCACCAGGTCAAAAGCGCGACTCAGATCCAGGAAACAAGCATAAATCGATTTATGGCTCGGTGCTAGCAATTTACATGTCATCCTCTGAGAAATAAACTTTACACTCTCTCTAATGAAGTAGCATCATCCACATACCTTTAAACCTCACGTTGTTAACACCGACTTTGGGAATAGAACCAGCATTCGCTCGTCTGAAGTAAATCGGCCTTTAGAATGATACGTTGTACTTAAACTACGCTGACATATTACATTAATTACAATCTAAAAGGTTTTTCTGAGAGTATGCGAATATGTTTAGTTAAAGTACACTTTGATTAAAACTACGCTGACATACATCACTCTTAAAAGGTTTTTCACCAGTGTGTGTTCGAATATGTGTAATTAAATCACTCTTCTTATTAAAACTACGCTGACATACATTACACTTAAAAGGCTTATCACTGTGTATTCGATTATGTTTAGTTAAAGTATACTTTTCTTTAAAACTACGCTGACATACATTACACTTAAAAGGCTTTGCACCAGAGTGTATTCTATAATGTTTAGTTAAAGTATACTTTTCTTTAAAACTACGCTGACATACATTACACTTAAAAGGCTTTGCACCAGAGTGTATTCGATAATGTTTAGTTAAAGTATACTTTTCTTTAAAACTACGCTGGCATACATCACACTTAAAAGGTTTTTCAACCGTGTGTAATTGAATGTGTTTAGTTAAATTACACTTAGCATTAAAACTACGCTGACATAAAGTACATTTAAAAGGTTTTTCTCTAGTGTGTGTTCGAATATGAATTTTTAAAGTAGATTTTTGACTAAAACTACGCTGACATACATCACACTTTAAAGGTTTTTCACCCGTGTGTATTTGAATATGTTTAGTTAAACTACCCTTCTCAATAAAACTACGCTGACATATAGTACATTTAAAAGGTTTTTCACCAGTGTGTATTCGAATATGTGAAATCAAATTAGATTTTTGACTAAAACCATGCTGACATTCTTCACACTTGTAAGGTTTTTCCCCAGTATGTATTCGAATATGTCTAGTTAAATCACACTTCCTTTTAAAACTACGCTGACATACATTACACTTAAAAGGTTTTTCGCGAGCATGTATTCTAATATGTACAATTAATTGATCTTTTTGACTAAAGCCACGCTGACATACATCACACTCAAAATACTTTGCACCTGTATGTACTCCTCGGATATGTCCAGATAAATAAGACTTTGTACGAAAGCTACACTGGCATACATCACATGTGTAAGGTTTGTCAATACGTGAACGAGGCACGAGATCACATTTGTAAGTGTTTGTGACAGAAGTGCCACGTGTGGATGTACGATGTTTAGTTGTCCGAATAGCTTCTAAGTGTGAGTGTTCCTTTTTTCTTAGGCCCACTTGCTTTGTTCTTCGTGTGTCCAGTTTTAGTTTCTTCATGTCAGGCGTTCCTGTAGAAATAATCTAGTAAGTACTGTAAGAGGTTTTATACCTTAACCAATGCTGGCTGGTTGGCTATATCGTTCCAATACTCAGGTCGTTTTAACCGTATAGTTCGGTACGGACCCCTTCAGGGGCTCGACATTCAAACTTCCGCTGGCTCGGTACTGGCCCCGAAAGGGGTCGAACATTTAAGTCATACGACCTCCTCATTATTTTTATTAAATAGTAAATATTTTATTTTCTGGGTAAAAAATAATATGGGTGTGCATTCATTAAGATAGTAGAATAAAAATCTCATATGTAAACGTCATTAGAAGTTCTTTAATTATTGAGCAAGTTTCTTAATTAAGTCTTATAAAATTCAAATGCGTAAATTACGATCATCGCCATTTTGATGGCAGTGTAGGTCGACGCTAAAAATCATAAAAAAATGGTTTTCGGACATACAAACTCCACATTATTGGGCATGATTAACGTGTCCTTTTATTACGTGAAGAAATCATTCGTAATTGAACTTATATAGCAGTGGTAATGATACATTTTGAAATCTAAAGTCGAAGGTTCGCGCCAATCGTGCTTGTTTACATTTTTAATTCCACATTATATCACACAGACGCGAATAGATTCTACAGATGAGACAAATGTCATTGCAAATTTTATAAATAACATGAAAATGCCCAGATCTTATCGTAATTTACAAAAATAGGACCATTAATAAGTAATATTCATAAGCACTACTAAATTCACTTCCGAAATTGACGTCCATTTCTTTTTTTTTAATTTTGTGATGTATAAATGCGATTATTTCAATCGATTATTTTCTTGTAAATTAATCAACTCGAATAATTAAAATAAGGAATATCAGAAATTGTTAGATGAAAAATTAAATTAATTTTGTAATACCTACATGTAAAATGCTATAAATATTGATTATAATATTTTTTACGCCACTAAAACCGACTCAACAACAAACAGTACAGACTGATCTATGGCTAAATTCGCGCCAATTTTATTTGCAGATAAAAATTCAAATAAGGAATGCGCTCGCTGTTCCAATTTATATTAAAATGTTTATTTGCTATTTTATTAATAATTTGGTTTTGTACCTACTTTTAGAATGTGAATTGCAAATAGAAATAAATAAGGTTGAATATAGAACGCCCCAATTATGATCTTGGTAGGCACAGTAAAAAAATCAGCCAAGATAAATTATATTTGATCGACAAAATTGTTTGTAGTATGGTTGGATTGGTTATTTGGAAAGCGTTTTCATCTTTCCTAAAACATGGCTCATAGGCCAAAGAGTTCTTGGAGTGGAAGCCTTGGGGTAAAAATGGCCTAGAGGAAGACCACAATTGAGATGGAAACACGACATCAAGAAAACTCCAGGTTCAAAATGGACCCATTTTGAACCTGGAGTTTTCTTGATGTCGTGTTCCGGGGTTTTTTTTTGGTGTGGGAAATCATCATCAAATAACTTCCCCCACTCTAGGCGAAGCGGGGGGGAGTGTCAGACTTTTACTGACAAATCTCCACCGATCGACTCTCCGAGCACTCGGGGCCGGCTGGGTCGATCCAACACGGTTGTATACGTACACCCGTGGTGGATCGGCATGGACCGCCAAGCATTCTTCTCATGCAACCGAGCGGGTGGGCAGGTTGCGGATAGCCCAATTGCACCCCGGACAAGAGAAGTGCCCATAGACTAAAACCCAAGTCTAGGGTAACCAACGCCCCTTCCGTTTCCTTAATCATCCCTTCCCTCCTCTCCTAATCATCCCGTCGTTTCAGAGGAAGGCCAACCTCTAATCCCAATGGCCAACCCATCAACAATGCAGGAAGTAAAAAAAGATAATTCTACCCAGGTGGGTCCCAGCCAAGCCGGGGAATCCCACACCGACCTTCCGTCGGTCAGCCCCCATCGTACTCTGGGGGGGGGGGGGGCAACTTACTGCCACCATGAGTCGCTTCAGCGACCACAACAACGGCTGCGACCACTGCGCCACTTACAACACCAAACACGACCGTAACTACCGACCCGACCAAGGCTGCAACTACCGCGCCTAAGGTACAGACGGCGCTCCTGCGGGATCCTGGTACTCAGGACTCGTAAGGAACAGCCGGACCTACAACCCAGACAACGACAGAGACGACGCCCGACTATCTAGCCTAGATGGGGAGTTGAAGACCTGAAAACCCGAATACGCAAAATCCGCGAAGACGCTAGTCAACGCGAGGCGTTGAAGGTTTCCGGGGCGGAAGTACGCGACCAGCTGCCAGCCAGCAAAGGGGAAACCCAGAGCGGCAAGCGACCGGACGCGGAAATCGCAGGCGGCCGGGGCTGCAAACGTGAAGGGGAGACCCAGAGCGGAACGGCCACGGGCGCCATGGTGAACGAAGGTGCTGGAAACCAGACCGAGACCGGACCAAAGACCAGGACACGGGGAAATCGGGCTGGACGCGCGCGTGGTTCGGGCCCGCGCGGGGCACGGGGCGGGGCGCCCCCTCCGAACCACAAGCTGGTCCCAGCGGAGTGGTGAAGAGGGCACGTCCCGACGACACGGCTTCGCCAAGTGCTCTGCAAGGCGCGCCCAAGCGCGTGCGGGTCCAGCCTGCTACAGGGGAGCAGAAGACCTACGCGCGAGCCAAGAAGGACATTCCGGCGCGACTCGCGGTAGCAATCTGCCTCTCTCCCCCGACAAGAGACATGACGACCCAAGAGGCTACTCTAGTACAAGATAGCCTCGAAGAACTCATGCTGACCTCGGACTTCACCAAACCACTCCCTGCCTTCCGTGGCTACCCCCGCATAGCGGATGGCACTGTGCAGACGTGGTGTGAAGACGAGTACTCACTGACGTGGCTCAAAGAAAAAGTACCGACCATAACCCTACCAGACCCTGACGTTAAGCTGACGGTCATGAAACAGTCCGACGTCCCCACCCGAGTCCGAGCCACGCTGTTCGTCCCCCGGTACACTGGGGGCATTAACCGGCTACAGAACCTTCTGGTTTGTCAGAATGGCTGGTACGACATAGGGCGCTGGACGTTGTATAGGGCGACTGTTGGAACATCACTAATTAGTAAGTAATTAGTATGGACATCTCTACAAGTATTGTCTACGATTGGGAGTCTGTGGTTTGACACTACTATGTGAGACCTTGTCCCAGACGCAACCATTGTCTGTCTGTAATTATTATAATGTGAGATTGACCAATAAATCTAGTCTACAACCCAACGGTGTATTTAATCAATCCAACGAATATAACATGGTGTCAGAAGTCATCTGAAGAAAACGAAATCTAAAGAAAAATGCCCAATCCAGTCGGCGACGCGACCCGGCAAGTCGGCCATGACGGTGAGTCAACTTTCAACTCACATATCAAAAATTTCAACATATCGTCGGATCCAGCTCATAACAACGCTGAATCATGGAAAAAATGGTCGCAAGCATTTGAGCTATATTTACTAGCGACAGGCCTTGACAAAGCAACTGAGAAACGCAAAATAGCCACTCTACTGCACTCAATCGGTGAGCGAGGTCTGAACATTTTCAACACATTTAACCTAACAATCAATGGCAGCACGCTTGAAGAGGTGAAAACAAAATTTGACAAATATTTCGAGCCAAGAAAAAATATCACGATGTGCAGATACCTATTCTTCACACGTAAGCAGGAAAAATCCGAAAGCATCGACGAATTCCTCACGGATTTGGAGAATAAAAGCGGAGAATGTGAGTTTGGCACGCTCAGGGAATCGCTCATCAAAGATATTTTCATTGCAAACCTCAATTTGGACTTGTCACATGTGCGTCAAAGGTTACTGCAAGAACATGACTTAACCTATCAGAGAATGCAAGAGCTAGCGAGGACGCTCATAGTCGCACAGCAGGATGCTGAGAAAATAGTCAAAGGGAGCAGCATCGCCAGTGAAAACGTCATGCATCTCAGTCGGAGGAGCCGTAGTCGAGGAGATGGTCGACAGCGAGCTTCCAGTCGCAAGTCAGCTTCAAGCAGTCGCAAGCCAGCTTCAGGCAGTCGCGAGTCACCTTCAGCTTCAAGCAGCTCGAAGACATGTAGCCGCTGTGGGCAGTCTCATCGCTACAAGTGTCCAGCTCAAGGAGTTCAATGCAGGTCATGTAAATCTTTTGGTCATTTTGCTAAATATTGTTTCAAAAATAAAAAAGTTAGTCAGTTGCAATCGTTTAATTCAGAAAATAGTCAAGAATATTTTGTTGGAATGTTAAACAGACAAGTAAAGTCAAGTCAAAGTCATATAAGTCATTCATGTCAATATGATCCACGTAGTAGTCAGTCAAACAGTCCGTCAACACACATAAACACAGTAGTCAGTCCGGGACAGTCACCGTCACAATGGTCATATTCAGACCAGTCACAGCCAGCTTACTCACATCCCAATGATGAAAAAAGTGGCATGTCAGAGAGATCTTGCGAAGACTCCAATAGTAAAAATAATAGTCAACGTCCCCGTCAAAGTCCCCATTTAAATAAAGTCAACATATCTGAGAGATCCAAAGTCATTTCAAATAGTCAACGTCCCCATTCACATTATCTCTGTGATGAGTACGGTGACATGTCTGAGAGTTGTACTAATCAACATCTCAATGATGAATACAGTCACGAGTCTGAGAGACCCAATTTAAAGTCAAATAAAAATAGTCGGTGTCCACATTTACATCTCAATGATGAAAACAGTCACCAGTCAGAGGGATCTCAAAACAACAACACACATTGTCATAAATACAAAAACAGTCAGTATTCACAGTCACACATAGGATCATTAGTCAATAAATCAATTCAATTCAATTTTTTATTTAATGGCATTTGTGGAAGGAGACACCACAATTTTGCCAATATCACGTAGGTACTATGGTAGACAATCAAACGCTGGAGATTTTATCAGTAATTATTATTGTTGAATAGAACACAGCAAAGAGATTAAATGATTTAAAATATTTTAACAAACAAATAATGAACCATTTTCTGCACAGACATTTCAGACATTTTGTTCTAAGAGAGAAAGAAAAAAATAAAAATAAAAAAAAAAAAAAAAGAGAAGGAATGTTAGCTAACAGTTGTTATAATTTACAACTTTATTTTATTAACTTCAACAAACTTACACAGTTTATTTACAAAACGAGAGAACACAAGGGAGAGGAGACATTTAACCGATGTGGGACGAGGGATATGAGGGGGAATAATTTCGTGTAGAGAGAATTTCAATTTAGGACAGCAGAAAAGTAAATGGTCCACGTTTCCATCATCCAAACCGCATTCACAAATAGAGCTATCCCTAATCCTAAGTTTGGCCAGAAAAGAGGGGGAGCAACAATGATTCAAACGTAGACGGCAGATAGTCGATGTAGTTGATTTATTTGCCAACTTGTATTTGAAGAACCAAGGTTTATGGGGAATGACAGGTTGAATATCACCATAATACTTACCTTTCACAGACTTAGAGATTTGCCATTCTAAAGACCATGTTTTAAACAAAATTGACGGTAAAGTGGTACAAATGTCATGAAAGTAAATTTCAGAATGGGCTAAGGAGCCTGTGAGAACAGCATTTTTAGCACATGAATCAACTGATTCATTCCCATGAATGCCAACATGACCTGGGATCCACGCTAAAACAGTTTTAATACCTAGTTTGTGGCATTCAAACAGCAAATCTCTAATTTTCAGAATAATAGGGAATCTTGATTTACATTTAAATGGGTTAGATATAATAGATTGAAGACAATTCTTTGAGTCAGAAAATATTATGGAATTATTCATGTTGTGAGATTTAACAAATGAAATGGCTTCAAAAATTGCTATTGCTTCACCTGTAAAAACAGATGTAATCGAGGGGCACTTGTAATTTAAAATAATTTTTGTAGATGGAATCCAAACAGCTACACCAACTGGGCCATCATCAGAGGCTTTTGAAGCATCAGTAAAAATAGTTACCCAGTCGTGGAAATCAACAGAAACTCTATTATTAAACACCGAATTTGCTTCCACTGTGCTTTTATTAATACCAAAGTCTAAGAGGACATCAGGGTGGAAAACTAGAGCATTATAGGGGGTAGAATAAAGAGGCAAAATACGGCATTGAAAGAGTGGGCTAGGAAGACGGGAGAATTGAAGGTAGGCACGGAGAAGACAGGGAACTTTTAAATTATAGCGAACACTGCCAGAGTCAAAAATAGAAGATAATTGGTCCAGCTTACCGAGAAGGGGATGGTCAGAATTTTGAACAAGTTTGAAGAAAAACCTATTAGCAAGAAATTGTCTACGAATAGACAGAGGAGGATCAACACATTCGACTTGCATAGCATTAATAGGAGACGACTTCATCGCCCCAATAATGATGCGCAAGCATTTTGATTGAATTTTGTCAAGTTTTTGAAGCCCAGATTGATTACAGGGCTCTAATAAGAACAATCCGTAATCAAAATGACTTCGAACTATAGCATTATAAATAAGTTTTTGAGTGTATGGATGGGCCCCCCACCAAACCCCAGACAGAGATCGGAGAACGTTGATGTTTCTTTCACATTTTTGGGCAACATAATCATTGTGGGCAATACCCGATAATTTAGAATCAAGCCAAATACCTAGGAATTTAACTTTGTTTTCCTGGGGAATAAGCTCACCATTTATTTTAATAGTAACAGGAGGAACTAGTCTTTTTTTTGTAAAGACAATGGTAGTGCTTTTAGCGGCTGACAAGGACAAACCGTGTTGGATGAGCCAATCATGCAAATACCCCAGAGCAGAATTTAGGCGCTCAGAAGCTTCTTCCAGAGAAGAAGCAGGAGAGTATATAGCCAAATCATCCGCATACTGCAAAACTTGACAAAATGAGTCTACAGAAAGGTGTAAGTCGAAAGTGTAAAGATTGAAAAGAAGAGGACTCAAGACTGAGCCTTGTGGTAAGCCTTTCCAGATAGTCCTAGGGGAAAGAAGAGAATCTTGGGACTTAATAGAGATGGATCTCTCCATCAATAAGTTGCATATAAAACGAACTAACTTCACAGGCACTGGAAGTTGAACGTTATCATACGCTGATGTAATGTCTAGAAAAGCACCTACTAAATACCGTTTCTTTAACAGAGAGATTCGAATATCAGAAATTAATATGCTAAGACTATCTATAGTGCTCATACCTTTTCGGAATCCAAACTGTGATACGGGCAATAAGTTTCCATTTTCAACAAACCACTCAAGCCGCTGTTTGATCATATGTTCGGCAATCTTACACAGAACTGACGACAGAGCAATGGGTCTATAGCTATTTGATTCTGACGGGTTTTTGCCGGGTTTAATAACTGGAATGATAATTTGGTTCTTCCACGGTTGAGGTATAAAACCAAGTTCAAAAAAGTTATTAAGCAGATCTAAATAATATTGTTTGGATAAATTTGAGGCATTTTTTAAAAATGAGTACGGAATACCATCTATCCCAGGAGAGGAATCCATGAGACCATCAAGTGCCAGTTGGAGTTCAGTAAATGTAAACGGAGAATCAAAATCATTTAGGGAAGGAAGAGGAACTAAAGGAGAGGGAAAGCAGTCTAAATTTGGGACTGAAGGAGGAGATAGTTTATCAGAAAAGGAATCAAGCCATGAGGAAGGATCATTTGCTAAAATAACAGGAATATTACAAGAACCTCTATATCTTTTAATTTGTTTCCAAACCTGGGAAGAAGGAGATCGAGGAGATAAACTCTGGCAATAGCGGAGCCATCCCTCTTTTTTCTTTTTAGAAAGAAGTCTAGTGGCAAAGGCAGCTTTCCTTTGATAAATAAAGAAGTTTGAAAAATTCATTGCACCATTATAATTCTCCTCTGCTATTTTCCTGGCTTTGACAGCTGATGTGCATTCAGAGTCCCACCAGGGAGTGGAAACTCTAAAGCTGAAAGGTTTTTTGAGAGGGAAATTTTCATCAGCGCTGGCAGATAACGAATCTACAAACTTAGAGTAAGAATCAACAAGGTTGTTGTGGTCAGGAGAAGGGAGTGTTTCTATTTTATTATCCAAAGAGGCAGAATAATTAGACCACTTGTCAGTCTTTAGTCTATACTTAAGGGAAGGGTTGAAGTTACGTACTGGCACTACTCTGTCTGAAATAGACACAAGAATAGGAAAATGATCGCTACCATGAGAATTGGGCAAGATATTCCAGGAAAGAATAGAAGCTAGAGAGGCCGAGCACACTGTAAGATCGACGGCTGAATTGGGATTTTGAGTAGGACGAACTCTCCTAGTAGGGGAACCATTATTAACAACACAGACATTTGCTTCATCAAAAATTTCGAGGAGAGAAAGACCAAAACTATCATCATAGCTCGAACCCCACGAGCGATGGTGGGCATTTAAATCACCCATGAGAACGATTGGAGAAGGGACAGATGAAAGAATGCATAAAAGATCAGGGGTTAAACGGGAATGGGGATGAGGGATGTATGCCGAGAGGAAAGTAATATCAAAAGCTCTTACGGCAACAATGTTAATTTCAGGGGATATAGAAGGGAGAGGGATAAAGGAGAACGGAAGAGAGCGCCTAACTAGAAGGGCACTTCCGGCATACCCATCAGCCCTATCATCACGAAGACAAGAGTAACCCGGAATCCTGAAATGAGAACCAGGAACCAACCATGTCTCCGAGATGGCAATGACAGACGGGTGAAATTTGTTAATTAAGTAAAAAAGATCAGGCTTTTTCGGTCGTATGCTTTTCGCGTTCCACTGAAGGAGGACTAGGTCCATAATTGGATGCTGAAAGAAGATGAGTAAGTTTATGGGCAACGTGGGGCGGTAAATGGGAATTGTTACGGGAAAGAAGACTAACAATGAGAGATAAAAGCAATTCTAACAGACTATCCTCTTGAGGAGGCCCTGCAGGAGAATTCTGTTGGAGAAGGGTATACCCGTTGGGGAGAGCTGACGGAACATTAGCGACAATAGCGTTGTGAGCGTCTCTGTCGAATGACTTGCCCAAAGGAGCTCTGGGGCGAGGAGAGGAGAAAACAGTTTTTCTGTAAGACGTAGAGGTTGAAGGGGAGATAGGAACGGATTGGGAAGAAGCATTGGAATATTGGGAGGATGGAAAAATTTTTGTCGCTTCAGAGTAAAGTTTAGAGGTCTTCGGAACAGATCGTGAAGCCTCTTCATAAGATAAATTATTTTGAGACATTAAGATTTTGATTGACCTCTGTCTACCCTGTTCAGGACAGCTATTACTATAAGAGTAGTGCTGCCCCAAACAGTGGACACAAGAGGCCATCGACTCCACCACATTGCAAGAATCACCCGTATGCGGTTGAGTGCACTTAAAGCACCTTGCTTTAGAACGACACTGGGCCTTTACATGACCGAAACGACAACAATTAAGGCATTGGATAGTGGGAAATTGATACGTCTCCACAGGGAGAGAAGTATGGAAGCAGAATATTCTTTGGGGTAGAACTTGACCTTGGAAAGTCAGGACGATAGATTGTGTAGGGAGCCAAGAGGTCTTCCCCTCCTCTTTAACTTTACGGTTCAATCTACGGGCTTTTAAAATAATACCGCATTCGACAGGGAGGATGAGAGACTCTACAAACTCATCCATCGACATGTCCACCGGCACTTGACGGACGACACCCATTTTAGTGATATTATATGATGGGATTGAGGCAACATATTTTTGAACTTCTAGGACCGGAAGATCTAGAAACTTATTGGCCGAAGCACCAGATGTGAATTCGACAGAGATTTTATTTCTGCCCACTCTTTTAATACCGTCTGTACAAATATTTTTAATATTGTTTTGGGATAAAAACTGGCCGAACTTTATGGGACGAATGGACGTCCCGGCGGATGGATCTGGTTCAACTCTGGACACGTGGACAATGAACGGACCTTTGTCGTTGGCATTGTAAGCCTTAACGCCCACTACAAGTGACGGGTGAACATATAGAGTTTGGATGGATGGAACTGACCTTTCTTTGTCGGTTTTCTTTTTCAGACTCGGCTCAGCTTCGATGGCTTCGTCATCTATGAGTCGACGCTTACCCAAACTCGGAGAAGGAGAGAAGACGTCATCTGGGGGATCAGGAGGTTCAGGCGGAGGACTCAAGTCCATCTTGAAAGAGCTAGCTATAGGAAATGTCTTAAGTCTGTGCAGAAAAAGAGAGATTGTCTATAAATAGTTAAAATTACAAAATTTACAGATTTTTTTCTCACTGACGCGTGTGACAGCTGCCACCTCCCCACGTGGAAATTCAATAAATCATTAGTCAGTCACTCAGATAAAAGTCATGAATTAAATAATGTCAATAATTCAGAAAGTAATCATTCAAAACAGTCATGGAGAATAAACTTGTCAATAGATAATAAACAAATTAATTGCATCATAGACTCAGGTGCAGATGTCAACATAATATCAAAACAGTCATTCAGCCAGGTGAAATGTCAAAACAAAACGTCGCTTGACAAGTGTCAAATAAATGTCACTGGGTTTGGTGGAAAACACATACCGATTTTAGGCAAAGTCAATTTAAATTGTAATCTAAACATAAATAATAACAATATAGTCGAAAATATAATGTTTTTAGTAGCAAATCTAGATTGTCCAAATGTTCTTGGTCTACCAACTTGTGAAAAATAAGGTATAATAAAACGAGTCTTTTCAGTAGCAAAACAGGATTATAGTAAACAAATTCTTTCACAATATAATGATGTGTTTCAGGGTCTTGGGTGTCTGCCTCCAGTCTGTCATCTAAAACTCAAGCCTGATGCAGTACCATGTGTGGATCCACCAAGGAAAGTTCCATTCGCGTTACAAGGGAAATTGCGCGAGGAATTGGATCGCATGGTGGAAATGCAAGTCATAGAAAAGGTTACAAAACCTACAGAGTGGGTTAACTCCGTAGTCATAACTGTAAAAAGCACAGGTCAGTTAAGAATTTGTCTAGATCCTAGGAATTTAAACAAGAACATAATTAGGGAATATTATCCACTTAAGTCAATAGATGAGATAAGGTCACAGCTCGAAGGGGCTGAATGTTTTTCACATTTAGATGCATTTTCTGGATTCTGGATGCTACGTCTGGATGAATACAGTTCAGAACTGTGTACTTTTCAAACACCATTTGGTAGATATAAGTATTTAAGATTACCCTATGGCATAAATGCCTCGTCTGAAATATTTCAAAGAGTCATGATGAATCTATTTGGTGACATAGAAGGCGTACTTATATTCATCGATGACATCTTAGTCTATGGACCAAATGAGTCAGTTCATAATGAAAGATTACACAAAGTCATGCAAAGAGCGTGTCAAGTTAACCTTAAATTCAATAAAAGTAAATGTAAATTTTTAGTCACAGAAGTATTGTTTTTAGGTTATGTTTTCAGTAAAGATGGTGCAAGGGCAGACAAAGAAAAAATAAAAGCAATAGTCAATATGCCCACACCACAAAATGTCAAAGAGTTACAGAGGATACTAGGTATGATCAACTATTTAGGACCTTTTATAAGTAACCTGTCAGAAAAAACACAAATATTAAGAAATCTTTTGAAAAAAGATTCAGTCTGGACTTGGGATGAGAATCACAGTCTAAGTCTCAAAAAACTGAAAGAGGAGATTACTAACTCACCAGTTTTAGCACACTACCATCCCAAGATACCATTAGTCTTGTCAGTTGATTCGTCAAAGTCAGCACTGGGAGCAGTCATTTTACAAAAAAGTAAACCCATTGCATACAGTTCAAAAACTTTAACTGAAACCCAGGAAAGATATGCTCAAATAGAGAAAGAGCTATTAGCTATTCAATTTGGTTGTGAAAAGTTTCATCAATATGTATATGGTAATAGAGTCACAGTTCATACTGATCACAAACCTTTAGTCTATCTATTTAAAAAACCATTACATGATGTCCCCGCTAGATTACTGCGTATGATGTTAACTTTACAAAAATATGATTTAGAAGTTATGCATGTCCCAGGTAAAGAAATGTTCATATCAGACACATTGTCAAGAGTATCTTTGAAAGAACATTATAGGCCTGAAAATGAATCTGAAATGTCTTGTCATGTCAATCTGATGTATGCAAACTTAGCAATTACAGATGAATATAGCACAAGATTGGCTCAGGAAACTAAGAAAGATGAAACCCTGCAGCTATTAATAAAGTATTACAATGAAGGTTGGCCAAAAAACAAAAATTATGTCAGGCCATTAATAAAACCATTCTGGAATATACAAGGAGAAATCCATAAAATTAAAGATTTAGTATTCAAAGGATCAAAATTAATAGTACCACAGTCAATGCATAAAGAAATGTTAGTAAAAATTCACAAAGGTCACCAAGGTATAAATAAATGTCTAAACTTAGCTAAAGAATCCTTGTATTGGCCAAATATGTCTAGTGATATTAAGAATTTAGTAGAACAATGTTTAGTATGTGCAAAATTCAAACCATGTAACTAAAAGGAACCACTACAGAATTATGAAATATGCAAATATCCATGGCAACAAGTCGGTATTGATTTAATGCATTTCGATAGTTTAGTATATTTAATTGTCACTGATTATTATTCAAAATTTATAGAAATTGCATTATTAAATAACAACAGTACATCACAAAATGTAATAACTCATTTAAAGTCCATATTTGCTCGTCATGGAATACCATTGTCACTGGTGTCAGATGGTGGACCTCCTTTTCAGTCAGTTGATTTTAAAAAAATTTTGGAAGAATGGGACATAGAACATATTGTAACTAGCCCATATCATTCACAGTCTAATGGACAAGCAGAGAGCTCAGTTAAAATAATAAAAAATATGCTGAGGAAATGCAAAGAAAACAAGTCAGATCCATACATAGCTTTATTACAGTACAGGAACACACCCAAAAATAATTTGTCGTCACCAGCACAATTGTTAATGTCTAGAAACTTGAGAGATAATATACCGGTGTCATATACAAAATTAAAACCAAAAGTAGTGTCATTTAAAAAACATAAACAATCAGTCAAGACAAATGATGCAAACAAATCAAAGTATTATGATAAAAATACTAAGCCATTGTCAATGTTACATTATAATGACCATGTCTATTTCAAAAGAAACCCCAAAAGTAACTGGGAACAAGCAATTGTTAAGCAAAGGTTCATGAATAATAGGTCATATGTCATTGAGGATGTCAATGGAGTTCAGTATAGGAGAAATAGAGTTCACTTAAGACATAAGTATTCAAACAGCTACGCAAACCCTCCTATGCGATCCAATTCGTCACAGGGGAGAGAGGGAGATGACAGGCAGGAGTCCAGACCACAAGAGCCTCCATCCCAAAAATCCTCAAGCGTGGCAACTAGGTCAGGTCGAATTGTCAAACCAACAAGAAGGTTAATAGACGAGATAGATTAACTGTAATAATAAGAATGTTGTCTAGTTTTAAAGTAACTATAAGAGTATAAGTGTTTAACAATAGTTTGTAATTAACATTAAGTTCTGGTATATATTTGTCAATTGTCAGTCTTGGTCTTATTAGAACTCAACAAGGGGGATGTTGTAACATCACTAATTAGTAAGTAATTAGTATGGACATCTCTACAAGTATTGTCTACGATTGGGAGTCTGTGGTTTGACACTACTATGTGAGACCTGGTCTCAGACGCAACCACTGTCTGTCTGTAATTATTATAATGTGTGATTGACCAATAAATCTAGTCTACAACCCAACGGTGTATTTAATCAATCCAACGAATATAACAGTTTTAAAGAAGGAACTTAGGAAAAACAGAGTATAGGAATGAAATAAGCAGTGTGACGTGTAACTTGAAATATAATATAAAAGGATATATACGTTTTTATTAGTAGGAACATCATCAAATAACTTCCCCCGCTCCGGGCGGAGCGGGGGCAGAGTCAGCGTCTTACTGACGCACCCAGTTTTATCTTTTGCCCTTGATGTTCCGGGGCCGCGGAATCTCTTTCGAACAACCTACACACCCGGTAGGCGATGAGCCTGGCAGGCCCCTTTGCTTTGCTGAAATCTCTATGAGGCGCGTGGAACACTGACGTCAATAGACGGACGGACGGTGAGCTACCCATTGCTTACGCCCACAGTCCGGCCACGTCCTTCGCTAGCATAACTGCTTCGCAGAAGGGGGTGGTCACCTCCAATTCCCTCTTTCCCCGGACCATAGACTGAATCAGGGTCGGGCGCGAGAGGTCGCCGCCACCGATCGCCTCTACGAGGACACAGCGTTGCTCCGCCGAAACGGGACTCCCATTGTGTGCTCTACCGGGTCCCCCGTGCGATCGTCACAGTGATGACACCCGGGCGTTTCCTCCCGCCAGATTATGATAAATACTTTTTTTATACATTTCATTTTTAAGTTAATAGTTAAGTTAATTATTTATGACTAGCTGCCGAGGTTTCACTCGCGCAGTGATGTAATATACAATATACCTTTACTACCTGGCGCCCGCGGCTTCGCCCGCGTGATATCGAGAAAAAAGTATCCTATGTGTTATTCTAGACCATAATCTACCTCTGTGCCAAATTTCATCAAGATCCGTTCAGCCGTTTTGACGTGAAAGAGTAACAAACATCCATACATCCTCACAAACATTCGCATTTATAATATTAGTAGGATAGGATGCAGGATTTACTACGGCGAAATTAAAGTCCTATTCTACTCCACTCCACTCACTATTCTAAATCAGTCGACGTTGGACTAATGTTGGACGTATTGTACCAAACATTGGTGGATCAAACCAAACATTGTTAAAATAACTTATAGATATTTAATAATTATTGCTACTGAAAATTGAAAATAAGCACTTATTAGCCATATACTTACCGAAAAAAAGGTATTTCACAACTATTAAACGCGTACTGCACAAGTTTTACGTATTATAGACTGGGGCCGAAGCCTACAAAAATGGTAAAAAATGAAAAAAAAATACAGTAGGATGTCCCGATACCCATTAGAAAACGAGGGGAATATGATAAAAATGAAAGGAAAAATAAATTACGGTCGATCCGAGTTCGGGAAGTGGGAGGGGGTGAATTTTTAGGGGTAAAAAATGGTTTATCTTGATTTCCGGCAAAACTACAAGTCCTATGGAACAAAGTTACACGACAAAGTTATCCTTACTAATAAAGCGAAAGTGAGTTTGTTTGTTTGTTTGTTGCGTCTTCACGCCTACATCCTACATTTGCACACCGTGTGCAGTTCGATCAAACTTAAAATATAGGGTAGGTGGGGTAGGTGGGGTAGGTAGGTAGAAAGGTAGAAAATTGCATTGCAACGCATGCCGCGGGGCACAGCTAGTACTACTATAATTAACAAACAAATAAGTTAATATTTAAGAAGACATCTACTATATTTTAAAAAGTTGTAGAATCTTCTTTAAATAATATTTGTAGATGCCTATTTATTGCTGTTTTAAGATAATTTATACACCTGACTGACCTACGGTAAGTTTTAGCCCATTGTAAGGTATTTCATAGAGAAGTGGGGACGAACCTTGCTATTTCGTAGCAACTGTAAAAATCATTAGCCAGTAGTCGAGATACAGAGCAGTGTACAACATCGTTTTTAAAAATACACGTGCAGGCTCAGTTACTCTAAGAGCATTGTGAGAAATTTACTTTACAGTGCAACTGTAATTTACAGTGCTAGGAGCACTCTTGTTTCAGTTATCTGCCACGTCTTTAATCTTGCCCTTACATCCGGATTATACCAGAACAGTGTTCATAAAGGCCGTTGTGTACCTTATTCACAAGAGTGGAGACACTACATACCCATATCTGTATTATCAATAATGTCTAAGCTCCTCGAAAAAGTTATAAATAAACGTCTGCTGGATTTCCTTAGCTCACAAAATATACTCGCAAAAAACCAATATGGATTCAGATCAGGCAGAAACACTGAGGATGCCATTCTAGAGTTAACAAGTTCGGTAGCCCAAAATCTTAACACCAAGGACAAATCTATAGCCATTTTCCCAGATTTCTCTAAAGCTTTTGACACTGTCTCTGTTCCCATTCTTCTCAGTAAACTGGACAGGATTGGAATAAGAAGCCTACCGCTTAGGTTGTTTAAAAGTAACTACACCAGTAAGGAAGCATTCCTCACATACGGAGCTCCGCAAGGTAGTGTCTTAGGACCTACCCTTTTCCTTGTTTACATAAACGAGCTCGGTAAACTTGACTTAAAGAACTCCAGAGTAATTGCTTATGCCGATGACACTGTTCTGGTTCGTGGCAGTGATTAGAGCGAAGCTCGTCTTTAGGCAGATTCATCCTTGCGAGTTATTATGAGATGGCTCACGCAGAACCTGCTCACCCTCAACTTGGATAAAACCAATTTAATCACTTTTAGTTCAAGGAAAGCTTAAAGAAAAGAACATGAAATCTTGTAAATTTTGATAAATACCTGAATTTTTTTTTTGCATTTTCTGAGAACTATGGTACTTACTATGGTACTTAATGTATATTTTTTTACACATTTGTATAGATTTCAAAGAACAAATAGCTCCAGACTTTTTGGAAAAAGCTGATATTTTGACACGAAAATTTTCGATTGAAAATTAGGGTAAAAATAAAAATATAATAAAAATAAGGCGAAAAAATCAATATTTTTAATCAAATAAATTACAGTGTATTTGGGACATGATAAGATAAGTTTTCACCAAATGTCGTAGAAAACAAAAATTTTTTGTAAAAACTAAAAAAATAAAACAAAAACTTGGTTATTTGAATTTTTCACTTTTTTGAGGTTATGTGAAAGAACTGTAAATACAAAAGTTGTAGATCTTTTTATTACCTACAACTTTGCCTTTTTCGGACTTGTAGTTTTGCCGGAAATCAAGATAAAACCATTTTTTACCCTTCAACCCCTCCCATTTCCCCAACTCGGATCGAACGTAAATTATTTTTCCTTTCATTTTTATCATATTCCCCTCCTTTTCAAATGGGTTTCATCCTACTGTATTTTTTTTTGTTTCAAAAATTATCGACCCTGGTTTATTAGTGTTGGCCACGCTTAATATATAACAACATTCGTTGATATGGAAATCTGGTATGGTATGATATTTACTTTTTCTATTTGTCGGGCCGTTCTTATAGCGTTGATCGGGAATCTAGTACTTTGTTGATCGAAGGGCAGTCGGGACCAAAAGATTAAGTGCTGTCCGAGGCACGGAGGACGCTCGGTGGACAACAGGTGGTCACTCGTCCACAGAGCCTAGGTTGGGCAACCGCGGCTTAACCTAAACTACGAGCCGGGCGGCTGTTATTATTTACCCACGAGCTCCTCAATATAACGCGCGCGCGCTTGTCATATGACTATGAGATCACAAATATATGGTTATAATTAAACATAGCACATGTAATGTAAGTGGTAACTGTCGCCCTGTTTGTTTACATAAAAACATTGCCCGTCTCTAGAAATTTCTCCAGAATCGTGGGTGCATTTACCAACTCACAAACAGCCAGACCCGGAACAACTATCTGTAGGCCATTACGTCATTAATACTTACTATTGGTCTCCACAGCTCTTCGTTTCTTTCTGGGTACTTCTTGTATTCCTTCCATTTTAGTTGTAAACTCTTTTAGAGATGCATCATTTTCTAATTCAGATTGGTGTGGGAGTATATCTTCTGTACATAGATCGGTATTTTTCAGTTCTATATCTGTATGTAAACAAAAATAGTTAATGTCATAGGAGCATTGCTTGAAAAAGTGGTGAAAACAGTTTGGCAGAGGACTGGTGCCAAGCACGTAGAAGGTATCAGGAGGAGGGTGGATCGATTTGTCTGGTCATTAACACATTTTTTTCGGAAGGCAAATCATCTGACTTCTCCCGCTTTGGGGGGATCGGGGGCGAGTGTCAGACTTTTACTGACTAAAACCCACCCATGTTCCTTCTTTTGCCCTTTGTGTTCTGGGGCGGAGTATCTCTTTCAAACAACACACAACCGCATAAACACCCTGATGCAATAACTTCAGTTTAATGGTGAATGAATATAAATTGGTAAATATATTTTTTTGGGTGTATCATTATATTACTGGCTTGTAGTTATCCATTTTGTCCTGACTGACTATCAACACACAGATCAAACTACTGGACAGTACAACGTAAAATATGGAATACAGATAGCTGTTTCTGCTGAAAAAAGAGTCAATAGTTTGCATACAATTCAGTAAGTAAAACTAGAATCGGTCAACACATACTAGATGTGTAATATGATCGTTGTTAAAATACTTACCATCACTTAGATATTCCTCCTTGGGCTCCATAACATCCTCGTCTCTCTCACAAGTTGGTATTTCTTCTTTGATAGCAATAATTTCACTTTTAGATCCATCATCTAAACTTATGTGCACTACTGGACTTTTACTAAACCCAGTACAATACAATACATAGTCTATATTCATTTCAGGTTTTGGCTGTAAACAAATGATTCCAGTATAAAGAAAAGTCAATCAACAGAGCCTCCATATGTGTGAATACTTGAGTTGCCGCATAGCTGGAGCCAACATGGGTGTAACAGTGCTGAATTAAACAAGCCTGGAGCCCGTAGAAAATTCTATTGAGAGGCCCTCAATCTACCAGAAAGGGACTGCCATTCCAAAAAATATTTTGCAGTGTGTCCAGAGCTGACTTTTACAATCCAGATAAACATTATAGCTAATACTGTGTGTGTAGCTTTAAATACTACTATCAATCTATTGGCTGGTTATCCATTGTATTGACAGGTGGTGGGTTAAAGTTCGTAAAAAAAGATGCTCAAATAGAAGTGGGCTGAGTTGGACGGGACCTTATTTCGCACGGGGCCTGTTGCTCTTGCTTAGTGGTTAATCTGTCACTGGGGAGGAGTGATATCAAACTGCCATGTACATTAACAAGTTTCATACGAAAGCCAAAACAGTTATATGCAAACAGTCAATATAGGTATGAGCTTCACTGCTTGAGAGAAAAAAAATAAACACTATATTGAATTAGGAGTTGAAAGAATGTCTGTTGAAGACGAACTCACCTCATAGTCCTCATTCATCATCTGAGCGAACTGCTCTTCAGCTTCCAAGCACTTTTTTAGCAAACGGTAGCTTTCTTTAAGTTTAGCACAGCAGAAAAAACAAGCAAGAATCGGCCTACAGTCTTCTGTTACAAACTGAAAAACAACTTGTATTACACTATTGTATTGATATGGACAAAATAAAAAAGTTTGCACGGAACAGTTTAAAACAAAACAAACAGAAAAAGAGAACATAACGCTTTTAATCTCACGAATATAATTTTCTATTTTGTATTCCATGAAATTGACGCTTTAAGTCCTTGTTTTCCCACACAGTTTAACAGTTTTTAGTCACCGATGGCGGATGTCAGTATCTTTGACCCTCTGAGCAATAATTCACAAGAATCCTCGTGTTTGAGATGAGAGGCAACGTTAAACATTATCGGAAATTCAATAACTCTAGGTTCATCAACTTACTGGAGTGTCAGTCAGCTTCTCATATAGTTCATGCAGGTTCTTGTTGACCACAACATACATGCGGACATTTTCCGCTAAACATATCCTACACATAGGCAGTTTATCCATCTTTTAATTCATAAAGTTCCACTTATCTACTTTAAAACTGTATCAGTTTCTTCAACTTGACATTGACAATAAATGTCAAAATGACAAGAATGAAAACACTTACGGAGCGTTCCGAATGACAATAATATTTGCTCTTGCTCTGCTCTGATAGTACCCAACATTAGCACGTTTAACGTTCCAACGTTATAGCGTTACCAACGTTGACACTGACAGTTCGGAACACGGTTTTAGGGTTTATATGTAAGGGCATTTTCGCCCTTAAAAGCGAAAAAGAAATAAAAAATACCTTTTATCATAAAACACATCATATTTGTAGAGTTTGAAGACTTTCTTCTACTTTTTTGTTCGTTTGTTTGAAATTGAAGTTTGGTTGTAACTATCTTATAAATATTTCGTAAATATTGAAAAAGTAACCACCAACCTATTGGACTATAATCACTGATCAATAAAATCAATAAACACCAGAAAAATAAATAATATCTTAAAGTATCCTTGTATTAGGTTTAAGTACAAAATTGAGCGAGTGATTGATTCTATGTCTGCGTGCGCGAATTGTTGTTGTGTTGCGACTAGGATAGAATTGAGCGCGTCAAAAATGTGATAGCGTCCTTATGTCATATCAAAGTATTAGGTATAAAAGAAGATATTTATATTCATCATATAAAAAATGTTCCAACAAAAATAAAACAAACGTTGATTTTCTGGGATAAATATCAATTCTTCGATTTTTTGTTTTTAGATAGCAATTATTAGCTAAACGCGTAAATCAAATATTGATTGACACTGACATTAAGGACAGTTCTTCGGTGTCATTTTGACAAGTTTACTCTTTTTGGTGTGTTCACTATATTAACCTAGATAATTAGAAAGGTTACTTCGTTTTAGAAGTAAATTCTCACTAATATAAAAACAAAATTTCCCAAAATTCGAGCGCTTTAAAAATGTATGATATAGTTAGAAGCACTAGGTTTTGTGACGTTATCATCATTTTCCTGCCCTTGCCCCCAATCTATTTGGGGTCGGCGCAATCCATTTTCTTCTTCCATTCTCCCCTATCACACGTCACGGCATCATTTACTCCTTTCTCCTTCATATCATTCCTTACACAATCCATCCATCTTTTCTTTGGCCTTCCTCTCGCTTTCCGTCCATCAATATTCAGATTCATCACTCTTTTAGTCACATGCGCTTCATCCTTCCTCATTACATGTCTATAGCCAAGACAAACGACTCCCTTTAAATTTTGCTATAACAGGCGAATTTTCAAACTTCCTCTAATATAAGTATTCATTCCTTACTGTATCTATTCTTGTCACTTCACACATCGATCTCAACATTCTCATTATCCACCTTTTTTACAGCCCAGCATTCTTCATATACCCATACAGTACAACAGGTCTAATCACGGACTTGTATATTTTCCCCTTTAACTTGAGGGGCATCCGTAGGTCACAACTTGTTCCAATGACCTGTTGCCATTTCATCCATCCTGCGTTGATCCGGTGCGGTACGTGCCGGTCTACTTCGCCATCCCCTTGGACAAACGACCCCTGGATACCGGTTGGAGTAGATCGGTATGGGCGTTCTGGCAAAAGAATCCTTACTAATATTATAAAAGCAAAAGTCAGTTTTTTTGTTTGTTTGTTACCTCTTCACGCTTTAATGGCTTAACCGATTTTGATGAATTTTGGTACAGAGATAGTTGGGAACTAGGAGACGGACATAGGCTGATTTTTATTTAAAAAAAAAGTAGGATATGACGGAGAACCAGGGAAGAAAAGGGAAAACTTAGCGTTCATATTACAATAAAAAAAAACGCAAGGGCAAAATCTACAGGTAGGAGGCACCTGCAAATCAGGTAAAGGGAACTGTGTTATCCCGAATTTAACACGAGCGAAGTCGCGGGCAAAAGCTAGTAATAACATAAAAAACTAGGGTAGAAAATGTAACGCATTCCGAGCATAGGTAGTTGTATAACTTGTATATAAATTAGTCTATACCAAGAGTTGCGTAGAGCGTTCTTCCGTGTTTTGACCTTGTATAACATATCACAATGTTGTCGTATTTAAACAAAAGGTTGACTGGTAGAGAATGCCGTATGTCATTAAGTCCACCTGTGTGTCACTGTTGTAGATGAAGTTTAAATAAATTAATGTCAAGGGTATTATCTAAGTGAGTTTCCTCTATTATTTGAGTATATTGGAGCTAAAAATTTATTAAAGATCGCCAATTGTTAATTGAATAGGCGTTTTTTACTCGTTTTGCTCACTCTAATTAGCAATGAGTACAATATATTTCAGGCTTTAAAAAAAACCAATAGCAACTAAAATAACCTGACTAGCAACTGAAATATCTCGACTTGGCACACGAGGTTGTCGATATGTGGAATTTGAGCTCGACTGTCATAGTGCCGATAGTAGTTACGGCCTACGGATCTCTCGAAGCTCTCCTTGTGTGGTTGGAATAAGGGCCTGATTCAGGAGGCAGTACTCCTCGATACGGCCCGCATTGTGAGGAGGTTCCTGTCTCTGGAGCACCAACCTATTTTTGTTTTTTTTTTTAAAGAATATTTAAAAATATATTAATACGTGTGAAAAATGAATACAGGAGACTAATAAAAACCATTAGTTGGATACCCTGTTTCGGACTGTCATAGTGTCAACGTTGCTAACGTTAAAAGGCCTAAATAGACGGGCCTGTTGGTCTAGTGGTTAGTGGCCCTGACTGCTGAGCCGGAGGTCGTGGGTTCGATTCCCACCCAGGACAAACTTTGTGTGATGAGCATGATTGTTTGTTCTGTGTCTGGGTGTGATTTATCTATAATATGTATGTATTTATAAATTATATAAGTATGTATATCAGTTGTCTGGTTACCATAACACAAGCTCTGCTTAGCTTGGGATCAGATAGCCGTGTGTGAGTTGTCCCAAGATATTTATTATTATTATTATTAAATGTTGGGTACTGTCAGAGCGGTTACTACCGATCGGTAGCAGAAATATTATTATCATTCGGAACGCACCGTAAGTGTTGTCATTCGTTGCGCGGGGATCGTCGAATTTGGCGGTCGTGATTTTACTTTCGGTTTTTTTTAAACTATTTAAATTTGAGATAGGTTTTATAGATTTATGTAGATATAGATGACAATAGTTAAATTTATTGTTTGTGTACATACTGTTCTTCATATTTTGGGTAAGTTTGATATATTTTCTTTTTTACTGACCTATGGACAACGAACCGCCTGATCCGGGGAGCACAGTCCCCTCGGTTGGGCACAATGTAACTATTGAGTTGAGTATGGGTACAGACTCGTCCATAACGAGATCGGAGCGGAAAAGGGCTAGGGATTCACGCAAATATTGCAAGCAATGCAGCAAAAGAAGGCGACATGGGCAATCTATAACAGGAATCAATAAAAATACACACTGCCATTGTGATAGTGATTTAATAATCAGTAACAATCCAACATTTCAAATAGAAATACCAACAGTTTTCGGTCATCAGGAATCCACTACACTTTCTGTGGATGACCCCCGGAATTAAATGCCCTGTAAATCGGATCTCTCCCAGAAGACGCCACAGGTTGCTAGGGCTTTGTACGAAGCCACATACCTATCGCCATACGTAGTACACGTCGAAAAAATATCAATTGAATCTGTAAACTCGAGTCAAACATTACACCCTATCACTTAAGGGCACTTCCTTAAAAAACGTAAGTACAACAATATAATCAATGGTTCGTTAAAACGAATTGGTCGCAAACTCTTTTATAAATGACCCTTATTTAGCCAAAGAGAAATTGAAGGCATTTGTACCCTCAATTAACGTGTGTCGAGTAGGAATAATTAAAGGTTTCCCTACTGAATGGTCCCCCGACGAAATTATAGAAAATGTGTCTGTCCCCACCGGTTGCGGGAAAGTTATCAAGGCAAGGCGCCTTAATTATAAAGTACACGAACCGACCCCTGTGTGGAAACCATCACAAACAGTCGTGCTAACCTTTGATGGACAAATTTTATCAAAACGTGTGTTTTGTTGTTACAATTCTATGCCAGTAGAATTGTATACATGTCCTACAATACAATGTTTTAATTGTTGTCGTTTTGGACACACAAAGTTACAATGTAGGTCGAACTCTCAATGGTACATACAAGTGTGGGGAGAGGCATTCTCCTGACACTTGTAGTATTGACGACGAAAGTGATAGTAAATGCTGTCATGGCGGCGGCACTCATTACACCATTAAAAAATGTCCAGAATTTGAAAGACCAAAAGCAATTAAACAGCTTAACCCCCCAATTTCCAAATTATATGCAGATGTGGTAACAACTGCATCATCGGTTCCATCACTCAACAAGCACAACACCAATATTTCACGATCTTTACCCCATTCACCTAACACATCACACAGGAAAACCGTATTTTGTAAACCTCGGGATCTCCCAAAAATAACTAAGGGGTATGACCACCACCGTCGGGATCCCAGTTGACGGTAGGAGGGGTTCGATCGGCGTCGGGTCGACGATGAAGTACCTGGGAATCGTCCTCGACAGCCAGTGGAATTTCGTGGAGCACTTCCGACGTTTGGCTCCCAAACTCGAGCGGACGGGGGCTGCTTTCAAGCGGCTCCTGCCCAATCTGAGAGGGCCAAACGCCTCCTGCCGTACGCTCTATGCCGGAGTCGTGCGGTCCATGGCCCTTTACGGGGCCTCGGTATGGGCGCGTTCTTTAGGGCGGCGCGCCGCCCACTACCTGATCGCACCCCAAAAGGTGGTAGCCATTAGGCTGATCCGGGGCTACCGCACGATCTCCGGCGAGGCAGCGAGCTTCCCTGCCGGATTGCCACCGTGGGATCTGGAGGCGATAGTGTTCGCGCGCCTGTTTGAGTGACGCGCCGCGGCAAATTGCCGCTCAGGGGACAGAGGGCGGAGCACTGCCGTGCCCTCGAGGCGATCGGCGGCGGCGATCTCTCGCGTCCGGCCCTGGTTCAGTCCATGGTCCGAAACGAGAGGAATGGGAAGCGGTCACCTCCTTCTGCGAAGCAGTAATGCTAGCAAAGGAGGTGGCCGGGCGTTTGAGGGAGAGAACATCTAGCCAACCCAGTCGCCGCGGGAGGCGCCCCGGGCGCCGGGCGCCGCGAGACGACTCCCGGCCACCGTAGATGCGGGCCTGTGGACGGTGAGCAAAAGGTAGCTCACCGTCCGTCCGCCGATTGACGACAGGCCGTGTCGACGGCGCGTTCGTGTTTCACGCGCGCCTCAAAGAGATGTCAGCAAAGCAGAGGGGCTTGCCAGAGCCTCCGCCTGCCGGGGTTGCGGGTTGTTCGAAAGAGATATAATGAAGTGTCGAGATCAGGAAATGGTGTTGCATTGCAAAATAAAAAAAACTATTAATGAAAGATAATTTTATTATCATGTTAATTAATACTTTATCTAAAAATAACACTATTGATTCGTCCAACGTTGCCACTGTAATTGATATGCTGTCTAACTTATTTAACCAAAATCATAATGGATCCAAATCTATCCAAGATTGTTCAGTGGAAAAGTCGCAGCGTCGCGTCGTCAATAAAAAACCTGAATTGCAATATACAGAGTGTTAGGTTAAACGAGGGACTTATTGAGGGAGGGTATTCAGTATTCGATTCTCGTCCCAAATATGTATAAAACCTATAACCTTAATTTCTGACGTAATTGTCCAATAAAATACATTATTCATGAACACTGAGCGCGAGAGAAGTAACCTTGTAAACAGTGAAGTAAATCACGCGGCAAAATACCTACGCGCCGATTCTACCGAAAAGGCGTCCTAAGCCAGGTTTAAAGTATGAAGGGAAAATGGATTATACCTAAAGGTCATTGACACGCACACATGTTCTGCGATAGTATTAAATCGCTAGCGCAAGGGTATATACACGTTGCGAGACTTATGCGAAATTTTTGGTAGGGTTCTGTCTTTTATTTATTAGTGTTTTTTTTTGTTCATATTTTTATTAGTATCATGTAAGTATGCACTATTGTGGGTTTGAATACGTCCCTCGTTTAAACTAACATATTGTATATTGAACTAGCTGTGCCCAGACTGCCCAGCGGTTTCAACCGCTGCTCAGTTAGGGCATGAAAAATAGATGTTAGCCGATTCTCAGACCTACTCGATATGCACACAAAATTTTGTTCAAATCGGTCCAGCCGTTTTGGAGGAGTATGGGAACGAAAATTGTGACACTAGAATTTTATATATTAGACTAGCTGTGCCCAGCGGTTTCATCCGCTGCTCACTTAGGGGTATGAAAAATAGATGTTGGCCGATTCTCAGACCTACCCGATATGTACACAAAATTTCGTTTAAATCGGTTCAGCCGTTTCGGAGGAGTATGGGAACGAAAACTGTGACACGAGAATTTTACATATTAGATAAGTACGATCCCTTTGCAGTCGCTCTCTGTGAGACATGGCTTAAACCAGGGTGCTCATTTTGAATACCTGGCTATTCGTGTCTAAGAACAGAGTGACAGAAGCGATGGGTATGGCGGTGTCGCCATACTCGTAAAAAATAACTTGCCCTTTCAATCTTTTCCTCTACTCAGTCTCAGTGACAAAATATCTGCCGTTGCTGTTATTGTAAATAAAATATGTTTAATATGTATATATTATTCTCGTCCTACTGTAAATATTCTTTCTGAAATTAATATTTTTTTATCAGTTTTACCTAAACCATTTTTGGTAATGGGCGATTTTAATACACAACATCAGTCCTGGGGGAGTTCTAGTACCAATTACTATGGGGAAAATTATTAGAAATTCTAGACTCTAATAATTTATGTATTTTAGACACGTTTCTACCAACACGCCAAACAAATCCAGATGAGGGAATAACTGCTCCTGATTTCTCAATATGCACACCTGAATTAGCATCAAAGTTATCCTGGTTTCCTTTATCTTTTGCTCATGGTAGTGATCATTTTCCATTAATCATTTCTCTCCCACATGAAAAACCAGAAGCTTATAGTCCAACACCAAGATTAAAGTACAGACTTCAAAACGCTGACTGGGATACATTCAAAAATTGTGTAGAAGAAAGATTACTTGCTTTATCCAATTCTTTACATGACCCTCAGTTATTATTTACTGTGAAATAATAAGAATTTTAATAGAAGTGGCAGATAATTCAATTCAATTCAATTCAAATCATTTATTTCAATTAGACCATTACAGGCACTTTTGAATGTCAAGAAACAAAATGAATCTACAGTCCCGGTCACAAGGCATAATAACTTGTGAAAGTACTGTAGTTGCCCATTCCAAAGCGTTGATCTCTATGGAGAAGAATGGGCAAGAAACTCCATGGACACTCTTTTAGATTATAATATTTTAACAAAATCGTATTTACATCATTCATGTTGAGATTATACAAATATGTGAGAACGATGTAGAAAGACGTGCACAGTAAGAGCGTCCAGAGTAAATTAAAAAGCAAAATTTAATTTTAAATCTAAATAAGTTTAAAAATGAACCGTGGTAGCTAAAAATGACCTGTCCCAACTGACAGCGCCCGTTCACGAACATGACGTATGGATCAGCCCCATTCAGCTCGACCATTTTGAAGGGAGCTAAATGACCCGACACACCCGCCACCATCAGCGAGACATTTAAGTGAGCATGACACTATCAACCACCAGGGCTTCGTCAAGTCAATGATAATACATAGCACTCACATATGGGCTTAATAATTATACAATACTAGAGAATTGATTCTATACATTGCAAAGATAGTCTTACAATCTTCTGCAGCTTCCACTATAGCTTCGGATACTGAGTTTACCCCTATGCTTGTGGAGCAGGACCAGCATTGAGCCAAGCATTTTTATCATCAATATAATCCCTCAACTTATAATATGCTTGCCTACATAGTGTGCGTTTAATACAAGATTTAAATTTCGTTTCATTCAGTTGAAGAATGTGGGGAGGTATTTTATTGTAGCATTTCAAACAGTACCCCATGAAAGATGAGTCTACTTTAGCTAACCTGAAACCTGGTTGAACTAATTGGTCCCTATTTCTAGTATTATAATTGTGTCTGTCACCTCTTTTACTAAAAAGATGCAAGTTTTTCCTGACATACATGATGTTTTCATAAATATATTGACAAGGTACTGTCATGATGTTAATATCCTTAAACTGTTCCCATAAAGAATCTCGCCTACGTAGGTTATATATGGCTCTGATGGCTCTTTTCTGCAGAATAAATATAGACTCGATGTCTGCACCCCGTCCCCAAAGTAAAATACCGTATGGCATTATACTATGAAAATAACTAAAGTAGACTAGCCTCGCGGTATCTACATCAGTAAACTGACGGATTTTTCTAACAGCATATGCTGCTGAACTAAGGCGTCCTGCAAGAGATGTTATATGCGGACCCCATTGTAGCTTTGAATCGAGTGTTATTCCCAAGAAAACGTTTTTTCGACGAATTCTAGTTTCTCTTGATTCAATACTATGTCACACTCACTGTTTTTGACATTTGGTAGAGCAAATCTTATGCACTTCGTTTTTTTCCCATTTAATACTAAATTATTAGCGGTAAACCAATTATGTACCTGCATTAGGGCATTATTTACGTCGTCAAGATTTGAGGCACGTCTGTTTATCTTAAATATTAAAAAAATATCGTCAGCAAATAACACCATTTGTGGTTGGTTTTTAAACAAATGGGGTAGATCATTAATATATACTAAAAAGAGGAAGGGACCTAATATCGATCCTTGTGGTACACCCATTTTTACATTTAAACCCATTGAATTGACACCATTTATTTGTACTTGCTGCTGTCTATCATTTAAATACGATTTTACTAAACTAAGCGCAAGTTTCCCTAGGCCGTAATGTTCAAGTTTCAAGAGAAGGGTTTCGTGGTTCACGCAATCAAATGCTTTTGAGAGGTCACAAAAGATCCCTATGGCATCCTGTGCTTCTTCCCACGCAGATTTTGATAATTTGGGGGCGTTTACAGGCCCCCAAATTATCAAAACTACTCGATATTTGAGTCAGTAATGGAAGATGCTTTGGCAAAACTTGCAACGGGTAATAAGTCGCTAGTCATCTGTGGTGACTTTAACATCAATATTTTAGATGAAAATTCAAATAGCAGTAGATTCTTAAATCTTTTTAAATCATTTAATTTGTTGAATGTGTTTTCGGAGCCAACCCGAATTACTACAAATACCGCTACATGTATTGATAATGTTTTCTGTTGCTGCGACTTCTTAGATAAATCCATTGTAAATTACCTTCCCTCTGATCACAGCGGTCAAATCGTTGTTTTCGAGTCCTACACAACATCACAAAAAATTCAGATACAGTCCAGACAAATAACACCCAGCAATTTAAATAAATTTAATAATAATTTAATAAGTAATCTAGGCATTCCGGGATATGATATTAATAATGTAAATAATTTTTATGAGGAATTCTTTTCGGTTGTCTACACAGAGTTCAATGATACGCTAAAAATAAAAACTAAATCTATTAGCCCAAAGTTTATATTTAGTGATTGGGCAACTAAGGGTATAAGAAAAAGTAGGGAACGACTGTTTGAGCTTTACGGCCTTAAGCCTTACATCAACTCGGAAACATTCAATCGCTATGTTGCTACTTACTCAAAAATATTTAAAAACACCTGCAAGGTAGCTAAAGCCTTATTCATAAGCAACAAGATTAAATCCGCTGATAATAAAATTAAGACGGTTTGGAAAATAATCAATAGTGAAACTAATAGAAATAAAAAATATAATAATGATATAACACTAGAATCTTCACGTGGTCTTCTAACCACTAAAAACGAAGTTGCTCAAGAATTTGTGGATTTCTTTACTAGTATCCCAATTAAAACTACAGAAACGTTAAATTCCTCACCCTTACTTTCTGTTGACTTATTAAGAGCAAACGTTTTACCATGCCCGGTTGAGTTTCAGTTTAAGCATATTAACCCCACTGTAGTCATTAAAGCTTTTAAACAAATAAAAATCAAATTAACCGAAGACCTTTGGGGATTGTCTATTAAAGTTTGTCAAGCTATCATTGAGACTATAGCACCGTACTTAGCCTTTATATTTAATTTGTGTGTGGACCAAGGAGTCTTCCCGGACCTTATGAAATACAGCAAGGTAATACCACTTTTCAAATCTGGGGACAGTAAAGACACCAATAATTATAGACCCGTATCCGTTTTGCCGGTTTTCAGCAAGGTGTTTGAAAAGGTAATGCTTAACCAAATGCTCAACCATTTTAACACCAATAAAATCTTACATGAGAAGCAGTATGGTTTCACCAAAGGACGTTGTACGACTGACGCCGGTGTCACCCTATTAAAACACATATTTACTGCGTGGGAAGAAGCACAGGATGCCATAGGGATCTTTTGTGACCTCTCAAAAGCATTTGATTGCGTGAACCACGAAACCCTTCTCTTAAAACTTGAACATTACGGCCTAGGGAAACTTGCCCTTAGTTTAGTTAAATCGTATTTAAATGATAGACAGCAGCAAGTACAAATAAATGGTGTCAATTCAATGGGTTTAAATGTAAAAATGGGTGTACCACAAGGATCGATATTAGGTCCCTTCCTCTTTTTAGTATATATTAATGATCTACCCCATTTGTTTAAAAACCAACCACAAATGGTGTTATTTGCTGACGATACTTCTTTAATATTTAAGATAAACAGACGTGCCTCAAATCTTGACGACGTAAATAATGCCCTAATGCAGGTACATAATTGGTTTACCGCTAATAATTTAGTATTAAATGGGAAAAAAACGAAGTGCATAAGATTTGCTCTACCAAATGTCAAAAACAGTGAGTGTGACATAGTATTGAATCAAGAGAAACTAGAATTCGTCGAAAAAACTGTTTTCTTGGGAATAACACTCGATTCAAAGCTACAATGGGGTCCGCATATAACATCTCTTGCAGGACGCCTTAGTTCAGCAGCATATGCTGTTAGAAAAATCCGGCAGTTTACTGATGTAGATACCGCGAGACTAGTCTATTTTAGTTATTTTCATAGTATAATGTCATACGGTATTTTACTTTGGGGACGGGCTGCAGACATCGAGTCTATATTTATTCTGCAGAAAAGAGCCATCAGAGCCATATATAACCTACGTAGGCGAGATTCTTTAAGGGAACAGTTTAAGGATATTAACATCATGACAGTACCTTGTCAATATATTTATGAAAACATCATGTATGTCAGGAAAAACTTGCATCTTTTTAGTAAAAGAGGTGACAGACACAATTATAATACTAGAAATAGGGACCAATTAGTTCAACCAGGTTTCAGGTTAGCTAAAGTAGACTCATCTTTCATGGGGTACTGTTTGAAATGCTACAATAAAATACCTCCCCACATTCTTCAACTGAATGAAACGAAATTTAAATCTTGTATTAAACGCACACTATGTAGGCAAGCATATTATAAGTTGGGGGATTATATTGATGATAAAAATGCTTGGCTCAATGCTGGTCCTGCTCCACAAGCATAGGGGTAAACTCAGTATCCGAAGCTATAGTGGAAGCTGCAGAAGATTGTAAGATTATCTTTGCAATGTATAGAATCAATTCTCTAGTATTGTATAATTATTAAGCCCATATGTGAGTGCTATGTATTAT
This sequence comes from Ochropleura plecta, assembly GCA_905475445.1. Taxonomy (NCBI): domain Eukaryota; kingdom Metazoa; phylum Arthropoda; class Insecta; order Lepidoptera; family Noctuidae; genus Ochropleura; species Ochropleura plecta. The sequence goes on from FR997751.1 coordinate 7,035,477, forward strand.
CATTGACTTGACGAAGCCCTGGTGGTTGATAGTGTCATGCTCACTTAAATGTCTCGCTGATGGTGGCGGGTGTGTCGGGTCATTTAGCTCCCTTCAAAATGGTCGAGCTGAATGGGGCTGATCCATACGTCATGTTCGTGAACGGGCGCTGTCAGTTGGGACTGGTCATTTTTAGCTACCACGGTTCATTTTTAAACTTATTTAGATTTAAAATTAAATTTTGCTTTTTATTTACTCTGGACGCTCTTACTGTGCACGTCTTTCTATATCGTTCTCACATATTTGTATAATCTCAACATGAATGATGTAAATACGATTTTGTAAAAATATTATAATTTAAAAGAGTGTCCATGGAGTTTCTTGCCCATTCTTCTCCATAGAGATCAACGCTTTGGAATGGGCAGTACTTTCACAAGTTATTATGCCTTGTGACCGGGACTGTAGATTCATTTTGTTTCTTGACATTCAAAAGTGCCTGTAATGGTCTAATTGAAATAAATGATTTGAATTTGAATTTGAAAAAAATTTGAATTTGCAGTAAATATGTGTTTTAATAGGGTGACACCGGCGTCAGTCGTACAACGTCCTTTGGTGAAACCATACTGCTTCTCATGTAAGATTTTATTGGTGTTAAAGTGGTTAAGCATTTGGTTAAGCATTACCTTTTCAAACACCTTGCTGAAAACCGGCAAAACGGATACGGGTCTATAATTATTGGTGTCTTTACTGTCCCCAGATTTGAAAAGTGGTATTACCTTGCTGTATTTCATAAGGTCCGGGAAGACTCCTTGGTCCACACACAAATTAAATATAAAGGCTAAGTACGGTGCTATAGTCTCAATGATAGCTTGACAAACTTTAATAGACAATCCCCAAAGGTCTTCGGTTAATTTGATTTTTATTTGTTTAAAAGCTTTAATGACTACAGTGGGGTTAATATGCTTAAACTGAAACTCAACCGGGCATGGTAAAACGTTTGCTCTTAATAAGTCAACAGAAAGTAAGGGTGAGGAATTTAACGTTTCCGTAGTTTTAATTGGGATACTAGTAAAGAAATCCACAAATTCTTGAGCAACTTCGTTTTTAGTGGTTAGAAGACCACGTGAAGATTCTAGTGTTATATCATTATTATATCACTAGAATCATATCATACATTTCCTATTAAGAATGATGCTACAGGCAAAATTCCTTCACCACCTTGGTGGGATGCTGAGTGTACTCAGGCCATTAAGAAAAGAAAAGAAGCAGAAAAAACATATTATCATACTATGACTCGTCACAATTTTGAGATGTACCTGCTCGTGCAACAGCAACTCGAAAACTCCTTAGAACAAAGAAATTCGAAGGTTGGCAAAGGTTTTGTGCATCTATCTCCCCAGAAGTTAACGCCTCTGTAGTGTGGCGAAATATTAGGCGATTCAGGTCAGCATTCAGTGACACAACGGCCTCAAAGCTACCATTAGAATTGGCCAATGAGTTCACGGATCACTTAGCACCCATCACTTAGCATTAACTCTCCTTATGATAATGTTCTTGTATCAGTCCTGGAACATAAGTTGAAATTATTACAAATTCCAACAATGCTGGCAAATTTCATAATTAATATGCTCTTAGAGATCTTTAAATCTACATCTTGAAGGGTGTACATTTACTCGTTTAGCATGGAAAGGTCTCCCTCAGGGTTCTGTACTTAGTCCACTGCTCTATAATATTTGCACTAATGATTTAGAACACACCCTAAATGAGTCAGTACAAGTCTATAGCATTAATAGCCATTAAGTTTGTTGCACAACCGTTTATTATGTGTTACACCAGGGTTGATTTGTTTCACAACTTGATACAGAATCACTTAGTTTATATTCTAATAGTGGACTCTTTATACAATACAATCACGGTCAAATTGGTTCAGCATAAAAGTGTTTAGACGTTTACGTGGAAGGAGAGGCGGAGGTCTGTTTCGTGCACAGAGTAAAATAATATACCTATACAGTTTCGTGACTCGCGTTCGCGCGGCACGTGGCGTACTGGCACATCAGGCCGTAGGGTTCATGACCTTACACTTTTACGAATTGGTAGCACTAGTCTAGTCGATGAAGATTCCTCCATTGTATTGTGGCCAGCGTTCGGTTCTAAAACGGACAACCAGAACCACAGACAGTCTGGATGGAGGCTTAGACAACATCCTGATAAAAAATTAAATCCGATTTTTTGGTTGAGACAATTGATATTTGTTACTTCAACCCGTCGAGGTAATATCCAACATTTGTTTATAACAGTAAGAGGTGACGTTAAGCCTGCGTCTAGAACTGTTATTGGTGGATGGGTGAGATCTCTTTTAAAGGCCAGTGGTATTGATGCAACTCCAGGATCGGTAAGATCTGCAGTTGCCTCTCTCAATTTCGTGGAAAATTTTCCCATTGATCAAATTCTTGCGACCGGTAACTGGAAAATGATTCATACTTTCCAGAATTATTATCAGAGAGAACTGTTAAATCATAATTTGACGGGCCTGTTGGTCTAGTGGTTAGTGGCCCTGACTGCTGAGCCGGAGGTCGTGGGTTCGATTCCCACCCAGGACAAACTTTGTGTGATGAGCATGATTGTTTGTTCTGTGTCTGGGTGTGATTTATCTATAATTTGTACCTATGTATTTATAAATTATATAAGTTTGTATATCAGTTGTCTGGTTACCATAACACAAGCTCTGCTTAGCTTGGGATCAGATAGCCGTGTGTGAGTTGTCCCAAGATATTTGTTATTATTATTATATAATGATTCGAATATTCCCAATCATTCTGTATCTTTGTCTAATTATTTTGATCCTGTTAATTAAGAATACCCATTAGTTTTTCTTTATCATTTATTTTGTAATGTAAACTAGATTAATTATTGCAATACATTATATAATGTTGATGTTCTTTTATTAACTCAATATTTTGAATCCTAATACACATTATAGCGTCTTTGAGTTTAGCGCACCAGGTGATAACAAACACATCACTCAAGATGGATTCCGGATATTGATACAAAACAAATAATAGAGAGTTTTACATCAAATAAAACTTACCTATTATTTTTTCATCAATATCCGGAATCCAGGTAAGGTCTACCTGATGCATCATGAGTTCCATAATGACGATAAATCGAGAGATCACCCGATACGCGCTTTAAATGCTTAGTACCCAACGGTAAGTATAGAGGGCGCGAGCGGAGAGGCAAAGGAAATCGCTAACAACAGGCTGAAAGACAGGTGCTTGACTCGAGATGGATTCCGGATATTGATGAAAAAATAATAGGTAAGTTTTATTTGATGTAAAACTCTCTATTTTGTACCATTTTCAACTTGTCGACTAGACTAACTGTCAGAGCGGCTACTACCAATCGGTAGCAGAAATATTATTTTCATTCAGAACGCACCGTAAGTGTTGTCATTCTTGTCATTTGACATTTATTGGCAATGTTGAGTTGAGTGAGAAACAATTCGAAGAATTTGACCCTGGCAGAATAGTCGACATTACTCGACATCGGCCTAGTTGCCAAAGAAGAAAGAAAAAAAAAAGTTGAAGAAACAGTGGTACAGGCAGGGGGGGGACAGTTGCCTACATCAAGCTTGGCGATAAATGAAGCAGCGCTATCTATATTTTAGAGGGATGAAACGTATGTTTTGTTTTATCTAGTCAGCAATAGATGTCTCTGTATCAACCTAAAAACAACATTTTTAATTTTTAAACTAATTTAATGTTAGTTTAAATATATTCAACTCTTCATATAATTAATTAATTATGTTGATGTATATAATATCTTAAAATAATTTAATATTACGGAAATAATAGCAACACTGCCCTAATATTCGCTTGTCTCAACATCTGATTTTAATGTCAATGACAAACGTAAAATGGTCGCCATTGCCTGCGCACACGCTTGATATTTGCATTTAGCCAGTATTTCCCCGTACCGAAATTTGTTCTTACTTTCTTGATGTGAATATTTGATTTCCTAAATATTGGTATTTTTATAAAACATATTCCGCAAGAAAATTTGAACAAAATAGTTCGGTACTGGGAAATACAAGGCTCTTAGAAATAATCTAATTTTAATTACATTAGTGTGTATAGGGATGTAGGTAAACGTGTGCGTGTGTGAGTGTGTGATTGATCGGTAGTTCTAGCTCAGAAATGGAGATGGCGCTTCAAACATGTCATGGCTAAAAGTCACGAGAGAGGGCACTCTTTTCCTTTTATATTATAGTACTCTGTGGGTACAGGTATTAGAGAAGATAAGCGTAACTTCATGAAATAATAGATGGAAAAACTGCCTATGTGTAGGATATGTTTAGCGGAAAATGTCCGAATGTATGTAGTGGTCAACAAGAACCTGCATGAACTATATGAGAAGCTGACTGACACTCCAATAAGTTGATGAACCTAGAGTTATTGAATTTCCGATAATGTTTCGTTGCCTCTCATCTCAAACATGAGGATTCTTGTGAATTATTGGTCAGAGGGTCAAAGAGACTGACATCCGCCATCGGTGACTGAAAACTGGTAAACTGTGTGGGTTAACAAGAACTTATAGAGTCAATTTCATAGAATACCAAAATAGAAAATTATATTTGTAAGATTTAAAGTGATTTGTTCTCTTTTTTTTGTTTGTTTTCTTGCAAATTTTTCTGTGCAAATTTTCATTATTTTGTTCATATCAATACAACAGTGTAATACAATTTGATTTTCAGTTTGCAACTGAAGACTGTAGGCCGATTCTTGCTTGTTTTTTTCTGCTGCGCTAACCTTAAAGAAAGTTACCGTTTGCTAAAAAAGTGCTTGGAAGCTGAAGAGCAGTTTGCTCAGATGATGAATGAGGACTATGAGGTGAGTTTGTCTTCAACCGACATTCTTTCAACTCGTAATTTAATATAAAGTTTATTTTTTTTCTCTCAAGCAGTGTAGCTCATACCTACATTGACTGTTTGCATATTACTGTTTTGGCTTTCGTATGATATCAGTCCTCCCCAGTGCTGGATGAACCACTTAGCAAGAGCAGCGATTGCTACAAGCCCCATGTGAAATATTGTCCCATGTGTCCAACTCAGCCCACTTCCATTCCATTTGTGCATGTTTTTTTACGAACTTTAACCCACCACCTGACACTACAATGGATAACCAGCCAATAGATTGATAGTAGTATTTAAAGCTACACAACAATAGCTATAATGTTTATCTTAATTGTAAAAGACAGCTTCGGACACATTGCAAAATATTTTTTGGGATGGAGGTCCTTTTCTGGTAGATTGAGGGCCTCTCAATAGAATTTTCTATGGCCTCCAGGCTTGTTTAATCCAGCCCTGTTACACCCATGTTGGCTCCAGTTATGCGGCAACTCAAGTATTCCCACATATGGAGGCTCTCTTGATTGACTTTTCTTTATACTGGAATCATTTGTTTACAGCCAAAACCTGAAATGAATATAGACTATGTTTTGTATACTGGGTTTAGTAAAAGTCCAGTAGTGCACATAAATTTAGTAGATGGATCAAAAAGTGAAATTATTGCTATCAAAGAAGAAATACCTACTTGTAAGAGAGAAGAGGATGTTATGGAGCCCAAGGAGGAATATCTAAGTGATGGTAAGTATTTTAACAACTATCTTATTGCACATACTAGTTGACCGATTCTAGTTTCACTTACTGAATTGTATGCAAACTATTGAGTCTTTTTTCAGCAGAAACAGCTATCTGTATTCCATATTTTACGTTGTACTGTCTAGTAGTTTGATCTGTGTGTTAATAGTCAGTCAGGATAAAATGGATAACTACAAGCCAGTAATATAATGATTTACACAAAAAAATATATTTACCAATTTATATTCATTCACCATTAAACTGAAGTTATTGCATCAGGGTGTTTATGCGGTTGTGAGTTGTTCAAAAGAGATACTGCTGCCCCGGAACACAAATGGCAAAAGAAGCAATGTGGGTGGGTTTTAGTCAGCAAAAGTCTGACACTCGCCCCCAATCCGCCCAGAGCGGGAGAAATCAGATGATTTGCCTTCCGAAAAAAATGTGTTAATGACCAGACAAATCAATCCACCCTCCTCCTGATACCTTCTACGTGCTTGGCACCACTCCTCTGGCAAACTGTTTTCACCACTTTTTCAAGCAATGCTCCCATTACATTAACTATTTTTGTTTACATACAGATATAGAACTAGAAAATACCGATCTATGTACAGATGCTATACTCCCACACCAATCTGAATTAGAAGATGATGCATCTCTAAAAGAGTTTACAACTAAAGTGGAAGAAATACAAGAAGTACCCCGAAAGAAACGAAGAGCTGTGGAGACCAATAGTAAGTATTAGTGACATAACGGCCTACATATAGTTGTTCCGGGTCTGGCTGTTTGTGAGTTTAAATATTGGTAAATGCACCCACTATTCAGGAGAAATTTCTAGAGTGGGGCAACGTGTTTATGCAAAGAAACAGGAAGACATTAACCACTTACATGTGCTATGTTTAATTTTATCCAGATATTTGTGGTCTCATTGTCATATGACAAGCGCGCGCGTTATGTTGAGGAGCTCGTGGGTAAATAATAACAGCCGCTCAAAGTTTAAGTTAAGCCGCGGTTGCCCAACCTAGGCTCTGTGGACGAGTGACCACCTGTTATCTACCGAGTGTCCTCCGTGCCTCGGAGATAAATTTAATCTTTTGGTCCCGACTGTCCTTCGATCAACTATGTACTAGATTCCCGATCAACGTTATAAGAACGGCCCGACAAATAGAAAAAGTAAAAATCATACCATACCAGATTTCCAGATCAACGAATGTTGTTATATTTTAAGCGTGGCCAACACTAATAAACCAGGGTCGATAATTTTTGAAACAAAAAAAAATTACAGTAGGATGAAACCCATTAGAAAAGGAAATGAAAGGAATAATAAATTACGTTCGATCCGAGTTCGGGAAGTGGGAGGGGGTGAGCTTGTGTGGGGTAAAAAATGGTTTATCTTGATTTCCGGCAAAACTACAAGTCCTATCGAAAAAGTAACATGGCAAAGTTGTAGGTAATAAAAAGATTTACAACTTTTTTTTTTAATCTTTATTTATTTAGAGACTTTTACCTTACAAAGGTATGTCAGCCTCATCATACCCTAATCTAACTAACTACTACCCTATTTAATAAACCTTAATTAAGTATATAACATTATTGCCTCAGCGAGGGAGATAGTGATGCAGCAACCATTTTATTAATCAGTATCGCCTCTTCCGCTCTAGGTATGGATAGAATTCTAATGAATGCTCCAACATCAAACATATTAATTTTAACTCCCGCATCACTACCTCTCTCTTTGTCCTGTTCTTTTCACATTCCATTAGTAAATGTTGGACATCCTCGACTTAGTTACCCACTGGGCAATTACTCGGCTTTTTTCATCAGGAATCCAAATTTCCTGGATGGAAAATGTCCAGAACGTAATCTATGTGCCATAACCACATACGACCTTATTAACTTAGGTACTTCCAGCGAACCAAGGGATTCGAGGAGGCTCACTTTGTATGGTCTTGTACCATATCCCTTTGTCTTTAGACCTTCTGTCGAAATATTCTTGAAAGTGATTGTGACATATGTTTTTGTAATAATTTAGTATTTCTGTGTAGAAGGGATCGATGTCAATTTCCAATCCTTCTGAAATAGCTTTCTTTGCTAACATGTCAGCCTTCTCGTTTCCCCGTAAACCGATGTGGGACGGAATCTATTGCAACCTCAAGTTACTGTCACCAAGTTCATCAAATAGTCTAAGAATTGCATACGTACGCTATCGGTAGACCTCTGCAACCAGAGGCGCATCGAGCTAAATGCATTAAACCACTTCTGCTATCAGTACATAAAACTATGTTTTAATACACAGAATGGTTAATATTGTTCAAAGAAATTATGTTTTCTAGAGTTTTGCAGATTGCAACTAGTTCCATCGTCATTACAGATACGTTTGTATCAATAGGTTTAAATAAAGCTGAAGATCCGTCACTCGAACTATAATATGCGGCACCGCATCCATTTTTGCTCTTAGATCAAATTCAAAACCATTTATTTCAATTAGACCATTACAGGCACTTTTGAATGTCAAGAAACAAAACTAATCTACAGTCCCGGTCACAAGGCATAATAACTTGTGAAAGTACTGTGTTTGCCCATTCCAAAGCGTTGATCTCTATGGAGAAGAATGGGCAAGAAACTCCATGGACACTCTTTTAAATTATAATATTTTTACAAAATTGTATTTACATCATTCATGTTGAGATTATACAAATATGTGAGAACGATGTAGAAAGACGTGCACAGTAAGAGCGTCCAGAGTAAATAAAAAGCAAAATTTAATTTTAAATCTAAATAAGTTAAAAATGAACCGTGGTAGCTAAAAAATGACCAGTCCCAACTGACAGCGCCCGTTCACGAACATGACGTATGGATCAGCCCCATTCAGCTCGACCATTTTGAAGGGAGCTAAATGACCCGACACACCCGCCACCATCAGCGAGACATTTAAGTGAGCATGACACTATCAACCACCAGGGCTTCGTCAAGTCAATAATAATACATAGCACTCACATATGGGCTTAATAATTATACAATACTAGAGAATTGATTCTATACATTGCAAAGATAGTCTTACAATCTTCTGCAGCTTCCACTATAGCTTCGGATACCAATCAATGAGTTTACCCCTATTCTTGTGGAGCAGGACCAGCATTGAGCCAAGCATTTTTATCATCAATATAATCCCCCAACTTATAATATGCTTGCCTACATAGTGTGCGTTTAATACAAGATTTAATTTTCGTTTCGATCCATCAGTAAAGAACATTTTCCACCCAGGGTACTTTTCACTAAGTTCCTTAATAACGTCAAATTTTAGTGATGTCACTTCATGTCTGCGTTTCGCTACTTTAATACAGTCTAAATTACATCTAATTCTATCCCGAACGTTTATACCTGTCACCCATTTCTCCAGCGAGTACATATCTAAAATATTTGAACAATGTATATTACGTAGCTTACATTCATTGTATACGGTCACCAGTAATGGTTTTTTCTTATTGTTCCAATATCTTGTGACTGAAATATCGTTTAATTCATCTATTAATTTTACAGTTACGTTGTTAAAACATGACATACTTTTTATACAGAATTTGTAAGCTAGGTATAATCTTCTAACATACAGAGGAGGAATGCAAGTTTCAGCTTCCATTACATGAATTGGAGAGCTTTTTATAAAACCACCTATGCATCTCAAATACTGGTTCTGAGTTTTGTCTAGTTTACCTAAATGAGTCTTTGCACTATTATCATAGAGAAAGCAACCAAAGTCAATCCTACTTCGTACCAATGATATATACAAAGATCTCAAATGTTTTGGATGGATTCCCCAAGTCGGTCCCGCTAAAACTTTAAATAAATTTATAAATTTTGCCGTCTTTTCATGTATTTCATTAATATGTTTTTTCCAAAGAAGTGACCTATCTAACCAGATACCTAAGTGTTTCACGCAATCCACTGACGGGATTGGCAAATCATTAATTGTAAGTTGTAATTGTCGTCTTCTTCTATCTCTACTAAAAAGACACATCTTTGATTTTTCTGGTGACATGTCTAGGCCTAAGTCCTTCAGCAATACGACCATAGAATTAAGAGCAACTTGCATTTCCGATTCCGCGTGGTTTAAATCCTTATGGGTAAGGTAGAATACAAAATCATCCGCGTACTGTGAAACAATTACACTCACAATCTGCTGGAATTTTTTCGATGTAATAATATTAAAAAGCATCGGTGATATTGGATCGCCCTGTGCCAATACCCTGCTTGTTCGTCTGACGTCAACAGTTCGTCCATTACTACTATTTTTTATCATCAAGTATCGTTCTACCAGAAATGAAAAAAGATAACTACAAATTTTTGAGCCAATTCCCAGATCATCCAGTATCTGAACAACCTTCTCCACTAAGACATTATTGTAAGCGTTTGTGATGTCTAAAAAGCAAGCTAGCGTAGGGTCATTTCTGGTGAAACCTAATTGAATATACGTAGATAGTCTCGAGATACAATCTAAACAAGATTTAGCTCTCCTAAAACCAACCGTATAAGGTGACAAAACAGAATATTTCTCAATATACCATTCAATTCTTTTACCAATCATGTTATGGAAAGTCTTACACACACAGGATATGAGAGATATTGGTCTAAGTTTAGCCTCTGGATTCCCATTATCCCCAGCTTTAGGAATAGCAATCACTGATATTGCACGCCATTGTTTTGGGATATCTCCAGTTCTGTAAATATAATTATATATGTGAAGAAGATACTCCTTAGCTACACGCGGAAGATTGTAAATCAACGGGCCTGTTGGTCTAGTGGTTAGTGGCCCTGACTGCTGAGCCGGAGGTCGTGGGTTCGATTCCCACCCAGGACAAACTTTGTGTGATGAGCATGATTGTTTGTTCTGTGTCTGGGTGTGATTTATCTATAATATGTATGCATATCATAATTAGTATGTGCATGTGCCCCTTTCTGTTCTAGTTTTGTAAGGTTGTTAGGAGTAGGATTTCTTCTGAATGTAGCTAAAGCTAACCTACGTTCGGCCACTGCTCTACACAATGATGGATTCCAATACTCTTTTGGATTAAAGTTTCTTAAAGGACTCGTACAAATCTTAATCATAGGTATGTGTTTATTCGCTGCATTATCAATTTGTTTCAGAAAATAATCGTACAATGCCTCAATATTATTGCTGAATTCAACTACCCCAGAAAAAGCATCTATAAGCTCATGACGAAAGTTATCCCACTTTGCTTTTTTGAAGTTTCGTCTATGATTATACTCGATGTGTTCTTGAAAATTCATCGAAATCTTCATTACGAGGTGGTCACTACCTAAATTTTCATTCATTACAGTCCAGTGAAATTTAATAGCGATATCGGATGATGCGAATGTGATGTCCGGTGATGATCTTTGTATTAATATACAAAGATCATCATCAGCCATTAACTAACTTGACTCGTGTTGCATCTCCATTATTTAATGTCACAAATCCGTGCTCCAAGGATGAATCTAATATTTGAGTGTCACGCTGGGCAGTTTTATAAGACCAGTTCGAGTGGTGCCCGTTAAAGTCACCTGCAAGTAGTGTTTTTTTAGGTACTAACGAGAAAATGTTGTCCCAATCTGATGAGGTTGTGCGCACTGAGGATGGGCAGTAAATAGAAACAACATGTTCCAAACTCTTACAATTAAGTATCTTCATACATATAACCTCTATGCCTGTTTTACTTACACTAATTGGGCATATTTGCGACTTTAAAGATTTTTTTTTTTTTTTTATTTATAATAAACTCACTCTTGACCTCGATCTCGCCTGATGGTAAGCGACAGATGAGGTCTACGATGGAGCGAGCGAGCCCAGAAGATGCCTATTAACTCTTGTTTTGAAGGCAGACGGGTCGTATGTGGTAGGGAACACAGAAGCTGGCAGAGAGTTCCACACCTTGGCCGTGCGCACAATAAAAGTTGAGGTAAAGCGCTTAGTACGACAAGACGGTATATCGACCAAGTGCGGGTGGTACCCTGCCGTTCGTCTGGTAGCCCGGTAGTAAAATAATTATAATTATCCATAAAAGTATTTATGGATAATTATCGCATCACCGCCGTAGGAATCTTCTCTGTCTTTTCGATATATATTATAACCACTTGTATTTAGATAAATCTCTGGATTTAGCCAAGTTTCACTGACAATACCGATATGTATTTTTTCTTGCCCAAGTAACGCATCTAAACCAGGCGATTTTGGTTTCAAACTTTGACTATTCCATTGAAGTATATTAATCAAAGCGTCTTTGCGATAATTATCCATTTAAAGACTTTAACAGCAATTTACATAAATTTCATCGATTAAAAAATCCTTAATATAATAAATAAATATTATATATGAGGAATGCAAGGTATTTAACCTTGCATTCCTCATATATTACTTTCAACACCGACATAATTATTTCTTCAAAACCCTTCTCCGAACGAATTATTTCTTTAATTTTAACAAATATTTCAGACAATCTGAATTTCTTTTTCTTTTCCGTTTCTATATTTCCCGATTGTCTATTTTCCTGTTGACTTTCAATGGTTTCTTCTTCCGCAGAAAAAGTTTCCCACTCTGTATCCATAAACATAGTTTGGTTTTCTCGCCCATCTTTCTTTTTATTTTGCTTCTTAGATTTGTGCACTTTCTGTATTTGTCGGTTGCCTAGGGATTCTGTTTGACTGCATGAACTTTCATTAATTAATTCTTCCTGTGCAGTAACTGTTGATTGCACAGCACGACTGTAAGTTTTTTCCAAGGTAACTTGACTCGCCCCTATTCTTTCATCAGAAACGTCAATTGCTTCAAACGTCCTTTCTTTATTTTTGTTCTTGAGATATTTTTCTAAGGCCTTTCTATAGGAAATGTTCTCTACACTCATAAGAACCCGAATCTCTTTTTCCTTAAGGAAGACAGGGCACGTCTTATCAAGTGCCATATGAGGTCCTTTGCAATTACGACATTCAATTTTGTCAGTGTCACAATTATCATGCTCCTTGCTGCATTTTGGACACAAGATCTTTTTTGTTGGGCAGAATTTCTTTATATGCCCAAATTTCCAACAGGCTAGGCGGAGCATTGAGAGACAGGAAATACATATCGTTCTACTCTAAAACGGCACCCATACGCTAGAATAAATTCAGGAGATGTCGGGTTCTCAAAACAGACCCGCACAGTCTCACTGTCAACCCACTCCTTATCCTGGTTGATACGCCTTAGTCTTCTTACTGATAATATTTTGTGAGAACTCTCAAATGTGTTCAGTCTTCAGTATCTCTGCCTCACTTAGTTCCAAGTCCACACCCTTAATTATTCCGTAAGATAAGTCGAGTTGGTTAACAAATTGAGCCCTTACTCCTAAATCCACGAACTTTTGACATTTGATTAACTTTTCTCCTTCTTGTTTATTGGCAATTTGTATAAATACCTTGTTCCCTACAAGGTATTTATACAACTCTTATAGTTGATTCTCAGGATATTTTGAATATTTTAATTTTTCAATAATTTTGCTAGTGCCATTTGTTTAGGCAAAACTTGTAAGGACGTTAAGCTAATCTTATATGTTTCTTTCGTATTTTCTTCTCTCATCCCTTCTCTCGGTTCGCCTTCGATTCCAGACAAACGCTTAGGTCGCTTTCTGTTCACCGTTATAAAACCGTCTTCGCTGCCGCTTTTATCGCTGATTTTCTGATTTTCTCCGCACTTCTCCCATTATTCATCTCGCAATCGTTTTGGTCTCCATGCGTGAGGATAACAGTCATCTCCGAAACACTGTTTTCTTCACCGTCACTTTTTTCTTCCATTCTCAACTTATGTGGGTACCCGGAAAAAAAGAATTGACTCAAGCGATACGAAGTAAACAAACTACGTGCGCTCACGTCGGCGTCTCGCACGCAACTCATCTACAACTTTTGTATTTACAGTTTTTTCACATAACCTCAAAATTTAAGTGAAAAATTCAAATAACCAAGTTTTTGTTTTTTTATATTAGTTTTACAAAAAATGTTTTTTTTCTACGACATTTGGTGAAAACTTATCTTATCGTGTCCCAAATACACTGTAATTTATTTGATTAAAACTATTTATTTTTTCGCCTTATTTTAACTACCCTAATTTTCAATCGAAAATTCTCGTGTCAAAATATCAGCTTTTTCCAAAAAGTCTGGAACTTTTTGTTCTTTGAAATCTATACTTTCTGATAGAGTAAAAAAAATATACATTACCATAGTAAATGTTCTCAGAAAATGCAAAAAAAAATGAAAATATTTTTTAATCATTATGTACAAGTATTGAGCTATTTATTAAAATTTACACTTTATTTACTCAAAATACGTAACATTTCATGTTCTTTTCTTTAAGATTTCCTTGAACTAAAACTGATAAAATTGGTTTTATCTAAGTTGAGGGTGAGCAGGTTCTGCGTGAGCCATATCATATTAACTCGCAAGGCTGACTCTGCCTGAAGACGAGCTTCGCTCTAATCACTGCCACTAACCAGAACAGTGTCATCGGCATAAGCAATTACTCTGGAGTTCTTTAAGTCAAGTTTACCGAGCTCGTTTATGTAAACAAGGAAAAGAGTAGGTCCTAAGACACTACCTTCCTGAACTCCGTATGTGAGGAATGCTTCCTTACTGGTGTAGTTGTTTACCCTGATAATTTGCGAGTGACCACTAAGGTAACTCTTAAACAACCTAAACGGTAGGCGTCTTATTCCAATCCTCTCCAGTTTACGGAGGAGAATGGGAACAGAGACAGTGTCAAAAGCTTTAGAGAAATCAAGGAAGATGGCTATAAATTTGTTCTTGTTGTTAAGATTTTAGGCTACTGAACTTGTTAACTCTAAAATGGCTTGGCAGTGTTTCTGCCTGATCTGAATTCATATTGGTTTTTTACGAGTATATGTTACGGTAAAAGCTCGAACTACGGTAAATCTTAAGATTTTCCAGTAAAACCTAAGATTTACCGACATGAGTTGGTAAATGTAAGTATCCTTACTAATATTATAAAAGCGAAAGTGAGTTTGTTTGTTTGTTTGTTTGTTTGTTTGTTTGTTACCTCTTCACGCTTTAATGGCTAAACCGATTTTGATGAATTTTGGTACAGAGATAGTTGGGAACCAGGAGACGGACATAGGCTAATTATTATTTAAAAAAAGTGGGATATGAGGGAGAACGAGGGAAGAAAAGGTAAAACTTAGCGTTGCTATTACAAATCAATCAGGCGCAAGAGCAAAAACTGCAGGTCTGCTTGGTGTGTTATATCGAATTGAACGCGAGCGAAGCCGCGGGCGAAAGCTAGTTTATTATAAAGGGACGACTTTTTCGGACTTTTGCCATTCCAATTCAGTACATGCTAGGTTTTACCAATGTGGACTGGTAAATGTTGGTTTTTAAAAATTATTTGATCTAATTATCGTTTGGCATAATGTTTAAATCTCCGAATTTACAATGGCTGGCAAATTTTAAGATGGCAGAATGAAATTTAGTATAATTACGAGTTCAAATTTAGCATTATATCGTTTAGCATAATGTTCATTTAGAGCGATGATTATTTGGTACAATTTCACTTTTCATACTATGCAGATGGCAAAATTTCATTAAGAATAACTTTAATAGGCATATAAGTCTTTAAACTGACATGGTCACTAACATTATTATTAATGGTTAAAACGGGGTATTTACTGTTGAATTTCTTCATAAATCAATTACAAAAATTAATATAAACAAGCTTCGAAACAACTAAGACTGTACTCGCCTGCCCTCTATTGTTCCATTCTTTCATCCCGCTCGTGTGATAGGAGCTAGACGCATTACTTCCAAATCAATTGAAACACTAATAAACGTTTATAGTTAAAGTGTTATTCTAATTGTGGTGTTTTAATTACTCTCCAATAATAATAAATCAATATTTACCATGTTTGTTATTTATTTTGAGTTTCCAATATTTTGGCGTGAACTGATACAGTGAGTTACAATTAAACAAAAAAATGTTAAGGCAAAAATAAGGTTTTTTGTAAATAATATAGAAAAAAAGATGTTGTTTTTAGTAGGTTACCCGGAACTCAACTATTAAGATTAAGTTAATTCCTATTAAAAAAAGAAATGGGTAGGTTAGGTTAGGTTAAAACCGTGACCCCGTGGTGCCGCGGCAGCGGCCGGCGAGTGGCAGAAATGACTTACATTAATAGAAAAAAGAGATTGTTTTTAGTAGGTTACCCGCAACTGAACTATTTAGATTAGGATAATTACTTATTGAATTAATGACATTATTTCAAAGAAATAAATAATTAAATTACAAAATTATGGGTTTTGAATGTATGTTAAATGAGTGTCTTCCAAACACTTTTCTGGGAAATGAAGTTATTAAATGCTATGCCGTTGTTATGCAAAATAAAATTATGACATAAAAAGATTTGCTATAAAGGGTGGACCCGATTCTAACTACATATTACGGATATGAAAATTATGTCTAGAGATGATTCTGACTTACAAAATTTTGGGTTTTGAATGTATGTTAAATGAGTGTCTTCCAAATAATTTTCTGCGAAATTAAGTTCATGATATGCCGTTGATATGCAAAATAAAATTATGACATAAAAAGATTTGCTATAAAGGGTGGACCCGATTTTATTCGACATTTACCGTTCCTTTAATGTAACTCCTAAGATTTACCAAGTGAATGATGGTAAAAGTTCGAATCCCAAACTTTTATAGACATTTATTTACCATTCATAGTCGGTAAATCTTAGGTTTTACTGGGAAATCTTAAGATTTACCGTAGTTCGAGCTTTTACAGTAACATTTATAAAAATATTATTTAAAGAAGATTCTACAACCTTTTCAAAATATTGTAGATGTCTTCTTAAATATTAACTTATTTGTTTGTAAATTATAGTAGTATTTTTCAATTTGCAATTTTTTCGTTTATACATAAATGTAACATGATATCTTACGTTTTTTGTGTAAATTTTAATAAATAGCTCAAAATTGTACATAATGATTAAAAATATATTTTCGAATTTGAGTTTTTGTTTTGCATTTCCTGAGAACATTTATTTAAATATTATAATGTATATTTTTTACACCATCAGAAAGTTGAGATTTCAACAAACCAAACGCCTCCAGACAAAAATAAAAAACCAAAAACTTGGTTCTTTTAATTTTTCTCCAAAATTTTGAGGTTATGTGAAAAAAACTGTAAATACAAAAGTTGTAGATCTTTTTATTACCTTACTAGCTTTTGCCCGCGGCTTCGCTCGCGTTTTATTCGGGGTAACACAGTTTTCCTTTCCTGATTTACAGGTACCTGCTACTTGTAGCTTTTGCCCTAGCGCCATATTTATTGTAATACCAAAGCTAACTAGCCAGCTTTTCCCTTTTCTTCCCTCCTTCTTCCTCATTTCTCACTTTCAAAAAAAAGTTAGCCTATGTCCGTTTCCAGGCTCCCAACTATTTCTGTACCAAAATACATCAAAAGCGGTTTAGCCATGTAGGCGTGAAGACGTAACAAACAAACAAACTCACTTTCGCTTTTACAATATTAGTAAGGATAACTTTGTCGTGTAACTTTTTTCCATAGGACTTGTAGTTTTGCCGGAAATCAAGATAAACCATTTTTTACCACTAAAAGCTCACCCCCTCCCACTTTCCGAACTCGGATCGACCGTAATTTATTTTTCCTTTCATTTTTATCATATTCCCCTCCTTTTCTAATGGGTTACATCCTACTGTAATTTTTTTCATTTTTTACCATTTTTGAAGGCTTCGGCCCCAGTCTATAATACGTAAAAATTGTGCAGTACGCGTTTAATAGTTGTGGAATACCTTTTTTTTCGGTAAGTATATGGCTAATAAGTGCTTATTTTCAATTTTCAGTAGCAATAATTATGAAATACCTATAAGTCATTTTAACAATGTTTGGTTTGATCCACCAATGTTTGATACAATACGTCCAACATTAGTCCAACGTCGACTGATTTAGAATAGTGAGTGGAGTGGAGTAGAATAGGACTTTAATTTCGCAAGGGCGAATCCTGTTGCACTGAAGTTCTTATCCGTCCACAGTTTTTGTCCTATATACAATACATGACTCAAAAACGCTGATACGAACTACGCCGTAGTTAATCCTGCATCATATCCTACTAATAATATTAATGCGAATGTTTGTGAGGATGTATGGATGTTTGTTACTCTTTCACGTCAAAACGGCTGAACGGATCTTGACGAAATTTGGCACAGAGGTAGATTATGGTCTGGAATAACACATAGGATACTTCTTTTCGATATCACGCGGGCGCCAGGTAGTAAAGATATATTGTATATTACATCACTGCGCGAGTGAAACCGCGGGGCAGCTAGTCATTCATAATTAACTTAACTATTAACTTAAAAATAAAATGTATAAAAAAAATATTTATCATAATCTGGCGGGAGGAAACACCCGGGTATCATCACTGTGACGATCGCACGGGGGACCCGGTAGAGCACACAATGGGAGTCCCGTTTGGGCGGAGCAACGCTGTGTCCTCGTAGAGGCGATCGGTGGCAGCGACCTCTCGCGCCCGACCCTGGTTCAGTCCATGGTCTGGGGAAAGAGGGAATAGGAGGTGACCACCACCTTCTGCGAAACAGTAATGCTAGCGAAGGACGTGGCCGGACTGTGGACGTAAGCAATGGGTAGCTCACCGTCCGTCCGTCTATTGACGTCAGTGTTCCACGCGCCTAATAGAGATTTCAGCAAAGGAAAGGGGCCTGCCAGGCTCATCGCCTACCGGGTGTGTAGGTTGTTCGAAAGAGATTCCGCGGCCCCGGAACATCAAGGGCAAAAGATAAAACTGGGTGCGTCAGTAAGACGCTGACACTGTCCCCGCTCCGCCCAGAGCGGGGGAAGTCATTTGATGATGTCCCTACCGTATACCGTGTTTTTTTTCGGATATCAGGCGTTATGTTATCCATCACATCCAATGACATTGACAATTTGAATGACTGAAACCGTTGTAAGTTTCTTTATTTATATTTAAATTGTTGACCCACACTTGGAATTTGTCCTGTGTCATGGGTGCGTTTACAAACATTCAAACTCACATACACAAACAGCCAGCTTAACATTGTACTCTACAGTTCCTACGAACTGTGCTTAAATACTTTAAATAAAAACGTATATATTCTTTTAGATTATATTTTAAGTTACACGTCACACTGCTTATTTCATTCCTATACTCTGTTTTTCTAAGTTCCTTCTTTAAAACGACCTGAATATTGCAACGTAATGGCCAACCAGCCAACATTACTTAAGGTATAAAACCTCTTACAGTACTTACTAGGTTATTTTTACAGGAACACCCGACATAAAGAAACTAAAACTGGACACACGACGAACAAAGCAAGAAGATTCAATAACTGTGAGCCTAAGGGAAAAGGAACACTCACACTTAGAAGCTATTCGGACAACTAAACATCGTACGTCCACACGTGGCACTTCTGTCACAAACACTTACAAATGTGATCTCGTGCCTCGTTCACGTATTGACAAACCTTATACATGTGATGTATGCCGGTGTAGTTTTGGTACAAAGTCTTATTTATGTAGACATATCCGAGGAGTACATACAGATGTAAAATATTTTGAGTGTGATGTATGTCAGCGTAGTTTTAGTCAAAAGGAACATTTAATTGTGCATAATAGAATGCATACTCGTGAAAAACCTTTTAAGTGTGATGTATGTCAGCGTAGTTTTACTGAGAAGGGTAGATTAACTAAACATATTCAAATACACACGGGTGAAAAACCTTTTAAGTGTAATGTATGTCAGCGTAGTTTTAATAAGAAGGGTAGTTTAACTAAACATATTCGAATACACACGGGTGAAAAACCTTTTAAGTGTGATGTATGCCAGCGTGGTTTTATTAAGAAGATTAATTTAAGTACACATATTCGAATACACACTGGTGAAAAACCTTTTAAGTGTGATGTATGTCAGCGTAGTTTTACTGAGAAGGGTAGTTTAACTAAACATATTCGAACACACACTGGTGAAAAACCTTTTAAGTGTGATGTATGTCAGCGTAGTTTTAGTCAAAAATCTCATTTAAGAATGCATATTCGAACACACACTGGAGAAAAACCTTTTAAATGTACTATATGTCAGCATAGTTTTAGTCAAAAGTCTTATTTTAGAATTCATATTCGAACACACACTGGTGAAAAACCTTTTAAGTGTAATGTATGTCAGCGGAGTTTTAATAAGAAGAGTGATTTAATTACACATATTCGAATACACACTGGTGAAAAACCTTTCAAGTGTGATGTATGTCAGCGTAGTTTTAATAAGAAGAGTGATTTAATTACACATATTCGAATACACACTGGTGAAAAACCTTTTAAGTGTGATGTATGTCAGCGTAGTTTTAATAAGAAGAGTGATTTAATTACACATATTCGAATACACACTGGTGAAAAACCTTTTAAGTGTGATGTATGTCAGCGTAGTTTTAATAAGAAGAGTGATTTAATTACACATATTCGAATACACACTGGTGAAAAACCTTTCAAGTGTGATGTATGTCAGCGTAGTTTTAGTCAAAAATCTCATTTAAGAATTCATATTCGAATACACACTGGTGAAAAACCTTTTAAATGTACTATATGTCAGCGTAGTTTTAATGATAAGTGTAATTTAACTAAACATATTCAAATACACAGTAAAAAGCCTTTTACGTGTGATGTATGTCAGCGTAGTTTTAATGAAAAGTGTACTTTGACTAAACATATTCGCATACACTCAGAGAAAAACCTTAGAGAATGTAATTAATGTATAATGTACATAAATGTCAGCGTAGTTCAAGTACAACGTATCATTCTAAAGGTCGATTTACATCAGACGAGCGAATGCTCATTCTATCCCCAAAGTCGGTGTTAACAACGTGAGGTTTAAAGGGCAAGTGAAAGTGTCAACAAGACAGACACATTTTATGATAAACTAGCTTTGACCCGCGGCTTCGCTTGCGGTAAATTCCGGGTAACACAGTTCCCAAGGGGAACTGTGTTAGTCAGTACCTGCTACTTGAAGATTTGCTCTTGCGCCTTATTTATTGTAATAGCAATGCTAAGTTTTCCCTTTTCTTCCCTCTTTCTCCCTCATAACTCAATCCTTTTAAAAAAAAAATAACCTCTGTCTGTCTCCAAGGTACCAACTATCGGTGTACAAAAATTCATCAAAACCTGTTTAGCCATTAAGGTGTGAACATGTAACAAACAAACTTACTTTCGCTTTTATAATATTAGTTAGGATAACAGTCTAAATGATTACAACAAACTTAATCTTATACTGTGTTTCCATTTCATGCCCTAATTAATGCAAAATAATAGGTAAAATGCACCAAATTTCAGTATTTTAAGAAATTTTATACCTGACCACGTGTTTTCGGTTTCGGCCGAAAGTGAAGCCACCGCCGAACATTCGGTTTCGGCCGGAAAACTAGTTTCGGTCGACCTCTAGTAAATAGAGTACATAATACAATAAAATAAAAATATTTACATTACCGTTTATAGCTATATCATTATTAACAAGGAAGAGTGCTTTGGTTTTATAAATATCTATATTAGAATTATATAAAATACACGAGAGATACGAGTGGGAAAAGGGACTCGGAGGGAAACAAGATTTTGGAAGAGTAAGGAAATGATCATAGACGGGGCAAACCAAAATAAGGTGGTTCAGATCTCCCACCTCAGCACCACATTCACACACAGGGCTCTGTACAATTCCAAGTCTGGCAAGATGAGCAGGAGTGCACACATGACCCAATCGCAAACGTATAAAAATGGTTGAAATTTTTTTGCTTATCTTGTACCTGCAAAACCAAGGTTTAGTCGGAATGGATGGCTGAATTGTGCGAAAAAATTTCCCTTTCAGTGACTGCTTCGACCAAAGCTGAGCCCAGGATTCCTGTTGATAAATAAACTTTGGGCAAAGCAGCCAGATCTTGGGAGTTGTTTTGGTATGGAAAAACGTCTCCATACAATACGGTATCATTAGCTAACTGGTCAGACGTGGAGTTGCGGACACCAGCCCGCTAGGTATACAATACAATACAATATGTACCTAAAATGCCACAATGCGCGGGTGTCCACGCAAAATTCACTGAATACCACTTGTGTTGTCACGTGTTTCAAGTAAAATAAAAGGATTATGAGCATAGAAAGGAAAACTGGCTAAAGATTGCAAGGCACTTCTTGCATCAGTTGAAATAAGTGAATTCCGTAAGCCCATAAGAAGTATATATTCGACAGCTTTGAATAGACCGTAACATTCTCCCGCAAATACAGATGATTCGGGCGGGACTTTCTTTTTGTTTTTTGTTGTATTTGCAATCAGCCCTAGAGCTATAATTAGATTTGTTGATTAATAATCTGTTTTATCGACTTGCACATCCAGTGATGTGCCATCTCCCATTTTTAATCAATCATCAGATTGAGGCTAGTCTTGTCCTTTTCAAGCGCAACATGCAGTTGTTGGTGTTTAACAGTGTTGTGGCCAGATGATTTCTGTGTTGTCTGAGTCTTTGTATGTATGTCCCACAGGACTTTTCTATTTCTTCTTTGGCTGTCGGAGTTTCCTAGTACTCATGTATTTCTGTGTTCCGTATGAACCATGGCGCGTTGCTCAAGCTCTTTAACACTTTATTCTCGAAGCTTTGTAGTATTTCTATATTTGAGTGGCTTGTTGATCCCCAGAATGCCGTATGTCCACACTGGTTTTATTATACTTATGTAGGTATATAAGAAGTTTATTTTCCAGACTTAGCGACGACTGTCTACCTATTAGCCAATAAGCCTTCTGTCTAGAACTCTAGATGCATACCCAGGTATATGACTGTTGAGTTTTGCGGCAAGACAGTATCTTCAAGAGTCACAGGTGGGCAGTCCCCTCTTTTTAATGCAAATCTCTTTTTAATAATTTTTGAATGATATTATTTTGTGAGTGGTATACACCTACTCCCACACATGAGTCTCTTCGATGCTTGGAAGCATCTGTAAACAGGAGCTGACAGTCTATCCAGTCTTTATCAATGGTGAAGTTCAAGTATTCATTATGAAACACGTCATCTTCGTAAATGTTGAATATTTGGTGACATGAATAATGAACAGTAATTTTATTATTGTGAAAAATAAGAAGAAATTCAGATTGGTGGCAAGGTGCTTCAATAGAATTGTATTTTTTAAAGCTTTTAACTAAACACGGAGTAGCTTTGTGCCTCCAGTACGTGGATGACGCTACTTCATTAGAGAGAGTGGAAAGTTTATTTCTCAAAGGATGACATGTAAATTACAAGCACCGGGCCATAAATCTATCAGCTAGAAATTGCCGTCGCAAATGATGTGGAGGATCTCCACATTCCACTTGGAGACAATTAATAGGACTTCTTTTCATTGCACCTGAAACTACTCTAAGCACTTTGGATTGAATGCTGTCCATTTTTTTAAGACCAGCAACATTAGCAGGTTCCAGCAAAAAGGTCCCATAATTCAATACACTGCTAATCAAGATGTTGTGCAATAACTTTAATGAAAAGGGATGTGCTCCCCACCAAACTCCAGAGAGGCATCGAATAGCGTTGATATTTCGTTCACATTTAGCAGCTGTGTCGCAGTGTGGTAAGCCTGTAAGATGCGTATCCAAATCAAAATCTTTATTTCAGACCAAGCGATCCATATAGTGTTAGTATATAACTTAGCCTATGTTAGTTAAATCAATAATTAAAATAAACAAAACACATTAATTGGCTGCATGAACATGAGCACGCACATGTCTGCCAGCCCAGAGCCTGAGAAATGGTCCGTCGACCTTGTCCGCCAGTGTAGCTAAAATGCTGTTAGGGCTACCCCTGAATCGCCGCAACATCGATGCACATCTTTTGCATATAATGGCATGAAAGTCATCTAATCGCGCGTCCGCAAACATGCCCGAAGCGCTGCAAAACCGAGGCAGCCCCACCAACATCCTCAGCGCATTGTTATACTGCACGCGCAGAGTGTTGTAAGCCTTCTGCGTATACCTAACCCACAAGCTGCACGTGTAAAACGACTGACAGTAGGCTCTGAAGAGCGTCAGTTTTACCTGACCAGAGCACCGCGCAAACCTGCGGGCAAGCATATTGCATTGGGCTGCCAACGCCCTGCGCTCCCTATCTATATCCTGGTCATCTGTGAGAGAATCCGTAACCACATGACCGAGGTATCTAAACTGAGTGAGTCACCGGTGGTACATTTGTGGGCATATTATTGCGTGCTTTAAAAACCACTACTTCACTTTTAGTAGCATTATACCTCAAGCCATGAGCCTCCGCATACCTCTCACACACGGCCAACAACTTCCTCAGTCCACAGATTGATGGGCTGAGCAGTACCATGTCATCAGCATAGCTAATGTTGTTGATCATTCTGCCATCCATAGAACAACCAACCATAGTGCTACTCAGCTCACCAACCAACTGGTCTATGTACAAATTAAAAAGGGTGGGTGAAGTCAACCCCCCCTTTTTTTTTTTTTTTGTTAACCCAGTGGAAATCCTCATGGACTATCCCCCGTCGTGGGGACGACGGGGGGGTGTGCCAGACTTTTACTATTGGCTAAAACCACTGGAGCGTCCACACCTGTCTATAGTCGGTGACACGGGGTTCGCTTTCGCATTCACCGCGACAGCGACAGGCCTTGACCCGCCGCGCGAGGTCGGCAGGTCTCTCCTCCCGGGGGCGGCCTCGTCCATCCGTAGACGTGCAGGAACTGCCACTACACGCCTACTCCGGCCATAATTGACGGGCGTCGGACTCCCCCAGTCCTCAGCCCGTCGGAAGTCAACCCCCCCTGCCTCACGCCACAATCCAGCCCGTATTGTACAGATTAGCATCTGACCATCTAACATAGTTAATCTGACTCTCATACCACGATTTAAATATCTTTATTATCTCAGGCATTTCAATTCATTCATTGGCCGTTTCATCCGACATTTTTTGCCACAGAATGTCATAATTCACCAGGTCAAAGGCTTTTGACAGGTCCAGAAAACAACCATATACCTACAAGTGTCTTTCTGTCTGTGTAGTACTGCAAAATAAGGCCTAAAAATTTTACTTGTTTTTTAACCACCATAGAGATATTATTATAACTTACTGTAACTACAGGAGGTTTACGCATTCTAGTAAACAAGACAATGTTGCTTTTATCAATTGACAGGTGTAGACCATTGGTTTCCAACCAAGTCTTTAGTAGGCATAAAGAAGAGGTTAAGGAAGTACAAATAATAGGATCAGAGTGACCAGATAAATAAACAATTAAATCGTCTGCATAGAGAAGGACTTTTGGCGAGTTTCGAATTCGACTCGAGCGCGAGCGCGGGGGGAGTCACCGCGCCGTATGCCGCCAAGACGCGGGCGTACGCGCAAGCCAGTACGCCACGTGCCGCACGAACGCGAGTCACGAAACAGACCTCCGCCTATCCTTCCACGTAAACGGCTCAACACTTTTATGCTGAACCAATTTGACCGTGATTGTATTGTATAAAGAGTCCACTATTAGAATATAAACTAAGTGATTCTGTATCAAGTTGTGAAACAAATCAACCCTGGTGTAACACATAATAAACGGTTGTGCAACAAACTTAATGGCTATTAATGCTATAGACTTGTACTGACTCATTTAGGGAGTGTTCTAAATCATTAGTGCAAATATTATAGAGCAGTGGACTAAGTACAGAACCCTGAGGGAGACCTTTTCATACTAAACGAATAAATGTACACCCTTAAAAATGTAGATTTAAAGATCTCTCTGAGAGCATATTAATTATGAAATTTGCCAGCATTGTTGGAATTTGTAATAATTTCAACTTATGTTCCAGGACTGATACAAGGACATTATCATAAGCAGAGTTAATATCCAGGAAGGCAGCAATTACAGAGTTATTAGAGGAAAAGGCTAAGCGAATATCAGTTGTAATTATGTATACTGAGACTATCAATCGTACTTTTACCCTTTCTAAAACCAAACTGTGATGTAGCTAGCAGGTTTTTGCTTTCCAAAAACCACTCCAATCGATTCTTAATGAGATGTTCAGCAATTTTAGCAAGAACTGTTGAAAGTGCAATTGGTCGATAAGAAGTAACATTAGAAGGTTTGTTTGGTTTCAAAATGGGAATGATTGTTTGAGACTTCCAACTTGATGGAATGTTGCCAGATATTAAAGCTGTATTTATGAGATTTAAATATATTAAAATAACAGAGTCAGACAGATTAGCTATAAATGAATATGGTATACCATCTTCTCCAGGTGCTGAATCCTTAACATGTGAAAGGACTCCTTTCAACTCACTTAGTGTGAAGAGAGAATTCAACTCAGAATCAGAAGTAGGAACATAGGGAAAATGAATTAAAGATCTCTGTTCTGGGACTGAAGGAGGTGCTAAGTGATCCATGAACTCATTGGCCAATTCTAATGGTAGCTTTGAAGCCGTTGTGTCACTGAATGCTGACCTGAATCGCCTAATATTTCGCCAAACTACAGAGGCGTTAACTTCTACGAGGACGGGGAGAAAGATGCACAAAACCTTTGCCAACCTTCGAATTTTTTTGTTCTAAGGAGTTTACGAGTTGCTGTTGCACGAGCAGGTACATCTCAAAATTGTGACGAGTCATAGTATGATAATATGTTTTTTCTGCTTCTTTTCTTTTCTTAATGGCCTGAGTACACTCAGCATCCCACCAAGGTGGTGAAGGAAGTTTGCCTGTAGCACCATTCTTAATTGGGAATGTATTATCTGCCATTTCTATTAAAATTCTTGTTATTTCAGTAGATAATAACTGAGGGTCATGTAAAGAATTGGATAAAGCAAGAAATCTTTCTTCTACACAATTTTTGAATGTATCTGCATTTGTAATGTGTCTGCGTTTTGATGTCTGTACCTACTTTAATCTTGGTGTTGGACTATAAGCTTCTGGATTTTTATGTGGGAGAGAAATGATTAATGGAAAATGATCACTACCATGAGCAGAAGATAAAGGAAACCAGGATAACTTTGATGCTAATTCAGGTGTGCATATTCAGAGATCAGGAGCACTTATTCCCTCATCTGGATTTGTTTGGCGTGTTGGTAGAAATGTGTTTAAAATACATAAATTATTAGAATCTAGAATTTCTAATAATTTTTCCCCATAGTAATTGGTACTAGAACTCCCCCAGGACTGATGTTGTGTATTAAAATCGCCCATTACCAAAAAAAATAGGTTTGTACACCAATTTCATTGGTAGGACATAGAGCTCGACCTAAAGCCCCGTTCCAATAAACAAAAACGACTCGTTTTGCTTACGGATGGTAGTATTTTGACATAAGTTCTATGAGACTTATGACAAAATCCTACTATCCGTAAGCAAAACGACTTGAAATTGTATAAATAAGACCTTTATTGTAATACCTATGTTCACAAATAAAGTTGATTTGATTTGATAAAAAAGAAAATATAACAAACTTATCTAACATATGAAGAACAATAATAAAATACTTACAAACAAAAAAAATTACTCTATTCTTATCTATATCTACATAAATTTATAAAACTTAACTCTTTAAATAGTTTTAAAAAAAACCGAAATAAAAGTCACGACCGCCAAATTCGACGATTCCCGCGCTTTTTCTGTACTAATGTTTCATCTTCTTGACTTCCACAAAAGCCATTAATGAAGAGTTGAGTTGAGTATCTTCTTGACTTTGACGACGAATGACAACACTTACGGTGCGTTCCGAATGATAATAATATTTCTGCTACCGATCGGTAGTAACCGCTCCGACATGCGACAGTACTCAACATTCGCACTTTTAACGGTATAACGTTAGTACCTAACGTTAAAACTGACAGTCCGAAACAGGGTATCCAACTAATGGTTTTCATTAGTCTCCTTTATTCATTCCGACAGTACTCAACATTCACACGTATTAATATATTTTTAATATTTCTTTAAAAAAAATGGGGTGTGTGCTTATGTACACGCGTTAGAAGTTATACTTCTTTGGCGTATAGAAAAAAAAGTGTGTGTGTCAGCACCGACGTACAAAAAAAAAATTCGTGTGGCACTCGGGGACTGCCGCGGTAAAGCTATTGCATAGTATTTTTTATCAACTTATGCAATAAATAAAAACAATCTAAATAAAATATTTAATAAGTACTTCCAATGAAAAGAAGTCGCAAAAAGAAACATTTTAAATCAACTTAGACAATAAATAATAAATAAAAAACTAAATATAATATTTAAAAAGTACTTCCAATGAAAAGAAGTCGCAAAAAGAAAAACTCGACCTTGGGTTTGACCCAGCGTAATGTCGATTGACTATCCGATTCTCCACCAAACACGCTATTAGAACATTAGAATCAGGACTGAAATAACTGACCGTATTGTGTAAACGACGTTAGACAAGCCGCACCTCCGTGCCCGTCGGAGTGGGGACCACGGTGTGGCTTACGTTTGTAGTGCACATGCACCAAAAACGTAACGAGGTCATTCGTCAGTAGATTTTACACCTCACATTTTTCTCATACCGGGCGCCTTATATATGAAAATCGAGTCTTAAGGAGTAAACTCCAAAAATACATAACTAAAATGAATGTGAACCGTCACGGGACGCCTGGCAGATGTGAAACATCGACATTATTTTGTAAAAGTAATATGCAGAAAAGAACAGATTGTGATAGGAACTAAATTATATTGTATTGTATTTACATATCTGTTTATGTATTTTTGTGTTATGTATGTATACAGTTAAATATTATTGTGCTTATATGTGTACTTATATTTAGGTTAGGACATTCTTATTTTAGTTACTATTCTCTTCCTGTTCTCACACACTATTGGCTACGTTTCTTTCTTCATATTTCCTCTTGCAGGCCTGCTGGTAGAAATTTCTTTAGAAATAAGCTGTGCCTTTGTACTCTTTGTTTTTTATGATGTTTTTCTGTATTTTTTCTTGTATGTATATAAATTATTAAATAAATAATAAATAAATCATTGAAAACATCATTATTCTGTTTCATTGTAGACTTACCAAAAGGACATCGTTTTCGTGTTCATCATCGTTTATGGATTCGAGGATCGAAAGCACTTTGAATAAAATTCTATTACTGGCCCCGTGTGGTAACCCATCCATTTCAAACCTTGGCAAGGGTTGCTTAACCTGGCCTCCTGTGGTAACCCATCCCATTCCAAACCTTGGTGAGGGTTGCTTAACCTGGCTCCGTGGTAACCCATCCATTTCCAAACCTCGGCAAGGGTTGCTTAACCTGTCCCCCTGTGGTAACCCATCCATTTCCAAACCTTGGTGAGGGTTGCTTAACCTGGCCCGTGTGGTAACATATTATGCATTTCCAAACCTTGGCAAGGGTTGCATAACCTGGCCCCCTATGGTAACCCATCCATTTCCAAACCTTGGTGAGGGTTGCTTAACCTGTCCCCGTGTGGTAACCCATCCATTTCCAAACCTTGGCAAAGGTTGCTTAACCTGGCCCCCTGTGGTTACCCATCCATTTCCAAACCTCGGCAAGGGTTGCTTGGAATGTGAAATCCTTACTATACTATACTATATCCTTACTAATATTATAAAAGCGAAAGTGAGTTTGTTTGTTTGTTTGTTACCTCTTCACGCTTTAATGGCTAAACCGATTTTGATGAATTTTGGTACAGAGATAGTTGGAAACCAGGAGACGGACATAGGCTAATTTTTATTTAAAACAAGTGGGATATGAGGGAGAACGAGGGAAGAAAAGGGAAAACTTAGCGTTGCTATTACAAATCAATCAGGCGCAAGAGCAAAAAATGCAGGTCTGCTTGGTGTGTTATACCGAATTTAACGCGAGCGAAGCCGCGGGCGAAAGCTAGTAATATTATAAAAGCGAAAGTGAGTTTGTTTGTTTGTTTGTTTGTTACCTCTTCACGCTTTAATGGCTAAACCGATTTTGATGAATTTGGGTACAGAGATAGTTGGGAACCAGGAGACGGACATAGGCTAATTTTTATTAAAAAAAAAGTGGGATATGAGGGAGAACGAGGGAAGAAAAGAGAAATCTTAGCGTTGCTATTACAAATCCATCAGGCGCAAGAGCAAAAACTGCAGGTCTGTTTGGTGTGTTATACCGAATTTAACGCGAGCGAAGCCGCGGGCGAAAGCTAGTTGATTTAATAAAAACACCAAAATCATATTGTTGTGAATAAGAAGAAAGAAAAATCCAACGGGTATATAAGCGCGCGCTACCCACAGCGCGGCCCTTTTTCGCCGTCAGCCGTCAGACCATCAACACCTCACAGCGATCGACATTTATTCTTTTATTTAACTTTCGTGTGATTTCTGGTACATTGCTAATTACTTATTTGTTTTATTAAATTTGTGTTGCTGTTTTTGTTTTTTTTAAATAACTTGCTTTCAAGTTTACAAGATCAGAAGTGGGAATCGATCCAATTTCTATTTTTGTTGCTTTGGTTTGCTTAAATAAAATGTCAGATCGCTGTCGAAGTCGTCGCCATAGCCGTGAGTCAAGCCGGCGACACAGCAGACCGCATCGCAGCAGCCTGGATCGCCCGCAGACCCCGGAAGGTGACCTACAGCAGGAACTGATGGTCATGCGAACACGTTTGAAGGTGTTAAGATCAAGCCTCGTTTGCAAAGGCGAAACGCTTGCGCAAACAAAGGGCGTCTCCGCGTGAGTCATCGCTATCCGAGCGTGACGCGACGCCGCCGCCGCCGCCTGTCCGGCGCCAAGCTGAGCGCGTCGCTTCGCCGTTGCTAAGGCGACCTGCGCAGGCACCGCCGCCGCGGTCACGTACGCCGCCCCTGCCTCCCGCGTCACCTAGCGAGCTCCGTGCCGGTCATACAGCTGAGTCTTTATTGCAACACACCGGTACAGGTAGCGACATCACTGCAACGGACCGCATAGTGGACGCAATTCGATCCATCAACCATCGGGTGAGATCTGACCAACATTTTTTAGGGTTCCGTAGTCAACTAGGAACCCTTATAGTTTCGCCATGTCTGTCTGTCCGTCTGTCCGTCCGTCCGTCCGTCCGTCCGTCCTCGCTTAATCTCTGTGACCATTAGCACTAGAAAGCTGAAATTTGGTACCAATATGTATATCAATCACGCCGACAAAGTGGTAAAATAAAAATTGGAAAAAAATGTTTTCTTAGGGTAGCCACCCCATATGTAAAGTGGGAAGTGATTTTTTTTTTAATTTCAACCCTAACGTGTGTTATATTGTTGGAAAGGTATTTAAAAATGAATAGGGGTTTACTAAAATCATTTTTTGATAATGTCTATAATTTCGGAAATAATCGCTCCAAAAGTAAAAAACAATGTGTGTCCCCCCCTCTAACTTTTGAACCATAAGTTTAGAAAATATGAAAAAAATCTGAAAAGTAGAACTTTATAAGGACTTTCTAGGAAAATCATTTTGAACTTGATTGACACAACAGTTTTTGTACAAAAAAGACAAAAAGTTGTACAAAATAATTTCCTCCTCCACCTTTAAACTCATAAGTGGGAACACTTATTGTGACGGACGGGAAACTACGGAACCCTACACTGAGCGTGGCCCGACACGCTCTTGGCCGGTTTTTATTTCTAGTTTCGATCCTAGTCTAAATAACATTAGTGATTGGTGTGACGAAGTCGATCGCGCAAAACTTTTAAATAATTGGAGTGACCATGAATGTCTTTCGCGAATAGGTAATTGTTTAAAAGGGGATGCTCGTGTGTGGTTACGCGAATGGGCAACAAGTGAGCGCAAGTGGAGTAATTTTAAAAAGGA
Organism: Ochropleura plecta; assembly: GCA_905475445.1. Taxonomy (NCBI): domain Eukaryota; kingdom Metazoa; phylum Arthropoda; class Insecta; order Lepidoptera; family Noctuidae; genus Ochropleura; species Ochropleura plecta. Next base: position 7,066,950 of record FR997751.1, read on the forward strand.
ATTTACGCCTTTGTGTCCGAAAACACCAGACATAGCCAATATTTTATTTGATGTAATGAATACGAATTCGGATAATTATTCTACGTACGCGGATTATGCCCGTCGCTCATTACTACGATTACGTATAGTACGCGGACTCAGTGACGAACTTATTTCCGCAATTATTGTCCGTGGTATTGTGGACCCTCACATTAGAGCATCAGCTACCAATGCTAAGTTAACACCTAACAACATAGTCGAATTTTTATCGATTTATGTAAAACCGTCTACTTCTAAGGCACAAAGTTCACGTCCTACCTCACAAAATCATTTTGTTAAAAGTAATCACGAGACTGTAAATAGAAAGCGTAGACTTGAGGAGGGTAAGTGTATTTCATGTGGCGCAGCCGGACACAAGCAGGCTACTTGCAATAAGAAAGCTAAGTTCGATTCAAGTGATAGTTTAGATGCAAGTGGTTCAAATAATTCTAATTCCAAATCATTGTCGGTGCCGTTAAAGTCTGAACCTTGTTGTGTAGTGTAGCCGTTATTCAGGGTATTCCGGTGGATGTGTTAATCGATAGTGGGTCAACCATATCGCTTATATCATCGTCACTGCTGAAACATTTCAGTTGGTCGCGTAAGCCAGCATTTCGTATATTAAAGGGATTGGGAAGTCACGAAATCTGAAGCACTTCCTATGTCACCTCACCTATTGAGTTCGAGGGCTTAACACTTGAGGTCGATTTATTTCTTGTGGCGCCCAAGTTTATGAATACGCCTATTATTGTGGGAACTGACGGGCTCAATAGGGAGGGTATACGTTACATTCGTACGCGCAATTTTTAATCACTTAGAAAGGTAGACATAGTGCAAGACGTGATGACTGTTCAGTACGATAAGTCAATACCAATTAACACGCCTCTCGTAAGAGCTTAACTACAACGTTTTCTTACTATGATAAATGAGTTTCTGCATATTTCATATCCGGTACCGCGACATCGACTGTCAATACGGGGTGTATGACGATTTGACAGAGTAATAATTAATTTGAAAAAAAAAATGTTCCTTTCTAACGACTGAAATAGTAATATTTAGGACGTAGAATAAGCCAAGGTCAGGTACGACCGAGCCCCGGCAAGACACAAATGAGTTAAAGCAACATTTTCACAATGTTGTATCCCTATTTGGAACTTCTAAGTTAGTAGTAGCCGACAGAGGTCGCATGTTCCAAAGCGCCGAATTTCTCGACTTTGCACCCCAAAGTATGGGATTTGATACACACTTCATAACACCTGAGATGCATCAATCAAATGGGCAGGTGGAGCGTTATTGTCGAACGGTTTTAAATATGATACGTGTCGAAACCAACTATCGACAAAACACATGGCCAACTGTCATGTGGAAAATTCAGCTGGTACTGAACATCACCAAGCACAGAACTACTGGAACTACGCAGTGCTCCGCCCTCAATCTATTGGCGGACATTGAAGCAGCAACTCCACTTATAAGAAGTTTAGTACGTGATGTTGCGCTCGAGGGCTCCAGTCCTTATAGAGAGAGCTTACGTGAAATGAGGAGACACAGCATTGGAATGACAGGCAAGCTGCTTACGTAAATCAAGGGAGGAAGCCTCCCCGTGGTTTTGAACTAAACAGTTTGGTTTTTGTGCGAAAACAGGCTCAATCGACCGGAAAGTTGGACTCCTGTATGCGTGGTCCCTACCGCATCGTGAAGACGCTGCTACAAGGGCGCTACGAGCTCCGACTCTTGGCTGTTTCGTATGGGAAGTACACGCAGGTGGCTGCGGAATACATGATCCCATGGCGTGGAGAGTGGACTCCTAAAGTATGTGCTGCTTACTTTGATGGTGAGTACTGCATGCCTCTCTTTATATGAAGCTTCATATATGTGTGTGTGTTGTATTATGGTCACCTGGGATAAGCTTCACGTAGTGCCTCTTTCCTGACTGATCATATATGTGTCTGTATTGTGTCCTGATCACCTGGGATAAGCTTCACGTAGTGCCTCTTTCCTGACTGATCAGATGTGTGTGTATTGTGTTATTGATCACCTGGGATAAGCTTCACGTAGTGCCTCTTTCCTGACTGATCATATTTATGTCTGTGTTGTATTGTGGTCACCTGGGATACGCTTCACGTAGTGCCTCTTTCCTGACTGATCACAATACATCTGTTGTGTTGGGATAAGCTTCACATAGTGCCTCTTTCCTAACTGTTTTGAGTTACGAGTACGCCTTACGGCTAGCCTCTGGCTCTGTTAAGACTGCCATACAGCCTGGCTTTTCTTAGCTAAATGTCAAGTTGTGCCCTTGATATATGACTTGACCGCTAATGCGTCGAGGCAAGTTTCACGTCGTACCTGTGTCTCGATGGTTTAGTGTGTGATTAATAATGTGATTAATAATAGAGCACATCTTTTCCTCCTAACAGATGCAGACCTTGAAGATGTGGAGTCTACACTTGCTACTGCCGAACTGATTTCGCCAGCCGAGCAGTCTGTCTCCCAACCAGAGCCTTACACCTCTGGGACGCAGGCTGAGCCAGTGCAGCTTCACACCGAGCATGAGCCGGTGCAGCTTCACGTCGAGCCTGAGGGGCCTCCCGCAGACATGGCGTTCTCCGTGCCTATGCTGGAGACCGACCACCGAAGCTGAGGACATCGTGAAGGAGCCCGGGACGGCCTCCTGTCAGGAGAGGCCGTGTTGTGCAACATGCAAAGTGATGCGTGCCAGTGTGATAATCGCCTTGATCGAACTAACTTCACGATGTCGCTGGCTAAATTCACTCTCATCATTTTACTCCATCACGCCAAAAGAGGTATAACTTCAAAAATAGAAAAACATATCAAAATAGGTTGGGGCTCCAGAGACAGGAATCTCCTCACAATGCGGGCCGTATCGAGCAGTGCTGCCTTCTGAATCAGGCCCTTGATCCAACCGCATAAGGAGAGCTTCGAGAGATGGTCGTCGATGCTCTTGGCCATCAGGCCTTTGGCCGTAACTACTATCGGCACTATGACAGTCGAGGTCACATTCCACATATCGACAACCTCGTGTGCCAAGTCGAGATATTTTAGTTGCTAGTCGAGTTATTTTAGTTGCTATTGGCTTTTTTTAAGGCCGATATAAAATTGCACTCATTGCTAAATTAGAGGGAGCAGAACGAGTAAAAACGCCTATTCAATTAACAATTGGCGATCTTTAATAAATTATTAGCTCCAATATACTTAAATAATAGAGGAAACTCACTTAGACAATACCCTTGAATTTAATTTAGTTAAACTTCATGTACAACAGTGACACACAGGCGGACTTAATGACATACGGCATTCTCTACCAGTCAACCACACACAACATTGTGATATGTTATACAAGGTCAAAACACACAAGAACGCTGTACGCAACTCTTGGCATACACTAATTTATATGCAACTAGCTTTGCTCGGAATGCGTTGCAATGCAATTTTTCTACCCTACTTTTTTATGTTATTACTAGCTTTTGCCCGCGGCTTCGCTCGCGCTAAATTCGGGATAACACAGTTCCCCTTTCCTGATTTGCAGGTACCTGCTACCTGTAGTTTTTGCCCTTGCGGCTTTTTTATTGTAATAACAATGCTATGTTTTCCCTTTTCTTCCCTCGTTCGTAAAAAATATAGAGAGACAAGAGGGATCATGTCTCTCTATATATTTTTTTAAAGTTAGCCTATGTCCGTCTCCAGGGTCCTAACTATCTTTATACCAAAATTCATCAAAATCGTTTTGGCTAAGCCATTAAGGCGTGAAGATGTAACAAACAAACTCACTTTCACTTTTAGAATATTAGTAAGGAACTAACATAACAAAAATACAATTATGATATTTTGTTTATAGATTATTATAAGATATTATTTTATTTTTCTGGTATATATTGATTTTATTGATCAGTAATTATATTGCAATAGGTTGGTACCAAAGAGTGTTGGTAGTTTCTTTCTCAATTTCAAACGCCGGCCGTAAATGACAAAAATTGGTGGGTAGCATAACGTTACGTGAAATAACGACTAAATTTCTTTGTACACCTCCTATGATTATTTCACGAGCTTACTACTTGTATAATTGGTATATGTTCTTGTCTTGAAGAGGATATAACAAAATGAAATATAAGTTTAATGAATATTCTTTATGTTTTTTTATGGCTTATTATAAGTTTACTGAATATTGTTTATGTTGTTTATGGCTAGATATAAGTTTAAATAATATAATATTGTGAAAGTTCCTACCATACGTGATATATTCTGCAATATAATTTTATTAGTTTTATGTCATTTTGCTGCGCCCTAACAGGGTCATGTACTCATTAGTTATAAGCCTAGCGTGTAAATTTTTTTACATTTTGCATTTAATGAATAAATAAATATTTACTTGATATCAATTTTATTAGATAATTACCAACCAACCTCAATTTCAAACAAACGAACAAAAAAAGTACCTAGTAGAAAGTTTTCAAACTCCATAAATATGATGTGTTTTGGGATAAAAGGTATTTTTTATTTCTTTTAAGGGCCAAAATGCCCTTAATTGGAAACCCTGTTCCGAACTGTCAGTGTCAACGTTGCTAACGTTATAACGTTAAAAGTGTTAATGTTGGGTACTGTCAGAGCAGTTACTACCGATCGGTAGCAAAATATTATTGTTGTTGATTCGGACCGCACCGTAAGTGTTTACATTCTTGGCATTTGACATTTATTGTCAATGTCAAGTTGAAGAAACAGTGGTACAGTTTTATAGTAGACATTAGACAAGCATAATTTACGAATTAAAAGATGGAAAAACTGCCTATGTGTAGGATATGTTTAGCGGAAAATGTCCGCATGTATGTTGTGGTCAACAAGAACCTGCATGAACTATATGAGAAGCTGACTGACACTCCAGTAAGTTGATGAACCTAGAGTTATTGAATTTCCGATAATGTTTAACGTTGCCTCTCATCTCAAACATGAGGATACTTGTGAATTATTGGTCAGAGGGTCAAAGAGACTGACATCCGCCATCGGTGACTAAAAACTGGTAAACTGCGTGGGACAACAAGAACAAGGTGAGGAAGGGCGTGCGCCTAATGTTCCAGGCTACCGTCTACGACACACTCCAAGACCGCTGGCTATGCGCGGGGGTCGAGGGGGTGGTGTGGGTTTCTACCTTAAAAAAGGGCTGAACGTTCGTACTCTGCCTACCCTAACTGATCCCAAAAATGAAGCAATTGAGCAAATGTGGATTACCCTCACCTTGAATGGAAATAAGATAGCTGTAGGCACAGTGTACCGCCCCCCACGGTTGGACTTGGATCTGTTCCTCGATGCTGTTACTGAGGCTATTACTTCTCTAGTCAAATGTGAACACATATTACTATTAGGCGACTTTAATGTCAACTTACTGGCCACTAATGGTCAAACAAAGAAGGTACATGCCTTTTTAAATAGCTTGAGCCTCAGGCAATTAGTTAGTTCCCCCACTCATTTCACGGAACATAGTGAAACATTGATCGACCTGGTGTGCACTAATCTCAACTATAGGGGAGTTTCTGTTGAATCCTTTGGCTCACTAAATGGCCATTCACTCATTGCCTGCGAGTTTAGCATCAAGCGTAGTAAGTATAAGCCTCACTCAGTGACGTACAGACCCATTAACCAAGTTAATAAAGAAACGCTAAACAGTGACCTATCGCATATAGATTGGGATAACATCTGTGAATTGCAAAACGTAAATAGAATGGTTGAGATATTTAACATAAACGTCTTAGCTATTTTGGATACGCATGCTCCAGTCAGAAAATGTTTAATTAAAGAACCGTCATATCCGTGGATAACTGACACAATAAAAGTTATGATGAGCTTGAGGAATGATGCCCTGGACACGTATCGTAAAACGAAATCGGAGTCCAAACAAACGTATTATAAACAGCTAAAATCTCTTGTAACAAGCTCCCTATTTAAAGAAAAAGTTGCCTATTTTAATCACAATATAAACAACAAAATTAAAGATCCTAAAGAACTATGGAAAAATTTAAAAAAGGATGTATTGCCAGTTAAGCAGATCTGCGATCTCCCTTCTTATTTAAGAGATGTAAACCAAATAAATTCCCATTTCTTGAGTGTACCTGGCAACCCAAACTGTAATTTATCACAGCGTACTTTTTTTGAGTGTAACCGTTTTAGCGATGCATCTTTCACCTTACAGCCAGTAACTGAGGAACAAGTTTTACGATATCTTGGTCAGCTGAAATCTAATGCTGAAGGTTGCGATAGAATTACCTTGAATATGCTGATGTTAACCCTTCCCCAAACACTAAAAGCTATGACAGACATAGTGAACTACTCAATTATGTCTTCAACGTTCCCTGATATCTGGAAAGTAGCAATTGTTCGACCAATCCCAAAAAAAAGTAACCCTACTGAATTTAAAGACCTCAGACCTATAAGTCTTCTACCTTGTCTATCCAAAGTTTTGGAAAAGGCAGTATGTCAGCAAGTTACACATTATTTAGAAAAAAAAAAAATTCTACCGGAACTACAGTCAGGGTTCCGTAAGCGACGTAGCACCTGCACGGCCTTGTTGGATGTGACAGACAATATCCTTGCTGCACAAGACAAAGGCCTATGCACACTCTTAGTCCTGTTGGACTTCTCCCGGGCTTTCGACTGTATAAATATTGATCTGTTCCTAGCCAAGCTACAATACTATGGATTTGACCACGAATCAATAGGCTGGTTCCAAAGTTACGTCAGCAATCGAGAACAACGTGTCGAAATACGTCTGAGCGATGGAACAACTCTTGCCTCATCACCAGTCTCTGTAAACAGGGGAGTCCCGCAAGGCTCCATACTTGGCCCCATAATTTTTATTTTATATTGCGCGGACATAATAAAAACCCTACAGTGTTGCAAATACCACATCTATGCGGATGATATACAAGTATATATCTCGTTCAAGCCTGACGAATATGAGGGAGCCTTAAAGGATCTGAATGAGGACCTTGGGAGGATAGCATGCTGGGCCGAAAGTAATGGTTTAGTACTTAATCCGATTAAAACTAAATACATGCTACTCGGAACCAAGCACCAAGTAAATGGTTTGCCTCCAGACCTCAAAGTTACTCTACTGGGTGAGTCGGTCAGCCGAGTCAGTGAGGCACGAAATCTGGGTCTGTTTATGGATGTTGAGCTGAGGTACGAAGGTCACGTGGAAGAGTCGGTGCGCAACTGCTTCTATAGGCTCAAGGTCCTGTACAACATAAGGCCGTATCTGTCGGAAGAGCTGCGTATTCGACTAGTTGAGTCACTAGTACTCTCAAACCTGAACTACGGAGATACCGTTTTTGGTCCTCGACTACTGGCAAGGACTGAGCGACTGATCCAGAGAGTGCAGAACGCTTGTGCGCGATTTTGCTTCTCAGTTCCGCCTAGAACCCATATAACACCTTTTTTAAACCAACACTCCATTCTTAAAATGAAGTCACGCCGTAAATTACACTTAGCATGTCTATTGTTTGGGGTTATTAAGCACAAGGAGCCGGCTTATCTTTACAAAAAGCTGAGCTGGATCGCTAGTAGAAGAGAATGCACGATCAGACAGTGCTCTCAGCAACTCACTACAGAAGTGCACAAGACGGCAGCCTTCAGAGGCAGTTTCAGGTACGCCGCGTCCAAATGCTGGAACAACATTCCCCCGCCGATAAGGAATTTAAAAACGCTCGGTACCTTTAGGAGTCGATTGCGGCAGTATCTGATTGACGCTCAGAAGAAACTGGGCCTGACCGTCACCAACACTTCCATAATATAGAGGGTTTTCTGGTCCTAACGGCTCACTTTGTCCTATTAACAACATACAATAACTGTGAAAAATGAAACTCATACCCGAAACACATTACAATACACGTTACACAATACACAAAACACATTACAACTATACTCACCGTACATTATGATAAAAAAACTGAAACATAATGATACCTACACGAACAAGTAAACTCGTACAAACACTATTAGACACACTCCATACAACTTAAATTACAGTTATCATTACACATATTACCTATACTGTGATAATCAAGTTTAATAATAATTTTAGTATTTAAATTCAAAATCTTTCGTACTGACAACTTACCTACATAATATTCGCCGCACATTTTCTCGACATCCGTGTGTCACTAGCAGGATTCAGCAGAATACCAGCGTCAGGTAATCTACCTGGCATTATGCTGAGCTGGACTCCTTTTTGGTGCAATTTTGAGACACACACCGCCCAGTAATGGGCGACCCTAATAAATACAATTATGTAATGTGTCTAAATGCCTATGGGTCGATTTAACTTAGTCTACCTTACATTTTTTATTTTTTTTTATTTTATGTGTGCCTTTTTTCTGTTTTGTATTTTTTTTTTAATATTAATTCTTGTATTGTGTCCTTTGTTGCATCAAATAAATGATTTATCTATCTATCTATCTATCTATCTATCTATCTAACTTAAAGAGTCAATTTCATGGAATACCAAAATAGAAAATTATATTTGTAAGATTGAAAATGATTTGTTCTCTTTTTTTGTTTGTTTTCTTGCAAATTGTTCTGTGCAAATTTTCATTATTTTGTTCATATCAATACAACAGTGTAATACAATTTGATTTTCAGTTTGTAACTGAAGACTGTAGGCCGATTCTTGCTTGTTTTTTCTGCTGCGCTAAACTTAAAGAAAGTTACCGTTTGCTAAAAAAGTGCTTGGAAGCTGAAGAGCAGTTTACTCAGATGATGAATGAGGACTATGAGGTGAGTTTGTCTTCAACAGACATTCTTTCAACTCCTAATTCAATATAGTGTTTATTTTTTTTCTCTCAAGCAGTGTAGCTCATACCTACATTGACTGTTTGCATATAACTGTCTTGGCTTTCGTATGAAACTTGTTGTTAATGTACATGGCAGTTTGATATCACTCCTCCCCAGTGACAGATTAACCACTAAGCAAGAGCAACAGGCCCCGTGCGAAATAAGGTGCCATGTGTCCAACCCAGCCCACTTCCATTTGAGCATCTTTATTTACGAACTTTAACCCACCACCTGTCAATACAATGGATAACCAGCCAATAGATTGATAGTAGTATTTAAAGCTACACACACAGTAATAGCTATAATGTTTATCTTGATTGTAAAAGTCAGCTCTGGACACACAGCAAAAAATTTTTAGAATTGGCGGTCCCTTTCTGGTAGATTGAGGGCCTCTCAATAGAATTTTCTACAGGCTCCAGGCTTGTTTAATTCAGCACTGTTACACCCATGTTGGCTCCAGCTATGCGGCAACTCAAGTATTCCCACATATGGAGGCTCTCTTGATTGACTTTTCTTTATACTGGAATCATTTGTTTACAGCCAAAACCTGAAATGAATATAGACTATGTATTGTATTGTACTGGGTTTAGCAAAAGTCCAGTAGTGCACATAAGTTTAGTTGATGGATCTAAAAGTGAAAGTATTGCTATCAAAGAAGAATTACCTACTTGTGTGAGAGAAGAGGATGTTATGGAGCCTCAGGAGGAATACCTAAGTGATGGTATGTATTTTAACAACTATCATATTGCACAAACTAGTTGACCAATTCTAGTTTCATTTACTGAATTGTATGCAAACTATTGACTCTTTTTTCATCACTTATGGTTTGAATTTACTTAAATTCTTTCCAAGCAGATTCTTACATCATAACAGCTATCTGTATTCCATATTTTACCTTGTACTGTCCAGAAGTTTGATCTGTATGGTGATAGTCAATCAGGACAAATGGATAACTATAAGACAGTAATACAATCATTTGCACTTAAAAAATATTTACCAATTTATTTTCAAGTTCCCAATATTTCAGCACTTTTGCAAACACCATGATCATCTGATGAACCTGAATCTAATAAACTGAAATATAATATAAATCTGATCTATCTATATAATGTAAATCTGATAAACTGAAGTTATTGCATCAGGATGTTTATGTGGTTGTGTGTTGTTTTCGAAAGAGATACTGTGACCCCGGAACACAAAGGGCAAAAGAAGGAACATGGGTGGGTTTTAGTCAGTAAAAGTCTGACTCTCGCCCCCAATCCGCCCAGAGCGAGAGAAGTCAGATGATTTGCCATCCAAAAAAAAATGAGTTTATGACCAGACAAATCAATCTGCCCTCCTCCTGATACCTTCTACGTGCTTGGCACCACTGTCATTATCACTCACAAATTAATTCAGTTCCTGACACACGAAACTTACTGTGTCTGCTGCCAAACTGTTTTCACCACTTTTTCAAGCAATGCTCTTATCACATTAACTATTTTTGTTTACATACAGATATAGAACTGGAAAATACCGATCTATGTACAGAAGATATACTCTCACACCAATCTGAATTAGAAGATGATGCATCTCTAAAAGAGTTTACAACTAAAGTGGAAGAAATACAAGAAGTACCCAGAGAGAAACGAAGAGCCGTGGAGACCAATAGTAAGTATTAGTGACGTAATGGCCTACAGATAGTTAGTGAGTTTAAATGTTGGTAAATGCACCCACGATTCTGAAGAAATTTCTAGAGCGGGGCAATGTTTTTATGTTAACAAACAGGACGACAGTAACCACTTACATGTGCTATGTTTAATTGTATAGATTATCATAGATTTGTGGTCTCATAGTCGATGGGGGACTTACGTGATAAGAAGATTGTTAATCGTAAGATTTTTAAAAACAAATTGAAGTGGTGTCAACGTAATGAAGATTCAATTAAAATGGATATATTAGCTACACATTGCAAAAATAAAAAAAAATATGAAGTTTTGGCAAAATACTAAAAGTTAAAACACAAGCAAAATGTACCGTTATCCATAGACGGCATCTACTTGAGCAATATCAAATCGCAAATATGTTTGCAAACAAATTTAAAATGGAGGCCATGCCTTCGAATCTGGCAGAATCAGGCATCAGAGGAGTGTAGTCGGGGGTTGGCCGAGGATGTGGATTGTGAGCACTGCAATTTACACCGCAGGATGTTTTTACGTCAAAATTAGGCATATGGAGCGTGGCAAATCTGCGGGCCCTGATAACCTGAGCATTGAACACCTAGAACATGCAGGAAAATTCATACACGTCAAGCTATGTGCACTTTTTAATTTATGTATCAGGTACTCGTACCTGCCTGACGCCCTGATGAGAACGATAGTTGTACCAATCACAAAGAATAAGACAGTGGATCTCAGTTCTGCTGCCAACTACCGGCCAATCTCCCTTGGTACTGTCCTTGGCAAAGTTTTGGAGCGTCTTGTGCAGCCCTTACTGTTGAAGAATCTTAAGATTAAAGATGCTCAGTTTGGTTTCCGCCCTGGTTTATCGACTGACCTAGCTATATTAGCATTGAAGTATACGGTAAATTATTACAAAAGTCGTAACACATCGATTTATTGTTTCCTGGATCTGGAGGATTTTTGGAGGAAACGCCCGGGTGTCATCACTCTGTGACGATCGCACGGAGGACCCGGTAGAGCACACAGACCACCTTCTTCTGCGAAGCAGTTATGCTAGCGAAGGACGTGGCCGGACGTTTGCGGGCGAGAACCTCAAAACAAGCCAGCCGCCGCGGAAGCCGCTCCGCAAGACGACTCCCGGTCATGGTATACGAAACGGGGCACAATGAAAAAAAGACTTAGAAAAATTTTACTCAAAAACAACGCCTAATCAAGCCTTCGGGATCCGGTGGGATGTGGGAGTATTAGGGTGGGGGAAACACCCGGGGACAAAGATCAATTTATAAAAAATACCGGAAATGCCGGGAACCCTTAAGATCGATAACCTTGACCCCAAGGTCAATAACCTTGACCTCAAGGACAAATTTAAAATAAACACCGGAAATGCCAGGAACTCTTAAGATCGATGACCTTGACCCCAAGGTCAATGACATTGACCTCAAGGACAAATTAAAAAACACCGGAATGGGGTCAAGGTCATCGATCTTAAGGGAACTTAAGATCGGAAATGCCGGGAACCCTTAAGATCGATGACCTGGCTCTTGAATTAATTATTCGTTAGGGAATTAATCAAGGTGACAGAGCCCGGGTAAGTTCGACGGAGGCCCCTTCGGGGCCTCCTATTTCTGTCTCCAAGGTTCAACAGTAACCTAACACGAGGGGGATGACGGGGGCTTCGTTCGCTCGCTTTGCTCGCTCACTGTAGCCCCCGTCATCCCCTTCGAACCTAACCTGTCCGTGTCGGGGTGCCGAAAATTCCGAGCTCGCTTCGCTCGCTCTTGAATTAATTATTCGTTAGGGAATTTGACCTTGACCTCGAGATCAAGGTCAAGGTTATTAACTTTGAGTGTGCCCTCGCGTTTTCTCTCGTGTTTATATTTTGACCTTAAGGTCAAGGTCAACGACCTTAAGGTCAAGGTCAACGAACTTAGGGTCAAGGTCACTGACCTCAAGTGTTCTCCGGTATTTTCTGTCATTTTCATACTGTGACCTTGAAGTCTAGGTCATTGACCTTGAGACCAAGGTCATTGACCTTGAAGTGAAGGTCACGTTGAGTGTCCCCCAGTGTTTCCCTACCCTTGTCCTCCCACATCCCGGAGCCGTCATGTCAGTCATGAAAATTTTTCTAAGTCCCAGACGCCTTAGTAATGAGGGTTACATTTTACCTTCTATCTCAGCGGTCATTGACCTCACAAAAAAAAATCCCGCGAAAAAGTTGTTCCTTTTGATGTCCCCCATACGATAAAATCATAAAAAGAAAGTATTATTAATTTTAAAAATTTCATCAAATTTTTTTTAAGTGTTTTCTCCTCAGTTCCCCGTTTCGTACACTCCAACCCGACTCCCGGCCACCGTAGGCAGAGGGGCCTGCCAGGGTCACCGACCATTGGGTTTGCAGATCAAATCAATAAATAATACAGCTGGTGTCAATAAATAATTGTCTATGTCCCACCCTTTGGGCGTGCTAAGTAGAACGTACTAAGTAGAACGTACCAAGTAGAACGTACTAAGTAGAACGTAATAAGTAGAACGTAATAAGTAGGACGTACTAAGTAGAACGTAATAAGTAGAACGTAATAAGTAGAATGAGAAAAATCAGAATTTACTTGCATGTCAAAAATATGAATATTACCTTAAAATAAAGATAAACTAAACCAATTCAATATTTTTACTACACAATATTTATTTAATAATTTATGTACACACAAGAGAAAACACAGGAAAACATTATAAAAAACAAAGAGTACAAAGGCACAGCTTATTTCTAAAGAAACTACCAGCAGCCCAATAGTTTGACCAATAATAAATATTCAAATCGTATGTTCACAGAACACATCATGCTTAAGGGAGATTGTATTCTGACAGCGATTTGTCGGCAAAGAAATCTTTGAATGAGTAATAGCTTTACTTGTTTACTGATAGTTGATGTAGCTTCTTTTAAAATGTTTTTATTTCAGTAACTGCTCTTAAAGGCTTTGGAATATTATTGAATATACGCGGAGCCGAGCAGAAAATACTTGCATGCATGAAATGCGAGGGACTATGAGCTAGGAGCTACGTCCAGCTTATGTTGATGGCGTAAACGCGTTCGATATTTGTATAAGCCAATGTTATTTTAAACAAATACTGCTACTTCAAAAATATATAGACAAGGCAACGTTAATATATTGATCGTAATATCGAAAGTGGTACACGTTTCGGTTTTTTGTAAGCTGAAAATTACCTTAACACAACGTTTCTGTGAAATGAGTGCACGTTCCTTATCAACACTATTGTGCCCCAGAATATCAGACCGTATCTAAGATTACAGCTGATGTAACTATAGTATGCCGTTGTTAGCGTTGGTAGGTTTGCGATTTTTCTTAGTCTAGCATACCCTAAATCAGATCCAAACAAAAATTTTAATCTTAGTCGGGGGACTTTTTATACAAGAAAGTATTCTACAGATTGGTCCCCCGACCGCGATGAAAATATTTGTGTCGTTTCCGATTTAGGGTGTGCCAATATAATTAGGATAATTCCAACATTCCACATATTAAAATTAAACTCTCGAGCCAGAGATTCCCTTTCATCTTTGTTCCTAGCATATTCCATCGGCAAAATTTAAAACTAACATCTTGCTTTTTTAGTTCATTTTTTGACATGACAGTTTTTTAATTTTAGTGAATATGAATAAATTAAAAAATTGAATAAAAACTAAACCATTTTTTCTACAATACTCAAAATACTCGCCGAAAGTCTTTAACCTTACCGTGATTCAGAAAATGGCTTCAAAAGCACAACGCCATCTATTGAGTAGATGAACAACAATCGATTCACTAAACAGTTTCTCTGTAGGCTAGTTTTGTATGTTGTAGTTAATGTTATCCATTGTCTGATGTTATGAAAACGTATGTAAATAATGTAATGGCACAGTACCGTACCTACTTTTCATTATGGTTCTGTACATCCGTATGAAATATGGAACTTTTAAAGGATTTCGTGTTTTAAATTTTAATGTTATCTGTACCTGTTTAACTGCCTATATCTGTTTCGAACCTACCTACTGAGTCAATTAAGTTTAAGTTTGGTTTACATATTATAATGACTTTCTGTAATAGAAATCCTTACTAATATTATAAAAGCGAAAGTGAGTTTGTTTGTTTGTTTGTTTGTTACCTCTTCACGCTTTAATGGCTACACCGATTTGGATGAATTTTGGTACAGAGATAGTTGGGAACCAGGAGACGGACATAGGCTAATTTTTATTTAAAAAAAGTGGGATATAAGGGAGAACGGGGGAAGAAAAGGGAAAACTTAGCGTTGCTATTACAAATCCATCAGGCGCAAGAGCAAAAATTGCAGGTCTGCTTGGTGTGTTATACCGAATTTAACGCGAGCGAAGCCGCGGGCGAAAGCTAGTTAGTTATAAATCTACTCTTCACTAGTTCTTCTAATTGCCACTAGATGGCGCACCTTGTTTGTTTTCAACGGTTCAACTATCGGATACATTAACAAATATTTTGATTAACAATGTAACATATTTATATTTTTGGAATCCATTTGTCAAATCCTAGACGATAATCACATGCATTTACAAAATAATAAAAAAAAAAATTGAATGTGTGGCTGTTCATTTATTTATCATACCCGCCACATTGCATTTCTATACTTTTTACCTATGTTACTCGGGACGATGTAAGGATTCTAATGATATCTCATACACGTAAATCAGTTCAGGCGTTTAGAAGTGACTCACATACATACATACAAACATACATGAACCTTGAAAACATAACATTCCTTTTTTGGTGCAGTCGTGTTATAAGTAATAATTATTCATTTTTTGTAATTAGTTTTACCCTTCTTATCTCTGTGATATGTTGTTCGAAAGATTGCGGATTGTTCGAAAGAGATACCGCGGCCCCGGAACATAAATGGAGAAAATGAAAGAACATGGGTCAGTAAAATGCTTACACTCCGTGTTCTACTCTCACTCGTTCCTCCTCAGTTATTTGATGATGTCCCTACCGTATACCGTGTTTTTTTTCGGATATCAGGCGTTATGTTATCCATCACATCCAATGACATTGACAATTTAAATGACTGGAACCGCTGTTAGTTTATATACATTTCTTTATTTTTAAAACGTTGACCCACACTTGGAATTTGTCCTGTGTCGTGGGTTAGTTTACAAACTTTTAAACTCACATACACAAACAGCCAGCTTAGCATTGTACTTACTAGATTATTTCTACAGGAACGCCCGCCATGAAGAAACTAAAACTGGACACACGAAGAACAAAGCAAGGGGATTCAATAACTGTGGGCCTAAGGAAAAAGGAACACTCACACTTAGAAGCTATTCGAACTACTAAACATCGTACGTCCACACGTGGCACTTCTGTCACAAACACTTACACATGTGATGTATGCCAGTGTAGTTTTGGTACAAAGTCTTATTTATCTAGACATATCCGAGGAGTACATACAAATGCAAAATATTTTGAGTGTGATGTATGTCAGCGTAGTTTTAGTCGAAAAGATCAATTAATTGTACATATTAGAATACATACTCGCGAAAAACCTTTTAAGTGTAATGTATGTCAGCGTGGTTTCAGTAGGAAGAACTATTTAACTAAACATATTCCAATACATACTAGGGAAAAACCTTTTAAGTGTAATATATGTCAGCGTGGTTTCATTATGAAAACCTATTTAACTAAACATATTCCAATACATACTGGGGAAAAACCTTTTAAGTGTAATGTATGTCAGCGTAGCTTTTATGAGAAGGGTGCTTTAACTAAACATATTCGAAAACACACTGGTGAAAAACCTTTTAAGTGTACTATATGTCTGCGTAGTTTCAATGATAGGCGTGATTTAACTATACATATTCGAATACACACTGGTGAAAAGCCTTATAAATGTTCTATATGTCAGCGTCAATTTAGTGTAATAAGTAGTTTAAGAAGACATATTCCAACACACACTGTTAAAAAACTTTTTTAAGTGTACTATATGTCAGCGTAGTTTTAGTAAAAAGAAAAAAATAATTGTACATAGTAGAATACATACTACGGAAAAGCCTTTAAAGTGTAATGTATGTCAGCGTAGTTTTTATAAGAAGAGTTCTTTAACTACACATATTCGAATACATACTGAGGAAAACCTTACAAGTGTGAAGAATGTCAGCAAAAGGAGATAAAAGCGAAAGTGAGTTTGTTTGTTTGTTACCTCTTCACGCTTTAATGGCTAAACCGATTTTGATGAATTTTGGTACTGAGATAGTTGGGAACCAGGAGACGGACTTAAGCTATTTTTTTTCTAAAACTGGAATGTGAGGGAGAAAGAGGGAAGAAAATGGAAAACTTAGCGTTGCTATTACAAATCAATAAGGCGCAAGGGGAACTATGTTACCCCGAATTTAACGCGAGCGCAGCCGCGGGAAAAAGCTAGTAATACATAATTATTATTATGTTTTCTGATCCATATAACAAATAATTGTTATAACAAATAATTGTTTTAATAAATAATTCAAAATAATATAAGTGCAGTTATGGATCAGATTACGTCGCTTTTGTGCTGGCAACACTCAACCATCCCGACCGTCAAATGTGACAAGAATCAAGAATATTGTAGATCGAATACTGATACTATAAAAAGACATAAATTTTATTTGTGTACATTCTGGAGCACAGCCTCATAAATTTTTTTGGCCATGTCCTTTTAGTCAGAAATTTAATTTAATATTAAGCACTTACAAATGTGGTCTCGTGCCTCGTTCACGTATTGACAAACCTTACACATGTGATGTATGCCAGTGTGGTTTTGGTACAAAGTCTTATTTGACTAGACGAGGCCCGCCGCGACGTCCCGGTAACTGCCCCACCTGTCCCTTGCTAGAGCCAGCCCGCGGGGCTGAGCAAGTTCAAATCAGTCGCCAACCTTCGCGCGACAAAGTGTGCACACGGGTGCAAAGTTTACATACATTGTTACCCTACATTTTTGTAAACAATCGTGCAACGGGTTAACCCGTTGCACGATTGTTTACAAAAATGTAAGGTAAAACAAGGTAACTATCTTGTTTTGGTTTGACAGGGACCTAAGGTTTGCCCTGACCTCCACTGCCAAGGGATGATGCCGGTCGTAACACTGTATGGTTTGGAGGGCTGCCATAGAGTCACTGAAGATTCCAAACGATTGCGCTCTGTAATTTGGTATTTGCCTGGTCGCAACGCATATTGCCAGAAGCTCGGCCTGGTAAACAGTCGAGTAGTGCGGGTTGGTTTCGGCGTCGCCTCTCCAAATGAACAGCGCCGCTCCAACCTTACTCCCGATCTTGCTCCCGTCCGTGAACATACGAACCTCAATTTCGTTGTGGGCATCAAGTTGCTCTTGGTTTACCAGGCTGATGAACTTCAGCTCAGCGCGCTCCGCAGGGTGTGGGGCTTCCATTGCCGAGGCAGTCTGCTCGACCCTCCTGTCACCGAGTGCTGGCTGAGGCATCCCCTTCCTGGCCTCGTATAGCGATGCAGACTCGCGGACACGGAGGTCAAGCGGCAGTATCCCAGCCAGCACTAGTGCCGAGTTTAAGGAGACCGTCCGGTAGCCTTTGCACAATTTTTGTACAAAACCACGCTGAACCGATACTAACTGCTTCATAATACCAAGCTTCTCAACGGCCGGAGCCCACACGCTGGCGGCGTACAGGATGACTGGTTCCACGGTGGCCACATATATTATTTTGATGACTTCAGGGCGAAGACCCCAGCTGGTCTTTGCGGCCCTTGACAGCTGTTTGTAGATGCCTATCGCCCTTCTGCATACGTTTGTGACGTGTGTGTTAAAGGTCAGCTTTTCATCGATGGTGACACCCAGGATTTTGACCTCTTTGGACATGGCAATGTCGATTCCGCCCATACTCAGGCGTGGGGTGTCGTATTTTAGCTTGCGTGTGATGACCATCGCATTAGTTTTTTGCGGAGCAAATTTTAGCTTATTTTGTACTCCCCACGCCCGAACGTGCCCGAGAGCCGCATTGACACGCCCCTGGATCTCCGACGATGTGTCACCATCGAATATCAGCACAACGTCGTCGGCAAAAGCCTGGCAGTAGTCTTCCCTGGCTTCGAGGCTCTTCAACAGCGGGTCCAGCAGAAGATTCCAGAAAATTGGTCCACCAATGGAACCCTGGACACAACCCTTGCCGGTAGCCTTGCCGAACTCTTCGCCAGCGTATCTGACCTTAACCTTCCTGTCTTGAAGATAGCTGTCGATGACCCGCCTCAAGCCGATCGGACATTCTTCCTCAGCCAGACGGACCCTTATGGCTGGCCACCAGGCACTGTCGAAGGCTCCCTCTATGTCCAATGATACGAGGACTACTATTTTTTTTAGTGACAACTTGCTCCGTATGTGCTGCACTAGTGCATAGAGGGAGTCCTCGGTGCTCCTCTGGGGCATGAATCCGTACTGGCGAGTACTCATCCTTGGGATCAGATGGAACTTGAGGCGAGCCACCAACATCCTCTCGTAGATTTTTCCAAGGATTGGCAAAAGTCCGATTGGTCTGTACGCCTTGGGGATGCTGTAGTCGGTTTTCCCAGGCTTCTTAAGCACGATCACGGTTGCCTCCTTCCAAAGTTCGGGGAAAAGGTAGCATCTCAGGCAGCCGTTCAGGAGAGCCAGAGCTGCCTCTGGGTCCACTCCGACGGCTTGGCAACAGATCTCTGCGGTGAAACCATCTGCACCTGGGGCTTTTTTCGCACTAAAGGACCTGTATGACGCCATCAGTTCCGTCATTGTAAATGGTGGATCACATGAGTTATCATGTACTCCAGCAATCACGCTATCGGCCTTTTCTCTGACGAGGCGATGGCAGGTCCTGTCGGTGTCGGAATGGTCTTCTGGGTAGAAAGTGTTTGCCAGCAGTTCAACCGAACCCTTAGTATCCAACACCTCCCCATCTTTCACCAATGGCTGATCCTCTCCCCTTCCTTTGGTTCTTCCGATAACACGGTATATCCGGTAGTTATTTTATCTATTTCTATTTTGTTTATTTTATTTTCTTGTATTAATTGGCCGAGTTTCTCACGAAACTCAGGCCAATTTGCTTTTTTTGTGTTTTAAAGTCTAGTAGTTCGATTTATTATTATACCTTTAGATTTTTTTAATTTGATGTTGAAAAGTATGCCGTTGTGATCCGAGCTAGTGAGACCCTCGTCTACTCTCCAGTCGTCTACCAGGTCTAGAATGTCCGTTGAACATGCAGTAATATCGACGTGGCTGCAGTATCGAATACCTGCTCTGATCGTGTCAAAGGTCGGAATTTCCCCTCTATTGAGTATGTTAAGGCTCAGCTCATTGAGAACTCCGGATACTTCTTCCCCTCTGCGGTCGATGGTCAAGCTTCCCCACCAGGTACTTTTCGCGTTAGCATCTCCTCCAATAATCCACCTTCTGGAACTTATTACGTCCTCGATGCGTTTGAGGTGGTCTAAGTATGGTCCCGTCGGCTGGTCCGGATCCCCACCACGGTGATGTTGTTCGTGGTGAGTTTTGGGTACTGGGTGACAATAAGGTTTTGCTATTGCGGCCTTAACAGTCCCATTTCCGGTGTCAGCACACTGGAAGATCCGAACGCCCTTGTGGTTCCTCATAGACTTTGTTCCGCCCACGTAAGGTTCCTGGAGGAGAGCTATAGAAACTCCACGTTTTGTCGCTTCCATGAGGAGTTCGTTGGTCGTCAGTTTTTTCCTCTGGAGGTTAGCCTGCACAACTCTGTAGGAGTTTGGGTTACCTTGGGTGCCCTTAGCAGTACGCCACCGACAGCCGCGCCAATCCGTCCCATTTGACACGGATCGGACACTCGCTGTCGAAGGCGTTGTGCTCCACTTTCCCCAGTTTTGCGGACACGCAGTTATGGCATTTGGGTGGCTCCGCGGCAAGTCGAGAGGGACAGTCCACCCTCATATGTGTTGAGTGTATGACCTTTGCAGTGCGTGCAAAGGTCGGCGGGTTCCGTGCACAGTTTACGGCTAGGGCCAAAACGCAGGCAGCGGGTGCACTGAATCAGCGGTGACTGATCCAGCACACGTACCCGTTGCAGGTCAATGTGCACTCGACCCGCAAAAGTCAGCCTCTGCCACACCGCGGGAGACACTTGCAGAACTATATGGCACATGTGGGGGTTCCGGGTCTTGCGGCGGTATTTAACCCCCATCCGCAGATCGTCCGCAGGCACGTCTCCAATCAGGTGGTTATTTTGACGCTTAATTGCTTCCAGTACTTCCTCGTCCGAGTGGCACGAAAGAAC
Source organism: Ochropleura plecta (assembly GCA_905475445.1). NCBI lineage: Eukaryota > Metazoa > Arthropoda > Insecta > Lepidoptera > Noctuidae > Ochropleura > Ochropleura plecta. The sequence goes on from FR997751.1 coordinate 7,087,764, forward strand.
GTCTTTGGCTATGATGAGAGGATCTTTATTTTTCACCTCTTCCACCATGAGATTTCCGGCCTTTTTAATCCTCTCGGCCACTCTGGTGAGCTCCTCTCTGGTTCGGAAGCCGACCACCACCTTCTGGTCCCTCGCTTTCCGCAGCCTCTCAACTCTGGTTCCCTCATTCCTGGCATCTACCACCGTCCTGAGCTTCTCGATAACCTCTTCACCGGTGTCCTTGCCGTCAACCGACGACACGACCACCGAGTGAAGAGGCTCCCTGATATGTGGCTTCGAGGCGGCGGCTATCTCCGCGAATGAGGGACTCTTTCCTGCGGTGTAGCGGGGGGTCTGCCGAAGTTGCTCAGACAGAGCCCGTGTGTGGAGCTGGCATTCCTCCAGCGCCGTTTTGTGTTGCTGGAGGTTGTGCATTAGCTGCCTCATGAGCTCCGTCGGTTCACCCGCAGCCGGCGTGGGGGCTTTTTCTGGTTCAGCTTCAGGTGCCCGCCCAGTCTCTTTTCCTCTCTCACTCTCGCCTTCCTTGACTAGCTGGTAGAGCCTCTCCACAGCTTTTGTTATCCCATCCTTAATCTCTTTTTTCAGATTTCGGGAGCTGTCCAGTTGGATCTTGGCGCTGGAGAGACACGCCTTGGCCTCTGTAGTTCTGCTGATGTACTTCACAGGAGGAACCTCTCGAGGCGAGCTCTCCAGGGATTTTGGAGGCTTTACCAGCTGCGTTGTTTTTGTCCTCGGCTTGGTTCTCGGAGGAGAGACCAAGAATGTTTTGTTGGGAGGCGCGGTAGTAAAAGTTTGTGTATTTTTGGGAGGCGTAACGGTTTTATGCCCTGTTTTGAGCGTCTCTGCCTCCCATTCTCCGACACTGCGTCTCACTGAGGGGCCCGCCTGCGCTGAACATACCTCTTCCACATCTAAAGTCTCCTCCACGGTTCTGGCTTCGGGAACTGGAGTCTTTATGCCAAACATACTGGAGATATGTCTAAAAGGATTGAAATGTCAGAGTACACCTAAGTAATACTAGATCCCTGTAATAGGGGGATCCAGATAATAATAAATAATCGAATGACCAAACTGAGTCCCTGTAAAGAGGAGACTCAGTCGGTGAAATACAATAGAGGAATGATTTATCAGAATAAAATTTTTCTTAAGCCTTTAAATTGTCAGTTTTGCCAAAAATACTTGTCAAAATTAAAAATTTGTGGTCAGAACCCTGCAAATAGATGATATACAAGCTAAAAATAAAATAAAATATTTTGCCGTCTGTTTCGTTTCTCCTTCCTATAGACCAATGGGCGGGGGGCGGGGATTTTTTATTTTGAGCTAGACCCTCGACCGAGGTGTCCAGGGACGCGTCTCTGCGCGGGCTAGCTGATTATGAAATATGGAAAGAACAAAAATTTCGTTTTTTATTTTGAGCTAGACCCTCGACCGAGGTGTCCAGGGACGCGTCTCCGCGCGGGCTAGCTGATTATGAAATAAAACTTACTATGGAAAGAACAAAAATTTCGAGTTTTGGTCAAAAAACCAAGTTTTAGAGCAAAAAATTTTGATTTTCAACCTCCAACCCGAATTTGGGTACACGGAACGCGGACCAAGTTTCAGGGATGAAGGATGAGTACTATTGACACTATAATCTTCCAAAACAATAACAGAAATTTTGAAAACAAAGTAGATTTTAACTTTTGTAAATGAGGAATTATTAAAAATATGTGTTTTCAACCCCCAGCCTGAGTTTAGGCACACGGTACGCGCACCAAACAAAACGGGGATGTTGGCTGAGTACTATTGCCACTATAATTTACTGCAATAACAAAAGAATTTTCGAAAACGATGTATATTTTTTACACATTAAAAAATATACATCGGTTAGGTTAGGTTATATTAATTTGATTTGACAACCAAGTATAAATAGTTTTTTGAAATATTTCATAAATATTTTTCTATTTAATTGAAAGTTTGATGATGATAGAAGCTTAGAGCAACACTGAAAATTAACGTCACAAGACATTTCCCACCGGCGCGGCGTGTTTACGTGCTCGTGCCCATTCTTGTACTGTAAATATTTCTTAAATTGCCAAATTTCAGCATAGAATAGTGTGAAAGTGTTTGTGCCATACACGAGAACAGTTTAATAAAACAAAGGGTGCAAAACGACAGACGCAAGCAGGTGTATTATAAATGTGCAATAAATAATATATTTGTAGCGTATAATAAATACCGACACGCTTAGTGGTAGGGCGAGCGGTGGCGGGGGCGCGCTCAGTCATATTAATGCCCGGAGCGCTCACTCGCTTCTGGTCCGCCGTGCTAGTAAGACGTGCTCAGTGGAGACAGACTGTTGTTTAATTTAACATACCTAACACCCTAATAGTGTAACCTGTACAAGTGGCGACCGTGCCAGGACTACATAAGTGTAAGGTATGTACCAAAATTCAAAACATATTGTGAATAAAGAGGTAAATCAGTGACTAATCAGTTTTATTCATTGAGATGTTCCATGTAGCCCATAACTGGGTTTTAAAATGAATTAATTACTTACTTTTATTAAATCTGGTTACGTAATTATTAAATTGTTACGTAATTATTAAATTGTTACGTAATTATTGAAATAAAATAACGAATTTAAATATAATTTTGGTTATGACACAATAATTAAAACGATTGGCTTATTTAGCTTACGTATGCTATTATTTTAGAAACCAGCATTCTAATTAATTTACGTAATTTGTGTGCTTTGAGATCACAAAAGGAATATTTCAAAATAAATCTGATTTGGTTACTTGGTTGGTACCTAAATAGTCGTTATTGACTAATCGAAGTACCTGTACATCAAAATATACCACAAATGAAAGTCGTTGACAGAACGAAACTATCAAAGGTGTTAAATAATAATTTGAATGTCAGTGTTTTCGAAGTAGCTATTGTTACAATACACGATTTCATAAATATTATGAATAATAATAAATTATTTATTGGCATAAACAAGTTAATACATATTTGTGAATCACTGGTGCCTGTGGTGGGTAGTGAAACACCTGTATTACAGGTCACCGGGTATTATATTATAAAATCTTATTCATTAGACAAACTTTATGAGAACTTATGACTTACTTACCTGTATACAGTATAACCCTAAATATGTTTTTCTTTTATATAATTTTTACATACACAACAATATAATAATATAGTTACAATAACTTGATAAGTGTGAGTGTAATTGATATTAAATAACTCACTGTAGTTTATTATGTTATTTTACTTCTGTTCTGTCAACAAAAACGTGGTTATTAGAGGTAGTTTGGGTAACCAAACAGTACCTAAATGGTCTTGTAAAATAAGATCAAGGCAAGTTCGATGAAAATCGGAACGGTACCTATAAAGGAAGTAATTCCTTAGAGAGGTAGTTTGGGTAACCAAACAGTACCTAAATGGTCTTGTAAAATAAAATCAAGGGAAGTTCGATGAAAATCGGAACGGTACCTATAAAGGAAGTTATTCCTTAGAGAGGTAGTTTGGGTAACCAAACAGTACCTAAGTGGTCTTGTAAAATAAGATCAAGGGAAGTTCGATGAAAATCGGAACGGTACCTATAAAGGAAATAATTCCTTAGAGAGGTAGTTTGGGTAACCAAACAGTACCTAAATGGTCTTGTAAAATAAAATCAAGGGAAGTTCGATGAAAATCTCGAACGGTACCTATAAAGGAAGTTATTCCTTAGAGAGGTAGTTTGGGTAACCAAACAGTACCTAAATGGTCATGTAAAATAAGATCAAGGGAAGTTCGATGAAAATCGGAACGGTACCTATAAAGGAAATAATTCCTTCAAGAGGTAGTTTGGGTAACCAAACAGTACCTAAATGATCTTGTGAAATAAGATCATGGGAAGTTCGATGAAAATCGGAACGGTACCTATAATGGAAGTAATTCCGTCGAGAAAAAAAAAAAAACTCGTTAAAAAAAAAAAAAAAGGAAAACAAAGTCGACGGTCCCTGCGTGCATGAGGACATGTCGAAAATGGCATTTTTTTATTGTTTCATCGGCTTTAGATTGTGACATAATTATGGATGATAGCAATGATGACATCAGAAAATTTGTAAATGTCAATAAGGGTCTACTACTAACTATGGATGTACTTGTCCGAAATAAACATTATTATTATTATAAATTATCTATGCTTACATGCTGAAAAAAAAAACTTGTTTTTATTCAATAAAGCAAAATAACAACCTTGCACAATTCAACTTACTTACAAATAAGCAGTTAAGCAGTAGAGGTAGTAGACACTTTTTGTCGGTACTCATTATAGATGGTTGTTAACACAGAACTGATTCACTCTGTTCCCCGTACTAGTATAAACTGTATTACGGTGGAACAGTTTTCCTCGCTATGTTATTTTATTTATGGTAGCAGACTTGTGACTAAATAATTACTTATTAGTTGAAATAATTAATACATACGATTTTTATTTAACTTATTTACCTTGTTTTAGAAATCGTATAAGACGTATAACAAGTATTATAAATACAACGAATAAGTGTCGTATAAATGGTCATCTATAAGTTTTTCCAAAAAAAAAAAACGTGGAAAAAATAAAATACCTATGTACGTAGGAACCGTCGAAATACACCTACCGCCACTAGACTCGAGCGTGCGCCTGAGTTGTACTTGATCGCTACTAACGTAGCAACGTCAAAAAAAAAAAAAAACGGATTGCGATGTTCGCATCTGTGTACATATGATATGAGAGCCAATCGAGCTATCATTAGGGAAAAGCATCCTTTGCCCACTATGGAACGAAGCGACGAGGCCGAACATAGCAAAGGCTTACAAAAAAATGTCTTACGGGTTTTAAAAGATAACAATGTTCTGCTAAACGAATCAAAACGCGCTTAATAAAAACCCTTTAAATCAAAGCTCTGGATTGTTCAAACTGATTTATACACAAATTTAACGTTATTCATTTTGAAACTTTCATGCATTAGAAAAAAGGAAAATTAATGGCTGAATTAACGTTTTAAATAATGCGCTAGGCATGTGAACGTCGTGGGAATTTAAAAATGTACTTTGTTTATTGTATTTTCCTTTGAAAACATGGCGTCGGTAATTACTAAGCGAAGGCTATGTTTTATCAAAGTAAAGTAAGATGGCTGATTGTCTAGTCAATAAACTGTTTTAGTTGACATAAAATCACGCGTGTAATCTCTGGAGGGTTAGGCAGAGGTCAAACTCAAAGCATTTATTACGATTAGACCTTTACAGGCATATTGAATGTCATGAAAATAAAAAGGATTGTGCTACAGTCCCAATCACGAGACATAGTAGCTTGTGAAAAATTAAGTACTGTAGTTGCCATTCCAAAGCGCAGATCTCTATGGAGAAGAATGGGCAGAGGGCTCCGTGAACGCTCTTTTAAATCATAATATTTTTACAAAATCATGGATATATCATTCATGTTGAGATTATGCATACATGTGAGAACGATGTACAAAAACGAGCACATTAAGAGCGTCCAAAGTAAAAGCAAAAACAAGAGTTTAATAGATGAATGAACGAATTAATTTAAACAAAACCGTGGCGGCTAATAGTCGACTGTCAGTGCCCGTTCATGAACATGACGGCAGCCCCGTTCAACCATTTTGAAGGGAACTAAATGACCCGATACTGATAGAATCGTTGCGAGTGCCAACAGTAATTGGGAGGTACAAAGCTTCTTAGGGCTAGTAAATTATGTAGGAAAATGGATCCCTTTTTCAGCTACATAGACCGAATCCTTGCGCGAACTTTTAAGACTAAAACTAGGCAAAGATACGGATATCATCTCTTATTGGCACGATACACAAACACAAGCTTTTGATGATGATAATTATTTATACTTGGTAGTTGATCAATTGCATCGCATTGGCTATCCATTAAATTGGACGAATTGGCTATCCATTAAATTGGACGAATTGGCTATCCATTAAATTGGACGCATTGGCTATCCATTAAATTGGACTCGTTGGCTATCCATTAAATTGGACGAATTGGCTATCCATTAAATTGGACGTATGGCTATCCATTAAATTGGACGCGTTGGCTATCCATTAAATTGGACTCGTTGGCTATCTATTAAATTGGCGCATTCTTGTGGCCAAAGCCACCCGGGCATTGTAGCCATGAAAATGAGACTACGTTCCAAAGTGGACAGTCATGATGGTGAACATTGTAGAGATTACTTTGGATAAGCCAAACCAAAAAGGTGAACTGACATCCAAATTCGGTCACAATTGCAAAGGCGTTCCACAGGGCAATATTTTAGGCCCACCCTTTTTTATATACGTATATCAATGACCTGACAAAAGTAACTGATGATTCTTGCGTAGTCTTTGCAGACGATATGTCCGTAACCATTCCTAAAAATGAAGTAAACTATATATGAGGAAATCAATAGTAATGTGAGCAAAGTAATAACTAAGAAAAAAAAAAAAAAAACTTTAACCTCTAGAGCCCCAGCGGCACAAAAACGTGCCAGTAAACAAGTATTACCGTTGAGCCCCGCTGGCACAAATTCGTGCCACCAAACCTCGATCGATTGAAAACTGTATTTGTAGTAAAGACAAGTCTTAAAATCAGATTACACATACGATAAGAATCCGCCCGGCGGTGCTTGACGGATAGTTGACGTAAATAATGGGGGTCCTTGAGAGGTTAAACCCAACATAGAAAAATCTAATATGTCCAATTTTGTAACAACAATTGGAATAAAATAAATTTGAACATCAATTATAAAGATAAAAGTATACAACAATCAGATAGTATGACTTTTCTTGGTACAGATCTAGATCACAAATGTTCCTGGATTAGTCATATTGACAAGATATGTGAAAAGCTCAGTAAAAAAAAGAGGGGGAAAGAAAAGGGAATGCTTAGCTTTGCTATTACAATAAATAAGGCGCAAGGGTAAACACTAGTATGTGTGTGGCAGCTGTATGTAGCATGGTCGCGAGTGTCCAGTGCCCGAAATCTATATTTATCAGCACCAAATGGAAAGACATTCAATATAGTTTACAGTAGCGTCCTAAAATAATGCTGTTACTCACATTTATTATTCAAGTACAAATATTATTAGTAAATTAAAGTACATATATTAGACTAGTAGTAGATATAAACAAATGAAAACCTTTAACATAGATTCTGCACACTCCAAGCTTAAAGAGGTATTTTCTCGGTTAGGTGCACCCGTAAGCGTTACCGCTGATCATGGTCGGCAGTTTGTTAGTTCAATTTGAAAGTTTTTGTAAAGAATTTGGTATCCAGTTGTTCCAAACAAAAATTTCCAAATGTCGAAGTTAAGAGGCAGAACTGTTTGATTCTTTATAAGCAATTTATTGTAAATGAGTGGACATTGTTGGCCTTGTAGATTCTTAGATGCTTGTTAACTTATTATTTTATTTTGCGTTTTGTAAAGCAAGCAATGACTTATTGCCTGACCTGCGCTGTCCTCTCATATCTAAGTACTAACGCTGTAACAACCACATTGTAAAACCAAATGATTTTAAAAGAGTGACTATGGAGTTTCTTGCCGGTTCTTCTCCATAGGAAACGACCAACCCGAACCGTGCACCTTTTCTCGAATGTTATTTATAAGTGCCCATGTAGGCCAATGTGACATAAAAATATTTTGATTTTGACTAAAAACATAGATTCTGCAAAGAAAAGAAAATGCAGATAGAAAGAGGAAAGCAACAGAATCTAGGAAAGATATTGGGAAAAAGTATATGTTGAGAATACAATAAAGAAAACAAGTTATCCACCACATTCAAGGATACGACACACACATTGGTGAATAAATAGTGGACAGCGGTTGCGCAGAAATATAGTAAGGAAAGTGGGAAGTTTGACCAAATAAGGATAATAAGCTTTCAGAAAATAGCGATACCGCCTGTAACAACGTGTGTGACGAAAATGAATAAGTGATTGTTTAACGGAATATTATTAAAATTATTTGATGATTATTCTTGAAATAAACTGATTTGTATGTTATTATATTTATACGAAATTATGCTATTTTTAAAATTTTGTAAAAGGTAGATGTAGCGTATAATAAATACCGACACGCTTAGTGGTAGGGCGAGCGGTGGCGGGGGCGCGCTCAGTCATATTAATGCCCGGAGCGCTCACTCGCTTCTGGTCCGCCGTGCTAGTAAGACGTGCTCAGTGGAGACAGACTGTTGTTTAATTTAACATACCTAACACCCTAATAGTGTAACCTGTACAATATTGTTGTGTTAAGTTTTCAACGGATCAACTATCGACAATTTTTTTTTAATTAACAGTTTTGATTAACAATGTAACATATTTATATTTTTGGAATCCACTCCTCAAATCCTATACGATAATAACATGCAATACACACAAAATAAATAATTTAAAAAATGTGAGGGTGTTCATTTATTTATCATACCCGCCACATTGCATTTCTATACTTTTTCAATAGCCTATGTTACTCGGGACGATGCAAGGATTCTAATAATACCCCATACATGTAAATCCGTTAAGATGTTTCGAAGTTATGGTGGAATAAAGAAACTCACATACATACAAACATACATGAACCCTAACAACATAACACTCCTTTTTTGGGGCAGTCGTGTAAAAAGGACATTGCTCTGCCCCCATACATAGTGGAGCTAAGAACATCGAAAAATTATGTATTGTATTCTCTCATTAGTAAACTCCCTTATCTTATTATTTATATAGCGTACTAGCTGCAGAATAGATATATTAAAAAAGTACTACATTCTGAGGTTATTATGGAACCCCTGTTGTCTTCATAATAAATAAATATAAATATATAGCAATGAATATTATTGACGACACGGTTGGCGCAGTGGCTGAACGATCGACTGCTGCGCTGCGTGTCGCAGGTTCGATCCCCGCACGGAACAAATATTTGTATGGCCTACAAATACCTAGTTGTTCCGGGTCTGGCTGTTCGTGTATGTGAGTTTAAATGTTTGTTAACGCACCCACGATACAGGAGAAATACTAGAGTGGGGTAACGTTTAAAAAAAAAAGTATCAGGTAAGATTTTTCATAGCTCCTAGTGATTTTTAAGAAATTAAAACAACCTACTCCCTGCGGCGCGCGGGCCGCATGCGGCCCACTGTCCTTTATTGTGCGGCCCGAGCCACGGCATAGCCCAGTACTTTTATTTTTACAGTAGGAACCTAGTATTACAAATAATTAACGCCTACGTCAAATTAACGTATTAATTAATTCTGGCTTCACTCATGTTTTCTTCCTTATTGCGAACACACAGAACACAGCATTATTACTACCTATCTCTGTACCAAAATTCATCAAAATCGGTTTGGCCATTTAGGCGTGAAGACGTAACAAACAAACTTACTTTCGCTTTTATAATATTAGTAAGGATTACTTAGTTTCCTGCAACGAATTTCTGAAAAGATTCAGGATTTACGTAAAATAAAGAAATGTCTTCTCTTAATTGAAAATGGCACTTAAGAGTACAAGTACCTACACTACAACATAGTTTGCAGTTTTGGATTTTGATAATGTAAAATGATTGATTTAAAAAAATATACGAATCTGCAGGCGATTTTAAAAGAGAGACATATCAATATGAAGAATTTTGGAAATTAGTTTGACATTGTTTGTATCAACATACCTATGTGAATCTTCATATGCAAAAATGAAATATGTCTACAGATCTCGGCTTACTGATTCGCATCTAGACAACGTTTTGAGAATAGCATGCATTAATTATGTCCCAGATTTAACAAAAATAGTCCAAAGTTTGTTACAAGGTCAAAAATCACATTATTTTGACGTGATAACGTCTTTAAAATCGTTTTAGTCGGGTGACATGTTCAGAAACTTGTGTCACACCAAAACCTCACAAGCGACATTTCATAAAGATGGTAGCGCCATCTGTTACTTGGCTCGAAAAAAAAACTTTAAATTAGTACTTAATTTCATTTTAGATGTCACTACTGGTGATAACTTATATCACCAATAAGACGTTATCACGTAAACATCTCGATCGTAAACCTACTTTACAAACAACCAATTTTTTTTTTCACAAAATTGTCACCCTTTGATGCTTGGTACCCGGGGTGAGTCACGTAAAATACTATAAAATGTATATTTTGGCATACAGCTAGCATAGTGTTACAGAAGCATTTACATAATAAAAAATACAATTAACTATCGTGTATTCCGATACTGTTTATACACAAAGAGCCATCTTGAACCCTTGCATTAAAAACAATTAGTTCATTGTTTAGCGTTCAGAGGGCGCTGATCGCTAATCAAACTGAAAGCATCACTAGCCTGTCTATCTAATCCTCTTCTTCTAATCTCAAGAATAGCTGAACCGATTTCCCTCATTCTTTTTTTGTTGTGTTGGTTAATATCAGTTCTTATGAAAAAAAAGTAGGGTAGGCAGTGTACATTTGCATTGCTACACACGCCGGGCAAAGCTAGTTGTAAATCGTTCTTGCGTGTTTTGACCTTGTATAACGTTTCGCAATGTTGTCGTATTTAACCAGAAGGTTGACTGTTAAAGAACGTTGTATGGTATTAAGTCCGCCTATGTGTCACTGTTGTACATGAAGTATAAAAAAATTAAATACAAATTCAAGGGTATTGTCGAAATGAGTTTCATATTTTATTAAAGTATATTGGAACTCATAATTTCTTAAAGATATAACCGCCATCGCTACTGTTAATAAATCGTAATCGAATAGCCTTTTTTTTTACTTGTTCTTGCTTGCTTTGCTTTTTTTGCTTGCTCATTCAAATCAGTATTGAGTGCAATATTATTACAGCCTTAAAAAAAGACCAATAGGCATATTTAGGGCTAAAAGCCCTGAGTTGGAACCCTGTTTCGAACTGAACACACACACAGCACAGAGTACATTTTAATATTAAAAGCGATATTATTGTCGTTCGGAACGACGGAACGCACCGTAACTGTCAGTCAACTTGTCATTCTTTCTTTGCATTCGTTGTCAAAGTCAAGTTGAAGAAACAATAGTACAGTATTTTAGTAAATAAACGTAACTTTATGAGCAAAAAGATGGATAAACTGCCTATGTGTAGGATATGTTTAGCGGAAAATGTCCGCATGTATGTAGTGGTCAACAAGAACCTGCATGAACTATATGAGAAGCTGACTAACACTCCAGTAAGTTGATACCTTGGGTGAAATTTTTGATAATGTTTAACGTTGCCTCTCATCTCAAACACGAGGATTCTTGTGAATTATTGGTTAGAGGGTCAAAGAGACTGAAATCCGCCATCGGTGACTAAAGACTGTGTAGTGAATGACACGCAAGTTGGTTAAGCACTGATTTATTTCCAAACACCCACATACAATAACATAATCATATTGACATACCGTCACACTACTTATATTAATATACTACATCTCTTCCCTTCTAAGAAAACAATGCCAAAGAATAAACTAATTATAATAACTAAATTAATTAAAATTAAAGAACGGTTACACTGACAGTTGTTTACAATATGTACTTATCCTATTATCTATAACTAGTGTTAATACATAACTTTTATACTTATACCCTACGCTTAAATTTATGATATTTTAAACCAACCAAACAATGTTATTACTACTATTTCTTATTCAATACCTAAAACAGATTTGACAGCATTCGTGCAGTTCTTTCTTTAGACCTTTCAATAGGAACGTTTATTGGCGACGGTGTAGGCGATAGCTCTCGAATACTAGCTGGACTTTCGTATTCACCACTCTCATTGAGTAGTGCAGACTGGTTGTTGATATCTGGACTTGTCTGCGTCTGAGTAGGGACGTCATTGACAGGTGTTCCATGGAGCCCCGTAACTTTTAGCTTTTGCCTACGCCTACGGACACCTGTTACCACCACACCTAGTGTACTATTACTACCTGCACTGCTCGTTGGTTGTCTCAATGACTCCCCGACTCTTTCTAATGACCCCTCAGTACGCATAATCAACTGACTTCGTGTTCGTCGATAACGGCCACCGCGTTCGTCTTCAACGATATACGACCGTGGTTGAGATGCACGAGCTACGATTTTTACCGGTTTTCTTTCGCCGTTACTGATTAGAGTTGCTTTATCACCTGGTGATAGACTCTTTAGCGTATTCGCCGTTCTGTCGTAATTATTTTTAATCTGTTTTCTATTTGTCATAATTTTCCTAAAATTTTTGATGTTATCTACCTTTTCTATTAACAGCTTCGTACTAATAGGTAACCTTGTTTTGAGACGTCTACCCATCAACATCTGTGCCGGTGAGTCTAAATCATGACGTGGTGTAGCCCTAAAATTTAACAGTGCCAAGTTAAAATCCTGTCCCGAATCTACACACTTCTTTAATAAACTTTTTACTGTCTGCACAGTCCTTTCGCTTTTACCGTTTGACTGTGGGTAATTCGGTGACGACGTCTCATGCCGTATTTCCCATTCACGCATAAACTGTTTAAATTGTTGTGAGCTATAAGCCGGTCCATTATCACTGACTAACTCCGCCGGTATACCGTGCCGCGCAAACTGTTCTTTCATAAACGAAATGACCTGCCTTGAGCTGACACTTGACAACTGCCCGACTTCAACATAGTTAGAAAAGTAATCGACTAAAACAATATAATTGTTTTTCTTATATTCGAACGTGTCTGAAGCTAGTTTGTGCCAGGGCAGTGCCGGCACACTGTGCTGCAGCAGCGGCTGGCGGCGCGGGCGGGGCGCGTGCAGCGCGCACGCCGCGCACGAGCGCACCACACGCTCCACGTCCTCGCACATTCCTGGCCAGAACATAACATCGCGCGCACGCCGCGCGCCGCTTGCATCTTTCTATACCTAAATGTCCTTCATGGACACGTGACAGCATGTTTTCCCGTAACGCACGCGGAATAAATACACATTCCCCTTTGAAAAGTATACCGTTAATATGATGTAGCTGCTCGCGATATGGCCAGAAAACGTTAACCCTCTCGTTCACATCACGTCTATTTCGAGGCCAACCCCTCGCTATATACTTAATTAACCATCTGCTGTCACTATCTAGCTCAGTTTCTTTTTTGATGGCTTCTATATTTGGTGGGCTGAATGGTACGTTCTCTAACATAAAACATGTTTGTTCCTCAACTTCAGCAGACACTCGGTCATGCATCATTTCGGTCAGAGGCGACCGAGATAACGTGTCCGCTATATACATATATTTGCCAGGCATGTATACAACCTTAAAATCATATCCTTGCACCCTCATCATCATTCGTTGTAACCGAGCTGGAACCGAAACTAATGGTTTGCTAAATAATGCTTCCAGTGGCTTATGGTCGCTGTGCACGGTGACATCAGACCTGCCGTAAATATACTGCCTGAACCGCTCGACCCCAAAGACAATGGCCAACATTTCCTTTTCTATATGTGCATATCTAGTCTGAGTGTCGGTGAGCGTCAGTGATGCGAATTCAACCGGGCGGCCATTCTGCAGAAGCACGGCGCCCAGTGCGACGCTGGACGCGTCCACCGACAGCACTATCGGAGCGCTGTTGCTATACAGCGCGAGCACCGGTGCACTGCTTAGCTTTGCTTTTAGCCGGTCCACAGCCTCAGCATGCTGCACATCCCATGACCACTGGGTTTCCTTTTTTAGCAACGACCTAAGTACATTCACACTCTCTGACCGAACGGTGTGCTGAACGTACACAAGTCGGCGCTCGCGTCATCTAACTGTACCATCCAGAAACCGCAGCGAGCATCTAGCACACTAAACACTGTAGCTCCCTGCAGGCGCGCTGCCAGCTCGGCCATCCTGAGCGAGCGCCGACTTGTGTACGTTCAGCACACCGTTCGGTCGGTACCAATTTCTTCGTCTGCCATACGGGATAAACTGTGCGCCAGAGGTATTTCATGCAAAACTTAGGCAATACTTAGAGGACTTAGAAGGCGTAGAATCCTTCATTGATGACGTAATAGTATGGGGGCGTACTAAGGATGAGCACGATCGAAGATTAGAGTGTCTTTTGCGACGTGCTATGGATATCGGAATAAAATTTAATCGTGATAAATGTAGATTTGGGGTACCGGAAATTACTTATTTAGGTCACAAGTTTGATTCGAACGGTATGCGGGCAGATGACTCAAAAGTTAAAGCCATAATGGAGATGCCATTTCCAACGGATAGGAAGGCTCTAGAGAGATTTTTAGGCATGGTGAATTATCTGTCAAAATTCATACAAAACTACTCAGAGAGTGTGAATGTACTTAGGTCGTTGCTAAAAAAGGAAACCCAGTGGTCATGGGATGTGCAGCATTCTGAGGCTGTGGACCGGCTAAAAGCAAAGCTAAGCAGTGCACCGGTGCTCGCGCTGTATAGCAACAGCGCTCCGATAGTGCTGTCGGTGGACGCGTCCAGCGTCGCACTGGGCGCCGTGCTTCTGCAGAATGGCCGCCCGGTTGAATTCGCATCACTGACGCTCACCGACACTCAGACTAGATATGCACATATAGAAAAGGAAATGTTGGCCATTGTCTTTGGGGTCGAGCGGTTCAGGTAGTATATTTACGGCAGGTCTGATGTCACCGTGCACAGCGACCATAAGCCACTGGAAGCATTATTTAGCAAACCATTAGTTTCGGTTCCAGCTCGGTTACAACGAATGATGATGAGGGTGCAAGGATATGATTTTAAGGTTGTATACATGCCTGGCAAATATATGTATATAGCGGACACGTTATCTCGGTCGCCTCTGACCGAAATGATGCATGACCGAGTGTCTGCTGAAGTTGAGGAACAAACATGTTTTATGTTAGAGAACGTACCATTCAGCCCACCAAATATAGAAGCCATCAAAAAAGAAACTGAGCTAGATAGTGACAGCAGATGGTTAATCTATACTAATATTATAAAGAGGTAAAATTTGTAAGTTTGTAAGTTTGTATGTAGGGGGTAATCTCTGGAACTCATAATCCAATTCTAAAATTTTCTTCTCTGGTAGAAAGCTACATTATTCCTGAGTGCTATAGGCTATAAATTGTTTCTATAACATGTATATTAACCGAGCTATCACAACTTTTGTCTAGCAAGTCGGAAAAAAATACCTCATGAAACAGAATTATTTGCGCGCGCTGCCTAAACAGTTGCTTAAAATTAAAAACAATGTATGGCTACCTGGTTCGTCTTAATTATTTCTACAAAAAAGTCCTCAATACCATATCTCTATCTTTCATATTTTGTCTTTTATACTTCTTTTATTGCATTAAAAAACATTTTTTTTCGGCATACTTACGTTTGGTTGATTATTTGAGCAACAAAATATTAATTCTTATGACAATACATTATTTTAGTATCACAAGGACATCATACAGATAAGATTTGCCATTTACAGTATATCAATTGGTCATACAGTTTCGGAGAAAATATATTATAAAATTACTAAAACGCAAAATGCCCCTAGCATATCTTTCATTGTGCAGACGTTTTACCTATTTGCCCATAGATAGCGTTCTGCAATTACGTCATTTTTCTGAATCGCGGTGTTAAGACGTTCCGTGGATTGATGACCCTCTCGAATTATTATGCCCACGTTGTCATTAGTTGGAATTCTAAATATTACATCATCTGCCTAGCCTTTTCCCAACTATGTTGGCCATGTTGGGGTCGGCCAGTCGGCTTCCAGTCAAACCGGATGCAGCTGAATATCAGTATTTTACATGGAGCGACTGCCTATCTGACCTCCACAACCAGTTAATACTGGGTAATACGATACCCCTTGGTAAGACTGGTTGTCATTGTCAGACTTTTGGAACACTGACTACCTGTAACGACTGTCAAAGATCTACAAATGGCAGCCGGGACCAACGGCTTAACGTGCTTTCCGAGGTACGGAGGAAACTCGGTATGTAACGGGTGGTCACTTATCCACAGACCAACCTAGGCAAGCGCCGCTTAACCTAAAGATCGACCCGAGCGGCTGCTATTATTAAGCCACGAGCTCCTCTAAATATTACATGTCAGTTGCTTATTGTTTCGTTCGTATGGTTGTTGTTGTATATATACCTCATAATCGAAAATATCGTAATTTCGTTGTACGTTTGTTTTGTATGTTCGTAGTTTCGTACTTCGTTCTATCGTAATAATCGATACGAGTTATTCGATATTACGATTGTTTTGTTTTGTAAAGGCGGACGGTGTTCGAGTCGCTCTCCCTTTGTTCATAATTGTCTTCAAGTCTGTGCGTAGTTTGTTGAGAGCATGCCTAAAAGGAAATCTCAACTGTCCCGGCAGACATCACAGACAAGAGCCGCTCGAGTACGCCGTACGAAAGAATCTGCCCCTGAAAATGAGCAGCGCCTCTCGAGAAATAGAGAATATAATTATTTCGCAAGCACGCGCTAGAGAATCTAGCTCCGAGCGCTCACAGCGCCTCGCTAGCCAAAATGTGAGGACGTCGCGGGCCCGTGGCAATTATATGTTGGTCTATCAAGAGTGGTATCATCCGAAAAGCAGATTATTCTGTTACCGGAAAATAAAACAACCTCAAACATTGTATATAGAGAGGCTTCAAATTAAATAGATACCTAACTTAAATAAATAAAATAAGTAAAAGGCGACTAAGGGTTAAGTTACCTTGAGCAGAAAAGAGAACTTCGATAATCTTTGAAGTTACTGATCTGATTCCAAAAAATATTTTACTAATAAAATTAAATACAGTAATATCAATCGAGTGTAATCTTATGTTAAAACAAAAAATTTTCCGCGGACGAAGTCGCGGGCTGAAGCTAGTTAAGTATATAGCGAAGGGTTGGCCTCGAAATAGACGTGATGTGAACGAGAGGGTTAACGTTTTCTGGCCATATCGCGAGCAGCTACATCATATTAACGGTATACTTTTCAAAGGGGAATGTGTATTTATTCCGCGTGCGTTACGGGAAAACATGCTGTCACGTGTCCATGAAGGACATTTAGGTATAGAAAGATGCAAGCGGCGCGCGGCGTGCGCGCGATGTTATGTTCTGGCCAGGAATGTGCGAGGACGTGGAGCGTGTGGTGCGCTCGTGCGCGGCGTGCGCGCTGCACGCGCCCCGCCCGCGCCGCCAGCCGCTGCTGCAGCACAGTGTGCCGGCACTGCCCTGGCACAAACTAGCTTCAGACACGTTCGAATATAGGAAAAACAATTATATTGTTTTAGTCGATTACTTTTCTAACTATGTTGAAGTCGGGCAGTTGTCAAGTATCAGCTCAAGGCAGGTCATTTCGTTTATGAAAGAACAGTTTGCGCGGCACGGTATACCGGCGGAGTTAGTCAGTGATAATGGACCGGCTTATAGCTCACAACAATTTAAACAGTTTATGCGTGAATGGGAAATACGGCATGAGACGTCGTCACCGAATTACCCACAGTCAAACGGTAAAAGCGAAAGGACTGTGCAGACAGTAAAAAGTTTATTAAAGAAGTGTGTAGATTCGGGACAGGATTTTAACTTGGCACTGTTAAATTTTAGGGCTACACCACGTCATGATTTAGACTCACCGGCACAGATGTTGATGGGTAGACGTCTCAAAACAAGGTTACCTATTAGTACGAAGCTGTTAATAGAAAAGGTAGATAACATCAAAAATTTTAGGAAAATTATGACAAATAGAAAACAGATTAAAAATAGTTACGACAGAACGGCGAATACGCTAAAGAGTCTATCATCAGGTGATAAAGCAACTCTAATCAGTAACGGCGAAAGAAAACCGGTAAAAATCGTAGCTCGTGCATCTCAACCACGGTCGTATATCGTTGAAGACGAACGCGGTGGCCGTTATCGACGAACACGAAGTCAGTTGATTATGCGTACTGAGGGGTCATTAGAAAGAGTCGGGGAGTCATTGAGACAACCAACGAGCAGTGCAGGTAGTAATAGTAAGACACTAGGTGTGGTGGTAACAGGTGTCCGTAGGCGTAGGCAAAAGCTAAAAGTTACGGGGCTCCATGGAACACCTGTCAATGACGTCCCTACTCAGACGCAGACAAGTCCAGATATCAACAACCAGTCTGCACTACTCAATGAGAGTGGTGAATACGAAAGTCCAGCTAGTATTCGAGAGCTATCGCCTACACCGTCGCCAATAAATGTTCCTATTGAAAGGTCTAAAGAAAGAACTGCACGAATGCTGTCAAATCTGTTTTAGGTATTGAATAAGAAATAGTAGTAATAACATTGTTTGGTTGGTTTAAAATATCATAAATTTAAGCGTAGGGTATAAGTATAAAAGTTATGTATTAACACTAGTTATAGATAATAGGATAAGTACATATTGTAAACAACAGTCAGTGTAACCGTAAGTTCTTTAATTTTAATTAATTTAGTTATTATAATTAGTTTATTCTTTGGCATTGTTTTCTTAGAAGGGAAGAGATGTAGTATATTAATATAAGTAGTGTGACGGTATGTCAATATGATTATGTTATTGTATGTGGGTGTTTGGAAATAAATCAGCATCCCACCGCTGCCACCATGTAGTGAATGACACGCAAGTTGGTTAAGCACTGATTTATTTCCAAACACCCACATACAATAACATAATCATATTGACATACCGTCACACTACTTATATTAATATACTACAGACTGGTAAACCATGTGGAAAAAACCAGGACTTAAAGCGTCAATCTCATGGAATACAAAATAGAAAATTATATTCGTAAGGTTGAAATCGTTTTGTTCTCTTTTTTTGTTTATTTTTTTGGTTCAGTGGGAATTTATTATTTTGTTCATATCAACAATAGTGTAATACACATTGTTTTTCAGTTTATAACTGAAGACTGTAGACCGATTCTCGCTTGTTTTTTCTGCTGCGCTAAACTTAAAGAAAGCTACCGTTTGCTAAAAAAGTGCTTGGAAGCTGAAGAGCAGTTCGCTCAGATGATGAATGAGGACTATGAGGTGAGTTCGACTTCAACAGACATTCTTTCAACTCTTAATTCAATATAATGTAAGTATATTTTATTTTGTAGTTTTGACTCTGGTATGAAACTTGTAAATGTAAATGGCAGTTTGATAACAGTCCTCACTAGTGCCGAAGTAACCATTTTGCAAGAGCAGCAATTGCTACAGGCCCCATGGAAAATAGGGTCCCATGTGTACAAATCAGCCCACTTCCATTAAAACATCATTTTAATGAACTTTTTACCCACTAACTGTCAATACAATGGATAACCGGCCAATATATCAATTATTTAAATTGTATTATTTAAAACTACACAACAATAACTATAATTTTTATCTTAATCTTTCTTTTTTTTAAAAGTTAGCTCCGGACACGCTGCAAAATATTATTTTCGTGTAGATTAAGGGCCCGTCAATAGAATTTTCAATGGGCCCCAGGCTTGTCAGCTATGCGGCAACT
This sequence comes from Ochropleura plecta, assembly GCA_905475445.1. Classification (NCBI taxonomy): domain Eukaryota; kingdom Metazoa; phylum Arthropoda; class Insecta; order Lepidoptera; family Noctuidae; genus Ochropleura; species Ochropleura plecta. Next base: position 7,107,174 of record FR997751.1, read on the forward strand.
CAAGTATTCTCAATTATGAAGGCTCTCTTGATTGACTTTTCTTTATACTGGAATCATTTGTTTACAGCCAAAACCTGAAATGAATATAGACTATGTATTGTATTGTACTGGGTTTAGTAAAAGTCCAGTAGTGCACATAAGTTTAGATGATGGATCTAAAAGTGACATAATTGCGATCAAAGAAGAAATTCCTACTTGTGAGAAAGAAGAGGATGTTATGGAGCCCAAGGAGGAATATCTCAGTGATGGTATGTATTTTAACAATTAACATATTGTGCATACTAGTTGACCCATTCTAGTTTCACTTACTGAATTGTATGCAAACTATTGACTCTTATTTCATCACTTAAGGATTGAATTTACTTAAATTCCTTCCAAGCAGATTCTTACATCATAACAGCTATCTGTATTCCATATTTTATCTCAAACTGTCCAGTAGTTTGATCTGTGTGTTGATAGTCACTCAGGACAAATGGATAATTTAACTATAAGCGAGTAATGTATAATCATTTAACTACAAACCATATTTACCAATTTATATTCAGGTTCCCAATATTTCAGCACTTTTGCAAACACCATGATCATCTGATAAACTGAAGTTATTGCGTCAGGGTGTTTATGCGGCCCCAGAACACAAATGGCAAAAGGAGGAACATGCGTGGGTTTTAGTCAGTATAAGTCTGACACTCGCCCCCATTCCGCTTAGAGCGGGAGAAGTCAGATGATTTGCCTTCCGAAAAAAATGACCGATGTTGGATGTTTATGAGCAGTCAAATCGATCTACCCTCCTCCTGACACCTTCTACGTGCTTGGCACCACGGTCACTCACAAATCAATTCGGTTCCTGATACACAAAACTTACTGTGTCCACTGCCAAACCACTTTTTCAAACATTGCTTCTATGACATTAACTATTTTTGTTTACATACAGATATAGAACTGGAAAATACCGATCTATGTACAGAAGATATACTCCCACACCAATCTGAATTAGAAGATGATGCATCACTAAAAGAGTTTACAACTAAAGTGGAAGAAATACAAGAAGTACCCAGAAGTAAGTATTAGTGACGTAATGGCCTACAGATAGTTGTTCCGGGTCTGGCTGTTTGTGAGTTTAAATGTTGGTAAATGCACCCACGATTCAGAAGAAATTTCTAGAGTGGGGTGGAGTGTGTACGTTTTTATGTAAACAAACCACTCACATGTGCTATGTTTAATTATATCCATATATTTGTGGTCTCATAGTCATATGACAAGCGCGCGCGCGTTATGTTCAGGAGCTCGTGGGTAAATAATAACAGCCGCCCGGCTCGTAGTTTACGTTAAGCCGCGGTTGCCCAACCTAGTGTCTGTGGACGAGTGACCACCTGTTATCTACCGAGTGTCCTCCGTGGCTCGGAGAGTACTTTAATCTTTTGGTCCCGACTGTCCTTCGATCAACAATGTACTAGATTCCCGATCAACGCTATAAGAACGGCCCGACAAATAGAAAAAGTAAATATCATACCATACCAGATTTCCAGATCAACGAATGTTGTTATATTTTAACCGTGGCCAACACTAACACGTAAAAATGGTGCAGTACGCGTTCAAGAATTGTGGAATATGTTTTTTTTCAGTAAGGATGCTCTAATAAGTGCTTATTTTCAATTTTCAGTAACACTTATTATGAAATATAAATCACTTTAACAATGTTATGTTGTTCCACCAATGTTTGGTATTTAATACGTCCAACATTGGTCCAACATCGCATGATTTAGAATTGTGAGTGGAGTAGAATAGGACTTTTTATTTCGCAAGGGCGAATCCTGTTGTACTGAAGTTCTTATCCGTCCACAGTGGGCGTCTGGGGGGATGGACCTTTTTTGTCCTATATAAAATACATGACTCAAAAACGCTGATACGAACTATGCCGAAGTAAATCCTGCATCCTATCCTACTTCCTAATAATATTATAAAGGCGAATGTTTGTGAGGATGTATGGATGTTTGTTACTCTTTTACGTCAAAACGGTTGTACGGATCTTGATGAAATTTGGCACAGAGGTAGATTATGGTCTGAAATAACACATAGGATACTTTCTTCTTCGATATCGCGCGGGCGTAGCCGCGGGCGCCAGCTAGTAGACATGGGTAATGGCAGGGGGGGGGGGGGGACAGTTGCCTACATCGAGCTTGGCGATAAATGAAGCAGCGCTCTCTATATTTTAGAGGGATGAAACGTATGTTTAGTTTTATCTAGTCAGCAATAGATGTCTCTGTAGTAAAATTCTAAAAACAACATGTTTATTTTTTTAACTAATTCAATGTTAGTTTAAATATATTCAACTCTTCATATAATCAATTAATTATGTTGATGTATACATATAATATCTTAAATTAATTTAATATTACGGAAATAATAGCAACACTGCCCTAATATTCGCTTGTCTCAACATCTGATTTTAATGTCAATGACACGTAAAATGGTCGCCATAGCCTGCGCACACGCTTGATTTTGCCAGCATGTAGCCAGTATTTCCCCGTACCGAACTTTGTTCTTACTTTCTTGATGTGTATATTTGATTTCCTAAATATTATTAGTATTTTTATAAAAAAATATTCCGCAAGAAAATTTGAACAAAATAGTTCGGTACTGGGAAATACAAGGCTTATATAAATCTAATTTTAATTACATTAGTGTGTATAGGGATGTAGGTAAACGTGTGCATGTGTGAGTGTGTGATTGATCGGTAGTTCTAGCTCAGAAATGGAGATGGCGCCATGGCGCTTCAAACATGTCATGGCTATAAGTCACGAGAGAGGGCACTCTTTTCCTTTTATATTATAGTACTCTGTGGGTAATGGGTAGCTCGCGAATGAGAGATAAAAAGGAACTAGCTCTTTAGTTACAATCTAGCTCCCAGTCGCTCAGTCGTTCACGGAATAGCTCACTAGTTCTTTTAGCTCAACGGCTCATTGACTCTATACTCTCATACTCTGTGGCTTTGCGAGTTACGAGTGGTACCGATAGCGGCCCGACAATGTCCGAACTTCCCCGACGAACAGGTGAACGATTTCGCATGTCGCTCACTGTAAATATTAAAACCACTAAACTAATGAAACTTGAATAAAAATGATTTTCAAAATGTTGCCTTAAAAAAAATGTTGGTAGATAATAATTAAGCTGAATAATAAGTCATCATAGTCATATTAAACACCGTTCGTTTTCATCCAAGCCAACTAATATACAGTACAAACCATAGAAATATTGTTTTTTCTATTTCTAAAGAACATAGTGATAAATAAAAAAGAAATATCTATAATCAAGATATCGATTTTTTTTTCACTTTTTATGGCAACAATAAGTCTAACTTGTCAGCTGCCGAAAAACGTTAATGTGAAAATTATTGTTTTCAACTTCATACGCGTGCGATTTGTGCTATGTCGTCTGTGAACTTGTGTAAATGTACATAATATTACATATTGCGATTGAATTGACTAGTTTTATCCATGAAAACTGACTGACGAGTCTCCAATACCTGACGACCACGGCCTGGTAATGGATTCTGCTCCGGCTGCTTATGACAACACTGGCAATTAGCTACACGTCTAATATCACATCCAAGTTGGATTTGATATTAGACGTGTAGCTACACAAATATGAAGAGGCAAATAGTAGTATTTGCCTGTACGTGTATTTGCGTGGCTGTATAGATGGTGTTGTAGTAGTACAACGCCATCTATACAGCCACGGAAATACTAACGGCAAGATTCCTACATCGCGCAAGCAAAGTTGTACGCGAAGTTAGAATATATACGACCACCCGACATACAACTGTCACTACTGTGTAAGTGGAGACTTACAGCAGTAGATGATGACTGTTGTGAACAATTAGGTTTGCCCTAGATCACCATCTACGTTGTGTAAACTGCGGTTTGAATCTATCCATAATGAGAAGACATACTTTGGAAATCGCTGAAGTTCGATGTCTTTTTTTTTTTTTTTTTTTTTTCGGGTGGGAAATCATCCTATGACTTCCCCCGCTCTGGGTGGAGCGGGGGGGCATGTCAGACTTGTACTGACTAAAACCCACCCATGTTCCTTCTATTGCCCTTTACGTTCCGGGGCCGCGGTATCTCTTTCGAACAACCCGCAACCCCGGCAGGCGGAGGCTCTGGCAAGCCCCTCTGCTTTGCTGACTCTCTTTGAGGCGCGCGTGAAACACGAACGCGCCGTCGACACGGCCTGTCGTCAATCGACGGACGGACGGTGAACTACCCATTGCTCACCGCCCACAGGCCCGCATCTACGGTGGCCGGAAGTCGTCTCGCGGCGCCCGGCGCCCTGGGCGTCTCCCGCGGCGGCTGGGTTGGGCAGATGTTCTCTCCCTCAAACGCCCGGCCACCTCCTTTGCTAGCATTACTGCTTCGCAGAAGGTGGTGACCGCTTCCCATTCCCTCTCGCTCCGGACCATGGCCTGAACCAGGGCCGGACGCGAGAGATCGCCGCCGCCGATCGCCTCCACGAGGGCACGGCGGTGCTCCGCCCAAGCTGGGCAGACCGCCACTGTGTGCTCCACCGTGTCCTCCGGGCGATCGTCACAATAAGTTCGATGTCTTATACAACGATGGATTGGCCAGGTAAATAATAATTATATAATATTAATAATCGGAAAGCACGTTAAACCGTTGGTCCCGGCTGTCATTTGTAGATCTTTGACAGTCGTTACAGGTAGTCAGTGTTCCGAAAGTCTGACAACCAGTCTTACCAAGGTATATCTTAACTTAAAAATAAAAACCAGATACTACTCCCAAAGTATATACGGGCACCAAGTACACAGTACAGTCCCAGCATCACTACGCGTAAGTTTATTTTGCGATTATAATCTGCTCACATATCACTTGACCAGTAATTCATGGGAATTATTGTTGCAATCCGTATTTATTCCTCTTAGAAAATTTAGCTTGGAACAAATGGACGAACTACTTTCTTTACTGAAAGATAATATGGTAATTCATTTAGATTTCGACAATATTCAGACTATTCCAGATCATATTGTTCATTATTATTTTAGGCTTTTCGAAACAGTAATTTGAGCAAATTCTTGCAGAAGTCCCAAGACTATCAGGCACACATAGAGGAGCTTTTGCACTTGCGTCCTATTTAATGAAATTGAGAACAGAAGGGTTACCATGACATCTTATAGCAGTTCTTATTCCACTGAGGGAAAGAGATGGTGCTAGACACCCTGTATAGCTCTGTCTCTTTCCCTCAGTGGAATAAGTTCTGCTTTAAGACGTCGTGGTAGGGTAGCAGGGGATAGTAATGAACATATTGCAGCTTTATTGCGAGTGCCCAGCACACTTGAGAAGTTAATGAATACAGCTTGTCAAATATTGCACCAGGACTTTGTTCCCAGAAACCTTGGTTTAAACCATGTTACAAGAGAGGATATCCCTCAAAGGAATCTTATGATTCCTAATGGTCTTTTTGGAGGGGCAGATAGGACTAGGGTTGCCAACTTTTTTGTAAAAAAAAAACCTATAAAAGTTGGTAAGAAAGGAAAAAAAATATTTAAAAGAAAAAAAGTACTTTTCAAATGTTATGTTTTTATTGGTTTAAGAACGTACTTTTTCGTGCTTTTGGCACATGCTATTTTTTTTTGTTATCTTTAAAAGTTTCAAAGCTTGTTAGACAATCAAAATTTAGATAAATAAATAATTCGTTTTTAATTAAATTTATTGACGCTCTATTTCTCTCTTTTCGCTTCTTCAGATTCATTACTGAAAAAACTCTTTCAGTGAAAGCATCACAGTAGAGGTTGAAAATAAAGTATTTCCACGCACTTTATTTGTGTGCAAAAGTATAAAGTATAATTACCAAAAATAAAGTAGGATGCGTTATTATAAAGTATGGTTGGCAACCCTAGATAGGACACCAATTGTAATTGCTGATGGCACGTATGTCTACATAGAGAAAAGCTCCAATTACTGGAATAAAAAAAAACTTACTCTCTACATAAATACTGCAATTTAGTTAAACCATTTTTGTTTGTATGCAGTGATGGTTAACAACAGCTAATGCTGATATAATTAAAAAAGAATTTTCAAATGAAAATAGCCCTTGTCGACAATTTTTCCAACTGAGGGATGTATTTATTTTGGACCGAGGCTTTAGGGACTCATTGGGATTATTGGAGGGTTGTGGTTATGATATACATGTGCCCTTGTCTCTAGAAGAGGGTAAGACACAGCTTTCAACAAGGGATGCTAATAAGTAAAGAGGAGTCACTTTATGTTGATGGGTAGTGGAAGTGGTTAATGGCATTTTTAAAACTAAGTTTAAAATATTTAGACAAGCATTTTTCAACTGGGCTTCTAAGCATATTATGATAGATTTCTCTGTGGCTGGTGCTCTTATCAACAAGTACTATTTGAGAATACAGGACAGAGATGATGCTGCTCAAATACTGCAAATAGTGAACCAAAATTTGTTTATAAATAAAGATCTGTCTGATTATGTTCGGGATCACAACCTTAATAGAAGTAGGGCAGATTTCCAAAACATTACTGTTAGTTATGATAATAGTCTGCACTTAATATAGATGATTTAATATTGATTGCATGTGGGACATACCAACTTAAGCAAGCTCGCTCATATTATGGTGAGCACATAAGATTTAATGGAACCTATCGTATTGAGGTGTGCACTAATGCTAGAAATAGAATTATGAGTGGCAATATATTTGGAAATAACTGTTCACTGGTGAGGGCCAGAATCGCAAGTCGTCATGTTAGTCGCAAAGTATACTTTGTGTATATTTTAGTCAGCACTGCTAACACAGGCCGCGCAGCAATACAGCAGTACTGTTGTAAATGTATTGTCAGTCGCCGTACTGTAGGATGCTGCGCCCACGTCATGACAGTGTTGTGGTACTTAGGATGGGCACGGCATCAGAATAATATTTTTCCACCGGCACAATTTTCAGATGATGTTGTATTGGTATATGATGATGAACTAAATGAATAAAGATGTAAAGATACGGTGTATTCTGTATTATTTGACACCCAGTTAATTATACTGTTAAATTAAAATAATGTATTAAGTGATATTTAACATAACCAGTAAATAAAAGAGAAAGATAAGAATTTTAAATAACTTTGAAATGATAAGTTTTATGTAAGTCATTTCTTTTACTAATTAATTATTGGAATTGCTCCCTATAATTATCATGTTTTTTTATGTTTGTGCACAGTGGGCCTAAATTACTATGGCGACTTGGCATGCCCCTTTGTGCCACCAAACCCCAACCGATTTAAAACTATATTTGTCGTAAAGATAAGTCTTAAATCAGATTACGCTTACGATAAGAGCCCGCCCGGCGGTGCTTGACGGCGTCAGCGTAGCAAACTACGCTGATACTGGGGAGGTCGGCGCGCAGCACCCAGTCGAAACTGATGTCCCACAGGAGCGGCCCCAAGACCGATCCCTGTGGGACACCGCACGACATCTCTCACCGGTTCCACTCTCTAGAGCGACCGGGGTAGATGATGGCCCTATCCGTCAAATATGCCCCGACCATACGACGAAGGTAGGTTGGCATCCGGTGGTACCCGAGTGCCTCCCTGATGCAGCTCCAAGGCATGGTGTTGAACGCGTTGGCGATGTCGAGAGACATCGCCACGCCATGTCCTCCCCTGGACACTGCAGACCCCGTCAAAGGGCTCTCACGCGCATGATGGCGTCCACCGTCGAGCGCCCCTTGCGGAAACCATAGTGGTTTCCGCAAGCTGCTCCGCAAGGTCCGGCCCCATCCCCACAAGGTGCCCGAGGAGGCGGTTTGCAATTGCTCTTTCAAAGAGCTTGCCCACCTCGTCGGGCAGCACGATGGGCCGGAATGCGGACGGAGAGTCCGCAGGGCACACCGGTTTCTGAATCAGGACCAATTTCCCCGTCTTCTAACGAAGTGGGAACTGGCCCCTCTCCAAGCATGTGCTTAGGAACCCTAGTAGTCGGGGCCCGAGAGCCTCCAAGGCCAGGACCCAAGCTATGCCGTGCAAGCCATTTGAAAATTACCCTAACACAACGTTTTTGTGAAATGAGTGCACATTCCTTATCAACACTATTGTGCCCCAGACTATCAGACCGTATCTAAGATTACAGCTGATGTAACCATAGTATGTCGTTGTTAGCGTTGGTAGGTTTGCGATTTTTCTTAGTCTATGAAGAGCGTATCAGTACTTGCTATGTTTTTGACACACAGAGTTAACTCGTTTTTTCCAGTTTAGTTTGTCATCCACGTGTTGCCCTAGAAATTTTGTTGTTACTGTTTCTTCTATGTCCCTTATCTTGGTATTTTCAAATTCATAATATTTGTTTTGTCAATGTTAATCGTTAATTTATTTATTTCAAGCCAGTTATTTATTAAAGGGTGCTATTTAAACAGGCTTCTTTTTAATATCATTATTCGCCCCCAAAAATGTATGTTGCCTTCTAAATTACTAAGTCAGCCACAATTAACGAGCATCTAAATAATACTATCTTAGCCACTAGTTATCTTCTATGCAAACCACTCTAAATACAACTCAGCATAATGATTAGTTTTGTTAGCATCTAAATTTGTAGCATGCATTCTAAGTGTGCGTCCACACTGCGAGCCTAGCGCGGTTGCGACGACGGGCGCGAAGTATCAAACATATGAAACGCGCCTTTGCGTCCATATTGTTGTGACTAAGGCGGAAGCCTAGTGCGACGGGACTGAGCGACACAGCGCGCGTAGTTTTCAAACGCTTCTGTCCGCGCGTTCTGGCCGCACTACGGGCCTAGTAAACAAGCGACCCAATGCGCGGGTGCGGGGGTAACAAACTAGTTCGGTCTTGCCGCTCGACGTATGCCGTAAGCGCATCTGTATTTGATTGTCGGAAAATGGCGGTAAATACTGAATTGTTTATAAGTGCAATTCAATCTAAACCACCTATATGTTAGTATCTTCTTTTGTGATTTTAGGTGATATTTTACTTAGTATGAAGTCAAAAATTGACATGGGCATTTGAGTATACTCAAGGAATTTTGTAGGGTATAATCTCAATTATTCATATAAGTTATAAATTCACCACTTATTCCTCTGTTTTTATTTATTTCGTGCACACCATCTCTAGGGTTCAACACCTCCCATCTCAGGATCGGACTGTCTAGTAAAAATAGCAAATCTTCGTCCATAGTTTGTAACACCTGATTATACGTCAAATCGCTACAAAAGCTCGCGCCTCACTGTGGCCACCGCTCGCCGCCGCTCGCCGCGCCCGCCTAGGCTCCAGTCACCGCGCATTCAGTGTGGACACACACTAACAGTAAACTTCTAAAATACTATTAAATGACATCAAAAAATATATTTATTTAGCTTCTAACTTTTTAACTCAGTACTAGTCTAGTCAACAAGTGCTTTTTTAGTCAAAACTTTTTAAAAGGCTCGGAAAAATATGGTTGAGGGCTCATTCGATTCGGGATCGAATCTAGAAAGTTTTTGAAAAAATTCAAGACCCGCTCGAAAAAATTGCAAAAGTTATTAACAAATTAGTAAACAAAAAAAAAGGGGTTTAGTTTTTTTGGTATATCTTGAAAACTATTTGATATATTTTGATTTTGAAAAAAGATTCAAAAAGAGGAGAAAATTTCCTAAAAAAAACTCCCTACTCGCGAAATTGTAGGACCAATATTAAAAATTTTACAGGGAGCTGAAAATACGCCTGAAAACGGGTACTCGGGTTTCCGCAAGCCACGCCCCCTTCGAGCGCTTTAATGAAAAATATTATTTAAACATATTAAATGTTGATATTAAAATTTGAAAAAATTCAGACATGTACAGGACAAATTAAAGAATGAAATACCGTAGAAAAAATATTTTTATTGCGATTTTATAAAATGTTATCCATAAATTAATTAACAATTTCTTCCGACTGGGCTATAAACATTGCAAGTTGCATAATTGTTAAACCAGAAATCTCAAATTTTTTTCCTCTCGTGGAGCTATTCTTCAAAGATTAAAGAAAGGATTTCCGTTGAGTAAATTAAAAAATTGTTAATTTTCGATTTGTTATTAACAAATTACCTAGGCGGCAAATTAAATATTTAAATAAATGTTGCAAGAATTATTTTTTTTTCCATTGTCGATGATCAGTCGTTTTTCTATCAATAAAAGCTACCTAAAAATATTTTATTATAAATTTTAATTCTTTTTGTTTATAAAATTGTTATAAACAAATAGATTATTTATAAGATAATTGAAATTTTTTTTTTGAAAATAGATTCCTCGTAAAAAATTATGAATTTTAAGAAAAAAAACGATCCCTAAAAAAAATTTTTTATTGCTAAAAAACCGTTTTGTTAATTAACAATTTTTTTTTACCACTTGTTAATAATATTAAGGTACGCTTTTTTTTAAATATGATTATTTATTATCCTCCTTAATAATCAAAGAAAAAATTTGGTTTTTTTATAAATTTTCATTGTTTATTAAATAAACAATTTGTTATAAACGATTAATTTTTTTTTTGTATAATTTTTTTAGAATTCTTTACACTAAAATAAAACCGACCAATTACATTTTTGCGGAAAGAAAAATTAATTCGATAATAAATATAAATACATTTTTTTTTTTGCAAAAAGGTAATTGGTCGGTTTTATTTTAGTGTAAAGAATTCAAAAAAAATTATACAAAAAAACATTAATTGTTTATAACAAATTGTTTATTTAATAAACAATGAAAATTTATAAAAAAACCAAATTTTTTCTTTGATTATTAAGGAGGATAATAAATAATCATATTTAAAAAAAAGCGTACCTTAATATTATTAACAAGTGGTAAAAAAAAATTGTTAATTAACAAAACGGTTTTTTAGCAATAAAAAATTTTTTTTAGGGATCGTTTTTTTTCTTAAAATTCATAATTTTTTACGAGGAATCTATTTTCAAAAAAAATATTTCAATTATCTTATAAATAATCTATTTGTTTATAACAATTTTATAAACAAAAAGAATTAAAATTTATAATAAAATATTTTTAGGTAGCTTTTATTGATAGAAAAACGAATGATCATCGACATTGGAAAAAAAAATAATTCTTGTAGTATATATTTAAATATTTAATTTGCCGCCTAGGTAATTTGTTAATAACAAATCGAAAATTAACAATTTTTTAATTTACTCAACGGAAATCCTTTCTTTAATCTTTGAAGAATAGCTCCACGAGAGGAAAAAAAATTGAGATTTCTGGTTTAACAATTATGCAACTTGCAATGTTTATAGCCCAGTCGGAAGAAATTGTTAATTAATTTATGGATAACATTTTATAAAATCGCGATAAAAATATTTTTTCTACGGTATTTCATTCTTTAATTTGTCCTGTACATGTCTGAATTTTTTCAAATTTTAATATCAACATTTAATATGTTTAAATAATATTTTTCATTAAAGCGCTCGAAGGGGGCGTGGCTTGCGGAAACCCGAGTACCCGTTTTCAGGCGTATTTTCAGCTCCCTGTAAAATTTTTAATATTGGTCCTACAATTTCGCGAGTAGGGAGTTTTTTTTAGGACATTTTCTTCTCTTTTTGAATCTTTTTTCAAAATCAAAATATATCAAATAGTTTTCAAGATATACCAAAAAAACTAATCCCCTTTTTTTTTGTTTACTAATTTGTTAATAACTTTTGCAATTTTTTCGAGCGGGTCTTGAATTTTTTCAAAAACTTTCTAGATTCGATCCCGAATCGAATGAGCCCTCAACCATATTTTTCCGAGCCTTTTAAAAAGTTTTGACTAAAAAAGCACTTGTTGACTAGACTATACGTTTAAAATGTAACTCATCCGATATTAATTGATCGTCAAATTTTTCATAAAAATGTCATCTCTGTTTTCTATTAATGCAAGTCGTTTCTGGGCGTAGGAGGTCACAGTTTTAACCTAACCTACCCATTTCTTTTTTTAAGAATTTAACCTAATCTAAATAGTTGAACAAAGCTAGTTACTTTGGCCACTATAAAGTATACACGAGTATTTGCGTACTGCTGTTGTACATCTTGGAAGACTTGGATTAAAAAGTGATTTCCAATCTATACGCGGCTAGTTTCACACCCTTGCGTTCTAGCCATGTACATTTTGCAAATACGCAACGACAATAAACAATTACACGTGAACAATTCAACTCGTCGTCACATGAATCGAATGGCGCTCTCTGATTGGTGCAAATGGCCGGTCGCTGTCGTCTCGCGTACTCGCGCCAAATCATGCAGTGGCTATTTTCACGATAAAAGAATATGATAAATTATTTTACATGCTAAGTTATAATGAATGATGCTTTCTGTGGAAACTTGATTTATACGGGGTGTAATTGACAGGTTGGCAAAAACGAAAAGTATGAATTTAGACTGGTATTGTTAACATGTTGATAGTGAAATATTTTCCCAGAAATGATAGGTGAACGTTTTTCAATTTTCAATTTTATTTCGGCTACGCAATGAATAACGAACATTGCGATACGCGCGCGACCCTATACCCCGCGCGTCGTTCATTCATACTAATAGGTACTTCGGGACGTTTGGAATAAATACATAATACAATAAACACACAAACACGCCTTAAAAAAATTTAAACACAAATTCAATACCTATCAAAAATTAAAATACTTAGTCACTTACCTAAATTAAAGTCTCTCGGGTCGTATAAGGAATGGTTCGAAGTGGTTATTCAGTGACCACCGCGTCTGATGACCCGTCTGCTGCATTGCTTATGGGTTGTGGCGTGCCCAAATGTGAGCATTCCGCCGGTTCCACATACCGTTTCGTGTAAAAGTCGATTCATCGGTCCAAATCACCCATGAAACGAATTGGCGATTTAGCTGCTGCCGATGTATCAGCCATCTGCAGTACGCTAGCCTACGGGTTGAGTCGCCAGGTACCAGAGCCTGCACTTTATGGATCCGATATGGACGTTGCTTGTCCTTTCGAAGGACTTTGTGCACAGACCAATGTGAAACCCGGGGTCCGTTATTACGCCGTACAAGTTTTGCAGCAGTACGGGTTCCCAAACGCGGATTTCGACGGACAACATCTAAAATCGCCTGCTCAGAACGAGCATAGATTGTCCTTCCAGCAACTTCCTGCCGCGGCACAATAGGTACATTTTCTAAAACACGTTGATATGCCCGTGTGATAGTACGACTATTAGCTGGATGTCTTTGAACATAGAGCCCTAATGCCAAAGACGCGTTTCCTCTAGCTTCACCCAAGCACATTAACATCTGGCCATATTCGCGAGCACTAAACGTTTCATTACGCCGATTCATGACGATATCACACAACTCAACTCAACGACACAGTCCCAAACTCCCGACAGTTGAAAGAGAACGAAACGTCAAGAACGGACCAGCAATCGCGGCAGACTGACTGACTGAAGGGACTCGACGTGGCTTACCTAAACCTAAGTTACCTAGTGTAGTTTGTAGCATAGGGCTGCCCACATGATATGAAATGAAACATTTTCATTTCGGTAATTAGGTATAACGTACCTAACGTTAGTCGAGGAGCCCATGGCACAGTAGCTACCGCGGTCGGCCTGCGATTGAAATAAAGATGAAGAACTAGGTATTGAAAAAGAATCGTATCGTAATCGTATGATAAAGATTGTTATTAACCGCTATCTCTTGTAACTTCTACTCGTGGTTCTGCTTCTAACTTTAAACCTAGGGCCTGTCAATCTCCAAGCAAACGCATAGATTATAAATAATGGTTTTTATAGGGTATTTAATTAAAAACGCAAATAAGAAGTTTTTCTTATGTAGTCTGTAAATATCGAAAATAAGCAAACCTTTTCGAACGCCAGCGTTCGCTCGGGGATTGGCAGTTTAAGGAATGTGAATCTGGCAATATTGACGCGATGTTTTTGTTTCATGTCCCACTTAATTGAAACCAAACAATTTACATTACTGTAATGCAACGCGTGAGTACAGTTCGGGTGGCTTCGTAATTGATACTGTAGATCAAACTGTTAAACAGAGGACGCCGGCGTCCTCACACCTTTCTTCTTGTGTCTTTAATTACGATACTCGAAAGGTTAACGATTTAAAATAAGGTTTTCGGAACTAAGAAAGAACAAAGTCATTCCTGAGTATTTAATTATTAATAAAACATTTTAAATAAATAAAAATAAAATTACAAGTATTCAATTCCATAAGCGGTACAACCCTAGCAGTGTCGGCGCGTAAAAGCAAAGGGCGGCGGCGCCGGCGGCCGCTTTGCTTTGACGCGCCGCCGGCGCGGCGGGTGCGCAGGCCAGCACTCAAAGGGAGGGTGCGAGCGAGCGAGCGGTAGGTATGCTGTCTCTGTCTGTCGTAGGCACTAAGGAGCGCAATAAACTTTTAGAGCTAACAGCTGATTCCGAGCGCGTTGCATGAATTTTCTTTTTACATCATTATTATTTACATTGCCGAGTTTAAGTTTTTTGCTTTTTTTCACTAAAATTATGTTTTTAGGGCTGGATTTTGTTGTAACAAATGAATAGAAAACAAATCTAGTTGAAAAACGGTCGGAAAATTCGACAATTTTCCTGAAGAAAATTCCAACGTTTTTCAGTCATAAATCATGGTCTGAAGCTACTGTTTCAGTTTTTGCCAACCTGTCAATTACACCCTTTATTTTTTTGAGGACATTGCGTTGAAGCTGTAAAACGTAAAATGGTGACGAGATGTAAAATCCGTGGCCGAGTTATAGTCCGGTCAATTTAGACATTCGAAGTTACCTAAATTCCCACCTAGCTGCAAATCGGTAAGATTGTTTAAAATATCATTAAAAACAAAATTTGAAAGTTCCCCATCTTTCCCCTGTAAGGAAAAAAAAATGTTCAAGTTCAAAGGTAAAAAAAATAGGTCTTTCGCGATTTTCAGCAAAACAGTAAGTTTTATCATAAAAATACCTCAGACAAAAACTGTAGATCATAAAATTATCTACAAAAAATTAATAAATACTTTTTTCCTACGAGCCACCGTTTTTGAGATATAACGATTCTAAAAGTTGTAATCGTCATAATATGCATGAGTACGCCACGTATATATCTATAGTTGTAATATATGTTTAAATATTTTTCTATCGGTCATTGTAACTTACACTACTTATATAAAATATACATAAGTTATAACTATAAGAATATCAGGTAAAATGAAAACCAGTCAATTAATTTATACGCCATCGTAACCTTGAGAAAACATCTGTCCCCTGTTCAATTGTGTGCGTGGCTAGGTCTTATACCTGCTATAATAAATGGAATACTGTTAGTCTTGAACGCCAGTTGGTCCAGTCCGATCACTATGTACGGCAAGCCTATCCCCTGGGAGAAGCAAGCCAAATACTTAGGTGTCATTCTCGACAGCCACTTGTCCTTCGCGGCACATATCAAAGCGGCTCGTTCGCGCGCTGCCTTTGCTATGGGTAGGCTTCACTTTTTAATTCAGGCAAAAAGCAAACTGTCACTTAAGTGCAAATTGCGTTTATACACCGCGGTCATCCGTCACATCATGATTCATGACATACGCATGTGTCGTGTTTGCCCATCCCAACCCTCGTTTCCTTCATAAGATGCAGACCTTGCTAAACCGATTCCTTCGTAAAATCACGGGAGCCCCTTTTTACGTCCGTAACGATAGTCTTCACTTAGACTTAAGAATCCCCACCGTCGTTCAATTCATGAAGCGCCTTTCCAAACGCTTTATTGACTCCGCGTTAAAACATCGCAACCCCCTTATCGCATCGGCCGCTCGATACGATCCCTCGCGAATAAGTAAAATTCGTCGTCCCCGACATACCCTCGTCACTCCTGACGATGCTATAACCCTGCTTCAGGAGAGCAGCAGGGAGACGAGTACCCTTCGAAAAGTCAGACGCAAAGCGCCGTCATTCCGTCCTCGCTGACGAGGCCCGTCGTCCCGGTAATTGCCCCACCCGTCCATTGCAAGAGCCAGCCCGCGATGCTGAGCCAGAAAGTCTAAACCAGTCCCAAAGTAATATCACTCAGATCCAGCCTGTCCCTTGTTGTCCCTCAGCGACGCCCTAAGCCGAGGCTCGATTAAGACGATTACAACTTTTAGAATCGTTATATCTCAAAAACGGTGGCTCGTAGAAAAAAAGTATTAATTAATTTTTTGTATATAATTTTATGATCTACAATTTTTGTCTGAAGTATTTTTATGATAAAACTTACCGTTTTGCTGAAAATCGCGAAAAACTCATTTTTTTTACCTTTGACCTTGAATATTTTTTTTTCCTTACAGGGGAAAGATGGGGAACTTTCAAATTTTGTTTTTAATGATATTTTAAACAATCTTACCGATTTGCAGCTAGGTGGGAATTTATGTAACTTAACTCTTATTTTTTGGTCTAATTTGACCGGACTATTAGTAAATTAGAGGCTATGTCATTTTCCCGTTGCTTAGTTATAAAATTAGAATTTTAATCACGTGTCCAATAAATAATTTTATGGCTAGTCTTATAATTTCCCTTTATTAAAACCAAGGAATTTTTAATGTCAGATTCTAATTTAATTGTATTATCATAAGTGAATAGTATAATGCTGTCATCAGGAAATAATGTTATGCCATTGTTTATAACCAAGGAAAAAGGGGCGGCCACGATACAACCTTGTGTGAAGTTTTACCGTTCTGGATTCAGAAAAATAAGCTTCTACCTCTGGAACACTTTTGACTAAAACTATCACACGAAACTATGACGGATCCTATCAGATTTATAGTGATGGGTGCAAAGACAATAATTGAACAGGAGCTGCCTTTTTTGATCCTCAATCTAATACTGGACCAAGTTTAACACTGAACTACGAAGTTTCCATTATGGCAGCGGAATCGTATGCTATTTCGGAAAGCCTATCATACTTGATGTCATGCAATCATTCAAAATTTTTGATACTTAGTGATTCAAAAAACGCTTTGCAGCACATAGCTCGGTGCACCTCGGGCATACGAGGTTTGCCCGTAGCTTAGTCCATATTAGAATTATGTATGAGATTGAGGGAAAGTGGCAAAATAGTTAAATTCCAATGGATTCCACCCAAGTAACACAGACATGCTGAATAATGATTGAGTAGAGCAATCATCAAGAGCATTAAGCTGAATACTAAGCTGAATAACGTCTGAGTACCGTCTATTCAGCTGTTATTCAAGCAAAAAGGGCCCCAATTTTGAATGCTTAACGCTGAATAACATCTGAGCAACAGCTAAATAACATCTGAACACCATCTGAGTAGGAGCTTAATAACTTTTGAATAATAGCTCACATTGTTTTTATTAAGCTCTTACAACTGAGTTATTCAGTTTAGTCGAATTGGTTATTGTATTCAGAATTTATTAAGATTGTTCACATTTTTGCAAACTTTATTTATACAAATTGTAAAAATAATTCAATATTGGATTTTAATGTCGATATGTTGAATTTAATGTTGATTTGACATCCGCCGGCGAACTTATAAAATCGAAAACTTATAAATTTAATACTAAGTTAGAGGTCTGCTAGTATGTTAATTGTTAGTGCGCAAGTAATTTTGTCGTGAATATAATGTTTTTTTTTTCATTACACGACGCGCCGCGTGAATAATCAAGATAACAGATAGTAAATAGTATTTTCATACAAACATACTAGGTCTGACAAAAGTACTTGTGACGAAATAGCTAATACTAGCAATTTTAACCCATAAAATAAGCCATAAATGAGTTGAAAATGTTGTAGTTGTGAGATTAAGCATTTTGGTGATTCGTAAATTCCTTTTAAGTATAAGTTACAAAGATTTTTAATGGCGATCGATAGTTTTTGCTTTATAATGCTGAATAAAAGTGCACACATGTCTTGTTACTAAGCTATAACTTTAAAAAGAGGTAGTCTCGTTACACTAACTTCTGAATAACAATTATATAGGTAGTTTGATCACATTTCTACATTCAGATTTTTAGGGTTCTCTTATCGAACGAACAAAAACCTTTTATAATGTGGAAATTTCCCGCCCGGCTTTCACTAAATTCAACTATTGAAAATTGGAAGACCATCCATGTTTATATTCAGTGATATCTTTTCTGGCATAACGTTTGTGTTAATCAATATATTTTTAAGTATCTCAATGACGCCATTGTGCCAGTATTCACCTTGCTCAATAGACTTTATGTGGACTTGTCTCGGTGTATTTAAAATTGTCCTTGGATCATTAGGTACAATGTCTGGGAATCTTTGATTTAATATTTCTGCCAAATCCTTTAGTGCTACTTGTGTAATGTTTTTTTCGACAGCCCATTTTCTGATTTTTTCTCGAAATATCAAATTTTTCATGTGTTCGGTACATTGTTCTTCTTCGATATCTGTACAGCTACCATCAGATGCACTCTCTTCTTGCGTAAATCGCAATGCTGTTTGACTTATTTGGGGGACGGAACCCTCATCATTGCACGGCAAACACGCATGATGGCTGGGACCGGGTTCAGTTTTGTTCAAACTATTTTCACTTGGACAATTACTACTTCTGATATTTAAATATTCTTATAACAATTTTCTTTTGATATTACCGGTTCTCTTACGTTTTTTCCACGACTTTCGATCTATAACGCAAAAAATAAATACGTACAATAATACTTTAATTAAGCTGGTATTAAGCTATGGACGCTATAAGAATACAAATATGGTATATAATTTGAATAAATAGTTTGAAACTCTCCATTATACTGAAAAAAGCTTAATAAAAACATAAATAATATTGTTTATTCAGCAGCTGAATAATTAGTAAAACATAGAATCTTATCCAATTTAAAGATAAAATAAAGACTATTATTCAGTATCAAGCTGTATAATAGAATTATGTAACAATATTATTCAGAAGGTGATACTTTATTCAGCAAATAGCTATTTCAAACGCTACTAGCTTAGTACTGCTTTAATAATAGCAGGACAGATTATGGTTATTCAGATAAATGCTGCCGACGGGGCTGTTTTTCAGCTTTAAGCCACCTGGAATGCGTAATGCTAAATAACGTCTGTATAATAATTTTACGGTGATTGGTTATTAAGCCTAAAGAAAGGAAGGGCAGAAATACAGAATTTATTAAGCGTTAAGAATTTTAAGGCTCCGAACTCAACCTAATTCAGCATTTGGCTATTCCCAAAGCTCTTATACACACTATATTCATCTTTGAACTGTAAAATGTTCTTAATGCGTACTGTTATCTTGCTTATGTGTTACTTGGGCATCACATGTTAGTTTGGTAGGAAACGACCAAGTGGACCAATTGGCAAAAATCCCCTTCTTTACAGATATTCTAAGAGATCTCAAAGTAATTTGCAATAACATGTGGAAGACTTACTATGACAAAAGATCTGAAGAGAAGGGTATTTGGTACAGGACAATCCAATCTGAACCACCAAGGATTCCTTGGTTCTCTGGAGTCCAGATAAATAGACGATTGTTAGTAATAAGCATACGTCTGCGATCCGGGCACATTCCATTGAATGCGTTCGGGCATCTTATGAAGGTTGTTGACACCCCAAACTGTCTGATTTGCAACATGAGGGAAGATGCCTACCGCGCTTTGGTGGAGTGTGCTCGGGTCGGAGAAGAACGAAGGGCTTTAGAAGCAGAAGCCGGAATTAGTTTAAGAGACGTTGGACTGTGTAACTTAATCTTGTCTAAACCTACCTCCAGAATAGCCTTTTTTTAATCGTTGCCCCACACTAAGAATTTCTCCTGCATCGTGGGTGCGTATACAACCCGAAACAATTATCTGCAGGTCATACAAATATATCGACGGTTCCTACGAACATAAGGTTAAGT
The DNA here is from genome assembly GCA_905475445.1 of Ochropleura plecta. Lineage (NCBI taxonomy): Eukaryota > Metazoa > Arthropoda > Insecta > Lepidoptera > Noctuidae > Ochropleura > Ochropleura plecta. Next base: position 7,127,023 of record FR997751.1, read on the forward strand.
CAAAAACCGAGGTTTACAGGAGAGCGTAATTTGTGTTCAACACGCCCTAGAAATGATTCTATGAGCAATAATAAATATTTACTTTCTACAATATTTTAACAGTTTTAAGAGCTTTATAATACAATTTACACATAAATATTTTATTTTTTCAAGTTTTCTTGGAAAAAACTGATAGATGACCGTTTCTACGACACTTATTCGTTGTATTTATAAGACTTGTTCTCATATACGATTTATAAAACAAGGTAAATAAATTAAATAAAAATAAAAATCGTATGTCAGCATGTGCGCATAGATAATCTAAATACAATGATACAATAAAAAAAAATGCCATTTTCGACATGTCTTTATGTACGTAGGGACCGTCGATATGTCCCGTGCGGGAATCGAACCCGCAACACGCTGCGCAGTAGTCGATCGCTAAGCCACTGCGCCAACCGTGCTGTCAAAAGTCCTTTAAGTTAAATCACCTCAGCTGTAAAGTTACCTCCCATAAAATCCTTACTATCCTTACTAATTTACTAATATTTACTAATAATATTATAAAAGCGATTGTTTGTTTGTTACTTCTTCGCCTAAATGGCTTAACCGATTTTGATGAATTTTGGTACAGAGATAGTTGGGACCCTGGAGACGGACATAGGCTATTTTTTAAAAAAAGATTGAGATATGAGGGAGAAAGAGGGATGAAAAGGGAAAATTTAATATTGCTATTACAAATTAATAAGGCGCAAGGGCAAAAACTGCAGGTAGCAGGTACCTGTAAATCAGGAAAGGGGAACAGTGTTACCCTGAATTTAACGCGAGCGAAGCCGCGGGCAAAAGCGTGTACGTTACTCCAGCAAGAAAGTATCTCCTAGAGTTATATGAGTAGAACGTATAGTTTGTGCCATATCTGCTGTAAATGTGCCCCCACATAAAAAAATGTCTGCGCCCTGTGGTTTTGAAAAAAAAAACGGAAAAACGATTCTTGCTGGGGTAACGTTTTTCTAGCAGGAAAATTCGAAACGAGTGATCGGAGAGAGAAAAATTGTGCATGGCCAGAGAGCTTATATGTGTGCCAAGATGTGCCCCAAAAAATAAAATCTGTGCCCCTTCAGGTTTTCCAGTTATTGCGTTTCCTGCTGGAGTAACGTTTTGATGAATCGTATATCTCTAAAACCATTGCATGTGCCCCTGTAGAATAAACATACACGAGTAGCTCTTAATATGTGCCCCTTTGTGCCCCAATTAGATTTAAGGAATAATTTATAGTATTCAAGTTATCGCGGTTTTATCAAAACCCGAAAAAACATTGCAGCGCCTAAATGAGGCAAGGCATAAGTTCAATGAAAACTGTATTCGTTCCTTCTTGGCGCTAATAATAACCATAGAAAGTTTCAAAACTGTTCATGCATGCGTTTTTGAATAATCTTGCTAAAAGTCAAAACGATGGTGTCACAACTTTGACGGCAAAATACAAGGAACTGGCTCAATCTCAGATGTGTAGGTGTAAACCAAAATCATGTGCCTTTAGTCAAAAATATATGGTGGAAATATTGAGTTGAATTATTTCGGGTTTTGATAAAACCGCGAAAACTTGAAAACTATAAATCATTCCTTAAATCTAATTGGGGCACAAAGGGCTTAGCTTATTAAGAGCTACTCGTGTATGTTTATTCTACAGGGGCACATGCAATGGTTTTAGAGATATACGATTCATCAAAACGTTACTCCAGCAGGAAACGCAATAACTGGAAAACCTGAAGGGGCACAGATTTTATTTTTTGGGGCACATATAAGCTCTCTGGCCATGCACAATTTTTCTCTCTCCGATCACTCGTTTAGAATTTTCCTGCTAGAAAAACGTTACCCCAGCAAGAATCGTTTTTCCGTTTTTTTTTTCAAAACCACAGGGGCAGACAATTTTTTATGTGGGGGCACATTTACAGCAGATATGGCACAAACTTTACGTTCTACTCATATAACTCTAGGAGATACTTTCTTGCTGGAGTAACGTACACGGCAAAAGCTAGTAAATAAATAAATTGTTAAATTAATTAAGTTAAGATCCTAGCTATTACTTTGTTTATTATATTTAAATTGTAAAACTACGCGGCTGGCATAATCGCTTGCGACTAAAACCTTTTCTCAAAATAAAGATTATAAAAAAGCTTCTTACTTTTTTCTAATGAAGTTTAATCACCCTTCTTACCTCTAAAATATGTTGTCTGTTCGAAAGATTGCGGGTTGTTCGAAAGAGATACCGCGGTCCCGGAACATAAAGGGTGAAAAAGAAAGAACAAGTGTAGGTCAGTGAAAAGCTCTGGGCGGGGGGAGTTATTTGGTGATGTTCCTACCGTATACCGTGTTTTTTTTCGGATATCAGGCGTTATGTTATCCATCATATCCAATGACATTGACAATTTGAATCACTGAAACCGCTGTTAGTTTCTTTCATTATTTTTAAATCGTTGACCCACACTTGGAATTTGTCCTGTGTCATGGGTGCGTTTACAAACATTTAAACTCACATACACAAACAGCCAGCTCAACGTTGTACTTACTAGATTATTTTTACAGGAACGCCCGACATGAAACTAAAACTGGAGACAAGCAGAACAAAGCAAGGGGATTCAATAACTGTGGGCCTAAGGAAACAGGAGCGCTCACACTTAGAAGCTATTCGGACAACTAAACATCGTACGTCCACACGTGGCACTTCTGTCACAAACACTTACAAATGTGATCTCGTGCCTCGTTCACGTATTGACAAACCTTACACATGTGATGTATGCCAGTGTAGTTTTGGTACAAAGTCTTATTTATGTAGACATATCCGAGGAGAACATACAGATGCAAAGTATTTTGAGTGTGATGTATGTCAGCGTAGTTTTAGTCAAAAGGAAGATTTAATTGTACATATTAGAATACATTCTCGCGAAAACCTTTTTAAGTGTAATGTATGTCAGCGTAGTTTTAATAAGAATAGTTATTTAACTAAACATATTCGAGTACATACTGGGGAAAAACCTTTTAAGTGTACTAAATGTCAGCGTAGTTTTAATGAGAAGAGAAGTTTACCTAGACATATGCGAATACACACTGGAGAAAAACCTTTTAAGTGTAATGTATGTCAGCGTAGTTTTAATGAGAAGGGTAATTTAACTAAACATATTCGAACACACACGGGTGAAAAACCTTTTAAGTGTGATGTATGTCAGCGTAGTTTTATTGAGAAGGGTAATTTAACTAAACATATTCAAATACACACGGGTGAAAAACCTTTTAAGTGTAATGTATGTCAGCGTAGTTTTATTGAGAAGAGTAATTTAACTAAACATATTCGAATACACACGGGTGAAAAACCTTTTAAGTGTGATGTATGTCAGCGTAGTTTTAAAGTGAAGGATGGTTTAAATAGACATACTCGAATACATACTGGGGAAAAACCCGGAAAACGTTAAAAGTGTGAAGAATGTCAGCAAAGTTTTATTAATAAATATAAATTGATTTCACATATTCGAACACACACTGGTGAAAAACCTTTTAAATGCACTATATGTCAGCGTAGTTTTATTGAGAAGAATAGTTTAACTAAACATATTCGAACACACACTGGTGAAAAACCTTTTAAATGTACTATATGTCAGCGTAGTTTTATTGACAAGGGTAGTTTAACTAAACATATTCGAATACACACGGCTGAAAAACCTTTTAAGTGTGATGTATGTCAGCGTAGTTTTAAAGTGAAGAATGGTTTAACTAGACATATTCGAATACACACTGGTGAAAAACCTTTTGGGTGTACTATATGTCAGCGTAGTTTTACTCATAAATCTAGTTTGATTGCACATATTCGAACACACACTGGTGAAAAACCTTTTAAGTGTTAAGATTGTAAGAGTAGATTTAGTGACAAGGGACATTGAATAAATCATATTCGAATACACACGGGTGAAAAACCTTTTAAGTGTAATGTATGTCAGCTTAGTTTTAATGAAAAGTGTACTTTGACTAAACATATTCGCATACACTCAGAGAAAAACCTTAGAGATTGTAATTGATGTAGGTACATATACAGAGTGGCCAGTTGATAGGCGTCCAAAGACAATTTCCTCCGTAGATGTAGATTGTGCATTTCTGTGGTAGGGCGGCATTTTGAAAACCTTTTGTAGGGTGTTTTAATAAAATTTGTGAGCTATCTACCGTATTTTGTTATCATAACAGTGGAAAAAATAACAAAATGACAAATTATAACAATAACTGTAAAAATACCTTTATTGCTATCAAAGCTAATTACTTACAGGAAATAAACCCCTATCAAGCTCTATATTTTTTTAACGATTTTGTCTGTTGAAGGTTCATAGAAGTTTTTAAGATCATTTAGAAACCTCTGGCACCCCTAACTTATTTTTTTTTAAAGCTCTGAACATTTTTGATTACCGAACTCTAACGGTAATTTTGAACTTTGGACTAATTTTGTGGTAAGTTCTGCAATGCCTAGGCAAACGGTTTTTTTTGCATGGTTTGCATTGCTATCGCTAATAGATTCCACAAAAAAGTATATCTAAAAATCGTAGGAATAAAGAGATAAAAAATAAAAATCAATGTTAGGTGAAAATTTTTAAAATAGTCCTTAAAAAAATTCTAGCTCCTAAACTACAACAAATCGCGGAACATACATGGGGGTAATTCAGGTACCCCTTAGCATAAGGCATCAAATTTTTTTCTTTGGACGCCTATCAACTGGCCACCCTGTATGTCAGCATAGTTTAAGTACAACGTATTATTCTAAAGGTCGATCGATACCTTCGATCAAAAATGTACTAGAATCCCGATCAACGCTTCAAAAACGGCCCGACAAATAGAGGCACAACAAATGTTGTGCTTCTATTTCAACCTAGTATGGTCCAATCCTTGCCAACACTAACAAGTAAAAATGGTGCAGTGCGCGTTCAATGACTAAAAATAACCACCGCAATACTCGGATTTCACAAGGAATATCTTTTATTCGGGAATTATATGTTAAAAAGTGCTTATTTCAATAGTAAAAGCAGCACTAATTGTGAAATATAAATCATTTTAACAATGTTCGGTTTGTTCCCAAATGTTTGGTACAACAATACGTCCATCATTGGTCCAACGTCGACTGATTTAGAATTAGAAGTGAATGGAGTGGAGTAAAATAGGACTATATTTTTTTTGTAGTTTTCCTACTGATTCATTTCGAGTGCAGAATGGATATTTATTGTTGCAAAGGAAAGAGGAGAAGATTTTAATTTGTTTAAACTGTAAAACTATTTCCGTAGGATGGTAATGTTTTTCAAGGGTTTTTTGTTATTGTACGTACATACATTATCCTCAAAAAAGGTTACCCTTCTACTGAGGCATTCATTAATTCAATGTAGATCACTCGTTTAGAATTTTCCTGCTAGAAAAACGTTACCCCAGCAAGAATCGTTTTTCTGTTTTTTTTTCAAAACGACAAGGGGCACACATTTTTTATGTAGGGGCACATTTACAGCAGATAAGGCACAAACTATACGTTCTACTCATATAACTCTAGGAGATACTTTCTTGCTGGAGTAACGTACACACTAGCGACGTATATACAGGGTGTGGCGTAAGTAGTGGTCCACCGTTCAGGATTCGATGAACCAGATAATTAACTACAACAATTAAAAATTTTAGCCACTTTTACCCAAGGGTTCCGAAAATATTTCCTTTTTGTCTTTTATTTACGAAATTTCTATCTTTTTTTACAAATTTGTTTGTAGTTTCAACAAAAACCATTATTTTTTCATTTTGATTTCTGTTAATTACTGCTGAATACTAGAGCTATCATGATAAATTAAGATTTTTTATGTAAATTCAGCTCTTTTGAAGAAAATGTTGGTTCTTCTCTAATTTTAACCCTAATTTTTAACACACCTTTAAGTTCAAGAGCGATTTTTGTAAAAAAAACGTACTACATTGTCAGTGCCCATGCATTTAATAATATGCCTACTAAATACCGATTTCAAAATGATATCACTATAACAGATCCAATAATTTAACAAAAAGATATTCAATTTTAATCGAAGAAAAGAAGATTTTCATGAAACTACTTTTTTAAACTTTGTTGCGTTAATACTATTACAAAACGTATTAAAACTCAAAAAACGGATACAATGTAACTTTTTACAATTCAAATGTGATTTGTGTTGAAGCACAAACATGTCAGGTAAAAAAACCCTGACCCTTTTTTTACCTGAGACATGTTTGTTTTGTTAACAAAAACCGGTTGAAGCTCTCGCAATCCAGTTACGCACAATAGGAGTGATAAGGAAGAGATATGGTAGGGTATTGCTATCTCTTTCATTACTAACGTTGAAATCTTCAGAAATCTCAAAATGATTTAGTACGATCTCGTCACTCGTGTCGTGCGTCGTATGCGTTTCGTTTTTATTCTGCCTGTGTTTACCTCCGCCATTTGTTTACCCCTGCCTGCCCCCGGACTCTGTTTAATTTGCCTACTGATTGGACTTGTTGTTTTGGTGATCTCTGCGATATTGGCTACGTGTACTGGTGACTTTGGCTTGCTCAACGATTTGGACAAACGTGCAGTGCAGTGACAATTAAAAAATGTCTCGGTACACACCGCGCGAATATGCTGACATGCATTTTATTTATGGCGAATGCAGAGGTGTCGGTAGAGAAGCAGCTCGACTTTATCGGGAGAGATATCCCGATCGAAGACATCCAGACCACCGAGTTTTTGGGAGAGTGCATAACGCATACACCGAGGGAAGGATACCTGGCACAGGCGTAGGCGGTGCAGGTGAAGGACGACCGCGACGACACAATGATGAAGAGGTAATGAATTTAGTTACAGAAGATCCTTCAACATCGGTCCGTGTCTTAAGTCGCAGAACTGGCATATCGACTAGATCTGTACATCGAATACTCAAAAGACATGAACTGTACCCATACCACTATCAAAGGGTACAGTCATTGCTACCAAGAGACTATCAGTTGAGAGTAACATTTTGTAGAGTAATGCTACGGAGAATAAGAGAAGACCCGCAGTTTTTTAATAAAATACTATGGAGCGACGAGTCATCCTGCAAAAAAGATGGATATTTAAATCTACACAATTTGCATAACTGGCAGCTAGAAAACCCGCATCTCATAAGGCAAGACAGATCACAGTATCAATTTAAAATAAACCTTTGGACCGGAATCATTAACGGACAGATAATCGGTCCACACGAGCTGCCAGAAACATTAAATGCAGAAAGATATTTAAGTTTTTTGCAAATTGACTTGCCCTCGCTTCTGGAAGGTGTCGTTCCTGAAGTCCAAGAAGAGATGTGGCTGCAGAACGATGGCTGTCCCGCTCACTACGCTGTTAGAGTACGAGAGCACCTTGATACAGCGTATCCAAATAGGTGGATAGGGCGCTTAGGTCCAATATTGTGGCCACCACGCTCGCCAGATCTAAATCCCCTAGATTTCTTTTATTGGGGTTGCCTAAAAGAAAAAGTCTATAGCAAAGAAATCACAAGCATTGACCAATTGAGGACTAGAATCCAGGCAGCTGCTAGAGAAATCAGCGAAAGCGGGTTTGCCCGACGACTTAAACGGTCGTTTATTCGACGTTGCAGAGCGTGTATAGCTGCGAATGGGGGCCATTTTGAACATTTTGTTTAATTTTAATTATTGTAATCATGACAAAGATTAATAATAAATGATAAATAAAGTGATTTGTTTTTTTTTAAATGGGCACTGACACTGTAGTGTATTTTTTTGCAAATATCGTAAGTATTAACGCAGTAAAGTTTAAAAAAGTAGTTTAATGAAAATCTTCTTTTCTTCAATTAAAATTGAATATCTTTTTGATAAATAATAGGATCTGTTATAGTGATACCATTTTGAAATCGGTATTTAGTAGGCATATTATTAAATAAATGGGCACTGATAGTGTAGTACGTTTTTTTTACAAAAATCACCCTTGAACTTGGATGGTATGTAAAAATTAGGGTTAAAATTATAGAAGAACCAACTTTTTCTTCAAAAGAGCTAAATTTACATAAAAAATCATTATTAATCATGATAGCTCCAGTATTCAGCAGTAATTAACAGAAATCAAAATGAAAAAATAATGGTTTTTGTTGAAACTACAAACAAATTTGTAAAAAAAGATAGAAATTTCGTAAATAAAAGACAAAAAGGAAATATTTTCGGAACCCTTGGGTAAAAATGGCTAAAATTTTTAATTGTTGTAGTTAATTATCTGGTTCATCGAATCCTGAACGGTGGACCACTACTTACGCCACACCCTGTATACCATTAGTTTAAACTCATGGTAGAGCTACATACGGATAACTTATTTTTTTTAATTCTGGAGACCGCCATCTGTCCCGCCAGAAAAGAACTTTTATTGCAGTGTTACCACTTTTTGTGTATTTTTTTTGTTTTGACATGTTTTGTTTACTTTGTTCAGTTTGCTATTTTTCTTATATTTGTTTCAAACAATTTGATTTGACAACCAAGTATAAATCGTTTTTTGAAATATTTTATACAGGGTGGCTAGTTAAAAGGCGTCCAAAGAAAAAAAATAGATGCCTTATGCTAAGGGGTACCTGAATTCGTTTATTCCCATTACTTCGATTCATTAGTTCGATCGTGGAACTACCTAGTGAAATTTTTTTTCCTCATATATTCGACCGTCGAATTAATTAGATTTAAAAACAGTTCTACTACATTTAAATGTTTTACTAATTTCGTAATAAAATAAAAAACGCTTGGTTTGTTAAAAAATATATATTCGTGTACTTATATTTGTACATCTATAGCATGTCTTTGATCAAATAAACAGTTGAAAAACTTATAAATTATAAGCTGGCTTCCTTACCTAACAAAAAATAATGTAATAATGAAATATTAAATGTAATCTAATATTTGACCCCTCCCCCCTAGTACCACTCCCATGACAAGGTAACTCACCGTTTCCGAGAAAAACGATCTTTTGTTAATTAACCTCAAAACACTCAAATATTGCTTAAAAGGCCTTTACTTCTGGGTGGTTTAAAAAAAAACAACCACGAAGGAGGTGGCGTAACTCTAATGGTAATTTTGAACTTTGGTCTAATTTTGTGGTAAGTTCTACAATACCTAGGCAAACGGATTTTTTTTGCATGGTAGCTATTGTTATCGCTAATAGATTCCATAAAAAAGAATATCTAAATATGATAGGAATAAAGAGATAAAAAATAAAAACCAATGTTAGGTGAAAATTTTGAAAATAGTGCTTAAAAAAATTCTAGCTCCTAAACTACAAAAAGTCTTGGAACATACATGGGGTAATTCAGGTACCCCTTAGCACAAGGCTTTTTTTTTTCTTTGGACTCCTATAACTGGCCACCCTGTTTAACCTCTAGAGCCCCAGGGGCACAAAAACGTGCCAGTAAACAAGTATTACCGTTGAGCCCCGCTTGCACAAATTTGTGCCACCAAACCCCGACCGATTTAAAACTGTATTTGTAGTAAAGATAAGTCTTAAAATCGATTACGATAAGAGCCCGCCTGGCGGTGCTTGACGGATAGTTGACGTAAATAATGGCGGTCCTTGAGAGGTTAATAAACAAGGTGGCCAGTTATAGTTATACATATTATGAATATTTTTCTATTTTATTGAAAGTTTGACGATGATAGAATCTTGAGCAACACTGAAAATTTCTTGTGACGTTATTTGCGTTTTCGTAAATATTATTTTTGGCGTGTTTACGTGCTCGTACGCATTGTTATTGTACTTTTTGGTATTTTTGTGTTATTGCGTACGAGCTGAGGTTTAGTTCCTTCATATATTTCTTAAATAGTCATATTTCAGCATAGAATAGTACTTTCTGAATGTGCTTGTGACATACTCGAAAACAGTTCAATAAAAAAAAGGGTACATAACGACAGATATACTGCACGCAGTGTACTACGTACTACGGCAAGCAGGTGTAATTATACGACGAAATAATTACACCTGCTTGCCGCAGGTGTAATTATTTAAAATAAATTATAATGTAAAAATTATTGTTGTGTTATTAATCTCCTTCCCTTTATCCTCCACTAGCTTTTGCCCGCGGCTTCGCTCGCGCTATATTCGCGGTAACAGAGTTCCCCTTTCCTGATTTGCTGGTACCTGCTACCTGTAGTTTTTGCCCTTGCGCCTTATTGATTGTAATAGCATTAAGCTAAGTTTTCCCATTTCTCCCTCATTTCACACTTAAAAAAAATCGTTTCCCTGTTCCCATATCCGTCTTCAGAGTCCCAAGTATCTCTGTAACAAAATTAATCAAAATCGGTTTAGCCCTTTAGGCGTGAAGACTTAACAAACAGACAAACTCAGTTTCGCTTTTATAATTATTAGTAATAATTACCTAAGATACAAAGTTAAGAACCTTGTAGTTTGGGTCGAACGGCATCTTTCTTGGGGTCCTCAGCTGCAGGACGTATGTCGCTTTTTGCATCTGCTAAATCCCTGAGACGTTTGCGGAATTTTCTTCCAACTGCTACTAAAACCGCGCTTGCTCAATCCCGATTACTTCCCACCATTGATAACGCCGATGCCAGTTATCTTGATCTCACTGAGGCACAACTAGATAAACTTGAGCGACTTCAAAATGACTCCATAAGATTTATATTTGGCTTGCGCAAATATGAACATGTCTCTGAATTTCGTATAAAGGTCGAGTGGCTTCCCATAAGACTTCGCCGGAATACTCATATCTTGTTTAAGCTTGTTTTTTTTTTTGTTCCTACGCCTTTATGAACTTGGAGGGTTGTATTGGTGATTTTGATGATTATAATTCTATAATTACATACGTCTTACAGCCGCGAATAATATTTTAATCAACATACAACCTAGCACTGGCCTGAAAATTGCAAAAAACGTAAGAAAATTTGAATTTCGCGGGTAGGTTGGAGCTTTCACCTTAAACAACAATATTAAATATTTCTTTGCTCTTTATGATTATTATTATTTTATATGAAAGTATATGTTTTTTAAATGTAGCTTGTTACGCCACAGACTACCTACAGTACTGTTTCTCCTCCTTTAAATATATCCAAAGGTTGTCTTGAAAAGATCCCTTTAGCGATAAGACCGGCCGGCTATTTATAAGTTGTTTAATGTTATTCTTGTTATTTATATGTGTACATAATAAAGAATATTCTATCTTCTATCTATCTTATATTATTTTGTTTATTAGAAACCCAAACTGTTCACATTAAAGTTTAAAACTTGTGTCTGAAATTATCCATAAAGGATAGATATTGCTCTGCCCCCATACATAGTGAACATCGGAAAATGATGTACCTATTGTATTCTCTCATTAGTAAACTCCCTTATCTTCTTATTTTAACGGGTGTGTAATGTTTGGCATAATAACAAATGCTCTAATTTCACTTGAACTAACGTTCATATGACATAATTTTTATATGACATAATTTTCATATGACATAAATTCATATGACCTAATGTTTCATATCATATAATATTCATTTAACATAACGTTCATTTGATCTAAAATTAATGTTTAATGGGTACAGTTCTAGCCTAACTCAAATGGCACTTAACCAAACCTTAAAATATTCTATGCATGGTCGAGGGTGGGCTTCTACTTCTGGGTGGTTTATAAAAAACTAGCTTTTGCCCGCGGCTTCGCTCGCGTTAAATTCGGGGTAACACAGTTCCCCTTGCGCCTTATTGATTTGTAATAGCAACGCTAATTTCCCCTTTTCTTACTTCTTTCTCCCTCACATCCCACTTTAAAAAATATATATATAGCCTATGTCCGTCTCCTGGTTCCCAACTATCTCTGTACCAAAATTCATCAAAATCGGTTTAGCCATTAAAGCGTGAAGAGGTAACAAACAAACAAACAAACTCACTTTCGCTTTTATAATATTAGTAAGGATAACCCATCCGAGTCGGGGTGCCCTAAAGTCCAGATTGCATCCAGTTTCTCCTGGTAACAATAGTTGAGGTTGGCAGGTGTTTAGGGTATAAAGTGAAGAAAAAAAAGCTCAATACAATATTTATTTAATCATAACATAAATATTACATCTTTTTTAGTTTTAAATTAGAGGCCAAAGCCCGAAGGAATTCAATTTCAGTGTATTCCTTTTTTTTTAAGAATATTATCTTTTCGCTCCTTTTTGTTTAAACAATTGAATATATGCTAAATGAATATTATGTGAAATGTGCATTATAGGAAATGTTCATTATGTCATATGAAATTAGGTAAAATGAAATTATATCAACAATTCATTATGTCAACTGATCGTTATGTTAAACAAAATTATGTTAACTAATGCCTAAGTGAATGTAAGTGCATCATTAAAATACATAGAAACTATTCATATAAATAACCTATGTATCTATATTATATATTTTCTTAACATTAGCGGTAGGTCGATCCAGTGGCGGCATAGCATGGGTTGGCACCCGGGCCGACTTTCGAGGAGTTTTGGGATTTACTAAAGCGCGGCAGATTAATATACAGGACATGAGCTCCATATACCACGCCGCCCGTGAAATCCTTCACGGGCTCAGATTAGTAAAAAAAAAATTGACCATCAGAAATTCTCGAGCGCGTCAGATTATACCTAGTAGTGTGAGTTAATTACATCCTAAAAAGTGTATATTCCACTAATCTGACAATTTGAGGATGACGTTAAGAAAAGGGAGGGCAACGTAGCTATTTTTTTTTATTTTGATGGAAATAATTCAAGGATAACGAAAAATATATAATCTGACGATTTCCGCAAGCCGAAATAGCTAAAATTCGTCGATAAAGTTAAATGCGTGCAGCTGCGTGATGCCTATATTTCCTTCTCCGCGTTTATTCCTCTCTCACTCTTTCTCTATCTATTACTTTCTCACTCCGTCCCCACTCTGGTTTCTGCTGCCAAGCATTTCTGAAGCAGCATTTGAAGCATTTCTGGATTTGGGTTCAAAGGAGCATAATGTGCAGGATTCTTTTAACATCACACAGTCTTTTACTTGTCACTTGTATGGGTTGAAAAAGTTACACGATGTCAATCAAGCCAGGATTGTTATCTTTATTAGGACGTACAGGTAAAAGACAAATCACAACCCTTCTCCTTGAGGGTCCGGAATTACAATGCGTGCAACTTGCCACCCTGTGAATCGGAGTTACTCCATCAAGTGTTACGCACAAGATTCATTGCATGCTTGTGGAGTAATGCCCATAATGCAAAAAATACTGATCTTTTATCAACGGACTACTACTGATGAA